>JAUJYP020000780.1:2400000-3779186 GCA_030674075.2 Linum usitatissimum
CTAGATCATGGTCATGGATATTACGGCTACCAAACATTCTAACTGCTCAAGTTACCTGCTCTCCCTTGTAACCTATCTTAGGAAACACCTTCCGCTGGGAGTCATTGTACGCATTGTTCAATTTTCTATATTCAATAAAGAATCATCTCTTTGATGAGTCGAAAAAGGAGTATTAATTTTTGGAGCCCGCCCTTACGGCAATCCCGACGCTATAGAATAGCCGTAAATTCCGATTCCCAATGATACACCTTCACAAAGCTCCGAGGAGATTTGCAAGTGCCCACGGGTTCCATTCTCAGCTAGCGAGATGCGTTCGTTCTTCAAACCTTGGTCGAGGGCCCTCGTCGTTAGGGTTTTCAAACATAACTATTCTTTCTTGGCCATCAAACGACGATTCTAGCCACTCTAGGACATTGATGGCACCATCCTGGTGTCAGATATGAGAAACCATTGCTACACCATCCGCTTCTCGACTAAGGCGGATTACATGGTGGCAGCATAATGTGGTCCCTGGAAAATCTATGATTACTACATTGTTGTCTCATACTAGACCTTGGATTTTGACGTGCCTGCTCCTTTCCCGAAGCTTCTCACGTGGATAGGTCTTCATGGGTTATGAAATCCTCCTCATGGTTCCAAGTCATGGAGCTGGGGGTCCAAGGATTCAAGGGTTCACAAATAAGATCGACGGCTCGAAGGATTTGGAGTAGGTTGGAGCGGAAGCAATGGATTTTGGAGAGGAATCGGGCTAGATGGAGCTAAAGGCACGCTTTAGTATATCAACAATGATATTTTCATCCTCTAAGAAGATTAAATTCGCCAAGGAGCCCAAAAGTCAGCCCAAGGCATTGATGCAAACATCAACATCAACATCGACACTACGACCGCACCTAAAATTTGAGATTCACTAGAATGGTCCTTCGAGACAGCTTTTCCTGCACTATTTTTGGAGCAGAGG
The DNA here is from genome assembly GCA_030674075.2 of Linum usitatissimum. Lineage (NCBI taxonomy): Eukaryota > Viridiplantae > Streptophyta > Magnoliopsida > Malpighiales > Linaceae > Linum > Linum usitatissimum. The sequence continues at coordinate 2,400,959 of JAUJYP020000780.1, forward strand.
TGTGGATTGCTGAGAGGAACGTTTGGATTCGAAGGTGCAAAGTTGCTCGAAATAGGGTCTACCGATTTTGGAGGATTTAACCAAATCACACCCGGGCCCAAACGAGAAGAGTTTGCCAATATCATCTCTGGACTAGATGCTTAATGGGCCCTTTGAAGAACAACTAGGCCGGTGTAAGCATGGAGGAACAAGCTTGGAGTCGAGGCCCACGAGTGGACTCATTTCGGTAATGCCGGAGCTTCCAAAACGAGGTCTATTCAACAATTTCGAGCCCGTAATAGTTTAGCTCGCACAAGGATCTCGTCAATCACTCATGGGGCTGCCGTGAGTGTGTCCAAGGCCCGAGACTAAGCCATCTGCCCTCCACCAAGGCGCACGACTCACTAAGCCCATTCGAGCTTTAATGAGTCCATTATCCATTTATCGTTTCCCTAGTTGTTTTGGATTTGGATTGTATTTGGATTTCCTTTAGTAGATAGGATTAGAATAGCGGACCCATAGACTCCTTCCTAGAAGGCTCCTTGGCTGAATGGGTTCCTTACGGATCAAGGGTTGACCTTGTCAAGACTTGATCCCAAAGGAAGAAGGAGACTTGCCTAGCAAGGACCCTTCTAACTCTAAAACTCTTTTTCTTTCCTTGCAAGTTTCGGATACCCTCCTTTCCCTATAAAAGGAGTATTCATCCATGTAATAAATTCAGACCCCCTTGAAATCAATTAAAGCATTTTCGGCTTATGCTGTTTCAATTCGTCTTGCTCGAAGCACATCGTTGTTATGATAGCGGATTCGGTTTATCATAGTTGGGTTATCATCCGCTCTTTGTGGCACCTTCTATAATGTGAGACTCGGACCCTCCCTTTTGCATTACGACCTATTCTTCGGCTAGGTAAATATTCCATCTAGTTTTTGGATTTGTTTTGATTCTTTAAAAAAACCATCTTTGATAGATTGTCCCGGTCGTCTCAGTAGGCTTTCTGGCTCATATCATTTTGGTAATCGGAGCCTCGTTCTTATTACAAGAACTACATATCCTTTATTTTCTGCCCTTAAATATAGTTTTGAAAAAATAAAAAACCCTAAAATGGTGTTCTTGGCCAAAACCCTAGTTTGGTGAGGTCTTTGTTTGACTTTTCAGATATCTACCTATCTCGAAACGAAAGAAACGATTTTTACCTAGCCATATATCGGGTCTGAGTTGTGTTGTGTGCTTCTGATTGCTTTGATTGAGAAAACACTATTGAGTATTGATCGTACAAGAACCGTTGCTAGGACTAAGACCTTGGCTTGCCGAATTGCTTATCTTATTATATATTTTTACCGTTTAAAATTGAGTATAAACACGGGAGGTAAAACAAAGAGTGGTGAGTATAGTACCTTTATAGATCAAGAGAATTGTGAGGTCCTTTTACTCTATTCCTTTGTTTGCAATGAGTGACAAAGATAGGGTTGTGGTGTTGGTGGATAATGTGGCACACCTCACCGATTCCATCAATGCTCTTGCGGCCAGACTTGAAGAGAGCATGAATCTCATGCGCAATAAGTGAATCCATAATGACGAGTAGAATGAGAGGTTGGCTCATGGGTATATCCCATGTCCACCAGCTAGAGAGGAGCCAGATGATGATTTCAATAGCTTGAAGATAATGATACCTATGTTTGCGGGAAAAGGTGATCCAGAAGAGTACATCGATTCGAAGCAATCGATGGACAGCTTGTTCCAATGCCATAACTATTCGGAATAAAAGAAAATAATCACTGATGTTGTTGAATTATAGGATATGCATCTATTTGGTGGAAGTAATTGAGTAGGGAGGAGGAACGAGATGGAGAAGAGGTTCAAACGTGGACCATGATGAATCGGTTGATGAGGAAGACGTTTGTACCAACTTGGTACCAACTAGACCTACACTAACGGATCCATAGCTTGAAGCAAGGGAACATGACAATGGGAGATTATTAGAAGGAGATGGAGGTGCTAACGGCGAGAGCTGATCTCATGGAAGATGAGGAAGTGAAGGTATCTCGGTTCCTTGGGGGATTGCAACAAGATATCTCCTATCAATGAAACATTCAAGGGTTTGTGGATTTCAACTAGAGATTCGAGTGGAGCCTGAATTGCAGAGCAATTACAATAAAAGGATCACGACACACCATCCACACCTTGGAAGGAAATGATCATGAAGAAGGAAGGGGCCACATCATCGGCCACAAACAAGGACAAAACTCCTCAAAGTACTCCTAGTCCTAAACCTTTCATTATTTGTGCTAACGATCGACATAGTGGAAAGATTTATTTCAAGTGTCAAGGGAGAGGAAATTTTGCGAGAGATGTCACTAACAAGAACAACATAGTTCTAAGAGATGTAGAAGTAGTCACCCATGATGAGAAGGATGTGGAGGGAGAGAACGAGAATTCATAATTAGAGGAAGAGGAGGATGAGCCTACCCCGGTTAGGAAGTTCATTGAAGTATATATGCGTGTGCTAAACACTTAACCCGCCCTCGACCTCGAGCAAAGGGAGAACTTGTTCTAACATCTCTAGCAATGTTTATATAGCTCCTTCCATCGATGATCATGCTACACTTCCATTGATTGATGATGCACCTTGGAAAAAAGGAGTTGGAGCTCAAGAAAAAAGAGTCGAGAGAAGAAACGAGTGACAAAAGAAAATGGAAAATCAGAGCTCGTTGGGGGGATGAGTCGAGTTGAGAGTTCATTGGTCCTTACGATATCATTCAGAGGATAGGACTAGTGGCTTATGAGCTTGCTTTGCCTGGTGAGTTGGATTAGAGAGTTTTGACCTTTATGGAGAAACCAACTAGAATTATGGACATGAAGGTTTGCAAGCTGAGGAGTAAGGAGACTCCTATGCTAAAGGTAATATGGCAAAATTAGGATGTCGAAGCTGAGGCTAGAATGCAAAAGCGCTACTTGGAGCTCGTGGAGAATTATCAAGCAGGTAAATTCTTTCTGCCTTGTTAAGCTTTCACATTCAATTTCAGGATGAAACCTTTTCTAGGAGGGGAGAGTTGTGACACCCCAATTTTGGGTTGATTTTCAATTCTGGGTTGTTATCTAAGTTTCTCAGTTCTGGAATCCGCTAATGAGTGGATGACTACGGGCGTGGGAGTGAGTCTATCACGGGCGTGGTTGTCAGATCAACCACGGTCGTGGTCAGTAATCAGTCACGAGCGCGACCACCAAAATATTACAGGTGTGACCATTAGTAGGTTACGGGTGTGATTGTTAGGCAGTCATGGGTGTTGTGATAAGTTCATCATGGGTGTGGTGGACTTATTATAAAACTAGCATTGCAACCTGGAACTCAGAATTCACGGAAACAAAACCTAGAAAATTCTCTAACGAATGGCGTTCTCTCTCAGGAGGTGGACGAACCAGAGCTAATCAATCCCAGATCATTGACAGAGGGCTAGAGAGGATAGAGTAAGCTTCGAAAGGTAATAAATCTTCTTCTTCTCTCTCAATCCTTTGATTTTAAAACCATGTAGGAAAATTCGGGCAGTTTAGGGATTTTTGGTTTTGGGGTTTCAATCCTACGATTGATCTCTTCAGGTCATTCAAGATAGGAGGCTTGAGCTCTGGGAAGGCGCTATAGTTCAGACGTTTGCTTTTGGTGTGGCTAGCCGGACCATTTTTCTCGGGAGTGTACATGGCTAAACAACCTAGCAGTGGAGGTGATGGTACAGCAGAGACGGGCTCCATCTGGGAGTCGGATGAGAGGTGGAGGATATAGGCTCCGTTTATGGGAGCTAATGCCCTTCCTTTGGGATAGAGGATGCTGCAAGGGAGGGACACATAGGCACAGAGAAGGGTGTATGCCACTAGAGCTAAGGCAGAGGTCTCCTTGAATACCATCACAGGTACATTTGTCATTTTTAACAGATCCTTTTATGCCTTGTTTGATACGAGTGCTTCTCACTCTTTCATCTCTACCGCTATCGTCCGTCTTTTGCCTTTTTTCTGTTAGGATAAGTAGATCGTTTAGAGTAAGTACCAGTAGGGAAGACTATACTAGTAGAGTTTTGGGTAGAGGGAGCAGTTCTACTCTTTGAGGACCGGGAGTTCACAGCGAACCTCATCGTTCTTCCTTTTGATGAGTTTGATGTGATCTTGGGGATGGATTGGTTGGAGCACGATGGAAACATGGTGCGCTGTGAGAAGAAGATGATCTGGTTCTCTACGCCTGAGAAGGAGAATGTGGTATTCACTGGGACTCAGGGGCGCGAGCACCGCATACGCCCTTTCATTTCCGCCTTGAAGGCAGAGAGGCTGATCAGAAGAAGAAGTGAGGATTTTCTAGCTCACGTTCTCTTGGATTCAGAGGGATAGATTGAAAATGCACCAGTAGTTCAGGAGTTCCTAGACGTTTTCCTAGGCGACTTACCGGAGGTGCCTTTTATACGTGAGGTGGCTTTGGATATAAATTTGGTACTAGGCACAACACATATATCCATATCACCTTACCGTATGGCGCCAATAGAGTTGAAGGAGCTAAAGTAGCAGTTACATGAGCTGTTAGAGAAGGGTTTCATCCGCACTAGTCTGTCACCCTGGGGTGCACTAGTGCTATTTGTGAAGAAGAAGGATGGGTCTATGATGATGTGCATAAACTATATGAGGTTGAACCAGGTTACTATCAAGAACAGATATCCTCTTCCTCACATTGATGATCTGTTCGATCAACTTCAGGGAGCGGATGTGTTCTCTAAGATTGATATGAGGTTGGGGTATTACCAATTGAATTTGGCAGAGGAAGCTATTCCTAAGACAACATTCAGAATGAGGTATGGCCACTATGAATTCTTAGTGATGCTGTTCGGTGTTGACTAATGCCCCTGAAGCCTTCATAGTGATGATGAGCAAGGTGTTTCATGGGTGCTTGGACAAGATTTTCATAGTATTCATTGATGACATCTTGTTCTACTCTTAAGACTGAGGAGGAGCATGCTGAGCACTTGAGAGCAATCTTGGCTACATTGAGGAGGGAGAAATTATATGCTAAGTTCTCTAACTGTGAGTTGTGCCTAAGGGAGGTGTTATTCTTTGGACACCCAATCAAGAGAAAGGGTGCAGAAGATAACAGATTTACTCCTCAGTTATACTCTAGTAATGCGACCATACTGGTCAACTAGTAGGATACCTAGCATCATAACATCTTCTGTATAGTAGATCACACGCTACAGTACAGCCTCAGGCCTCTCGCTCCACAACATCAATCATCACATGGGAAATCCAATCATAGGGTTTCCCAACATCTAGTTATAGTTCTACATGGACTAAGCAGTAAATAAACATAAACCCCCACCTCTAACACATCGTTTGGTATCAAATGAACGATGAATTCATTCTATTTCATAATGAATTACTTGTAGAATTCATTCTCAAATGAATTCCTATGTTTTGAATTTCATATTAAATTCTTAAAGTTAAATTAAATTCAATTACCAAATCATGTGTTTGGTATAAGATTCATAATTGAATTAAATTTATAGTTTCCACATATACCTTTTCAACAAACAAAACATTCTTATTACTCATTGAGTAAAAAAGTTTATTGAATTAGCAATTATCAATCACCTTAACCAACATATTAATCACTAGACTATTACCGCCCGTTGGCCGAGAGAGTTAAGATACACTTGATTTGCAGTCACACATAACATTTTTAGGTATAATCATACGCTAATAATATCTGGTCAATTCAGATTTTATCCTATTTGAACCGATTTGGATTTGGATGGGTTATTATAATGGTAATTATCATTCTATCTTTATTGCCCATAAACAGTTCAACTTAAGTCATTTTTCAAAAAAATTCAAGTATCTATTAGTTTAATGATATGGTAGGTTGGTGATGGTGTAAGACATATGATGAATCCTTCATGAATTCAATCACTTTACTTTTGATATATAAATGGTAGAATCCAAAATAAGTAGAAAATAATTTTTACAATTACATCCAAACTCATGGGCATGTTTGGTATGGTGATATTTATATTCAATATCACCCAATAGGTAGTTATTCGAGATATCTCTCTGTTCTGGAGTGTGAATATCTAACTATTTGAGATATCACGTACCAAACGACGCCATTATGATATATGAAATAGTTTTATATATTTTAGGTTTTTATAATAGAAAATAACATTTAATCCCGATAGTATTATAAATAAAATAAAAGTAAATTTAGAATAATATGAAAAGAGCTTGAAATAGTCTAATGATTCTTTATTTTCATTAAAACATTTGCTCTTATTATTTAAATTGAAAATATATGCTCTTATTATTTATTTATCATTTTATTATCTATATCTTTCATTTGTTAATCGGTTAATGGCAATTCTAATAAGATAAAAGGAAGGTAGGGATATTTTTTAATTAGTTCAAGGATGACATTTTACTGAAAAAAATGTGGAAATTACTTAGAGGCTTGACAATGAAAGAGAAAAAGCTAATGTGGTAAATATGAAAATATAATAATTTTCTTGGAGGCTTGGTTAATATTGAGATAATAATTTTTTTCTAAATATATTTTTATACTTTGATATTTTTAAAAACTAAAATGTATTTGGACTCGAAATACTAATTGAGTTGGTAAAGCATTTAAACCTGATAGTTTTATATAAAAATAAAAATTAAGAGGAAAAACTATAAATTTTTATGTTTGAAGACATATAAAATAAGTCAAAATTTTGACAATTTAGAAAAAAAATTCCATGATATCTTGCAGTGAAGAAAATAATTAAGTATCATACGAGAAAAAATTTAGATGTATTTTTATGACTTAAGATGAGTTTTATTTGTTTTAGTGTAAGAGGAATTATAGTTATCTGATTCAACCTATAAATTAAGGAAGAAATTAAAATTATCAATTTACTCCAAAAAAAATTTTGAATCTTATTTTGATTGTCTAAATAAAAAACGAATGTATTATTATTATTGATTGTGAAAATCAGGTAAAAATGGGATAATAAATTTACACTTGATGTGAAATTTGTTAGGTTAATGAACAATTTTCAAAATAAACCAATATGATTGACATGCTTGGAAATTTTGAGTGTGACATTATATGTGTAGGTGTGAGTATTGTTTAGTAATTTGATCATTTTAACATTCAATATTAGATATTTTTTAAGAAATATGAAATATATCAAGATTGATGTTATTTTACTTGAAATTATAACGAACAATATTTGTGAAGAGAATAATATGTTTTAAGTAAACTATAAAAATATTATGAAGAAAAAATTAATTAAAAGGGAAAGAAACATGTGAGTGTGATAAAATGTCTTAAATTGATTGGTTGAAGAGAGAAAATGATAGAAAATGTGTAATTTAATTAATGAGTGAGGATAAATATGTCACTTTACAATAATTAGTAAATTTTTTTTGGAATTCATTTCGAAATACCTCTTCACTTTCTCAGATAACTAGCTTAAGTTCTATCAAATTCAAAATTTAGAATTCGAAATGAATTCCTTCATATACCAAATACAAAACAATTCATTTTAAAATGAATTTCATAAGTTTATGAAGAATTTATTTATACCAAGCGGGGTGTAAGATGAACCAAAACCTCTAATTCTAACTTGAAATGACTCCTCTCGCAGCCACAAATCCATAGCTTCTGACGTTCATCGTTTGGAGTTCAAACGATCGAGTTATTCTTCAAATACTCCTTTGCAACAAGCTGAAATTTGAAAGGGCAGAATTATCCTTTCACTATCCATCTTGGAAATTTGCAGAATTAGTCCCTGGATATTACACTGATTATAGAGCAGTTATCCAACTTTTAAAAAAATATAACTCAATCCTTGAACTTTACAGAAGCTACAGAAATGTCACTTAGCTTTCTAGACTTTGCAGATTGGTCACTAAACTGTCCATCGATCTCTCTCGACCACGATCCCAACACCGCCCTGATCTCCGGCTCCCGGAGGCTGCATCAATTCATGATGCCAAGAACGATCACAAAACATCAATACATGGAGAAAATCCCAAAACCTAATTCCAAAACTGAATCTCTCTCAAGTTTATCTGAAAATCATATTTACCTCTGATCGATTTAGGGAAAATGATCCCTACATCATCCATGTCGACCTTTTGAAATCTTGAGGCGATCAGAACTCATTTGCACCTTCAAACTTGGATCGCCTTTCCTCGAACTTGTGTTCTTCGACAATATAGTGAAACTGATTTTGGAGACTTCTAATTTTCTGATGACTAAAACCTAACAAGCCTTATATATTGAACATACCACGACCGTGACGAAAGACCAATCTCGCCCATGGCCTGATTAATACCACGACCATGCTCATTACCAACATCCACCCACGGGCGTAACCACAAGTCAACCACGCCCGTCGCCTCCACACTCAATCGGCGCATTCCTTTTCTCTTAACTAAACAAAACGCTATTCTCAAACTATGTCAACAGTTTCACTTCCCCAATCATATAAGCAGGTATGCCAAATTGAATAAGCTTAAGCAATCACATTTGCATGTTATGGACGTGACACATGCAATTAGCTTTTAAGCCGAATCAACATACTGTCTGACGGTTAACCAATCTCTTAAGCCGAATCAACATACTGTCTGACGATTTGGAACTTGAACTACTCAAGAGATTATAGATACTGCAGTAGAATACTTCGATATCAGTATGCTTCTCATCTACGTGCTTCAATCCATCCATCACAACTAGGCTATCACTCTCAACCATCACCTTGGCATTACAGTGCCTCCAGACCATCTGAAGTCCAAATTCCACCGCAGCCAGCCCTGCTAAACTCACATTCAAGGTGCCCTTTTGTTTAAAAACTTCAGCTAAGATAAATCTGCTGTTCCCGTCACTCACTACTACTCCTGCTCCCATGCCATCTGAACCAAAGACTACCGCGTCAGTATTAATTTTCAAGACACATACTGGAGGTCGAGTCCATTGAGCCGAAACAATAGACATACTCTCAATTGATGGGGATTTGTGTGCGCTCTTGTAATTTTCCAAGTACAGCTCCGTTCGTTTAGCAATCTCACTATCATTTAATCAAACTCCGTTGAAGATATGAGAGTTCCTCTCCTTCCATAGAAACCAGAGCAGCGTTATCCATCCTTCCATCTCAGCCATTTGAGACCTACACTCGAACGCTATCAAACCAAATTAAACAATCTTCCGAAGCAGAGATTTCAAAGTAGTTTGCTACAGCTGATCCACTCCAAATCCATCGAGACCACTGGCAATCATGAAAACTGTGGATTTGTGATTCCCACAAAACGGGCACTGGTCTCCATGCCTAGGATTCCTGCGACTGAGGTTATCACTTGTTGGCAATATATTCCGGAGGAACTTCCACACAAAAATTCTTAACGTTTGGAGGAAACTGTAATGCCCAAAAGTACTCCCACACTTCCGGGTTGGCACCGTTTGGGATGTTATTATGAACACAAAAGTCACTCAGCCAAGATAGGTAACCATCACGCGTAGAATAATTCCCCGTGATACTATTGCTCCAAACAAAGCGATCAGATTCACTAACATCATGAAGCGGAATTTGTTGGATAGCTTGTGCTATAGCCGACGAAAAGCAGTTTTCAATGAGAGAAAAATTCCACCAATCAATATTGGGATCCACCAACTCACAAACTATAGCATCCACTGGGAGGGCCACCGGAGCCGTGGGGACAAAGAAATCCAGAATTGAGGGGAGCCGCTGATCCACCAAATGCGGATAGAAGTACCATTAATAACTCTCCAACGGAGCCCACTCGACAAGAAATCCAGGGTACTGAGAAGACTACGCCAAATGAAACTCGGTCTTTAACCCAACGCTGGTTCAAAAATAGAGGAATTTATAAAGTACTTAGCTTTCATGATCCGAGCAATGAGTGAATTCAGACATTGATACAAACTCCATAACTGTTTGGCCAAAAGAGATGTATTAAAAACCCTTTAAATCACGGAACCCCATTCCACCTTCCGATTTTGGACGTATCATATCATGGTGGTTTATCCAACGGATTCTTTTTTCAGACTCCCGTTGTCCCCACCAAAAATTCATAATAAGACTATGAATATCATTGATGATCCCATATGGGATTCTGAACATAGTCATTGCATAGAAGAGTTGAGCCTCAGCCACCAATTCTATAAGGACCTCTCTTGTCGCAATGGATATAGTTTTCTCCTTCCAACCTTTGAGCTTGCTTCAAGCATGTTCTTTCAAGTAAGAAGACATTTGTTTCTTAGAATGTCCCGTCACTGTTGCAAGCCCCAAGTATTTATCATTCTTATCAGTGGCTTTCATTTCAAGACTTTGAACCTTAGTATGATGATTGACATTCCTACTAAAAGTAACTTCAGACTTTTGGAAGTTGATCATCTGCCCTAACTCCAACTCGTAGTTCTTCAAGATAGTCTTAATCTCCAAACATTCCTGTATAGCTGCCCGTGAAAAAAATAGAGTCATATGCAAAAAACAAGTGCAAAATTGCAGGGGTGCAACCTGCCGCTTTGAGGCCAAGTATATGTTTATTCCTGGAGGCCCTGGCAAACGCACAAAACAACCCTTCTTCACATAGAAGAAATAGATAGGGGGTAGATTTGGTCCCCTTGCCGGAGCCTCTACTAGGAATTAATCTCTCAGATCGGTGTCCATTTACCAAAACAGAAAAAGAGATCGTCTGTACATACATCATAACTCGGGAGATCCACCAAGCTTGAAAACCCAACCATGCCATAATTTTGTCTAACAAAATTCCATTCCACCCTATCATATGCTTTGGCCATATCAACTATAGCAGCCAGAAACCCATTTTTGCTTTAGAGATCTTCTTCATAGTATGGAAGCTTTCAAAAGCTACCATAACATTATCTGTAATAAATCTTCTAGGCACAAAAGCACTTTGCCCAGGGGAAATCACCTTATCAAGCACCACCTTCAAACGATTAGCCATGACCTTAACACCCAGTTTGTATATAATATTACACAGACTAATTGGTCAGAAGTCTTTTGAATTCACTGTAACTTTAATCTTCGAAATAAGAGCAATAAGAGTGTAATTCATCTCAGGCAGAAGCTCTCTCCTCTCCAAGATTCCCAACACCACAGAATTCATCTCATCCCCAATAATATCCCAAAACTGGTGAAAGAAGAAAACTGGCATGCCATCCGCCCTAGAGACTTACGAGCACCCATCTGACAAAGAGCTAACACCACTTCGTCACGAGAGAATGTTCTATAGAGAGCCTCGTTATCCACATTAGCCACTTTAGGAAAAATTGCTTCCAAAATAGAAGAACTGAAAGGAGACGGACCAGCCCTGAAAAGTTTATCAAAAGAACTGGCATGCCTCCACATCATGCTGCCCAGTAAACCACTGACCGACTCATCCTTCAGCCTTTTAACTATATTTCACTTTCGAGGAGCTGAGGATTTTTTGTGAAAGAAGTGGGTATTTCTATCCCCTTCTTTCAACCAATCTTTAGACGCTCTCTGTTTCCAATAGCTTTCTTCGTCATCTTCTAACATCGTCATCTCGAGCTCGATTTGGCATCGCTACTCTAACACCATATCCTTCCTAGGGCTCTTCCCCAAGGTTCTAATAACCTTTTGAATCTTAGCCTTCTACATATAGAAGTTTGGGAAGTCTTGCTTACTCCAATCTTGCTATCGTTGTTTACATTTGGATAATTGCAACTCAATCGGGCCCGAATTTGACTATGTCCAAACTTCTCTAATAATATAATGGAGACAGTATCATGGTGTTTAGTCAAAAGTGGTTGAAAATGAAACGACCAACCCCATCGCACTTCAGCATCTATGTCTCGATGTGTCAAATAGCTAATTGGTTGATGGCCCGACTTAAATTGATAGAGATGCAACACTTTATTACCATGAAACCGGTTGACCCAATCTTGATTCACAAAAAAGCGATCAAGGCACTCCTCAATGAAATCTGCCCCTTTCCTATTGTTATTTCAAGTGAAAGGATATCCACAGTAGCCAAGGTCTTAGGCACTCACTAAACTCATTAATACTATATTCCAAAGTATGTCTACCACCCGCTTTCTCCACCACCGAGCTGATTTGATTAAAATCACCACCACATACCCAAGGGCCATCCCACCCATTAGCAAGTTTACAGAGCAAGTCCCAAGAGCGTAAGTTGTCCTGAAAATTCGGCCATCCATAAAAACAACAGAACCTCCAATCACCAAAAACACTATCAAACACACAAAAGTCAAGATGATGCGCAGAGCTTGTTTGAAGCGACATCTCCACTTCTTCCAACCACCATACACTTAGGCCTCCCGCTTGACCCTTACCCAAAATATCAGTCGGCCAACTACTACCATTAGTGAACCCAGAATCCTGTTGCAAAGAAAGATTTTCTTCAATAGTAAGGTGAGTTTCAAAAAGGACAAGAATCAGCGGGAATAAATTTGAATTAGAGAGTTCAAAGATCTAACTGCGTGTTTATTCCCCCAATATGTGACAGTTATAGCAGATAATCTTCATCTATTAACCAAATGGGATTGGTTCCCCGCATCATTAGCAATAGTTATCCTCTTAATTTATTATTCCCCTTAGTCTGTAACTCCTTAGGCTTACTCATACTACCGCCAGCTCATTCACCTATGGGTACCTGCATTTTCGTTGAGAAATCACTCACCCTATATCCATCCACTCTAGAGCTAGTAAGTGGACGAGAATCTCTCTGTTGGCTCCTAGGGACAGCATCCATCCCAACTTGTGAGAGATCAGACACCGAATTTGAACCCAACGACATACAATTTTGGACCTGCAAAGAAGATCCACTCGGAGGAGAGGTAGGAGCAGGGCTCATAATCTTCTGAACAGGAGGAGGCGAATTTGCGTAGGGGACTTTTCCCGCCAATGTTTCCTTCTTGCTGTTATTAGGAGGCAGATCAAAGGCATCAAGAGCGGTACTGAGTTGCTTATCTTAAACTTGGAGCGCAAAAAACGATTAGTATGGGAGGGGGATTTTGAGTATTACCCACCCTAGCTCTGACTCCCTTCAACGAGGGGTACCGTTCATCCCACCATAAAATCTCGATGTTTGCTTCTTCATCATCCATGTTCCAACGATACATTTAGCCTCAGGTTCAACATTATCCTACTCCACTTCCTGCTCTTGTTGCATTGGTTCCGCTGGCGGCAGAATTTGGCATGGGCATGGAGCCACCAGGAAACCGAACTTACCACATGTTTTGCATATTTCATTTAAGCCTTCATAATCAATGAAATACTTAATTCGGCAATAGCGGCTTAGATAGATCTATTTCAACACACACCCTAGCAAATTTTCCACGTGCACCCTCCTTCGTGGCATGATCAACACGTATATGTTTTCCGATTTTGCTTGCAATCCTCATTGCGGTAGTCGAGTTATAGAGTTCTATAGGAAATTCCGGGAAGGTAACCCAAATCATAGTCCGAGAGAGTATAGTCATCTAACGGTTGAACCCCTTAAACCAATGATGTACTGTGAGGTAGGTATCGCCTAACATCCAAGGTCCTCCAGAGATAGCATCCGCATAATCTTCGCCATATTTAAACCTCACCAAAAAGCATCCATTCCTCCAGTCAGTAATTTGCAAGGGGCCCCATTTCTCCAACAAAAAGTTAAGCCATTGTGCCAGGGGCAGGTATGGAACCCGTTGACCCGATCCTCGGACCACCAGTGCAGATCTCCAACCACGACAAAAACTCGCCTTTTCCGCAGCAGTAAAAGGTATATTCGGGCACAGTGGGTCCTCATCCTTATTATTCAAAACATCATCCTCCTCTCTCGTTGCTTCCGCTACATCTTCCGACTCCGACTCTGCCACATACGAATCATCCAAAAACTCTTTCTTTTCGAATAGTAAGTTACACCGACAAGACCAAGCATTATTCAGATTGTGGTTGTCCTTCATTGTCTCGTCCGTAGTTGTCTTGTCGTTGATTATTTCCTCATGATTCACATCCTCAATCTCTACATTGTTAACCCTTGGTTCAACCTGGAGATTAATGGATCATACCTTCTTCTCCGCTTGTTGCGTGTCTTTATCACCCTTTCCTGAAAGGGAGGATGATGCCGTAGAGGCGCGGCGTGATCCAGAGATCGGAGAAGAAAACCTAGGCCAAATCGCCTTGAGAGAACTCCGTAAAATAATCACGCCAATCATAATACCAATCTTGAACCAATGAATCTTAGTGTAGTGTAAGTTATCACAATATGATGATTATTATTAGGTAAGGACTTCGATGCTCCTGGAGTACTCAATACTCTCACTTTCTTGAATTCATCTAGATTTTTTATTATATAGAGCAAATCTCATCCGTTTATAATAATTATATTTTAGAATTTTTAATATATAAACGAAAAATTCGCACAACAGTCACTTTATTTAGTTCCACCCAATATCGAATCATTTATTTTTTCTATCTTGTCAATTTGGCTGGACAAATTATCTTCTGATCGTTCGAACAAGAATCGACCCCACCCTCAAAATCTTTATCATCAATGGAGCAAACCTCAACACCAGTTCTTCTCCTCTTGAGAAAAATCAAACATTAGCCATTTAAGTGCAAGAGAGTGGGAAACAAATTTGCCTCAACGCCGGTTCACTTGCTAAATTCTTCATCTTCAACAATAACTACTTATTGACAGCGACTCCACATCATGTCTTCTCCTTGGCCACTTCCAGCTCCTCTCATCATACCATTTACACTTGGGTAGTTGTGTTTGCTATTCGATTCGCCAAAGCTCCAATTTCCGTTTAAGCGAGGAAGGCAAGATCGGAAGTGATTCTGATTCTGAAGTGAAGAAGAGAAGCAATAAGAAGAACAAGGCTTGTCGCTTTGGTCATTGGGGAATGGAGCTCGCAGCTTTCTCTTCCCCTCAAATTAAATGAATCCACATGTACATTCAAACAGAACATCGAACTTTACTTTCCTTATTAGTTAAGATATTTTCTTGTATCCACCTGAGCTAATTGACTTGATTAGGGAAAAACCAGGCTAGCTTCGGTGGAACAAGAGGTGCTTGAAGGTTTTATGCTAGTTACTAGATTACATTTAGATGTAAGCTTTTGAAGCTAACGTGTTTTGAAATTCAAGAGCTGACGTCAAAGAAGCTAAGTGAAGGCAGTGCAACTATATTAGTATTGATTCCATTATTGAATTAGTCCATAGTGTGAAACCCCACTTTAAGACTCTCGGTCGAACTACTAATTCAACCAAAGAGCCTCATTCGGATTTCAACCTGAACAATGACTTGATTCTAATTTAATAACAAACATTAAATTAGGCAATAAAAGCTGAAACTGAACACTTAAATATAACTGAGCAACTAGGATCCCATATTCAAAAACTGATTAAATATAATGGGAGATACAACTCCGGTCTGAAAACTCATCAAAACGATAACCTTTGATATCCAAACACCGACGATCTCTCCCACCATCAGCTCTGGTACCTGTGACTGAACACACAGATACTCCAAGGAAAAAAAATCTAATGGGGTCAGCAATAAGCACTGAGTGACCTAACTAGACTCATGTAGAACTGTGACTCTACAAAGTGGGTAGAGAAAGAAAGTCTTACTACCTGAACTAATAATGTGACCCTATGGTCCTGTAAGCATCATCCTATCATCAGCCACCCATAGCTAGTGGTAGATAGTCTCATGGTGGATCAGACCATGAAACCACCCTGAAAACCATGAGAGCAAGATCTAAAGGTATACTCATCATGTCCTGCCTAAGCCTGATTACAACCTGGGGGATCATGCAATCCATGGGTGGGTGACCGACACATCATACTCAGGAACTAAACTAATAGGTCTATCCTAAACTGTAGTGTTAGGAACTGTGGATCACACGCCACAGTTCATATGTAGGAGCTTATGCTCGAAAATAAATAACTGTCTGTACAGTAGACCCTGGTATAGCATAGCCTGAGAGCCCAACTCTATATCATAACACATGTACAATAGAACACACACTACTGTAGGGTCTTGAGGAGCCCTGCTCTAACATATAAAACCTGTACAGTAGATCACACGCTATTGTACAATCCTGAAAATCCAATCAAGGGATTTTGGACAATCCTAATTACAGTTCTACGTTTCAAGCAGAAGTAATCCTAAGTCCCCCACCTGAGTAATAATTTCCTTATAGAGTCTGATCTATAACAACCTCCCTGGATTTCAGGGTCATGTCTTGTAGACCTGAAGCGATCAATCAAAGATTGAATCTCCCAAAACCCTGACTGTCAGGCTTTTCCAACGTAAATTCAATCTAAAGTACTTAGAGAGAAGAGATGATTGAGTATCTTCTCATTACCCTTTTGACCTCTCTTATCCTCCACCCCTGATTCTAGACCATTCCGTCTTGACTTCTCTTCGTGATTGATGTTCTTCATCTTATGTGGAGAAGCCACCACTGTGAGTCTCTATTTGTTTCTAGTATTTGTCAGCTACTGATCACGATTCTAAATTATATAAAAAGTCCACCACACCCGTGGTTGTCTGATCATAACTTACTACTGCTCATGGTTGTGGCCTACTGATGGTCACACCCTTGACTGACTGTTGACCATGACTGTGGTCGACTGGCAACCGTACTTGTGACCTACTACCGGTCACGCCCGTGATGGTCCAATTATCAAACCAAAATTCAGTCAGTTAATCCTTAACTCGCAACACAACTGTTGACCTAAAATGGGGGTATCACAACTCTGCCCTCCTACAAAAGGTTTTGTCCCGAAACTTAAATCCTGCCCCACCAAGCAGCAAGACCTGAGGCAATGGTAACTCAGCTGCTGTTACTGACACCGTTTCTTGGTATCGTTCGGTCTTGCCATCCGTCCTTTTTAAGAACTGAACCGGTCAATTTCACAATTATGACCTACCAGTCATTCCACCACCTCGTCTCGGGGGAACAACAACGGTCTGTACCTCGATTCATGAAGTTCTATCTAATCTCCCAGGAATGGAGACCCTCCAGTCTACCCCCTCCTTCCCATCGTGTTCATTCACACTCACCTTCCTTAACTTCCTCACGACTGAGTCCAGTTTCCCTAGGGTAAGCTGAGCACATGGCATGTCAATTTAAGCCTATACCTCGGGCCCTAGGCTAGGTTTAGTTCTGCTTGACAGAACCGATTTCTCAACCTCGATGTCCATCGTGTGCCCATCCTTGGAAACTGTCGAGAAGCTTCTAAACGATCAAAGTTGAAGTCCCACTTCCCTTGTTTCATGCTGGTGCAAGTTCCCTGGTGAGGACATGTCGACTGAGGATCATTTCTCTACTCCTAAACACATCACTCCTTGCTAGGGGACCCCTAGGTCGCGCCTATCCTTAGCCTGGATGTGACCCTGCTCTGCTATTTTTTATTATTGCCCTTGTCGATTCTACGTCGGGACACGGTTAGGCCCTGATCACCTTACCTTGTGAGGCCGTCTCTTAACTAGTTATGGTTCATTTATCCAACTACTCCCTTCTTGTTTTTGGGAAGATGAACCATCTCTTTCCTGCCTCCCGGGGTCTCTGTGTGGAGCTCTTGTCATGGCAATGGTAATGCCTACTATGGTTGGCTATTTTCGCCGAGTTCCTCATACCTGATTCTCTGGATAGTCTTCCAAAAATAGATCGTCCGAGAGGTGCTACTAGACTCAATTCATGTGTCTTCAATCCCGGGCCAAGTCCATCTGATGAATTCTTATAAAACTTGTTGGGCCCATTACTTATCCCACGACTGGCCCATTCCTCGCTGACTTGGGCCGGTGGTCTGCATCACCATGCCTATGAGTGACTAGTAGTCACGCCCGTGGTAACCTTATCAACCACATTCATGGCTAACTATTGGCCACGCCCGTGGTCAACTCTGTATAAGGAATTCAATCCCCGATTCTTCGAATCCGTAAATCTATTCTTGCCCAATTCTTACGATTTCACTCGCGCCCGTTGCCTACCAATTTTTTTCTTGCTTTGTTCTTCGATCCTTGGTAAGTTCCACTTCCCCTTTCCTTCTTTGATTTCATTTAATCTATGTTTGGGGAATGTTTAACCCTCCTTCTCTTGCAGATTCATCTGCAACCGACGCCTCCGCCGTCCTCATGGCGAAATGCAGAGAAGAAAGAAACAGAGGATGGCAATCGAGAAGATGAATCAAACAATGAAATAATAATACAACAGGAGAAAATGAAATCAAGTAGTATAATAACAAATTAAAGAGAGTAAGAGAGAGAGACAGAGAGAGGCGCGATCGTTTGGTAATGAAGTTCAATCGGATTTCTCCAATCTACATCTCCATCTCGAGTAGGCTCGAAAGTGTTCTTCGATTAGAATTTGAAAACAAAAAACCAAGAAATCACAGCCCGGATTCCCGTAACAGCAACGCCTGAAACTCTCAACCAAGTTCAGGACTTCGCACTCAACCTTACACCACACACATATGTATGTGATACTCGATGGAACTTTGCTAAATTACATCATGTTCAAATCGATATATTATTTGGGATATTGTGTTAAACTTAAATAGTGATTATTGATTCAAGCTCTCAATCTTGCTTGATAGATGAAATCATGGAGATGAGTCGTTGACAAAATAACCGTTTGATTTGCTTGATTTCAATCTCCATATTGTGTGCAAAAAAATTACAGACACAAACGTTTCTTTTGAATTTCGGTTGTCTAAATTAAGACATCTATAAGCTAAATATAGGTAAATTTGGTTGTCCTTGATATTTAAAGTTTGAACAAAACATTCCTCCACGGGTAATTATGCTTTGTTCTCCTATAGGTTTGTGATATATGTAGGTATTCTTTTCATTATACAAGTAATTGTTAGTGATATACTACTAAATTGATTGCAGCAGGTAGTATCCACGTATGGAATCAAACACTACCTCGCATTGGATGAAAAAAAAAGTATGTCTCAATTTAGCTCTCAATTTAACTTATAAATCATAATTCAATCTACGGTGGGAATTATCAAGGACAATCGAAATTCAACTCCTACTAATTCCGATGCAAGGGGAAACGATAAATCACCATAAAATCGGACCGAAGTAAATTTCGGAAACATTTGGAGGAGAAAACGAGAATGAATTTATAAATTTGTTCTTAAAAATGAAAGTAGAAGAGTTGAAACATTGATGGATAATGTTAAGTTTATCCATCCATAAATTCAAGTCACAAAGTTAAAGTGATCCGTAAGTGAAATGTTAATATTAAGATGTTCACATATGAAAAAACCAACACGAAACATCAAACTGTAAAGATAATGGTAAACCGTACTGTATATTAATTTGAATTAAATAATGTGGTCCTGAAGAATTTGTTTTAGTAAATAAATTAGGGATAATAGTATTTTTGCCCCCTTTACTTTACCAAGTTAACAGCAAGGCCCCTTTACTATTAAATATTATTTTTACCTCCTTCTACTTTATCAGTTTATTAAACGTCTCCTTCTGTTACTCCATAAGTTATCTTGCCGTTATTTTTCGCCTAATCAACATTGCCAAAAAATAAATTTTTGATTAAAAATTAAAAATTAACAAGGTTAATTATCACACTCATTAGCCACGTGTCATCAGTATGATGGGTGGTAATGTTGATTAGGCGAGAAATAACGGCAAAACAACGAATGGAGTAACGGAAGGAGACGTTTAGCAAGTTGGTAAAGTAGGAGGGGACAAAAATAGTGTTTAATAGTAGAGGGGCTTCTTTGTTAAGTTTGTAAAGTAAATAGGGTAGAAGTACTATAATCTCATAAATTAAAAAAGAAACATACGGCTGAGATTTAATCTTATAATAAACGGTTGAGATTAAATTAAAAGAATAAAATTATCCAGTAAGCCAAGAGTACCGAAACTTTTTCATCTTATAAATTGTGTTTGTTTTCTTGATCTTTATATGAAGTAAATATGTCTTCACTAGGTTTATATATTCGTTAGTATATTACTTGGTTGATCACCAATTATTTTTAGATAAAATATGCATGGCTATCCAATGTCAATCAATCAAATTCATGTTATGACTAAAAAAAACTTTAAATGTATTAGCTTAAGTCAGACCTTGCTTGAAGAAAAAAGCTGAAGTCAGACCTTATAAATTGGTTACATTGAAGTTCGAGCTCGGATTAAATATGAAGCAACACCATCATTTCCACCTCTAAATTCATAGGTCATCAATTATTCCCTCACCACTTCCAAAACCTCGTAGCCTATTGAGCTCTGGTACCACGATAGAGGCAAGACTTGGACGATCTTTCTTCCTTAGTTCACAACACTTCAATGCTAATTTAGCAAATTCCAAAGCATGATCTAGAGGCCAATCGACAATGGATTGGTCAAGCATATCCGTAAACTTTCCCTTCTCAATTGCCCTTGCCACATGGTGAGCCAAACCCATTGGGGGCTTTGCAGTGATAATTTGAAGTAGCATTATACCAAAGGAGTAGACATCTGATCTAGTAGTTAACATCCCTGTTTGTTGATACTCAGGGTCTATATAGCAAAAGGTTCCAGCAGCTGAAGTCATATAGTATTGAGTAACACTATCAGCAACTGATGGAGGGACTAGTCGTGCTAGTCCTACGTCACTAATCTTGCTAACGTAGTTGCGATCCAAGAGGATGTTAGCTGGTTTAAGATCCCTATGAACTAGTGGCTCTGGCTTTGCTTGGTGTAGGAAAAGAAGTCCAGTGGCAATCTCAGCAGCTATATCAAATCGCTTTCTCCAAGGTATAGGTGGGGTGTTGTCTTTTCTAAGCAACCTATCTTCTAAACTTCCATTTTCCAAGTATTCATACACTAAGCATCCATATTCAGGACATGCACCCAGTAAGAGGACCAAATGTGGATGTCGAATGCAGCTAAGAACTTCAACCTCTTGTTGAAATTGCTTCTTTCCTTGAGCTGCATCAGGTCTCAAAACCTTAATGGCAACAGGGGTGTGATCAAGTCTACCTTTGTACACAGGTCCATAACCCCCTTCACCTATCTTGAATGATTGTTTGAACTTTTCAGTAGCTGCTTCAATATCTTCAATGGTATATTTCCTGTATCGTACATCATTTTTTGTTAAAGCATTTAATGCACGATTCTTGGCATCTGCCTCTTTTTTTGCTTTCATCTCTGCAAACTTTCTTTTTTGTGCCTCCATTTCTGCTAGTTTTTGAGCTTTCTCGGCTGCTTCCATCGCTGCTTTGCACTTGGCCTTCTCGATCTCTATTATAGCAAGAGTCGATTCTTCGGCAATTCTTGCTTGCTCTGCCCGTCGAGCTTCTTCCAACTTTAACTCATTTAGTTCCTCTGCCTGAATTCATGCATCAAGTTTTTCAACGATAAACAAAATTTATCATTCAATGCACATTTTTACATAGAGAAAATTTTGAAGTACATACCTTCTTTTTAGCTGTCAATGCCTCTTTGCAAGCTGTACTATACATGTTCATAGTTTGCTTAAGTTCAAGTCGTAATCTTCTCATCTCAGCTTCTAACTCTCTCTACAAAATTAAGTATTCGATAAAAATTTAATTATTTTACATATATATATATATATATGTATAGTTTATTGTACGCTTCAATAATTGATAATGATGTTAATCAACTTAATTATTTACAGTTGATTGTGATGAGGTTGAATCCCTTGGAGACAATGTGGAATTATTGGATGAGGTATCATGATGACCTATCATTGGTCTTGAAAAGTCAGAATCATCTGAGCTATTTGAAAATCCTGGCCAATTAGGATGGATGTCAAGACTTTGCAAAGATACATTAGATTGATGACTTTTGGCTCTATCTCGGGATGGTCCAATAACAGGATCATTACTACTTTCGTATGAGAGCCGATCAATTCCTCCATTTTTGGATAATCTTTTTCCAGGGTAACCTCTGGATTATATTCAAAAAGAAAGAAAACTTGAGAATAAAAAATAAGGACTGCTTTATTTAATCTTTGGTTATGAAAATGCCTTTACCTATATGTATTATCTACGTCAAAACCATCTTGCGAACCATTAGAAATTGGTGCTTTTGGTGGAAAAGGAGAGTTTGAAACTGATCGTACAGCAGTCTTTACGGATAGGACTTTTCCTTTAGATATTATATAAACAGAACAAAAGTCAGGTGCATTCTTCATGACCGTCATGGCTACATCTTGAGTTTTCCATTTCCTAGTCAATTGAACAATAATAATTGGATCATATTATTTTGCTTACCAAAGAAACAAAATGAAATAAAATGCTTTACTATTTAGTTACCATGCAATAGCATATTTTGTGGTTGCACATGCTCCAACAACTATACTTCCTATTAAGTGTGCATTGACATAATCAAGAATTGTTCGGGCCACATCTATAGTTTCTTCTAGAATAACCTCCTTCAACAGTACCTGGAATTTACTTACATATTAGACTTTCATCTATCTTATATACTTAAAATTATATAAAAAAGAACAAATATATTGCGATGAGATACCCCTTTGCGTGCACAATATCCACGATACGGGGTAAAAATATGGTCAATTTCATCGTTCTCCAAAATTTCTGGTGAAATACCAACATAGAAACACCAAACAAACATATTAAAACAAGAAGTATTACGGATCTTCAACAACAATTATTACGGTAAATATAATAATTTATTACATTAATGAAATATAAGTGAAGGATACCTACGATAATGATTGTTCTTGTGCCTAACATGGAGCAAAACAATAATAGGATTGTTGACGAGGAGACGATCAATGGCCCAACGAACAACATGTTGGCTGTTCTTATCCTTGTCGATGGCAACAGCAGTTGCATTTACCAATGCAAAAGCTTCATCTTCTAATGCTACATGAGCCATTTTTGAACGCTAAACAATATAGCAAGTTTACCAATTTTTAATGCTCGTGATGCCAAATATTGGCATCACTAACACAGCCCCATTTGGAAGGATTGCCAAATGAGCAAGAAAGTAATTAGCAACCAAATAGATAATTCTAAAAAAATGTATGGAAGATGTCGATGGTAATCATAAAGAATATGATTCTAATGATGGATGAGATTGAAGGAACAATCGTGACGATTGGAAATAAAGAACTCTCATAAACTCCATAAAAACCCAACATCCTCGATAACAAAAAAAAATATTAAAACAAACAAACTGTTACATTTTGTGCTTCTTTTTTATTTACTTTGTTTAGATGATTTGACTAAGCCTTCAATTTATTTTCTTTTATATCAATAATATGAAAGTAATCCATTAGCAAGTTGATTATATATCATGCTCTAGAATTTCATAAAAAAAAATCTATAAATCAGTAAACAAAATAAAATAGTATATATATTTTTTAAATCAAATTTGTTTTGAAATAATTATTAATACATTATAATTTATAAGTTATTTCACTTTTATTACTATTCCTTATGAATAGTAAAATAGCTTCAACATTTATTTTTATTTTTCATAATATCTAACTATTTAATTGTTTATTTAATTATGACCTATTTTACTATTCATTACTAGTCCTTTTAAATAGTAAAATAGCCCCACCATTTATTTTTATGTATATTTTCACAATAGCCAACTATTTAGTTAAATTAAAATTAGGATGAATACGGGCGGGTACCCACTCAAAACCTGTCCGAAAATTAGGTCAATGCGGGTATTTGAAGAGCACTAGGTTTATATCGGGTGAAGGGCGGGTACCTACGCAAAACCTATCCGAAAATCCGGTCAAAGCAAGTAATTGACGGGTATATGCAAACCCGGTACCCGTTTATATCAGGTGACAGGCGAGGACAGGTTTGATGGTATCCATTCCCCACCCTGACGGGTACCCGCTATCGATGCATATAATATGAATGAAATCTGAATAACCCAATAACTCAATGATTTACTCTAATTGTTTGATCTGAATTGGACTTTGGTTGTTTAATTGTTGTACTAATGTTAGTACGTAGTTGAATCTAGCCCGAATACCCAAATCTAGCTTGAATTTTGAGAAGATTGTTAAATTTAGCCTAAACTATTTTGATGATAACTATCTAGCCAATAGTTTCGGTCTTCTGTCATTTCTAGTCCATTAACCAAATTTCTGAAAAATTTCTAACACTGTCAGTGAGGATGCAAACAGAGCTAACATCGCCTTCATCAAATGACCAACACTATTCTATCATAGTCATTAGTCTCACTGTAATGAACCTATATGAATAATATACTCTTTACGTCATGTTTCAAAGGTGCGCACAATCTAAACATGATCATTTTTATATTTCGTGACATTGTGCGACTACCAAACTAGTTGTAAGAAAAGTTCAGGATGTGGTTAGTGGAGATTTTTGTTTCTATAAATTGTATGGCAAGCTGAAGAAACTGAAGATTTATCTCTATAGTTGCTCAATGTTCAAAATTTCTCTGATATCAACAAGAGAGTACTTGGCCCACTAACTTTTTTGCTAATAATAAGCTATTTGTGTTGCACTCTTCCTCTCAGACCTTGGAGGATGTTGAGAGACTCACATGTCATATTAATCAAAAGTTTTACTACTCCAGCAAATAACTTCGACATGGAGCTATAAATTGTTGGCCTATCATGATGGCTATTAATTTTCTTGATGTTATATTCGTTCTTTATTAGCTAGATTTTTTCCTAAAATCCCCGCTATTTATACTTGAAAGTCCTGCTTAGACATTGTTACTTAACATGTGGTCCAGTAAGAGCCTTTTGTCCAAACGCAAACACTTCACTTCTTGGCTCTTGGTTATCAATTGTGAAACCTGTTCTTAGACAACCCGATCAAACCTCGCGGTTCAACCCATGCAACTACTCCCGAGTTCACTCATCAAACTAAGCACACATAACATACATATAATACTGAACCTGAAACCCTCATAACATAAGATAAAATACAACGTATAAAAACAGACATCAAGGCTCGAAATCAAGTACAAAACAACAATGTAAAAACATCCCAAAATAGGGGAACTAAACATCCAGACATAAGTACTCAAACAACTAAACTCCTAAAATAATATGAAAACATGAAAAAGGGATAATCGAGGTCCTCCATGGTACCTCTCTCTATGACTCCCCGAGCCACTCACTCGAGGTGTCGATGCTGCTCGTATAGCTCTCTTAGGCGGCATTTGCTCATGAAGTTCCAAATTCATTCATATAAGAAGGGGTCAGTGTTAAGCATTGAGTGACCAAACCAGACTCGAGTAGAACTGAACTAGCATCTAGTAATGTGACCATGTGGCCCTATAGGCATTAACCTAGCATCAACCAGCCCTAGCTGTGAGTGGATGGCCTTATGGTGGATCAGACCAAGAAACCACCCAGAATGTCGTGTGAGTAGCATATGTAGGCATACTCAACACGTCCTGCTTGAGCCTAAACTGTAACCTGAGGGATTGCGCAATCCATGGATGGGTGACCACTGCATAATTAGGAGCTATCTAGCTAAGCCTAATCTTGTCCTAACCTGAACTATGAATCACACACCATAGTTCAATCGCCATGAGCTTATGCTCGAAATACTACAACTGTCGCATACAGTGCATCACACACTACTGTACAATCCCGAGAGCCCTGTTCTGAATCACAACACATGTACAATATATCACATGCTACTCTACAGTCCTGAGAGCCATGCTTTGTCAAACAACACATGTATAGTAGATCAACGCTATTGTACAGTCCTGAGAACTCGGTCATTGGATTCCTGACAACCTATTACAGTTCTACGCGTATAGCATAAAAGTAATCCTAAGCCCCAACTTTGATATGCTCTTCTATTAGAGTCTGATTTGATGCTGCCTTCCCAGAGCTCAAGTCTCCCATTCCGTATGACCTGAAGAGATCAATAGTAGGATTGAAATTCAAAAACCTCAAATCCTAAACTTTTAGGATTTATCCTACGTAGGTTTCCAATCAAAAGATTGAGAGAGGAGGAAGAAGATTGATTACCTTTTGAAGCGACCTCAATGATCTCTAAACTCTTGGCAATGATCGATCAAATCTTCCTTCTTCACCTCTTCAAAGGGATCACTATTCGTCAGAGAACTTCCTAGATTTTTATTTCTATGAATTCTAAGTTGCAGGTCGTAACTCTTGTTTTATAATAAGTCTACCACGCATGAGGCTGACTTACCACTATGCCCGTGACTGCCTGATAACCACGCATGTGACCTACTAATAGTCACAGTCGTGATCTTCTGTTGGTCACGCCCGTGACAAACTGCTGACCACCATCGTAGTCTATTTGACGACCACCTTCGTGACAGACTGACGGTCACTCTCGTGATGGTCCATCAAACAACCGATTTTCCCAGAATTCATATAAAAACCAGAATCGACAATCAACCTAAAATCGAGGTGTCACAACTCTCCCCTCCTACAAAATGTTGTGAATGCTTAACATAGGAAAAGGAATTTTCTGCTAAGTAATCCTCTACGAGCTCCGGGTAGATGCTAGCTTTGACCTCCTATGTTGCAGCTTCGAGATCCTAATTTTCTAGGTCACCTTAAGCATAGGAGTCTCCTTACTCCTCAGCTTCCCAACCTTTCTGTCCACACTCTGAGCTAGTTTCTCCATAATGGTCAGGTCTCTCTCCAACTGAATCTCATCTGGCTGGATCACCTGATTCGGCTTACCAATGTAAGCTCGAAGCACACACACATGAAATATATTATGTACCTTATCCAACTAAGCAGGCAAAGCTAGCATGTAACCGCTGGCCCTATACTCCGAATGAAATCGTAAGGACCAATAAATTGGGGAGCTAATTTTCCCTTTCGGTCGAACCGCATCACTCCTCTCCAAGGTGATACTCAAAGGAATACTTTATCCCCTTCCTTGAAGCTAACCTCTCTAGCCTTCCTGTATGGATATTGCTTCTGCCGATTCTGAGTCACACCCAGCTATGCTCGGATCATTGGAACTCAAAAGGTAATTTCCTGGACCATCTGAGGTCCAGTCAACAACTTCTCTTCCTCCCCATCCCATAAGACAGTGTCCTACACTTCCTATTGTACAAGTCCTCGAATGGGGCTACCCCAATGTTGTGATGGTAGGAGTTGTTATAAGACAATTCCACCATCGATAAGAAATTTAACCAAGGTTCATCAAACTCCACATATAGAGAAATTATTGAGAAATTCAGCTTCGTCCCAAAGGTTGCATGTAAGCCCTTCTAGAAATGCAAGATGAAACTGGGGTCCCCATCTAATATGATCATCCTAGGCACTCTGTGCAACCTTACAATATGCTCCACATACAAACTTGCGAACTCCTCCACATCTAGCTTAAATCGGATGGGAATGAAATGAGTCACCTTGGTCAAACGGTCCACTATTTCTCAAACTGCGTCCTTCCCGTTAACCAAGGGAAAATGATTGACGAAGTCCACAGTGATATCCTCAAACTTCCACATCGGTATTGGTAGCGGATGAAGCAACCCTCCCAATGCCCGATGATCCAACTTCGCCTTCTGGCACACCACACAACTCGCCACGTGTTGTATCACCTACTTCTTCATACCAGCCCACCATTAGTGAGTACGGAGTGTTGGATACATCTTTGTCTCACCTGGATGCATAGCAAAAACTGATGAATACGCCTCATCAAGAATATCCTCTCTCAGCTTGGACACCGAAGGTACATACACCCTTTCTTGGAAAAGCATCAAGCCTTCCTTCCAAGTGTAGGGCGTAGTCTCGCTTGCTGACACCAACAGCTGAGCCTCCAAAACCAACTCATCTGTCACCTAAGTCTTGGAAATCCGATCTTGCAACCAGGGTCGCACTACCAGTCTCACCAGTAACCCCTTGACTGGATCAACCTCTAACTCGGTGTCGATGCTCCTCATCTCCACCACTCAGTTAACCTCTCTTTCCTGCTCAAGGCATATGCCACTATGGTGGCCTTCCCTGGGTGATAATCTATCACATAGTCATAGTCCTTGAGCAACTCTACACAACATATCTATGTGTTGTTCACTGCTCTATCAAGTATTTGAGACTCTTGTGATTAGTCTTGATCCTAAAAGTCTCATCATACAAGTAATGCCTCCACGGCTTCAATGTGAAAAGCATTGCCGCCACCTCTAGGTTCCGAACTGGGTAATTCACTTTATGCATCTTCAGCTGGCGAGATGCATACGCCACCACTCTGCTATCTTAATGTAGCCTAGCCCTGAATACGAGGCATCACTATAGATCACATACTCACCCCCATCAACTGACAAGTTGAGTACTGGTGCGGTGGTGAGCCTCTTCTTCAGCTCCTCGAAGCTCTCGTGACAAGCCTTACTCCAATCAAAAGACATGTCCTTGCTGGTCAGCTTGTGGAGTGGTCCTGCTATCTTAGAGAACCTCTCTACAAACTTCATGCAGTACTCTGCCATGCCTAGAAAGCTCCTCATTTTAGTCACACACCTAGGCGGTGACCAATTCACAATCCCCTCTACCTTCTTTGGGTCCACCTTAATGCCCTAACCATTTATTAGATGTCTTAAAAACAACACCTCCCTCAGCCAAAACTCACACTTAGAGAACTTGGCATACAATCTCTTCCTCCTCAAGGTAGCCAATACTACTATCAAGTTCTCAGCATGCTCCTCCTCCACCTTGGAGTAGACCAAGATGTCATCAATGAATACTATGACAAACTTGTCTAAGTACACATGAAACACCTTGTTCATTATCGCCATGAAAGTTGCAGGGGCGTTAGCCAACCCGAGCGACATCACTAAAAACACATAGAGGTCATACCTCACTCGGAAAGCTATCTTAGGAACGGCTTCCTCCGCTACCTTCAATTGGTCATACCCCAACCTCATATCAATCTTAGATAACACTGTTCCTCCCTGCAGTTGATCAAATATGCCATCAATGTGCGGAAGAGGGTACCTGTTCTTGACTGTCACCTTGTTCAACCTCTTGTAATCTATGCACATCCACATAGACCCATCCTTCTTCTTCACGAACAGCACTAGTGCACCACAGGGTGACACACTAGGATGGATGAAACCCTTCTCCAACAGCTCCTGCAACTGCTCCTTGAGCTCCTTCAACTCTACCGGTGCCATACGGTAGGGGCGATGGATATAGGTGTTGTGCCCGACACCGGCTCTATATCAAAAGCCACCTCCCGCTCAAAATGTACCGTTGACAAGTCGCCTAGGAAAACATCAAGGAACTCCTGAAGTACCAGTTCATCCTCCATTCGTCCCTCTGCATCAAGGAGGATATGATCTAGGAAAGCCTCACATCCGCTTCTAAACAATCTACTCATCATAGTAGGAATAAAGGGAAAAACACGAACGACAGCGGCAGAGATGAAAGAGTGTGAAGCACCCCGTATCAACCAAAGCATGAAAGGATCTACTAGAAATGACCACCGTACCCATGATGGTATCCAGACTGACCTCTCCCTCTGCTTTGGTGTCGTAAACCCTACTATGTGCCTCTATGTCCTGCTTTGCTGCACCTTTGTCCCAAGGGAACTGCACTAGCTCCCGTAAGCAGAGCCTTAGAGCTCACCTCTCATCCTGCTCCCTGAAAGACCCCGTCCCTTTGTACCGTTGGCTCCGACATGTTGGCTTGCTCAACCTAGTGCACTCCCGCGCAAAATCTCTTGGCTGCCCGCGTCGGAAGTAAACCCCTGCTTTCGTTAGACACGCTCCCTATTGCCGCATCCCACACTCCAGGCAAGGAGGATGGTCGAACCCTACAGTGCACTTCTTCTATTGCGTTGTCAGGGTGACAGAGGTAGAGAATTGAGTCTATGGTGCAGGAGTGCCGCAATGCCTGTCCCTCCTCCTCTAAGGTGCTGGCGGTAGCTTCAACTTGCCTAAAACTACCTTCCTCTTCTTCTCCTCCTGCCAAGCCTGGTGCTCTCCCTAGCTCACACCCTCCAGATGTTCATCCCTCAAGGCTGCTGCCCTGATATATGCCCGGATATCCATGTCACTATTGGTGACCCCGATCTGAATATGAGCTCGTAGCCCATCTAGGAACATCTTCTTCATGTCCTCCAGCTTCCGCTCAGGGGAGCCCTTGTACCACCTGATTAACTTGATTAAGGGGTTATAGTAATCAACCACCTTCACCTCTCTCTGCCTGAGGCTGGCAAACTCAGCCCTCTTGTTCTTCTCCCACGGCTCTGGCATGAACTCGTTCATGAAAAGGACTAAGAATTCCTCCCAGTGCCTTCTTAAAGATCATCTTCGACCTCTAACTGACTGCTCCACCAGTCTTTTACTGCACCTCTCAGCAGGTAAGCATTTTACAACACTCTCTCCTCTGGCGCAAGCCTCAGATACTTGAACACATTGGTCAGCTCTCTTAGTCAATCAACTACTAACTGAGGGTTTGTAGTCTCCCCATAAAAAATAATGGCACCCACATGAGTTAGCTCCTTAAAATCCAGCCTAGGCACAGGCGGATCCCTCATCATCTCGACTGACTCTTCATGCTCACTACACACATGAAGGTACCATTCAGCATCCCATTTCACTTAAAACTTATCTAAGTTTTCTGGAAAAACACGTTTGAAACAATTCAAAACTTGACCACGGCCGTGGTGTATCCTTGGTCACGCCCGTGGTATACATATGAACATAACTGTGACTAACATCTCCACGCCCGTGGTGTACATGTGACCACGCCCGTGATGCACATCCCCTTACGCAGTGGCCAATGACTAACCACCCCCGTGGTCATCATAAGTTACGGTCGTTACCCACTATAAGCCATGCCCGTGGTGGTCTGTCCATCACGCCCATGATTTATTGTCCTCCATGCCTGTGGCTGACTCCATAGTGTCAAAATCACAGAAACATCAAACTTACAAACGCCTAACACCAAATAAAAGCATCTCCTCAGATTGTTCAGTACTGAGCTACAGTCAGTGCTGGTCGCTTTGAGGTTCATGACGCCTCTGTACCAACAAACACAGTCGCGTAGTAGCGAAAAACTGGGCTTCGATACCCATTGTGAAACATGTCCCTAAACAACCCGATTGAACCACCCGGTTCGACCCATGCACCTACTCGTGGGTTTAGTCATGAAACTAATCATACATAACATATATATAATACTGAACCTGAAACTCCTTATAACATGAGATAAATGAAAACATATGAAAACAGAGCATGAAGGCTCGAAATCAAGTACAAAACGACAATGTAAAAACATCCCAAAGTAGGAGAACACAACATCCAAAGATAAGTATGAAATAACTGAAATCCTGAAACAATATGAAAACATGAAAACATGAAAAGAGGATAATCGAGGTCCTCCATGATACCTCTCTCTATGACTCCTGGAGCCATATAGTCGAGGTCTCACTACTGCTTGTGTAGCTCGCTTAGGCGACATTTGCTCCTGAAGTTCCATAGTCATTCATTCGAGAAGAAAAAATAGGGTTAGTGATAAGCACCGAGTGACTAAACTAGACTGGTGTAAAACTGAACTTGCATATAGTAATGTGACCCTGTGGTCTGGTAGGCATCAACCTAGCATCAGCCACCCCTAGCTGTGAGCGAAGGCCTCATGGTAGATTAAATCATGAAACCACCTTGGATACGGTGTGAGTAGCATCTGTAGGCATACTCAACACATTCGGCCTAAGCTTGAATTGTAACCTGGGGGACTGTGCCATCCACAGGTGGGTGACCTATGCATCATAGGGAGCTACCTAGCTAAGCCTAATCATGTCCTAACCTAAACTATGAATCACATATCGCAGTTCAATCACTAAGATATTATGCTCGAAATACTACAACTATTTGTACCGTAGATCATATGATACTGTATAGTCCCGAGAGCCCTGTTATGAATCACAACACTTGTATAGTAGATCACACGTTATTGTACCAACCTGAGAGCCTGCTTTGTCAAACAACACGTGTACAGTAGATCACACTCTATTGTACACTCCTGAGAACCCGATCATTGGATTCCTGACAACCTATTACAGTTCTACGTTTAAAGCAGAAAAGTAATCCTAACCCCCACTTCTGATATGCGCTCTCCTAGTAGAGTTTGATCTGAAGCTGCCTTCCGCAGCTCAAGTCTCCCATTCTGTCATACGTGAAGAGATTAATCGTATGATTGAAATCCCAAAATCCTAAATCCCAAACTGTTAGGATTTATCCTACGTAGGTTTCCAATCAAAAGATTGAGGGAGGAGGAAGAAGATTGATTACCTTCTGAAGCTTCCTCAACGATCTCTAAACCCTTGCCAATGATTTGGGATCGATTAGCTTTGCCTTCTCGACCTCCTGAAAGGGATCGCCGTTTGTCAGAGAACTTCCTAGGTTTTTGTTTCTGTGAATTCTAAGTTGCAGGTTATGACTTTGATTTTATAATAAGTTCACCACTCCCGTGGCCGACTTACAATCAACCCGAAATCGGGGTGTCACAACAACAGCTTACATGACTGAAATTGATGAATTTCTAAACAACCAAATTTTTCTTGGGATCAACTTCAAGAGCGTATTCATTTTGATCTTGCCAGTAAAAACACTACTTTGTTCTTTTGGTTGTATTTCTTTGTTTGTGTGTATTTATTTCTCTTTCACTCTTAGTTTTGTTTGTTGGATTATGAGTTGATCTAGGGGTGTTGGAAATCTCTATATGAGATAGATAGTAAAACAAGATTAGCTTCGTAGATTTAGGGTTTTGACAATGAGCTTCAAACTATGTACTAGACTTATGAGGTTTCTTATGAAAAGAAACCTAATTATTAATAAAAACCAAGTTTATTTGAAAGAAAGGGGAGTCATCATGATCCACTCCCCTTGTAAAAGGGGAGTCATCATGATCCACTCCCCTTGTAAAAGGGGAATCCTCATCAACTCACCCTTAGAAGTGGCGGGTCATCAACTCGGATCATCATCATTACCCCCCCCCCCTAAAGAAGAGAGGGGGTCATCAGTTGCCTGATGTGAACCACGCCAACAATTGCGATGCAACTCGGCAATAATATCGACACCGAACATTTGAAAGCCAACAAGGGGTAGAAGCAAGATAGATGTCGGCCATGAACGAGGGTGAATATCTCGCCAATAGCAACTAACGGTCCTCCAAGTACGAATCAACACACACTTAAACGAATCAACGATCCTCTAAGTATGAATCAACACACCATTAAATGAATCAAACATGTATAAAATTCAAAACTCTCGAACTCAATTTATTAATCAACATTGTCTAATCTCCAGAAATAACACACCACACCTTTATATCGGCTTAACAATCCCATACTCCTAATCAAACAATGAAACATAAAAAAAATTAATTAATACTTAACTTATACTAAATAAGTAATAGACTAAATTGGATAACTTAATCCTACTACACTCTAAACAAGAAAATGACTCAACTAAAGAATATAATAAACAAACTCATCATCCATGTCATATCACGCTCTCTTTCTTTAAGAAAATTTGTATTGAATCACATCCTGTGGGATCAGATACAAGACTTAGTCTTTTGGTGGTTGTTTGATAAGTTGGACCAATTTGATCTGCTCCATATAATACCTTCACTCTAGAATCCCACCAACATCTCGTATCTCTCCTTCATCTGCGCCATAAGATGCAAGCTCTATATACTTTGGTGGAGTTGGAAACATCAATGAACTTGGTGACATGGATCACGGTTCAAACTCTAACCAATTAGACATGATGGTTGTTGTAATTGGAAGCGCGAACTTAACATAAGTAAATACAAAGTGAGTGCGAGTGGCAAGTTAGTTAAAGTGGGGTAGTCCTTGGCTCATTTTCTCTCTATCACTCAAATCAGTATCATCTTGGTCCTTCTTTTCCTCAACATCTTCGTCTTTCGAATCGATTGTATATCACAATGACTCGCTTGTTTGGGCACTAGATATGATGTGAAAGGAGGAGCTGGATGCATCGAAGAAAGGAAAAATCACCAAGTTTGGGCGTTGAACCAAGTGCGCGGCACACTTTGGTTCAGTTATAATGCATTTTTGGTACTTTCGAAGTTAAAGTCTCTCACAATATGACCAAAGGTGCGCCATAGAATGACCAAAAGTGTTCGATGCACTTTTGGTTCAGTTACGACCCACTTTTAGTCATCTGACTAACTTAAGGAAGCGCCTCTATAAAAGCCAAAGTGGACTCCATTCTCAAACAGACTTTTCGGGACAAAATTAAGAGCAATATTGAGAGATTTGAGAGCAACTTCATGGAAACATGAAGGAGCTTGAAATTGGCGAAAGGATTAAAATGGCGAATGAAGTTCACGAGAAGATTGACGAAATTAGGTTTTTTTCATAATTATTTGTGTAAACCTAAATTCAATGTCTTCCTCTTCTGATTTTGATTTGTCTTCTGAAATCATGAGCAACTAAACTTCTCTTGCTTAGATTAGATGAACCCTAGGTAAATTCTTATGAACAAATGATTTGACGACTTTTGACTATTTAAGTGAGTTGGATGAATTTCAGTATATCTTTGATTTCATTTTCGATTTGTTCTTGCTTGATCAACTTGAATTAATCTCTGTTAGATTTTTCATAAAATCGTGATTGCTTGGATTTCTAGAACACCATAATCAAACAACTAGGTTAGACATTAATCCTCATCCGGGAGCAATTGAACTAGTTTGTTGTGTGAGCAATTTTTACTGGATTAAATGCCTAGCGGGTTTCAGATCTTTGTCTCGATAGAACAAACTAGTATACTAGATAGGTAGGAAATTCGCAGTCCCAAACGGGCGTGATTTGATTAGAGAAGAATTGCAACAGTTTATTGGATTTATCTTGTTCGTTCGGCATCGTGGATTTTGTATGTCATTTTTGAATTTTAATTGCCTAGGGGATTCAAAATCTAAGCAGTTTCATCCCTGATTTTCAAAACCTTAATCGTGTCGTCTTGCTTACATTTCCTTTACAACAATTTTCTTTTTCACTTGGATTGTTCGATTGATTCTCCTGGCACCTAAACCACATTACTTGATACTTCGATTGATACTAATAACAACTTTGAGTAAGATACTAAAAGAGACCCTACTTGATATTTATATAATTAGCCAGTTAATTATATACCTATCTTTTAAGATTATGATGGCTACCCTCTCACGTGCCCATTCCGCACGAGTAGCTTCCATCTCAGCACGAGCAACTTCAATCTTAGCATCCTTCTCAGCCAGCTTCGCCTCCATTGTAGCTCTCATCTCGCGCCTCACCAAGTGCTCAGCTAGCACCACCGTCAACCTCTTCTTGAACCTACACTTATAGAAAGGGCACATGAAGTTTCTCGAACTTTGGCGCCATTAGTCTCGATGCACGAAATCCGCAAAATCGCATATGACTTCTTCTCCGTAGTAGGCGAACAAATCTTTTGACTCTTCGGGCTGGCGTAACTTTAACATAACCTTTTCGTTTGACTTACTTAAAGATACACAAGATACAACACATCACAAAATAGTTTTTAAGAAATCCAACCATCAAGTGACAAACAAAAGCAAGAAACAAGTACTCCTAGCAAATGCAAACAATTTGAAACAAAAGATGATAACGTTTAAAGTCTAACAAACAAAAGAAATATTTTTTAAATACAAAATAAAAGTAAATTTTTTTTGTAAGAATTTCAAAACTATAAAGAAATGATAAAAATGATTTTTCATCATTCAAAATTCAATTTAAAAGGGAAGAAAGCAATTATATGCATAGAGAAATATATGATATGCTAAATGTATCGCTTATTTCAATCTTTCAATCCATACGATGTCAATTGGATATAATTAAATATTGTTCACATGAACTTGAAGTATTTTCTTATAGCAAAATAAATCCTTGAGGGAATTTGATACACACATGTGTACTCGTTTATGCAAACCATACATTAGGTTGCAATGATATATATTAGGGGCAAAGTCAATCCCTTCACAAATTGCTAGACTAATCAAATAATGAGAAGTAACTGCATCCACCACATGAGACTATATTTTCTCATAATGAATATATTATAGATTTGATGTACAAAACCTTTCAAAATGAGATGTCTCATAACTTTTGACTTATAATGAGATAAACACTCTCTCATTTGCTTGACATCTTCATATAAAGATTTTATGTCTGAAAACTTTTCATTTCTCTTGGGAATTTAGTTTTGCCTTAATTGAAATTTTTTTAGGCAATGTTCATTGGAAAAAAGACAACGACTTCTTTCTTTGCATGCATTTTGGCTCATGATCCTCATTTTTAACTATCATATTTAGCGTTGCACTATATGCAAAAATTCGTCAACATTGACTTCATTGCGATTCTAGTATTTTCCATCCAAGATATAGATAATCGAGATATATATGTACAATCTGTCAGGTACCTAAGGCTCTTCTTGAGCGCATTAATTGTTTCTCTTGGTGGATTCTTTTCAAATAATTTTAACCTCAATTTGACCATCTTGATATATAGCTCCATTCCATTTTGAGGATTTGTTTTTGCTTTGGAATTAAGTGGTTTAGACACTTTTTTCAGATTGCCACATGAAAACTTAATTCTGGTTGGGTCAGTCAAGTGTATGGCAGATGATAAATTATATATTTTTGAACATCAAGTTCATATTGCTTAGTGCGAGGATCAAAATGGTATGATGATTATTCATCTAATCTCTGTGCCAACCTTTGATTTTCTCTCCATAATGTAGAGAATTATGATTACATGAATGATAAACCTCCAAACGAGTCATCAAAATCTCCTGACTACGATGAAAATATTTTACCATCGATGAACTCGTAATCAACATAATTTCTGAATCTTCATTGAGAACAAATCCTAATAAATGGAGGTGGAACAATTTAGATGTCTATATCACATCCATATATCCATAGATGGGAAGTATAAGGTTTTGACCCAAAAACTAAATATAATGGAGGAATTCATAATAATTGCTTGGCGTAATGCGAATTTGCGTTGTTCATGTAAATGCCACATTCACAATAATATGAATGGAGAATATGTGTTCTCAATGACACACTTTTGTTATTGGATAATCATGAAAATATGCTCATAACAAAAATGGTTGAGCTAGTCATCTCGCAAATTCAAGTTTTCTTTGATATACACATATGACCATATAGTTGATGCATCAATTAAAATAATTGGCTCACATGTTGGCTGTATGGATCCACAAATATCACCCTTGCTTTTTTGTGTAAGAGAAACGATCTTACTTTAGTTGATGATTATCCAACAATCAACTCTATTTGAGAACAAGCAATCCAAAAATTAGTTAAGGTTTCTTTGGAGATTTCACTAAACAATGGCTAATGGAGAGGCGATGAGGCTCTACTAGAAACGAAAGCTTCTTTGACATAACACAAAATTGTTTGTGTTCTCAGGAAGTAGGGGAGTCACAAGGACTACTTAAATCCCTACAACCTTATGAATCATTCCTTTAGAATACCCAAGTTGAGACGTACGCGCACAATAATGTTCAAGAGAACATACTCTTTAGATTATGGAATCATAGAAATTGATATTATATGTCACAATTCGCATTATGATTGAACCGGGATGGTCTAACCGGTTATGCCAAATGATAGTTGTCAGGATGAGTAAACTTATAGTTTACATTTATATGTATCTCAATCACAATAACATATGTGTAGTACAAATTGGAGAATAACTTTATTGATTCAATAATTTGATGATCATAGATCACATTATTGTTCCTCCCTTGTAAGCATCAATAAAATGAAATAAGGATTTTGTTCTTCGTGAACAATATACAATAACTCTTCCAGAGCTAGAGATTAATTTTGTACTACTCCATATATCCTGTTGCACTATCAATGGGATATATGGTACAATTAATTATGGTGATTCCCCTCATAAAGATACTCATATTGTCACGAGCATGATGCATTTTGTATATAATAAAATTGCATCATGTATGTGCCCAATCATCCATATCACCAATTAAGAGATCAACCAATCGTTCACAAAATGTACCATCAAACTTGGTATGGCCATCCGAAAAGGGGTCCTTATAAGAATAATAATCATATCTTATTACATATGCTTTAAAAAAATTAGTGGAACATAAACCACATTCACTTTGAGGGCTAAAATAGTATCACTTAGATAAGATCATCAAAATAAAATTGACGGCACCTTTCATGCGATTGGAAATTTTGCACATTAATTCACAACTCTCTTCCATGGGAAAGATATATTTTCCAAATTTCTTTCTCATGACCATCAGAATAATAGGTCTATTCTTCAACAATGGTATATATATTTGTGGGAATATATGTATTTTGTCACTTTGGAGACATATGATTATATAACCATTCACTTCATGGAGTGATATTGTGTCTTATTAGACTACACGTATAAGGTAGCCCATTTCTCAAGATACATGTCTAGTGGGACATTCAACCATATCTGGCTTTTATGAGTATAATCGTTCACTTCAAAGAATGACATTTTGTCTCTTTAACCTTAAATATTTGAGACATATAATATATCTTTATAGCTTTGTCCTTTCGTTAACTTGTATCTCATGGTACTTATCATAGTCATTTCTCAACCTTTCTTTGAGATAATGACGACTAAAATAAAATATGTATCATCATCATTGATGATTTTGCCAAGGACATTAAGTGGATTTCAATATCTAATACTCATGAATAGGTAATTCTTACTCGAAACATCGAGAATCACAAACTCGAATGTCAAAATGTTCGACGTACTATAAAAATAAATAAATTGAATTAAAGCACATGTATATGAAATATAATGAAATCATATAAAGATAATAATAGTAAACTATGAATTAGTGCGTAACATATGTAACGATAACATATGAACCTAGAAAAAATTTGTAAAACAATACCTAACATCAATATGTTGTTTGTATAATCGTAAAAAATTGGTAACGTCTAACAAAATCATGCTAGCTAAACAAAAAATAAATTTCATCATTTGGTAATAATAGAGCACATGGAATGATTTAAAAAATAAAAGAAACCCTTTAAATAGGATGTATATAAAAAAATTGACGAGCTTTGAAATTTGGAACAAGGCGGAATCAATACTCAAGCAATAAAGAAAGATATATAACACCCAATTCTGAACTCCATATCAGAGAGTAGAAATTATGAGTCGAAATCATTAGCCAAATATCGTATGAAATGAAATAAAGAAAAAGGGGCTGATAAAAAAATAACTTTGAACGTAATAAAAATTAGGATATAGCTTGAAGCAATTCTCGTGAATCTTCAACAGTAGAGCAATTGTGCTTATAACTTGTTGTAAAACTAATAAGTACGAAACACACAAGAGTATAGAAGAGGAGTAATCTTATTGAGGTATATATATTATACAAATGAGATGACTATTTATATGCCCAACAACTATATATCTTAATAACTAATATAAATACAATTGATAACTCATAAAATATAATTATGTAGGAATTATACAATAGGAAGAACATTCATAATCATGTTAATTTGTAAATAAGAGTTGCACAGTAATATTCATAACATAAACATAATTTTAGTTCTGAGTTCGTAAAAAAATAAAAATAAAAAAATAAAAAATCATAAACAAAAATGAATACTAAAACGAGCTCTGAGTTTTTGAAACACAATCAATTTCAAAATTCAATTTTTTTAAAAACTTTTCCACTTAATGCCCCTTCAACCTTCACCGTTAAATTAATGGAGCTGAAATGCAATTTGGATCGACAGACGGCTATCTGGACGGTCCGACATATTCGGAAAAGAAAAAAAGAAAAATTTGTTTCCTGGTTCAGTTTCCGCGTCTTTCCTAGGAGTCTGCTTCTTTTTCGCTTTCCGATTTCCGTTCTCACCCTACTCTTGATTTTTCTAGGGTTTTGCCGAGGTTTTCCGGTGCTTCGTATACTTGAGCTTCACCGTCGTGTAAAACTTACTCACGGGGATCGCAAAATTATACATCCGATTTAGCGGGTCAATAGCAGCCAGGAATACTTAAAGCACGAGGTTTTGTTTTTGGTATAGTGTGCGAAAGGAATGTCGTCCATCTACGTGCTGGAGCCGCCTACGAAAGGCAAGGTAATCCTAAACACTACCCACGGCCCAATTGATATCGAGCTCTGGCCGAAGGAGGCTCCCAAGGCTGTTCGCAACTTCGTCCAGCTCTGCCTCGAAGGCTACTATGGCAACACTATTTTTCACCGTATTATCAAAGGCTTCATCATTCAGGGCGGTGATCCTACTGGAACTGGGACGGGTAACGCAATCTTTGTTTTTCTTTTGTTACTGATTTTATGTTTAACTACATTGTTTTCAAGATGGAGCCCTTCAGCTTATGATACTGTGTCTTTGTTCTTATCCCGTCCATATTACCCTGCTAGGTGCAACGATTGTCAGCTGATAACTTGATATTGTTGTTTTTTCAATTTTTGGTATCTTTAGGTGGTGATAGTATATATGGGGGTTCCTTTTCTGACGAATTTCATTCTCGTCTGAGATTCAACCACAGAGGGTTAGTTGCTTGTGCTAACGCTGGTTCACCACATTCAAATGGGAGCCAGTTCTTTATGACGTTGGATAAGTCTGATTGGCTTGACCGAAAGAATACAATCTTTGGGAAGGTAATATCCATCATTTTTTAAGTCTATTTAGAAACTCGTTCTACTTTTGATAACTTCTAATGATGTTAATAATGAATTCCTATGTATTGGACGGTTAGTCCTGGACTTTTTGATTCACAACGTAACACACTTCTTTCATTTTGATAAATGCCAATCAAAGGGTTACTGAGTCTGAATGCAAATATATAAGCTGTTCATCTCACTGTCAGTAATAGGCATCTTGATTCACGAGAAAACTTACATGCTTCACTTCAGGTGACTGGGGATTCTCCTTACCATTGGTGAACTTGAAACAGGCAAGGACGATAGACCACTGGACCCCGTCCCAAAGATAAAATCAGTGGAGGTATTTTTTTACTTATGTTTCCTACTATTATTGAGATGGTTCACTGCTTTAGCAAATGTCAAGTGCACTTATCATCATGGGTGAATCTTCACATTTTCAGATCACTTATAGCTATAAAATATATATGAATACCACATAGATCTTTTGTACTGAACCTGTCTACTCTTCTGTCCTCGTACCTGATCTTTCAGTGTATAAGTTCTCGTGCTGAAAATCACCTGCAATTGGGATTCTTACCTTTACCTGTCTGCTAGGTTTTGTGGAATCCTTTTGATGATATAGTTCCAAGGGTAGTGCCTACAACTGTTGATCAATCTTCAACTGATGCTGAAAGTGATAAGGATTTGAAAAGGAAACTTGTCAAGTAAGTCCCTGCTTTTAATTATCACTATGGAATTCACTTGTATATACAGTTTTCTGTTGTTTTTGTCAATTTAATTTGTCATATTCAATCTAAATTCCAAATCCATTTATATTCCTACGATGTATAATGTTTGTAAAATACATGCAGGAAATTGAACTTGCTTTCATTTGGAGAAGAGGCTGAAGAGGAGGAGAAGGAACTTGCAGCTGTGAAACTAAAGATCAAGAGTAGTCATGATGTGTTGAATGATCCCCGACTCCTAAAGGAGAATCAACAAATAGAGGAACCAGTAGGGATTCAATCTTGACTGCCAATTACCTTGACGCGGCTTGAATTATTTAACAAAATAAGTAACTCAATTGTTGTCATTTTATCTCTTTCCTAGCATACCTGAAAGGAAAATAATAAAAGGCTTATCGCAAAGACATATGGGTGCAGTCATGAATTACCTGACTCTGTGGTTATTAGTTTGTGTAGTTTGCTGGTCTCGCTGAAGTAAAGTCAGACAGAAATAGACAAAGATAAACACGAATTTCCCAAGAAAGTTACTTGTGCATAGTCCTTTCTTTTGCTTTTGGTTTGATGCTTGAACAAATAGTTGAAGTTGTATGCCTTCCTCAACAGTTTCCTCATCATACCACTACAGGTTTGCTATTTACAACTTTGGAGTAGGTCACATAGTGAGTTACTTATTTATTGCTGATGTCTTTTTTCTTTTGAAGTTTAGTTGTACATGTATGGTTAATAGTTATTGGTAATCACAGAATTTGTCGGACGCCAAAGCTATGAGGGAACAACAGTTATCTGTGAGAGAAACTCTGAAATCAAAGAAAGAACGGTGGCCGAGAACTTCAGGAGCTGAAGTTTCTAATAGTGATGAGGATGACGATAATGAGGTCAACTTCGATGCACGAATGCGTCGCCAATTGCTAAGAAAACGGGAAGAATTTGGAGAGTTACCATCTAAACAAAAGAAAATTGGTACTTTAATCTCCTTTACCTACTGTTTTCTCTCAACTTGTGATAATAGTGTGAGCATTCCTACTCTGATTCTAGCTTTATGCTGTGTGATCTTGGATAAGGTAGTTGTCATTGGTTTCCAGGTTTAAGGATCCACTATGTCGTAAGATTTCATTTCACTGTCACTAGCATTCACTTGCAAGAGTAGTAAGAGCATCTCCATTCCTAGTTTTTTAGCAATTGCTAAGTGATGTGGAGGGGTGAGGTGGCACCCAATAAGCAATTGCTAGGGATGGAGGAGTGTTTGCTAATTTAGAAATTCAGCAAGTCAATTAGCAATGCCACCTAGACCAGCTTTTATGTATAGTTAATTAATGAACTAAGATTGTCCAATAGGAATTATACAAAAATATTATTTAGAAAAAAATAAATGATGTTAGAAATTACTAAAACTTTTTAGGGATGGAGATGGTTTGAAATTGTCAAATGAGATAATGGCTAAAGTTGATGATTTGGCAATAACGGTCATATTGGAAATTGCTAATTAATTTTGGGATGGGGATGATCTAACAGAACAAAATAACCCTTGTGATTGCTTAATGGTACATCAGTTGGTTGATGGAGCTCTGTTGAACGATCTAAAATCTAGTCGTATACTTGGTTATGTGTAGCCAAGCTAGAAATTGGCAATTTTGGAGATTAGTCATCTAATAGGATGCTGTTTGTTAGTGTTTGGATAAATATGCATATATTTCACCTCCTTTATAATCTTCAATGTTTATGTGTTTGTCATAATCAAATAAATGCTGTAATATGCTTGTACCCATTTTTTTGTCCTTCTTATTACTTGCTGTTTTGGTTAAATTTTGATTTTGACAAACTTTTAGTGCTTTGGTTACTGAGCTATGCATTACTTGCTGCTTGCAGGAAGTTCCAGTGCAGAAAATGGTGAAATTTCTGCTTCAAGGTAATTCATCAATAGACTTTGTTCCTTGCTTCTCTGTTTGAGTAAAGTTATTAGTTTGTAATATAAAGTCAAGAGCATAATGTCCTTTTG
This sequence comes from Linum usitatissimum, assembly GCA_030674075.2. NCBI lineage: Eukaryota > Viridiplantae > Streptophyta > Magnoliopsida > Malpighiales > Linaceae > Linum > Linum usitatissimum. Next base: position 2,444,343 of record JAUJYP020000780.1, read on the forward strand.
GGTTGAAATGCTCTATGCATGCATCACAATATTTGCAAACTGGATAAACTAATTCATTCAGAGCATGTGAGGATATTAGTAATTACTTTTGATATTTTCCTTATTCTGCGGATAATGCTTGAGTTCTTGCTGGTTTCCTACTTCCTTTCTGGTTGATCTGTTTGCTCCTGACAAAGATGTTATCTCTCTGTTCTGCTATGCTTTACTATTGCTTTCGTTGGTTTTTGATTATTGTCTGTGGTACTGTCTTCCGCAATCGGTGTATTATCCTTCAAATTTTTGTTTTGCTTTTACTTCTAGTTTTTACGTTTTCTTCCTATGAAAGTTTAGGTCAATGGAGATGAATTAGCCTCGTTGCTTGTTGTATTAATTGGTCTAGGTATTGCAACTATACACGTTTTGATAAGAGACCTTCCTAGATTAGAGTCCTAATAGCTAAGAACTGCCGTATTTTACAAGGAAAGGAATATCTTCCTGTTATTCTGTACATGTTGTAATATTAGTCCTTTCTGGCTATGCTTGTCAATTACGTGACGTTAGTCGTATGCTCTTTAGGTTAAATGCTGAAAGTTCTGATGATGAGAAACCAAAGCTAGAGAAGCTGTCACTAAAAAAGAAAGGAGCAGGATCAGAAGTAAGAGCGCAACGCATGGCTACTGCAGATACAGAGTTGCAGTTGTATGGTGAAGCTGAGCGAGGAAGACTCTTGCAAAAGCAAAAGAAACGAAGAATCGGAAGACGCGAGGACGAAGTATGTCATGTGATTATGGTCTTTGTAGTAGCATGCTTTACCATTCTTCTCAAGAACATGCATATCAATCGCAAAAATATACTATATTGACAAAAGTCATGCAATGACAGTGGTGAACTTAGCTGCTTGCAGTATTCAGGTTTTGATAACACTTCCAGTAATTGGAACTTTGCATATCTTATTCTTGAAATTAACCAAAATTGCATAATGAAGTGCCTGAGAATGGACCACTTCTGATGAAGAGCAATTGTTTACTCTGAACTGGCTTTTTATAAATCTGTCCTGTTTAATCCTTGAAAATACATGTTTTATCTTATAGCAGGATGTGCTTATTTGTTTTAATATTTGCTATGGTTTCTTGTTAATAGGTTTTAGCTAAACTTGAGAGGTTCACAAAGACGATTTCTGGGAAAGCTATTGCATCGAACAGTGAGGCTGAAGATGGTCACAAGGAGGATTTGTCAGACTGGAGCTCTGTACAACTAAAATTTGCCCCTGAACGTGGAAAGGTAAATTAGGAAATGTTGAAAACTAGCTGATCTGCGGATTACTGGCTTGGTCTGAAATAAAAAATGATGGTGATTTGAATATGAAATGTTGCAGGATAAGATGTCACGTAAAGATGACCCAGATGACTATGTTGTGCATGATCCTCTATTGGAGAAGGGAAAAGAGAAATTCAATAGAATGCAAGCAAAGCAGAAGAGACGAGAAAGGGAATGGGCTGGACGGTCTCTAACATAGTATACATAACTCTTTTAAGATTGGTGACTGCGCAAAGGGAACGGGCTGGACGGTCTGTAAGTGTAACATACTTGAAACTTTGTCCAGAATGAGGCGGCACAAGCAAGAGTTGTTCCACCTGTTCTTTCTCAACCGCTGGGCTACGGGGGTTATGTGCTGCATGCCTTCTGGTGTTGGTGGATGGGGCCCTAAGCGTCCCATGTGGGAGTAGTGGGGACGTTCATAGTTGTGGAGTACTTACTAGAAGGAATGGGGAAACGCGTGTCTTGAACCAAACGAAACTCTTTGCACTTCAGCTTGTTTTACAGCAACTATGAGTGCTGTTGCGTGAAAATTCACCCGGGGAGTGCTTTAACTGTCATGTTCTCAATTTGCACTTCAGCTTCCTCTCCGTTACATAAACTTGTCTTTCTTACCTAGTAACGGTTGTTGATTCATGGTTTGAATTTAGCATACTCCTTAGGGTTGGAAATTGGGAAATGAGATTTCCCGTTTCCGTATAATTGGAATTTGTTTGGGAATTCCTGTTCCCATTACTAAACTTAATGTTTGGGTTCGGTTCGAGATATAATATTGTGGGTTCGGATTTTTTAGTTTGATTATGGGATTCCCAAAATTCCAAAGTTTATTTCATTTAGTCATTTAGATATTTACCATCAAAATTTATTTCATTTAGATCATAGAGGCATAGAAACATAAATTTCGAAAAAAACAAACGTAATCCGGTACCCCAAATCTTGAATTTAAATTTCCGATTCCGTCAACAGATCAAAGCTAAGAAAGAGGAAATGGAGTCATTATAACAAAATGCGCATGTTGTGGGGATCGTAAGAAAGAGGTTCTGGGGGTTATAACTGCGAGAACAGACGTTCTCGTGGTTATCTCTAACCGCGGGAAATATATCCTGATAACAGGCACGTTTTCGCGGTTAGGTAACCGCGAGAACTGACAATACCGTTGTCGCGGTTACGGTTCTCACGATTAGGACCCCCCAGAACTTGAAGAAACGTCGTTACTCCATTTTATGACGAATCGTTCACCCATTCTCGCAGTTACCGTTTTCCTGGTTATCGTTCTTTCCGTCTCGCAGTTCAGAAATATTTTTTTTTTGAAAATTTCCAGCCTTGAGTTTGAGTTACAATTTACAACATATGGACAAATTATATATAAGCCATGACAACATCATTCGCAAATTAAATGTGAAATGATCATTATTCATTAGAATGTGTTTCCATTTCAGTCCTACTTTCTTCTATTTCTAAATTGATTCTGTTTTAAAAAAAATGGTTACTAAAATGGATGTAAAAGCCTAAAATATTTAAGAAAGGGAAAATAAAATAGAAAAGATATTTGTGATTAATTCACATGGCTACTAATTAAATTATGGCAGATAGTTTGATGGAAACATATACCCGATAAAAATGCTACGTGATAAAATATTATTAATTGACTTTTTAATAAAAGATCATGTTGAGTTAACACCCAAATATATTAAATAATACAATTAAATCACCTAAAATTATTCGATTTAAATCCGTTAACTTTCCTTCCATTTTTTCTATTATAAAATTAAACTTCTAACGTGTCTAGAGATCGTTTCCCAGCACGTACTCAAATTAAGTCTCTCCCCTAACCTTCCCCATGTCCATTCTCCTTCTTCCTCGTTATCTTTAAACTCCATCGCTTGACACGGGAGAAAAGCATCTCTATCTCTCCTTTCACATCTACGAGGTGAGACGCTTCTTGAGCGTCTATGACCACGCCCTGCAAAAAATTTGGTAATGTGACACAAAAATCAACGAAAACGGGATTCCAGAACTATATACTGTAAAGAAACTGAAAGATGAGAAGCAAGAAAATAGAGTGCATACCTTGATTCTCTTTCACGCCTCGGTACCTGCCTGGAGTCGGGTCCCTGCCACGAGACCTTTTAGCCTACATTTATAGCAAAAGTCTAACATGAGCATTTAGCAGAGAAAGTTTGAATGCCCAGGTCAAGAATGCAATCCGAAGTTGCCATATCTTTAGTGATGATCTATGGCTATATATATGATCCACTATGTAAGTGCACCAACATTCACAGGAAGAAAATATGATAGAATGAGAAAAGCTAATGTAATCTGGTGCACGTTACCTGGACTTGAAGAAGAAACATAAATAGAAAATCAAGGGCGGATACTATTACTGATGACGAAAAGGAACATAGGGGAAGATAAACAACCCTCAGCTAAATAGTTGATTTTAATAGGTATCCAGAAATTTGACATTTGTCGATGTAGAGCTCATATTGTGATTGCAGAAGTGGATCTCAATGTTTACGAATGAGCTTAGATGTGAATTCGATGCAGTTACACATACTGAACCTGCTACCAAAACTTATCAGGCCGGAATTGTTTCCAAACAACAAGGAAATGCAAATAAATTCAGTTTCCTACAATCAATAGATCAATATCCTTGAAGCAAAGCATGTCTATGTTTACCTCTTCTGTGTTAAATCGAATATATTTGGATGATCTAGTTATTACATTTTAGAGTAAAATAATATTGTGTAAAAGTAATTGATAAGGATATAGGATCTAATATTTGTAGAGAATACTAGAGGACAAATTACAAATAGGTCATTTACACTAATTAACCAGATTTTATCTCTACAGCCCCTCAAGCGGGATGGTGAATATTCACAAGTCCATGCTTGGATACAAGAGGAAGAAAACTGTGAGGATGTAGCGGCTTTGTTAGAATAACGGCCAATTGATTAGTGGTACGAACATGAATAACACGAGTAGAACTCGGGGTAACGTAATCGCGAATGAGATGACAAACGATCTCGATGTGCTTAATACGCTTGTGAGCAACTGGGTTTTCAGCCATTCGAATGGCAGAGAGGCTATCACAATAAATGGAAATGGGATCCGTCATGGGAAGTTGGGAGATCATGAAAAATGTAACGGAGGCATTGGAGCTCGGAAGTAGTTGCGGCCAAGGCACGATATTAGGCTTCGGCCGACGATTGGGATATGCTGGCTTGCATTTTGGATTTCCATGAAATGAGAGACGAGCCTAGATAGACACAATACCCCATCGTTGATCGTCGAAAGTCCAGACATCCGACTCAATCACTATCAGAAAAAGCATGAAGACGAAGCTCGAATGTGCTTGGGAAAAACAACCCGTAGCCAGGATCGGTTTTGAGATATCGAACAACATGAAGAGCAGCATTGTGATGTAAGTCTGTAGGCTTGCTAACGAACTGGCTAAGATAATGAACGGTGAAGACGATATTCGAATGAGTGGTACAAAAGTAAAGCAACCGTCCTATTAGCTGTTGATAGGACGATGTATCAGAAAGTGGAATGTCATCGGAGATGAACAACTGATCAATGGTATCGCTGGCTGAAGTGGCTGGGTTGCTAGCAAGAAGGCCAATATCCAAAATGATTTCGAGCGCAAACTTTCGTTGGCACAAGGTGATACCTTTAGAGGACCGAGCAATTTCGAGACCAAGGAAATTTTTTAGCTCTCCTAAGTCTTTGATTGTGAACTTTTCATCAAGGTGAGCCTTGAGTTGTTTAATGCCATGAAGATCATTGCCGGTGACGATGATATCATCAACATAAACTAAGACGACAAGAAAGAGGTCATTGTCCATTATAGTAAACAAGGAGTAATCGCCCTTGGATTGAATAAAACCAAAGGAAGTAAGAAATTATGTGAGCTTGAAATTCCATTGACGACTAGTTTGTTTGAGTCCATAAAGACACTTGTTGAGGCGACAAATGAGGTTTCAAGAAGGTAAGTCCAATCCCGGGGCAGGTGTCATGTAAATTTCCTCGTCTAAATCACCGTGTAAGAAAGCGGGTTTGACATCTAATTGATGTAAATGCCATCCTTTGATGGACGCAAGGGCATGAAGCGAACGAACGGTGGTCATTTTTGCGAAAGTATCAGTGTAGTCAACACCCGCAGTTTGGGTATACCCTTGGCAACTAATCGAACCATCGGCTTTATATTTGATCTTGAACACCCATTTAGCACCGATGGGTCGCACTCCCGGAGGCTTGGGGACAAGCGACCACGCATTAGTGGTGTGTAAGGACTGTAGTTCGGATTGCATGGTTTCAACCCATCTCGGGTTACAAACCGCATCCTTATAATGAGTGGGTTCGAAATCAGATGTCACCGTAAGAATGGCTTGCTGGTAAGGCAGAGATAATCAGTCTAAGCATAAGTAATCCTGGATGGGAAAAGTGACGGCAGTTGGCCGAACCGTAGAACAGTAGTAATCTTGAAGATGGGAAGGTAATATATCAACAGGACTAGTAGAACTAGGACCCAAACCAAGAGAATGTGAATGTGACTCTGGAGATGAACGAACATCAAACAACTCCTCAATTCCTGGGGACTTAGATATATCAAGATTGAAATCCGATGGAGTGGAGAAGGGAAATAGAGACTCATGAAAAAGGACATTTTGAGAAATGAGGAATTCATGAGTGAGTAAATTATAAAGATAGTAACCTTTGGTGTGAGCCGGATACCCAAGAAACATGCATGGATTAGCTCGACGACCAAGTTTGGTACGATGTCGAGATATCGTTGAGGCATAAGCCAAACATCCGAATACTCAGAGATGATCATCGCACACTGGCTGATGATTTAGTAACTCAAAGGGAGTTTGACCTTTTAAGACCGGGGAAGGAAGTCTATTAATAAGTTGAACATCGTGAGAAATAGCATAACCCCAAAACTTGGAAGGGCCTTGAAATAGAATCGACCGAGTGACCGCAAGGATGTGTTGGTGTTTACGCTCGACACGACCGTTTTGTCATGACATGTAAACGCAAGTTGTTTCGTGGATAATCCCTTTTGAAAGTAAATTTGTGGCATTTGGAATTCAAGGGAATTATCGGACCGAATGGTGCGGACTGCCGTTTTGATTGGGTCTCGACCATGGATATAAAAGAAACCAGCAAATTACGGATGTCAGACTAGGAGGTCATGAGGCGAATCCAAGTAAAACGGGAATGATCATCGACTATTGTCAAAACATACCTATGGCCAGCGAAAGTTAGAATCGAAAATGGACCCCATACATCAATATGAACAAGATCAAACATAGCCAGAGCATGAGAAATACTATTACAAAATTGCAAACGACGTTGTTTTGCCAAGGGGAAAATTTTACAATGAAAATCAGCAGTTCGTTAGTGGCTAAGAGAAGCTAGAAGCATATTTACAGAACAATGCCCCAACCTAAAATTCCAAAGATAAAAAAAATTGCTTAGAACAAGATAGCAATCTTGGAACATCGGTTGATGGTGAAGAATATTGTTGAAGGTGGTACAACCCTTGTTGCAGTTCAACTATACCAATTGTCCTCGAACTGCTGGTTTCTTGCAAAGTGCAACAGTTGGACGAAAACATAGCTTTGTAAGGATGTTGGGAAGTCAATATTCTAATTGACAATAGATTGAACCAAAAAGCAGGGATGAATAAAATATCATGAAGAATTAAGTCATGAGTTAAAGTGACCGTTCCCATGTGAGTGATGGGAACAGAGACCCCATTGGGACGGATCACAAAAATGATTGGAAACGGAAACGTAATTATCAAAAACAGCCATGGAACATGTGACATGCAGCACCAGAATCGACAATCCAATAAGATCGAGATAGAAAGAAGAAGTAGTGAGGAAAATAGCTGATGGATTGCTGAGAGAGGTGTCACCAGTGGAGCGAGTGATACGGCCAACGTGTTGGGGCGCAACAAATGAGAATAGAGTAAATATATTGCACTAATAAACCACACACCGTAAATATTTCCCAGGCAGGTTGGAAGTGACGGTAGGCCGCCACACTTAAAATCACTATGGATGGGTGATTACCACCGCAATACCATAATGATGATAATTAAGCCAACCTCCTTATACCAATTTACTACGGTAATATTAATAATGCAATATACAATGAATATTCTCAAAATTGCCAAGCACAAAACAGTAAGTAAATAACACTGAGATTTATGTAGTTCCTCTCCAATGCGGAGAGTACATCTACGGCAGGAGCGACAGCTACGAGCACTTCTTCACTATAACAAGGTAGCTTACAAGGTGAATCGAGTCGATCCAAAATTAGTGTCTCTCAAGTGTTTCCCAACCCGAAACAACTACTCACTATTTTATCGCTCACAAGAAAGTATTCCTACCATGGTAAAACATTTACCGAGACTTTCTACCACTCACCTATCTACCCATTTTAGATAACTTATCTCAATTATGAAACAAGTGAAAAGTGCTACACTACAACACTACTAAATGAAAAGAGTACAGAGGAGTGAGAAAGGAAGAAGAGAGGGATGAAATTTCACAATGCATCCTCTACATCCTTTTATAGCCAAATGAGAGGGAACCATACAAATAATGTAGTTGGAAATTCAATTAGTTGGTTAAAGATCCAACTAATTTTGTGGTGCTTTAATATTGGTGGGAATTCAATTAGTTGGTTAGAGATCCAACAAATTTTGTGGTGCTTTAATATTGATGGTGCATATTTTTATTTGGACATCATTTATCCGGGACCAACAATTCTTCCCCTCCCGGCGAATTAAGACTCCTGGTCATCCCTGCTGTCGATCGACAGTACTCAAACTTCTCTCTAGAAGACTCTTCGTGCACATGTCAGATCCATTCTCATCAGTATGGATCTTCTTGAGTTGTAGTTGCTTCGACTCCACCACATCCATAATCCAGTGATATCGAATATCGATATGTTTGGAGCTAGAATGAAACATCAAATTCTTCTCAAGGTGTATGGTGCTCTGATTGCCACAGGAAAACTGCGATCGTTCTTGTTGGAACCCAAGTTCACTCAAGAACTTCTTCATCCAAAACAGCTCCTTGCTAGCTTCTGTTGTGGCAATGAACTCAGCTTCTGTAGTGGAAAGAGCTACATACTTTTATAGCCTTGATTGCCAAGAAACAGCTCCCACTGAAAATGTAATCAGGTATCCAGAAGTGGACCTCCATATATCAACGTCACCTGTCATGTCCGCATATGTGTAGCCGACAAGTAAATGATTAAAATCTCCAAAACAAAGGCAAATTTTGGAGGTCGCTCGAAGGTATCTCAGAATCCACTTCACAGCTGCCCAGTGTTCCTTTCTAGGATTTGAAAGAAACCTGCTGACAACTCCGACCGCGTGAGCAATATCCGGCCGTGTACACACCACATCGTACATCAGACTTTCCACCTCTGAAGCATATGGAATAATTTTCATCTGCGTCTTCTCTGCATCAGTAGACGGGCACTATTTGGTGCTAAGTTGAAAGTGATTAGCAAGAGGACAACTAACTGCTTTTGCACCATCCATGCTGAATCCTTGGAGTACTTTCTCAATGTACTTCTCCTGCGACAACCAGATCTTCTTGGCAACTCTATCTCGTACAATCTTCAAGCTAAGAATCTGCTTTGCGGGCCCCAAGTCTTTCATAGCAAAAGACTTGCTCAACTCCTTCTTCAAGTTGTTGATTCTGGAAACATTGCGGCCAACAATCAGCATGTCTTCAACATAGAGCAACAAGATGATGAAATCATCATCTCCGAACTTCTTCACGAACACACAATGGTCTGAAGTGGTCTTCGTATACCCTTACTCCCCCATAATAGACTCATACTTCTTGTACCATTGTCATGGTGCATGCTTCAAGCCATACAAACTTTTGTTAAGTTTTCACATGAAATCCTCGTTTCCCTTCTTCTTGAAGCCTTTCAGTTGCTTCATATATATCTCTTCCTCCAAATCGCCATGGAGGAAGGTGGTCTTCACGTCCATATGCTCAACCTCTAGGTTGAGACTTGACGCCAGCCCAGCACTGTACGAATGGATGTCAATTTCACCACCGGTAAAAATATCTCGTAAAACTCGATGCCTTTCCTTTGACTAAAGCCTTTGACAATGAGCCGAGCTTTGAACTGTGGTTTACTGTTGTGTTCTTCATGCTTGATTTTGAACACCCAATTGTTATTCAAACCTCTCTTCCCCTTTGGCAACTTCACCAACTCAAATGTGTTGTTGTCGTGTAGGGACTTCATCTCATCCTCCATTGCCTCCATCCATTTCTGCTTGTGTTCATCCTTCATAGCTTCCTGGAAGCTATCTTGTTCTCCCCCGTCAGTGAATAAGACATATTCATTTGACGAATATCTGGTAGAGGGTTGCACGACTCTGCCAGATCTCGTTAGATGCGAAGAACCTTCGGCGGCGCGGTTGATCATGAGGACCATCAGGCTGAACGTCAAGGGGAACCTCTGGTTCAGCTACCTCCAGATGAATTTCTTCAACTGCAGGCGTTGGAGGCTCTAGCTCCTCAGGTGTTGAGCTAGCATCAGTGCTAGGAGTATCTCTCCCAGCTTTCTGAATATCTTCAATTGTCTCATTCTCCATGAACACAACATCACGACTCCTGATGAGCTTCTTCTGGATAGGGTCAAAGAATCTGTAGCCAAATTCATCTTGACCATATCCAATAAAAACACACGGTCGTGTCTTGGAATCAAATTTTGACCTTTCATCCTCTGGAATGTGAACAAAGGCCTTGCAACCAAACACTCGAAGATGCTTGTACGAGACATCTCTTCCTGACCAAATCTTCTCTGAGGCTTCAAAATCCAGTGGAACGCTATGTGAAAGGTTCCACACATGCACTACAGCAATTAGTGCTTCTCCCCAGAAAGAGTGCGACAACTTCGAGTGTGAGAGTAAGCATTTGACTCTCTCCATCAAGGTTTTGTTCATCCGCTTCGTCATGCCATTTAGTTGCGGAGTCTTGGGAGGTGTAGATTGATGTCAAATTCCTTTCTCCTTACAACAGGCATCGAATGGCCCAATGTACTCTCCACCATTGTCTGTACACAGACACTTCAGCTTCTGGCCAATCTCCCTCTCCACCAATGCAACAAAACATTTGAAAACGTTTAGCACATGATCTTTCATCTTAAGAACATATACCCCCAATCTCCCTCTCCACCAATGCAACAAAACGTTTGAAAACGTTTAGCACCTGATCTTTTGTCTTGAGAACATATACCCTTGTCTTTCGTGAGTGATCATCAATGAAATTCACAAAGTAACATGCGCCACCAAGGGATTTGAAATCCACTTCATAAAGATCTGAGTGAAGCAGATCTAGCACGTTCTTTGCTCTTGAAGGTGGAGAACTTATGAAAGCAACTCGATTTTGCTTTCCTGCGAGACTGTCCACACATCTCTCTAGTTGAACATGATCCAGTCCAAGTATAGCCTTCTTCCTTGCTAGCTGTACCATGGACTTCTCGCTCATATGGGCGAGGCGTTTGTGCCACAACGCGACGGTGTCGACAATATCCGTTGAGTTTGCAGCTTCTAGGGAGATTTTGGCTTCCAAGACGTACAGTTTAGACTGCTTCTTGCCTCTCGCCACCTCCAATGCGACTTTGGTGAGTTTCCATTGACTGTTGTTGAAGGTATGGCAATAACCTTCCCCATCCACCTTGTCCATAGAAAGCAGATTCAAGCGCATGTCCGGGACATGTCTAACATCTCGCATCACCAACTTCGCACCATCCATTGTCTCCAGGAAGACATCTCCTTTTTTGAAGACCTTGGAGAGGTTTCCATTTCCCATACTTACCACACCATAGTTACTCGGTGAATAAGATGACAAACATTTATGCATGGATGTCACATGGATGGTGGCGCCACTGTCAACCACCCAAGTGGACTCCTGCGTTGTCCGGTTGACAAAATCTTCATCGTAGACAAGCATGAGCTCCTTAACAACATTATCATTGTCACTCTTACTACCTCTGTTTTGCCTATATTGTGGGAAAAACCTCTGGATGTGTCCCTTCTGTTTGCAGTTGTGACAAGTGATGTTTGCATGCTTGTTGGACTTCTCTCGGCTCTTCCCTCACTTCTTTGAGCCTCTCGACTCACTCCTTCCTCTCCCATCCACATCTAGAACATCTGACTGTGATGAAGAGGAAGATGCACCTTGAGATCTTCTTCTTATCTCCTCGTTGAGAATTCCTCTCTAGACATCCTCCATGGTGACAACACCATCTGTGGTAGAACTCGCGATTGCGATCTTCAAGGTTTCCCATGATTCTGGTAGGGATGCCAGAACCAAGAGAGCTATCACCTCATCTTCCAACTTTAAGTTCATTCCCGACAGCTGGTCAATGCTCCCTTGAATGTCGTTCAAGTGATCTGCAACAGAACTGCCCTCTTTATATCTCATATACACCATCTTAGTGAGATAAAAGAGTTTGTTGTTGCCGGTCTTTGACGCATAAACCCCTTCCAGCTTTGTCCAAAGCTTCTGCGCATCCCTCTCTCCAGCGATGTGGTTGCGTATATTATCATCTACATGGTGTCGAATATAACTACACGCCTTCTCGTGCTTGTACTTCCAATCCCCATTACTCTTAGCGGCTGGCTTAGTTGACGATGACAACGGTTGATCCATATCTTTCATCAACAGGAGATCCTTCATCTTGCTTCTCCATATATGGAAGTTTGTACCGTGCAAACTAACCATCTCTATTGGGGCGCAGCGGACGAGAATAGAGTAAATATATTGCACTAATAAACCACACAGCGTAAATATTTCCCAGGCATATTGGAAGTGGCAGTAGTCCGTCACACTTTAAATCACTATGGATGGGTGATTACCACCGCAATACCATAATTACGATAATTAAGCCAATCTCATTAGAACAATTTACTATGGTAATATTAATAATGCAATATACAACGAATATTCTCAAAATTGCCAAGAACAAAACAGTAAGTAAATAACACCGGGATTTACGTAGTTCCTCTCTAATACGAAGAGTACATCTACGGCAGCAGCGACGATTGACTACGAGCACTTCTTCACTATAACAAGGTAGCTACAAGGTGCCTGAGTCGATAAAAAAATAGTGTCTCTCAAGTGTTTCCCAACCCCAAAACAACTACTCACTATTTTATCGGTTACAAGAAAGTATTCCTACCACGGTAAAACACTTACCAAGACTTTCTACCACTCACCTATCTATCCAATTGAGAAAACTTATCTCAATTATGAAACAAGGGAAAGTGCTATACTACAACACTACTAAAAGAAAAGAGTACATAGAAGTGAGAAAGGAAGAAGAAAGGGATGAAATTTCACAATGCATCCTCTACATCCTTTTATAGCCAAATGAGAGGGAACCATATAAATAATGTAGTTGGGAATTCAATTAGTTGGTTAGAGATCCAACTAATTTTGTGGTGTTTTGATATTGGCGGGAATTCAATTAGTTAATTAGAGATCCAACTAATTTTGCGGTGCTTTAATATTGATGGTGCATATATTTATTTGCAAATCAATTATCCAGGACCAACACAACAGTGGTCGGAGCAGTTGCTGGAGCAGTGCCAGAGAAATATGCCCCAACAGTAGTGATGTAGTGTATCGAGCTAGGAGTACTCCCAAGAGCATCGAAGGTAGAGCCGTGACCTAGGAATAGTGAGTAAAGTGTATGATACTGCTCATAGGTGATTGAAACAGAATCAGCATTGGTGGGATGAGAAGAATCATCATTAGTGGGAACTACAGGAGCTTGAACGGCGTTGACTGCAACCACTTTTCCTTTGTTGGAGGAGCGATATCTAGGTGGATATCCAATGTGTTTGTAGCACTTTTCGATCGTGTGCGTGATTAATCCACAGAAGGTACACATAGGATGCTTGCCTTTCTTGAAAGTTTGAGACGTCGGGCCAGGATTCAGGCTGGATTGAGGAGGGGTCGATTCGCAAGAAGAACCAATCTCTTGTTCTTCTTGGGAAATCAAAGCAAAGATGTCGTTGATTAGTGGTAGAGGGTCGGTGCGGAGGACCTAAGATCCGACGGAAGAAAACAGAGGATTAAGCCCCCTGAGAAAACATATAATTTGATCGGAATGAAAATACTCACGAACCGTTTTCAGAGCATCATTGGAGCACCAAGGGTTGCATGAACACACCGGAACTGGTCGGTAGAGGGTGTATAAATACAAATATGGTATTTATATTAATTAATAAGGTTTTATATTAATTAATCAGATTTTATCTCTATATTAGTTGTATTGTTTGACAATATTTGTGTGTTAATATAAAATTATTTTTTATTAAAAAAATCAGGCAATGATATTTTTTCACAGAAAAATTGTACCGAATATATGTTTCCATCAGAGTGTTTTTCTTAAATTATACGATAAAAATAAATATTCAAATACAATGCATCGGAATACTATAACTGGATTGGTATAATATTTTTATTTCTTATTAGGGTCCATGCATATATAGAAATATGTATTCATCATTACCAACTTTATTCGGTCTCATATAAAATGCATTGGATCATCATTCATCATCATAACTTGTGCTCATTTATTCACTGGCTATGGGTGTGCTGCTCCCATTACTCACTCATCACTATCGTAGTAGCAATTATTTACTGCTTCATTACTCTCAGGGTAGAGAATTCATATATCCCCCTCCAACAACCCACATGAAACCCCACATCAAAGACTAAAATTAAGGCCCAAGAAGTCTTCTTAAAAGAACTCTTTGGTCGATTTCAGTATAGGTAAAAAAGGAAGGTATAGGTAAAAAGGAAGATTTAATCAAAGTTAATTTCCTAGTTAAAGAAGGGTTAGTTTCCTTATGACCAATGCATCCTTCTAATATTTTTATTGTGATTTTTGACCCTTTCCTTCTATATTAAAAGAGAGTTTAGGCTTGGTAATTCGACACGCGCTAAAATGATTCAAAGATAATTTTTGGCTTTAAACTGTTTTTTAATTCTGTCTCGTTGTAAACACATTGTTGCTAAACTAGTGGATGTTGGATAAAATGCAGTTCAGTAACTCAATATGGTGCGTTTCAAGTCCATGCACTGCATTGAGGTGTTCTGCATTTTAGTTTGTTATCAAACGTTGTTCCTAAAGCTCATAATCCTTAATAGACTCAGTCATAATCTGCTTCAGATTTGTAGGCTTTAATCCCTCACCTGCATTCTGTTCACATTATGATGATTACTAGGAGGAGAACATGAGGAGATGGTGATGATCACGGTTCAGCCTTCTATAAATAGTACTGCACCTTCATGATCAAAATACACAGAAAACCATCTTGCTCCTTCTACTATTTTGAATCTTTTAGTTCTTAGATTGAGTCTCAACTATTAATCTCCATCACAGGAGATTGAGGGATTGTTGTGATTACCTTTCGTTGCATTGGTGTGTTGCTTATATTGGGAAATTTTGCTTAGTGCTTCTGATCACATTGTAGTTTTAATCTACTTTTCATTAGTTCTAGTTTGTAATTTGTTTTCTTGTTTTGATATCTCTGCTATAGTGGTTGTGATTCAATTTGACTAACAATTTCAAAGTAAAATGATGTGTTCCAACCACAAGATCATCATTGTTCGGGCCAAGCTTGAATCTCTGGATGGCACCAACTATAGATGATGCTAGTCCCAAAGGATGATGATCGCTCTAGAGCAGCTAAGCCTGAGAGTGGACTATGTCTTACGTGCAGATCCTCCTATCACTCCAGCCTCCTCAGCTGAAGACTTGGTCATCACTGATGATGCAGTCAAGAAGGCTCAAAGTGCCAAAGACAAATATGGACAAGTTTCTAGAGAGAAGCTAGCTCAACAACCTATCAACAAAGAAGAAAAATATGAAGAGGATAACAAGACTGAAAGGGGTATCATACTGAATCATATGACTTATTCCATCTTTGATCTTCTTTTCTACAAGACCTCATCAAAAGAGTTTGGGAGATACTGGAAAAGAAAGTATGGTGTAGATGATGCTGGGAAGAAAATATATTTAATGGGAAATTTTCTAAAATTTCAGCTTCAGGAGGATAAGCCAATCATGGATCAAGTGTATACCTAAGAGAATCTTACAGCTAAAGTGCTTGCTGAAGGTATGAAGATTTGTGAAATCTTTCAAATAAGTGTACTAATTGAGAAGCTGCCAGATTTCTGAGATGACTACAAGATGAAGCTCAAACATAAGAAGAGAAACATGTCCCTAGAAGAACTGCTGGGACACATGAAGATTGAGGAAGCAAATCGTCTAAAAAGTAAAAATTCTGCTCATAGACATCATACTATCAAGGCTAACCTAGTGGAATCGGAAAAAGGAAAGAACCTTAAGACCTCAACCTTCAAGAAACCAGTTTTGAAAGAGAGGGCCGCACCATACAAGAGACCTGATCTTGCTCAGACTTGTACTCAAATCAATGGATGCTTTGTGTGTTGAAGAATAGGACATCAAACATATCAATGTCACCACAAAAAGATTCCAGGATCCACTTCTAAGTCTCAGGTTCACATGGTGGACAACAGAGAAGAAGAAACAAGAAAAGGAGGGAAACATCATTGTAGTTGTGGTTCAATTGGAAGAAAATGTGATAGAAGGAAAGGCAGAGCGGCTGATTGATTCTGGAGCATTGAGGCATTTTAGTTCCTCAAATGATCTCTTCTCTGCTTTGGAAGAAACCAACACTGAAAAATGGTCTACATGGCCAATGCTAGCAGCTCACCTATAATGGGAAAAGGGAAGATCAACCATCTCTCACTTCTTGAAAAATACTTGCTTTGAATGATGTTTTGTTTGTTCCTTCCTTAAGAAGGAACATGATTTTTGCTTGTCCGTTGCTTAAAGCTGGTCTCCAACTAGTCTTAGATGCTGATATGCCAGTATTAACTAAGAATGGAATTTTTATAGGAAAATGCTACATGTCTAGAGCTTTGTTCGTGATGGTTACTATTGAAACTTTTAATGAAAATGTTGTTGCTTCTTCTTATTTGGTTGAATCTTTTAATATTTGGCATGCTAGATCATGTCATGTCAACAAAAAATCCATTAGGCTCATGAATAGGATGAAACTTATCCCTAGCCTTAGCAGTAGTGATCTCAGTTCAAAATGTCCAGTTTGCATAGAATCTAAATTTGCTAAGAATTTTTTTCTTCCTATGCAAAAACATGAATCTGTTGTTCTTGATCTTATCCATATTGACTTGGTTGTTTTCAAGGATTTAGAAAAGTAAGGGTGGAAAGTGATATGATATAAGATTTATTGATGAGTTTTTTAGGTACACCAAAATCTATTTGCTGAGAACAAAGGATGAGGCAAAGAAGAAATTTTTGGCCTACAAAGCAAAATTGAAAAATCAATTGGACAAAAGATTTAAGACACTATATAAGGAAGGAGAGTATAGATCAACCTTCCTCAAACAAGTATGTGAACAAGCATGTATTATCCATAAAACTACAACTTCTTATTTCCCTCAGCAAAATGGCATTGCTAAAAGAAAGAATAGAACCCTAAAGAATATGATCAATTTCATGCTCATCAGTTCTAGAGCTACTCAAAATCTTTGAGGAGAAGCTGCTTTGTCAGCTGATCATATCCTTAACATAGTTCCTCATAAGAGCTAGAAAAAACCCCTTATGAACTCTGAAAACGGTTTCCTCTAAATCTGAAATATCTTAAAGTGTGGGGGTGCTATGCCAAAGTTCGTCTAGTGCAGCGTAAGAGGTCTCTAATAGGACCCAAGGCGTTTGATGCCATTTTCATTAGTTATGCTACTAACAGCCGTGCATACAGATTCTTAAGATTGGATGATAGGTCCATTTGTGAGTACAAAGATGCTGAACTTCTAGAAGATTCATTTCCCTACACATATCATACTACACTACATACAAGAAACACAAAATATGATGAACAAATTCATGATCATGAAGATCTAACTGAAGAACTAAAAGATGAACTAAGAAGAAGAAAAAAATAAAGAACCTCCAAAAACTTTGGAAAATGAATTCATTACTTCTTTTCTTACTTCAGAAGAGAATCTTACATTATTAAGTGACTTGTCTACTAATGTGTTCTTAAGAGAACCAAAACCTACAACTTATAAAGAAGTCATAAACTCCATGGAAGCAAGCTTCTAGAAAGAAGTTATAGACGGTGAGATTCAATCTATTATATCCAAGCATAATAGGAACTGTTGGATCTTCTTAGAGGATGTAAAGTCATAGGATGCATATGGATCTTTAAGAGGAAATTGAGACCTGATGGATCAGTGGAAAGATACAAGACACGATTAGTTATTAAGGGGTATCACAAAAATCAGGTTTGGATTTCTTTCATACTTATTCACCTGTTATAAAAATATCTACTATTCGTGCTATTTGCTCTTGCATCCCGTTTCAATATGACAATGCATCAAATGGATGTCAAGACTGCATTCTTAAATGGAGACTTATATGAGGAAATTTACATGATTCAACCCCTGGATTCTCAACTCCAGCCACCAAACACAAGGTCTACAAGCTCAAGAAGTAATTATATGGCCACAAACAGACTCCCAAACAGTGGTTTGAGAAATTTAACAATACAGTTTCAAATTTTGTTTCAAACCTAATGGATCAGATACCTATGTTTATTCTAAATGGTTTGGTGCATCCTTTGTGATCCTATGCTTATACGTTTATGACATGTTAATTTTTAATCTTGACATATCTGCTATTAATGAAACCAAGACTTTCCTCTCATTCAAATTTGAGATGAAAGGCTTAAGACCCACTGATGTGATTATAGGGATTAAAGTGATCCAGAATCAAGATAACTATCTTCTTAGCCAGCAACATTATGTCCATAAAATTTTGTCATTCATTTTGGAGGAGTATCTTAGTCCAGTTAGCACTCCCTTTTACTCCAACTTCCATTTAAAGAAGCATTTAGGAATGCTGTGAACCAACCCAAACATGCTAAAATAATTGGAAGTCTAATGTTTTTGACTAACTATACTAGACCATATGTGTCTTTTGCTATCAACAGGTTAAACAGGTATACGAGTAACCCTAATAAGGATCACTGGAAAGCTCTGACTAGAGTATTGAGATACTTGAAGGGATCAGCTAACTGGGGACTGAAGGTCCCTGGACATCGAAGAGTTCTAGAAGGATTTTTTTGATGCCAATTGGATGACTGGCAAGGATGATGTCAGCTCCACTAGTGGCTTTGTATTCACTCTAGGGGTGTTGCAGTCTCTTGGAATTCAACCAAGCAAACTTGTATAGTTAGATCAACTATGGAGTCGGACTTCATAGCCTTAGATACTGCAAGTCGAGAAGTAAAATGGCTGAAAGGACTACTATCAGATCTTCCGATGTGGAAAATCCCTTCTCTCTCAGTTTCCATGCACCTTGATTCACAAGCAGTCATACATGTAGCTAACAGTTTAGTCTATGATGGGTAGAAGTGACATTTGAGGATTTGACATGATGTGTAAGAGTTTTACTAGAAAGTGGTATTATTTCCTTAGACTATGTTACGTCTGAAAGGAACCTAGCTGATCCCTTAACTAAGGGGTTATGCAAGGGAATAGTATTAGAGAGTGCCAAAGAGATGGGACTTTGTCCCATCAGTTGATGAATTTAAGGTGGATACCTAAGCTTGAACTAAGCAACATGGTCAAACAAAACCTTGGAAAGAGTCAAACTAAGAGAATTCCCGTGAAGAAGTGAATAAGATCACTCTTCTGAACCCCTGAAGCAAACTGATAAAGAATCAGTACATTTTCATAGTTCCACAAATGGAAATGGTCCAAGAGACTTGATGACATGTAAAATCATAAGCCATGAGAGGCTGGTCACATGATGATTTGATGATCTGTAAACCATCAAACTATGGTTGAATGCCTCGAGTCAGAAAAGTTAAATGGAATTCATTAAATGATTGCTTGAGAGACTTAATCTGCAAACTTTCATTTCTGTACAAGAATTAATCTAAGTGTTGAGTTCAAGGCTAAGGCTACCACTCTTCTTACCCTGGAAATTTCTTATGCATTATAGTTCAAGTTCAAGTCTAGATGACACTTGACTGCTCGCTGAGGGCTGCATATAGAACTAAGTTGAATAGCCTGCATGTTTTGGGGGATTGTTGGATAAAATGCAGTTCAGTAACTCAATACGGTGCGTTTGAAGTCCATGCACTTGTGTTGAGGTGTTTTGCATTTTAGTTTGTTATCAAAAATTGTTCCCGAAGCTCAGAATCCTTAATAGACTCAGTCATAGTCTGTTCCGGATTTGCAGGCTTCAATCCCTCTCCTACATTCTGTTTAGATTCTGATGATTACTAGGAGGAGTACATTGGGAGACGGTGATGATCACGGTTCAGCCTTCTATAATTAGGACTGCACCTTCATGATCAAAATATGAAGAAAACCATCTTGCTCCTTCTACTATTCCGAATCTCTTTGTTCTTAGATTGAGTCTCAACTCTCAATCTCCATCACCTGAGATTGAGGGATTTCTGTGATTACCTTCAGTTACATTGGTGTATTGCTTATATCGGAGAATTTTGCTTCAAATGTAATGCTTCTTGCATGATGAGAGTGTAGTTTTTAATCTACTATTTCATTAGTTCTAGTTTGTAATTTGTTTTCTTGTTCTGATCTCTCTGCTATAATGGTTGTGATTCAATTTGACTAATAGTGGATTCCGGTTTATCGAAGTCAGGAATTTCACCCTCTCTTCGTGACACTTGGATCCTCCCTTCGACTTGATCGATTTGTCGGCTAGGTAATTTTCCATCCAGTTTTTAAATTTAATCACATTTTTTGAAACCCTAATGATAGATTATTTCGGTGGCCGAGTGCATGATATGCTGTTCATATCACTTTCTTCTACTAACCTGAATTCACCCTCTCAAAGGAATATGCCCAACCCTACAACCATTATCTATTTTAGCTGACCTCAGTAATTATATTACTATAAGCTGTAGCCAAAATTTCTATTTTCTAACCATGATTCAATTCTATTTAGCATGGCGGCGATATTAACCCTGGAATCCGACATATATTTCTTTCACATTAATCTCACTGGTATCGACGTTACTTTGTACGAGTACAAGGAGTATAAGAAAATTTTCGACATGATTCATGCTAGTTATCCCCATTGGGAGTTGTTTGTAGACATAATCACATAACAATCAAGTATGATCTTCGTAGTCTTTCTTACACATTCCTTTTAAAAAACATGTCACCTTTCTTTGAACCCGTAAAAGAAACATGTGCGTTTTTTGGATTTTCTGGGTATGAAGATATTCGACGTAAATTTTTTAGAGGAGGGTTTGGATACTTATGCTCGTGATTTCACAATGACTAGCACAAATGGCGAGAAGTTTCATCTTCTGGTCAACCATCAAGGCATTTGCTTCGTGAATGTAGGTCAAAATGGCAGATGTTGCATCTTCGGTACTGGAGCGGGGCGAGTCTAGCGGCGATTTATTGTTGGCAGATGTTGTGGGGGTGAACACCATCTGGTGTGAAGTTCTTTGAGGTGTCGGATTCGAAATTTATTTGTGCTTGTCATAAACAGCTTCCGACGGGAGAAGTCAAGATATCAGACTAAAAATTTTTAAGGATTTTCTCAAGGCGTGAAATTGGTGTCAACACGTCTTGGGAGATGTAAAAGAGCCTTTCTCGCCACTAAATAGGCTGCTCCATTCACACCATGACGAAAAATATTTACTTGTAGTCGAGGACATGCCGCTAAGTATGTCAAAATTTCAACAATGATGACACCACTGAAACACACCGAGTACTCTGTTGTGAAAGATAAGAGAGAACCAGCTCTGCATCGCCTTCAATGTTCACCGGCTAGAGTCCCCAACGAAAGCACCATGTGCACACGTCTCAAACATCCACGAGTTTTAAGACAGAGAGGCCAATAACTCCTAGATACATTTGACTAATTTCCTGTAAAACCAACCCCTCCACATTACAAAATATCAACCCAACTGCACCTCTAAGCGGTTCAGCCCTAGCACCATCAACATTGAACGTTCTCCTGAAACTCTGCACCACCAAGCATTATAACCACCTTATCATCAACATTAATTTTGAAACACAGTGTTGAGGTGGAGTCCAAACAATGGATAATAAAAATAAAAAGAAAATTTTATAAAGTAGTTGGTAATGAGTAAGAAATGTGGGAAACCTTAATCAATGAAAGGTAATAGTATGGAAATCACATCCAATTTTGGAGAAAAAGAAAGAGTTAGACCGCCTCCCTTAAATACAATGGAGCCGATGAAGACCGATGAAGATGAAAACTTGAGTTTAGGGTAACGAAGAAAGTACTAATAGCGAGGTATACTACCATAATGCAATAGATTGAGTTATGATACCGAACACGTTGGTCGCGATGCAGAAGATAAAATTCCATTAACATGACACAGTAGCCATGACGCATGAGACAAGCTTCAATCACATGACAAATTGACCACAACAGATCGTAAGAACCAATATATATAGGTTGTAGGTTGATTCATATTAATATTAAAGTAGGAAGCCTTGATCCAAGGAAATTAACCGAATACAAACCAGTTTTTATTTCGAAGAAAATGAAGAGTTAACCACATGTTTAGGATGTAACGAAGCCAATAATTAATTAATGATGGTCATAATTTATGAGCTAATAAAGTACTGAGACAAATTAATTAATTTATAAGTTAATTTTTTTAATGGTACCAAAGTGGTTATAAAAAAATTCAACTTGGCCCGATACTGATTAACACTTAATAATGCACGTTAGCTACGCCAGAGGAGATGAAACTCCATAGGACACTTGGCTACGACATGTTGGCCACGAAGAAGGGGATGGAGCTCCACTAACATGACACATTGGCCATGATGTAGGAGACAAAGCTCCAGTAATATGGCATAGGAGATTAGGCTCCAATAACATGACATGTTAGCCAAGACAGATTGAAAGAACATATTATACTCATTAATGGTGTCCGCACTGATTTCGCTGGAACTTTTCCTCGATGCTAATTGAAATTAGAACTGGCTCAAAACTACCGATGAAAATGTGTTGCGAGTTGTTAAAGAAGAAGGACTTCGGGAGCGGATATGCAGAACACTGGAAACTGGACTTGTTTCATGAAATCGATTACTCATTCTACAATCAGGCGACGAATGCAAATGAAAATGGGAAGACGAAGTCACAGATCCAAATCTATCGGTGCTACATCATACTAATGGAAGAAGCAATTGTGAAGCCGATTGCGCTGAAGATATCCCACAAAATGGATAAGGAAATTAGAACTTCTTATAGATAGTTATACATGAATTATATATACCGAATCAAACAAGTTGTAGAATCAAAAGAGGCGATACAACACTCATTAACACATGGATTAAAATAGTTGAAATTCCATTAAATATGAACAACGAGACAATACAAGCCACTAATAATGGCGAACAAGAATACTAGCTTTGCTACAATTCCACAATCTAACGAGAATACAGAATACCTAAATTTTCAAATTCCAAACTGGAGAACTAGAGTACAAAACACCACATAGTAACCGAGAGTATCTACCATAAACCAAACACAAACAAATGAGCAAGATAAACAAATCTCATCAAAGTTCCAGATGGTTACCATCCTCATCTCTAAGGGCTTAAAAAATAGAAAAATCAGAAAGTTAATCTAATAAGGGATCCAAATTATCATAAATATCAAAATAATGATGAAACTTAGCTGGGCTAATCATGCTCCTTGTAACGAGGTGGACAGGTTACTGGTTGGAGAAAATATGGATTTGGATGTCATGGTTCCCAGTTGAAGGGACGCACGATTTCACTGTGCGATTTGAGAGAGGGAGACAATAATAGATCTACCACTTACACACGCAAACTTCACTTCAGAGATAATACCTCGACAGAGCATGTTGGCCGCGACAGCAGATTGAAACGAAGTGTTTGGAAACCCTAGAAGTTGTTGTTTCCCTTCCGGACTAAGAATTTGTTGATTGTGTTCTTATGGTGCCTAAGGAAATCATTGATAAGGGACTGCAGAAGATGCGCTCCGCCTTGGTAGCTCAATTTATTGGCTCTGCCCCTCCAATGTGCAACATTGCGTCCATGCTTAATCGACTTTTGGAGTACGAGGGTGAAGTTTTAGTTGACCTTTCGTCGGTCAAACTCTGTGACTGGATTTTGCGACGTGCCTGGCATATCCATCATTCTGATATTGCGCCCCTGGATCTGGAGAAGAAGGCAGTTCCAACCTGGATCATACTCAAAGGCCTTCCTCCTCATCTCCTTACGGACGACGTTGTTGGATGGATTATTAGCCGCTATGGGCGCCCGGTCAACAACATTATCGGAGAGGGGCCTGGTTGCAAAGCTCTGCATCCTTTGTGCCAAGGGTAAGGCATGTCCAAAACTTATCAATTTATTTGTGGATGATATGCAGGTGTGTGTGACGGTTGAAATCCCGCAGAGCAAAGCCTATTCAAATCCGTTGGAAGTTCCGAAGCATTCAAGGCCGTTTTGAAGAAAGGTGAAGAAGATTTCCCTGACTTCACTTGTGCCTCCTGCGCCTACTTCAGGCAATGCTCCTGAACCTTCTTTGCAGGGGGGAGGGGGCACCTGATGCGTCTTGTAGGTCGCATGCTGGAGGGTGGGTGGTTGGAGATGCCAAGGCTTCTTGGCAAGTGGCGGCAGATCCTTCCATCCAAGGGAAGGATTGTTCCTTGAGTCCTACGAGTTATGAGAAGTTGAAGAAATTGACGAAGGAGCTCGACACGCTAGTGGTTAGTGAGTATATGCCATCTGCGAAGGTGCAACATACCAGGAGGAAGAATAAAAAATGGTAGTTAAGGTTCTTGTTTGGAACGAACTAGGGTTTAACTCGCCCTCCAAACATAGTGGTTTCATATAGATATAGCGGGAATTTTGGAGATTCGTGTTAATAAAAGTAAAGTCAAGAAAATCTTGGATAACGACACTTTTTTCTGGTTGGCGTAGTGTTACGAATTAGGACGAGAGTCCTTTGGGAGGCTTAATGTACGATTACTATTCTCCATTATTCTGAATAATATGGCTCTGGCAATTGGAGGCAATCTTCTTTATCATCTTTGTGTGGTTTATGGAGCCAACAGAGGTAATAAGCAGCAACTGATGTATTATCGTACAGATGGTTTGCTGAAATCTGATTTTCTCTCTAGCGGTTTTGGGGAATTTCAGTGCGATCTCCTCCCCGTCTGAAGCCTCTAACTCTGTTTGTGTTAATTGAGAAATGCATGGTTTCGTGGATTGGATGTCAAGTAATGAGTTGAATGAGCATTCTTCTTCTAGCCCCCTTTTTTCACTTGACAAAATAGCATGAAAGATTATCATATTGCATGGCGGCTAGATAATTGTTTGGTTAATGTTGCATGGATGCGTGAGTTTCTAGTAAATAGAGTTAATATGTTGAGCCCCGATGTTTCTGATCATTGTGGCATCTTTTTGATTTAGGTGCCTTGAAATTGTTTAATCTCCAGCGATGTTTCGATTTAAGTGACCGAGTTCAAGAGGCTGGGCGGTTGCTTTCTGATGCACAAACGTTAGCATTGACCTCTCATACTGCTCTTTCCATAGATGAGGAGAAAAGGTGCAGACACAAGTGGAACGAGCTGCGACAGGTAGATGAGGCTATGTAGGCAGCAAGCTCATGAGACTTAGGGGTGACACTAATTCGTCTTTTTTCCATCGTGTAGTTAAAATTAAGCAGGCTCGTCGAAAAATTACTACGTTAGAGGTCTCTCACCTTGCAGGCATCTTTGACTACTTGGAGGATCTTGAGCAGCTTGTAAATCATACTCTTCCTGATGCGCAAGATGGTTTATTATGCTCTGATGTTCTTCAGAAGAAATTAAAAAAGCAATGTTTTCCATTCCTAACAACAAAAGTTGATTGACGAGTGTCGATGCAGCCTGTATAATTTGCATCAGCATAAGCTTCCAACTTCGCGTCACCAGAGGAAGAAAACCACATTCCAACATCACGAGTTCTTGTAGATATCGAAGGATGTGATAGACAGCTAGGAGATGTGGTTGTCGAGGTGATGTCATGCACTAACTTACAACTTGTACGTCATAGGACAAACCAGGTAGGGTTTAGGTTAAGTAGATCAAGCTCCCCGCAAATTTTTTATACAATGTTGTGTCCGAAACAGGCTCACCCACATCCTTGCTCATTTTTACATTTAGTTCAACGAGAGTGCTAAGAGGTTTACAATCAGCATGACGGCCGAGATCCAAGAGATCTGCTATGTATTTGCGTTGAGAGACAAACACACCACTGTTGTTACAAATAATTTCCAAACCCAAAAAATAACTAACCTGGCGGAGCTCTTTTAGTTTAAAACGATCCCAAAATAGAGTCAGGATGGCTGCGATGCCTTCACTATCACAACCCGTAAGAATCATGTCATCGACATATATAAGGAGGACACTAATACCTTGAGGTGTGCTCTTGAGAAACAAGGATGGATCATTAAGACTTTGTTTGAACCTACCTTGCAAAATCGTCTCTTGAAATTTCTCAAACCACGATCGCGGAGCCTACTTGAGCCTATATAGAGAACGTTGAAGAAAGTAGACTTGGCTAAGGGAGAGAGCAGTATACCCTGGAGGACAAGCCATGTAGAGTACCTCCTTTAAGTCCCCATAGAGTAAGGCGTTCTTTACATCAAGCTGGGAAAGCGGCCATTGATGGATGGCAGCCACGGCTAGGAGGGTTCATATGGTTCGCATCTTAGCGATAGGGGAAAATGTTTCATCATAGACTATACCCCACTCTTTTCAATACCCTTGAGAAACAATGCGTTCTTTAAAGCGGTCAACTGTACCATCCGGGTAATACTTGACAGTAAAGACCCAACGACTGCCAATGAGAGAGACGGGGCACCAAGTCCCAAGTGTGCTTCTCTTTTAGGGCCTTTAGTTCTTCATCCAGCTCAGCTCTCCAACGGGGTCCTGGACGGCCTCCGCATAGGTCAAGGGAATCGCAACAGGCTTGACAACATAAATAAGGAAGTCCTGATAGCGGGAGGGGAGTTGTCCTAATGAAGAACGGGATGAGTCTCGCAGGGCCGGAGGAGGAGAGGTGGGTGGAGCCTCGGCCATAGTGGAGCTAGTGCTTCCATGGTAACAACATCAATTGGATCATCAAGAGGAGGATCATTTATAGCATGATTATTGATAGCCATTTTGACCCCATCTTGACTATTTTTTCACTCGGTTTGACCGACTTTTGACCCCTCGTATAATTGGTTGGAAGAAATAGGATTTTATGCTGTGTTCTCTCAAATAAACCGTTTTGGTCTGTTCGACTTGTTTTCTCATGATTTGTGGAGATTTTAGGTATCCAATGGATAGAGAGCATCGATATGAAGCAAACGAGACCAATTGGAGGTCAAACAAAAATCGGACGAGGGAGATACATGCAATCGAAGACAAAATTCTCGGGCTAGAAATAAGGCCACACGGCATTTAGAGCCCGCGTGGATGTGCTGAAACGCCATATAAAAGCCATTTTTTGAGGAGAGAGGAACCATATCTATAATAATAATTGACTAGACTCGGATTTTCTCTCCTTTCCTCTCCACTCTCTCTCAATTTGGAACCCTAGGAGAAGGATTGGAGCACTTGAAGATCATGGATTGAAGGCATTGGAGTGCTTGAGCTTGGATCAAGGATTTTACTCCCATCACCTTCTTCATACCCATAGATCATGGTGGTTGTATTCCTTTTCCCTGATAGCTTCACGATGATTGGCTAAGCCATTACATTTATTAGATTAGGATGTTAACTATGGTTATGATTAATGATTAGATTATGGTGTTTTTAATCTATATTGTGCCATGGCTTGATTAAGGTCAAATGTACTCTATCTTTTGCTTGATTGTGATAAATTGAGTTATTATATTAATCGAAGATTGAAGCAAGGTGTGTGTGGACCAAGCTACACCCCAATTCAACCATTAGTGTGAGGATTTCCTTAATGACATTTCATCAAAAACTTAGAGTGCATTCCGTTAATCACTTAGGTAGTGACACACTTGAGGGATTGAGATGTTTGGGGTGTCATATGGTGACTAGAACCCCTTCTTAGTGTTGTGGTGTCGTTAAGGCTTTCTAAGCACCTAGGCATTTTGTCAAATACCTTGTGTTCGCTACCAATTGGCTTGATCACTTGTGAATTGGTAGTGATAATCCATTGCAAGACCTTGTCTTGGATTCCTTCCAGAGCCTATAGGAGTATCAAACCATAAGTCATGTCTAAAGTGTCCAATTTCTCCAATGAGTCAGATTTGAGCATATTCCAACATTCAAAGTCTAGAAACTGTCCTTTCTTTGTTTGAACTTCTCACTCTTTTGTTTTGTTTAGTTTGATTGCTTTGAATTTCTTTGATAGACTTAGTGAATGCTTAGTAACTAAGTTGATAACTTAGATAACACCCCTTTCGAATCTATTGTTGCTTAAATTGTGTCCCTAAACATTAAGTAGAGGCTAGTGAATCGATCATTGTGACATAACAATACTTGTAGTTAGGAATTGGGATAATAACCTTTTCTTGGAGATCAAGTTTTAGCACCGTTTCCGGGGATTTGTTCACTCCTTCAAAAGGCAAGCTAGGAACACCGCTTTAGGCATTCACCTTCGATTTCCTTCTTGTTTCTCCCTTGTTTTATTTTACCCCATACTTTGGTATTCATTTTTTATGTGTAGGGCTCTCTTGTACATATTCATTGTGTACGAGACGTTCTAAGCGCAATTGACATGCACTAAAGCAGCCGATTGGGACTCAACCTCATCCCATACCTTGCATTGGAACTCCACCCCATTGTCCATCAATTTCATCATCGTCCACGCCTATATCAACCCGAGGACCTTCTACACCAACCTCTAGGGAGGCTTCACTTGTTGACTCAAGCTCCAAAGAAGAACCGGAGACGTTTCAGAATGTGTTCAGAATGGATCAACGACCACCTAGGACTCTTCACGATTACGCCATACCCACTCTCGAAGGAACTACCTCAAGTGTCCTTCGTCCACCGATCGACAATTGAAACATCAAGTTGAAGTTCCAATATATTCAAATAATGTAACAAAATGCCTATCATGGCCACGAGCACGAATATATGAGTAGCCATCTTCGAAGCTTCCTAGAGATTATGGACCTCATGAAGTTCAACAATGTACCGTAATAGGCCATCCAACTTCGACTCTTTCTATCCTCACTTAAAGGAAAAGCGAAGCAATGGCTTGATAATCAGCCCAACAACACCTTCCAAACTTGGGATGATTTGGCGAAGGCTTGCTTGGAAGAGTTCTTCCCTCCCTACAAGACGGACGAAATTTGAGGGAGGATCTCTAACTTAGAACAAATCAATGGAGAGCCATTCTTCGAGGTGTGGGAGAGGTTCCAAGCTCTTCTCTACTCATGCCCTCATGACAACTTCAACGAGTGGAAACTAGCAGAGACATTTGCTAGAGGACTTACCTATAAGGATACCAAGATGATCAACCATGAGGCGGGAGGAGATTTGAGATCACTCCTCCCCGAGTGTTTCCTTCAAATCTTCTGGAAGATGGTAATGAAGACGAAAAGTTGGTCAAGGCAACAAGGCCTTAGAGACACAAAGGCGGTGAGCCGAGATCCCTATGTTTCTACACACACTCAAGCTCCAAAGGTACTTTAGGAGATGCCGGGACATAAGGAGGAAGATCCTGATCAACTCACTCATATGTTGCTTTCAAGGATGGATTGTATGGCGGCTCAATTCAAAGCACTTGTCTTAGCAGGTGGTGAGACCTTCCGCTACTCCACTTCAAAAGGAAGAGGTGCTAAAACCAAAGGTAAACCATCTCGTTGTGAAACTCTATGTCTGTTAGAGTTGTGGTAATGAGGGTCATGACTTCTTTACTTGCCAAGCGATGATTCTAATGGTTGAATCGGAAGAGCACTTCATTGAAGAAGTGGACTATGTGCAAGGAAGTTATAAAGGAGGCAACCAAAGTGGATATCGAGGCTCTAACCAATGGCAAGGTATGAATCTAGGTGGGTATCACAACTATCAACAGGGGCAAGGCCCTAATCAAGGAGGATATCGCACGAACAATCAAGGTCAAGTAAATCAAGGGTATAACCAAGGGCCAAGGACTCAAGGGTACAACCAAGATCAAGGGAGTCAAGGCTACACTCAAGGGTATAACCAAGGTAAAGGGAAACAAGGCTAAACTCAAGGGTACAATCAAAGCCAAGGTTATAGGAACTACCATCAAGGACAAGGTTCAAACCAAGGCCAAGGGTACAACAACTACACCGAAGGACAAAACTCTAATCAAGGTAATCAAGGGATTCAAATCTCCAATCAAGGATATAATCAAGGTAACTGAGGAAATGGTCAAGGTTACAAAAATTCTCAAGGATTTACACAAGATCCCAATCAAGATTTTAACCAAAATTGGGGCAATCAAGGTAATCTAGGGAATTTCCAAGCTACTAATACTCCTCCACCCGTAAACTTAAAGACCCGGGTAGTTTCTTTCTCCCTTGTATGATAGGTCAAGTTGCTATTCAAAGAGGTCTTGCAGATCTAGGCGCCAGTGTCAATGTCATGTCTTATTCTTGGTACAACATGCTAGACCTAGGAGAACTTAGCCCGACTAAGGTTTGCATCCAATTAGCAGAGAAATATGTTAAGATGCCATGTGGAGTGATTGAAAATGTGATTGCCAGGGTTGGGAATTCGTGTTTCCTGTCGATTTCCTTGTGATTGACATGGGGATTACATATGTCTCTTTGATCTTTGGCCGAACTTTCCTCAACACGTTTAAGGAGATCATAGGTGTGTATGAGAGAAAGCTTACCTTAAGAGTCGGTAAAGAAAAAGTCAATATTGATTTGACTCGTGGCATGAAATTCTTGGTCACCCTTGGTGATGCTAAGATTGAGAATGCTAAAAATATGGCTACAGATTTCTCTAGCTATCTTTGATTTTCTTCGTCAAAACGCCTTGGATTCATCTTTGAGGGATTTTATGAAACAGAATAGTGAGAAAAACGAAGGTGTTACGATCGACGGAGTGCACGCTATCACCCTAGTCCCGCCAAGAGCTCCTTAGATGAGGAACATGCATGCACCGGACCAGAAACTCAAGGACTCTTCTTCTCATTTTGAAAGAGTCAACAACGTCAAGGATGGGACATCCTCAATGCACAAGCTCGGGGAGCCACACTCCTATATGGATGAAGGTCCGGGGACTTACAAAGAAAAGATCAAGCACTCCGTGATTCGTACCTCCACGTCGAAAAGGGACTCAATGATGGCAATCGAGTCCTCTTCTCCGACCCATTCACAGTAACAAAATTCTTTGCCTACAAAGTAATTGAGGTAACCTCCCCTTCTTGTCCCGATCCTCTTCAACTTTGCGGGGTGCATCTTGATTATTACCGAGTTTGTGATACCACATGTGTCATCAATCAGGGTATTTGTGAGCCCGATTGATGTCTTTCCATGCTATGTGTAGTTTAGGAATAGAAATGATGGATAAAACTTGCTTGATTGTGTGGTTGTTGTGTTTGTCATGTTCTTTCTGTGTTTTGTTTCTTATGTTATTGTGATGATCGAGTCGAGAGAATGAGTGTTTGGAGAGTTGCATAATCCCCTCTTAGTATGCTAGGGCTCATAGAAAATATTCTTGCATTTGAGTTTTTTTTATGCTCAAAAGTGTTGCTAAAATTGTTTGATGTTGTAAGTTTGTAGTGGGGCTGCTACTGGATGTGTGGGGTGTATGGAAACCGAAATTTCATGCGTACCGCTCGCCTTGTGCAAAAAACCGTCACGGTTCGGTATGTTGGGCATAACTTCTTGCTCGGGTATTCGATTAATGCAAGGACAGCGCCGTTGAAAAGCCCATTTGTATTCCTACAAATTTTCTGTTCATGAAGTGACCTGAATTTTTTTGGTTTGTGCTCGGTTTGCATTGATGGAGTGTTTGGAAAGATTGAATTGTGGTAAAATTTGGTCAAATTGATGGTTTTATGCCAACTTGAACATTGCAATTTTTAGTTTAGGATGGTTGTGCCTAATTGAATGTCTAGATTTGCCAATGTGATATTTATTGAACAAGAATTATATGGAATATTGAATATTTGTGATGAGAATTTGGAATTGCATCTTTGTGCTCCCTTGTATGGTTGAACCTACGTTGTTGCTAGGTTAATTTAATGCTTCCAATTGTTGAATTGGTGATTGTAACTATGCTCATTGCTTCTAATGTTTGGATTTTGACCATGGAACTACTCTTGATTATCCATGTATGCTTATTGTGTTGGTTAATGATTCTAGAAGAATGATGCATACTAGTCGATTGAGTTCACCACTGATTACACTTCAATGATGCATACTTTGTCACTTGATGCTTTGCATACACTCTTTATACCCATTCTTGTTTATTGGACTTGGTACACCTTTGTGATGAGTACTTTGTGGAAATTGATGCTAAATGAGTTAAAATTGTTCCATAACTTTTGTTCACCCTTGTCTTACTCGCTTGTGGATTATAGGATGCTCTTCGTTAGGATTAGTAGTTAGTCTTGCTTCAGAACAACTAGTTGTCTTCCTCATTAGTTTTTCCTATCTTTTGCATCTTACCCATGCCATTTCTACTTATGAGCTTTTCTTGTCTATCATTGCCTAAGTAGATTGGACTATAGTTGAGACGGTTACTCGGTGGCCTTGGGATTTATTCTTTTCTCTCGACTTGAACATTTGTGTTTGTTTTTTGTGTTTGCTTTTCTTCTTTCATGATGATTCTAGGTGCTCGATCCTAGTTCTTCATGATCTCATCCGGCTTCACTCCTCACCCCCATTTGGTACCCCTCTTTACCTTATCTCTTTTCATATTGAGGACAATGTGTTGTGCAAGTGTGGAGGGGATGGGATTTTGTTTGTATCTTGTCGGGTTTGGGATCATTCGTTACATATCTCGTTTGTGCTAATTTAGACTTGTTTCTCGCTTTCGAAATGCCCTCTTGAACTTGAATTATATTTGATGATTAAAGAATTCTTAGTTTTTTAGCTCTTCCAGTGGATGCATTGTATGCTAACATCTCGTTTGTGAACCACCAGTCG
The DNA here is from genome assembly GCA_030674075.2 of Linum usitatissimum. Taxonomy (NCBI): domain Eukaryota; kingdom Viridiplantae; phylum Streptophyta; class Magnoliopsida; order Malpighiales; family Linaceae; genus Linum; species Linum usitatissimum. Next base: position 2,476,890 of record JAUJYP020000780.1, read on the forward strand.
TGTCACTCGGAACTAGTGTATTAAGGACCCCTATATATGATGCACATGGATTAGTCACTTCCGTTGTCTTGTTCTATGTTTCCGTAGAGTGTGTTTGTAGCTATCGCCATTGAATTTGTCTAGGTTGATACAAAGGTGAAACAGGCAGGAAGAGTCTGATTGAGGTTGCTAGAATAAAAATGCCATAGGGTATGGTTACAACCTAAACACGTGGGGCGACCCTTGAGGTCCGCCTTCTTCCCAACCTTTATGAGACTTGGGGCATGGGTCGGAGACTGGTTACCTCCGAGTTCGGCCAAGGTTGTGACTATCCTCGTTTGGAAAACTCAGTACTATAAATAAAGCCAAAAATGTGAATAATGAAAGAAAAGAAAAAGAAGATGAAAAGAAGAAGAAAAAAGCTAGTGAAAGAAAGTTATATATAGTAGATTATAGCTAGTAGTATAGTCAAGCAAGCAAATTAGAGGAGGGTGCTAGCATTTCTTGACTGATGTGATTTGTATGAAACACTTGTTGTAAAGCACCTTCCCCCCTCTGGTTCAGAAGAGAAAGCTCGGTCAGGACAACCCGTCAATCTGTTACTTCCTTTGCCAGCTAAGTGGCATAAGTGTTAGGGGGTTATGAACACACTCTTATGGTTAGAAACTGAGTCATGTGCATCATATGTAGTATTCCGTCTTCCATTAGTCTAGGGGTTCAGTGTTATGCTTAATTGTATGGTTTGGTGTTTGACTAGTACTACTTGGCACCATGGTTAGATGTCAGACCATAAGGTATGCTTTCTATTCATCATATTCGGAGTTCTTTGTACATTTTTAGTATGATTATTGGTAGCCATTTTGACCCCACCTTGACTTATTTTTTACTCGGTTGGACCAACTTTTGACCCGCCTTGTATGATTGATTGGAAGAGACAAGGGTTTTGTGTTGTGTTCTCGCAAACGGACCGTTTTGGTCCATTCGACTTATTTGCTCATGAGTTGTTGAGATTTCAGGTATAAGCTAGATAGAGGGCATCAATACGAAGCCAACAAGATCAATTAGAGGTTAAACAGAGGTCAGACGAGGGAGATATGTGTAATTGAAGATGAAATTCCCGGGCTGAAAATGAGGCCATATGGCGTGTGGATGTCTTTGGCAGGCCATATAAAAGCCATTTTTGGAGGAGAGAGGCAATATATCTCTAATAAAAAGTGATTAGACTCGGATTTCTGTCCTCTCCTCTCCACTCTCTCTCAATTTGGAACCTTAGAAGAAGGATTGGAGCACTTGAAAATCAAGGATTGAAGGCATTGGAGTGCTTGAGCTTGGAGCAAGGATTCTACTCTCATCACCTTCTTCATACTTATAAATGATGGTGATTGTATTCCTTTTCCATAGTGATAGCTTCATGATGAGGGGTTGGATACACTTGGATGCTAACTATGGTTATTATTATTGCTTGGATTATGGTGTTTTCAACCTATATTGTGCCATGGCTTGATTTAAATCAAATGTAATCTTTCTTTTGCTTAATTGTGATTGAATTGAGTTAGTATGTTAATCAAAGATTGAAGCAAGGTGTGTCTGGACCGAGTTACACCCCACCTCAACCTTTAGTATGAGGATTTCCTTAGTGACATTTCATTGAAAACTTAGAGTGCATTCCGCTAGGCAATTAAATATACACACTTGAGTGATTAGGATGTTTCAGGTGTCATATGGTGACTAGCACCCCTTGCTTGGTGTTTGTAGTGTCATTAAGGCTTTCTAAGCACCAAGGCATTTCGTTGAACACGTTGTGTTCACTACCAATTGGCTTGATTACTTGTGAATTGGTAGTGGTAATCCATTGCAAGACCTTGTCTTGGATTCCTTCAAGTTCCTAGACGATTATCAAATCATTAATCGTGTCCAAACTGTCCAATTTCTCTAATGAGTCGGATTTGAGCATATTCCAACACCCGAAGTCTAGCGACCCTTCTTTTTTTGTTTGACCTTCTCACTCTTTTGTTTTGTTTAGATTGATTGCTTTGATAGACTTAGTGAATGGTTAGTAACTTAGTTAATACCTTAGATAACACCCCTTTTGAATCTATTGTTTCTTAAACCGTGTCCCTAATGGTCGAGTAGAGGCTAGTGAACCAATCCTCTTGACATAACGACACTTTCAATTAGGAATTTGGTTCTTGGCGATAAATGATCTAAACATAAATTAAGTGAAGATGAAAAGTCGAGGACATCAATTGGACCATCAGAGAGGAGGATCATCCCAAAATAAATTAACTGAAGGAGCAGAGTTGGCGATGTTAGGTGGTTGCTCGGCACAATAAAAGTGATTTTCCAAGAAACAAATATAATATGCATCCCGCACTCGACGAAGAGTAGGATCATAGCACATATACCCCTCATGAACATCACTATAGTCAAGGAACACACACCATACAGTTTAGTGGTCAGTTTAGTCTATTCGCGAGCCGGAATAAGTATATAGCAAAGGCACCCATATACCCGAAGGCGATCATATGCTATAGGCCGATGAAAAAAGCATAATATGGAGAGATAGTGTTCAATATGGGAGACATGTCGATTAATCAAGTAAATGACTGTGTGTTGCTTCTTACCAAAAAGAGGACGGAACCTTCGACTCAAGCAGCAAGGCACGAGTAACGTCCAAAACGTGGCTATGTTTGTGTTCCAGGAGGGAATTCTGTTCTGTCACACCAGGACATGACATTTGAGAAAGAATGCCATGAACACAATAAAACCCATGTAAGGCTGCAGAGCTGAATTCACCACCAGGATCAGAACAAATAGTTTTAACTGTAGTGTGAAACTGTGCCCAAGTTATATGAATAAACTCTTGAGCTGCAAGGAGCAGCTCAGACTTAAAACGGATAAAGTAAATCTCTGTCTCCTGCACTGGAAATCCGGTACGAGTACCCTTACTACTTGGCGGATTTTGGTTGACCGAAACAGGATCCATCTGATAAAGACAAAAAGTGCGGCCATTTTTACTCCCGCTCCCAATCTCCTTCTAGTTCTGTAGGTCAAAAGTTAACCAATTTAGAGTAAATTAGGAGCTATACGGGGGACATCGAGGACGTTGTCGAGAAAAAGTGAAGATTTGGAAATCAAACCATGACCAGAAATAGGTATTACATCAGGACTAGCCACTTAAACATTCTCATTATGCAAAGGCTAGTAGGTGCTAAAAGAGATTTGTCACCTTGTATGATTATAAGCAGCAAAATCAATGTACTTACTTGAAACATCAGTAGTAGTGAACACCGAATGAATTACAGACGGGAGTAATTTTCGAAGTGCTTGCTCCAAAAGAGTTTCAATCGAAGCAGCCAAGAGGGAAGCAGGAGCATCGGCAGAGGTCACTTTGGCAGCAGTAGCGACGTACGTGCCATGACCAATGGAAACGATGATTTCGTCGAGCGTTATTGCAAAATCGGGCAATCGAGGGTAATATGACCCAAGTTTTGCAATAATTGCAAAAACTCCTCTTATGACAGTGATATGTTGTATTTCTGTCGACACTAAAATGAAGAGAATAGGCGTCCGTAGAGAAAGTTGGAGCCAAAATCTCAGTTGAAACTTTGTGAGTCGAAGGGTGATAATTTTGAGCTATGGTATCAAATGCAAGAGAGGCGGATCTAGGAGCATCGATTTGAGCTTGCGTCCTAACACACGTTTTGGCTCGAACTAGCTCACTTGAAACCAGCTACATGTTACCATTATTGTTGATTCAGGTCGGAGCCGCATAAGAAAGTGAAGAACATGGTTCTTGTGTCGTTCCTTGGTGTTGCAGTAGTTAGTCCTTAGTGTTGCAGTGATACCCATGAATATCGAGATCGCCCTGAGAGAATTTTGAATTGTAACTGAGCGTAAGTTTCCTTCAGATGCTTCAAATTTTTGATGCTGAAGTAAAACAACATAGAGAGAGCGCAATCAGAGTAGTAACTGAGGGACGAATCCAAGAGACCACTTTTGCGTTATTGGTTTCCTAGGTTAGATTCGCCTTCTTGTAAACCTTAGTGGCAGCTAACATTACATGCATACCTCCAACAACAGTCAAAGAGGTATGAGCAGCAGTATCGCTGGTGAGATAGCGAAAAAGAGATTTCCCTTGAATATAGACACGAAATTGATGTTTGTAGAGAGCGTAGTCTTTCCGTCGAAATGAGTATTAAAAGAATCATATTTGAAAGTGTCCATTAAAGACTTTGATATCATGAAAAGTATTGATAAATCGAAAGAGGAAGAGAGAAAGAGAAGCAGGTGAAAGGTGGAAAGCCAAGAGAATGCGTAATTGATTTTTGTACAAGTACAAGATTATATAGTGGTAATATTTTATTGATAGGAATGGTCCAAGCTGTTGGGATGACTTGGTGATGCAAGTGATTCAACGGTTTATAAAAGGGGTTGTTGGTGGTTGCTCGACCTGTGTTATCTAGTGTTCTAGTCTTAGTAATGTTTTAGTAATGTTTGATATGAAGGTATCGATGACATTCTAGGGATCGCAGTTTTTCTGCTATTTGTTAGATCAGGAGTTTCCGAGCAGCAACACTTTGAGCTTTGATTGGTAATGAGATATTGAATAAAGATCGAATCTTGGCACCACTTTCCAAAAAAAGTATTTCCACCCTACAAGCCTTGGGTATAAGGAATTCCCATCCGAGGATATGACCGTCTACACTCGAGCTCTTAGACTTTAGAAACTAGAGTACTAACTTAGAATTTCGTAAGTTAGGATCAATGTCTATTTTTCTATGTGTTCTTCCTTGAAAACTGTCTTCTTTATAAAGGCAAAGGTTCTAGGGGCGAACGGGTACGATTTCAGGCACCAAGAGTCACAAAAATGTCTATGGATAGACTTGGGGGTGGTTACAAAGTATCCACCTTGATGCTTGGACGTACGGGTGGAATTTTGGTTTTGGTCAATTGCTTATCCGATCGAGTTGGTTAGGCATCAGTTTAACCGATGTAAAGGTCAGTCGATGAACGGTTGAAGGTAATTGGGATTTTTGGTTCAACGGTTAATTGGTAAAAACCATCGGTTAACTCAAGTTAACCGACTTTAACCGGTAAGTTACCTTGGGAATGGGAAGATTCCAGAAAGAGGAGCTCTGTTAGCAATAGGAACAACCTGCAAATCCCAATCGTTCTCCATTGTTGGAGGATAAATTAAACTTGACACCTCAAATACATCTCACAAGTAAATGTACCGATCAACCAAATCTTTCGTCCTTCCCTAAACTTTCGGACCAATCTTTAAAATATCCTCTGCTTATTATCACTAGTAAACTCCTTCTCCAGATGAATCACTTCAACATCCCCAATTATTTTCTTACTCTCTGCAATCTTCCTCCACGTTTCCTTCACCACCATTTTAGGTTCCGATTCCCCAACCAAAACTGTATTCCTCTTATTAACCGACCCGAACCAAAATCAATTCTTTAGGTCACACCAACACAAATCAAAGAATCCCATTGCCCTCTCGACGTCACCTCACCTAACTCACCCGCAACACTGCCAGAAACCCTATCCACTCCACTTTGGGGCTCTCGTGATCCGGCGATCCCTTCCCTTTAATGGTTTGACCCAAACACAGTAGGGAGCAGCTGGTAGCACCAACCGAGCTCCCCTGAATCCTAATCGTCTTATTCCTTCCTTTCGAGTCCTCGACCCAGTAAGGAAAGCAGCAAGCACATGAAGCACTGATGGCGAGTAGGTAGCAGTTGGCTGCACCGGTATCGTAGCAGTAGAGTCCTCGACTATAGCGAGTCGATCAAACCGGTCAAATCAGTCAGAGTTGGGTACTTTGGTTAACCAATGAGTCAGTCGGTTAAAATTGGTTATTTAACCGACTAGTCGGTTATCAGCCGGTCAGTTTAACCATTGCATCCGATAAGTCCGTTAAATCGGTTAACTGATTTCGATCTTTAACTCATTTTCCCAATCGTTAATCGACGGTTGTTTATCGAATTAACCGAGTCCCAGACCTACTTGGATGAGTTACATGGAAAAACTTCATTTTTTAGTTTGAAATTCACGAACATGTGGAATCAAGAATGCACCAATTCATCCTAGGTGATAAGGTAACCACCCCAACCACCCAGCTCCCCACCAGCACCATAGCTCAGTTCAATATCACATCTAGTGACACTAGCATCCAGCTCAAGGTCCCCGCATCTGTACCAAGACTGGCATCACACCAAGGCCAAGTCTAAGGCACTGCCATCACACGAAGGTCAAGTCCAAGATTTATATTTCCAACATTCTTCCCCCATTTTAGTGAAGTCTTTGAGTCCACTAAAATTACAACAAATATCTAAACTAAAACCCCTGCATCAAGTAAACTGTTGGGAAGATTGAATTTCCATCTAGTATATTGCACATTCAAAAATACTCGAATATATGGTTGTCACTAAGGATGGAACCCGTCTACTCATTTGATTATATAAAGATAACATACACAAGAGTTTATCATGTCTATTCTAAGATATCCTCACACTAATGACTGCCCGGTGTCCCAATCCTTTCCCGAGCGAACACGAAACCAAGTCCAAGTTCCTTGAAGCGGCTACACTTCATGCTCATATAGGTTAATTCATTTATCGTGTACCTGCAAATATACTTTGTCACAGAATCAATTAAGAAGTTTAACCTTCAACCTCTATCACTCGCCGATTTTGAGCACATACCTTCGGGATGGTTCAAACCTTGTGCACCAGTTTCCATCCATAAGCTTTCCACATTGAATTGAGTCTCTAATGTTATATTAAAGGGTAATTGGGTGTCCTATGTTTGGAAATCTTGACAAACTAAAGTCCCACCCCTCCTGTTGATTTGGCAACCAAATCTCTGGTTACTCCCTTTGTCAAGTGTTCAGCTAGATTTTGTTTAGACCAAACATACTACACAATGATCATTCCGTGAGTGATAAGTTCTTGGATAACACTATGCCTCACCCCTAAATGACGAGACTTGCCATTGTAGACTTGGCTATAAGCATTCGCCAAGGTAGAATTACTATCACACAAGATTAATAAGTGAGATAGGTCTCGGCCATAATGGAATCTCATAGACCAAGTTCTTTAGGCATTCTTCCTCCTTACCGACATAGGCCAATGCTATGAATTCAGATTCCATACTCGATGTGGTGATGCAAGTTTGCTTCTCGGAAGCCCACGCGATTGCTCCTCCCCCAAGTAGGAATACCCATCCAGTTTTAGAGGTGTGATCCTCTATATTGGATATCCAACTTGAATCTGAGGACCCCTCTATAACCGATGGGTACTGTGTATACGTTAAACCAGAATCCAAGATTCCTTTAAAGTAACAAAGCACTCGCAGAACTACATGCCAGTGATGAGTACTGGGATTACTCGTATACCTAATTAGTTTGCCAACCGCATAAGTGATGTCAAGCCTCGTGCTTGTCATTGCATACATCAAGTAGCCTAGCACCTGTGAGTACTCGAGTTGAGAAACAACCATCCCTGTGTTGGCACCAATTTCACACTATGGTCAAACAGAGTTCTTAACTCACGACATCCCATGCTATGAAACTTAGTAAGCATATTCTCAATGTAGTGACATTGATTCAACAAAATTTCCTACCCATTTTTTTTTATTCTATTCCCAAGAATCACATATGCCTCCCCCATATCTTTCACGGAAAGTTTGACGATAAGAACTCCTTATTACTGTCGGCTTGCTCTAGATCAGTACCAAAGATAAGCATGTCATCAACATCCAAAATAATGATGAATCCTTTATCGAATTCATAAAATTCCATACATACACACTTGTCTGCCTGATTTAAAAGAAATCCACTTGACAAGACAACATCATCAAACTTCGGATGCCACTATTTTGGTGCTTACTTAAGCCCATGGAAGGATTTGATTAGTCTTGTTGGATGGATAACTAGGTTATGAATAGGTGAAAGAGCTATTAACAACCACATTTTCAAGATTCCAGCCATCGGAGCATAGATATCGAAGTAATCAATCCGATGGCACAATTTAAAACACTAAATCACTAACCGAGATTTAAACTTATCCATGGAACCATCGACTTTCATCTTCTTCTTGAAGATCCACTTGCTTCCTAACGGTATACATCTCACTGGGGCATCCGTTAATATCCAAGTGTTATTTCCCAAGATGATCCTTCTCTTTATCGACTGCTTCCTTCCGAAGAGGACATATTGTTGTACAGGAGATACCTGCATGGCTTTTGGGCTACGTTGGACTACACGAACAACCCCCCCCGGGACCGTGCCGAGTGGGAAGAAGAAGCTCGTGTTAGGGGTGATGTTTGGCGAGAAACTGTTGAGAAGGTCGAGAGGTTAGGAGAAGCACACATTCGCACTGCCACGAGACTCCTCCAGTCCTAGGTAGAGGCAGAGGGTCTGCAAGACCCAAAGACATCGGATGCTCCAGGAGCGATGGAAATTGTGGTTTCCACATCATAGCACACATTTTTCTGGCAATCAAGAACGGTACCCAGAGATAAAGGAAGATCTTTGGGGGTTTCTGACAACGGGGTGGTACTCGGGGTACAAACAAATGTACGCGACATCAGGCCAGAACCGAGACTATGTTCAAAGAAGACTGCTACGCACTATAGGGATCTGCAGACCGAAATTCTGGATGGGGGATGTCGATCTTATCGGACTTGCATCCCACTACAATTGGGCTTTCGTGGTGTATGCATCAGCCAGGGAACCGATTAGCCAGCGCACATACAGAATAACATACTTACCGCTATGGTAAGTATGAAATTTACAAAAATGAATTGTAGTTGTTCCGGGATCGTGGTGCGCATAATCCGAACAGCCCCAATCGCGGAGCCGAGGATGTATTCGATGTTTTAGATTAAGGGGGGAATGGTTACAATGTTAGTATAAACGCTTTGAAATGATGTTCTGAATTTGTCTTTATGCCTAATTTTTTGGACATACTACCACTATGGATGCAAATGTAGGTAGAATGAAGTAGTGTATGGAACCATGAACATAAGTTATAAAAACCCTGAATGTCCGCTACATAAATACCTCACATACAGTGCAACTAAACTAAATGTTCTAATAATGTCAGGGAACCGAAAATACATTCCCAATAGGAATTTTCCGAATGAAAGCTGGAAAGAAAATACAGAACGTGAAACGGAAAACAAGTAGCTACGAGGCATACTCAGTCCACAACCCTCCCATGCCATCAATGATCTCGTAGTACATCCGCGCCCGGTCAGGGAGCTCGTCCGGTCCACCACACTCATACAAGGGGGCCAAAACAGCATAGAAAGAACGGATAGCTTGCTTTGGTGCGTGCACCAAAATTAAGAAGCAGTACTATAACTAAGTGTGTGTACCGAATATAAAATGAGCAACACACTGTTAAAAATTAAACGAACCAACGGTTGAAGTGGCTCATCTGCTGCGCGCGTGGGGAAGATCGCAGGGTATGTGCGGTCGAGGTATCACGCCATGTACTCAGCAGTTGCGTTACCATTAGGCGATCCTGGCACATTGCAAGTGCTGAAAAACGACACATCGAAATAGTCAACAACACTAGCTGACCAATATCATCCTTCTTAGGCCAGAAATTCTCGAAGCGGAATCGGTGGACAAAAGGTTATGAAATTCAATTCTATGTGGTGAGCTGGCTCAGGGAGTGGTCTGATCTAGAAGCAATCAAGTTCCTGAGTGAATTCGATGGGTACAAGGCCGAGAAAGAGGTAGTCACAAATGCACGGCCAAGATGTCCTCCCATGCGGTTAGGTTATCCAAACAATTTCGCCCAAGCGAATTGATGTCCCTGTACTGGCATATCAAAAAGCCGCAGTCAGTTATTGCTTGTTGAAAACCTGTGACGAGCTTAGACGGATGCGGGTGGAGGCTCTCTTTATCAGCTATAATGAGCATGCACATTTAATATTTTACTTTCTATTTTTCTGAACTCTTTCATTTTAATATTAGTTAATGTTGTTCTCTTTTTATTTTGATATTTTCTTTTCTTTCTAATAGCATCACAATCTCAAAACTTGTTAAAGTAAGAAGGGCACCATATAGTGAGAGATGATAATATAATCTCTTTTTGGATGATGCATTAGAATTATTAAATCTAATTAATTTATGGTAAATTTTTTGGTATGTACACTCAGATGCACCGGTGCACACTTTACAATGGAGCCTACATGTATTATTATTAGACAATGACTAAGCATCTAACATGGAATTTAGTACTTAATTATTGTTTACCCCTTAGATTAGTTTTATATACATTTTGGTCCTTAATGTTATAATTATTTCAAAATTGATCAAAAATCTTATTTTTTTTCAAAGTTTTTACGAATCCAATTATAGCTAATTGACCTAAATATTATTTTCTGTCTTCAAAATTTAAAGTTGTGCCAGACGACCGAAGAAAAATTACATTACTATTTGCACGGTCTATGGAACTCTTTATTAGCACGGTGAAGTTCTTAACCAATAAATAAGCCACTGTCAATTTTTAAAATTAAGTTCCTAATTTGCTACAAATATTTTTAACTAATATAATAATGTTTGCTTCAAATATGTTTTAACGTTGTTAATTGCATGGACTGATTTTTTCTATCAACTAATAAGCTTAAATAGTTAGTAGTTTAGATTAAAGGCATACGTGGAATGACATGATAGATAATTATTTTGATTTAAATAACTATTTATATTATTTATCATATAATTAGTTATTTAAATATATAATTTTTATTTTTCTTTTATAACTAGTTATTTTTCATTAGAGTTATAGATATTTTCCGGAGAATCCATTGGAGACTCGTCCGTCTATAACTATTTATTAAGTTTTGTAACTAGTTACAAATGTTTTTAATTGGTTACTACATATAGTTATTAAAGCTAGTTATTAAATCGGTAACTTATTATAAATGATTATAACCAGTTATTCGTGTAACTTATAACCAATTATTAAATTATGTAACTAATTTTAGATAATTATAACAAAACTAGAAATTGATATGGTATGATTTGCAATTATGCCCATTGCCAATGGTAATCACAAAACATAGCTCATACGCCTAAGCTTCATATTCCCGCAAGCACAATTATTTTGCGATTTTCAATTTTTGTTTAACCGAACTGCATACAAATCCTAAGTTGCATATGGGAAAAACACTAATCAATTGATTTTGGATGAACCATATGGGAATGACCCAGTAGCCATAGACATGGTTGACGTGGGGAAAGGCTTTGTCTTGTTGAGATTGAAAGATATTGTGTTAAAAACAAATTCTGATTCTAACAAATGTGTTGCTGCAGTTAAGTAGTTATCCTATGTCATGTTAGTCATGTTACATTTAGACGGCTATATTATGTTAGGTTAGGTCATGTTACAATATCTTTGAGCATGTACAAGTCACCCTTTTAACTACGTTAAAACAAGTCATGTTCCCCAAGATCAGTGCTTACGTTATGTCTATCATGTTCATGTTGTGATTAAGTGCATACGTTGCTGCCTGATGATGTGCAAGTTGCCTTTCTAAACTGTGTTGAGTCATGTCATGTTCCCTATGACTAGTGTCTACATTATGTAAAGTTTATAAATGTTTATGGTTATGCAGTTATATTCATGTTAGTTACTATTTAATGATGTGAAAGTCGCTAAACTATGATAAGTCTTTAATCTATGATAAGTCCTTAAACTATGATAGGCCATGCCAGGTTACCTAATCAGGGTTCACCCTATGTTCATGTGATTAATGTTAGGGTTAAGTGGTTATGTCATGTTATTATTTGATGTGATAGCAAGGAGTGAATAATTATACGTTACTAAGACAAGTAACAAGGGTATTACAAACATTTAACTCTCTAGCTGGACTTACACCCCCTCATGTTATAGTCTGATTGATACGTACTCACAGACTCTCACATTCACGTTTGGGTGGTGGACTAGTTAGTTGAGTTGGAGGACGCCCCGTTAGTATGTCAAGTGCAAGTGATAAGTACCTTAGATAAGGTCATGTGCAAGTATGTTCAGTGAAAGTGACAAGTACCGTATATAAGGTCATGTACAGGTATATCAAGTGTAGGCGATACCTTAGATAAGCTCAAGTTTAAGTACAAGATTCAATGTCACATGTTATCGTGTTCCCTAAGTGGATGTTTGTTATTTTTATCATATGTTATGTTAAATTAAGTGATTCTCATGGGCTCATGTGTTGGGATATGTTCCAATGTTCTTGGATTTGATGTCTACTTGTTATGATCAATGTTCATGCAATGATGTGTCCCTTATGTTATGATGTTTCTTGGATGGATGACCAGATATGATAAGTGTTCAAACAATAATGTGTTCTTCATGTTTCAATATGTTCCTTGTAAATCGACCCGAGGTTCAACCCTCGATGATGATTATGTTACTATGTACATTTGCCATGTTAGGTTCTCATATTACGGGCTCTACCGTAGCACACAAGTATATGGGCTTGATGGCTCATCAACTATCTATTATCTCTTTTACTTATTTGATTTGAATTATCGTTATGCGTTTAGTTGTTTGATTTGTATTATTGTTTAGCCGATTTACGAATATTAAGATACTATAAATAGATGGATAGATTAATAATAAGGCAAGCAATAAAAACCCAAAATTCTATCTTACATGTTCACGTCTCCTCCTCAACATCTTCTTCTATGTTCTCCTCTATTCTTCTTCCCACTATTTCTTCTTCTTAAATTCTCAACTCTCAATTCTCGATAAACAATACACTGGAACCATCAGCCAAGGAGCTCATTGACTACTACAACTCTGCAATAACCATTCCACAATTCACAACTCTCTGCGAGGCTACGACGTTGCAAGCTCGAAACCACGACGAACTCCATTTTGGACGTCGAGATTGGAAGCAACCTGAACCTGTGATTACGCAATCCAAATTGGCTCATGACATCTTGGTATCAGAGCCCGGTTACGAGTCTGACTGTAGCTACATCAAAGACATAGCCATGGACGAGAGGGTGACTGCCCTAGAACGTACGATGAAGGAAAATTCAAAGGGCTCTAGAGGACCTAACGCGGTGACTCGAACGGGAAGCAAAAGCTGGATTACGTTAGGAGAATCGAGTGGTAACAATTCAAGAATCACAGACGGCAACGGCAGATCGGGTAGAACGAGTGGAAGGAAGCCAACCTGGCATTCTTATTACCCCTCAGGGAGGCCGAAACAAGAACGACAAGGGACCGACTCTTGGAGCTCAAATTGATTTTCCCCGATTTCTAGCTCGAGAGGACCCGACTATCTGGATATGCAGGGGGGACCAATACTTTGAGTTTTATCGGACGACCGAAGAGGATAAAGTTCTCCTAGCTTCAATTTATCCCGAAGGAGAGGCACAATTATGGCTTAAGGCGATTCGGGACGAAGGGCGACGACTTACGTGGAACAAGCTTACTGAGGGGCTGCATTCGAGGTTTGGTCCAACGACCTTTGAAGATCCTTTTGGCGACTTGACGAAGCTAAAGCAAATAAACTCACTACGTGAATATGAGAAATTTGAACGCCTTTTTGTGACATCGGGAAGGCTCACGGCTGCTCACCAGGTGAGCTGCTTAACTAGTGGATTAATTCCTCCAATTAAAAGTGATGTTCAGGCGGGCAGACCCCAAGATTTCTCTTGCTTGGCTGTATGAGGAAAAAGAGCGGCAAGTGACAGCACCACCAGAAGTTCCAGCACCGAATCGACCTGCACCAGATCCAAATCGCACTGACAATATAAAAAAACTAACAGCGGCAGAGATGCAGGAGAGGCGAGAAAAGGGGTTGTGTTTTAATTGTGATGAGATGTTTGCGTCGGGACACCGATGTAAAAAACTTTTCTTGTTGGAGCTGCTGTACGAGACAGAAGAAGAACAACCATTGGAAACATAGGTGGGGATGATGGCCATATCACTAACGGCTATATCAAGGGCCGAGACTAGCGAGACGAGGACGATATGGGGGACATTATTGTGCGGAACGGTGTCTGATTGATACTGGTAGTACACATAATTTCATCAATGGAGACGTAGCAAGAAGACTGGGGCTAGTACTCGAAAGTGGAACAATATTTTTAGTGATGGTTGGGAATGTAGAACGAGTACATGGATCTGGATGTTGCTCACATCTAAGTCTTATTTCCCAGGGATGATTTTCATCGACGAATTTCAATTACTGCCTATGGGTGTGTATGACGTTATATTGGGGGTGAGTTGGATTAAAAAATTAGGTGAAATAGTATGGGGCTTTGGTGCACTATCGATGCGATTTACGTGGCGAGGAATACCGAGTGAGCTTTATGGTGTGCGCACGTCTATACCCCAGGAGGTATATGATCAAAATTTGGCGAAGGATACACGCAAAATAGGAGATGGGCTTGTTCTTTAAATGCTCGAAGATGGCAAGCTCGATACCCAGTGCGACAGGGAGCTTCGGGAGCTCGAATCACAGCTGCTTGACGAGTACAAGGAACTCTTTGGGGAGCCAACCACATTACCAACATCAAGAGTTCAATATCATAGGATTTCATTACAAACAGGGAGCCAACCAGTGAATATGAGACCATATTAATACCCCCAATATTTAAATGAGGAAATAAAGAGATTGGTGGAGGAGATGTTGCGATTAGGAATTATCAAACCTAGTCACAGCTCTTACCCGTCGCCGATTCTCATGGTGAAGAAGAAAAATGGGTCATGGCGTATGTGTGTGGATTACCAAGGGCTAAATCAAGTAACTGTGAAGGATAAGTTTCCCATATCGTTCATAGATAAGTTGTTAGACGAGTTGCATGGGGCCAGGTTTTTCACCAAGCTCGATTTGCGGTCAGGATACTACCAGATTTGGGTGGTGCTAGAGGACGTCCACAAGACAGCTTTTTGAACTCACCAGGGTCACTACGAATTTCTGGTAATGCCCTCCAGGTTAACTATTACTCCATCCACTTTCCAGACATTCATGAATGAAGTGTTAAAACCTCTTATATCGAAATTCGTATTGGTTTTCTTCGAGGACATTCTCATCTACAGCAGTACCCGCGAGTTACATATGCGGCATCAACAAGAAGTTTTCGAACTATTGGGGGAACATCAACTATTTCTGAAGGGAGAGAAGTGTACATTCATACAAGAGGAGGTGAGGTACCTCGGCCATGTCATTGGTCGTGGAGGTGTAGTTGTAGAACCATAAATAATCGCTTGCATGGTGGAGTGGCCAACTCCCACCAACATCAAGTCTCTTCGTGGATTGCTAGGCCTTACAGGATACTACGGCAATTTTATAAAGGACGATGGAAAGATTGCGATTCCACTCACCCAAATACTCAAAAAGGGGGATTTTCATGGACTGAGGAGGCTGCTCGAGCATTCAACAAGCTCAAGGAGGCAATGACCCAAGCTCCAGTCTTGACCTTACCCAATTTTCAGTTGTAGTACAAAGTGGAATGTGACGCTAGTGGCGGAGGTGTGGGTACACTGTTGATGCGGTGCAGACTAACATTAACATTTTTTTAGTGAAGCATTATAAGGACAAAACATGCTATTATGGAAACTAGGTTATTTTGGACACGCGATGCCGCTTACCCATTAATTGCTGTTTAGTATCTGTTTATTTATCCGTGCAACAGCCGTATAAATTGGTTGTGGGGCAATTTATTTGTATAAAAGCTATTCATACCGGCTTATAAAAGTATTGAAATCAGACATTATTATTGAAGTGGATACATTTGTAGTGCATAAATAGAGTAGTTATTTATAGATGGATATTCTCTGTACATGGATATATTATGCTTCAGTACAAAAGGATTGGAATGAGAAACTACTTCTATACACTATGGCTGAATGTTGATGTGGGATTGAAGATCTTCAAATATCTCAGCATACACAATGTTTCGTGTAGTTTCAGGGGCAATTGCAATCTCATTTGGAATAACCATGTGTATTCCGCTGGCTGACCGTACGCGAGAGAGTGCAACATATAATTGGTCATGGCTGAATACAGGTGTGGGTAAGTAGATTCCAACATGTTCCAACGTTTGGCCTTGGCTTTTGTTAATAGTCATACCATAACAGAGTCGTAGGGGATATTGTCGTCGTCTTAGAGTGAATGGCCAACTGGTGTCTGTATGATCAAGCACTATTCGTGGGATGATTGCAATAGTTCCTTCAAATGTTGTGCCAATTATCAGCCCTCGTATGACATTTGTCCCTAAATGTGTGATAAGAATTCGTGTTCCATTGCACAAACCAGCACCTGGATTCAGATTACGTAGTAACATTGCGATAGTGTATGGCTTGAACCGCAATTGGTGTTCAGGAATGCCGTTGAATGATAGACCATTTAGGAATTCTGTTGGATATTGTTCTTCTAATGACGCTTGATCTGATCCAGGTGTTGTAAGTGTATATGAGCTCAGATAAATTGTGTCTTCTCCAAGGAGTTGAGATAACACGTAGTCATTGATTGCTGTAACGACATTGTTTGTTGGAGCCACAATTGCTCTGCTTCGTATGTAGGCAACATTTTTATAAGAGTTGTATAGATTTGGATAAACGCGTCCCACAAGTGTTGCAATTGGACATGTAGATTGTGGGATGATGAAGCATTGTGGAATTTGCACCCAATCTGATTGTTTTTGACTTGGTGATTGCATAGGTTTAAGTTTTCCATCTCCAACAGTTAGCAGCCAATCTGAGAATTGCATGTCGTTGAAATTTTCGCTTGTATTGATAGCTGAATCATTGACACGCATGTTTGCATGTAATTCTAATAATGTACAATGATTCCACAGATATGATCTTGTCAAGCTAGCTGCAAGGTTATCTGCACGGGTGCCATTGGTAATCACTGGAAGGGTTTGTCGAAAATCGCCGCCCAGAACAACTGTCTTGCCGCCGAATGGTCTGTAGTTGAGTCCTTCCGTCGGAGTGTCCATGATATCGCATAAGGTGCGGTCAACAGCCTCAAAAGAGAGCCGGTGGACCATGGGGGCTTCATCCCACACAATTAGAGTTGCTACTTGCATAAGCCAAGCAAGTGGGGTACCTTTCTTTATCGAGCATGTGGATGCATGATCAACTTTAATTGGTATTTTGAATCGTGAATGTGTGGTTACACCCCTGGTAATAAAGTTGCCGCTATTCCAGATGAAGCAACTACAATTGCTATTTGACCCATGCTTCGAACGTGTGATATAATACAATTATACAAATAAGTTTTCCCAGTTCCTCCATGGCCATATAAGAAGAAGAGTTTTCCAGCATTCGGGCGGAGAGATTCAATGATAGCATCATGGGCAACTTGTTGGTGCTGGTTAAGAGAAAGAAGGCTACTGTTGTATGCACAACGTTCTTGTGATCTGTCATACTGCATTCCGTGAGATATTAGGTCATCATTTCGGCCATTCTCAATAATAAAGGTTGGAAGAGGCAAGTTAAATTGTGTTAAATTACTTGAATAGTTGTGCAAGAGGCTCTGAAGACTTTGCAAAACCTCATTGTGTAAGATCTCAGACAGAGGTTCTTGGATTGGTTGGTCAACCATATGTTGTCGTTGGCGTATAAAGTCATCAGCCATTGAAGGCCACCATTGGTTGAAGAGTGTAACTGGAGATGTTATATTGCAAAACATCAGTAGTGAGACGAAGGTAGTTCTAATTATAGGTGCCATTACCCAATGTGAAACTTCGGCCATAACATCATTCCATTCATTATCAGTAGATAAAAGACCAAGTGCTTGACATGCTTTTTCATAGTCTTCATACAATATGCCGTTGACAGTGCGCAAGTCCTCAAAACTTAATGCTCCAGGGACTTTAGTAAGAAGCCATTTTGAGATTTGAGTGGAACATTCGCAACACGACCAATTACGAAGCCCCCCTTGCGAACATTCCACATGCGACTTTGTTTATCCCAAACAAAGGCATGTGTAATATCAGAGTAGGTCTATTTCCTAGCCGAAGGGCAGGTTCTATTTAATGTAAACCATTCTGTAAGCATCGTTTTGGTGATATCATGCCTACTTAAAATAGATGATAATGGTTGGTCGTCTTCATATGTAACGGGTTGTTTGCCTGGAAGATGAACTATAAGCCGAAAGACTGAAGGCGTTCGATCATGAATTGTGAAGCTGAATAACCTCCAAACTGCTTCATACGAAGATATTGACCTTCAGTCGAGGTATTGTGCAATTTCATCTACTGATTCATTTTGATCAGTTGAGGACGGATTCCATTCAACCCCTACTTCAGAATGATCAGGGCCCTTCGTGATGTACTTGAATAAGTATCTAATTAACTGGCCTTTGTGACACACTTCAACATTGATATGAGCTTGGTACTTGACTATAAAGTCTCGATTGTATGGAACAACATGTCCATTATGAAGTATTGTTCCAGACTAAAGAGCGCTAACATCTGACTCACGTCTTCTATATGTAACATACCCATTATTATCAAATGTGGTGGTAGAGGAAATTGGTTTAGGTAAATACTTGGAACATTTTCCGTCTCGCATGCGGGGAGATGAAGTGTTTGGAACTCCGCAAGGACCATGCAGCATAAACTTGGTCACAGCAGCATACCCAATTGGATCTAATGTCGGGTTTGGCAATTCAGCTGATATGATTTTGTCAACCATTTCTGGAGTTTTAGGTTTGCAGGGCTCTGCTAACCAGACTATTATGTGAACATGAGGCAAGCCACGTTTTTGGAATTCAACTGTGTGCATGTCTACAATTGAAGAAATAAAAATGAATACCTACTTAATGAACTCTTGTATCATCATATGTTGTTGGAAATAAAAAGATGGACTAAATAAGGTATGAAGCTTACTTGCTATGGAGGTGCTGAAGTATTTTGTCTTTTGTAGATCCTGTTTTAAAAGTTCAAGCCTCATTTTAAACACTCGGGCTATTACCATAGGTTTGGCTTCGCCATGTGTGCCAACATCTTTGAATGCATTCACAATTTCCGGCCATTGCGCATTACAAGTGAAAGTGATAAATAGATCTGGATTTTTGTAAAAATGACAGACAGCCATTGCATCTTGGTACAGTTGTTGCATATAGCGCACACCTCCTATGTAGCATGTATTAGTTAATAATGATTGACAGGTAAATGAACTTTATTGCCATTGATTAACTGTAGGTACCTGTGAATGAGGATGGATTTATTGTACGCCCATGGTTGCGTGAATTTTCATCTCCTTGTGCATGGGCATTATACAACCCATCGTAGAGTTCAGATCGGAGTTTCTTTTGATTGTGGCGGAGCCATGTCAAGATGCTTTGTTCAACAGTTGTGAATGCATCAATGCAAAAATGTTGCAAAGCTTTTCCAGATCGGATGAGAGTTTTACCTTCAGTGGGTCTATATCGGAGACGAAAGCAATAATACTCTCGTTGGCTGACATACTTCCTTTGTTTGTCTGGATCCAAATATAGAGGATTGTAGTGAATTCGATTGTGGTAGCCATCGTTTCCATGGGGAAATAACAATGGGAAATGGAGTGAATCAAATAATGGGTTAAGGCTGGTGATTCGACATAGCCCAGAGGAGCGGTTATTAACAATGATGTCTCGATCATCTTTGCTTGGTTCGAAATCACCAGGTATCAAACCTGCTAGTTCAGTTCCAGTTGGAAGCTCATACATACGATCTCTTTGCACTCGTGTACCAGCAAGACGAAGCCTGAGGTTGCTGTTTGTAGGTTCTTGTAGTGCATCACGTACTCTCCTGAAGCTTTGTGCCAACACATTATATTCATCCAACATTGTTTTCAGTTCAAGCATAAGTTGTTCATTCAACTTCCGTGTTTCATGTCTAATACTTGTAACTCTATCTTGTATTTCTGTAGATGGATCGTGCAGATAGAGTTGGGTGTACCGTGGGGGTTGACCCTTAGGAGGCAAAAGGGAACCCATGTAGTGGTAATTTTCTCCATTCATGACCAGTGAGTAAGGACCTCGGGAATGTACTAAGTGAGGATCAAGTTTAGCACTGAAGGAGGTCCATGAGAATGCAGCATTATATGAGCGGATGTTTTCTCTATAGTGTTTTTACAGAGCATCTCCACGGATGGAAAGCAAGCGTTCTAATAACGGTGGTGTTTCCGCGAGCAACATGATATCAACTTTGCCTAGTTGACAGCACAATGAATATTGTGGGTTGGTTTTCCTGTGTGCACGTTTAAGGGCCTCTTGAAGCCAGAAGCAAGCTCCGCAATAGATGCATATGAAAGTTGGGAGGCCCAAGTCCAAGATCTCATCATCATATAATAAGGTTGCATTATTAGTCTCAGTTATGTCCTGTAAGTCATTGAAGGTTCCTATGATTTCTTCCTCGGGTTGTTCAATTAAGTTGGCATCCACATCTGATTCCATATGTGAGTACGCTGATGTTGTAGTGTATGTTCCATCTGGTTGAACAGAAGTTGTCTGTGAAAATGTAGGGATTTATGCATTTGTTTGACGTCCAAGCAATGTGTATAAACGGGATCTGCGGTCTATACCAGTATTCCTACGCATAATAGGGTGAACATGGCATTTCCTCTTCTTACTTGAAGATGGTGTACCAACAGAAAGTGATTTCTTAGCACGTGGCATCTTGGGGGAAAAGAAAATATAATAAAACAAAATAAGCATTCTAAAGATGAAAAATTGATCACCTGTTTTACTTAGTAATGAACTCAATTTGTTCGGGTAATAGCAAGGGGAGATAATTATACTATCCATGTTAGAATGGAATATGAAATTTTCAGTGATAATTCAAAGATGTGTGGTGGTATCTCTTTGTAAGACTCACTGGAATATGACTTTCCATTTTTCATTTGGTCAAACAGTTTCATAACATTAGTAGCCGTCTAAAAAGTTTTTTGTGTAAATTGGTCATGGTCGCATGATTTTTTGTAGGATGCCATAAATGAAAGATACTGGATATTAGTATTTGAAGGGGGGGAACAAAGATGTGGCTGATGTGGATAGGTATATATTTGAAGAATAGTATTCACATGTTCTTCTGACGTGAGGGGTTGAAATTGGTAAAATGTTTGGGAAAATATGGTATCTTTCTAACAAAATGAAGGAGAAATTGATGGTGATATGAATAAGAAGAAGCAGGTGGGATGAAATTAAATACCTTGAGTAGGAGCATCAACCACTCCAGGTAAAAATGGCAGTGTTCTTCACAGGAGTGCAGACGGATGAAAGGTGAAGATAAGTGATCTTAATTATGGATAGATATTTTTTTAGCTACTGGGGAGAGGGGGATTTAGACTGACTGATTTGAGGGGGGAGGGGGGCATTAATGAGGGGTCTGGAAGTGCAAGTGGACGGCATGGGTTGTGGTGAAAAAGCAATTAATGTGGTTATTAAGATGTTAATGAAATGGTTGATTCAACATGAAATCGAAAGGTAGCATAGAAACAATTAGTTGTAAACTTAGGATGTAGGTCATCGGTAATGAGTAACGTAGAGATACCGAGTAAGTCTACAATTAAAATTGTCGATTCCACAAAAGTGCATATAATTACTGCAGGCAGTCGATACAATTGTGAATTATGTTTTGCATCAAGATGTTTATGTAATCATTGACCTAGAATGGGATCAATCTAGAAAGTAGTATACAAACGAAGAATTGAAAATGCGGAAGTTACATTATTATGCACAAACAAAGGGGGAATTGAGCGTATAATTAAGATTAGAAAAATGTGTGGCATTATGCAGACCAGTGGTTTTTCTTATTGAGATTTGCAAAATATATTAAGTGGTATTATAACTAATCAATGGTTTTATCTTTGTGCGTGGTATTATGGTTTGTAAATATATATGGTATAAGTAAGATTGGTGCATTATACATCTAAATCGATTAAACAATAGAAATGAAATATTTTACAGAATCTAACAATTCAGGATATAACTTTGCTTGACGGCAGCAACCACCATGCAAGGAAAATGCGTATTTAAGTTAGCGATGCACAAAAACCCGCTGTTTACCAGCGTAGCTAGCATTGCATAAAAACCCGTTGTTTACCAGCGTAGACGCATTTAGATGCATATCATTACAGAATCGAGGGGGAATACATGTCCCTCGAACATAAGAGTTGATTATCTAGCTAGCAATATTCGGGTGATTAACAAACTACTAAGAGGGTGCTGGCATATGCAATAACGTAGGGAGGCGCTATGGATTTTGAGCTTCTAGTAGTAGGCTGCAACAGGATCCCAAATCGTAGTGGCCACAAACCTAGCGCGATCAATGTGTCCAGGATCAACAGGGCGGAGTTCGACAATGAAAATGCTTCCATGCAGTCCAAGCAAGAGCGCATTTTCTTCTTCATATGGCAAATGAACATATTCATCAGCCAGCATACAGAACATAAGGCAAGCGGATGTTCCAGTGAAAAGAATGTCTATTGTAGCAGTTGAATCCGCATAGCTAGCAAGAACCGAATAGCTGCACATAGTAACAAAATGCCTGTTGAGTAAAAAAGAATAAGTACCACACGGATGATGGAAAGATGGAACAAAATGGTGGTAACATGACAGTTTAATTAGGCATACCTAAACTGACCATCAACACAGACAGTGTTACTTGATTCTCGGTTGAATGAAAGTATCCGGATCAAACACCATGCACGCTGGTCACAATGAAAGGAGAAGTTGTTTCCATTATGTGAAAACCAAACATTTAAGCGGTAGGAGAAGATTGAAAAGAGCATACACACATTACGGTCGGGAGGCATTAGAGGACGACGATTTAGAAGGGCTGAAAGGTACATCTTCTCTGGTAGGTTACCACGCTGGAATCTGAACTTGTGTGTCATAGCTGGATGCAGGGCCCGAACTGGAACATGGAAGTGTGAAAACCTGCAGGGTAGGGTTAGTTAGATAAGTGTAACTGTAAATATCAGCAGGGAAGGAATTCACAATCTGTAAATGTACATACATGTCAAAGTATGAGCGAAAAGGGGACGCAAATGGTGGGAAGACAATCCGTGATGCTTGGGTATTGCGAATAGTGAGGACCTTAGCTGGCAGTGGCAGTGGGAAGGGATACATTACGAAGACATATAAAGTGTCGTTTCCAGCTGTAGTAAGGATACGAGTAGCATTACCTGTGGGATTTGAAACAACAACAGCTGTAAGAATGCAAATAACAAGTCGAAGGAGCTCAATTTCAATCACGTCTTGCAGATCAAGAGCTGTAGGTGTTTGAAAGTTGGTGAAATGAACGACCACGCGTTCATTGCTGCAAGGTACGTAGCATGGATGGAGCATGCACATGTTGAATACATTAGAAATGAGCATGGGGAATCATAATGAGAAAAACCAAAGTAGGGGGGAAGACCTGGGATGATCCAAAATAAGTTTGAAGTTGATTCCCCCAGACAGGGTAGAAATAGGTAGGTTCACCGCCGATAGGCGTCCAACGACATCTGCAAGAATATGGGGAAAAAGATATAGATGTTATGCAGATGGCTCTCTTTAGATATTTTCCTTGGATGTAATGGAGACAAAAAACATGAATTACATGTAGGACTTGTCCGAGCAGCTGGTTGAGCACGCAAAGCAGGCAAGGTTAGGGTGTTGAAGGAGTCGACTGGGAAGAATCGGTGGCGAGAAGACTCATCGATGGTTGTGAGCAAGTGGTTAGGGAATATTGCGAGGGAGAAATCGCCTGGACATGAGCGAAAGATAGTGCGTGCTCGAATACCAACAGGGTTTTTAATCTTGTACACAACACCTGGTCTAAGAAGAGGACGAACTGCTTCAGCATCATCCGGTTCCGTGTAACCCTCTATACGATGTTCTGGTTTGAAATGATAAAGGAAATCATATCAAGGGGATTGTAAGACAATTTGATTGGGAGCAGAGGTTAGAGATGATACCATTATGTCAATCCAAAGTGTGTATAGTGGGGCGAGGTCACTTGTTGGATCGCTGTTACGTTCACTCCATGAATAGATCAAGCGTAGTAGGAAAGTAAAATTATTGTCCCCAAAGTCCAAATGATTAATGTTGGCAGTGAAATGGGCCAACTCTATAATAGAAAAAGGAAACATTCAGACTGTGTGGGTAGCAATAGTAAATGAGTTTGAAGAGAAAGACACCAAACCTGAAGGAGTGGAATCTGGGGAGTAGGCAAGGCTCATAACGAAGGAATCTGCAAACATGAAAGACATGGCGGTTTATTTTCAAGCGAAATGAGGAGCAGGAATTAGAATGGAAGGTGTTCAACATGTACTCATTGGTTTAGAGATCGTACCTGGAAAGTATATAGAAGAGGTGAGATGGGAAGAGTGTGGCTGTTGGTTCGCCTATGAATTCTGAAGTCTAGAGAAGATAATGAACATGAAAAAAGAGGAAAACCATTGTCAGGAGCACTTAAAGTGCAACAATGCATAGGGAAAATATATCTATAAAGTGATAATGAT
Organism: Linum usitatissimum; assembly: GCA_030674075.2. Classification (NCBI taxonomy): domain Eukaryota; kingdom Viridiplantae; phylum Streptophyta; class Magnoliopsida; order Malpighiales; family Linaceae; genus Linum; species Linum usitatissimum. Next base: position 2,501,357 of record JAUJYP020000780.1, read on the forward strand.
AAAGGGTAGGAGGGTGGGAACTGTCAAACCAAACACATGCCCCAATCAACCTGCAGTAAGAGACAAAATACATGCATAGCTGGGGCAAAACAACAACCTAGGTGCAGAGATATTAATCTGCAAGGAGTGTTGGAGTCTTGATGGTAATGATTGCATTAGTTGTCAATTTAGTGCTTATAACATGATAATGGAAACGGGTGAACAGATTGAAGGCATGTGTGAGCTGCCTGAGTTGGGAAACTTACAACAACATAGATAGAAGCTAGTAATTATAGTAGTTGAGTGGGTGGAAATAAAGTTACCCAAAAGAAAACTCAACCGAGGAGATGATTCAGTTTGGAAAAGCATAAGTAGCAACAATAACCAAAGGAAAGATGACCCCAACGAAGGCTATGATGCTATTCATCAACCTTATGTACAAAACCAAGGGGGTAGAAAAGTGGAACAAAATGGGACCGATGATGGAAGGCTACTCCGTGAAGAGATACTTTTGCACCCGTTTTCTAGCAAGGGAGGGTGACTTCGTGTCTTTGGGAAGGAGTCGGTTGTTTAACAGGGTTAGCGACTGCTATTTGGAACGCAAAAGTAGGAGTAGCCGGAGTTCCAGAAAGGCGTTCTTGCTTAACCTTTGCAAGAGGGGATGCACACCTGGCAACAAATTGAATGGGTAAAGAGCGATAAAAAACATTTACAGATGATTCGCCAAGCAAGGAGGAGAATAAAAGTGGCTTACAGAGCAGCTGATTCACGCTGAGCATTGGTTTGAGCAATGTGGCCAGCCGGTGCAGCAGCAGAGCTTGGCAATTTGGTCTGCAAAGCAGCATTTCGGGACCGCTTCGAACGGACTAAAGATGCAAGCGGGACATCATCTTGGCTAGTAGCATCCATCAGGGATGAATCATGGTCACGACCAGGAGCTTTTCGATTAATAGGATTGTTGGTGGGTGTTTGGAAGACAGGGAGGCAAGCTGGTGCAGTCTTAGGAAATCCTTCGAGCTTGACCTTTCGAAGAGGTGTTTGGACTCTAGATTCAATAACAATGAGAAAGAAGCAAAAGAAAAATCAGAATGTATTGCATTTAATAATAACAAAAGCAAAGGGAACATGGGTTTACAAAGGTGTTTGCTCCTGGACAGTAGGAGTGACTGTAGCGGTTGTGGGTGGAGGTGTAGAGATTGTCATTTTGGTGTGCGCGGCGATGCCCTTGGTTTGTTTTGGCCGCATCAATGTTGCGAGGGGAACATCATCTTTATTGTGGTAAGGTGTAGGATGAACGCTTGAGTGTGCAAATTTTCTGCAAGGAAGCATATGAAACGAATATTCAAATGACACATAGCAAACATATACAAACAAAAGCAGCAAACGGGGTTAAATGTGAAGGCATACAGTGTAGCCTTTGAAGGTTTGCTAGCAGGCCCAGAAGACTTAAGTGGCGGCATGGGAGAGATTGCAGACCCCGATTGTTTGGTTTCAGAAGTTTGGGGCAGCTGCACAGATGTAACAGGTGCTGCATGATTTGAAGGAGGAATCAGAGTGGAAGCATCTCGAGTGGTAGTAGGCACATGCGGGGTAACATGGGTGGGATAGACGTATGCGGGATCTGGTGGTATAGAGGTATCATGGTGTGCTGGTGGGCTAATAAAAACATAAGTTAAAAATATGAGATGTTGGAAATAATAAGATGTGTAAGAAGCATGAGAAACCTAACTGGGGAGATCTAGGAGGAGGAGGTGGAGGAAATTGGGAGAGGAGTTGTTGGCAAGAGGCAACCAAGCCCCAAATCTTAGTAACAACGAAGTCACCATATGTGTTAGCATGAACATGTCGAGGAAGATGAACTTCAAACACCACACACTGTCCGACCAAAGTCTTTAACGGAGGGTCATTTCTCCATAATCATACGGGTATGCCAATGCCAATTCAGCGGCGCTGATTGGAAGAATTCGATCAGCAGCAAGACCCAAAAGAACAAAAGTTGTCTAAGTCGTTTCATCACCAACGGCGAATTTCAGACGATACCTGCAAAAAAGGAACAGTTGTAAACGGTGTAGCAGCAGAGAAGGATAATTTTGGACTCACGTATAGAATGTAGTAAGTGAATACCTGTATGTTATGTCAGCAGCAAGGACTGTATCATGGTTTTTGCACCAGAAGTCATTGCCATTAGCCACAACTGATACAGAACATTTCGGGCAAGCATTGTAGTACCAACTTTGGTGGTCATCAAAGCCAAGTATGGTGGCCTGACAACGGTAGCGTGGTTCCTGCTGAGAAAAGAGTGCACAAATTTTAAAGGTGGATCAAAATAACAAACCGGCAACCATATAACCACTCACCGAGTCTCCACCTCCTGTATACAATGCCAACAACTCGTGGATGGTGCGCTTTGAGGCTGCAACGTGTTGTTTCAGTTTTTCAGGGGTAGGAAACTTTGGAGCAACAATGGTGATTGGGCGTGGTTGAGCTGTGAACCTGTAAAGAAGCGGACATGAAACGGTGGCAAGATATGTAGAACTGTAAGAGCAAATTATGCACACTTTTATATGAGTAGTTGCATTAGGAACACTGGAAAAGGGTTTGAACGTACAATGCCCTAAGAGAGTCCACCAAGGGGTGCTGGAGGTCACAAAAGATCCGACTCGCCCCGCCACTGTAGGTAGAAGTCCTTCCTGGAGTGAAAGGAAAACAGGAGTTGAGGAATTGGCGGTGAGCAGTTCGAAAATGCAGGCTTAAAACAACATCTACTACAGAGGCAGGGAAAATGGGGACTCACCTTGAAACTTCCCAATGCGGAATCCCAAGAAAGCGACGATGACTGGGTTGGCAACATCATCTAGAACAATGGAATCAGCATCTATAACATGTGAAAGGTCATACCAGAGGGAAACATCGACTTCCAGGCCACTACAACGAAAACAAATTAACTGGTCAGGAGCATGAGTGGAAAAAGGGAAAGTGGGAGGGCGGGTAGTCGATTAATAAAGGAAGAGTTACTCTGCATCGATAACAGTCAAGTTCTGAACTGGTGCAACCGAACTCTTACTCTCAACGTGGTTTGCACTCCCGGCCCTAATGAGCTTCCCAACAAAGTCTACGAACAACATGTATTAGGAGGCAAGAAGTAAGTAAGTGGTCCTGGTAGTTTGGAACCAGTTTGTTTTGTACTAATAGGTTTGAAACCATGGTCAACCAAACTAACATGTTGAACCAAAGATAAATCTAAATCCCTTTACGAAACCACCACCACACATCTATAAAAAGAGCATCTAAGAGAGATGGCAACATGGGAAGAAAAACACATGAAAGGAGTGGTAGACGGTGCGAAAGGCAGTTAGCGACCAGGGAGGCAGCAGAACTGTAAGGAAAGGGCATAGAAGGGAAATGAAATAAAATAAATGGAGGACCTGACAGAAAGGGCGATCGAGGCACGCGGGACGGCAGCTTCGAGAATGGGAGGAACTCAAACGCCTCTGGTTTAAATGGCGTATCTAGTGTTTCAAGGAGTTCGAATTACGTCGTTCTTTGTAAGGGAGAGCCAATGAGCAGACTGGCAGGTCCGGTAGTAAGGATGGGGAGCTCAAAGGGTGAAACGGGAGACCTTGTATCTGCGGCCGACCGTGAGGCGCTTTTCCAGAACGGTGGCAAAGTTTTTGTGGGAATCGCCCTGTATGCGAATACCCTGAAGATGGAAACAATTAAACAATGGCATGTTTGGGAGGGTAGGTGGAGGAGCAGTGATGTCCGGCCGGGCGAAGCTTACCTCAGCGTCAGTCCACAGGGTGCCAACGGCGAAGCACGAGGCTGGCCGAGAGGGGTCGCCAAGCAGCCATACATGATGTAGTTGTAGCAGAAGTTCCGGCGACGGAGCATCAAAGGTTAAATCGCGAATCAACATTCTGAAATATGTACTTTCAAAGAGAGAGGATTTTGTTTTTCCCAAACAATAGATAAATTTGCACGCAAAAAACTAAATAACAAAGAAAAGGTGGAAATAAGAGATAAGGCCAACGCACGGAGGCCAAGGGGAGTAGACACATCTGAGGAGTTCAAGTCTGGAGAATAGATGAATAGACAAGGCTGCAAGTGTGGGGAAAAGATGAATAGACAGGCGGCAGACCCTGCAGTTAGGAAGAAGCCGGCATCGAAAACACCACTATGCTCCAACGCTGGAAAATAGACTAATCAGAAGGGAATAAAAAGAAAAGATCAGCTTCTGGCGGCAGGGGTCGTCAGAAGCGGGTGAAATTGGAGAATCTTTGTAAGAATAAGGATATGGAGTCGACTTCCGACAGAAGGGAAGTGAAAGGGACAACACCCGCTAGGGCCTAGAGGTAGCCGGCCTATTGAAACTGGGAAAACGTCACATCGATTGAACAGGGTATTGAATAGTCGAGTGGGGTCCTGGTTACCTCGTTGGAGGCTTGGGGATTTCTGCGACCAGGAACAGAGAAGGGAAGAAGTCTGGTTAGAGGACCGCGAAGAAGCAGTAGGAAAGAGGCGGAATGTTTGACAGCATGACCAATTAATTAAGTTGGAGTTGGGTGGGCCAAAAAGGACGAGATTTACAATCGAAGCCCATTACAACTAAACCAGTTGTAACAGTAAGAGGGAAAGACCAGTTGAAACACAAGGGGAGGCAAATTGAGAATTACATGGCAACTGGGAAAAACCCCATAAGCAATAGTGGAAGGATAGATGAATAGAATAGACTAATCAGAAGAGAATAAGAAGAAAATATAAGCTTTTGAAATAAGGAAATTCAAATCCAACTGAAATAATTTTCAATTACCAACCAAGCCCAACTAATTTTATGGGGACCCAACCAATAATCAGAATTGCAAACGTCATTAGGCCAAAAGCAATGGGGGGAAACCCCTTAAGGAACAGTGTGATCGGTTCACGCCATATAGAATATTAATATGAGAAAGAAATGATGGCCCTTGCTTTAGCAGTAAAGAAATGGCGGCCCTACTTGCTTGGCCGAAAGTTTATTACAACCACCAATCAGAGAAGTCTCAAGTATTTGCTTGACCAGAAGATTACCACCCCAACTAAAGAAAAGTGGATTTCGAAGTTGATGGGGTACGATTTCACTATTGAGTACAAAAGGGGGTGTGAGAATGGAGCTGGCGACGCCTTGTCGAGACAACATGAGTTTCGGGCCATTTCTATGCCTGTGGCTGAGTGGGTGGAGACGGTTGTGGAGGAAGTGTACAACACACCATCCCTGATGAAACTTTGAGACTTGTGCCTAGGAGGTGAGCTCCACAAGGATTGGGAAGTGAAGGGAGGATTGTTGTATAAGAAAAGGCGCATTTACCTCCATGAAGGTTACCACAAGACCACTCAACGGGTTTAGGAAGTCAGCGTCAGGTCGTCAGAAAATTTGTACTAACCTATGGAATTTTTCAATAGAACAAGACAGCTAATCTTAAGCTGACGGGGCTGCTTAGTCCACCCGACGTTCCCACCGAAATTTTGAGAGATATATCGTTGGACTTCCGAAATCAGAAGGGAAGACCGTGATCCTTGTCGTCATGGATGGACTCTCTAAATGGCTCACTTGGTTGGACTTAGCCATCCTTGTTCAGCAACCACAGTGGCTGACGATGTTTATAAGAATGTCCTAAAGTTATATGGGTTCCCTGCTACTATCGGCAGTGATCGTGTTCCAACTTTCAAAAGTCTCTTTTAGAGGGAATTATTTCACTTACAAGGAACTCGATTCAATTTCAGTTCCGCTTATCATCCACAAACTGACGGACAAGCTGCAGTTGTAAATCGTGTTCTTGAAATGTGTCTAAGGTACTTTCCGGGGACCAACCGAAAGATTGGCACAAATGGCTACCTTGGGCTGAGTTTTGTTATAACACCAGCATTCACTCCTCGACAGGTACCACACCATATGAGCTTGTATATGGGTGCAAGCCTCCAACATTGTTTTCATATATTCCAGGAGCAACACAAGAGACAGGAGTAGAAGCTGCAGCTCAAGATCGAGACATGGTTCTAAAGAGTGTTCGGGGAAGGCTACTTCAGGTGCAAGAGCAAATAGCTCGCTATTATAATATGCGACGGACTAATGTTGAGTTTGCAGATGGGGAATGGGTGTATGTGAAACTTCCCTCTTACTATCAAGTAACTCTTACTGGACAATGAGATCACAAATTCGCACCTAAGTGGTATGGTCCTTACCAGATTAGTAGACGCATCGCCAAACTCGCTTACCGCCTCAATCTGCCCATCGATGCCAAGGTACACCCTATTTTCCATGTCTCTTGTCTGAAGGATGCTCGCGGCGACGTCAGTAAAATCACACCAACACTACCTGCCAAAAAACGAGACACTAGACCAATCACCAATACCTATTTTGGAGAGCTGCATACGGAAGGGGAGGGATGAGGTAATCGTGCACTGGTTCCATACCATACTAGCTGATGCTACTTGGGAGGACTGGCGCCACTTAGAGCTGTAATTTCCGACCATTCTAGACGACAAGAATGTTACGTTTGGGGTGGCGTGTTACGAGCTCAGCCTTAGCACACAAGTACATGGGCTTGATGGGTCAACATCTATCTATTATCTCTTTTACTTATTTGATTTGGATTATCGTGGTGCATGCATCTACGCGGAGACCCGTTCATCTCCACACATATGGTTCTACATACTTACCTATTTCATGCGACGGTCCAGTTGAGCGACTGGATGCTACAATAGAACTCGTTTGTACCGGGAACCATTGGGTCCAAATACAGTTAGCTGAGGATGAAGGTGTGCGACCACTTCCAAATTTCAGCCAAGTAAATCGGATGGTCCAGGGTGTAGAACGGATGACATTATGGGAAACGCTATATTGAGCTGAACGAGCACTATTTGTACGAAGAGGTGGACATCATCCACCATTGTAAGTTTATGTTCCCTCTGAACTGTCTTTCTTGCTGTAATATTTGTTCTAAATGTAACTGTTGACGTGTGCCAGCAATGTATCCTTTTCTGTCTTTTGTCTACTGTTTAATGTTTTTTCAAATCGTGCATTACAAGGTAACAGGCCGTCCGTTACTGAATCAATTAAATTATATCACAACTGTAATTTGAGGAGATAACAACATTCTATGATAAATCAAAATACCATCTCAAAAATGTAATAACTGAACCACAATCCATACTCACGATGAACAGCAACGTACACAATCATGAAAATAAAACATGTCCAAACACACCGATAAATAAGAAAACAACGGTCCAATGCATAAAGATGAACAACATCCGAAAATACAAATAATAAACAAACAGTCTAGTGCACAAAGATGAACAACATCCGAAAATACCAATAAAAATAATAGGTCTAGTGCATAAACTCTCGAAACAAGCCTTCCATGGACTGAACCAACCCGAAGTACTCTGCTCCTCTATCAACGAAAGCCTCCACAGTGTCAGCTTCCCAGAGGGGCGCCAATCCGTGGACAATGTGGTCAGAAAGAGGCTGTGGCGGCTGAAAAACAAAATAATGAAATTAGTCACAGATACAAACAAACAGCTGTCCAATAAGTAAAGAGAAAGTATGACGCACATAATCAGAAACCGAGGGCTCCTCTGTCGTGACTGACGGGGTGATATACGGATGTGTGCGGTCGAGATACCAGGACAGGTAATCAGGGAACACATTACTGTCAGGTCCACGAGGTACAGACGGTATGCTAATCTTTGGCAAGTATGCCAAAACATCGGGATGGCTGAAATTGCACCTGGAGTGGCGCACATCATACAATACGCCATCAGCAGGCCTGACAGCAACCTCTGGCATCAAAGGTGGGTGGAGAATCACCTACCGGTACCCATACTAACGGAGGACACGAACGGGGTCATGCGGCTCAATGATGTCAAACGCGTGAATCCCTCCAAAATAGCATGATCAGACGGTGTCACCGTCATCTGGAGTAGGGGTGAAGGGAAGCCACTCCACATGTGCATGTGTCAGCCCATCTAACTGAGCACGAAGATGAACCAGCCTGTCATCAACACCTCATCCCCTGCCAATCGCTCTCGGAGTGTCCCACCACCCAACAAGAGCCTCACCAGTCCTGCGCCGGTTAGGGAACTGTGAACTACGCAGACAGGGGAAATACTCGTAGATCCAAGACTGCAACAGAGTTAGACACCCACATAGTAAAGTCGATGATGCCTGACTAGCTATCCCTAACTGTCGGTACATAAAGGCAAGTGCAGCGGCTCCCCAACTATAGTGCTCACCCTGTTGATGTCACTAATACCCTCCAAGATGCTAACACGGCCCAGGCCCCCACTACGGTCCACAAACAGTGTAGATGCAAGAAAACTGAACAAGTAGCAACTGGCGGTGTCAGCATCATGGAGCTCACCTGACGCTGCTGCCGATAGAACTCTGTCTACATGCATCCCACCCTTCGAGTAGTACGTCGGCCTTAAATCGTTCTCGTGAAGATGTAACATAGACGCTGCTAATCCCTTGTAGTTTTTCTCCCTAGAATCACTGAGTTGTGTCCCAGCAATCGGATTCCGTAGTAGGTAGGCGACGGTGACGGCAACGGCGGCGACGGCAGCAGGGGCAGTTTTTTTCCTCGCTTTTTCGCGGCTGCGGTTACTGCGGTGATGGCTGCTAGAACGAGGGCTTATTTTTTCAGAGAAAAATTTGTGTGGGATGGTGAAAGTGATGCTGAATGATTCTGTTTGCCGGTTTTTAATACAAAATTGAAGGGTCTTTTCGTAATTTTACTGTTCAAGTTTTAAAGTTAGGGCGATTTTTTTTGAAAGTTAGGGCGATGTTTAGCAATGCAGTTTCCTTTAAAGCTCTATTGCATTTCTTCATTGTTCTTCCTCTACTGTTTCTTTCCCAATCGGACTCCCAGTTATGATTCCCAACCTTCTCACCACCAATGTTTTTCACCTCGTGTCTGCCCGTCTTCGGGTTCTGGGTCGGACTCGCCATCAGTAGCACCGTCAAACTTCCACTTCTGCAATTTATCGATTTAGCTGCAAAAGACACTATATTTCCTTATGTAGATCTAAACCCTAACTTCCCCAATATGGTTTCCTTTTTCTATCACATTTCTTTGTCCTCTGCTCGATATCTGAGCGCTAAATTTGGTCATAGTTGGCGTGGTTTGAGAGCTGGACTTGGTGCTCTATCAAGCCACGAATCGACGAAATTTGAGTTCGTTTCTTCCAAGCTCGCTTGAACTCTGCCGGCTTGTAACAAAAGCGGAGGTTGAGATCTTGCTGTTTCCGTCTATGTTAGCCATTAAGATTGACGATAGACGAACTCAGGGTTATTGTCTTACCGATTGATGGATCTCTATTTTACAGCTGATTCTAAAGATGCAGCGGCAGCCGAGAGATGATGATGGATCGATCTCGCTAAGATCCATCTCCTTCTTGTATGCTCCATCTTAGTCATCAGAGATGGATATCAGTAGGCCGTAGGTGCGAAAGAAGAATTAGGTCGAGAGGAGAGGCAAAGATTATTATTTTCCTTCCTTTTCTTTACTTTCCATGTGGATGCAATTTTTACTGACGTAGTGATATTGTGGCGCATTGATGGAAATCCTAATCACCACAATAACCATCCTTCATAATACCGTTTATTTTTCTGTCAATTTTAGTGGGCAACGGAATGCACGACCATTTTCCGTTAAATTACAAACAGTGTTATAAAATGTATTTTTTTATGCAGAATCGATAGGTTGAGCTCAATCTTGTCTATTTCGTATAGGATTAAGATTAATTTTGTCTATTCTATATAAGATAGAGATTAATCTGGTAGCTCCCTATAAATAACCTAGACTTGTCATTGTAATATGTATCACAACAAATATAGTCAAAATTCTGACGTAACAGCGCCCCCAACAGACTCTTCTCGCCAAGGAGAAATGAGTTAATAAATCTCGATGTTGGGGATCACCTGTATAGTAAAGACCTGCACCAACCATTAGGAGGAACGAAATCAGAGGACACGACAAATGAAGATTGGAAGCTTCAAGTTCAGGTTCAACTTTGAAGAGGGATGGTAAAGGTAAGAAAGATTCCATGTCGAATTCAAATCAAGGGAAAAAGGGAAAGAGAAGGCAAAGAAAGAACTCAAATGCTGGAATTGCAATGAGTTGGGTCACTGGAAGAAGAATTGCGGTGTGAAGAAATCTACAAATGCAATCATTGACGAGGAAGACATTTTATTGATCAGTGACAATAATACAACATTGAAAGATGTGGGATTGACTAAAAATGTGAGCAGTTCACATGAAGATTGGGTGTTGGATTCAAAATCATCATTCCACTGTACCAAGGAGGCAGGTACACTGAAAAATTATGTCTCTAGAAACTGTAGAAAGGTCTATCTTGCAGATTGAACGACCTTGAAGATAGTGGGAAAGGGAGATGTTAGAATTGCAACACCAGAAGGATCTATTGTGGTACTGAAGAACGTGAGGCGCATTCCAGACTTGAACAAAATTTGCTTTCGGTTGGACAAGTAGATGATGAAGGATACTCAGTACACTTCGATGGTGGGAAGAGGAAGGTCACCAAAGGAGCTACCTTAGTAGGTTGTGGCGACAAGGTGTCTACATTGTACATGGCTTATAATGTTTGGTGTTGATGTTGCAGAAAACTATGATGATGTATCATTGTGGCATTCGCGTCTTGGCCACATGATTGAAAAAGGGATGAAGGTGTTATGTTTAAAGGGACTACAACCAGACCTCAAATCTGCGGAAGTCGGATTGTGTGAGGTGTGTTTATTCGGGAAGCAGGCTTGATTGAATTTTTCGAAGGGTAGTAGAACTTTGAGGAAGCAGAAATTGGAATTAGTCCATAGTGACTTGACGGGTCCAGCACTGGTACTACATGACCTTTATAGACGGTGCAACAAGGAAGACATGGATTTACTTTCTGAAGCACAAGTTTGAAGCATTTGACACCTTTAAGAAGTAGAGAGCTTTGGTTCAAACAGAGACTAGTCTTAACATGAAGTATTTAAGATCCGACGATGGTGTGGAGTATTAACTTAGTAAGTTCAAGGAGAATTGTGAATGAGCATATGAACATGACCTTGAATGAGTGTGCAAGGTGTATGAGGCTGAAGTGTGGGCTTCCAAAGATGTTGTGGGTTGATGCACTTAACATTATTGTCTACTTGAATAACAGAGGACCATCAACACCCTTGGAAATTGGCATACCAGAGGAGGCTTGGAGTGGCAAGAAGGTAAATCTATCGTATCTTCGTGTGTCAGTTTTGTTTCATATATGTACATTGACTCTGTTGATAGAAGCAAACTGGATGCTAAGTCTATTAAGTGCACTTTCATTGGATATGTTGGAGATGACCTCGGGTGTACATTTTGTAGTCAAGATGTAATATTCAATGAACGGGTTATGTATAAGGATAGATATGATGCACCAGAAAGTAGTAGTTCTAACCAAAGAACTGTGGAGTTGGATATTTCTAACTCAGATGGGAGAAAAATGGCTCAAGCTGAAGAGGAGACTGTTCAGGAGGAGCTAGGAACTCCACCAAATCCGCTACGATAATCCATGAGGCAATGTGGATCACCAGATAGGTATTTATTTTTTGTTACTTACTGATAATGGTGAGCCAAGATATTATGGAGAAGCATCTCAAAACGTTGACAAAGACAAGTGGAATCTTGCAATGGATGATGAAATGGATTCGTTGTGGACGAATGAAACTTGGAAACTACTTCATCTACCTAAAGGAATAAAGGTGTTGCATAAAAGATGGGTTTATAGAATAAAGGAGGTGGCAGATGGCAGCAAGCATTACAAGGCAAGGATACTAGTGAAAGAATTAGAACATAGATATTGTATTGATTATACTGACGTCTTTACTCCAGTTGTTAACTACTATTAGATTAGTGTTTTCTCTTATGGTTGTGGAGAGCTTGGAGTTGCTACAAATGGATTTAAAGACGGTCTTTCTTCATGGGGATTTAGATGAAGACATCTACATGAAGAAGCCAGAGGGTTACTTGTCTGAAGGTAATAGTGAGATTGAGTGCAAATTGAAGAATAGCTTGTACGGTTTGAAGCAAGCTCTAAGTAGAGCTGGAAATCGAGACGGGTTTGGGTACCCTTGCCCGTATTGTACGGGTACCCGTATTGTTTATTTCATGTATTTCATGTATATGTAATGTAGGTGTGTAGATTAAGTAGTACTAATTAGGTGATGGTTAGTAAACGAGTAATTTTGGCACCAGACGGGTATCCCAAACGGGTAACGGAGACTTGGCGGGTAGCATAATACAGTAATGTTGAAGCTAAACCCCAAATTCGTTTGGGGTTCGGGTAGCCAAACCACGTTTGGGTATGGGTCGGGATCGGGAATACCCGATACCCAAACTTCCACTCCAAGCTCCAAGGTAGTGGTACAAAAAGTTCAATGGATTCATGCACGAGACTAAGTTTGTGCAGTGTGAAGCTTATGATTGATGTTACTTTAAGACGTTAGATAATGGTTACATTATCTTGTTGTTGTGTGTTGATGAAATGTTGATAGCAGGTTCAAGTGTAGAAGATGTAAACAAGTTGAAGAAACAGTTGTCTAAGCGGTTTTCTATAAAGCATCTAAGAGATGCTAAGCAGATTTTAGGTATGCGCATTGATCTTGACAAGGAAGTAAGAAAGTTGTATCCTTCGCAAGCTAAATATATCAAGAAAGTCTTGAAGAGGTTTAACATGCGGGATGCAAAACCAGTGAAGATTCCTTTCGGTATCCTTTTCAATCTATCTAAGAAGGATATGCCTAAAGATAATTGAGAACACACTCAAATATAGAAAAAAAACCTTACGCTTCTACAATTGGAAACTTTGATGTATGCAATGGTGTGCACAAGACTAGGCATTGCACATGCGGTGGGATTTGTCAATAGATTCATGGGAAATTTGGGGAAGGAGCTTGGGGAAGTGGTTAAGTAGATCTTGAGATACTTGAAGAGTACTACTGAAAGGCTCTTGTGCTTTGAGGGCAAAAAAGTGCAGTTAGCGGAATTTGTTGATGCGGATTTAGCATCAAGTGACCTTGATATAAGGAGAAGTACAACAAGATTTTACTGTTGGAGGTACTGCGGTTTCTTAGGCTTCTAAGTTGTAGAAGATCCACGCTTTGTTTACCACTCAACTTGAATATGTTGCGGTAACAGACGCTAGCAAAGAGATGGTATCGTTGCATAATTTTTTAGGTGACTTGGAAAAGAACCAAGCGGATAGCATAGTCTACAGGGACAGTCAGAGTGCTATACACTTGGCAAAGAATTCAACATTTCAGTCAATAACAAAGCACATTGAGTTGAGGTATCACTACATATGTGATCTCTTGGAAAGAAAGATCTTGTGGCTTATTAAGATTCGAGGAAGTGAGAATCCTATAGATATGCTAACTAGGTTTTAACCTTGGAGAAGTTGAAGCTGTGTATGGCTTCAACTGGCCTTGGTACCTGAAGTTGAAGGCTCTGTGTTGCTAGTAGTAGGAAGACGCTGAAGATGGAGGCCAATGAGAGGAGTCAGTCTCCGGGTAGGAGAACGTTTCCGGAGTCGCCACCAATCGTTTAGAAGCGGATTGGACGCTTTCGACATAACCCAGGCCCTTTTGGGCGCGGGTTATGATCTGGTCTGCGAAACCAGAGACTGTAGGGTTCGGGAGGCGGTTACGTGCGAGGAAGGATTAGCACCCCCGCAACGCCCGGTAAACCGGTACTACGAAATTCGATAAGTTATGCATGTCTTCTTTGTTTTAGTGGCTAAATTATATTTTTGTTTGAATGTAGATGGTTATGTAATTTTAGTGGATATTTCCCTTTAGTTGTAAGTATTAGCGAATTCCCCCTTTTGTGGAAATTCCACTTCATATTCATAAATATTTTCAATTAAGTATATTTGCATTTAATTATTTGGATTTACGAATTTTCACTATTGTGGAAATCTCATTTCATATTCATAGATATTTTTTATTAGTTATTCTTATTTAATTATTTGGATTTTACGGATTCCCACTATTATGGGAATCTCGTTTCATAATTATTATTAATTAATTATTTTTACTTAATGATTTGGATTTACCAATTTCCACTATTGTGGAAATTTTGTTAAATATTCTTAATTAATTATTTTTATTTAATTATTTTTAATTAATTATTTTGGGTTTACGAATTTCCACTATTGTGAAAATCTCGTTTTATGTTCACAATTATTTTTAATTCATTATTTTTGTTTAATTATTTGTATTTAGTTATTTTATTTTATTTGGATTTACGAATTCCCACTATTGTGGGAATCTTGTTAAATATTTTTAATTAATTTTTTTTATTAATTTTTTTATTTAAATATTTTGGGTTTACGAGTTCCCACTATTGTGGAAATTTCTCTTTTTTGTTTATAATTATTTTTAATTAATTATTTTATATTTTTAATTATTTAATTATTTTCGGTTTACGAATTCCCACTATTGTGGGAATTTCGCTTTTTTGTTCATAATTATTTTTAATTAATTATTTTATAATTTTAATTTTTTAATTATTTTGGGTTTACGAATTCCCACTATTGTGGAAATCTTGTTAAATATTTTTAATTAATTATTTTTATTTAATTATTTTGGGTTTACGAATTCCCACTATTGTGGAACTTTCGCTTTTTTGTTCATAATTATTTTTAATTAATTATTTTATATTTTTAATTATTTAATATTTTTATTTTATTTTATTATTTGGACTCGAGTCTTACAACTGCCTACGTACCCAAAAAAAATTTGGGATCAAAGTCCACGTTGTTCGCTGCATTTAAGAAGTTGATCGAAAGAGTTTGCATAATCTTTACTATTGTAAAAATTACACTTATCTCTATTAAATGATATTTATTTAACGGTTTTTTATGGCAGAAATTTTAGAACGAAAAAAAACCTCGTGCTTCGGTATTTCGAAACCGAAGGTGCTGACACACTGAGGAGAAACGCACCTCTCGATACATTTAGTTACGAATCTCTTGATTCGTAATTGGCTTATTATTATTTATAAATTTTAGAGGAGCAATAAAGATTTCTAACGACTTACACCTCGGACACTTATTCATTTTACCTTTGGCTAAATTTTAGATACGCTCGTCGCTAATATGAAGTTCATAAAAACGTTGCCATGATATCTTTAACGGATTATCTTTAATAAATTTTCACATTATTTGCCAAACCACAAAGTAAATAACTTGCACTAACACGATTTGACTTAATTGAAACAAACGATGCAAGACGGGAAACGAACCATTATTTAAATAAGCATGTCACGGGTATTTTTGACGATCTGATGGTTCTATTGTCGTTATATTAATATTAATTAAAGTACGATATTGATTCTCATAAATGTAAAGTTTTTTTTTCTTAGTTCACAACACTGATCTAACAATATCGAACAAAATTAAGGAACTTAAGGTCTTTATTAGGCTTTATTCCGATTTTATTTCGATTTTAAAAGGGCCCTAATGAGACATAAAAAATTTGACCTTTCTGAATCCATTGGGCCCAAAATTAAATTGGGCCCAATCAGGAGGCGGCCCGATCCGGAAGTCAAGGGCGGGCAGCCCTCGCGTGCGACCGGTCGAACCGGTTCATCGCGGGTCGGTCAGAAATCGTGAAAAGACAAAATTACCCCTGGAATTTGGAGCGCTGAAGAAGGAAGGCAGGGGTAATATGGTCATTTCAGTCCAACTGTACCTGGACGTATAAAAGGCCAATTTTCAACGAAAAGTGGCCATTTTACAGCCCTAACTCTCTCTCCTCTCTTTCTCTCCTCTCAAATCTCTCTGACTTCTCTCTAAACCTTTCCCTTCTCTCTAACCCTTCTCCTCTCTTCTCTCTTTCTTCTCTACCACCGCCGCCTCGTCGCAGCCGCCACGGCCGCCGCGCCGCCGCGACTTATTTTATTTTTTATTTTTTACTTCTTCGCTGCCTCTCCTCACCTTCCTTTTCTGGTCTCGCCGACGGCGACGGGCACCGCCGCCTCCGCCTCCTCTCCCACAACGAACAGAGAAAGGAAAATATAAGGAAGAAAAGGTAAAAAAAAACATGGAAACCCTTCTTTCTACTTTAGTTTTTTTTTCTGTTTTGACGTCGATTCGGGTTTGCATGTTGTCTGCAAACCCCGATCTGTGGATTTACGATCTGAGTTTTCTGATTTTTATGTGCTTTCCCTGATTTCTGTTGTCATTATATTGGTTTCTGTTTTCAATAAAAATGGGGATCGGTGGAGCCGGAGAGGGAGAAGCAGGAAACAAAAATAAAAGTCTCCGTCAACGACAGACTCGCCGGAGCAAAGGACGAGAAAGGTAAAAGGCTGAACCTTCTATTTATTCTGATTTTACTTGGTTGATGATGGTAGTTTTATTTGATTAGGTCGCTTGGAATAAAATCTGGGCTATTTTGTTGTTACGATGAGTTTAGTAATCTGAACCTTTTTAAAAAAAAATTACCCATTTGTTTGAAATGTTATTATTTAGGGTCATCCTTGATAAAATTCCAGCAACTTGTTAAGTTTTGAATTTTAGGTTTGCCAGCACGTTTATCAACATGAAACTTTCCCTTGATTAGTTGTAATGAATATTCGAGGATGATTTTTAAGAGAGTATAGGTGCCACAAAATGTATGTATGAATATTGCATGAATACTTTTGAATAGGAATGTTTGGATGATTACCTTTGAATCGAAGCTTCTTTTTTTTGTCGTGTTTCAGGTTGTAGCCCCTTGCGAATGACGACAAAGTGAATGGCGGTAGAATCGGTTGTACTTAGTTTAGCTCGTGCTTGTAACTTGTTGTAATAATTTTTCTTCTTTATTTTGGACTGTGACTTGGGGTGCAGAGATTTTTCCGTCCCAAAAAACCCTCTTCCCCCATTTCTCCACTTGCTTGTCCATTTAAATGAAGAAAAGGGGCTGCCACCTCCCCTCTACTCCAATGAAACTTTGCAACGTTTTTTGAAACAAAACAAGAGGTGGCAGCCTCTTAATTAATAACAGTAGCGGGCCCAAAATTGGGCCCAAAATACCGGGCCTGCGATCGGGCCCGAGAACATTGACATTTCGACGTAGAAAAGCATTACGAAACTAAAAGTACGAAAGCCCGGACAAATTTGGTTACTACACACTTGGCAAAGAATTCAACATTTCAGTCAATAACAAAGCACATTGAGTTGAGGTATCACTACATATGTGATCTCTTGGAAAGAAAGATCTTATGGCTTATTAAGATTCGAGGAAGTGAGAATCCTACAGATATGCTAACTAGGTTTTAACCTTGGAGAAGTTGAAGCTGTGTATGGCTTCAACTGGCCTTGGTACCTGAAGTTGAAGGCTCGGTGTTGCTAGTAGTAGGAAGACGCTGAAGATGGAGGCCAATGAAAGGAGTCAGTCTCCAGGTAGGAGATTATTGGCTATGGAGCCTGATAAACCGAATGCTTATAGGCTCGCCAAGGAGAAATGGGTTAACAAATCTTAGTGTTTTATATTTTATGTTTTTAGTTTTTCGTTCGTGATTGCGTTTCATTCTCTATAACATGATGATCATCATCAAACCCTAATTGGAAGTAATCAATATCTAATATCATTAAGACATCCCTTAGTGTCCTAATGGTTAAGAAACTTTTACTAGTCATTAAATCTTAGGAATCTGATCTAAAGGCTCGGATTTTAAAAAAGCATTTGGGGAATCATTTCAATGGAAATCATTTTTATCAAAGATATTGATGAAAATCACGGTTTCATATCCTCAAAACCGCCCACCTCATTTTTCTCTCACCAGGCATCAAAAACCTCATCTTTAAAGTCTTGTATACCTCTTTCACTTTCTTTTGTAGAATCGCAGGCGGCCGCTCCATCTACAATAAGAGAAAGCCGATAAGTTAGTTGTCGACCACCTCTTTTTGATGCTCTTTGCACCGCTCCTAATTGCCAAATTTAAACCCTTTGTAAAGTGTTTCTTCTGCATCTGAATCAGAGTCGTCGTGTTCCGTAGGTGTTAATCGTCAGAGTTCTTTTTCTGAGCGTCCATTGTACCGAAGAAACAGGTTTATCGCTAGCTCCTTTCCGTTTTTTGCTTTTTGATTTCATTCGTCCCCATTCCATTTATTCGATTTTGAGTTCTTTTTTATTTAATTCAGTTGATCCATACCACTAGCTGTCATTGATTATGCCCCCAAGGCTCATAGCTCTACTCCGAGTGACAAGCAGTCATTTCGGAAAACAACTACCTTCGGTAAATAGATCGCAGGAGGTAACTTCTTTTCTTGCCAAGAATGTACCTGATTCAGTTGGGCAAAATCTCATGCACCAGCCATATAAAAGAGCAAAGATAAGTGTAAGTTCATAATCGTCAATTTTAATGTTTTCAAGCTTTATTCCAGATCCCTGACTTAATCACTGTTGGGTTTAGGTGAAACCAATTTTCCCAAAAAGTGCTTTTTGTACTTGTTTTTTCTATCGGGGTTAGGTTGTACCTATTTTAACCAAAAAGTACAATTTGTTTCTAGTAGTTCATTATGTTACAGATTTGTTTGAAAGCTTGTTCATGAAAAATTAGATGAGGTGCTTGTTGTTGATACTTGTTATTCCACAATATGATTCATGAACTAGTTGATGTTAGCGAGCTCCTGAAATTCAGAAACGATGCATTTCTTTATGGTTGTTTGGTGCCAATTTGTTTCTCATGCACTACTTACTATAAATAATTGATGTTGGTTTTAAGACTAGGATGGAACGAGAGGATTTCCATGACAGAAGATGAAAGAAAGGAAGAGACACATGGCAAACCTGTTACTGAGTTAGTTAATTTGTATAAAAACAATGTTGTTTTTATAAGAAACAGAGGGTTCTTGGAGATTGAAATAGCGGACTTCGTACATTAATTTTTGTGATACTCGCCGCGTATGCAATAATGATAAAATTGGCTAAATTATTGATGCAGGTTCTAAGACTAGGGTGGCTATAGAAGATTTACATACTAAATTGGCAGAAGTTTGGAATGGGAGTGTGACGGATTACATGACGACGGTGTGGTGTGACAGAGGTTATAGTAGGAACCGCATGAATACTATATTCATTGTGTTGATAGCATGGGAGATCAACATCAAAATTAAAGAGTTTTTAGCGAAGGCAAAGCAGTGAAGTACTCGGCAGAAGACGATTGTTAGTGGTAACCCGTACATTAAATGAGAGGATTCGTTTTTAGGAAGAATACTACATTGTAATTGGTATGATATTCTGGTACACCATCGGTGTATAAACTGATTTTGATTTTTAGATATTTCTTCATTACGAACTTAATAGTATTCATGTGCTTCTCAATAGTTTTTGTCGCTTTTTTATTGTTCTACTACAAGCAAATTGGGTGAACTAGTGATATAAATGTTGGAGCTGAATTTTTTTATAGTCCGCGATGCTGAACAACAAAGTTTAGTTTTGGAAAAACACCATCATTATGGAAATGTACACGCGGTAGAAAAATTACGTCAATCCGTTGAAATATGGTATGCTACAAGTGAATATATGCGACAAAAAATGAATCCTAAACATTGCTGTTATTTTAAATGGTTTCTATTAACCATTATTGTAAATGACATAGGGACAAACTGTACATCAACATACTTACAGGTATAATTTTTTTATGTAAATGGATACTAACAAATACTGCAAAATAAAACAAAAGAAAAGAAAGTAAAAAAAGTAAAAAAATACAGCTAACCTTATTAAAAAAGCACAAATTCGTTGTTGGAAAAGAAATCATTGTCTGCGATTACCCAAATCTCTCGCTGTGTAATCGTCATCGCCGACATATTAGCCGTTAGCGAAAGAGAAATTGCTACCAGCGTCAATACTCCACGCTAAAGTGTTGGAAAAAATCTCCAGCTCTCACAAAAAAATAAGGTTACTAACGCCTTAGTTTTTGAATAAAATAACGTCCTAAATTTATTCTTTCGAAAATTTCTTGTACGGTATATTTCTCTCTATATTTCGATAACTTTTCACCGGCCGAACAGAAATTTTTGCTGAAATAGGCCCGGTCGGCGACGGATTCGGACCGGGTACTGTTATTGGGCGGAATTTCGGCCCGACCGGCAATATTTTTAATCTTTAACAATCTCCTTTAATTTTTAATTGGATATTATCATTTGTCACAAAGATTTAACGCCCTTAATAGCATTTTAGTTCACACTGTATTTATATCCGTCGGTTTTCGGTTACAACCTTTAGTTTTAAATTTGAAGGCAGGAAATAAAAAAATAAACTTTGTAAATCACTAATATATTAATACCAAATTACATAACTCAAACATTTAATTATTTTATACCTAGATACAAAAAAGAATTAATTATTCATGAATAAAAACCTTATTACGGAAATATTTTAACAAATGCTTAATTGGCCAATTCATATTCGTTTCTCATACTTTAATTTTTACCTAACAATTATAGGCTTAAAATCATAAGCTAAAAGTATCCGGTCAACTCATATTTCATTGTATTTGACCAAATCAAATTATGTAAGGTGATCGTTATAAAACTTATCATTGTCATGCTAACCGAATTCCTAGTATTTTTATGACGTAGTGGGCTAGTGGCTAGTTTTTTAGTCTTATAACAATTCCGGATGTGTACTTGCTTCGCCGGAATCGCCAGCCGGTTAGGTTGGTTCCTAGCCAGCCGACCCAAACAAATTTTTTTCGATTTTGAGGCTCGACGGATTTTCGATTTCTTCTTTGGATCTTCATTTTGGGGTTTTTTACAGTGTTTAGTTCGTTGATATACACAACTTCTTATATAGATTTCGATTTTACGAAACGACAATAACGTAATTTATTCAATTTAGATTGTTGTTTAATTCGAAAGTTAGGGCGTCGTTTAGAGATTCATAAAACAATTAATAAAAAAAACAAACTTCCCAAAATATGTTTTAATAAAAGAGGAAAGATGATTACATAAATAAAAAATCAATAAGAAAATCAAGAGGACAGTGATTTTAAAATAAAAAATGAAGATGATATGGTTTTTCACTTAATCAAATCAAAATCATAATTAAAGCTTAATTTAAACCATCAAATAGTTTCAAAAAAATTTAACGACCCAAATATGTCCTCACGCTTGAAATAAAAATAGAGTGTTCTAATTTCAGAAAAATCTAAAAATGAATCATAAACTAACGATTTACATTGTGGTTGTCACACAGATTTAATTGAAAAGTTATCTATAAACACAGGTTATTTTGCAAAAGTTAAGAGACTTATCGTTCCAAACAAAATTAGCAATCAGATCCCTTATTGTGCATTCACCATTTTTTTAATCATAAATAGAGAAAAGAGATTGCCTCATAAAACAAGGCGACAACAAAAGCAAGAAAAAAGGGAAGGAAAATAAAAAAAGTTGTAAAAAAATCTAAGAATAGTATTGAGACTAATGGGGTGTCGCAACCGCCTTTTGCCGCACATCACTCAGCACATCAACAGAACTTTTTTGTGGGATGGTGGGCTAATGCCAAGGTACTCTGTGTCGAGAGTGTGGAAAACCATCTACATCCACAAACCTGAAGTTAGATGGTGGAAACTGATCTGGGATACTCATACGATTCCCAAATACTCTTTTATCAGCTGGCAAATTATGCTAAATTGACTCCCGTTGGCTGATAAGTTGATCTCGTGGGGGATTCCTGCAGACCCCTCCTGTTGTATGTGTGAGAATGGTTGTGAGACCCTCTCTCACCTCTTTATCATTTGTCCGTATGCTACTTATCTTAGAAAGACCTTATTTCTCCGTGTTGTTTACCCTGCTGATTGGGATGAGGAGATTAGTTGGATAGTAATTACTTTCTCAGGTCGATCTGCTGTTTCGAGAGCTGCCAATCTCATTTGGAGAAGTATGGTTGGCCATGTTTGGAAAGAACGATGTCGAAAAAAAAATTTGGGAGCTTGTTTGGATAAGAAGCAGCTTGGGAGAAAAATTTGTTGGGAGGCTCGATGGTTAATTGTAATGTCAGTATAGGTCTTTGCCTAACTTCTTATACAAATTTGTTTTCTAATTCATAGGTGGTAGTATAGCTTGTAAAAAGTCGGCTTTCTAGCTAGTTTTCTCGTCCTTATTTCTGCAGCTGATTTGATGCTATAATAGTTGATATTCATCGGAAAAAAAAAATTGTTTAGGTTGGGACTCGAAGAATAGTTTTAATTTAATGAATTTAGCTCTTTTTAACTCAAAACCAGTACAAATATAATGTTAGACAACGTGTGACGTGATAAACTTAATGGTTTTCAGATCCCTACCACAATTTGTTTTGACAACAATTTTAAAAAGTACTAACCAAACATACTTTAATTCCTTATTTTGAAATAAAATAAAGTCGTACCAAAATGATATGGAAACACATAGATAGTAAACGAGACCTTATTTGGGATCAACACTTCCACTGCTTAGGGTAGTTAATTCTCCCTACACGTTAGATTTATTCCCCCTGCCTCTCTCTATCTAAGACTAGGGTTTAAATCACCATCGCCGCAAGCTCTACAGCCGAACAATCAACTCAACATCATCGCCCAAGCTTCACCAAAACCACACCAGGGGCTCCTTTAAGCATGGTTGCCGTTGCTAAATCAGTTGGAGCGGTCTCTCATGCCGGTTGTGCGGATAAAGATGAGGTGTTGATTGATGGCTCTCGCGACCACAAGCGTTGTAGGGCAGAGGACTACAACACCAACAATGGAGGGATAGATGGTAGCGGCCTCAAGCCATCAAAGTCGCAAAGGAAGGAGGACTCCAATGTTGCAGCAACTGTCTAGGTGGGTCACGTAAGCGTGATCCACCCAGTTGCATAGTTGCGTATGCGGTTACAGAGAGTGACGAATCTAGCAACACTCCCCTGCCGTCGACCCCATCGATTCCACTTGATGGTTGATTTCTTGCATCTCCGTTCAGTTTGTCGATTTTTGAATGTGAACTCTTAGTGTCTATTTCATTAAGTTGGTCTAGATTAATAATGGTGATGAGTTTAATTTAGAGTCGTGTCTAGTTAGTTCAGATGAATTAAGTTGCCTATGGCGATCGATTTTGGTTGGGTGGAGTGTAAGGATGAGGTGCAAATTAACCGAAATATGATTAGATATATCTCCTAATATGACTCGTGTGTGAGTTACAACTTCCAAATACCTACATATATTGTATGCATATAATATTCCAATGAATGAAAAGCATGCCAATTTTGTTTAAAAAAAACACTTCTACTGCTTCACTCTTAATGAAGTGGATATGTCGCCGCTAGCTAAAGAATACCAAGCAACCCTCATACTAATGGCAAGTCTGTGAATATATAGTCATAATCCGAGAGCCAAGATTGATAAATCATTGTAAAAGTCCAGGAGCGAGCTCCAAACTAGAGAGGGGATCGGCTACTTGTTCATTATTTATTACAATACTTACTTGTTCGTCCTTTACGAATTATCATTATTATTATATCCCAGCATCCCGGGAATGATAGACGAGTAAACGATCAATGTATTCGGAAGGAAAAAAGGGAAATTTTTGAAATATCAAATTTTGACATTATTTCTTTTAAAAGAAAATATTAAGTAAAAGATGAGTGTCGTATATAACTTTGAATAAGGAGCAAGCATCCAATATTTGTTACAATATAGGCTAAATTTTTGTGTTGAAAATAAGTATGTGTTGTATATAACAAATAATTTATGTTATATGTACTCCAATGTATTATATATAATTTATGTGTTATAGTAAATTGTGGGCTCTTTGGTGTCAAGTTTTGAAATCAGTGAGTGAAGATGAAAAAGAGGACATTATGTAGAAGAACAAACCTCTGGTTGCGCACACTAATTCTGTTCACGACTAAATTCTATTGAACTGAATGTTCATGTTAAAAATAATCATAATTATACCCCACTTTATCATATCAATTCTCATGACCTAGCTAATTGTGTTACTAAAAGATGTCCTTTTCCATATAACACAATATATATTACTTTCATATACTTTTTCCAAAATAATATATTTACCATATATATACATTTATGTTTTATATATGACATTAAAATATAAAATATAATTATTTTTTCCATAAACTCCATTATGTTGGGGTGTATCAGATGTGAATCGAGTAAATATATTAAAATATTAAATCATACCAAATAAACACCCAAGAAGGATGAGCGTAAAAACCACCATGGGGACGAGATACATCCACTTTAGACCCACCACAGAGTATCTTACCTCCTGTAATTTAGCCAACAATTTACTTTAGTAATTTAACACCGCAATATAACACAACATTCACAAAATTACCAAGCACAAAATAATAAGTAAATAACACCCGGATTTACGTAGTTCCCCTCCAATGCAGAGAGTACATCTACGCCAGCAGCGATTGCTACGAGCACTTCTTCACTATAAATCGGTACGTACATGGTGATCTGAGCCGATAAAAAAATAGTGTCTATCAAGTGTTTCTCAATCCTGAAATAACTATCTCACTATTTTTATCACTCACAAAAATATATTTACCGAGACTTTCTACCGCTCATCTATCTATCCAACAATTTAAATAATCTATTTCAATTGTTACAAATGAATAAATGAACAAAACAAAAAAAACGAACAGAGACGAGAGGGAGAGATGTGATGATTGAACAATAATTACAAATAAAATAATCTGCTTCATTTTATAGCCAAATGAGAAAGGAGAGAAAATAAATAATATAGTTATAAATGTAGTTGCGAAACAGCCACAAATTTTGTTGGTGTTTCAATTGTTAGCGGTCGAATTAATTTTCCGGTGAATATTTTATTCACTAAGTAATTTCCAGGATTAATAATTCCCCCCGATTAATTGTGACTTTCCGTCGTCCATGATCTTGATCGATAAAATTCAAACTTCTCTTTCTGAAGACTTTTTGTGCACATATCGGATTCATTTCCCATCAGTATGGATCTTTTCAAGTTGCAGTTGCTTTGACTCCAGCACATCTCGAATCCAATGATATTGAACGTCGATATGTTTGGACTTAGAATGAAAAATTGAATTCTTCACAAGGTGTACCACACTCTGTCTGTCGCAAAACAGCTGCGGTGGTTCCTGCAGGAACCCAAGTTCGGTCAAGAACTTCTGCATCCATAATAGCTCCTTGCTAGATTCCGTTGCGGTAATGAATTATGCTTCTGTAGTGGAAATGGCTACACATTTTTGTAGCTTTGATTGTCAGGAAACAGCTCCCCCTAAAAATATAAAAAGGTATCCTAAAGTGGACCTTTGTATATCAACGTCACTTGTCATGTCTGCATCTGTGTAGCCAAAATATAGGCCCAGTTTGGAGGTACCTCGAAGGTATATGAGAATCAACTGCACAGCTTCCCAATGTTCTTTTCTCGAATTTGAAAGAAACCTGCTGACAACTCTAACTGCATGCGGAATATCCAGTCATGTACACACCATAGTGTACATCAAGCTTTCCACCGCTGAAGCATATGGAATTCGTTACATCTCTGTCTTCTCTGCATCAGTAGATGGAAACTTTTTGGTGCTAAATTGAAAGTGATTAGCAAGAGGACAACTAACTGCTTTTGCATTGTCCATGATGAACCGTTGAAGTACTTTCTCAATGTAATTCTCTAACGACAGCCAGATCTTCTTAACAGCTCTGTCTTGTGAAATATTCAAACCAAGAATTTGCTTCGCGGGCCCCAAATCTTTAATAGCAAAAGATTTGCTCAACTCCTTCTTCCAATTGTTGATTCTGGAAATGTTCTGGCCAAATATCAGCATGTCGTCGACATAGAGCAACAAGATGATGAAATCATAATCGGCGAACGTTTTCCCGAATATGCAATGATCTAAAGTAGTCTTCTTGTACCCCTGCTCTCCTGTAACATACTCGAACTTCTTGTACCATTGTCATGGCGCGTTCTTCAAGCTGTACAAACTTTCGTTAATTATGTACACAAAATCCTCTTTTCCCTTCTGATTGAAGCCTTCCGGTTCCTCCATTAGATCTCATCCTCCAAATCGTCATGGAGGAAGGCGGTCTTCACATCCATCTTCTCAACCTCCAGGTTGAGACTTATGCCAACCCCAACACTGTACGAATGGTTGTCAATTTCACCACCGATGAAAATGTCCCGTGAAAGGCCATGCCCTTCCTTTAACTGAAGCCTTTGACGATGAGCCAAGCTTTGAACCGTGGCTTATGGTTGTTTTCTTCATGCTTGATCTTGAATACCCACTTGTTCTTCAAAGCACTCTTCCCCTTCGACAACTTCACCAACACAAATATGTTGTTGTCATGTAGGGACTTCATCTCGTGCTCCATTGCCTCCATCTATTTTTGCTTGTGTTCATCCTTCATAGCTTCCTAAAAGCAATCTAGTTCTCTCTTGTCAGTGAATAAAATATATTCATTTGATAAATATCTAGTAGAGGGTTACACCACTCTTCTAGGTCTTGTTTGAGTCGACGAACCTTACGTGGCTGGCGGTTGATCATGAGAACCATCATCATCGGGATCATTCTCCATGTCCAATGGGGACTTCAAGTTCAGCTACCTTCAGATGAATTTCTAAAACTACAGGTGTTGGATGCTCTAACTCCTTGGGTGTTGAGCTAGCATCAGTGCTAGGAGTGTGTCTCCCAGCCTTCTAAATATTTCAATGGTCTCATTCTCCATGAACACTGATCATGACTCCTGATGAGTTGCTTCTGGACAGGGTAAAAGAATCTGTTGCCAAATTCATCTTGACCATGTTCAATGAAAACACACGGTGGCGTCTTGGAATTCAGTTTCGACCTCTCGTTCCTTGGAATGTGAACAAAGGCCTTGCAACCAAACACTTAAATATGCGTGTACGAGGCTTCAAACTCCAGTGGAATGCTAGGTTAAAGGTTCCACACGTGCACTAAGATAGTAGTGCTTCTCCAAAGAAAGAGTGCGGTAACTTAGAGTGTGAGAGTAAGCACCTAACTCTCACCATGAAGATTTTGTTCATCCGCTCTGTCACGCCATTCAGTTCCGGAGTCTTGGATTTCCTTCTTCTTACAGTAGGCATCGAATGGTCTAATGTACTCTCAATTGGTGTCTATACGTAGACACTTTAGCTTTTGGCCAACTTCCCTCTCTGCCAACGCCAAAAATCGTTTAAAAATGTTGAGCACCTAATCCTTCATCTTTGGAACATATACACATGTCTTCCGCAAGTGATCATGAATGAACGTCGCAAAGTAATGTGCCCCAACAAGGGATTTGGAATCAGCTTCACAAAGATCTTA
Source organism: Linum usitatissimum (assembly GCA_030674075.2). Lineage (NCBI taxonomy): Eukaryota > Viridiplantae > Streptophyta > Magnoliopsida > Malpighiales > Linaceae > Linum > Linum usitatissimum. Next base: position 2,528,688 of record JAUJYP020000780.1, read on the forward strand.
GTGAACCAAATCTAGCACGTTCTTCACTCTGGAAGGTGGAGAACTCTTGAAAGAAACCCGATTTTTCTTTCCCGCCAGACAGTCGATGCATCTCTCCAGTGGACATTATTTAGTCCATATATAGCCTTCTTCTTCGCCATCTTTATCATAGACTTCTCGCTCATGTGGCAAAGGTGTTTGTGCCACAACTCGAAGGTATCGACAAACTATGTTGAGCTTGCAGCTCCTATGGAGATCTTGTTTTCCGTCACATACAGTTAGACTACTTCTTGCCTCTCGCTACCACTAGTGCGCCTTTGGTGAGTTTCCATTGACTGTTGTTGAAGGTGTGGTGAACATTTCCGTCCGCCCGTCGCGCTGCGACGTTCTTGTCACTCTTGCCGGTGATTTGACAAGTTAGGAGTCACCGCCAATCGCTTAGAAGTGGATTGGACACTTGGAGTCTGGTTCAGACTTTGGAACCTAAACTAGACATGGTATGTGTTTAGAGATCTGGGTAAGGGGGGCGGTTACATGTGGAGAAGGATTAACACCCCCACAACGCCCGGTAAACCGGTATTACAAAAAATTATAAGTTTGAAGTGTTTTTATTAAATGCGGTTAATTTTTACTTGGGTGATTCACCCGTCCTCACTCTTTCGAAGACTAAAGCAGCTAGTTTCGTTATTTGTTTATAAAACTATTTTAAAAAAGGAGATCGGTTAATTATTTTAAAGTTAGAAAGGTAATAACCAATTGCTTTAAAGTTAAAAAAAAAATGAAAAATTGTTTCAAAGTTGGACTCGAGTCTCTTAACTATCTACTTACCCGAAGTTCGAGATCAAAGTCCACGTAGTTTGATTTGAAAAAACTGATTGGAGGTGCAACTCAATAATTGCGGGTTGTTTGAGAAAAAAAGGCATATACATTTGACTGAATCCGTTACAAATCTCTTGATTCATAATTATATTATTATTTATAGTGTTAGGAAAATCTGATTAATTTTTTATGATATATATTTTAAGACCTCAAATTCTTGCTCCAGATACCAAAATACCTATATCTTTATTGTACCATTTCTTAGTTTGGTACATATGGTACAATTTTTATGTTCCCATATTCCTTTTGTTTAATGATGAGTTAGTTGGTTTTTATTAGTTTATCTAATCAACAAATTAGAAATAACCTATCGGACGGAAAAATAAATCCACACTCGAGTATGTTTGTTACAAGTATTCTCAGTGATTCAATAACTTTTATCTTCGTCCTATTAATGGCATCGGTAAGAACATAACAATTACCCAAATATTAACTTAACTAATTATTCGGTGGATTTGGATTTTTATCTTTACAATTTAGTTTCCTTTTAATAAAAATAATTGGGGAAATTACACATACAATTACATATCATACTTGTCTTTTTATTAATTTTTTCATGGTCATTAATTGAGCAAATTAAATTAATTTTTTTAAAAGCTTTTATTTGGATTTAATTGGGTGGAATTGGAGTTGATTTGGGGTCCAGCTCAAGCTGGGCCCAACAGAAATCCGGGCCGAAATGAGAAACGAGGAAGGGCCAAGTCCGTTGGGTAAGGGGACCGGTCCGACCACTCAAAACACGAACCGGACGAAAATGCCCCCGATATTTTGTTTGTTGAGGAAGGAGAATGAGGGTAGAAGCGTAAACTACCTAACCCTAATCGGCCAAGTATAGAAATCTTAAACCGAAATCGCCAATGTCTAAACCCTAGCCGTCATTCCTCTTCTCTGTAATCCTCTCTTCTCTAATCCCCTCTTCTTCATTCTTGTATCTCAATATCATAGACAAGAAAGTTTTACCTCGCATCACACCTTCTTTTCGCCGAGTTGCTTCGGGGAATCGTGGCCAGTGCCGTCGTCGTCGTATTATGGCCCGGAGCCTCCACCGTCGCCGCCTCGTCTTTAGCAGCCTTTGTGGGAGACGAACCAAGATGAAAAAGTAAGGTAGCTCGATCGTCCTCTCGTCACTGATTCATATCTTTCTTATTTCGAGATCTGGCGCCTTTTTCTTTTTCCCTAGCTCTTGATCTGATTCGTGTGGAGAGGAGAAAGACCTGCTGTCATCGGTGCATGATTTGTGAGTCCAATCCTTATAATTTACTTTGACTCATCGATTTACTACTAGATCAAAGGAAGCATTGTATGACTGATATTCCAGCTAGGGAATTGGGTCCTTTTGGCAGGGATGAATCTAATCGGAGCAAAATCACTCATAACGACCAATGCTTTTACAGTGACATGTTCAGATTGTATTTGCTCATTCATGACTCCCTAGCTTTGAACCTCTTGGAATGAATGCAATTTTGGGATTCGGAGGTCCATTACACTAATCCATGGCTATTGGCTTTAATTTCATAAGTGCCGGTAATTAGTTAATGGGTGATCTCTTTCAAGTTTTAAGAGTACCGTATGATGATTAACATAAATGAATGGAACACATTCAAATCGATGCTACTGGAGATGATGATAAAATCAAAGCTGAAGCAAAATGATACACAAAACATAATGCAAGTATGTTATCTTAGCTATAAGGAGGTGGCAATTGATGTTCGTGCTTGGTAAGATAGTAAGTGTAGTCGTGCTTATGATTTGTAATGGACATTGATGATGATCAACTTAAACATGTTGTGAATATAATGCTTGAATATGTTATGAATATAATGTTTAGATGAGCATCAACATAACATAGATGAAAAACTAATAAAAAGTGTTAGCTTGTTAGTTAGTGTTAGTACACATGTTGATAAGCAAAAGATAATACATAGCCCTTTAAGTTTGATTGAAATCTATGGTATGAGGTCCATCGTATAGTAGAATGTCGATAGAAATAGTTGAACTTTGAAACACAAGGTCCTGAAATTCAAGTATCTCTACGGATTTTTTACATATACGTTATCATTATGCTTTTGCTATTTTACTCAGGGTTCAGGAAGGCGCGTCTAGAGGCCAACTAAGCAGAAAAGGAGGCAGGGCGGAAAGAAAACGAGGCGATTAGCGCAAGGCGGTCTGATTAAGGCGGAGCTGCGGAATCGGTGCTGAATCGGTGAGGCGACGCGAAATCGGCGCGAAATCTGGGAGGCGGAAAAGGCGGACTGCGCGGATTTAAAAAAAAAATTAAAACTACCTAAAACGCGGACTGCAGAGCACAAGATCGACGCTCTCACCTTCATCCTCCTTCCATCTCCTCTCTATGTAGATTGACGCAACCATGGTGGTCATTACTCCTCCCTATCGTCGATTTTGGGTCGATTGTGGCGGCGGTCCTCACTCCCCCTACCGTCGGTTCCGTGTTGATTCTTTGCAGCGGTCCTCTCCTTCCTGCCGTCGCCTACGCTTACCACCGAACCAAGGTGATTGCTTCACCTCTTCCTCTGTGTACATCGTTGTAACTAGTTTCTGTAAACCCTACTTCTGTCAATCGGTGGAAATTGTTGGAAAACTCTGTTTCTGTAAACCCTGGTCTTGTACTCTTGTTTACCCTCTTCGTTTGTGCATAGTGTACATCACTGGAAAAGAAATACGTTGTAATACTAAATTACTAATAGATAATGATAATTGCAGCATGTTTTGGTGAAATTTGGTGATTAGTAATTGGTAATGCAGGATTATCATGGCAGATTCATTAGGATTATACGGTACACAAGTTGATAGTGGTAGTACTATTGGTCTGAAAAGAAGGTCGGGTGATATCGTGTGGAAATACAGAAAAATTGTTGATCCGAATAACAGAGATAAAGTCAAATGCAACTTTTGTCAACATGTTAGTAGTGGAGGTGTAAACCGGTTCAAGCAAAACATAGTTGGTATTGGATTTTTAGTGGCTAAATGCATAAAATGCCCCAAAGAAGCTCGTGATGAATGCTTGGAATACTTCTTAAGTTTTCAAAAAAAGAAAAAAGAGAAGTATGAACGTGAATAATTTCTGAGAGGATGTTAATGTTTCTTCCGATGCACAACATGAAGAGGAGATGAGTTATTTTGATAGTTCGAGACCGACTAGATTGGGTCCTATGGATAAGTGGACACGTCCTATAGATCCTACTGTGACTTCTCCAATAACAACACTCCATCAACAGAAGATAAATCAAGCACTTTAGAAGGAGGACACTTTACGTCCATCAATACATTGCAAAATGGGTGTATACACATGGTTAGTTTCTAACTATGCCACTCATTTCTTCCTTAAAAACACAAGTTCATTTTTTCTAATGCACTATGTGAACTTTTATTACAGCTATTCCATTCAATGCCATTGACAATGACGAATTCAGGCAAATGTGTGAGGCCATTAGTCTATTCGGTACTGGATTGAAGCATCCTTCTCCGTACATCCTTCGAGAGACTTTGTTGAGAGAAGAATATGCAAGAACGAAGGGCTTATTAGCTGACCGTGAGAAAGAGAAGGAAAAGAACGGTTGCTCGCTTATGATTGATGCTTGGACGGACATGAAGAGGCGAAGTATAATGAACATAGCAACACACTATGCGGAGGGGACTAGCTTCATAAAGCCTACAGACACTTCAAATATTTCTCACATAGGTGAGTTCATTTTTGAGCTAGTTGACAATGCCATTGAGGAAGTTGGAGATGAGCATGTCATTCAAGTTGTAACAGACAACGCTTCCAACAACATGGCAGCAAAGAATCTCTTGGAGAAGAAGAGGCCACGCATATTTTGGAGTTCTTGTGCAACTCACATCATCAATTTAATGCTCAAAGGAATTGGTAACATTTCAAAGTTCAAGAAAATTATTAATGAGGCTAAAGTTTTCACCATCTTCATATATGGTCATCATAGAACTTTAGAGTTGATGAGGTCCTTCACTAAAAGAAGAGAGATCATTCGGTCTGGTGTAACTCGATTTGCTTCTCAGTTTCTTACTTTACAAAGCTTGATGGAAAAGAAAGATGAATTGAGGAAGATGGTGGTGGATTCAGAGTGGACTTCTATTAACGAAACAAGTACAAAGAAAGGCCAGGATGCTTATGCCACAATTCTTAGGATGAGGTTTTGGAATGGCGTGGAGATTTTCTTGAAAGTCTTTGAGCCATTGGTGAAACTGCTTCGAATGGTCGATGGAGATGTAAAACCTTCAATGGGTTTTGTGTATGGGGAACCTCTAAAGGCAAAGAGAGAGCTAAAAGAGACGTTAATTAGTGAGGAAATGCGATGCAAAGAAGTCATTGCTATTGTGGAGAAAAAGTTGAAAGGTAGACTTGATACTCCATTGCATTTAATAGCATATCTCTTGAATTGTTCACTACAGCTATGCCGACCCATCAATATTCGATAATACCGATGTTACCACATCATTGATCACCACTATTGAGAAATTCTACTATGGTTGTGATGAGGATATACACGATCAGGCGGTGAACATTGAGTTCACCACATTTCCAAAGAAAGGATACTTTGGAAAGAAGTTAGCAAAGTTTTGTCAGAACTTTGATTACAATCTTGGTTAGTACTTATTCCCTCATTTCCTTATCATTTATGATTTATTCTCATGAGCTAATTTATATTTCATTGTCTTTTTAGTTGCTTGCTGGAGAATGTATGGAGGTGAGACACCACATTTGTAGAGGATGGCTATAAGGATAATGTCATTAACCTCAAGTTCTTCCGTTTGTGAGAGAAATTGGAGCACTTTTGAGTCGGTTAGTCTTCAATTCTCTTTCTAATGTCATTACTATTGTGGAAAAGTGGATATTAAATGCAAGCTCATATAGTCAATTGTTTTTGTAGATTCATACTAAGAGAAGGAATAGGCTTACAAAAAATCGCCTCAATCAACTAGTGTATTCAGTTCAACTCCAGATTGATGTCCAAACAGAGGAAGATAAAAGATAAGAAGAATGTTGATGTTCGCATGAGCTTTGATTCAGATGAAGCTCAAGGATTCATATATGAGGGAGGAGACATGCACACATTGCATGTGTTTAGGGATGAAGACGATGGAGGACACGACGGCATCCCATGGAGTGTTATTGATGATGCAATTGGAGCGAGTGAGAGTCGTGAACCGCGTAGGAGTGCAAGACTAGTGAGAGAGCTTCATGATGAAGAGTTTGATTCCGAAGAAGAAGAAAATAACAAGGAGATAGAGTCGATCGCTTTCGAGGACGATGAAGAATATTGACGACTTACCAAGCTATGAGTTTGATATCGCCTTTATGGCTTATCTTATGCCTTTATGGTTTATCTTATGTGTGCATTCTTCTATGTTAGAACTTGAACATTAGTTATGTTGAACTTTATCAATTACAAAACTATAACTTCGTGAACTTTGCAATGTTATGTTTGAACTTGTCTATTTCACTTAAATCTATTACATTTTTTCAAAACGCCTATCGACCATGGCGTAAGGCAGGACCTCACCGCCTTATTACCGCCTTATGCCTTTCACAACCTTGATTTTACTATTGACTGATTTTTGATTTTTTGGCGGGGGTGGAAAAGTGAAAGCTTATAGAGATGGAGCAACTTTGAAGATGAAGATGATAGAGTTTGGATGAGGGAGAGAGATTGTTGAAATGGTACTGAAAGTATTTGAGAGCTTGAGATGAGAGTTTTGATTGAGAGGAGGATTTGAGAGTTTGAGAGGTTGTGAAGAGAGTCACTGATTTCTTCTCAAGATTGGATACTCCTCGAAAACATTGGAGTCCTTCCTATTTATATGAAATCAATAATTAGCTATGAAGTAATTGGTGAACTAAGTTTTTTTTATATTCTCTTATAATTTTGACAAAAAATTAAAAATTGACCAAAATATTAAATATATTGTCTAATCTAATTCGAATTATGTTAATACTAAATTCTGTCATTTAATGAAATTTTGATATATTTTTCATCCAAATTAATCAAAATTCAAATACCAAATGGAATGTGTCTCTTGATGTGACATTAATAGTATTATTAATTAAATATTTAAAATTAAAACTAAAAACGAAAACCTCTACCGTCCCCACCCTTCCCCCTCATCATCCCTCTATTTTCCTTTCCATCACCTACTTCAATCTCAACCTCCCATTACCACCACCCACCTTCATCTCTACCCCCAATCAACACCACCCACCTTCATCTCTACCTCCAATCACCACCACCCACCTTCATCCTTCCTCGGTTGCACCATCCACTTCATCCTCCTTGGCAAAAGACCAACAGATCCCTACGGAAGATCTGGCTTCGTCGCTTTGGATTGTACCGCAGGAATTTCTTTCTCCTCCTTCAACAAATATCGAATCCTTAGAAGAACCATAAAAATTGGGGAAGAACGAAATACCGATCTTGGTCGTGGTTGCTAGCTTGCACAATTGATCTCTTCTTCGAGATAGGAGGCACCCTCCGCCAATTCGAGCTCTGTATCTTGCCTGAAACGACATATCTTCTTCCATCTCTGATTCATCTCCAGATCTATCTTCATCTCCGGATCCGTCCAAGTTCATCAACTGTTGCCGTTCCCATCGGTAGTAAGGCTCAAAGGAGATGGGCGAAAGTATCTAGCGTGTTGAGATGGTTCTCTATTCGTAAGCTTGTTGCGAAAAGGAATCGTGTTATAGATATTCATGATTTGTGTTGGACGTGGAAGTGGAGGTGAGTATAGGCGTCAGCGTTGGCAACGCATCAAAGATGACACTCCTGCTTAATTTTTTGTTTATTTTATCATTTTTATTATTGAAGAAAAGATGATGTGACATGTATTTTAATTAAAATGTCCGTGTGGCATATGATGTGTGATTAATTTGATCAGTCAAAATGACGTTATATCAGTTTGGTTTGCCTAATTACAAACGATGTTAGAAATTTAATGAAGATTTTGGTCAACAGGTTAGAATTGACACATAACCGAAAATAATGGCAAAAAATAATAATATATAATTAGGGTTAAATTTGATAACCCGCATAAATTTTTGCCAAACTTTTATTTTTTATTTATAATTTTCGTCACTTATTTTAATAAAAAATACAAAGGTGGTAAATGGACCCAAACCAACCCATACTCATATACTTAGTCGGGCTTAAAAGCCCATATTGCCCAACATAATTTGAAAATTCATTATTTGAGTCTGAAATATGATGTTAGACATGCTAATTCGATAAATGCTCAATACCAAAATTCGGCATAGTATCTCTATTCATAATGATTACTATAAAGTTTGATTAATATGGTACGATTTTATAAGTATATATATTTTGATTAATAAATAGAAAAAAGTCAAAAATTTCGATGGAAAATAAGACTATAAAATGTCAAATTATTCGACAACTCGCACAAAATTTGGTTACTATAGAAGGTATATCAATCACCTTCCCCGTTCAGCTTGTCCACAAAGATCATATTAAGATGCATGTCTGGGACATGTCTGACATCTCATGGCACCAGCCTCGCACCATCCATTGTCTCCAGATAGACATCTTCTTTGCCGATGACTTTGGAGAGGTTTCCATTTCCCATGCTTACCACATCATAGTTTCCCGGTGACTAATATGAGAAAAATTCATGCCTAGACGCCACATGAACAGTGGCGCCGCTGTCAACCACCCAAGTGGTTTCTTGGGTTGTCTGGTTGAAAATTTTTTCATCGTAGACAAGCATGCGCTCCTCAACAACATTTGCAGTATCACTGTCACCGCCTCTGTTTTCCCTGAGTTCGGAGCAAAACCTCCAGATGTGTCCCTTCTCTTTGCAGTTGTAAAAAGTGATGTTTACATGCTTGTTGGACTTCCCTCGGCTCTTTCCTCGCTTCTTTGAGCCTCTCGACTCACTCCTTCATCTCCGTTCCACAGCTAGAATGTCTGACTTTGATAAAGAGGAAGAGGCACCTTGAGATCTTCTCTTCATATCCTCGTTGAGAATTTCGCTCTTGACATCATCCATGGTGACAACACCATCTTTGGTGGAGCTCGTGATGGTGATCTTCAAGGTTTTTTCATGATTCTGGTAGGGATGCCATAACCAAGATAGTCGTCACCTCATCATCCATCTTTAAGTTCATCAGCGATGTGGTTGTATATGTTATCATCGACATATAACTACACGTCTTCTTATGCTCACGCTTCCAATTCCCGTTACTCTTAGCGGCTGACTTAGTTGGTGATGACAACGGTTGATCCAAATCTTTATTGAAAAGGAGACCCTTTATCTTGTTTCTTCATATATGAAAGTTTGTACCGTTCAAACTAACCATCTTGCTTGGTATTGCCTCCATGTTGAACCGGGCTCTGATACCACTATTGGGGCACAACGGATATGAATCGAGTAAATATATTGAAATATTAACTCACACTAAGTAAATACCCAAGAACGATGAACATAAAAACCGACGGGATCAACATCCATTTTAGACTCACCATAGTTTATCTTAGCTCTCATAACTTAGCCAACATATTACTTTAGTAATTTAACACCGCAATATGCCACAATATTCACAAAATTACCAAGCACAAAACAGTAAGTAAATAACACCGGGATTTACGTAGTTCCCCTCCAATGCGAAGAGTACATCTACAGCAGCATCAACAACTACAAGCACTTCTTTATTATAAACCGGTAGGTACAAGATGATCCGAGCCAATCCAAAAATAGTGTCTCTCAAGTGTTTCCCAACACCAAAAAAACTATCTCACTATTTTTATCGCTCACAAAAAAGTATTTCTACCATGATAAAACATTTAACGAGACTTTACCACTCATTTTACCGCTCACCTATCTATCCAACAATTGAAATAATGTATTTCAATTGTTACAAATGAAGAAATGAACAAAACAGAGAAAATGAATAGAGACGAGAGGGAGAGAAGTGATGATTGAACGATGATTACAAATGGAACAATCGCTTCATTTTATAACCAAATGAGAGAGGGGACAAAGTAAATAATGTAGTTGGAAATGCTGTTGGGAAAAACCAACCATTTTTTTGGTGTTTCAATTGTTGGCAGTGAAAGTAATTTGCCGGTGAATATTTTATTCACTAAGCAATTTCCGGGACCAACATATTAAATCTTACATAACTCTCTTGCTTAGTTGCTTTACTTTAATAGCTGCTTCCTTACTGGTTATTCCCACTCTGACTCGGCCTAATAATATAGGGAAAATGAGAGTACCTTTTTTTAGAAAATACACTTCATTCATAAGCAAACAAAGTTACAGTACATAGTTGGAAAGAAAGCTTTCAACCCAATCAAGATATAAAGGCCAATCATGGCTTATCCTATGAGCACGGGTTGAGGTGGCCACCCAATCAGCCAACCTATTATATTTCCTGGGAGTGAAAGCCACAAGGCACATTCGAGTACGGTTTGAGGAGGCTTGTAAATCAAAGAACCATTGAGCAAATGAGTTGGAGATCAGGGATCAAGAAGGAAGGGAGGTGTCTCTCCCAAGTGTCGCACGCGTGTGGGAAAATAAAGAGCCAATGAATGATGTTTTTGGGTCTTCGTTGACAGATGAGGCACATGTTGCTCGTTGCATAATTTTTCTAACAAGACTTTCACTTGTGGCGATGGCTTCATTGATGCATCTCCATAAGAACCATTTAATCTCGGTAGGCAGTTGCAAGCTCCATAGCCCACATCCATCCTTCCTCGTTGAATCTAGGGCGGCTGGTGCTACCAGTATTGTCAAAATGAATGATGGCGCAAGCATAAGCCGACTTAACACTGAATTTTCTAGTGATGGATGGCTTCCACGACCAGTAGTCCTTCATAACTTGAGGTCCAATCAGTATCTTAATAATCACTGATCTTTGCACTGTCGAATAGCTCTCCCCAATGGCCTCCTCGTTCCAGCTTTGAGGGGGGTATGGATCCAGTCCGAAACTTTCAGCTCCATGTCGACAATATTCCAAACTTGAAAACCTGGGAGGGAGAGAACGCATGAATGGTTTGCCACCCAAGTGTAACTGCCATCCCCTATGATTCAGATCACCCCATTCCTCAGAAGACTGTGAGTTTGCTGGAGTCCAACCCATATCCATAATGGCTGCGATCCTTTTTTTAGCAGATACCTTTAGGGAAATAAATGCTCTTGAGAACTCTGGCTCATAGAGCATTACGCGAAGTGATGAGTCTCCAACCTTGTTTGGAAAGCAAGGTCAAACTGAACTTGTGGAAGCTTCAGAAACCAAAACCCCCTAAAAAGTTTGAGGAGCAGAGCTTTTGGGCGTTGCACTAATGGATGGATTGCTTACTCATGTCTCCCGACCAAAATAATTATCTCGTAAGCCTGTCCATTTTCTTTGTGAGACTCTTCAAGACGAGAAAGGAGTTCAAAATGAAGGTAGGGATTGCTTGCATTACTGCCTTGATGAGATCTTCCTTTTTCTATGTGTGAGAGCATTCCACTTTTTCATGATTGACTCTTTTTAACCATACAATTGATTAAGAAAGAAAAGGTTACTCTTTTTGAGGGACCTCATTCGGTTGGCAGTCCCAGATACGTAGTGTGGTGATTAGTTGGGGAGAAGCCAGTCGCGTTGATGATGTTGAGCCGAGATTCCTCTCCCACATTAACACTGAAGAAGATGGACGATTTATTAAAGTTGACTTCTTGACCCGTCGTGCAACCATATCTTTGGATAATGTCAATGGTCCTTTTCGTCTCATCCTCGATTTCCTTCCCAAAGATAATTGTGTCGTCAGCAAAAATGCCATGTGAAAGGGTTGGTTCTTGCCTTCTTAGTTTAATACCTGCGATGTGACTCAAGTCAATTCCATTTTAATTAGGAAAGACAAGGCATTGGGCATGAAAACAAACAGGAAAGGGGATAATGGGTCTCCCTGACGAATTCCACATTGGGGGTGAAGACCGGAGTTGGATGACCGTTGAAGAGGATGGAGAACTTTGCCGTCCTCACGCACTCCATGGTCCAAGTCACCAAGGTGTTGGAGAACCCATAAGCTCGCAAAAGAGCCTCGAAATAGGTCCTTGGAATAGTTAAAAGCCACTCCTTTTAGCCTATCTTCATTCTCCTCCAAATTTCCATCATTTTCCTTCAATGTAATGATGGGGTCTCTCTATCGGTGAAAACCCGTTAAGGAGTGGAGAAATCAAGTATTTCGGTCACCGACTTACAACCATTGATTCCCTGCCCTGTACTTCCAGAACTCTTCCTCGTCATTCTAGATTTTCTCGAGTTTGCTCAAGACTCTATGTTCTTCATCCACCACATATCCGTTCCGGTGCATGGAATTGAGCAACCGCAACCTTTCTTTAAGTTATGTCTCCTTTTCTTGGGTATTACCATATTTGTTGCGAGCCAAGTTAGTAAGGCTTTGTTGATATGTAGGGAGATTTGATCTACAAGATCCCCCTTTACTCCAAGTTTGTTTGAAGATCTCTCCACATTCTCTTTTATATATCCATTGTCTATCGGAAAAGGGGCTGCCTTTCTCTTTATCCCGTATAAAAAAAATTGAATCGGAGCGTGGTCAGAGCCAATTATATCCTCATGGATGACCATTCCTTTGCTAAACAGGTCAGACCACCTTGGGTTGCATAGAGCTTGATCAAGTCGGGCTCACTAAGTTTGGCTCTTTACGACAGTTAGACCAAGTGAGACCAAAACGACAAGGCTATTGTTGAAAATAAAATCGCTGAAGGATTGTGTCGAGGCATACGTTCCCTGTTTTCATAATAAAAACACACAACATTACAATCGCCAATAACTAGCCAAGGATCACTGGCTGCAGTCCTAAAGCTAGTGACCCTATCCTATAACACCCTCCTTTCATTCGTAATTGAGGAAGCGTGAACATAGGAACAATAAAACCTAAAACCAATACTAATATAAACGTCAATATGAAATCTACTATAACTTAATCTGAATAGGTAGGTCAGCAATCCACCAAAGAGTAAGGCCTCCGGTTCGCTCTTCGGGTTGCACGTAGAAGGAATTCTAAAATTTTAAAACCATACTCTTATCGTCCATGAAATCATCAGTTTTCTTGGTCTTCATGAGAAAGAGGATTGAGGGATGAAACTTCCAAACAATTTTGTTCAGGTGGTCCATTGTGAGGCATCCCCAGGCACCTCTACAACTCCACACTATGACAATCATGGCTCTATTGGTGACCTTGGGGTGGTCACTGAATCTTCATAGTAATTTTTGTATTCATTTAGATATGTTGCATTCCCCTCCGCCTTCTTTCTTCCTTTGATGTTGACCCCTTTCCTGTTCTGTGTGTTCTTAACTATTATGAGCTTGGTGAGCGGTTCCATATCTACTTGTTTCTCATGTGATGTTGGCGCCTGTTAATGAATATTTCTCCCCTGTTTTCCTTTTTTTCAATCTGGGTAGTGTTTGGACTAGGCAAAAGTCAGTGTTGAGGTTGATTTGTATTTTTGGCCTAGAGAAGAGGGGAGTTGTCTCTCACTTGTAGGCTTGTGGCATCTGAGCAGGCATCTCTTATCGAAATAAGCCCAATCCTGATATTCAAATGGGCTCTACTATTCTGGTGATGTGTAAAGGAGCTGGCAGCCACCATATTTTGATAGTGGGCTTCAAAGATCGGGAGGAATTTGGGGGAACATATCTCTTTTCCTTTTACTTTAGGGTAAATATCTTCTGCTTTTCCTCTCTTTCTTCCTCTTCTTCAAAATCTGCAGCGAGATCTTTAGGATCTAAAAGACGTTTCTCGACAGGTCTATCGCGTGGAGATATGTTGGTGGCATCGAAGATCGAGGCAACAGTAGGTGTATGCCATGCAAATGGGTGTGATGTAACTAAGGGAGGGGTGAGAAGCCAGGTGACCGTTGAGGGATTAATGGCGTAGTTTTCTAGGTTGAGACAAAAGCTTCCACTTGATAAACTTTGTTGTGAAGTGTGAGTTCCTTGGCTGGTGGAGCGTGGAATCTGACTATCGATGTTGTTGTGGTAGGGGTTGGTGGTCTCCCGGTCATTCTCTATCAATGGCGGACTCCCCTATTTCTGCTGGTGGAGAAAGCATCACTAATAAAATCTCTTGGTTGGGTTTTGGCTTTGATAGCAATTATGAAGAATCCAGGCGCCATTCCATCTTCTCTTTGGCCCATATCGGGAGTCCTTCGATGCAGTCATCCTCTTCGTGTCCTACCCTCCCACAGTATATGCAATAGGCTTGGAATTTTTCATACTTGAACTCTATCATCACCTTTAGATCATCCACTTGGATGGAGAGACATTTGAGGAGAGGTTTCTTTAGGTTCACCTCCACTCTGACTCTGACGATAAGGGTCTAGATCCCCTGCTGAATGCCTGCCTTGTTTACCTTAATGTAGGCTTTAGAGTGGGTGTTGGTCATGTCCTTGATCTGTTCTTCAGATCTATAGTTCATAGGGAGGTTGAAGAAGTGGATCCATAGCTCAGTCGAGTCCAGGGGAGCTCTCACTGGATTGACCAATCCCTCACACCGCTTGAGGAACAGTAGTGAATTGACGATCACCCAAGAGCGCTTCTCCCAGATCTTCAGCAGTTGCTTCTTATCCTCGAAAGCAAAGACATATCATTACCCTGAAGTTACCTAATCTTAATGCTCTCCACATGGATCCATGGAACTCTTGTAGCTCTCTCCATTATCCCCGTGTGGATTTCCCCGGTTGTCATCATTCTTCCCACCAAGGAGTAGTGCAGTGGGAATCCTTCTACCTTGGGTGTTGGCTTGATTCTCATTATGGGGATTTCAACTACAATGTTCAGGTTTTGGACTTGATGAAACAGGTGAGAAAGGTCCATGATGGTAATAAGGATATGAAAATGGATTAAGTGGTATTGGTTGTAGCTTGGAAATCGGTAAGTATTTTGCATCTTTCTTTTTAGGTTTGAAATTTTGATTTAGAGAGTGGGGGGTGGATGCTCCTCTTCTTAAGAGTGTTTGTGAGCATCACCTTCCTATCTTCCATCTTAAATACTCCAGGCTGTTCTTTGTTTGGCTCAAGAAGAGTTGATTCAAGGGCATTACTTCCGAGGTTAGCTTTGGGATAGGTTGGGGTTCTTGCAGGTCATTTACTTGTTGGATCTTGTTGTCATTAATCTTTTGTTTCTTTTTTTGTCTTATTTTAGTCGTCATAGTCTTCAAATTTATTGGCATGAGCTGCTTTTCCTCTTTTGAAGATGTTCTTATTATGCCTAGGCTTTAATTTCTCATGTTTCCTTTTGCAAGGCAGTTTCTTGTAGGTCATTTACTTGTTGGTTCTTGTTGTCATTAATCTTTTGTTTTTTTTGTCTTACCTTAGTCGTCATAGTCTTCAAATTTATTGGCATGAGCTGATTTTCCTCTTTTGAAGATGTTTTTATTATGCCTAGTCTTTAATTTCTCATGTTTCCTTTTGCAAGGCAGTTTCTTGTAGGTCATTTACTTGTTGGGTCTTGTTGTCATTAATCTTTTGTTTTTTTGTCTTACCTTAGTCGTCATAGTCTTCAAATTTGTTGGCATGAGCTGCTTTTCCTCTTTTGAAGATGTTCTTATCATGCCTAGGCTTTAATTTCTCATGTCTCCTTTTGCAAGACAGTCTCTACACGTCGGAAAATCTGGAAATACCCAAAGTCGTTGGTGCCTCCCATTAAATGTGGATTTAGAGTGATTGTATGAATTTAAAGAGTTTCCACTAGCTAGAACAAAGACAGCATCCTCACAGGATGAAGAAATCACTTTTGACAGGAGTAGCTGCTCCAGCAAGAAGATCGAAAAGTTGAGAGAAAAAGAGTCCATTAGAGAGAAAAAGAGTAGCTAAATATGAATAATTGTTTCTGATATCATGATCCCTAATTCAATATTTGAAAGATGGGTTTTAGTTGTTTCTATAGAAATGAGATAAGAATTTCCATGCATTGGTACACTAATCCTGAAGTCCTAATCAACACACGCAAGACTATAGAAACATTAGAATAATCTCCATAATGAGATCTGTAAATTGGAGAAGTCTCCTCATTCATTCCTATGATGGTAGAGAGCTTTGAGTACCACTTTCTTGTAGACCTCAATCCCCAACTAATGGGTCCATTCCTACCAACCTAAAGTTTTCTAACCTAGTATGCCTTGAAGAGTCAACAACCAGAGTTAATAGGTACGAAGAACATCGAATGACTTGTCAAATCTAGGGAATATCATACCAATCCTAGACGAAGTGGGAGTTTGTGCCTCTGGCTGCCTATATAAATAGAGCTTAAAAAACTTTGAGTAGACCAATCAATACACATCATGCTCACATTAAATGTTTGGGGCACCCATCTGGTACTTCTCTGTTTGTTATACTATCAAACCTTTCTTCACCAAACCCGAGTTTGAGTCACAGTGAAGTAGTTCTATCTTATTTTTGTTCCATTTTTGCTCAGCTCATTAAACGATGCCATTTCAAATTGGGAACTTGGTCACCATCTTTGTCCTCATCCCTTATGCCGTCATTCCTTTGTTTTATCTGGCAGAATCCATTACCCAACAAGCAAGTTTTTCCGACACCTGCCTGATTAATTGAAAGCTAATATCGTCGATATTATAACCGTAACTAGAACTCCCACCGTTTTCTCTATTCAAACCCATGTGTACCGCACCTCAAATCGTTGGTATTTTCTTCCTCTATCTTAAACTCGACGGCGCCAAACTGTAAATGCTAAAGTCGATGCCATGATCCGAGACCAAACCTTCCAGTGAAGGGAACCGTGTGGCTATTTAAAGCCTCTCTGAACCAGTATCGAACTCCAGAGGATCCGAGAATCATCATCCTTTATTCCTACCTTTCCTTCTTCGATGCAGAGTTACGTCAACGAGTTCCAGACCAAACCTGAAGTTCTAATTCTCTCGGTTGGCTTCATATTAGCGAGATAGAGCATCCCATATCATTAAATCCGAGTTTGACCGAGTTTCGATGGAGATTCAAGGCTCGTCAGAGTCGAGTTCGTGTTTGCTAGATTCTGGGAATGCAACTGGAAATTTGATTCATGTTGCAATTGGTAAATATCCAATTTGGTCCCTGAAGTTCCTTATGTTGTAATTAGCCACTAAACTCCTTTGTTCTGTTAGCGTAGTCTGTAACTTCTTGAGTTATTCAGTCGCGGCCCAAAACTTTTCAGCTATTGCAGTTTGGCCCAACAATTTTGAGTTAAGCCTTAATTGATCCGCTCTTGAACATTGGACCATATTTCGAGTCAACCCGTATAATTCGAGGTGGGTTGGTTTAAGGGGGTAATATCTTCCATTTTAAAATGTTTATTTTTTACTTGTGCTCTTTATGCTTCTTGAAATTACATGAATAATACTTGGATTAAATGTTTTAAATGCATAATATGTGACAACGTGACATGTCAATTACATGTGATCCACGAACGGTTATGATATGTCCTAAGTTATATACTTCTGATCTGATATGTTACATGTAATTATTTAGTTGAACCAGTTCTGTTACAAGGGTAATATTGGTATGATTGATAACCTAGTTAGGGCTCGTATGCTGGC
This sequence comes from Linum usitatissimum, assembly GCA_030674075.2. Lineage (NCBI taxonomy): Eukaryota > Viridiplantae > Streptophyta > Magnoliopsida > Malpighiales > Linaceae > Linum > Linum usitatissimum. The sequence goes on from JAUJYP020000780.1 coordinate 2,546,135, forward strand.
AATTGTGCTTATTGCACTTCTGTTATGCCGTGTGCCTCAGTAAGCGCCACACTAACTTCTACGCCGGCTCGTATTAGTGCCACTAACCTCTACATGGGTGGACAGCATATGTAAGTCGGGATCCCAGTCAAAATATGGAATCAAGAATCAGAGTCATGGGAATGACTTTACATGCTATATGACTGTTTATTGGTTTTGAAATGATAATTTTGGAAGACTGACCCCGAGCCACCCACCAGTTCTTGACATTTTATATTGTATAAGAAGAATTATTGACGTATCTGTTCATTTGTTGCCAGACTGAAGTTGGGACGTTGTTGAGACTGTGTATTTTTTGGGATTTGTTTTCAAACGATGGGTCCATTCATTGTTTGACACTAGCTTCCGCAAATGACATGTTTGTCTTAATATTCCAGTTTTCTAAAAATGTTACCAGTATCGTTTGTGTATAGTTTTAATAATATTTTGTTATTTCTAAATTGTGTCATGTGTCCGTCCTGGAACAATTTCTCGCTTATTTTGTTATGTAAAATTGGGATGGTTACAACCATGTAACCTATAACTAAGCCTTCATCTTTCACCTCCATCTCCCTTCACATCAGCCATTTTCTTTCATCTTCCTTTGTCTTCATCCTTTGCCTCCATCTTCATTTAGTGTTGCGGATCCTTCGATGATCAAATGACTTCGCCATGGAGTAACCGTCAAAATCACAAACCTTTATTTTGCTTGAATCTGACTTCGCTAAATTTTGATCTCCAAGCTGCTTCCATGATTGCTTCGAGATCTAAAGATTTCGAGAATCTGGGAATTTAAAAAATCTGAGGATTTCTTAGACCTTGGTTTTGATGTTTTTTAGTTTCTTTCTCTTCTTTGAAGACATGTTTTTCAAAAAGGCAGCTTCCCTTCTTCTTCTTGTTCTTTTTCCTTCGTTCTCTCAAAGACCTGAGTTGTTATGTTTCTGAGCTAGGTTTTAATTGGGTAGCCATTGAAAGATTGAAGGTTTGGATTAGGGGAGAAGCTCATGAGAGGAGGGGCCGGGGGGGGGGGGGCAGGAGATTGTCAATCAATGACAGAGTCAGCATAGCCGTTGATCGAAACCCGTAAGCAGAGGAGGCTGTTATGCGTTGCTACTAAGCGGAGCAAGATACTTATTGATCATGTAACTCGCCAAAGTTCCAAAATTAAAAGGATTCCTTTCATGTTTACAATCGATGAGATAGTTAATTTTCTTTTTTATAAATGAGTGGGGATAATTGATGAATTGCTTCTAATTAGCACAGCCCATGTAATATGTTCATCGGGTTTGTCAGGATTTATTAGAAGCTGTTTTACTTACTATTTTTCTTCATAAATTACATTGATTACATATTGGATTTTTGTTTGCCATGTATACATCCGTTAAATGTCTGTCAATTTTATGTAATTGACTTAGCATCGAATGAAATATGTGTCAAAATGTGAAATATTAATAGGATGTGTCATTTCTTGTAGTTTCTCTATATGTTAGGTGTCCTAAGTGAATTAAATCTTAACAAATAAAAATGTTAATTCTCCAAAAAAATATTAAGGGTATATGTGGGAAATTTTAATATAATTTAATTCTAAAATTTATAGTTGTATACTGACCATAATTCGATATTCAATTCCATTTATTTTTAAAATTTGAATGTGGCAACCTAAATATAGAAGTTCATTTCACAATAAATTCTACATAATTATTCATTTTTAAAGAGATGAATTTTGGATTGATTTTATATCAAACAATGCATCAATAAGTTTAATATGTTTATTTATTTGAAAAATTTGAATATATAGTTTTTCTTGGATAAAAAAGTATACATATAGATTAATGATGAAGATGAAAACACACACTGTTTAAACACGAATGTAAAAATAAAGGAGGTGTTATCCCAACAATGCGTGACGCTAGAAACTTAGATTGTTTTGTTATCACATGAGCCGCCTCGTTGCACTCCCTCCTTATATAACTAACCGAATATAACGGTTTTGAGCATAATATGACTTGGCATCTGCAAATGATATCTCCAAACTCCAAATTGTTCTCAGCTATTTCGTAGTTCATCGTTGAAGCGAAAATCTGTGCATCCATCTTCAATTCGACATGATCGAACCCCAGCTCCACACACCACTCAAGGCCATACAATAGAGTAATAGCCTCGCACTCTTTAACCACTCCCACCCCGTCTTTGGTACATATTGTATCACACTAGATCTCTGAGCTCGTCCCGTACATAAAGACCAATCCCCATCTCCCCTTTATCTGCAAACATTACAGCGTAAAGGTTGCACTTAAAGTATCTAGCCTCTGGTGGATGCCACTTACGAAAATACGTAACTGCTTGGCCTGCATATCATTTACCTGTCATTTTTGCGCCTCCTCTCATGATTTCAATGTGTCATCCGCCGCTTGAACTACCCACCGACTCGTCTTAGATGTTCACTTCCAAACCCTCTCATTCATTTCCCACCATAGAGCCTACATTATTGCTATAACTCGCTTGGTCTCCTTTAAAACTTTAGTGAACCACTCTGAGAAGGATTCACTATGATCTCTCATATGTTCCACCAAACCATAAAAACCTACTTCTTCCCAGCACTCTCATGCAAATCCGCATTCCAAAAATATATTCCATGTGTTTTCCATCCCTTCTGAACACGAGCAACAATGCCATGGCACCGGAACTCATCAGTGTTGTAAGCTATCCCTAGTCAGCAAAACTCCTCTAGTCGCTCTCCATGCAAAATGCTTAAGTTTCAGCGTCAATTTCAAACTCCACAACACCTTCCACTCTCCCTCTAACTTCAATTTATCCATATTCATGCACGTCACTAGCAAATCTATACTCGGATCTCTCCATATACTCACCATTCTTACTAAACTGCCAAAACACTCTATCAATTTCACCTCTTATGACTGGCATGGTCAGTATCTCGTTCGCCTCCCTTTGATGGAAAATGCTTCTCACTCCATTCTCGTCCCACTCGTCTCCGCTTGGCATCAAAAGTGCACTCACCCTAAGGTCCCAATCCTAGATACGACTGATCAACTCAACCTTCATGTCTCCCTCCCTTCTTATCCTCGAACCCTCCCAAACAAGAATTTTTGTCCCATCTTCTACTTTCCACCGATAACCCTGTAGCATAGCTAGCTTACCCTCCACAACACTATGCCAAGTGAGACTTGGGATTGAGCCTAAATCGGCTGACAAGAAGTTCCCATTTGGAAAACATTTAGCTTTGAGAATCATGCCCACCAAAGACTTATCATTTATGAATAGTTGCCAACCTTTCTTCCCGAGCATCGCCAAATTGAACCCATAGAGGTCCCTGAATCTAATACCACCAAACTCCTTCCACACATAGAGTCTTTCCCACTTCAGCCACGTCACCCCGCCTCCTCCAGCTCCTTTTGTGCCCCACCAAAAACTATTTATCATCTTCTCAATCTCCTTCAAAACATTAATTGTCAATAAAAAGATATTCACTCAGTAAATCGGTAAGGCTTGCACTATTGCTTTAATTAGAATTTCTTTACACCCTTTTGACATAGGTTTTTCGCGCCACTTTTGAATCTATTGCCATTTCAAATTATTGAAAGTAGCCTTCTTGTTTCTCCCCACCAACGATGCCTGAATCTCCAAGATGTGTTTAATCCCGTCCCGAAGCATCCTATGTGTGTCCGGACTAAAGAAAATCCAGACTTCATGTAATTTATCGACTGTCCCGATGCCATTTCATATAGTTGGAACATCTCTTTCAATCATCTCATAATAATCCTAATCACCTAAGTAATCAGGGTCGAATCTCCCTGGGGTCTCTTATTGTATTCTGCACAAAGTTGTAGTAAGTATTATTCGGCCAAACAAGAGTTGTGGTTTAGGTGCCATGAGAATCAATTGATCAATCCAAAAGAAAAGCAAAATTTCTTTAAAGTAAAGTTTTGCAAGACTAAAAGAATATGGTTTTGAAAATCAGGGATGAAACTGCTTTGACTTCGTATCCCCCTAGGTAATCCAAATTCACAAATGACAAACGAATTCCACGATTTAAACAAAACAAGATAAATTCAATTAACTGTCGCAATTCTTCTCTAATAAAATCATGCCCCTTTAGGTATGCTAATTTGCTACCTATCTAGAATTGCAGTCCGCTCCTTCGAGACGAAGAGCTGAAACCCGCTCAGCGATTCAACAAACAAGAATTGCTCACATGACAGACTATTTCATTTGATCCCGGATGAGGGTTAACGTCTAACCTAGTTTTTTTATTTTGGCATTCCAGATATAGAAGCTCTCTCGAGTCTATGACAAATCTAACAAAGATCTATTCAAGTTGATCAGGCAAGAACATAAACGAAATCAAAATCAAACATAAATTGAAATTCATCCAACTCGCATAAATTGTCAAATGTATAAAATCATTCATTCATAGGAATATACCTAGGGTTCATCTAATCTAAGTATGAGAAGTTTAACTACTCATAATTGAAGAGAAAAAATGAAATTCAAACAAAGAACACATCGAAGCTAGGGTTACAAGAAGAATCTTGAAAAACCTAATTTCGCCGATCTTGCCGAAGACTTGATTTGCCGAGCTCCTTGAAGTTTCCTTGAAGATGCTCTCAAATCTCTTAATTTTTCTCTCAATTTTAGCTAGGAAGGTCCTTCTTCGAATGAGGGAGAGACGACCTTTAAATGGGATTTTTAGATCCTGAATTCTGATGGAAAGGTCAAAGATTGCACCTAACACTAGTCAAATATTGTGCCTAAGGTAAGTCACACTCTTTAACATTGCATTCCAGGGACCGATGTCACATATGTCGCGTAATATGGTCAAATATTGTGCTTAATCCTAGGTGCAATCTTTGACTAGGTAAAGGCGCCATTTGTGACAACGTGCAGAATTTGCTTTCTTCAAGTCCGTAGTTTGTCCCGTCTCGTCTATGCATGATTGTATAGCTCTGAATAGTGCCTATATCGTCTTGTACCTGAAATATATCAAAAACACTCTAAAACGACATCAAATGGACCCCGAACGGGGCCAAGACACCAAATCCAGATATAAGCTAGAAATGCGCAAAACATCCTAAACTTCTACCCAAAGCTATACACTTATGCATAGAATGTTGCTTAAATAAGGGCGATCAATGCGGTAAATCAAATGTTATCAATCACTTCTAAGTAACACCAGTCCACTAGATCGTACACCTTAGAGATGTCAATTTTAATGGCCACTTCTCCATGCTTCACTCTCCAATTCTTAGCTCCATACCATGAAGCATCTCAAAGGCTATGAGAATTTTATCCATGATTGATTTTCCTTGAACAAAAGCCCACTTCTCCTCCGCCACAAGCTCTGGCATTATCCCTCGTGGCCTATTCGCAAGAACCTTCACTACTAGTCTATACAAGATGTTACGTAGCAAAATAGGACGCTATTACTTCATAGATTGCGGTCTCTTCCCCTTAGGAAGGAGAACGTTCATCGTATCTTCAACATACAAGGGTGATTCCCGCTACTCAACCATTCCTTGCAATTATTGACCACCCACTCACCCATGATGTGCCAAATTTTTTGATAGAAACATGGATTAAACCCAACCGGTCCTGTTTGCTTTACCCGAATTCATCAAAAAAATCGCATCTTTAAACTCATCCTCCATGAACGGTGCAAGTAACACATTATTATCGTCCTCCATTACCCATCGCTTCACACATCCAACTACTTCCTCCCATTCACTCACTCCACCCCGATATAGATTCTCATAATAAGCTCCAACCATCTTCGCCATAGCATCCACATTCTCTACCCACGTGCAATCATCCACTCTCAAACCCTTCATAACATTCTGTTTCTCCTCTCGTTAGCCATTGCATGAAAGAATTTAGTATTTAAATCACCGTATTGGAGAAAGAATTGCTTCGCTCTCTGTTTCCAATATGCATCCTCTTGTTACAATAAACCAACTTCTCTTCTCGACATCCTCTCCACTCGTCCCCCCCGGTGGCACTATCATCTCTATCACATAACCCCTCGATCTTTCGATCAAGCTCTTGCTTTATTTCATAGAACTTTGCTAACAATTCCTTCCCCAATTTAGAAAGCTCCAACGCACAAGCGTCTAAACGTTTTTCCAGTCTCTACCCCGCCATTTCCTCTCCTTTTCCCATAACAAGTGGTTTTAGTGACTACTCTTCACACCGCTTGCTTTCGAATTGAAACCTCTTCACCTGCCGCCTTACCTGCCTAAAACCATCCATTAAAGCTTGTGGATGCTCTCTCAAGCCTCTCTTATCCGCACTACTGGGAAGGTCATTCAAATCGCCCATGCAGCACTATGCTTCATGACCCGAACGAGTAATCTGCCTTAGTAAGTCCCATGCAGCTCTACGCCGGCTTCGCTCCGGGTACCCATAATACACCGTTAACACAAAAGGTCACACTCCCTCCTCACGCACCTATATATATATGAGGTTTGTCGCAAACTCCACCACCGTTACACCCTCACTATCCTTTCATAGTACACAAAGACCTCCACCATGCCCCGTTGCAACTACCGCAAAACACCCTCCAAACTTCAACTCTATCCTTATGTCCTCCATCCTACTTTTATTAGCAAACGTTTCAAGTAAAATTACCACAATTGGCTAGTGAATTCTTATCAATTCACCCAACCGCTGAACAGCTCGAGGTTAGCCCATTTTTCGCCAGGCCCTGATGATCAGGCATGCATGTACCACGTTTTTTGGATCACGACTTCCATTATTTATGATGTCCTTCCCAAAAACTCGACTTCCCCTCCCATCTTTCCCCGCGTCACTCTCTGATCCTCCATCGTGTTCCTCTCTCCTCCGCTTACTCCTGTCTTCCCCTATCTTCGTTCAGCCATCCTCCTATTCCTCCATCAACGTGTCTTCAGTTATCGTCGTTGCGGCAATTAGTGGTACCTGGCGATTGTATTACCCCCTAGCTCCGTCCCGGCTCCCTCCACCTAGTTTCGTCAAACCCGAGCCGTCCACCACCAAATACTTCAATCTCCCGATTTGTTTATTTTTCCTTAGTGGGGCCCTCAAATCCAAGCTCCAACGTTGCGGGAGGTCCTTGTTACCAGCCTGGAAGCGTACACTACAATTGCGATCTACATGCCCCATGCGGCCGCAAGTAAAGCAAAATGCCAGTAGCTTTTCATATTTAAATGTCGCTACTATCCATTTCCCACCAAGTCGACGTATTTTCTTCTCCTTCTTCAATGGCTTCCGAACATCCAACGGTTCTCGTAGCTTGATATATGGTTCCTCCTTAGTGTGGCGGTGTTCGTCATCTATCCACACAAAACCCCCGACATGATCTCCAAGCACTGTCCCCATCGCTATTGTATTGAAACTAGCGACTAGATTGTACCCCTGGACCCAGAATTTAGCTGTATTCAATGACACCTCCCCCAGCTTTTGCCCTTTTAATATCTACCTTGATCACAAGGGCCGATTCATAGGCCCACAGATCGCTTCCAAGAACCCATTGCAAATCTAGCTCGTGGTAAGAGCGAAATAGGATAAGATCGTCATCCAACTCCTCGATTTTGATCCCCTGGTACATCTTCCATATATCCGCCATCTTGTTTTGGAACAAGGTACAATTGATATCTCGATTCGTGTATATTGTTCCTACCGCACACAAGGGATATTAATCAGCCACTCTGATATCCTCCAGTTTAGGGATCTCCGTTCCAACATCCTCCTCCTCCTCCTCCTCTCCCAGTGTGAGATTGTTAAGCTCCTGAGCTATGTCGGCCATACTCCGATCGTTTGGTTGGCAGCGCACAGTGAACACCAGATAAACCTAGATTGCGATCGCTACCGTCATCAACTCTAAATTTATGATTTTTTTATTTTTCTAACAAATATTTTGGACGACCGGTCATACAACTTTGTACGGATCATTATTGGTTTTTACAAACTCATACAGAAGTGTATACACATTTGTATGACTTTTGTAAAAAGTGCAATCCTAATACTTAGTATTGTAGTTAATATACACAATTTGTAGGTAGTAAAATATCAATTTTGCTCTGATATTTTCAATCATTAGATCTAAATTATAATTTATGGACGGCAAAGATTCATACGTACTTCTTAAATTAGTTCTAAAAGTAATTTCTTTGGCCTAAGATTCGGACTCATTAAATTAAATTGAGGAATATAGAGAATATATATTTTGTTACTTAATTTAGTAGTAGAAAAATGAACAGTACACAGCTTCTCCATTATAATTTTGATGGTTCATTCATTATCCTAGTATTTTTTTGTTTTGGCTGAAACTGGTATAAGATATATTTAGAGAAGAAGAGTCTCTTTCTTTCCCAGCGGGAGGGAATAACAAAAAGGGAAGGGAAGAAAAACGATATTGAATTTTGATGGTTGGGAAACTTGGCCAACGCAACACAACTGGTTACCAGTAGCAGAAAGTAGTGAGTGGACTCTTCTTCTTTATTTTTTCCCCCTTGTTGCCGTCTCCTCCTTCCATTGCCTGTTACTTTCTTCTTCCTTTTTAGATAAAATTGCTTCAGAATTATTAGAGAGAGAGAGTCAAGAGAGGGCATGAAGTAGAGAAGGAAATTTGACAAGAGGTTGAGATGGGTTGCCCCAGATCCAGGCAACTTTGGTGTTAATTTGTCTAAAAAGGGTAACCATAACATCCTTTTTGTCAATAAATGTCGTCTTGTGAATCCTGGGACTTCATTTCTGCTTTTCTTTCTTCTTTCTGATGACCCTTTTAATCTTTTCATCTATTTCGGTTCGAAGATGTGGATGATAGTTGTGGATCGCTTCAATATTTTCGATTGATATCTTGATTCTTGACAAAGTTGCAATCTTTTTCTCCTTTTCAATTAATTTCTTTCTTTCTTTCTTTCCTCACCTTGTGGATTCCGATTTTTATTTTTATTTTTCTCTGGTCGTTTCTTGTTGATGGAAGTTGACAGAGAAGAGTCCAGAGAAGAAGAAGAAGAAGCTGATGAGACCTTTACTGGGTCTTTTAGGTGGAAAGTTTGCCTTTCATTTTAGTTGACTAGATTTGCCACCCCCTTTTCTTTCTGCAAATTTTTGGTTCGGCATGGACAATGGTCTGCTCAAATCCACCCTCATTCACATCCTGGAATCTCTGTCGGTAATTGGTGTTTGTGATTTGCTTCATTAAATAATGACGGTTAGAGTGGGCATGAAAGGTAACTTTCTCTACTTGCTAGATAAGGATTTTGATGGAGGACATGTACTCCCCGGTGTTGGTGCCATTTAGGGTAGGTAATTTAGCCTGTGATAACGTGACGCATTTGGATATCAAGAGGCAGAAGAAGATTATGGCAGATGCTACCAGGCATCCAGATGCTCCTCAAACTGAAGTTTCTGAGGATAACGATTGTCATTGTGACTTGGGTAAGGAAGTTGGTGATGATGGAGTAGTTTTGGTTTCACAGCAAGAGGATGGAGTAGAAAGAGAAGCCATGTTGTTGGATATGATATCTGAGGTTGTCAATGATGACGGAACAAGTAGGGAAAGCGAGGAAGATGATTCCTTGTCATTCGAAGGTGATCAAAATCTTGAACTGGTTAGCTCTTGTTCCCTCTCGGTGACTAGTGAAACTAGTAGCTTACTTGGAGAAGAATTTTCTTGTTTCGAGGCCATCTTGGATTTTGGAACACCAAGTTTGCAAGATGTTGACAGGAGGAGCATCTGTGGTGTTGATAGTTTCACTAGTACAGAGTTGGAGGAGTCAAGTAATTCACTATCTTTAGCAGTGAGCCATAGAGACGAGGTTACTACAACTTGTTCTGACCCAAACACAACAACTCCTCCGGCTGTAATTGAGTTGGCCCTGGAGAAAGAGGTTCGTGGAGGAACCATTGCACGTAGTGTCTTTGAGGTGGACTATGTGCCTCTCTGGGGTTTTACATCTGTATGTGGGAGGAGACCAGAGATGGAGGATGCAGTTGCAACTGTGCCTCAGTTCCTGAAAATACCTATGCCAATGCTCATTGGTAATCAGGTGTTGGATGGTTTGAGCAAGTGTATAACTCATCAGACTGCTCATTTTTTCGGAGTCTATGATGGCCATGGAGGGTCACAGGTACATATCCTACTTGATTTGTTCACCATTTTTGTTTCCTATTTAAAGTGAACTACTAAGCTCTTCTCCTGCAGGTTGCAAACTACTGCCGTGAACGCGTCCATACTGCATTGGTTGAGGAGATTGCAACCGTTGAGAATAGCGTCATCATCGATGGTGGTGTAACAGATGGTTGCCAAGAGCAGTGGAGGAAAGCTTTCACAAATTGTTTTCTAAAAGTTGATGCTGAAATTGGCGGAGCAGAAGGCAGTGTTGAACCAGTTGCTCCAGAAACTGTTGGTTCTACTGCTGTTGTTGCTATTATTTGTTCCTCCCACATCATAGTAGCTAACTGTGGAGATTCAAGAGCTGTTTTGTGTCGCGGGAAAGAACCTATGGCGTTGTCCGTGGATCATAAAGTGAGAAACCTGAAAATGGTAATCAAGTTACAGTGGTTATATAGCTAATGAATGAAGCTCATGTTTTCATTTGTTCATCTTATTTTAGCCGAATCGAGAAGATGAATATGCAAGGATAGAAGCAGCCGGAGGCAAGGTTATACAATGGAATGGGCATCGTGTCTTTGGTGTTCTTGCGATGTCGAGGTCCATTGGTATGCACTTTGTACTCTAAGTTTCCTCACCGTCTTTTCTAAATTTGACAAGGTCGATCCACATGTGTTTTGTTGCTATTGTTTGGCCTATGTCAAATTTGGCTATTACTTATGCACTGTTGGTAGAGCAGCTAGACTTTTATTAGTCACCATATTTCCAATCCAGCTATGTTATGCAGAATCCTTAACTATCTGTTGTATGAAATTACAAACTTCATTTTACTGGAGCACTTAATTTTCCAGTAATTATGTATGACTGCAGATGCTGTCTCTTTAACTGGTGCTTGGCGTGGAATCTTTAACTATTTCTTGTGTGAAACCCATTTTTTCCTTTTACTTGACCACATGATTTTCACAGTAATCTCGTACGATCAGACATGATATCAGTAAGCCTTGTATGACATGGTTTTGTTAATGCCGAAATCATTCAATTTAATTTCAGGCTTCACCTTCTACTTCTTCCTAGGCTCATCTAGATTAGTCTTGATGTTATGAATTATGCACCGATGTTCTGCATATGATCTTGTTGAGCTTTAGGTAGCAGTTATTTTTATGAGTGCATACGGTGGTACCTATCTTGTCCATCTAAAGTTCTATCGGAAGTACTTAATATGTGTTTGGTGTGAATGTTGTTATTGTTGTGCACATTGATTATATTGTCTATAGAGGCTTGTTCCTTTCTTAAATAGTTTCCAAAGTGTTTATCTAAGGCTTAGCTTATCTCATAAGAATGGGATTTTCAGGGCATTTATATTTGATGTATATTGTTGACTTTTCTAACATGCTGCTGTCTGGGTAAACGATGTGTTCTACTCTGGAGACATCATATTTGTAATGGACTGTACTGACTGACGGTTATTGGCTATTATTATGTATGCGGCATCAATGTATAGTCCATTATCGGGTTGTTTTGATGCTATTGCTGTGTTTTAGAGAGTTTCTCTATAGTTGATGTGGGAGCTCGCTCAAAGTGAGATGTCTCAATCTGGAATATTGGATATGCAGGTGATAGATATCTGAAGCCATGGATAATTCCAGAGCCAGAAGTGATGTTCATTCCACGAGCAAAAGAAGATGAATGTCTGATTCTGGCAAGTGACGGTTTGTGGGATGTGATGTCGAATGAGGAAGCATGCGATCTTGCTCGAAGAAGAATACTGGTGTGGCACAAGAAGAACGGGAGTGCAGGACCGAATCCTCCTCCTCCGACGTCACCTGTTAAAGGGGAGGGGATTGACGCAGCGTCCCAGGCAGCAGCAGAGTACCTGTCGAACCGTGCCCTTCAGAAAGGGAGCAAGGATAACATCACAGTCATCGTGGTGGACCTGAAACCACAAAGGAAGTTCAAGACAAAAACATGATTGATTGATTGGATTGACTTAGTAGTGTTTGGTGTTTGTTGATGGATGGCTCTTATTGTTCCGCCCTCACTGTCTGTTATTTTACTGAGACACAAAGGGCGTTTGCAGGCAAAAGTAGAAGCCAAGCACCCCTCAGACTAGAGACTGGAGTAAGAGTGAGCTTTTGCTTTGTGCTTTCTGTAAATGGTCATTGCATTCTATTATTAAAAAAAATATATATGGGGTTAGCAAGGAAGGAGATATTCTTCATATGATGATGATGATGTGAAGGGGAGCGAGCTGTTATAGTAGCTTTTGACATTAATTAGTTTGTATTCATTATTGTTGTTATTATTTATAACTACTAATGCCTCCGGGTTGAACTGGCCCAGCGAGGGAGCTTCTGTTTTATATAACCTGATTCCATTAGAAAACCCTCTTTGAACAAATTTATGACGCCCAAAATCTTCCTTTTCAATTCCAGTCCGGTGCATAATATTCCATTACATACAACTAGTGTCATAAAAAAAGCTTATGTGGGGCTTATTCAATCCGATTTCAATAGAATATGAGGTTGTCATTATTAACTCTCATGAATAAATGATTGGTTGAAGATATAGTAAATTGACTAGTTCATCTTTGATGAGGAAAAAACAATAATTTTGTTGTGAGAATATTTTTGGCGAATTAAGTTGGTTCAATTGCTTGATCATCAAAATATGATGCGTTTATGGGAATAAAACTTCTTGACATAGAGTGTACTTTAAGTCATACATAGTTAATTCGTGTAGGTAAAATTTTGTTCTTATTTTACCGTTAGCCAATAAAGACTAATTTTGTTTTGTAAATTGAAGTTTGCCATTAATACGGTTAACCAAATCAATTTTGTGGCTAACCACTAACCCGCAAAAATGGTTATAACTACTAACCACTAACCAATTTCGAATCGTTTCATTAACTCCAATCTACGTACAAGGGTGCAGCTATTTTCAGCCTGTATTTTACTTCGTCCAGTCCGTATAAATGGGCTAATATACCCTTAGTTAACAATACAATTTTCTTCCGAGATGAAAAAAAATTATACCTACTAAACAGAAAAGGATACAAATCGAACAGCAATCCTAAACTAAAACATAAATGAATTAAGAACTTATTAATGAATACATATTCTCCAAGTTTAAAATTTTCTTCATTCCAATCAGATCAAGTTCTTCGTAGGGATCGATGAGCCATCCAAAAACCTCAAGCAACTCGAGCAAATCCTTGAGACCTTTGCAAGTGGAAGGCTTACTGCATTCGAACAAATCGTTCCACAAGCCAAAACCTCGTTTCATATAGTCCCTCGATATGGCATTCATGACTCTTTGTAGATTCTCCTACACCCTCAACTCTCCCATCAAACCTTATCGCAATGGCAGTTCAATAGATATTACACGGATTCCATATAGCAATTGTCCAGACCTCTGCAAAGAAGCTGAGAGCATTTCCCCCCCTGCTGAGAAGATTTCTAATTAATACAACGAAGAGCAGAAATTTCTATTTCATTTCCTAATATCTTCAAATTAACACAAAGTTAGGGACTAGTTATTTTCAGTTTTCTACGATGACCATTTCACAAGTTTGTTCGCACCAAATACACAAGACAAAGAGTTATTTGTTTCAGGGAAAAGCCAGAGTAGCTGTTTTATTTATTATTATTCACGGAGGAAATACAAAGTCCAAGCTGGAACCAAATCACAACCTCTAGTATTTCCTGTATGCTAATTCCTCCACCACCTCTTTAAGTTGTTTCTCATTTCTCACACTCTCTACCCACTGTGCTTTAATGTGAACCCTCTCGATGCTCTGTTTCAGTGTTCTAGCCATTGAAGGCTTTGCACAGCTACTAAAGAACTCTTCCACTTCCTTTGCCATTTCAAATGATGCAAACTGTATATCAACAAACCCAGAGAGATCAGGCCAAATGTAATGTTAAAAGAGCTACATAAAAACACCAACAGGATGATGACACCATTACCGGCGACACAATCGCAGACACAAAGCGAGTCAATAGAAACCCTGAACCCCATGTGTTAGTGATGTGCTCCCAGTTCTCCTGTACTACCCAGTACCAATACAGAATTAGTAGTAGCAATCAAGACGATGACGCTGATGATGGAAAGCTTATCTAAATGTTATGTATATGTCTCTGGTTACCTTGAGCCATTTCCAGGCTGTTTCACGTCCTTCTTTGCTCACAGAGAGTCCGTAAACAACATCTTGACTACGAACCTGTGTACAGATTATGCAAAAAAGAGAGAAAAACAAGATTAAGCCTTCTTGTTTTATTATTTAGCTTAAATATAAACAGTGACAGGGTAAGATGAGGAGCATGGTCAAACCTACCTCAGGTGTCAACAAGAAGTTAAGAACTTCAAAAACTATATCAGGATCAGGACAAGATGCTAATGATCCTGTAAGACAAAGGATGTGTGATTCAAAGCAAAAGAGTCACTAGACACTTCAAATCACAAGATCAACAAGAACACACTACCTAAAATGCGTGTTTTCTCCTGGCTCAAATCAGTTTCTCTGTAAACTCTCAGAAGAGATTCATAGCCCCATTTGTTTGAAGTGCTAACCCTCTGCATTACAGATACGTATGCTGCCTGCAACAAGGGTCCAGTGTCATTTGGTGCATAAATGGAGAATTAACTGGAATAAGACCAAAAGTGTTTAGGATTTAGTTACCCTTCTAACATCAGGAGGTAGAAGTGGCGTATTTCGGTCATCCAAAAACGCACGGAATCGCTTTATTGCTTCATCAATAGTTGGATCATGTCCAAACACAGCAAGAGCAGTCAAAAGTTCTCCCCTCAACATTGATTCCAGATGGCCTTCACCTTGTTTAGCATCCCAACCAAGTTTCCTACAATGAAGTTACACAACTTAAGTGAACTTGGCATAATGCGGAAAAAAAATTCATAACGAAGTCTCTCTTTTGTTTGTACAGGATGTCCTAATTATACTTGTTCTGCCTTTCCACATAGAAATGTGCAGCTACTGCACAAACAACACTTCGATCAACGAAGAGGATCTACAAGCACAACCAAAATTCAAAGCATTTCCAATGTGGAAGAAAATATCACAAGATACTGCTAGCAATGAAATTTACAGCCCATCAAGCTTACTTGTTATTTCCGCACCACTTCCATACATATTTATTTTCTTCATAATTGGAATAAATACTGCACTGTTTCTTTTTATCACGAAGAAAATGTTAAGGACATTATTCTAGAACCTTAAGGACACTTAAAGGTCGTTTGGAATGTGGTATTTGGGCCAAAATACCACGTTTGGCATCTGAAACAGAATCGGTGGTATTTTGACATGAGGTATTTGAAATAGTGGGTTTTGGTGGTATTTGAAATACTTCGGTTGGGGTAGTATTTGAATTAGTGAGTTTTTGTAACACTCCATTAGTTTTTAAATCCCAAACTACCCTTGATTTATTCTTTCTTTTCACAACTAGACTTGGCAATGGGGCGGGTATGGGACAGATACCTATACCGATCTCTATATTATATATTCATAAACTTCATCTCTATCCCCGTCCCCGTCCCCATCCGAATATCAATATTAATACCCATCCCAAACTCGTAGATTTCGAATACTCGTAGGTTTCGAATACCAGTGGGTATCCCCATCCCCGCCTAACTTATTAATTAAAAATTTAAATAAAAAACTACCACATAATCCAACTTCAAAAGACTTTAAGACATAAAACATCATTTTACAGTGAAACACGTAACAAAATAATCTCACAAACATGGTCATTGTCTTCATTAGGGATGGAGCTTTATGAGGGTAATATAGTAATAGACATTTGTATTCATCAAATACCACATGTGAATTAACACATTGTTTTGAATTAGCCAAATAAGATAATTTTCATACTACAAATCTTTTGTACCACACAAATACAACATTCTCAAATAACCCACTATTTTGTTCAAAATACCACATATCCAAAATACCTCATCCAAATGACCCATTAATATTCTTTTGTTAGACGCCATTGAAAATTAAAAAGAGAAAGTCGGGCAACCTTTGCCACCTACCTACCGTATGTGACTATGTGAAAATAAATTAATATCAAAATAGATCTAATAAGACTAAAGCTGACAAGGAATATAACATATGTATAGTTATTCTTAGCATGATAGTTTGTACAAACCAAACCAATCTAGTACATAATAACCTCTCTACGAATCGTTCAAAACACCTACCTTGGACCTTCTCATCTTGAGAGTCATTAAAATCCATTACAAGTGAAGAACCATAAATAAAAAAGAAATCTCGCAACAGATTAGCCAAACTGAAATTTTAAGAAAACAAAAATAAATGTATAATTAGTTTTGATGCCTGCCTATTCTAATAAGCTTTGTGTTACTCGAGAAATCAACATACAAGACAATCAAATACTATTGCAATAAATTCACAGATCTTTTTGGGGAGTTTAGTAAGTGGAAGTCAGAGAAATCTTACTCTGCAGAATACTGGAAAAGGTTAATAAAAGACTGCTTGAGCTCCTTAAGCAATTCAGGGGTAGCATCAGCTACAACTCTTCCAACTGTGTAGCTTATCTACAAAGAGAAATAACCCAAATTAGTATTTCAGACAAGCTAGAAAAAATACTAGTAATAGCACAGACTAAGAGGTGAGAATTACAGTAATCAAGTTGGACAGCACAGTATACTCGAGTTCTTCCCAATAAGCACCCATCAGAGTAAGCAAAGATGTCAACGGCTGGTGACGAGCCATGCAAAGGGCAAATGCATCATCCAAGATTCCTGAAAATGAAGATGTTAACTTCAGTCAATCATCAAGAGGTAAAAGAAGTAACAGCAAACACCCATCAGGCATACCGAATCTATCCGTTTCATGCAAGCACTTCTTCCCAATTGCAAGTCTAAGTCTAGCTGCAAGGTCGTCATCATATTTAACTCTATAGAAACCAGTCTGATCAACATTAATTTTCAACCAGATGTTTCCTTGATCCAAAATGCTGGAACCTAGGAATTCTTTGACATCAACGATTTCAGACTTCCCCTGCAGTAAGAAGTTCTTGCGTGTATCATATGAGCCACAGCATAAAGTTATTGGGACAATCCATTGTCCATCTCCATGGGCCCCACTTGACAAAAATTGTGTCTGTAACAACACAGATTAGGTACACAAAATGTCAGTCAAACGCTAAAGCAGAAGATGCGCCATATAACTGTCAGTGATATATAATCAATAGCCATGATTGCAAAATTTTGAGCAACCTGTTCAAATTCTAATTTCTGATCTTTGATTTTGACGGCTACAACTGGATAGCCTTTTTGGCTTGTCCACGAGTTCATCAGCTTGGTGACAGGTTCTCCAGATCCCTCCTCAAGTGCAGCCCACAAGTCCTCTGTCTTTGCATTTGAGTAAGCATGCCTTTTGATGTATGCAGCAAGGGACCTCTGGTTAAACAATAAAAGACAGTGTTTAATTGGCTTAGGTCTGTATTTCTAGAAACAGTAATGCTCCTGCGAGTTGGGAAGTGAATCCGTATAAAGATGAAACATGGGTATGATTTTGCCATGGTAGATTCTACAAAATCCAATCTAACTACCATTTTAATTGCTAACTACCTTATAAATCGAATCTGATGATCTACACTGCAACTAGAAACCGTTCAATGATAAACCGGGTTATGATTATTTGCAAGTAAATGCCTTATGTTTCCACAAATGTAGAAACTTTTTCATGTCACCATTTACACCACCATTTGTTTTGGAAACGTATTAGTACAACAAAATCACATGACTTTAACGAAATAGAGTTGTTTTCAACAGAAAAATATATTAACATGAGAAAATATTAACCTGAAAAGGTTCAGCACCAAGAAAACTTTGTAGCATCCGTATAACTGAAGCACCCTTTCTGTAGCTTATTGCATCAAATATCTCATCAATTTCAGATGCATGATTAATCTCCACCTGCACCAAACACATTTCTGTAAGAATGTTTGTAACTATTATAATTTGTCGGAGGTTTGGCCCATACCTCAATGGGATGAGATTCCGCAAGACCATCTAGCTTTAGACCTTCAACAATTTCATCAAGGAATTGATTCCATATTTTCCATCCAGGAAACAAACTGTCAGCGGCCAGGTAACTCACCTGGTGATAAGACAGTTAAAACAGGTACAGGAGAGATGACAAGAAGCAAAGTTGTAAAGAGTCAAAAGACATAGACGTACCCATGTTGCAAAACCTTCATTTAGCCACAAATGAGTCCACCATTCCATAGTTACTAGATTACCAAACCATTGGTGAGCCAGCTCATGTGCTACAACAGTAGCAACCTATTAAAAATAATGAAATTTTTATGGATCTCAAGATTCTTAATCTTACCAGATCCTGAGAAGCAATAACCAACATTCAGGAAGTTTACGCACCCTTTGCTTGTTAGCGGCAGCAGAATTTTTATCATCATAGAGCAAGGCCGTCTCCCGATAAGTAATCAACCCATAATTCTCCATGGCTCCAGCAGCAAAGTCAGGGATTGCAATCATATCCAACTTGGGAAGTGGGTACGGAGTGGCAAAGTACCTATTACATATTTAAAAAGTGAGTTGTAAACCATAAAATACAGCCAAGAACACATGTCTTGCTTACAACTAGCCATTATGTATCCCAGACTCTCTCTCTCTTTGATTATCAAGTAAAAGAAATGGATCATATTACTAATGAGTCAGTGACAAACATACTCTTTGTACAGATCCAGCGTCTTCACAGCAACATCCAGTGCAAATTTCCCTTGATTTTCCTTCCCAACTTGACAATATACCCGAACTTTAACCCCTGTTCCGATTTCTTGATAAGGCTTAGAAAGAAAAAGGTAAAGCCCAGAACAAGGGTCTAACTGCCAAAAGAGATGGAAGCAGGAGAATTTGTACCATCAGAAGTGTGATTTTCAACATAACCAAACAGTCCCACGACAACTGCAACCAAGTACGTCGACATTATCGGCGTTTCCTGATACGAAACTGTCTTCAAAGGTCCATCTATTTTCTCCTCGATGACAGGCATATTGGAAAGAGCGACCAGCTCAGAGGGAACAACCAATGTAATCTTAAATGAAGCCTGTAAAAAAACTATTAGTAGGTTGCTTTACTCTATTTCTTATAAAATATTGAAACATCCAGACCCTGGCAAGAGTTTTTAAATGCAATAAAAAATGCAACGACACGCATGATATATTCACGAAATGAGGGAGGAAAAACTTATAAACCTTGCATGCAGGTTCATCCCAACAAGGGAAACATCTCCTCGCATCTGCAGGCTCGAACTGCGTAACTGCCATGTTCTTCTTCTCGCCATTAAACTCGTAGGTACTGCACATATTAAAAAATCAACCGGAAAAGCGATTGGAACAGCATTTCCACCATTTCAGTTCTTTGCTTCACTCGCGAAAATGGAAATCCAAGAAGCAACAGGAGAAGTCGATTCTCAAGGAAACAACCCAAAATGCAACCACAGGCTCCGCACTCTGTAGAAATAAGTCGATAAAAAATATTTTTACCTTTTATAGAATCCCTTCATTTTATCATTCAAAACTCCTTCAAAGTCCATAGCGAGGACACCGACGCCATGAGGAAGTGCATCCGGAAACTCCAGCACCAGTATCTCATCCGCTTCTATTAATTCAACTTTAACCGCCTTCAAAACCTGCAGCAATAGCCAGAACGTTTTGCATAAACGATTTCTGTTCTGCCATCTTGCTATACCGTAATGAAATGGTAAAAAGGAAGAAAGAAAACAAAACCTAGCGAAAAAAAAGAAGAGTCGCTGGACAAGTACCTCAGAAGAAGTTTTTCCGGTGAAAGAGACGGAGCCGGAGGCGATGAAGAGGTCGGCAGCATTAAGAACGATGAACTTGGTATCAGATACGATGTCAAGGTTGACCGCGATGGAGCCGGAAAATTTGCAGTCGCAGAGGTCGGGCTTGAGAAGGATGTCATGGCGTTTGGGAACGGCGAACTTTGGGAGGCGAGGTTGGCCTTTGAATTGATCCATATCGATTACGATTACGATTACGATTACGATTACAGTTCCGTTTGTCCGATAGATGGACGGATGATTCAATCAAACACTATCAAAGTATCGAAACAACTTCGAGGAAATGAAATCGAAGAGTCTGTCTGAATCATAGTTTACTCAGGTAAAAGGCATAAATGGTACCATAGCTACCATAAAATAACGTTTAGATACAATCGTTTTAAATTTATCACATAGGTACTTTCTTTATTTTCCGTCCGTATCCGTCAAACAGTTCCGTCCAAAGGTTCAAATCGTCCCCCACTTGGCAGGCCACGTAGATATAATGTCAGACGGAAAGTCAAACCCTGCCCAAACCAAACATTAGACCCGCCCAAACCATCGCCAACCAAAAACCCAAAATAAATTTTAAAAATGGGAATTAACGTGGATCACATACCTTCCACTTGGCATTACCCATACTCCGTTTCTTTCTCTTCCAACGATCCATCGTCCTTAGGCATAGCAATTCGGTCGAATTTCGATTTTCAATTTCAATTTTGAAATTGGCCGATTTCGAATTCAGTCTAAAATCGTTACCAATTTTAGTTTCAAATTCAATTCGATTTTTCCAATCCAAAATCGTTACCCAAATTCACCGAGTTTAAAACCGATTCGAGACTTGGTACATTGGGTTCCAGATAAAAACGAATTCAAAATAACCGATTTTATTATGATATAACCAAATTAGACCTGCAAGACCGAATTCATAACCGAACTCGACAACAAAACAGCAGCAACAAAAAAAATAGCAGCAATATCCATTATCCATAGCTCCATACATAGGGGAATTCAATCCACATTTGACATCTCGCAGAATTGAAATGACAAACATTCAAGTTCAAAGTAATTCGTAATAACAAATGGAATACCATCATCATCTAATTGCTTCCACTTTTGTAGATGTGATGAAATAACATAGACATTTGAGTGAAGAACAAATTATTTGTGACATATTTGATCCCAGATGCAACTAATGTGAGTTCATGAAAGAATTTGAGGTAGTTGTTCAAATTCTCTACAGAATCAAAATCTTTCTTTTTTGGAGATCCTAAAATCACATTTTTATATTTTTTTTTCCCTATAGATCCATCCTGAATGTGGGATCCATCAAATCCAATATCTTGAATGCCAACTTATACTCTACGGAGGTATCCAACATGAGGTAGGCAGAATTCCACCTAGTTGGAACATTCAAGCAAAGCTTTCTCTTACTTTGCACCCTCTTAAAGTCGACATACTCTCTAAAAGTTTGCTCCCGAGCAGGTGAAGCCCACACCCAGCTAACAGCCTCTCTAACCTGCCTGACATCCCCGTTTCCTCAAGTCCAACTCCCATGCTCAAATTGGTAATGTGCGCTACACAAAGCATATGGAGATAGTTTCCATCCAGCATGCTAGTGCCTCAACTCTTCAGCTTCTCCTTTCCATCAAGAAACAATCTAAAATGATCCTCTCTAATTGATCTCCTAGAAGGGATTATAAACAAGGGCAAGCACAATGCATGAATCGATACAATCCCTCATGCTCCACAAACATAAAAGGAAGCTGATCAATTATGATCATTTCGGCTAAAGCAATCCTAATCTCAGCTTGATTGAACTTCTAATTTGTCAAAGTTCCTTCCCCTTCCAAATTCTCGCTAGGTTGCAAATTCAAAACAGTTTGACCATCTTTCTCCGCTCTAGCGTTATCACATGTGCTTCGACATGACCTTTTAAAGAGGACGTACTATTTTTTGTGAATCCGCTGTAAGAATAGCATGTCAGAATATGCATTTAGCCATCTTCTCTTTGTCTTTATTCCTAAACTATTTGAGAGTTGTCCATACTGATGTTCTCAGTTTGTATGGTCCTTGTTTCAACTTTTTTGGCGGAGCTATAGCCTCTGGCTCTGGTTGTGAATTAGAAGTAGGAACTAGTGTAGAAGTTGGATGAGTTGGTGGAGGCAAACCAATATGAGCAGTTGTACTTGGAACTATGGTTGGATTTGGAGTCTCTGAACCTTGAACGGTAGACAAGCTTCCACTCCATTGACATGACTTTTACGTTTCCTCAATTCTATCTCTTTCTCTCTTTGTTTTCTTTTGTCATCTCTGAATCATAATGATATAATCATTAACCAATAACCCATTAACCCTAATCAATTAGAACAAACTTGATAATTAAATATTCCATACTTACATTATCAGGAGAGGGGACGATGACTGCGCGGCCGCACGACGGATAGGGAACAATGACAGCGACGCAACAGGAATCGAGATCGATGGCAATCAGAGAAATGCCCAAATCGACGACGGTGCCGCAAAAGGGAAACTCGAAGCGAGAGGGAGAGGAAGCGTGATAGGGGTATCAGCTATCGTTTTTACTTGGAGGTGGCAACGGAAGGACCAAGGTCTCGACGCCCGATAGAGGAGATGGACGATTTATTGAAGGAGATGGGTGCAGTTTTGACAGAGGAGAAGGACATGGATGGAAGACACGCAGAAGAGACGAAGGAGAACGAGATGGATGGGTGCAATTTCAATCGAAGGAGAAGGAGATGGACGGGTACAATTTCGACGGAGGAGAAGGAGAAGAGACAAAGAGTTGGCTGTCGCCTGTCGGCTAGGGTTGTCAAAATACATAATAACATAATAAAATGATTTAATAATGCTATATTTATTGGACGAATTAAATTACATATGGAATTCGGTTATATGACCGAATTAGCAGAATTCGCCTAATTCGAATTGGGTACAGATTTCCTCCTCATTTTTTAATTCAATTTCAAATTACACCTTCGAATTTGGTTTCAATTGGACGAATTCGCTCTTGAATAACCGAAAAACCGAATTCGTATTGCCAGGCCTAATCGCCCCCGTTTGAACGGAAGCGAGTTCCCGCCTTCCTCAATTGCTGATCATCAGTGTGTGATCGAGGCAGTCGGTGGTGGAAGTGCTTCTATTCTTCTGTAAACTCTCTTCACCAACCCATAGAAACGTGGAGTAGATTCCCAACGCAATCAAGTGATCAAAAGTGATAAAGAATAGTGAGGTAAGTTGAGATGGGTTTTTTTCCGTTTTGCTTATGTTTGCATGTATATGAGAAGAAAGAAGAGATGGTTGGTGCTAATGGGCATTTGTTTGCAGATATGCCAAGATGATACTTCGTCCACCTTGCCATGGAACCCTCATACACGACAGGGGCAAGCTTTAGCTTTTGTTTTGTTTGTGTCGGGCTAGGGTTTCGAAAAGGGGTCCACCTGGTAGGGTGTTTGGAATCAAAAGCAAAACTTTTTGGGATGCATGTGTTATTTCTTCTTATTTTTTACTTGGAATTTATGTATTGAAACAAATTACAGATGCAACATAGGTCACGAATGTTGGGCCTTAAAAAGGCTAAGTCGGAAATGCAAAAAAAATTAAAGTAACAAGACAGCTGTCACTATAGATTAAAATATGGAACAAATCAAAGTATTGGGGGTTGGGAATATCACTTTACTTTAACAAAACTATGCTTAGTGATCTACAGCTTGCAGGTGGCAAAATAATGCAACTGAGATCCTCTGTTGATCGATCGGAGCAAGATATATTCACCAAGGATCGCAAGAAGCAAGGTAGAGTTTTTTTAGAGAGCTTTGATCGAAGGAAGAAGTATTTGAGCTCTTGCATGCAGGGAGTGTGCTAAGAGCTGGGTAGGATTATTAGTGTTTACTTGTCTCTCAGTTATTACTTCGAGCGGGGAGCTAGAAGTGATCCAGGGGGATTCACTAGGTTGGGTGGGTAACTGGGTAGCTTGTAATACTTATCTGAATTAAATCAAAGAAGCTTTCAAACTCTCAGAGGGAAACCTCTGAGCGAGGATTGACGACAAGGTCTTTCGACTTTGGCGGAACCTCGTTAAATCGTGTGTCGTGTGCTTGGTTTCTGCTCTATGTTTTCTATATATTGATTTTGTTCTTCCTTCTTGGCTATTCTGGATCTTTCCTTGATTCCACAGAATCATACTGTCTAGTGACTTGAGATTATCTAATCATTAGGAACTGATCAACTCCAACAAGTGGTATCAGAGCGTGTGTACTGACTCGATCATCAGATCCAACAAGTACAGATCTCAGGTGATATTGGACCAGGTTCCTATTTTTGATTGTCAAATATGAATTCCAGCTCTTCACAAAGTGTGTTCCTTGCAGATGGATACTCTACAAATCGTCCTCCCAGATTTGAAGGACTACACTTCAGAGATTGGAAAAACCGAATGGAGCTATTCATCAAGTCAACTAATCCTCAACTGTGGATCATCATCACTGACGGTCCCAAAGATGTGAAATCCAGTCCTGGAAAATTGTCAGACGACGATGTAAAAGCAGTACAACTCAATTCTCAGGCTACTAATATCATGTATTGTGCTCTTGGAAATGAAGAGTTTAATAGAATTTCTGGGTGTAAATCTGCAAAGGAAATTTGGGATAAATTAACGATTACTCATGAAAGAACTAGTCTTGTCAAAACCACTAAGATAAACATGCTAAAACAAGACTTTGAAATGTTTAAAATGATCCCTGGTGAAACGGTTAAAGAACTAGGAAATAGACTGCATAGTATAGTTAACAAACTAGCAGGGTTGGGGAAAATCTACGAAACAGAGGATATTGCTAGAAAACTACTGTGGTCGCTTCCTAAACGCTGGATGCCTAAAGTTACAGCTATAGAAGAAGTTACTAAACTTGATACCGTCGATCTAGATGAATTAATGGGAAAATTGATAACACATGAGGAAGTATTAAATAGAGAGGATTCTAACGAGGAAATAGTTCCAAAAAAATCCATTGCTTTTACTGCTTCCTTGGATAATAGTACTGACATTGATGATTACAATGATGATGAATTGGCCCTTTTATCTAAACAAGTTAGTCATCTGCTTAAGCTACGAAGGGATAAATTCAGGAATCAGAATAATGACAAAACTAATATCAATGAGGCTAAGTAAAATCAGAACATGATTAAACCTGGGTATAAGGGAAAACGGGACACTAATACTAGTTCCACTTCGAATAGTATGACTGCTGGGTGCTTTAAGTGTGGCAGGATAGGTCACATAAAGGCAGAATGTCCCATGATAAAGAAGGAAAATGCCTTTCATGCAACCTAGAGTGCAAGCAATGATGAGGATGAAGACTCTGGAGATATCTCAGCAATACAATTAATGGCTATTACAGAACCTGATGACCTTTCTGAGGATGCTGAAGAAGCTCTGAAGAAAATTGACATTCAGATCTCCAAAACAGAGGTCAGTAAAGTTTTGATTTCTGATGAATCCGAAGATGAAGATGATTTTTCTGAAAATATCTCTCACATTAGTTCCAGATCAGTAAATGATGAATTTTTGCTGTTAACAATTGATGAAACTTTAAAAGAAGTGACTGAAATAAAAAGAAAATAATGTTAACCTCAAAGGGAAACTAGCTCAGGAAATAGAGGCTAAGAAAGTTCTTGATCTCAAGTTATGCCATGCTGCTAGGGAAACTGAAAATGTAAAACTAAACTTAGGAAACTTACTATATCAAAATGGAGTATACCGTTCAGAATTAAGGCGTTGGCCCTATTACAGAAACAGTATGCATTTACCTAGACATATAGACCTCAGAGAGTATGTGAATTATGATAAGTGTTGTGCTCAACTATCATCACCTTTGGTGTTCACACAGGGGCGCTATAATATGAATAAAAAGACACCCATCCATGTTTGGGTGCCAAAACCAAAATGACTATCTCTAATGCAGGTTTGTTACACAGCGTTTGCTAATACTAATGAATGGGTGCTTGATAGCGGGTGCTCTCATCACATGACAGGTAACAGATCTCTCTTCTGTGAGTTAAACCTTACTAATAAAGGTAGTGTTAGTTTTGGTGACAAACGATCTTGCACGATTCTAGGTATAGGTAAGATTGGTTCAAAAAATAAAATTATACTAAACAAAGTACTTTTTGTTGAAGGTCTTAAGTTTAATCTGCTTTCTATTAGTCAAGTATGTGGAAGTCAAAATCATGTAATTTTTAAGTCAACCTTCTGCTTCATCAAAAAAAATTCTGATAACAAAATTTTGTTTACTGGTGAAGAAAGGGGAAATATTTACCTTGGAATCTAGATCTAGTTGAGGATATCAATCATATGTGTCTAATTTCAGTTAAAGGAAATCTTCAACTTGCGTGGCATCGTAAATTAGGTCACGTCAGCATCAAAACTCTGGCTCGTCTTAGCAACCTAGAGATAGTTAGAGGATTACCTAAACTTAACTATCCCAAAGAATTTTTCTGTGAAGCATGTGCCAGAGACAAGCAAACCCGAACCAACTTTAAATCAACTTCTGATGTCTCTACTTCTCGTATACTAGAACTGATTCACATGGATTTGTTCGGCCCTGCTAATATTATGACTTACGGGGGAAAGCACTATGCCTTTTTTATTGTTGATGACTTCTCTAGATTCACTTGGACTTTTCTTTTGTCCTCTAAGGACGAAACCTTCTCAAAATTTATTGGATTTGTCAAACAAGTTCAGAATGAAAAAGAAAATTCACAGTGATAATGGAGGTGAATTTGTGAACAAAGATTTCAGTGACCTTTGTAACAAGTTGGGGATTACTCACATTTTCTCCGGACAGAATGGAGTTGTTGAACGTAAAAATCGCACCTTGGTTGAAATTGCTCGAACAATGCTACATGACTCTAATATTTCTTTGAAGTTTTGGGGTGAAGTAGTAAACACTGCATGCTATATCATAAATAGAGCTATTATTAGGTCTAAAATGAACAAGACTCCATATGAAATTTGGAAAGGTAAAAAACCTCTCATTGGCTATTTTCATCCTTTTGGGTGTAAATGTTTCGTCGTGAATACTAAAGACAACCTTGGTAAGTTTGATGCAAAATCTGATGAAGGAATTTTTCTAGGATATTATGATCACAGTAGGGCTTATCGTATTTATAACAAAAGGAGTATGAGAGTTGAAGAATCAATTAATGTGTTATTTGATGAAAATCTATGTGAAGATGTTCCTTTGCAGGATGTTGATGAGGTAGATTTTGCACTCCTTCCTCCTTCAGTCTCGACTTCAGCTGATATGGAGAAGTCCAATACTCAGGATGACGAGGATTAAGGCAAGAATAAAGAATCAGCCTCTACAACTTTAATCCCTCCAAGTGAGAATTCTCAAGAAGAACCCATTAATAATCCAGAGAATATGGACCAAGCTCCTCTACACATTCAGAGGAGGCATCCTTCCTCACTGATCATTGGAGATCCATCCTCTCAACTGGTAACTCGTTCCAAATCTCACTCTGCTTTTGTCTCTCTAGTTGAACCTAAGAATGCTAAAGAGGCTTTATTAGATCCAAATTGGAACTGTGCTATGACTGATGAAATAGTCCAGTTTGCTAGACTTCATGTTTGCGATTTAGTTCCCTGTCCCATTAATAGAATCATTATTGGCACTAAATGGATCTTTCAAAACAAATCTGATGAATCAGGCAATGTGATTAGAAATAAAGCCAGACTGGTAGCTCAGGGATATGATTAGGAAGAAGGAATCAACTTCGATGAAACATTTGCTCCGGTTGCTCGTCTAGAAGCCATTCGATTGTTATGTGCCTATGCCAGCCTAAATAAGTTTAAAATTTTTCAAATGGATGTAAAAAGCGTTTTCTTAAATGGTGATTTAACTGAAGAAGTGTATGTGTCTCAACCCACAGGATTTGAAAGCCATGAATTTCCTAATCATGTTTATAAACTGCGTAAGGCCTTGTATGGACTTAAACAAGCTCCTAGAGCTTGGTACGACAGACTCAGCTCCTTTCTAGTTCTAATGGTTTTTCTAGGGGTTCTGTGGATACTACCCTGTTTATAAGAAAATCAAATGATCGCTGGCTGCTTGTTCAAATATATGTCGATGATATTTTTTTTGGATCCTCTGATGAATCCTTAAGCATGTCCTTCAGTAATCAGATGAAACTAACCTTCGAGATGAGCATGATAGGGGAATTAACATATTTTCTTGGACTTCAAATCAACCAATGTGATGCAGGTACCTTCATCGGGGAATCTAAATATTGCAACTCTATGCTTGAAAAGTTTCATCTTAATACTAGTAAGCATAATACCACTCCCATGTCCTCTTCCCTAAAATATGGACCTGACGATGCAGGAAAATCTGTAAATGAAAAACTGTACAGAGGTATGATAGGATCTCTGCTTTATATTACTGCAAGTCTACCTGATATAGCGTTTGATGTAGGTGTTTGTGCTCGATTCCAAAGTAATCCTAAAGAAAGTCACTTGATTGCTGTCAAACGCATTTTTCGGTATCTGGCTGGAACTAGAGATCTTGGCTTGTGGTATTCTAATGATGACTCACTCGATCTTTTAGGATACTCTGATTCAGATTTTGCAGGAAGTACGACAGACAGGAAAAGCACATCTGGAGCCTGTCAGTTCTTGGGAAGCTCATTAGTCTCCTGGTTTAGCAAGAAACAAAGTTCAGTAGCACTCTCCACAGCAGAAGCTGAATATGTAGCCGCTGGAAGTTGCTGCACACAGCTAGTTTGGCTCAAAACCCAATTGCGTGATTTAGGTACCATTCTTAACACCATTCCTCTGCTATGTGATAACACTAGTACTATTAATATGACAAAGAATCCTGTTCATCATTCTCGAACAAAACACATAGCTATCAGACATCAATTTATCTGTGAACTAGTTATGAATAAGGAAATAGAACTAGTTTTTATCTCTACTGAACTTCAACTGGCGGATTTGTTTACAAAGCCTCTTGCTGCTGAGCGCTTTCTATTTCTTCGGAGATCTATTGGCATGCTGTCTCATGCCGATATTTCCTCTTTAAACGAGAGGGTTTAAAAAACCTTCCATTTATTTTTCTCTTCTCTTTAGGTAGTTTGCTTTTTTTTCTTTTCATCTTACGCTGCCTCTATTTATTTCCCTGTTTCCTTAGGTTTATTATTTCCCCGCTTCTCTCGTTTGTAACCCCTAGCCGGTTTTCTTCCAATGAGTTTCTTCAATCCCTACAATGGCGCTCATAGTAGTCCCTATGTCCAATACACTAATGATCTCATGCGTACCTCCACTCAGCGTGCGATGTATGCAAAGTTCTTTTCTCCTCGTCCTATCCTCACATGTCTTCTTATCAATCCTGTTGACTTTGGTCAGTTTGGTCTCAATGTAGCCTCTCTGATTAGTAACCTAGGGTGGAGTTCGCTAGTTCTCAACCGACCGTGAATGTTCTTTCCTGATGCCGTCGCTCAATTCTATGCCAATCTTCAACTTCATGGCTCGATGTCTCAAGGCTGCTTCAGTACTCTCGTTGATGGTCATCTTATTTTTATCTCTCCCCAGGTTCTGGCAAGTCATCTTGGCCTTCCCTTTGACGGTGCTTCTGTTTTCTCCGAATCTGATTTTCCTCTGTTCAGTTTCACTCCTTCAGATGTGCTCTCTCTTTGGACTCGCTTTGATCAAGACTCCTCTCTTGTTCCTGTCTCGGAGTTCCCCGGCAATCTGCGTATTCTTCATTATTTTATCTCCTGGGTGTTCTTTCCTCGTTCTGACAGCCGCCATATTGTCACCTCCATGGATCTCTGGATTATGCACTGTGCCAAAAAAAAAATCCAGACTAATTTCGCCTGTCTTATGTTCTCTATGATGGTCCGGTTCAGTGACCCAAACGTCACAGGTGCTCTTCCGTTTGGTCCATAAATTTCTCTTTTGCTGACTAACTTGGGTATTCCTCTTCGTCATAAGTACCTGGCGGTGGATCCAGTTCTTTCCCGCTCTCCTCAACAGGCTCTCTGTAAAATTGGTTTGAGCAATGTCTCAGGGGGAGGATCAGTTAGCATTGATGATCTTGCTGATGAAGTTTCCAACCGCCTCAACATCTGGAGTGCTTAGGATGATTTGGAGTAGCTAGAGTAGCTGTTGGCCGTTGTGTGGTCCTCTAGCTTTCGTGTTGTTTTTGTTTTTCGCTTTGATCTTCTGCCTTAGTATTTGGTTTCTTTTAGTTTGGATTTGTTTCGTTTATTTTGGTCTTTTTGCCTCAGAATGATATGTTCGTTTGACAATACTATTTTTGTAAGAATATCAATCTCTAGTTTGCTTCAACAACTCTCTCTAACCTTTGACTGAATGGATCATTTCAGTGGTAGTCTGAGCTTATTTTCCCAGGAGGAATCCAAAAACTGAGGAGGAGCTATCAAAAACAAGCTCATGCGTCATCATCCAATTCTTCCGATTAACTGACCGTGTACTCGACAGGTGTAAATACTCAAAGAGAACATCATCAAGATAGAGAGACATTCTCCGACTTAGGGGGAGATTGTTGGGCCTTAAAAAGGCTAAGTCGGAAATGCAAAAAAATTAAAGTAACAAGACAGCCGTCACTACAAATTAAAATATGGAACAAATCAAAGTATTGGGGGTTGGGAATATCACTTTACTTTAACAAAACTGTGCTTAGTGATCTACAGCTTGCAGGTGGCAAAATAATGCAACTGAGATCCTCTGTTCATCGATCGGAGCAAGATATATTCACCAAGGATCGCAAGAAGCAAGGTAGAGTTTTTTGAGAGAGCTTTGATCGAAGTAAGAAGTATTTGAGCTCTTGCATGCAGGGAGTGTGCTAAGAGCTGGGTAGGATTATTAGTGTTTACTTGTCTCTCAGTTATTACTTCGAGCGGGGAGCTAGAAGTGATCCAGGGGGATTCACTAGGTTGGGTGGGAAACTGGGTAGCTTGTAATACTGATCTGAATTAAATTAAAGAAGCTTTCAAACTCTCAGAGGGAAACCTCTGAGTGAGGATTGACGACAAGGTCTTTCTACTTTGGCGGAACCTCGTTAAATCGTGTGTCGTGTGCTTGGTTTCTGCTATGTGTTTTCTATATATTGATTTTGTTCTTCCTTCTTGGCTGTTCTGGATCTTTCCTTGATTCCACAGAATCATACTGTCCAGTGACTTAGAGATTATCTAATCATTAGGAACTGATCAACTCCAACAACGAATACAGTACCTAATTGTTTCCAAGCAAGACAGGATAGGGAGATCCCTTATTTCTAGTATGGTTTGGTTGAAACTCTCGCAGTGGTTATTCAGGGAATTATAACATGTTTTTGTCTTATCGAAATAGTATTTGCACCATGTTGAGACTCATCTGGCTTTCATCCAGTCCAACGGTGTTTCGTTGTCTTTCTTGTATTTTTCCCTCTTCACGAGCATAACCTCAACAACATCTCTATATTGGATCACATATGCGGCATTTGCAATACTGCATATAGCTTATTAAATTCCTGAGATGGTTTAAATTTCTTCATAAAATTTTGGTACATATGTGGAAGGCAGTAGCGGTGCTTTATGTTTGGAAATTTCCGTTCCAAGACATTAACCAATCCCTGAACGTGAAATATGAACACACTTGAAACAGACCCACACATAAATGGTATTCACACCCTATAACAATATTGAGACTGATATTTTCACAAATAAATTTTCGGTACCATAACTGCACTATGGTTTGCATAGGTTACTGATCGTACGATTATTTGTAGCCAATTTGACCCCCATCTTGACTGATTTTTTACTCGGTTTGACAAACTTTTGGCTCTCTTGTGTGATTGGTTGGAAGAAACAAGGGTTTTGTGTTGCGTTTTCTTGAACATATAATTTCGGTCCGTTCGACTTGCTTTCTCAATGTTTCATTGAGCTTGCAGGTATCCAATGGCTAGAGGACGACGAGACGATTCCAACGAGACCAACTGGAGCTTAATCGGAGGTCGGACGAGGGAGATATGTGTGATCGTAGAACAAAGTCTCATGCTGGAAATGAGGCCACACGACGAGAGTATTTAAGGGCATTTTTGGAAGAGAGAGGAAAGAATTTCAATAGCAGTCATAAAAATTGTTTAGACCCGACTCCTCTCTCAACTTCCCCCCAATTAGAAGCCCTAGGAGATCAATTGAAGACCTAGGAGAAGCATTGGAGCTAGAGAAGAGGAAAGATTGACGGAATTAGAGTCCTAGAGCTTGGAGGAAGGATCCTACTTTCATCACCTTCTTTGCACCACTTAGAAGATCTTGTTTGTATCTTCTGTTCCTTTAGCTAGCTTAATCATGTTAGGCTAGACTCTTTAGTTGGTAGATTAGGGTGTTGTGATTTGCTAGGATGATCCCCTCATGATGAGGGGTTGGATATACTTGGATATTGATTATGGTATGTGTAATGCTTGGATTATGGTGTTTTCAACCGAGGCTCCTCCTATATCCAAGCCCCTGTTGGCTCCGTACAAGCCTAAGCCGCCTTATCCCAACCGATTGGATAAGGATCTTCTTGAGAAGAGCTTCAAGCAATTTTTGCTTCGACTCCGCAATAAGAACTTCACCATTCCTTTCGCCGAGGATTAAAAAGATTGCTCAATACTCCAAGTTCCTAAGGGAGATCTTCACCAACTTGCGATGGCTCATGGAAGCTTCCAATATCACTCTCAATTAGCAATGCTGGGAAATCCTCTCAAGGGACCTCCCTTGCAAACTCAAAGATCCGAGTAGTTTCTTTCTCCTTTGTATGATTGGTCAAGTTGCGATTGAAAGAGGTTTAGTGGATCTAGGTGCTATAGTATAAATGTCATGCCATATTCATTGTACAATAAATTAGGCCTAGGTGAACTTACATCGACTAAGATGTGCATCCAACAGCGGACAAATCTACCAAGTTGCCTTGTGGTGTAGTTGAAGATGTTCTTATGCATGTTGGCAAGTTCGTGTTTCCGGTGGATTTTGTTGTAATCGACACTGAAGACACCAACGTTTCCTTGATTGTGGGTTGACCCTTCCTCAACATCTCTAAGGCGATTAAGACGTGTATGAGGGTAAACTTACATTACGAGTAGGTCAAGAGGAAGCCACATTTCAATTGATCTAGGGTATAGAGCACCCGATTGCTCGAGGTGATAATGATTTTGGTGAGTCCGTTGAGATGGCTCGAGTCCGTTGTGAATTGGTAGTGGTAATCCATTGAAAGACCTTATCTTGGATTTCTAAAAATGTCTAGAGGTGAATCAAAACATATCTAGTGTTCAAAGTTTCCAATCTACCTAGTGAGCCGGATTTGAGTACAAAACAACACCTGAAGTCTAGCAACCCTCTTCTCTTTGTTGCCCTTTTCACTCCCTTGTGTTGTTTAGTTCTTTTGCTTGAATCAATTTTAATACCATTAGTGAATGTTTAGTGAGCTAGATGATAACTTAGAGAACACCTTTTTGAACAATTGGTAGCTTGAACCGTATTCTAAGAAGTTGAGTAGAGGTTAGTGATCGATTCTTGTGGATACGACACTTGAAAGTTAGGAATTGGGATAACACCCTTTCCCAAGTGATCAGTTATCAAGTACGAACTTCATGTACTTGAATGTTATAGTTTTATACAATAAACATTAAAATCAAACACAAATATAAAAGATCACGTACATGACTTAGGGTTCAGGTGTACCTTCTGGCGGTTATACATAAATGTCCATCCAGGAGTATTAGGAATGTCCACGCCAGAGGTTAAAAGGTCCATGAACCAGCTCCAAGTGTTAATGCTCTTGTTCTCCACTATCGTCCATAATATAGGATACAAGCTATCATTTGCATCAACCCGACAACCGCTAGTAGTTGCCACCCTTGAAGACACGTCAAGAAGCAGCCATCTTGTAACATCCTGGCAGATCGTACCGAAAATACCCATTAAATTAATTTAGTACATGGTAATGTAAAGATTCATGATAACAATGTTTAGCCTTATATGACAAAAAAATGAGTAAACTCTTCATGAAGTCGGTGCCAAATGGCTTAATTTGGTTTCTTAACTCTTGAAATAAGGCCAAATGCCTTAGCATATGTAGAGGTGGGGAATTTGAACTTAGTGGTGGGTTATATATATTCATGCAACGTAAGGAATGAGGTATCTGATTCCATTGCTCCTTTTATGGATTTAGTAATTGAACACACTTTAGGAAGCCAATTCTAACTCAGTTAAGTAAAATGACAAAGTAAATGAAATATGGCATTACCTCATAAGGCTTCTAAAGAATTCCATGCATGCATATAAAAGGGAACCTATGTGTCATGTATGAGAGAGTAGTACTGTTCGGGTTAGCATCGGAGTATTATTAAAATAAAGTGAGCGAGTGAAGGAAACACAGTTCATAATCCAGGGGACATTTAGGAATAGGATTTTGACCCGAAGGCTTATATCAATATTCTCAAGGATTATATCTTGTGAAGGTCTCCTACCTATTCGACCGGGTTAGATGTTCCATTATGAGTTTATTATTATTAAAGACCATATGGATGATAGGATAATGGCCGTTTAATCCCAAGATTATATATGCTTCTTTACCATATTTGTGATTTAGTATGATACTTGTTATGTTACTTTGCTGATATATCTGATTTAATATATGTGTTAATCTGAGCTATAGCTATTATTGATTATTGAATAAATCCGGTAATTGATTGATCACCTAGTTAGGGCCCCTGGCGATTGTGCTTATTGCACTTCTGTTACGAGGTGGGCCATGGTAAGCGCCACAACTAACTATTGTCATGGGCTTCGGTAAGAGCCACACTAACTCTACGTGGGCCATTATAGTGCCACTAACTCTACGTGGGTCGTCAGCATATATGTGAGCTGGGATCCCAAATAAAATATGAATATGAAGTAGAATATAGAATTACCCTTATGTATTATATACTATATACTCTTTATATGATTGTACCTTAGAGTGACTAGGACAAAAATCCTCACTCAGTGACGAGCACTGACCCTTACTTTCCATTTCAGAGCGATAATAGACTTTACCGGTTCACACACTGCAAATCTACGGTATGGTATCATCGAGGTTCGGGGTCAGCCATCATGGCGACAACGCCAGGTAAATACCGAAGATTGTGTCTTTATCCCTGTTTTGTGTTTTAAAAATCCGTTTGGGACTTTTACTCTCATCATGTGCATATGTTATAAGTTTTCGTGTACTAGTACGATGTGAAATATAGTTTTGTAAATTATAGTGGCCTTAAGGGCAAAGTATATGGTGACTCTGGTCCGAGCCTGTGAAGCTCGAGACTTCTATTCTGTTATGTACTTACGAACTTCTGTTATAGTGTTCTGTGAAAAAAAAGTCATATATGACATTGTGAACATTTTCTATGTTAATTGTATAGGTACCTATAAGTACAGTTCTAGATTATGGGGAAGGAATTGAATTGATAAATTATTCTATATGATGTGGCATAAGTAGCGTAGCACCCCTATTACTGCTCCACTGTTGTATTTTAAATTGAACATGTTAGTAATATGAGTGTTACACATCTACTCAAATGAAACGTTTGCAGCTATTCTTGAACCCTTATTTTAGAGCGTCCAAATAAATGTATATGCACTGAAAGGTAAGGACATGATACTCTATTTGCATAGTAGAGCCATGATTAGTCCTTTCAAGTTCTGCCTTGTAGTCCATTAACTTGGCAAACTATTCCTTTTGTGATCCATGTATCATCTTCAAAGATAGTTTTTTTGCCATATACGCCTTCATAAAAGTTATTATAAGTCCAAAATCATTTACGATTGTGTGCACTAGCTCAAGTGTATATGCGACATAACGCTCATGGTTTGGCCACACACCACGGGCGTTAGGCCATTCACCACAGTTATGGTATCCATGTAGGCAATAATTGTCACCTAGTGGATCACAACCGTGGCTTGTCCTTTACTTCCAAAGCTTACGGAACCTTAATTCCTTATATAACAAACTAGTTTTTATGTCACTTGTTGCTGCTTTCAATTAGTTGGTCTGTAGCATATGTTTGCTCACACATCTGTCTTAGTGATGTATATGATGTTGGTAATGTAAGTTAGACTATATTTTTAGTTGTATTTCGCACTAATAAAATTAGTTCATATAGAATAAATTAATTTACTTCCTTGAAACAATATGATATTGCAAAATAGTAGAAAATACATGAGTTTTGAGTTACTGCTACAATTGTTGTTGCTATACATATATTTTTCATCGTGTGGAGTTTTTATAGACAATTGCATTACCAAAATAAGCCACTAGCAGACCGACATAGTAATTACCAAACACCACTGCAAGATTGTCCTATGGGGTTCAAATGGGACAAAAACCTATCTGAACCCTGCAGCGACGGTATGTCCATCCATTCACAGGTGCTAGCGACATTTTTTTAACTGACCTGGCGACCGGCGATGATCGACGATGGTGGTTGGATTGGAGGATGACGAAAAAAATTTAGAGAATTGGATTTCGAGTTTATGTATTTTGATGGTAGGAAATTAAGCCATTTATAATAGTTAGGGTAATTTTTTAAAAACTCTAGGACATCGAATTGTAATCCTAACGATAAAACTATTGACATTAGAAACTAATTAAAGACCCTTAAAAACGAACTTAAAAAAAATCCTCAGGGCCTGTCACGCCTAGGCACCATAAAGTAGAGAACAAAACAAATCTCACCCCTTGATAACTAATGAATATATGTAGTTGTAAAAGGTAAGAATAGGATTGGAAACTTGTAAGTTTTCCCACTAATGAATAGTACTGTACATTGGAATCAATTACAAAGGAAGCAAGAGGAATTAGTTATATAATAAACAAAATCAGCAAGTTAAACAAACTACGGAGAAAAGACTTGGCTAAATCTAATTTAGTGGAAGGACCAATTGTATCAAATCTAAAAAGTAGAGACAAAGCATTCCCCCTTAATGAACAGTGGGGATACTTAGTGCTTCGTATAATTCTAATAATTAATGTATATATGCCGTTGTAAAAGATAAGAATAGGATTGGAAACCTGTAAGCTTTCCACTAATGAACAGTGAAATACGTTGGAACCAATTACAAAGTAAGCTAGAAGAACTGGTAATATAAATAGAATCAACAAGTTAACTAAACTAAGGAGAAAAGACTTGGTTGAATCTAACTTAGTGGAGGGATTGATTGTATCAAATCTAAAAAGTGGAGACAAATAATTGCCCCTTAATGAACAGTGGGGATGCTTAGTGCTTTATATTAGGACTAGTTTTTTTTAACGGGATGTCGCTTACCGATTAGTTTATTTGTGGTATATGTTTACTCACTCGTGCATAATCATTACAAAGAGTTTTAAGTAGAAACAATCATATATGTGAAAAAAAAACAGCAAAGGATATTGGTGTTATCTTATGGGAGAGGAAAGTGTATCTTATTGAGGGTGAATTCTTTCGTATACCTAGTATACTGAAATTTTCGGTATGTCCAGTTTTTTTTGGTAACGTAAATCCATCACTAATGTCCATTTTTAGTTTGCGATCTTGACGGTTCATAATTATTCAAATATTAAATTTCTATTTTTACATTTTATTTTTGATCTCATATATTATCTCAATTTGTAAACTATTCACTCTCTTTAATTCTTATATACCAATTGATACAGACAAACACAATTCATTAACATCGCGCAATCCTATCTAACAGATTCTATCCCACTTCTACATCATCTTATTTAACAAATGCCACGATATCTATCTTATTTCCCCTTCCCATCCTTATAATTTACAAATAATCCCCATATACTCATGATCTTGAGGTAGTTGTTTTAGTTTTAGTTTTGAGTAGTAGCGGTGGTGGCATGCTGCTGCAATAACAATCTTCTATGGATAAATGCACGAGTAAGGTGAGAGCTTGAGTGCTTCGGCATCATCATTCCCTAAAGATGAACAGTTGCTCTCATTGTAGTGTGCAAATTATTTTCCCCGCACTCCTTCTATTTTTGATGATGGTGATGAATGATGATAAGGATGGGAAGGGGAAATAAAATAGATATCGTGACATTTGTTAAATAAGATGTTGTGGAAGTGGGATAGAATCTGTTAGATAGAATTGTGCAATGTTAATGAATTATGTTTTTCTTTATCAATTGGTATATAGGAATTAAAGAGAGTGATTAGTTTATAAATTGAGATAATATATGAGATCAAAAATAAAATGTAAAATAGAAATTTAATATTTGAATAATTGTGACCGTCAAGATCACAAACTGAAAATGGACGTTGGTGATGGATTTACGTTACCAAAAAAAGCTGGGCACACCAAAAATTTCGGTATACCAGGTATACCGAATAATTCACCCTTATTGAGATGTCTAAATGGTACAAGAGAGAGAACTATTTATAGGCTCTAGAATTCATAACCTGTACATCACTAGTATAACTACACTCAAATAGGATATTCATTCTCATGTTCAATTTATAGAAGTTACAAAAAGAAGAGTTACAAATATAGGAGTTACAAATGGGCATTCATATACATAATTATAATATTCATAATGATATCATGTCTAATCGCTGCGGAACCTAAACAATCAACTAATTGGTATAGAAACGAAATAGCTGAAAGTCAAAGACACCAAGATTTGTTAACGCTATGTAGAGAAAACTCTCCTACTCAGCGGAGCTTCAAGGAGGGAGACTCAGCCAGAAGATTCACTAGAATGCAAGTACGAAGACGGTTACACAGCTGCAATCAACGTAGAAGCACAAGTAAGAACCCAGACTAACAAAATACAAGAGATGAGACTTACCAGGTCAAGGAGAGAAGGATCCAACCCCTTCAAGATTTGAATACTCCAGCAAGGCACCAAGATCCCGACAGCACTGTACTAAGCACTCCTTTCCATAGTGCTGTGTTTCAATAACAGTGTTGAGATGGAGTCGGTCGAACTGTTTGGTTAATTTCCCAACTGTGCCTTCCAAGTATTCAGTTCAGGATCGGTTGGATTATTCAACACATAACACTCCCCCTTGAATGACCATTGGTTAAAAATGGTCATCCTTCTTGGAATACGCTTTTGATACTGCATCATTAAAAACCTTACAAGGAAAAGCTAGTGGGAAAATCATGGTTAAGGGAAAAGATTATAGTGTGTATTGACTCCCCCTCATCATGATATCAGTTGAGATCCTTCATTCGTCGAACTATAATTGTTGGACTAACTTCTCCAAAGTTGATGTATGCAGGGCCACAATTATTTAAATCAATCAAGTTATCACTTGAGTGTAATTGTTTATATAGTATGTCAACTCATGAAAATATTCTTCCAACTCATTGATATTTGCATCTAATGTATGCATGTAATATGATTAATGGTCATCCATAATCAATATTTATAATATGCTCCCCTTGGATGACCATTTGATGAGAATATGCATCATTTAAACCTTACTCAGAAGAACCTATAAGGAAAAGTGTACATAATTATCACATGACATTATACCATTTTATTGAAATGAATGTCAAGCAAATAATTTGAGTGAAGCGTAGCATTTGTGCAATGGTGCCAAAATATGGCACATCAAGCACAGTTCTCTTTCATTCAACTTGAGGAGATATATAATATATATATCGTGCATGAATTGCAAGATCATGTATTTGAATGGTGGTATGGCATGATTGGCTTATTTCACAAATCACCAAGATGTTTCATAACATTATGGAGATCGATTAAACTGGACATCGGTACAAATATAGTGATCTTACCACCATCAAGGTACTTATAGCCATGATATATCCACATGACTTTTTAATGGACATTATTAGTATATCATTGGTTATATACGACAATTATGTTTGAGAGAGATGTACAATTTGCAAGTTAGTGGTAAGATTTATTCCTTCACATCTCAAACTCTCTAGCTAATCAAATAGTTGATTACTTTGAGAAACTCTTCAGATTCTTAATAAAATGTTTGTCACCTATGCAATAGAAGATGTTGAAGAAATTTAAAGTCTGACAAACAAAAGAAATACATTTTAAATACAAATTAAAAGTACGAAAAAGTTTTTGTGCGAAAAAAATCCCGAAACCATAAAATATGTCAAAGACGAGTCTCCAAAATTCAACTTTAAAAGAGAAGAAAACAATTTATATGCATAGAGAAATTTATGATATGCTAAAATGTATCACTTCTCTCAATCTTTCAATTCATATGACGTCAATTGGGTATAATTGAATATTGTTCACGTGAACTTGAATTATTTGCTTTTATGCGGGGTTTAGACTAATTTGTGATGTCGGCTTGCCTGATATCGACATCATTTTTATTAGAGCATTTTGAGTTGGCAATTGAGAGTTTTACTATGGCTAGGTCAGTAAAGTATTTAGCAGATGATGAATTATATACTTTTGAACTTCAAGTTCATATTTTATAATGTGAGGATCGAAATGATATAATGATAATTCATTTAATCTCATTGCCAACTTTTGTTTTCTCCCCCTAATTTTGGAAAGTTCGAATATAAATCTCCAAACGAGTCATCAAAAAATCTCCTAACCATGACGTAAATATTTACTAGTGATGAACTCATAACCAATATAATATCTCAATCTACGTGAGAACCCATCATAATAAATTATGATGGAGCAATTCGGATGTGTATATCCATATGCATAGATGGGAATGATAAGGTTTTGACCAAGTAACCAAATATAATGGAGGAATTCATAATATATAATTAGTGGGCGTTATGCAAATTTATGCTTTTCATTTAAATGACATGTTCAGAATAATAAAAATGGAAAATATGTATTCTCAATGACACATTTTCATTATTGGACAATCATGAAAAGATGTTTATAATAAATATGGTTGAGCTTGTAATCTTGCAAATTCAAGTTTGTTTTGATATAAACATGTGACCATCTAGTTGCTGCATCAATTAATATAATTGGTCCACATGTTGAGTGTATGGATTCGCAAATATCACACTTGTCTTTCGCCTGTAAGAGAAATGATCTTACTTTAGTTGATGATTATTCAACAATCAAATCTAGTTAAGAACACACAACACAAAAATGAGTTATGGTTTGTTGGAGATTTAACAATGGGTAATGGAAAGGTGGTGATGCTTTCCTAGAAACAAAACATCATTGACAGAATAGAAAATCGTTCGGGTTCTCAGGAAGTAGGGGAGTCACATAGACTACTTAAACCCCTATAACCTTAGGAACCATTTATTTAGAATACCCACGTTGAGAACTTTTTGCACAACAATGTGCAAGATAAGATACTCTTAGATTATAGAAATTGAACATAGAGGCAGCTATCAATTCGCATCATGATTGAACCGGAATGGTCTCACCGGTTATGCGAAATAAAATTTATCACGACTAGTAAACTTCTAGTTTACATTGATGTATATATCTCAATCATGATAATATATGCGCAGTACAAATTGGAGGACAATATTATTGTTTCAATAATTTTATGGTCATAGACCACATTATTATTCCTATACTATGTGACCATGAATAAAATAGAATAAGACTATTGTTCTTTTATGAACAATACAATAGCTCGATCAAGAGTTTGAGATAATTTTATACTACTTCATATATTGGTGGACTATCGATGGGATATATATATATATACAATATGCACGTTGTATAAAAGGGTTCCTTATAAGAACAATAACCATTTCTTGTTATATATGCTTTCAAAAATAATGTAACATATGTCTCTTTGCACATTCACTTTGAGGGCCAAAGTAATATCATTTGGATATGATGGTGAAAAGAAAATAAGTAATATCATTTGGATATGATGGTGAAAAGAAAATTGATGGTAACTTTCATGTGATTGGAATTTTTCAAATCAATTCACAACACCCTATCATGGGATAAATCAAATTTCGTTCTCATGACCAAGACAATAGGTCTTCTTCCGCCACAATAGTATACTTGTGGGAGTATATGTATTTGTTACTTTGGGGATATGTATAAAAATCATCCACTTCGAAGAAAGATCAAAGCTTTGACTTTCTCTTGACAAAATGTGTTGAAATTAGCTTTAGTGGTTCTCAAGACCAGTAGCTTATAAATCAATTACACATTCAACACCCTTAATAGATAAGTTTATGCGTGATGGCCTTTTTTGTATTGCATCTCTAAGCTCATGGCATATAAAAGTTTGAGCATCCAACACAAGATAGATAATTCTTGTTGGTTAATATCAACAGCCACAACATTTGAGACATATGAGATATTCAATCATTTCATGAAAATATATATCTCTTGGTACCTTCAACCGGACCCTACTTTTATGAAATAGCCACTTGTGGTGGCCATACATGACTTTGACGTTATGCCACAAGATATATCAGTCATTGCTCATTTTTCAAACCATTCATGGAGGTGATGGCGAATAAGATCAAAACTATACCTTTGATGAGATATTTCATATCTTTGATAATTTCGATTATATCATCCAATACTCATGAATAGGTAATTCTTGCCTGAAATATCGAAGGCTACAAAACTCACATTTTGAACTATTCACCATATTATAAAAGACAAAAAAAGTGAATTAGGCCACATTATAAACCAAATAGTAGAATCACATGAGAGCTAATATTTAAAGCTAATAAAAGAATAATAATTTTATAAAAGCATCATAAAAAAGCATATAATATCATATCAAGATATGTAATTCCTTTTAGTATGAGGAACCACAAGTTTTAAATACTGTCATATTGTACACTTTACAACTGATGAATAGATTAATAATACCACTTATTATTTTGAACCGTTATTCCTAAAATAAAACCATGAACTAGAACTAGAAAAGGTAAATATAAACCAATTTCCACCAATTACTTTGATTAATAATCATCAATATGTGA
The DNA here is from genome assembly GCA_030674075.2 of Linum usitatissimum. NCBI lineage: Eukaryota > Viridiplantae > Streptophyta > Magnoliopsida > Malpighiales > Linaceae > Linum > Linum usitatissimum. Next base: position 2,589,082 of record JAUJYP020000780.1, read on the forward strand.
TAAACTTTTAAAATAAGAAATTTGTAGAAAAATAACCACCATAAAATGTTTTTGCCGCCACGACGCGCTCAGCTTCTCCCCTTTTCTTAGGGTTTCTTTGATCTCCTCCTCAGCGTAGGAGTTTCCGCAGCCACCATGCCAAAGCAAAAAACCTGCAACTCGCAAGCACGACAACAACTCCTCAACAGAAAAGAGCCGACATTGGCTTCCATCACTACGACCAAGGTTGCACACCGTTCGGGGCCGCCAAACACCACCCTTACGGACGACGGGAAACAACTGATAGTGTCTACCATCATCCTGGCCAAGATAGGCCACAGATCAACCCTATCGCACACAAACATGACAAACGTTGGGACGGAGACGACGGCGACATTGGACCAGGTAACAAGGCTGAATCAACAGCTTCGACTCACAGCAACTACAATGCTTAGCCATCCTCAGCTACTGCCACCACCAAACCCTAGGCCATCTAAATCTCCAAGGAAGCTCGGGATACCTCCGAGTTTCGTAAGATAGGCGGTTCAGTCCAGTGTGACCTGCCCAACCATGTGAGCAAATCGGATCCAGGGTGAAATTTCCGGCGACTTCAACACAACTCATATTAGTCGGTCGCCCTCAACTTCCCTAGTTTAGTCTCTAGCTTCGTTTTCAGTTGTCTGCTTTCATGGTTTCTTATTTCTTAGCATTTTTTTGGATTCGTGTGTCGAGGGTAGGAGTTAATTTGGTGCTATGTGTTCTTTTTTTCTCTTTATTGAGTCGATTGTTGATGTGTAATGCACATTTATGAAGAGTTTAAGAACGCGAAGGATGGTAACTAAACATTACATGCTTCTCTCTTGCTATCCTTTTGTGGAAGCGCCTCCCAGGTTAGCCTGCTCAGTGCTATATTGTTCAGATCTTTCATCAATAAAGCTTTTATACATTTTTGTAAAAATAAAGAAATTTATGGCCAAAAAGATTAATATACGAAAAAGACATACTTGTTGTTATCAATATCATCATTTAAAAGAGAACAAAAAGAACGGTGACAATCATAATATTAATTGATAAATGAAACAAATGCACAAACTAAATAATTTTGAACAAAAATTTTGTGTAATAGATATATGAAACAACATAAGAAATATATATAAATTTAACCAAGATTTAAGTATATGATATATTAAAAAACTATATCATTTGCACAAATTGAAATAAGTGTTTAACATAAGAGCAAACAATAACAAAATTGAAAAGTTTACAAGATAACTAGATAAGTCATGAACTTTAAAATGGAGAGCATAAAGCATGAACGGGTAAAATAATATATTAAACAAGACAATAAAAGGCAACAAAAATATATCCAGAGAAAGTTAAAGGAAATGCGTCACGGTCAACAGCAAAGAGATTAACACTTTTTGCTGGCAGCAAGGACCAATCTAAGTCGTCAATCTTGAGAGTCAAATCTAATGAATGAAATAGACAACTTAAATTAGCATATACTTGTAATTTTAATTCCTCTTATTTTTTCCAGTTTATTTAATTTTTCCTAACGTATTTTTTGAGTGCTAGATTTCTCTTCTTTTTAAGCATAAGTTCATCAATATTTATCCTACAAAACAATTCCATTCACAAGATGATGCCACCAATCATCAATTATTAATATTTTTTAAATGGTAGTAATACCTTACCAAATCAATCTTGAAATTAACAAAATCTAAATAGATGGAACATACAAAATCTCACTGTAACATTTTTTCGATAAAACCTGATAAGATACGAGATTATATATGTACTTGATTTTTTGTTGTTGCGGGTTATGTAATCATTTCGCTTATACCTGATTTTTAGAGTTAGGTTTGTGGTACTTGGTTTTTGTACTCAGTTTAGAGTTTGAGTTATGTACTTGACTTTTTGTTATTCCGGGTTGTGTACTCGTTTTGCTTGTATTTGATTTTGAGTGTACAATTTGATGTACTAGGTTTCTTATCTTTATATACTTGTTTTTTGTTTTTGTTTTTGTACCCGTTTTAGGATTAAGGTTATGTACTTGATTTTTTATTGTTGTGGATTATGTACTCGTTTTGCTTGTACTTGATTTTTACTATTATGTTGTGTTGGCTTTTGTACTCAGTTTAGGGTTATGTACTTGATTTTTGTACTCGGTTTAGAGTTAGAATTATGTACTTAATTTGTTGTTGTTGTGGGTTGTGTACTCGTTTTGTTTGTACTTGATTTTTAGTGTTAGGTTTGTTGTATTTGATTTTTGTACTCGGTTTAGGGTCATGGTTATGTACTTTTTTATTGTTGTGGGTTTACACTCGTTTTGCTTGTACTTGATTTTTAGTGTTAGTTTTATTGTACTTTTTTGTACTTAGTTTAGAGTTAGGGATTCAATCAGAATCCAAGTAGAAGGAATCAAAACCTAAGTGAGGAAGAAGAAGACGATGAAGAGGTCAGTCGCTACAACAACCATGGACAATCACAAAATATTTGTTTACGGCTAGTCAGGTGGTAGATAAAGTTTTATGCAATGACACTACATGAACCATTTTTCATTTAAAAGACTTTTAATTTAAGACAAATTCCCCCCGCCGCCCCTTTCCTCTTTTTGTTTGCCGCCAGCAAATAAATGAAGTATTTCTTTGCGGATCCGGACTCAAAGGATATCTATTCTTCATTTGATGAAGATAAAAAAATGAGATTAGCACATATGTATATAATTTGGACAACCAGACTATTGCACGTATGAATATATTATTGAGACAAACACACTTTGGAAGTCCGTGAATCATTAGGACGACAGAGCCTTCGTGCTGATAACGTATTATAAAACTAAGAATGAAGAAGAAGACACAAATATGAGAGAGGAAAGTGTATCTTATTGAGATGTCGAAATGGTACAAGATATAACACTATTTATAGGCTCTAGAATTCATAATCTATACAGCACTAGTATAAATACACTTAAATAGGATATTCATTCTCATGTTCAATGTATAGGAGTTAACCTATACATGACTAGTATAACGACACTTAAATATGATATTCATCCTCATGTTTAATGTATATGAGTTACAAAGATGGGAGTTACAAATGGGCATTCATATACATAATTATAATATTCATAACAACTAGTTTATATTGATTATCCAATATTGGTTACAACATATAACAAAGAAATACGTTTACATCAAATTTAGGTGGAGTACATGCGGAGGACTATCGGGCGCAGTTTTGAAGAGAAACATGGCGGCGAATATGGGAAGAGAAACATGAAGTTTTGGTTGGGGAGAAAGATGGATTCATCTTGTAGTGCAAATAAGGGGTTATTATGTAGAAGGAGGATATCCCAGATAAAAGACAAGAGGATTTGCAAACGAAAGATAGGTGAAAAGACTCGATACGACAACCGACAACAGACATCAAGGTAAGTGGAGGTGACATGACACTGGTAATTCGGATGGGGCTGGAGTGAACAATCGAGTATTATAACAAAGATAAGGGATTGTGGTCTTGAGTCGGGAACGATACGTCGATACTAGTGAAGTGGGAAGGCAAGATACTAATTTAAATATGTTTACTGTTAGATCAGGAGGTTCCAAGTAGCAATGGTTCGAGCTTCAATAGGTGATGAGATATAGGATCAAGACGAAATCATGGGTACCACTTTCCGAAAAGAGTATTTCCACCGTACAAGCCTTGGGTATCAGGAAATCCCTTCCGAGGATAAGACCGTCTCCGCTCAAGTTCTTAGGCTCTAGATACTTAGAGTCACTTATAATCGTAGGCTAGGATATATCATTGCTGTGTGTATTCTCTCACACTATTGCCTTCTTTATATAGGCAAAGGGGTCCAGGCATGCACCAAGATATTATCCCCATGGATAGACTTGAAGGTAACCACCTTGAAGTCCTACGGGTTTGAAGGGAAAACAACTCAGAAATGAGTTTGAGTCTCACGAAAAGGTGTGTACCCATTCGTCCTAGGAGAAGGAGTAACCACCCTAACTACCTAGTTCCCTACCATCACTATAGCTCAGCTCAGCATTGCAGCTAGTGACACTAACATCCAGCTCAAGGTTGAGCTGGACGAGCTTTAGTGTCAGTCCCTAGCATCATCTGGCTCGTAGAGGAGCTGATGTCAGCTAGTTCCAACTTGCTCTGAGCTAATGTGAGGTTTTCCTGTGAGTTCATGCATCCGTCCCAAATCCGATATCGCACCAAGGTCAAGTCCATGGTGCTGCCATAACACCAAGGGGGAACCCAGTTGCATATTTCCAACATTCCTCCCCCATTTTAGTGAAGTCTATGAATTCGCTAAAATCACAATAAATATCCAACCGAAAACTCTTGCATCAATGAAAATCTCATGAAGATTGAATTTCCATCTAGTATATTACACATTCCAAAATACTCGAATATAGGGGTGTCACTATGGATTGAACTCGTCTACTCATTTGAGTATCTGAAGATAACATACACAAGAGTTTATCCTATCTATTCTAAAATACCCTGACACTATTGACCGCCATGTATCCCAATCCTCTCACGAGCGCACACGAAACTAAGTCCAAGTTTCTTGAAGCGGCTACACTCCATGCTTGCATAGGTTAATTCCTTTCTTGTGTACCTGCATATACACTTTGTCAAGTAATCAATTAAGAAGTTAAACTTCAACCTCTATCACTCGCAGGTTCTGGAGCACATACCTTCGGGATGGTGCAAACTTTGTGCTCTAGTTTCCATCCATAGGCTTTCTACATTGAATTCAGCCTCTAACATTGTATTAGAGGGGAATTGGGTGTCCTGTGTTTGGAGAACTAGATAGACTTAAGTCCCACCCCTCCTGCCGATTTGGCAACCAAATCTCTAGTTAATCCCTTCGTCAAGTGATCAACTAGATTTTGTGATCCTCCATATTGGATATCTAAGTTGCATCCGTGTACCCTTCAATAACCGATGGAAACCCCTTATACGTTAAACCGTAATCCATTGTTCCTTTAAGGTAACCAAGTACTCGCCTAATTGCATGCCAGTGATGAGTACTCAGATTACTTGTATATCTACTCAACTTGCCAACCGCATAAGCGATATCAGGCCTTGTGTTTGTCATGGCATACATCAAGCAGCCAAGCACATGTGAGTACTCGAGTTGAGATATAGCCCTCTCTGTGTTGGACATCAACTTCACACTAAGGTCAAACGGTGTTCTCAATTCTCGACATCCCTCACTACCAAACTTAGTAAGCACCTTCTCAATGTAGTGACATTGACTCAACAAAATTCCCCTCCCATCCCGTTTGATCCTAATCCCAAGAATCACATCTGCCTCACCCATGTCCTTCATGGAAAACTTTAATGATATGAATTCCTTGGTACTATCAACTCGTTCTTGATCAGTTCCAAAGATGAGCATGTCATCCACATACAAACAAATGATGACTCATTTACCGAGTTTATCAAATTTCATATATACGCACTTTTCTGCCTGATTTAAACGAAAACCATTTGACAAGACAACATCATCAAACTTTCGATGCCACTGTTTAGGTGGTTGCTTAACCCCATACAAGGATTTCATTAACTTGCAGACCTTGTGCTCATTCCCAGGCATAACAAAACCTTCTAGTTGTTCCATGTACACCTCCTCATCGAGATCTCCATTCAAGAATGTTGTCTTGACATCCATTTCATGGATTACTAGATCATGGATAGATGCTAGTGCTATAAATAATCTAATAGTCGAGATCCGAGCCACCGGAGCATAGGTATCAAAGTAATCAATCCCATGTCGTTGCTTAAAACCCTGAATCACTAACCAGGCTTTAAACATATCTATATAACCATCGACTTTCATCTTCTTTTTGAAGATCCACTTATTTCCCAATAGGGGATATGTTAATATCTAAGTGTTATTTCCCAAGATGGAATCCTTTTCCTCATCGACTGCTTCCTTCCAAAAGGCGGCATCTTGCGACCGCATAGCCTCTTCATATGTATTAGGGGCATCGTCAATATTGTAGCAGTACAAGTATTATGATCCTAGTTCCATCATGGATCCCTCGATCAGATATACGTTGAAGTTGGCATTCAACGGACTCTTCAAGGCCAACCTCTTGCTCCTACGAGGCAAAGTCTGCTCGTTCATAGGGATAGACACATGCTCATTTGGTGACAACATGAAATCTAATGTTGACATCAAATCCCTTGGTCTTTGGATCGACGAAAATTGATTTTCATCAAAGATGACATCCCTAGACTTAATTACTTAATGCACCGAGTGTGCATCGTTAGGTTTTATAACATAGAACCTATATGCCTTTGAATTCTCAGCATATCCAACAAAGATGCAATCAGTACCTCTTTCACCTAACATCTTCCGTTTAGGATCAGTGAGCTTGACTCCAGCCCTACAACCCCAAACTCGAAGGTAACTCAAGTCTGGTTTATGCTTATACCACAATTCATATGGGGTAGTCTTGTTCCTCCTGTTGGGAACTTGATTTAGTAGATAAAAAGCCGTAAGCATGGCTTCACCCCAAAACTCGTTACTCAAACCTGAATATAACAACATCGAGTTTACCATCTCCTTAAGAGTTTGATTCTTCCTCTCATCCACACCATTATGTTGTGGTGTGTATGGAGCAGTGGTTTCATGAATGATTCCCACACTTTGGAAGTACGTTGGATCATAGAACTCCCCTCCTCGATCAGTTTGAAATACTTTGATCGAGACACCTTGTTGCAATTCAACTTTGGTTCTGAACACATGATATTTCTCAAGTGCTTCATCCTTCACATGCAACACGTAAATATAGCAAAACTGAGAGTAATCATCAATGAAGTTGATAACTTCTTTCCTCCGATGGTTGGAGTGTTATGCAAGTCACATAGATCGCTGTGTATTAACACAAGCATCACTAATTCCCGTTGGATATTAGTGAAAGGCTGACGTGTAATCTTAGTGAGCATACAAGTTTTACATCGTTCAACATTGACATCAAAAGAGGGCAGATGCCCTTCTTTTGACATATCTGTTAGATGTTTATAGTTAACGTGTTCTAACCGAGCATGCCATAAGGAAAAGTCTAAGAAACCCAACATGAAAGCATACCCATTAATAGTAGTATTAATATTCAGCATAAATATGCCATTATTATAGTGGTCGAAGCCTACAAACACACCACCCTTAGATAATACATATCTATCAGATTCGTACACTTGTTTGTAGCCATATCTATTAAGCATACTACCCGACACTAAGTTCTTCCTAATCTTAGGGACGTGAAGTACATCTCTAAGCTCTAGGCATTTTCAAGAACTAAACTCCAACACCACCGATCCACGTCAAACAATGGGGGCAGTTGACTCGTTACCCATGCGAATAACAACATTTTCATCCAACGCCACGTATGTTTCGAACCAGTGACGATCCTTGCATACATGTCTATTGGCACCCGAGTCAATCCACCATGCCACTTCATCATCTTGTACATAGAATTCTTCCAATATTAGTGAAACATAATTCACATCAATATCTAAATCAAGGTTCAAAAACAGACCTTTAGAAGTGGAACCACCATGATCTTTCGATCCAGACTTCTGAGGCTGCTTGTTATTGTGATTATGACTCTTCTTAGTGGGACAGTCACATTTGAAGTGACCCACTTTCCCATACGTCCAACAAGAAACTTTCATTTTCTTGTTAGGGCCTCCTTTGGTATTGTTCCAAGGGCGCTTCTTCCTCATTCGTCGAGCAGATGGCTCTCCTTCTTCTGTCATATGTACAGATGAAGAATTCTTAGGTTTCCCACCTTTTTGCATCCGTAGAGACTCCTCTATCCGTAAGTGGCTTCCAAGTTGGATCAGGGACAGTTCCTCCTTCCCATGCTTAACCATGTGCTTAAAGTCCTTCCATGAATGAGGAAGCTTGTCGATTATACATGACACCGAGATGGCCTCGTCCATCTTCATATCATGTTGGGAAAACTGTCCCAAAATTTGAAGCATCTCATTGTATTCCTCCATGACCGGTCTTGTCTCGACCATCTTGTAATTTAAGAAATTACTAACTAGGAACTTCGTGCTTGAAGCATCCCCAGCCAAATACTTTGACTCCAGCGCATCCCACAACTAGCGGGCTGATTCATAATTTTGATATATATCAAACAATGAATCTGTCATGCCATTCAGAATAAGGCCACGACATATATAATTGTCATTGTCCCACTTCTGTTACTTCCGTACCCTTTTCTCCTTCTTCTTCTCGTTCGTCTCCGTCTCCTCCTTAGGCTCCTGAGGATATGGTGTAGAGAGAACATACATAACCTTCAATGTGGTGAGAAGGAAGTGCATCTTCTTCTGCCACCGACGGAAATCCACACCTTCAAACTTCTCAAGCTTGCCAAATGACGCTGTCATTTCCTTGAATGCTGCAACCTTGAACATGGCAAATACTCTTTTCGAATGTTAAATAAGGAGGTTCCAAGTAGCAATGGTTCGAGCTTCAAAAGGTGATGAGATGTAGGATCAAGACGGAATCGTGGGTACCACTTTCCGAAAAGAGTATTTCCACCCTACAAGCCTTGGGTATCAGGAAATCCCTTCAGAGGATAAGACCGTCTCCACTCAAGTTCTTAGACTTTAGATACTTAGAGTCACTTAGAATCATAGGCTAGGATAGATCGTTTCTGTGTGTATTCTCCCACACTACTGTCTTCTTTATATAGGAAAAGGGGTCCAGGACTGAAGGGGTACGGATGCATGCACCAAGAGGAGTCATTATCCCCATGGATAGACTTGAAGGTAATCACCTTGAAGTCCTACGGGTTTGGAGGGAAAACAACTCAGAAATGAGTTTGAATCTCACGAAAAGGTGTGTATCCATTCGGCCTAGGAGAAGGAGTAACCACCCCAACTACCTAGGTCCCTACCATCACTGTAGCTTAGCTCAGCATCGTAGCTAGTGATACTAACATCCAGCTCGAGGTTGAGCTCGACGAGCTTTAGTGTTAGTCCCTAGCATCATCTAGCTCATAGTGGAGCTGATGTCAGCTAGTTCCAGCTTGTTCTGAGCTAATGTGAGGTTTTCTCGTGAGTTCATGCATCCGTCCCAACTCCGGCATCGCACCAAGGTCAAGTCCATGGTGCTGCCATCACACCAAGGTCGAACTCAGGTGCATATTTCCAACATTTACTAATTTAGAGAAGAAAACAAATAGAAAATAATCAAACCATCTAAACAACATAAAGAGAATTTAATTAATATTTAAAAAATAAGTCTATGTCAAATACGAGTTGGTAACCGAATAATTTAAAGAATGAAATAAATAGGAAACAAACTAATTCAAACCCAAAAATAAGGATGGCAATCATAACTGTTATTACGGCTATCTAGCCGAACATGATCCGATCAAATAGGTTAAAATCCAAGTTGACCGGATAATTTTAGGGTATGAGTAAACCCATAAACCACCATATGCATATACAAACAGGGTGTGGATATTTAAGTATCCAAGTCGAACCTGAACAGTTCAATTAAGTTTCCATTAAAATTTTTTGTAATAAGATATGTTGATGTATATATTTCATTTTTAATAACGATGGTACATGAAATAATCAATTGTTTGTGTTGTATAATTTTATATTAGTCTAATAGTGATTTATAAAGTTTAAGTGTTTTAATAATGATATACTTTCTTCATTTTTTGCTTTAAATTTCAACGTTTTTTCAATTAGGGGTACAACCGAAAACTACCAAAAAATCAACGAGTATGAATACGATATAAAATTTACTACCAAAAAGGTTTTATAGGACAGGTATTACTTGAACCCAAAACTACAACGGATAGGGCACAAATGCAAATATATCAACTATCTGAACCCAAACTTGATCGTTGTCAAACCTAACCTTTTCCGATTACAGGTATAACTGAAAACAACCCAAAAACTATCGGGTATGAATATGGTATGACATTTACTACCCGAAAGTTTATATAGGACGGGTATTACCCGAACCCAAAACTACAACGGGTGGGGCAGAAATATCAACTATTCGAACTCAAACCCGATTGCTGTCAAATCTACCCTTTTTCAATTACGGGTATAACCGAAAACTACCCAAAACCGATGGGTATCAATACATTGTATAGGACGTATATTACTGGAACATGAAACTATAATGGCCGGAGACCGAAAGTGGGAGCCAACAAAATCACCAACTAATATATAAATTAAATTGAACTAAACCAATTGAAAATAAACTATTAATTTGACACTAAGAAATAGTAAAAATTGTGTATGCTTTAATTAACTTTACTTTATTATTAATATTAATTGGAAACCTGTAAGCTTTTCTACTAATGAACGAAATAGTACGTTGAAATCAATTACAAAGAAAGCAAAGAGGAATTGGTAATATAAACAGAATTAACAAGTTAACAAAACCAAGGAGAAAAGACTTGGATGAATCTAACTTAGTGGAGTGACCAATCATATCAAATTCAAGAAGTAGAGACGAAGCATTTCCCCTTAATGAACAGTGGGGATGTTTAGTGCTTTATATAATTTTAATTTTAATAATTTTAATAATTAATTGAATATATCTAGTTGTAAAAGGTAAGAATAAAATTGTAAATCTGTAAGCTTTCCCACTAATGAATAATCCAGTACATTGGATCCAATTACAAAAGTAGTAAAAGGAATTGGTAATATAAACAAAATTAACAAGTTAACCAAACTAAGGAGAAAATACTTGGTTGTATCTAACATAGTGGAGTACCCAATTGTATGAAATCTAAGAGTAAAAACAAAGCATTTCCCCTTAATGAACAGTGGGGATGCTTAGTGCTTTATATAAAAATAAAAAAAAATTAACTTATCCCCTGTCGATCTAAATGGCGAAGACCTTTAGAACTAAACATCAAATTCAAACCAACACCAGACCGACATTTAGAAAACGGGCTTTACAAGTGGCACTTACGAAGTCTGCCACAGAACGCTCCAATGGCACCAAGAGAATTGTAGGAAGAAACACAAAACTGAAAACCCAAACGATTCACCAAACTGCAAGCATGAAGCATGGCGTACGATGGCTCTTGTTCGTTCTAAGACTTGAGAGATGCAAGCGAAAAGCAACATTTATAAGCAATGAGCCTAGTCAAATAGTTCATTTGGCGTGGACGATTAGTTAAGTCGATCAGCTATGATTATACAAGAAGAAAAGTTACAAAGAGACGGAGAGAGGCAAACTGTACAAGTTATGACTTGTATATTATTAGCTTGTTAGGCAATCATAAACGGACCTGTTTGCTTCAAGCATGAGATATACCATAATCTTCAAGCTTAGTGCGTGCTGTTTGCTAACAGGCCCTTGACAACTTGTACGAGGGCTTTCTCCTTTCAAATGCTGTCAACCCACATGGCATTAATCTTGACTCGCTCAATGCTTTGCTTCACTGTTCTAGATATTGAATCCGTTGTGCGGCTCTCAAAGAAGTCCTCCACTTCCTTGCACATCTCAAAGGAATCAAACTGCATAAATAAAATTTCCAAACAAATAAGAAAGAAAGGCAGAGATTGGGAAACCCTATTTGAAATAACAGAGGGAGGTAGGGGCATTACCGGGGAGACAATTCCTTTGATGAAACGGTTAGTTAAAGATCCAGAACCCCATGTTTGCCAGATGTGATCCCAGTTAACCTGCAGTTTTTCATTAATAACAAACACAGGAGGAGCATGGGAAATTAGATGTGTAACTACTAAGTAGAATAGATAAAAACCAATGCTCTCTTAACTCGTTCTATACTGTTATCAACTTTTCGGCCGTTTGGATCATACTCCCTAATATTCAGTAGATAAAAAAGCAAAAATCAGATAGAGATAGGCACTTACCTTGAACCATTTCCAAGCAGTTTCACGTCCTTCTTTAGAGATAGCAAGACCTAAAGCAGCATCTTGAGTTCGAGCCTGTCGAAGTTATTACTACATTAATAGGAGGAGTTCCAGAAAGACAAAAGGGCTTTGCATAAGAAATCCAAAGACATGTACATTCTGTTTACACATATTTGTTTATACCTCGGGAGTCAACAAAAATTTTAGAGCTTGAAGAACTATTCTTGGATCCGGACAGGAAGCCAGAGCACCTGCAGGTCAAAGAAACCGTATTACTTGAAGGGAGTTCCTGAAACTTAAAGAGTTTGTTTAGCAGCAACATTGTTGAGAAGATGATCGATACCAAGAACACGAGTTTTCTCCTGGCTGAGATCTGTTCTCTATAAACTCTTAGGTGAGATTCATAACCCTGTGTGTTTTCGGTGCTGACTTTCTGCATAACGGCAACATATTTTGCCTGCACCAATTGTCTTAGCACAGTTAGAGATAAGTTGCAACTGGGAAATGATCACAACATGGTGGTGCCATGGTCAGTAATAGATAACCTGTCTGATATCAGGCGGCAGGAGTGGAGTGTTTCTGTCATCTAGATATGCTTGGAATCGCCTGTTCGCTTCAGTTAATGTTGGACCATGTCCAAACAAAGCCAGAACCCTCAGAATTTCTCCTCTCAACAACAAATTCAGGTGGCTCTCACCCTGCTTAGCGTCCCAACCGAGCCTCCTGCCAAGGAATCTGGAACATCAGCATCCTTTCTAATCACAAAAGCATGATGGAATAGACAGAAAATCGACCAACATTTTAGTAGAGACGAGTTATAAGTTCTAACTACTCGGGTCTTGCGTCATAATACAGAGGAAGAAGTTACGCACTCAGCAGAACTGGAGAAAATATTCGTGAAGAATTGGTTAACGTCATTCAGCAATTCAGGGGTTGCATCAGCTGCAATCCTTTAAACAGTTTGACTTATCCGCGGAAAATAAAAGTTATTTGGTTTAAATACAACCGGGAAAGATTAAGTATAAAAAAACCATTGCCTTAAAGTCTCACACTAACCATTGGTTGAAGGTGTTGCGATCCATGAGAAGTCGACGGTAGCCTTGGGGAACGGTTTAGGGGATGCGGATGTATACATGGTCTTCATTTTTTGTCTGTTTGGTTCGACGCTGTTCACTGATATGTCAGCCAATCGCACTCATCTCGTGTTGTGGGAGTACTTGATGGGGGCGTTTCTACTATGTCACGATTTGCTTGGGGGACGGGGGCGCTAGCATGATTGTACCACGAGTTCGGTAAGGCTAGCCGCACTAAGTGTAAGGGGATGGCAGGCAGCGTTTCACTACTGCAGTCTGGGATGCACGAGTAGTTCCCTAATACTCGTGCTGTGAGACTAGTGATTTGGGAGCGGGGCGAGGTAGAGGCCTTAGTTGGGCGGTGGAGCATTGGGGAGCAGTCAGATAGGTCCTACGAGTTCATGCACTATCGGTTGGAGTATTGTCGTCGTCTGCTTGATGATATGACTGCACGGGATGTCACATGACTGCCATTTGGCCCACGTCCCGAGGTGGAGGTGCCTTATTCAGCGTTTCGTGGAGTGATTCGTTTTGCGATGACGGCAGTTCCGTTACGCGCAAAGATTCCGGGGCTTATCCCTGCTCCTGCCAGGACAATTAGGGCGGCTGAGCCTAATGGTTACCTGGTTGAGTGGGCTGGCAGCACTGATAGAGCATGGATGGACGAGGACTGGTCCCGACTAATGCCAATTCAGTCTTTGTTTCGACGTGCTGATGACGTGATCGATGTCGATCCTCGATACATGTACTGGTATCGATGCCACAACCACCCGTGTATCCTCCGACCGCTCCCTACTGGTGCTCTCGTGCCAACGGATATGGTAATTATGTTTTGTATTACGTTTGATTACGGTTCTCACCCGTATGTGCACGATAGTTGACTTTTTTCCTTTTCCTCCATAAAGCTAGCTTACAGGGTATTGGACCATATGCATCCATACCTTGTCGGTTCGATGAGGTAGGAGTACTAATCTGATGCTGAGTATATGGAGGTGGTCGAGGAGCTCCGATGCAATGTTGCCGACATGTACGTGGACTTCTGCCACTAGAGACCATACCGTTAGACGTGTGACTGTATTATGTTCACGTTTTTATCCATGTTATGTATTGAGACTTATGTATTTATGTTTGTTGGTATTTGTTGTGTTGGATGAGACCATGTGTACTTTGAGATTATGTATGAGAACATCGTTATTTACTTAGCACATCCACGAACCACATACCTACATTGTTTAAGTACGCAGAAGTAAATTATTCAAGTACAATCATGATTATTACATGAACTACCGATACAAGTGTACAATTATGTTTGAGGTGGCACCAATAACTCGTAGGTTGAATGCTCCCGGCGGTACAGTGTGCCCAACCAAGCTGCTTTCTCACTATCATCTTCCCAAAAACGCCACATTCTACTCACCGGCGGGATTGGAAGTACCTTGTTATGAACATCCAAATATAAGCGTACCCATTGGTCACCGCTGCACACTAGGTACGTCACACCCCTAGCTCCGGTGTGTCCTCGATTTTCATCAGGAGAAACGTCTCTCTATATGGGACACCACGGCCCCCCCCCCATACCGAAAACGACGTATGTCCAATTGTGCTTAGTGGCGAATCCGAAGAGGTCCAGATTCCATAACCACCATGGTCTATCACATGGTGTGTTCCATAGCCACCTAGTGTGGCTAGAATGGTGTCTAGCTCGCCGTCATACACCTTGTGATACTAGCGTCCCAGTACACATGGACGTGATCCATAAGTTCCTGACGCATAGCCACATATTGATGTTGGTCACCACCGGTAACCGAGGGGAATACACACCTAAACCCGCAATGATCGTCACCGACAACGTCGAACACATTATTCAGCACATGCCAGAGCTGGGAAGGGATATACGAGATGTATGGAAACACTGAAAGTGGAGGCGAGTCGCAAACTTAGGACGGTTACTTACTATACTCATATGGGGAAAAGATTGTTTCAGGTAATAACTATAGAGCTATGTTCGCAATAGAACTTCTCTACATGTCGGGGGTGGTTGTGGCCTTCAGGGGCGTTGAACGACCTGTTCAGTGATTTAATTGTGTTAACACAATTGCAAAACAAGGAAAAAAACAAGGGAGGCCATGCGTATCTTCGATCACACAGTCGCAATCGTCCTCTTTTGATAACGCCTCATTCACCAACACAATCCCCCAAAAGATGACTTCATTTTTCAGATACGTAAACAGTCGTTTGTGTGAGAAACGATGAGCCTAAACCCAACCAAATAACTTGTTAACTTACATACGAACAAATAATCAGTTACCCTAAACATAAACAAGTAACTAGTTACACTATACAGAAACAAATAACTAGTTACTTCAACGCAAACAGATAACTAGTTACTTGAACAAAACCAAATAACTAGTTACTTGAGCACAAACAAATAACTAGTTACCTAAGTATGATTAAATACCTAAGTATTGAAATCTTCCGGTTACAATATTGGTAAATCTTCCGGTTAGAATATTCACAAATCTTCCAGGTACAATATTCACAAATATTCCGGTTATACAATAATTCAATGGTTTAATTTTCCTCGTGTTATGTCGTTATTATATTAGTGTAACACAAACTTAATAGCAGTAATCGTTCAATTTAAAATCTGTTATCTTTAACCCGAGTTCGGCCCGGATAGGGATTGAGCTCATATTTTAACTGGTTTAGTACATTTTAACCAATTTCGTAACCAATTAACGTTAACCTAACTCACCGAAAAATCAAATTTCAGTTAAGCGCACTTCCCAAACTAAATGAGTGACTAAAATGAAATTACATAAAAGTTTGGGAGTTAAAATAAAAAATTGGTTTGTCCAAAGAAATGAAATAATGCATTTGGGAATTCTACGGTGTGCGGCACAGGACAGGATACAAGGCGCGACATCGTAAATCTTGTGAATTATCATTTTTTATAATTTAAATTTCGATTTCACTGTCTATATAATTTTCAATTTCATTATACCTATAAAAAAATTTCCCCATTTTATAGTAAAGACACGTTACTAGTTACTACAAGTGTAGCTTCTTCGTTTAGTTTTTCCTCTTTTTATTTCTAATTTCATGTTTCTTGCAAGGCCATAATGCAAATTCCGTAAAGTCTACTTCCTTCCTATTTATATAATTAACTTGTTGTTTTACGAAAAAAATATAATTAACTTGTTTTCAAAATTTCATTTAAGAAATTGGCTGCAAACCCAAAACGTGAATAGGTATGCAGATTACTCAATTACTCTGGTTAATAAAACAAATTACTAATACCTTGTATTACACAACAAAGGAGAAGAAATGTTCATGTTGAAAGGCGATTTTTAAGGTGTCAATAACCCTTTGTTTTCGGTGCTGATCGTCACCACGCCGCACCTGTCTCCCTTCTCACCATCATTGTCGTTCTCTCTACCCCTCCCTCCTCCACTCTCCATCATTGTTGTTCTCTCTACCCCTCCCTCCTCCACTCAATTACCATGGCGAGCATTCTAGCGTCTATTGTGGAGACAACAATAAAATGGCAGCTTGACGCGTTGCAGCTAACAGAAGCGGAGAAGGAGGCGCTCTAGTTTGAACTTCCAACCGCTCCGATCCGGTCAGCGAGCTACACACTCTGTGTAGTCGGTTCGTTGTTGACCACCAGACCGTACAACTTCCATGCCATGAAGACTACAATGGCAAAGATCTGGCAACCCGGATGGGTATGGAGCCAGAAGACCTTGGAAATCGCGTCATCCTCTTCAGATTCTACCATAGTATCGATCTCCATCTGGTCGTCGATACAGGACCGTGGCTTTTCGATCGCTTTCTCCTTGTTCTCCATGAACTGCAGTCTCAAGAAGATCCGATCATCATTCCTTTGCATCTGGCCAATTTTTGGTTGCAAATCCATGATCTTCCCAAGAGTTTCTTTATCGAAACAGTTGGTCGAGGGCATGGAAACTTTGTGGGAAAGTTTGTCAAGTATGACAATAAGAACATCTATCGATCCAGCCTGTCATACATACGCATCAGAGTCACCTTGGATACGTCAAAACCTTTAAAGCGGGAGAAGGTGATTTGCCATCCCGGAAAACCTAGTTAGACATGTCACTTCAAGTACGAGAAGTTACCAAATTTATGCTTCATATGTGGTAGCATCGTCCATATTGATCGTCTTAGCAGCATCTGATTCCTCAATCTAAGAGTTGAACCCCCTCTCTTATGGAGTAATGACATCCGAGCAGCTGACAAGGGGCATAGCACTCCGGGAACCGAGCACTAGCTGGTGGAGGCCACCGAAAGTAAAGATGGTGCATATTGCACCAGTTCCCCCTCTCCTACATCACAACCATACATGTCTCATAACCTGAGGATTTTTCAACAAAAACACTAGCTGATGACGCTGCTGCAACCAAGGCTCATAAGGTAGTGGAGCTCGCGTTACAAGAAACAGAGAGGAAGCGTAGAATGACTGAAGAGGAAGCTGGGGAAAATAATGCCATAGAATGTGTGGTGGAGAAGTTTGAGAGTCCCTCAAACTAGATGAAAGGTATCCAGGGAAATCCAAAAAACCTGGTAACGGCAGGCCTGAACAACAGGTCCTGCCCCAAGGACTGATCTATCGGCAAGAACTCACTCGAGGTATCGGCCGCTTCAAGTGTTTGATGTTTTGGGTGACCTAAATTTGGGCTCCAATGGTCGTTTCCTGTTTTATTAATTTCGGATGTTTCTTTATGTTTGAACAATTATTTCTTGTTTGTTTTTGCTATCGGGTAGAGTTTAGCGCCTGGAATGTTAGCCCTTGTTCAAGGGTTTCTATTATAGGGATGATTGGAAGTACGAATATGGTAGCTCATGCTGCTCAGTTGTGGATCCGGGCTTCACTCTTTAAGAGTGATAGTCCTCCCTGGGGATCGTTTGACAGATTGAATATAATTTGGCCAAGAGCTTAATCATATCAGTAGTCCAATTTTGAAAAAAAAACAAATTACTATATACCATGGTGGATTTTATTAGAATTTTTTGTTTGAGAAGTTTAAATAATTAATTTGTCAGGTTTTTAATTTTTAGAATATTCTGAACATTTAATTGAATAATTTGGAGACCGTTTAGAAGAAGATGATTTAAATTATCTCTAATTAAGATGATGCATTAGAACTTTTGGATTATGAGGGTTTGATTTTAAAGTTCAGATGAAGCAGCTTCAATTGCTCAGAAACTCAGTACGAATTTCTTCCTTTTAAAAATTCAACATTCCATTATTTTGCCGAACCGGGCTTCTAGATTGCAGATGACAGATTAATGATGCACTATGTGCTTGCATATTTTGATTAACTAACAAACAAGACTTCTTGGTGACATGTTCCATGGGGTATACACTAGACGTGCAAAGTTAATCTGCTACACATACTTTTTCTTTTTGTGAAGAAATTAAACTGAAACATTAAGAAATTGTACTTTGTAATTATGTATGACCTAGCTAGGTTAGACTCGCAGGAAAGGCAAGTCGGGATGTCTTAATGTGACTATCTACTGTAAAGAAGCTAAAGGCCGTAACATAACTACATAAGAACTAGAATAAAAGATAGAACATGCAACAGCTATTATATGAGCAATCACCGAGCTTTTGACAGATCCATTTCCCTCTAATTTGCAGTTGCAGTTGCTAATTTTCAAGATTACTGTGTTTTAAAGGAATGATTGAAGACTAAGAAGAATTATATCTAGTTTTAAGGGATTTAATTAATCAAACATAAAAATCATTTTTAATTAAGTTTGACTCAGTTTTTGAAAAAGATAGTTCATGATGTACTCAAAATTTCAAATGGTTTTAAACTACTTTAGACTAATTCAGAACACTAATCGGATTGAGTTGGTTTGAATGAGATATATTCATCAAATCTAAAAATAGTCCATGTAATACTATTTTTATTTCAAGATTCTTTTTAACAGACCAATTAAGGTTATATCCTCTTAAATTAATCATGTTACAAACTTGTTACAATTCAAAACATTAATAGAGTTGAGTTAGGCTTGAATTAGATATATCAATCCAACCAAAAAATAACTCAATTTTTTTTTTCTGAAATAGCATAACTGATAACTAGATTTTTGCCAGCTCCTTGGCCGGGAAGCATATTTTGTATATTTTACTTTGATATTGTTGCCTGAATTGCGTTATGAAGTAATATTTTGTGTTATATTATTTTTTTTGAATTTTTATTACTTGTTTGGTTGGGAAGTATAATACATTGTATATTTTATTTTGATATCCTTGCTCGAGTTGATATCCTTACCCGAGTAGCCACGTATGAAGTAGTATTATTGGATTATTACTTGTTTGGTCATTGTTAATACATCAACAACAATTTAACTAAATCGAAATGGATATGTAAGTCGCGGTCTCCTTCCCTCTTTCCAGTGAAGACAACCAGAGTGGGAAATTAAGATGATGACTGATCCGAATTGTAGCTCTATCATGCTTGTGGGTGTTTGCGTCTAACGTGAGGAATGCGTGGGAGTGAAAAGATCTATTGTGTACTATATAGTTTGGCCAACTGGCCGAAAATTTATTGTAAAACAATATGTGGCAATGCATTTAAAGTTTTAAATTATGCTTTTTAACTTACTTTCCGATTTTGATAAATTTAAATTCTAGATATAACAAGTGGAATTTGGAATTACAATTATATTGTTTAATAAATTTGTTAAAGAATGAATTGGGCGACATATGTAAGGATTATTGTTTTCTAAAAGCACGTGAGATAATCATTATTGAACGATATGAAAACTTATATGTTGTAACATCTAATCAAGATTAGAGCTACGAAATCCAAAATCTAACAAAACAACCAGTACCAAATGAAAACAATGAAGTAAGTCTGACATGTACTACCAAAAACATTGAAATGTATCATTCATCATCTGAAACTTGGAGCTTCCATTTTTAAGTCTTTTTTCTTGAAGGTTGCAAGAGGAGCATTATCATATGTATGATCATCTTCTAAAAATTCATTGGATTTAACACATACACATTTAGTAAGAAACATGTCTCCATTTATAAAAAATATAAATAATTCATCACAAAGTACAAACCAAAACACGGGTATATCGCAACAAAATCACAAACCATTGCCGTAGCAAGCTCTATGTCGTCCTTGTTTATGCCTGCTACACCCCCTCTCGAGGCCTCAATGCATCTCTAAGTTTGATTAAAACCACATAGCACATGTTTCTCCAAAGTCACTTACTCCTTGGTCTAGCCAGCTAACCACATTAGACAAACCACTTAGATAATATGAAGCACTAAACTTAAACTACAAATAAATATGTACATCTGAATCATGATAAGTCAAAAATACTTTACCAAATACACAAAAGTCACAAACGAAAGGAACAACGAAAATAGACAAACAAAAAAAAGTCAACTTCTTCAAACAACTTAGTAGTAACTTCCTCTTGTGTATATGCTCATTGGGAATAGGTGACTTCTCGGGTTACTTCTCCATCAGGAATCACAAAAATGTATATTCTCATTGGGAATAGGTGACTTCTTCGGGGTCGTCCATCATGGCGATGACGGCAGGTAGATATCGAAGATTGTGTGTTGATCCTCGCCTTTTGTTTTAAAACTCGTTTTAGAATTTTACTCTTATCAGGTGCATATGCTATGAGTGGTTGTGGACTAGTATAATGTGAGATATGGTTTTGTAAAATATAGTGGTCTTAAGTGTAAGTATATGGTTATTGTCGTCCGAGCTTGTGAAACTTGAGACTTCTGTTTTATATGTATATGTTTCCTTCTGGACTTCAGATATAGTGTTTTATACTGTGTAAAATAAATAAGTCATATATGACATTGTGAGCAGTTTCTGTGTTGACTGATTAATTATATGGGTACATTTAAGCACAATCCTGGGTTATGAGGAAGGAATTAATTGGATGAGTTCACAACATTAAATAATATATATACGATATAAGTAGTGTAACACCCCTATTACTGCTCCACTGTTTTATATTTAAACAAACCAGTTAGTAGTAGGGTGTTACATGGTGGTATCAGATCTCAGTCATCTTCTGCATTATAGGTATGCTACCTTTCTCTCTTGGGGCGTCGCGAACCTCAAAAGAGGGGAGGTATTCCATACCCGTATCTACACAAGTGATCGAGTGGTTGTGTCTTTTTTATCCATATTCAGTTGCACATAGGCATTATGATTTGGACAGGATTTTTAAAGAGGGATTTTGAAATTAAAGAGTTTTCTAAAAGAGGATTACTAAAGACCATTATTTTTATAGTGTGCACCGGAGTCTTGATCAGGGTGGAGGCATTTATGTAAACCAAACTCGAGCAGTGTTAGATTATAAGAGGATGAAAGGTTGTGGTGGAAAGGAATTTGATGGGGAAGTATAGATCCACAAGTAGTTGTTGATTATATTCGTGACATGAATGCGGCGTTTGACCAGCTGGAAGCCACACCAGACGAGCAGCTTCGCTATTGTGTTTTCTTGCTTCGAGGGCATGTAAGGACTTGGTGGGATGCAACAATAATGTATGAGGAAGATCCCTTCAGTTTAGGATGGGAGGAGGGTCAAATAAGATTTGATACAGATTTATCACTGATTAGTGGAAAGAGGAAAAGATGATGGAATTCATATCACTGAAGCAGGGGGGATCTGACAGTTCAGAAGTATCATACCGAATTTACTCAATCATCCAGATGGCATCATACCATTCCATCAGAGCGAGACACAATTCTGAAGAAGCATTTTCTGGGAGGGTTTCAAACAAATATTTAGAAAGGGATCTCCAGTTCTAACATGGCCAGCTGGAAGGGTATTAAACAAGCTGCTTTAGGGGTCAAATACTTAGACAGTATGGGAAAAGAGGAATGGGAAGAAAAGAGAGAGGATCCAAAAAGAAAAGCGGTAAGTCAGACTGTGAGCTACTCTGGACAAGGACCAGAGCAAAAATGAGGACCACTAGAATGTCTTATCAGAGACCTGTTTAGAACATGTTATGATAGTAGACAACATACACACAAGCACCAGCAATGATTTGTCAGCATTGTGGGAGGAGGCATTTTGGGAAATGCAGAGTATTGACAGGGGGTGTGTTGGATGCGAGGATTAGAGACATCCACTTAACAACTGTCTGTTGGTGATTGATCAAGCCCAATCTGAGGTATCGGTTTAACAGAATAACAAAACTCCATATGGGAGCGGGTTTAGAGGAAATCCAGGTAATAGCTATCAGGGAAGTGTGGGATCCAAGGAGGTAGAGGTACGGGAGCTAATGCACGACCACTTGGTAGTCGTTCCGTGTTCTTCGGTAATAAACAATCGAGAGGAAAAACTCAAGGGAGGGTCTATGCATGACTCGTGAGCAGGCTGAGGTCGTGACAGACGTGGTTATGGGTACACTCTCTATCCTTGGACGTACATTATATTCCTTATTTGATACTGGTTCCAAACATTCTTTCATTTCCTGCCAATTTGCACTATTGCTAAAAGTGGTACCTAAGAAGTTGGGGTATAGTTTTGAGGTTAGAACTCTGGTGGGGAAAACTATGGAGATAAAATCAATTATTCTGAACGTTTTCTTATACATTGAAGGAGTTCAACTATCAGGAAATCTAATGTTGTTACCATTTGATGACTTTGATGTAACCCTCGGAATGGACTGGTTAACTCAACATGGGGCGATGTTGAATTTCCAAAAGAAGGAAGTTAAGATTAATCTGCCTGGAAAATTGAAAATTTTGTTTAAAGGTATATAGAGGAAGGAGCATGAAAGTTTCCCATTCTTGTTAGTTGTTCAAGCTTCCAAGCTTATTCGGGATGGATGCGAAGCATACCTTACCCATGTGACTGTGGAAAACACTGAGAAAATTGAAGAGGTAGCTGTAGTAATGGAGTTTCTGGATGTATTTCCTTAAGAATTTCCAGGACTTTCTCCTGGAAGAGAGGTTTATTTTTATATCGAATTGGTGCCAAGAACTGCACCCATTTCGATAGCACCATATAGGATGGTACCAGTGGAGTTGGATGAGCTGAAAAAGCAGTTATGAGAGCTCTTAGAAAAAGCTTTCATAAGACCAAGCGTCTCACCTTGGGGAGCACCTGTATTGTTTGTAAAGAAGAAGGATGGATCGATGAGGATGTAAATACATTATCGTCATCTGAACCAAGTGACAATTAAGCATCGTATCCTTTGCCTAGGATTGATGACCTATTTGACCAGCTTCAAGGTGCATCGGTATTTTGGAAGTTTGATTTCAGATCTGGTTATCATCAGTTGCGGGTTGCTAAAGCAGCCATTCCTAAAACCGCATTTAGTACTCGTTATGGACACTATGAGTACTTAGTGATGCCATTTGGATTGACTAGTGCACTAGCAACGTTTATGGCACTCATGAACAAGGTGTTCCATGAATTTCTTGACAAATTTGTGATACTATTTATTAACGACATCCTCATATACTCAAAAAGTGAAGAGGAGCAGGCAGAGCACCTTAGGATGGTATTAATTTCCTATGGGAGAAGGAGTTATACGGTAAATGTTCAAAGTGTGCCTTTTGGCTGAAGGAAGTTTTATTTCTGGGTCACTTGATATCTAGAAAAGGGCTAGAAGTGGACCCGAGAAAGATTGAAGTTGTGGTTAAGTGGGAGCCACCCACCAATGTATCAGAATTACGGAGCTTCCAAGGTATGGCTGGATATTATCGACGATCTGTTGATTGATTCTCTAAAATCGCTATTCCTTTGAGGAAGCTCTTGAGGAAGGGTACGACTTATCGTTGGGATAAGAAGTTCCAAGACAGTTTTGAGGAGTTAAAGACTAGATTCACTACCTCACCGGTACTCACTTTACCCACTTCTGGGGCGAATATGTCGTGTATAGTGATGCATCCCATCAGGGGGTGGGATGTGTACTCATGTAGGATAGAAAAGTAATTTCTTATGCATCAAGGCAACTACGACCACACGAGGTTAACTATCCTACTCATGACCTTGAGTTGGCAGCAGTAGTTCATGCCTTAAACGTGGTGTCACTACCTTTACGGTGAAACATTGAAGATTATGGCAGATCATAAGAGTTTGAAATATCGTCCGAGCCTGTGAAGCTCGACACTTCTGTTCTAAATGTATATGTGTCCTTCTGGACTTCAGATATAGTGTTTTATATGGTGTAAAATAAATAAGTCATATATGACATTGTGAGCAGTTTCTGTGTTGACTGATTAATTATATTGGTACGTATAAGCACAATCCTGGGTTATGAGGAAGGAATTAATTGGATGAGTTCACAACAAGAATAATATATATACGGTATAAGTAGTGTAGCACCCCTAATACTGCTCCGCTGTTTTATTTTAAAAGGAACTAGTTAGTAGGAGGGTATTACTGCGTGGATGCCCTTACTGTTCTTGCTCCATTGTGACGTCCACTCCCACTGGACCATGTCCTCCAACTTGCACGACATTCATAAGGTGTGGTGACACCATTCCTTCTCTTTGTACATCCATGCCTCTTTGGTTTAGTTGATCCCATCATTCAATCCATGTTCAAGGTTATTTCCCTCACCTTCGACTCTTCCAGGCTGGGCCTGAAAAAAATGAATAAGTTAGACATGATAAACTTTGGAATCATAAACAAGATTGGCAGTTCACTCACTCTATCAAAACGGCGTGGGATGTCCTCGCATTCTGGCCATGTTCCCTATACTTAGTGTGCTACACAGATGATCCATGGTGGCTTAGCTTCACACCGAGTCCAGACCACCTAGGTTGGCCTTGCAACTCAACAGCTTCCTTCCTCCTATTCTTCTTTGGGGGTCCAGGCAGGCGTTTAGTCTATTGGGGGGGGGGGGGGGGGGCGACAGAGAGGCCATAGGTATGCGGCCATGCTTTTCTGCCAACTAGGGTAGGGACACCATACTTGTATGCCTTTGCCACTATTGCAGTGTTGTAGAATGTGTTGACGAACTCCTTCAAATCCAGTCTCATAAAGGCTATCACCACTAAATTATGGGTGCAAGGGATACCGGAAAAGTTGTAATACCCACAAGTACATGTCCATTGGCGCATGTCAACAACGTACCCCCTAGAAAAATCCTTGACCTCACAGAGCATGTTCAGGCTTGGGACCGTTACAGAATTCCTAGCACAATGCTGGCCATTCTCTATAATTTTCCTAATTCTAGGACATATAAGATTTGTACACCTAGAGAACAATTTATTTTTCTTCCCTTGTCACTTCATGACATAAATCCTAATCTCCTCTAACCTTTTAATTATCATCCTCAAATGGAACTTCACAATTAAACCATTAAAAGTCTCATAGATATTTCTCTCCGTAAAATCACATTTAGGGACATTAGATAGGAATGCTCTACAGAAAGTATGAGGATCTTATTCCTCGAAGTTTTGATGGGGCTTCTTACCGTCAGTGTTGGCCTTTTGGAACTCCTCAAGCTCCTTGAAGTGTTATGTCCAGTCAGACTCGTTGCATGCATATACACAGTTCCAAAACACAATTCTGGCGGCATCAGTGTTGTGCTTCGCTTTCCATTTACACGCATGGCGCACTTCTAGTGCTCAGCGTATGGCATAACCACATTGAGAGCTGCAACAAGGCCATGCACATAACAGTGGCTACATAAGCTTGAAGATGGTCATACACGAGAATACATTGATTATATACGGCTTACGATTACCTATTGCTGGTTAGATATGACACTCTAACCCCTACCATCAACTATCCCAAATTCTTCTGTCAACGTAATAACGAACCAAGTCTAAGAATCTGTGTTTTCACCTTCGAGTATATCCCATGCTATCGGGAAAAACCGGTTATTCCCGTCCTTCCCAACTGCTGCAAGCAACATCCCCTCAACTTCTCCCTTGAGGAAGTAGCCATCGAACGCAAAAATATTTCTACAGCCTTCTAAGGATCTAACCATCAGTCCACTGAAGCCTACATAAACCCTCTTGAAGTAGATAGATTGGGATGTTAGGTGAGGCTCAACCTAAAGCATGAAATGACCCCATTGATCTACTCTCTCAACTTAGCTACGTAGTTCCTTAGAGTCTTGCACTTGTCTTTAGCTTTCTTCTTTGCCCTATAGTATTTCCACAACGACACGCCAATGTCTTACCTCAGCCTCACTTCAACTACTATTTGGCTCACCTCAATGTCTTGGTTGATCCTGAAACTTTCTAAGAAGTCCATGTCTATCCACTTTGAGGTAGCCTAATTGTTGGCAACACTGCATGGACAATTATGAGCAGTTCCGAGCCTCCTTACCATAAAGGATTTGTTCCCTTTATACCAAGCTTTAGGGGTGGAAATTGGTTTATGGTTAGTGGTTAGAACCGCTAACCGAACCATGACTTATGGTTTGCGGCTAACCACTAATCGCATACTCGGTTATTTATGTGGTTTTTGGCGGACAATTAAGGAAATTTGTGGTTTGTGGTGTAACCGCAAATCGGTCGGTTAACCAGTAAAAAATAGAAGTAATCAAAAAAAGATTCAATTGGGCTTTTCCACCACGTGATCAGTAAAAGCTATCGTTCAACTTATCTTCAGTTCTCAAATCACACTCTCGAACCTTGTCTCCCTCGACGGTGCTCAACCAGAACCGAAGTCGTGATTCGTGAACCCTGTCTCCCTCGATGGCACTCAACCACTAGCGAAGTCGCTCAAGGCTCAAACGTTGTCTCCCTGCATTGCCGGTCCACTCAGGCCTCATAGTTCTGATGAGGCGGTGACAATAGCTACAGTAGGCAGGCGCATGCGGTGTTACCTATTAAGGTCTAAGGAGTTAAGGTACTAAATACCCCTGTTGGCTGTTGATTTCATGTACACCCTAATACCACTGATTATTTCATTTGAACCCTTCAACTGATTTCATGTGCACACCTAATTTGATTTCATTTACACCCTTGAACAGTTGAACTGATTTGTATTGAACTAATTTCATTTTGGTTGTATTGTTTATGACTGATTCTGATTGTATTATTTATAACTGATTTATTTAAATTTATGATTCTGATTGTATTACTATTGAACTAATTTCATTTTCACTTATGTTTTGTTGTAACTTGTAACCTCATGACTTAGTAAGATGGATAATAGGAAAAGAAGCATATCTATGCCTCCTCCTACATCAGAACCGGTAACACCTACCTCTGGTTCTAAACCTATAGCGCATCAGGAGTCCAATGATGTGCCTTAGACAGAAGAAAGCAATGTTGTATGTTCTGATGATGAAGAAGAAGTAGTAAGGACCTCAACTACTAAAAAGCAAAAGAGTTCCAACCTAAGAGCATCGATATGGGAGCAGTATCATGTGACTTATGCGAAAGAAGGGAACCCTTAAAAAGAAGTCCGGAAAGGCAAGTGCAAGTTGTGTAGCATCTGGATAGCAGCCGATGGGAGGAAAAATGGTACGTCTGCTTTAAAGAATCATTATGATGTTTGCAAAAAGAAATTTGAAGAACGTAGTTGTCAGACTCTTTTGAATTTTCAAGCTAATGTGGATGGGGTTGGTGAGTTAACTTCGAGGAAGTTTGACCAACATGAAGCTAGGATGGCTTTGGCAGAGATGACTATACTAGATGAGCATCCATTTAAGTTTGTTGAGAAGGAAGGCTTTAGAAAATTTATGAGGGTTTGTTGCCCAATGTTCAAGATACCTGGTCGAAAGACAATTAGGAAGGATTGTATAAAGCTATTTCTTTAGAGAAAGGATAGCATGAAGTGTTTCTTCCATTGAAAAGGACTAGGAAGAGTGTCAATAACGACTGATTGTTTGACTTCTTCCAAAAATATGTGCTGCATTTGTGTAACTACTCACTATATTTCAAACGATTGAAAATTGAATAAGAAGACAATCAACTTCTGTAAGATAACCAGTCATAAGGGGGAGGACATTGGAGCCTCGATTGTAGGAACACTTGAAGAATGGGAGAAAAGAATTATTTTATGTTGCACTATAGACAATGCATCTGCTAATGATGTTGCAGTTTGGTACCTTAAGAAGAAGTTAGCAATGTGGGGAAGTAGAATTTTGGATTGCAAGTACTTTCATGTTCAGTGTGTGGCGCACATCATCAATTTGGTTGTGACAGAATGCTTGAGGGAAATAGGGATATTTATGAGAAGAGTTAGAGAGTGTGTGAAGTGGGTTAATTATTCACCTACTAGAGTAGAGAGTTTTTAGGTAGATGTCACTACTCAAAAGATCCAAAGTAAGAAGAGGAAGTGCATGGATGTGTCTACAAGGTGGAACACCACCTATCTAATGCTACAGTCTGCGATTCCGTATGAAACTGCAATCAACTTCTTGCTTAGAATTAATCCATCATAAGATTTTGAGATAAATCAGAAGATATAAGAGGAAGAGGAGCTGAAGCAAAAGGTACCCATGGGTCCGGCAACAATTGAAGATTCCCTTAAAGTTAAAAAGATGGTTCAGTATCTAGATCGCTTTTACATATTAACCAATATGGTGTCTGGTACTTCATATGTTACATCTCACCTATATTTCAAAGAGATGTGTGATCTAGAAACAAAAAGTGCGTTCGAGAGGAATGAAGAACCAGAGATACGGATGATGGGTGCTATTGTGAAGTTCAAAATTGGGAAGTATTGGATGGAAGGGAAGCAGTTGAACCCTAAATTGAAAAAGATCTTGTACATTGCTGCTATTTTATATCCAAGACAGAAGGTGCAACATGTTGAAAAGTGTTTGAAGAATGTGTATGGAGTTAGCAGGGCAACCGAGCTAGTTAAAGAGATAAAAGAGCCGTTTTTGAGATGTTTGAAGAATACAAAAGGATGGTTATCCCACCTACTCCATCAGCAACCTCAAATTCTAATTCAAGGATGTCGACTACCAAATTTGGTTCGAATGGCAATTACATTGGTAACCTTGAGATAGTTTTAGAGGCTCATACAGTACTTTCCAAGATGATAGCGACGAGGATGATGCAAAAGGTGAAACATCCTACTTGGGTTTGTATTTTGAAGAGAAGCAGTTTACGGAGGCAAATCGAAAAGAGAATGAAAACTCAACGGACTACGAACAAGACAGAGAATATCGAATGAGTAAGTTCTATTCACTTTAATTTCTGTTATGAATGGAATCAATACGTTGATAATGTAATATTCATTAGGTTGTTTGTTGATAATAATTAATGAGTGTATGTAGGATTTTTTATATTATCAAACACACTTACTGGTTTGACTTACACACAAACACACTTACTGACTTGAAGATTGGCATTATGATTGATTAGGCTATTTTTGTTACTCATAAGTCATAGCTCACTTAGGCTATTTTTGTTACTCATAAGTCATAGCTCACTTACTCTATAGTCTGTAGCCGTGTAGCGGTGTAGGACAAACTCAGTAGGCTGTTTTTTATTACTCATAACTCACTTTGTTGCTAATGAAATTATTATCTATGTGGCTATGTAGGCAGTTGATTGCATATTTGATATTTGCAATTGTAGTAGGCAGTTTCTGTCAGTATGTTATGTTGTAGACTAATTGTTTGTTATTTTGTTTACTTGTTGCAGTTCTCAACTCGCTAGGATTGAGTGACTGAAGATTCACAATTTTCACGAGGTAAGAATTAAAGAAGAGTTGGAACTTGAAACGTGTTATCATTTCATCTTATTTTCAAATTACGAATTTGAGATTATTACACTTATCATGCTGAGAATTATTTCGAATAGTGCTGGAAAAAATTTCAGTTCTTGCCGGAAAGTATTTCATTTTTTGCCGAAAATTTGAAACGATGTGGTTTTGTAGTTAACCAATAACCAAACCGCAAATCGCAGATTGATTAGTGGTTAACCACAAAACCGAGCATGTGTGGTTTTCGGTATATATTTTACACGAATTTTGGTTCGGTTAACCATTAATTTCGGTTCGGTTAGCCACTAACGAACCACTTCCAGGCCTACCAAGTTGTAAACGGACCATAGACAACCAGGACTTCGACAGACTGCTTCAGAACGACGACCCCCTGACCTAAGGCACCATAAGTCGGAACCACTGTATATGGCATGCTTTGTAACAACATGTTTGAACCGCGTTGGTGACTTAAACTTCATACCCAGGGTGAATTCCAAGTATCCGTGATCACAGTTTGGGTTGTAAATTGTTGCCCCATCATAGATATCTGGAACATCGTCGTCTTCAGAAATGTTACCCCAAATTTGATCGGAGAAGAGCTAGATGTCACTCATAAACTTTTACAGCGAGCCATGAAACTCGAAACCGAGTTCTTCAGTGCACAGTCAATCGTTCAGCCAACTATAGTGCCTTTGAAAAAAGAGCACAACCCTAACAAAGATCGCCTTCTAATTTTCACTAATTTTGATTTGACATCTGTAGTCTTAGGTGAGATTGCTATCAGAACTGCACCAAAGTCGGTCCAGCTTCCACCTGAAAATCAAATTACTTGCATGTCGTCATCTAAGTTCAGGAACACTTTTTTGGTTAATTAAATTACTTTTTTCAGGAACAGAGATCAACTATTTATCAGACACATTTCTCGTTAACACTGACATGATTTAGTAAATAGGATAAAAATAGGATGCCATCGGACCAAAGCATCAATAGCCATGCTTCTAGGAGACACTAATCCGATAGAACTTCTTCCTGAAATAAACAATCAAATTGCAGTTGAGCACGTCGTCTCCCAATTGTATGGAAGGGAACAAAGACATTCATTAACCATGAAATCACTCACGTTAACTTATTTAACCAATTGAAGTGATCATCTCTAAGCAATTGTTGATGAGTTGGACAGAGAAGATTAGTAAATTAGTAGAATCTGTTTTATAATGAGAATTTCAAGAAGTTTACCAACCATAATCGTAGTTCATGAAGATGATATCAGGGGAAGAACATGAGTTTAGGATTCAGTTTTTTACACAACCTCCCTGATACGTGTTCCGGCATAAATCCATATATGTTCTTGCCTAAATCCCATATTGAAACAAACCGAAGAGCTAATAACCACAAGTATCGCATTCTCGTGAGATAATAACCATTAAACTCTGTGTATGCATGCAACTGGGAAGAGCCAAATACACAACTATCATTTATTAAGAATCCAGAATGATAAAATATAGTATAACTAAATAAACAGTATGCACCAGAATGACAAAGCTAGTTAAACTCTAATTATCTTCCACTTCCTATATAAACAAAATTATCTCCCACTTCAATTTACATAAAAACATATGAGGCTGGCAAGTAAAGAATAAGATAGCAAGAAACAAAATGAACTGTCAAATGGGTTCTCAATTTGGTGCTTTAGACATTATTCCTTACAGTCTAACAATGATGAAAGCCACCTCACAGGTCTAGGTCATGAAGCTTTGAATCCAAGGAATCAAGGACTCAGAGACAAGATAGGCGAGGAGGTTACAGAGTTTGGAGAAGCTTGGGGCATAAGCAACGCCTTCGGGAATGGAATTGGACTAGATGAAGCCAAAAGCACGCTTGAGTGGATCAATAATGATAAGTTCATCCTTGAAGAACAATCCATTCACCAAGGAGCCATGGAGTCAGCCAAAGGCATTGATGCCGGCATCGACATCAAACTCAGCACCGCGGCCGCACCTAAAAATTGAAATCCGCAAGACCGAACGTTAGGGACAACTTGTCCCACACTATCTTTGCAGAAGGGGTGTGGAATGATGAGAAAATACATGTCCCTGAGTTTGGTGCCATTCAGAGCATAATCAAGTCTAAAGGTGCGAAATTACTTGAAATCTAAACAACCGATTTTGGAGGATTGCAACAAATCTCACCTTGGACCAAACAAGAAGACTTTGTCTGCACCATCTCTGTACCAGGAGATTAATGGGCCATATGAAGACCATCTAGGCCATTGGAAGTAAGGAGAAACGAGTTCGGGCTCGAAGCTCACAAGTGGACTCGTTACGGTGATGCTAGAGCCTCCGAAGCGAGGCCTCTTTAACAATTTTGAACCCGGGCCAAATTTTCTCACACAATCAGCTCCTCAAACACTCATGAGGCTGCTATTAGTGTGTCCAAGGCCCGAGACCAGGCTATCTACCCTCCACCAAGGCGCACGACTCACTAAGCCCATTTGAGCTTTAGTGAGCCATAATCCGTTTGAGTTTTCTTTGTTAGATTCTGATTTGGATTAAGTTTGGATTTTTCTTTTAGTTGATAGGATTAGTATAGGTAGGCTCAAGGACTCCTTCGTAGAAGGGTCTTTGGTCGATTGGGTTTTTTATGGAACAAGGATTGACCTAGTCAAGATTTGATCCTTAAGGAAGAGGGAGACTTGCCTAGCAATGACCCTTCTAAACGTATCTTTTACCTTTATTTTCTTTCAAGTTTCGGCCACCCTCCTTCTCTATAAAAAGGGTATTCCGGCCCTATAATCAAATCAGACCCCCTTGAAATCAATCAAAGTAATTTCGGCTTAGGCCTTTATCATTTGTTTTATTTTTAGCACGTCGTTGCTAGGATAGGGAATTTGGTTTATCATAGTCGGGTTATCACCCCTCTTCATGGCACCTTCGATTTATCGAGGCTTTAAACCTCCCTTCCACCTTGTGATCGATTGGTCGGCTAGGTAACTATTCCATCTGATTGTTGGATTTGTTTCGAGTTTTTGAAAATCCTATTTTGATAAATTGTGTCGGCCGTCGTTATTCGTGCGTTCCGGCTCATATCAGAAAATGAAGCATGTTTTTGAAAGCATACAAATTTACACATCGAGGACACTAAAAGCATGTATCTCTCCGGTCTATTTACTACATGGCCATCATCTATCAATTGCTAAAACATGAGCTACAATGTAGTTGACCTTTTAAACTACTGCTGAGAGCTCATTTAGCGGAGGTAGCCTAGAAAAAAGTAGAGGCAATCCAAATATCAACATCCTCTCCGTTTTCGTCACTGGAATCCAAAAAAAATGTTGCACTCACTCTACCGTTAATACTTACCTATATAGAACGCTACTCGAATTATGGAAGGTTATGGGCGGCGGCGACGACGACGGTAGGAAGTGTGCGGTGATGATGGTGTCCTAACAGTGCATGATTGTGTGTGGGATTTGATTTGCTAGAGGGGAAGAAGAGGCAGTTGACAGCGGGTTGGATTTGCTGGATAAGAAGAAGTATTGAGGTATGATTCTTTTTTGGTTCAGAATCCAACAACATGGAGACTGAGTAATTGCCCATGAAGAATACAATGATTGTGCGTTTTTCCTTTTGTCGAAGAGCATGGATGATAGGAAGTTTCCGGTGAAGATTATGGAACATGGAGGATGGGAAATTGCCCGCGAAGAAAGAGGGAGAAGAGAAGATCTCTATGAAGGCCATAAACGACTTGAAACTAGAGCTGAGTGAATTGTAGAGATGAAATTGAAATAGTGAGGTAAGATTTTGCTGGGCGCTAGAGACGGAGAGGAAGAAGGATTTTGGGGAAAATATAACTTTTGGGTTTACTTATTTGTCAGGTTGGAAGGGAAAGTTACTAGAGAAGAAGGAGAGAGGAGAAAGAGAAAGAAGGTAGGCAGACGTTAGCGGTACTCAAATATTGAAATATATATATATATGTATATGTATATGAGGTCATATTTTTATAAGTTTATTGGGCTACGTTCGTTATCTCTTGACCAATTCAGATAATGATTGGGTTGACATTGGATATGTTCAAATTAGCATTTTTAAACTGTTACATATTTCCAACTTTGAATTAAATGTTGGATACATATTCTTAAACAGTTAATTCTTAGCTACATAATTAAAGTAAATTTTATTTAATCTCGATCTAACAATGATCTCTTCATGTTTGCCGTCCAATATATACATTTGCTTCAGTTCAAGTTTCCATTTTTTTTAATGTAAATTCCAATTTGAGTGTTGTATTTTTGAATTCTCATATTAGGTATTTAAATATACATCAAGCTTTTGTAGTATGCAAGCATGTCTATTGCTCTTTTCAAATATAAAGATCAATTAAAATGTTGTATTTTAAGATTTCTCATGGTAAATATTAAGAGATATATAGAGCTTTTGAAGTAAATACATATAATGATGTATGCATATCTATTCTAAATTCTATTCTTGACATATGTTGATATATTTCTTTAGCATTCCTTCGACTTTAGACGTGTTGAAAGAATTTAAAAGTTAACTGAGTTATAGATGTCTTAAGGTCATAACAGCGATAATGATCATTAGTAGGAAAACTTATTGACAATTAGTTATACTTAAGTTAATTTATCTAAATTGTCAATAATAATATAAACAAAGAATCTCAAATTGGCCAACGGGCGAAACATTATCTAAGCTCAAACTTTACACATGTTCGAAGAATTTAAAAGTTAAGAGAGTTTAGATGTCTTAAGATCATAACAACGATAATGATTATTTGTAGGAAAACTGATTGACAATTAGTTATGCTTAAGTTAATTCATCTAAATTATCAATAATAACATAAACAAAGAATCTCAAATACTATTTTAGCTCCAACTTTAGACGTGTTGAAAGAATTTAAAAGATAAATGAGTTTTGATATCTTAAGATCATAATAACGATAATAATCATTTGTAGAAAAACTTATCGATAATTAGTTATATTAAAGTTAATTTATCTAAATTTTCAATAATAACACAAACAAAAAATTGGCTAACGGGCTTAACACTATCTAGTTTAGCCTATATATAGTTATTAAAATCCTATTCATCTTCATCCTAAAAGAAACCGTCGCCACAACCCGCACCCCTTCTCTATGGTCTTCCCCTCTCTAAATCGTCTCCCATTCTCCGTTGACGTTGCTCTCAGGTCTTCCTCCCCATCATCCTTCCATCGTCTCCTCCCCTATGGATTCTTTTCCCTCTCTTAGACATCGTGTCTCCTACTCCAACTGTAATGTCCCGGAGGGCTAGGGTTTCAGCGAATAGAAATCCTTTAGTCACTATAATTATAAACTTAACGAAAGGGTCCAATTCATTACATTCCCACCTTGTGAAATATGGCTTGTCTCAATCCGGTTCAAGCATCCCTGAATTTTGGAAACTTAGCCTTGAAAGGTTGCCAATCTTCCCAACTGGCGTCAGCCGTACTATGATTCGCCCGGTGCACTAAAATCTGAGTAAGAACTTGATTTCCTTTTTTTTATAAACCTCCTGGCCAATATTACAATAGGTAGTTTCTTCATCATTCCTTGTCCATCCAAATATGGTAATTGAGAGCTTACCAGGGCATGATCACCTACATCCATCCAAGACTGGGTGCACAAAAACAGTTGCAGGTAGTTGGAGTTCATAGGTTGTTACTTCACCAATTTTCTTCAGTATCACGAATGGACTATAGAACCTACTTGGGATTCTTCCTCTAAGCACTTATTTTTGTTTGGAAAGATGCAATTTTAAGGTAGACCTTTTGCCCAACTATGAACTTCCTCTCAAATTTGTGCTTGTCAGCCTGTTGCTTCGGTCGATTTTGTGCTCTAGCCAAGCTGTCTCTCATTTGCCCAATGAGTTGATGTTAGTGTTGTAACTTGCCTTCCACTGATGCTATGGATGTAGAAAGGGGGTTCAGCAGATCAAACGTGGATATTAAATAGCCATACAAAGCTTCAAATGGTGTTAGCTTCAGGTTGTTGTGATAGTTGGTGTCTCTATATGATACTATGGTAGCTGGCATACCATGTAGCCTGAATATATGATGCATAAAGGTTTGAGCCACAGTTACAGCTATATAAGGATGGCTTAGGGCTATGAAATGCACATACTTAGTAAATCTGTCTATTACCACTAGTGTAGCTTCCTTACTTCCAGATTTAGGCAATCCTTCAATTAAGTCCTATGATATATGTTTTCAAGCTTGGTTTGGAATTGGAAGAGGTTGGAGCAAGCCTGGATAAAGAAAATTTTCTATCTTTCACTGCTGACAAACATGACATTTGGTATCCCATTCAAACACCATTAACTTCAATTTAGGCCAGGAAAAGTACCTCTTGATACGTTGGTATGGAGCTTGTCCTCCCAAGGGTGAAGGATGGAACAAGTGTAGTAGTTGTTCCCTTCGTGTCCCTCCATTACCGACATAAATAAGCCCCTTGTATTTCAGCACCTCATGTATATGAGTAGAGGTTTGGCCCCCTCGAATGATAGCCTGCTTAGTGATTAAGTTCTATGCATCAGCATCTCCAACATAATTGTCTTTAATGTTAAGCATCCACTTTGGTAGTGTAGTTGAGATACTGAAGCAATGAACTTCTTCAAACTTCCTGGACAAAGCCTTCCCCTCTATGTAGCGTCTCCATCTTCCTACAGCAAACAACACAACTAGATACTCTTTCTCGTAGGTAGATAACCCTTGGTTTCTTGTGTTGAGTGACTAACTCAAAAAGCCATTGGCCTCCCCTGCTGTGTTAGCACATCTCATATCCCAGTCCCAAATGTATCTATTTCTAGGATGAAGAGTAGCTGGAAATTTGGTAAGGTGATGACATTCGATTTACCGCGATCATCGCCCTCATTTAAGCAACATTTCATGCATAAGTGTATAGCTTTGGGCAGCAGTTTAGGATGTTTTGCGCAGTTCTAGCTTCTAGCTCAATTTAGTGTCTCGAAACCCTTCGTTTTGGAGTGTTTTTTTATATATATTTCAGGTAGAAGATGATACCGAGGCATTATTTGGAACGATACATGCATGCATAGACAAGACGAGACAAACCAAGGACTCAAAGAAAGAAAATTATGCATGTTGTCACAAATGGCACCTTGACCTTGTCAAAGATTGTGCCTAGGCTTACGTACAATATTTGACAATGTTAGGCGCCATATATGACATCACTCACCTGGATCATGGTTACAAATTGAGCCTTGACTCCGTCAAAGATTATGCCTTACCTTTGGCGTAATATTTGACAAATCCTATTTAGAGGCCTTTCCTCATTCGAAGAGAAACTTTCTCGGACTTCAGAGTAAAATTAAGAGATTTGGTAGCATCTTCAAGGTGACTTTTAGGAGCTTGGATTGGACAAGTAATCGAGACAGTGAATCAAGTTCTTCGGAACAATCTATGAAATTAGGTTTTTCGAGATTCTTCTTGTAACCCTAGTTTCGATGTGTTCTTCTTTTGAATCTGATTTGTTTGTTGAGATTCTGAGTAGTTAAACTTCTCATGCTTAGATTATATGAACCCTAGGTAAAACCTTATGAACAAATGATTTGATTATGTTTGACGACTTGTGCGAGTTGGATGAATTTCAGTTTATGTTTGATTTCGATTTCGTTTATGATCTTGCCTGATTAACTTGAATGGATATTGGTTAGATTTGTTTTAGACTTGAGAGAGCTTGCATAGCTAGAATACCAAAATCAAACAACTACGTTAAACGTCAACCCTCATCCTTCAGCGAATAAACTAGTATGTCGTGTGAGCAGGTCTTGTTCGTTTAATCACGTAGCGGGTTTCAGTCATTTGTCTCAAAAGAGCGGACTGATATACTAGATAAGTAGAAAATTAGAATATTGAAAAGGAAGAGATTTAATTAAAGAAGAATTGTGATGGTGAATTAAATTAATCTTGTTTTGTTTAAATCGTTGAATTTGTCTGTCATTTGTGAGTTTGGATTGCCTATTGGGATTTGAAGTCTAAGCAGTTTCATTCTTGATTGTTAAAACCAAATTCGTGCAGTCTTGCAATCTTTCACTTTCTTTTGATTGATCGATTGGTTCTTGTGGCACCTAAATCACAATTTTTGTTAGACCGATTAGCATTTCATGCAACTTTGAGTAGAATACAATAAGAGACCATAGGGAGACTCGACTCTAGTTAATTCATTAACTAGATTTATTTGGAGACGAGTAAAAACCGTTAATCAAAAGGCTAACATAAGGGTCCTGCTCATGCATTGTTTCGGCTCCTAAAAGCCTTGAGTTGCTATCTCTGTCCAATAGAAGTTTTCCTTCTTAAGAAAATCAGTTACAGGCTTGCTAATGATGCCATATCCCTTAATGAATTTCTGTAGTAGCCTGTCAAACCTAGGAAGCCAATAAGTCCTTTGAGATTGGTGGGGATGGGCCAATTTTACATGCTATTTTCTTTTGGTCAGTAGCCACCCCTTCTCTACTGATGCCATGCCCCAAATAGTCAATGCTGTTCTGGTCAAACAAGCATTTAGACATTTTGCATAAGTTGGTGTTGTCTCAACACCTTTAAGGTCTTCTTCGGGTGTTCTTGGTGAGTTTCCAAGGTAGGGCTATATATAAGAATGCCATAGAAAAACTCCAAGACAAATTGCCTCAAATATGGTGCTATGATTTTGTTCATTAACGCTTGGAAGGTGGCTAGTGAGCTAGTTAGTCCAAATGGCATGACTCTGAATTCAAGATGGCCATGGTGCATTCTGAAGGTCATCTTGTATTGATCCTCGAACTTCATCCTTATTTGGTGATAGCTAGCTCTCAAATACAGGTTAGTGAAGTAATGTGCTCCTTGCAACTCATCTAACCGGTCTTCAATGAGAGGTATATGGAATTTTTATTTGGTGGTGAGGTTGTTCAAGTGTATATAATCTACGCAGAACCCCTACCCTCTATCCTTCTTCTTAACCATTAGGATAGTAGATGCAAATGGACTATGGCTCTCCTGAACAGTTTGATTCAGCATTATCTCCTTCACTAGCTTTTCAATTTTGTCTTTTTAGCAGGAGTGTACCTATAGGGTCTGAGATTCACAGGTTTTGCTTTTCTCTCTAAAGGGATTTGATGGTCACACTCCCTTTTTGGTGGAAGAACCTTAGACTCTTCAAGAACATCTTGGTACTTCCCTAGCACTTCTTGCATTGATTTTGGTATTGGTTCCTTCTCAGTGTGCTCTCCCAGCTCCAACAAGCATCTAGTCATGCTAGCTAGCTTGGCCTTTAATAGGCTCTTGTAAGCTCTCTTCTAGAGATGGACTTGCACTATCCTGCATCCTCAATCCCTTGTAGAATCATTGGCTTCCCTTCCCATACGAAAGCCATGTGAAGTTCTTCAAAATCCATTTGCCCAAGGCTCATAGTCTTTAACCAATTGAATCCCAACACCAAATCATTCTCTTTAAAGGTCAGAATTCTAGCATCAAATGTGAATTTCTGCCCTTGCATCACCCACACAAACCCCTTACAATCCTTGGTGCTCAAGAGTACATCTCCATTGACCATTTTGACCCTCAAAGGGATCAAAGAAGACCTTAATGAGCTGTAAAATGAATTAAATCTTACTAAAACTAATTAAAATAATGGTTATGATCTTGAAACCTTACAAACCATAGGCTTAGCTCATCCTATCTTGGGTGATTCTGAGTAGAAGGAAGAGAAAAAAAGTGCAATCAAATGGATAACCTAATAGAGGAAAATGAAAAGTTAGTGAGGAAACTACAAATTGTCAAACATGTTGCATTTCTATTTTCCTTGAATCAACCCAATAAGGGGACTAGAGACAAAAAAAATGAAAATTCATCACCATAATAATACACAGACGCATAAAAAATATTGGAGACAGAAACGATGCTATAATTGCTCCGAGTTGGGGCACTATTTTTACTCGTGTCCCCATGTGAAAATTCGCTCCAATAAAATTGCAAAGACTATATTAATCTAAAAAAATCTTCATTTATTTTGTTAAGTCTTGATATAAGAGAGGACCTCATCTAGCGTGGGTACGTAAGAGTCAAATTCATAAATACATTGAAAATATCTCCCAAAAGTGAGTAGTACTAGGATAACAATTGCTCTTATCATGTCAAGCAATGTAGTCATATGTGTTTGCGGAGTTCTCTAGTTTGTGAAGGTTTCCATAGTCAAGCGTAGGAGGGAGATAAGTCATGTTATGATAAGTCTAATTTAGAAATCTTGCCTAATTTGAAAATTTTGCATTTTTCGTTTGTGTAAGGAATGTTCAACTTAGGTAGATAGGGGGAGCTTATGTTAGTGTTGCAATTAAGAGTAGCAAATTTACACAGTTTTGTAGTTGATCTAAGGGATTTTTGAAGTCCCAACAACCAAATGAATACCGAGAAGTATCAGAGTTGTTTTGCACTCAAGGTCCCTTCATTAGATTTTACTCAGCCTAGGTTTCACGGTCTAGTTCCTCAAACAAGGGAGATAAACTATCACTACAAAGAAATTACAAAGAAACTACAAACTAACTACACTAAATAGATGAGCAAAAGAAAAGCAATGGTCAACAATTAAAATGAGATGTTGCTAGGTTTTGAGACTAATCGATGCTTAAATACCAATAATAAGAAGAGTTGGACACATGGAAACCGACTATGACATTGATTCTCCTCTAGGCATTTGAAGGAATCCAAGACAAGGTCTTGCAATGGATTACCACTACCAATTCACAAGTGACCAAGCCAATTGGTAATGACTTAATGATTACCACAATCACCAAGCAAGGGGTGCTAGTCACCTTATGACATCCCCAAACATCCCAATCACTCAAGTGGTCACTACCTAAGTGATTACCGGAATGCGCTCTAAGTGATCGATGAAATGTCACTAAGGAAATCCTCACACTAAAGGTTGAATTAGGTGTGGCTTGATCCACACACACCTAAATTCAATCTTAGATTAACAACTAACACAATCCTATGCAAAGTCATACAAAGGAGAGTATTGATTTGACCTAATTCAGGCCAAGGTACAAACTAGTTGAAAACACCATTATCTAAGCACACCATTATCATAATAAGCATCCAAGTGCATCCAACCCCTCATCATGAGGGGATCATACTTGCAACAACATTATCTCTTGTCTAGCAACAACATAAGGTAGCTTATCATGGCAAAACTCAAAGGAGAAAGAGAGGTCACAAACACCGTTCTTGACATCTAGGTAGAAGGCTTGAAGGTGATGCTTCCTTGATCCTTAATCTTGACTTCAAGCTCCACCCAATCTATGCTAGCTCCAGAGCCTTTAATTGCTCCTCAATCTACTCATCTAGGGCTCTAAAATGGTGGGAGAAGAGGGGGACATTGTAGGTGAGATGAAGGAATGGATGTAGTTGAAGTTATGATTTCTCTCTCCTCAATTTCAGCCATAAAAACTCCTCTTTGCTGACTCCACACGCCGTGTAGATCCACACGGCTCCATATGCTGTGTGGTCTCATTTCCAACACGATAATTTCGTCATCAATTGCAGGTATCTCCTTCGCCTGACCTATGTTTGAGCTATGGTTGGTCTCGTTGGAATCCTCTTGGTGTTCTCTATCCATCAGATAGCTGCAAGTAAAAAACCCTTGTTTCTTCCAACCAAGGAAACACTGAGAAATTAAGTGTAAAGGACCAAAATTGTCCATTCAAGAAAACACAACACAAAACCCTTGTTTCTTCCAACCAATCACAAATGACAGTAAAAAACCAGTCAAATCGAGTGAAGAATCAGTTAAGATGGGGTCAAATCAGCTATGAATAATTATGCTATCAGTAGTTTATGAGTGAGTGTACGATTTGAATTAAAACTCCTCCCTATTACTATATTATCATACATGATATAGCTGTTGAGGTGCATGAATGATGGATGAAAATATAGATGATGGTTGTTTCTTTATTTGAGTCATTATCCAATAGGGAGTTAGGATCTAGTTTACTGTGTCAGTTATATGTGATTGAGTCTCGTGTGTTGCATCTGATAGTTTTGTCTATTTTTTGGTAGAAATGGTGGACTTAAGTCCTAATTATTAATAATAATGGCTCATGGAAACGACACCCCAATCATGTTCGCATTAATATAATCAACATTATTATGCGGGAAACAATCGATTCTATGCATTCCAAAAGGAAAAGAATGACCATGATGAGCTAGTAGATCCGCCACGTAATTCGCCAACCGAGTATATGCCTAAGAAGTAGGGGGGTCTAGCTTGGGAAGGTGAGCAGAGCTAGTCAGGATGGAATAAAACTAATCTTCTATCTTGAACATCTATTCTAGTAGTTGATTGGAGCCAACAACATTATATTGCTAGTCTGCAACGCGTCCAAGGTGGTACTGTGATGGCTGACAGTGGTCGTAAGGTTGGCGTGGTTGGTCTGTTGAGTGGCTCTCAGGGCCACCAATTGTTCCTCCAAGGTGGCTATTCAGTTTTTGTGATTTCCTACCATGAAGTTGTCGGAACGAGGCTCTGATACTAATTGTAATGTCCCAAGAACTAGGGTTACGACAAAGGGCTAGAAAGAAATGGTCGATGGAGAGGGCTAAGATTGAAAGAAAGAGGGAGAGAGAAATTGAGGTGTAAAGCTTTGGTGTTTCATTAATTGCATTCTGTAAACTCAACAGGCTAATGAAACACAGAGGTAAGGTGTCTGTCGTACTAGCCGTTGCAACAGTGAAAATGAAAAAAATGTCATACTTTAGAAAATAACAATCTAGTCACTATAAAATGAAAACTTAACAAAATGGTTCAAATCATTACACTTTTGTCCAATATATCTAGTGTCCCACTTAGTTTGATTATTGAGAAGAAACTTTCGAAAGTCCATCCTCTTCATGGTCAAAGCAAAAAAAAGGAGTAACAAAACAAAAAACAATAAGTCGGCAAATATTACAGAAAACAGATTATATGAAATTAAACTACAAACAAACATGAGTTATGTGCATCTTCAATCCAGAGTACAAATCATCGCTTCCGCCGTTAGGAAATTAAGTTAGCTTTGATGAGGATCTAAGAGCCACCCATTGCATTGAATGCAGCTTATGATGCAACATAAGTTACTGGAATAACAAGAAAATCCCTTGCTATTTCTTGTAGCATGGGCTATATAGGCCCATTTTGCTTCCACCAAACTGCAATTAAATAGTGGTCCAGTTTACTTTTTTATGTATGGACCTTTTTCTTTGACTCTCAAACACCTCAAAGTCATTATCAGTTTCTAAAGTTTTCTGTAAACCACCATTAGAACCGGAAGCACTAAAAAAACTCAAATTGTTAGAAATGAGATCAAGTTTGATCTGGAACTCATGTATGAGAACATACACAACTCTCTTAACTACATTGTTATCAAACCTAGCATCATCATCCCCAAACCTCAAAGAATAATACTCAATCGGGTCAAACTTGCATCTTAGATCAAGTATATAAGATACAACAAGAATAGTGTGAATAGTGGAGCCATAGCTTGAGAAATTCTTTTGATGAATCATGTAATTTTATTCCATAAAAAAACCACTTCAGAGCATACAGAGTCAAACAGACAAACTCTTGCCAAAGGCGATTTGCAAGACTACTGAACGAAGGCTAGCTGACAGACAAAATTGTAATCTGGTCAATAATACTCTGAGAAACATCATCAACACTCTTCGAATGATTGCTGAAGACACGAGCACAACGCTCCCTCCTAATAGAGCTCATCATAATACACCAAACAAGACCCTTAATCTTCGAGAGATCCGACTTCCCTTTCCAACAAGTACAAGCACCATTCAGATCCGCCTCCCAGGATT
Source organism: Linum usitatissimum (assembly GCA_030674075.2). Classification (NCBI taxonomy): domain Eukaryota; kingdom Viridiplantae; phylum Streptophyta; class Magnoliopsida; order Malpighiales; family Linaceae; genus Linum; species Linum usitatissimum. Next base: position 2,632,556 of record JAUJYP020000780.1, read on the forward strand.
GATGGATCCCAAACTCTGGAAGAATACGCTGCATAATCAATCTGGTAAAACTACACTCAAGGAAGATGTGATCACGACTCTCTCTGGCAACATCATAGAGCAAGCAAAACAACTCAGCAAAGGGATCCCATTTCACAATCTTATCCCTAGTAGCAATTTGTCCTCTAATAATCAGCCACACAATCATACTATGCTTAGGGATACTTAGTTCGACCACAACAAGGAGGACCACCCCACATTGGTAGCTTTTGGTCTAATTGTCTCCCAAACCAGACTCACTTTATATTTCATCATACCTTTACCTTCCCATAAGCAATTGCTGCCAATCTTGTCATAAGAAAGAAAAGGAAAGGCAATGGCATGAAGCTTCATAATCTGTTTTCAGTGCCAAGATCACATTGATGCATTATAGCTCCAAAGATCCCTTAATTTGATACGATACTTATATGCCCAAGCTACCCAAAGAGAGCCACTTCGAACATAGAAGTTCCACAAATGCCTGATCACATTGGCTGAGTTCCAGCTAATGAGGTCTTTTACACCTAAACCACCTTCCTTCTTTGGGAGAGCCAAGTGCTTCCAAGCAACTTTGGATCGACCACCATCACTTGTACCCCAAAGAAATTTTATGCAGATGATTTCAACTTCCTTAAGGAGAGACTTGGGAAGTAAAAACATCACCATCTAACGTTGCCTAATGCCTCCAACCACTAATTGAACAAGTAGCAATCTTCCTGCATAAGAAAGCATCTTAGCTTGTAATTTTATCAATAAAGGAACGATAGTCCTGCTTTTTAAGCTTCCCAGCACTAAGTGGAACACCCAAATAACAAAAAGGCATCACCGCCGTACTGAAACCAACATACTGAACTAGATCAACAGCTTCCCCACTAACCAAACCTGCAAAAAATAATTCACTTTTCTCCGCATTCAAGCTCAATCCAAAGAAAGAATGAAACTGATTCAATACGTCTCTAACTCCATCCACAAAGAGATTATCCGCCTTTGTGAAGACCATAAGGGCATCCGCAAAGCATAAATGAGTCAGTTAAATATTCTTGCACTGTGGATGATAACTAATTTTCCCTTGCATTACAGCTCTATCAAACAGGACAGACATAACTTCCATAGTGATCACAAATAAGTATGGGGAGATAGGATCCCCTTGTCCAAAATCACGCTTAGTCGGAAACTATCCACACTGAAAACCATTGAAACAAATCGAAAGCATAGTGGACTTGAAACAAGCATGAATCCACTGAATAACATTAAGGACAAAGTGCCACTCAACCGAATCAAAAGCCTTCTGAAGATCAATTTAAACGTGCATCTTGGAGTAACCATTTTCTGATTGTAGGTGCGGATAATTTCATGAGCCAGAATAACATTATCACTAACATACCTTCCTGAAATGAACGCTGATTGTGAAGGGCTAATGAGATCAGGGAGGACTCTGCTAAGACGATTGGCCAGCACCTTGGAGACAACTTTATAAATAACATTATAGCAGGAAATTGGCCTAAAATTACTCATTATTGTCACATTAAGCTTCTTGGGGATCAATGCAAGAACCACATAATTGACCCATTTAGGGAGATAGCCACAATTGAATAAACTATGAGGAGCATCCATAACATCAAGCCCCACGATCTCCTAATACTTTTTGAAGAAAAAAGAGCATCTTTTATTTCTTGATCAGTAACCCTCTCAATCAGCATTTCAGACTGATCATCACTAACATAGGTTCGGATCAGACCATTAAAATCACAAGGCTCAATTCTAGTACTACTCCCCAAGAGGTTCTTGTAAACGCTGACAGCTTCAGCAGACATAGCATCATGAATATCTAACACCTCCCGAACTTCAGTTGTGAGAATAGGCACTGTATTACGAGCACAACACGCTTTAACATATTGAAAGAAGAACTTAGAATTGCGATCACCTTGCTTAACCTGAAGGACACGAGCTTTAATCCTTAAAATTCCTTCCTTAGCCGTCGGCAAATCAGTTAATGATTGAACCCTTCTTTGAACCGCAGCAAAATTCTCAGGACTTGGAAAATTGAATGCTCTGTCTTTACAAATTTCAAGGGAAGCAGCAGCTCTACGAACACGGTTCTGAATATATGAGTAGTGACATGCATTCAAGGCTTTTAATTGAACCTAATAGCTTCTGAACTTCAACCACATTGACTCAACTATTTCTCTAATAATAGGAACAATATCATACTGCCATCTCATAAGCTTCAATCTTAGCTTAGGGAATTTGGGAAATAAAAGGTTGACAGTTAGGTCATTGCTAGTTTGCTATCGCTGAATATATCAGAGATGTAGCTCAAAATCACCAATCCCCATTGTGAAATTAGTAGGGGCAGAATAATATTGGGGTGGCACCTCTTCCACGGCAAGGTCACTTGAATTCCTTCCCATAGAGAGTGTGAACTTGTTGTCCGCTGGGAAAAATTTATGGACTTAAATGGGCTTTGACTTATTTGGACAATGGTTAATTACATGGTTAAAATCGTTTTAAACAAAGTTCAAACAAAGGTATTTGTTTTTTTATTATATTTGGGACAACTTACATTAAATTACCACTATTTCTGTAGAGGTTAAGTAAAAGTTCCAGAACTACCGTAAAAAAAGGTGAACAAGATTGAGGAGGAACCATCTGTTTTCCTTGGAGGTTATTACAAGAAAATAAGCAACATGACATGAGAATAGCGCAAAACGGATCTATGTCTATGTAAATTGGTCTGACCAAATGGACTTGTTTGGTAAATGATTATACTGTAACAGGGTATTCGGACTGGGGCATAAAAATATTAATGTCACTGACAGCTTGATTCAGATTCCATTCGATTATGAAAATCATCAGCCTCTGAAAAAGGCATCAATCCTTAAAAGTTTCGTAGAGCTTCCATTAATCCCCACACAAATATGCTACTTATGCAGGCTATATAGTTTCTTATCGTGTTAAAGTTGTCATTAGGTCATGGTGAGTAGTCTTATTGATAAATACACCTTAAATACTTGGTATGATAACGCACAAAAAATATGTAGGCACAAACTTTAGGGCCAGTCTCGCGCTGAAATTCCAATCAAGCCAAACTCTGTATTTCAGCAGTCAGTTGAGTTTGCAGAAGGCATTTAATGAATCAATAAAGCTTTACAGCTCAATTATCTGTCCCTCCTTCTCTCAATCCTCTCCCTTTCAATCCAATCATCTTCTCCTATTTATTCGCCGAAACCCAAGCCGTCATGGACATTACAATTGGTATCAGCGAGTTCCGACAACCAACATGAATGGAAACCATGGTAACCGAATTACAACACAGGAGAAACAGTTGAACGCCATACGAGCCACTCAGCTGACCAACCACACTAACCTTACTGCCATCGTTGACCACCATGGCACCGCCTTAAAGATGTTGCAAACTAGCAACGCTGCTCTGGTGACCTCCACTCAAAGATTGGAGCAGATGTTCCAACGGTTCTTGAAAAGACAGTAGGAGAACCCTCACAACGGAGATCAGGAGCGTTAAGGGTTGCTACTCCGACCAGACCATCTAGCTGCCCACCTACTGAAGCTTGACTTCCCATACTTCTCATGCCCAAACCTAACTTCTTAGGTAAGAAAGTGTACAAAGCTTTTCACAATTCATCATATTCCTCCTAACTAGCAAGTAGAGGTGGCCTTATTATTCTTGGAAGGAAAAGTTGACATATGGTATCAAGATTGGGCGGGAGATAGATAGAACTTATAGTGGGAAATCCTAGCTAAAGAATTGTTGGAGAGGTTTGGTGATTCTCCCTATGTGAATGTGGTAGGCAGTTTCAACAAATTGAAACAAACAGGGTTGGTGGTGGAGTATCAAGAGAAGTTTGAGGACCTTAGATCCAGAATATTGAAGTTGAATCTAACCCTTACAAAACCTTATTTCGTTTATAGCTTTATAAGCGGGTTTGATAAGGAGAAATTACCAGTGCTGCTCATGTTGAAACATGTAGACCCCACTAAAGCTTTCCTTTAAGCCAGAATGGAGGAGGCTGCAATGGAAGCCAGGAAGAAGAAAGCTCAGCAGCAGTAGAAACCTCAAAGAAACATCTTGTAAGCAAGCCTAGCTCCAATTTTCAAAGAGAAAATAAAGGATTATGATAGAAGTGTAGTGACAAGTACTTATGTGGTCATGTTGGTAGAAAGAAAATGTTGAATAAACTGGATGCAAAAATAAAAGAAGAGGAGGAGGGTGAGGAGGTAGAAATGATAGCAGTAGAAGAAGAGGAGACGGCTCAGATTGAGGTGTGTATGCAGTTAGAAGGAAACTATAATAGGGGATCTGCCATCAAAGTGAAGGGAAGAACTGGTAGACACCCTCTACTGATCCTAGTGAACACATGGGCAAGTCATACTATTCCATGCCATAAGAGCTCTAAGATCTTTCTTTACCTTGTTATACTTAGTTCGAAGATTTTTATATTTAGTTTCCACATCAACATAATTTTTTAAAAGCTCACAATATCTTCACTAGAAGGGTTAGAGTCATGATGACGCTAGATTTGTCATACTTATTGCCTTCATTTAAGTGATAGTTCATGCATAATTGTATTGCTTTAGGTATAAGTTTAAGATGTTTTATGCATTTTTAAGATTTTATCTCGTTTTAGTGTCTTGGACCACGTCGGGGTCCATTTGATGTCGTTGTGGAGTGTTTTCTATAAATTTCAGGTACATGACGACATCGAGGCATTAACTGGAGTGATACGAGATGCTTGGATGATCTAGGATAAGCAATGGGAAGCATTTTGACACCTTCAAGGATCTTGGATCTCGACTTGGTCGGAAAACGTTGCAGTTTTGTATTTTGGGCATATCTCCTAGCTCAAAAGTCCAATTGATCAAGGTCGGTGGCGTTGGAAAGGTCGTTCAATTTCCTATAACTTTAATCAGAGAATTTTGTCAATATTGTTGATATGGACTTGTCAAATGTGGTGCTATGGTCATAGCGCCATGTTTGACATCTTCATAGAGCCATTTTTGACAGTCCATTCTGGAAATTTTGTCAATCTTTGCGCTATACTCAGTATTTTGGGCATAAGTCCGTGATCTAAATTCCGATTGATGCAAGACCCACGGCATTGGAAAGCTAGTTCGATTTCCTAACATCAGCCAAAACGGTGGAGATTTGCATCTAAAACTGTCGATAACAGATCAACGTAATGGTCAAAGTCAAACTCATTGCCCAACAAGGAACTCTTGTAAACCTAATTCCAATGTGTTTCTTTGTTGATTTTAATTTGTTCTTAATGATTATGAGTAGGTAAACTCCTCGTACTTAGATTAGTTAAACCCTAGGTAATTCCTTATGAACGGATGATTGTTTAACTTTGACGATTTATGCGAGTTGGATGGATTTTGGTTTATGTTTGATTTCGTTTCCGTTCTTATTCTTGCTTGGCTGTCTTGAAAATCTTGTTATATTTTTCTTCATCTCTAAAGAGATTGCATATCTAGAACACCAAAATTAAACAACTAGGTTAGGTGTTAACCCTCATTCGGGAGCGAATAAACTAGTCCTTCGTGAGAGCAGTTCTCGTTTGTTTTGTCTCCTAGCAGATTTTAGATCTGCATCTCGAAAGAGCTGACTGTGATAGTAGATAGGTAGCAGATTAGCGGACCTGAAAGGGCGTGATTTGATTAGAGAAGAGATGCGACGGTGAATTGAATCTATATTGTTTTGCTTAAATCGTTGAATTTGTCTATCATTCGTGAATTTAGATAGCCTAGGGGGATTCGATGTCTAAGGTGTTTTCTCCCATTTGTGTTTCTCCACCTTATATTGTCTTTGTCTTGCAACCTTTATTTTAGCCTTTAGTTATAGCAATTTCATTTTGTTTTTGATTGATTGATTCTCGTGGCACCTAAACCACAAACTTATTAGCCGATTAAGACTTTTCATAACTTTGAGTAGTCATGCTAAAGAGACTCTTAGGAAATTCGACTCCGGTCAATCTATTAATCAGATTTTATTATGACTTACCTAAAAACTCGAGCAACGTCACCTGTACTTTCATCTTTTGCAATCGTCATTAATGCAAGAACTTTTTCTTCATCGGACACACAATCAGTTTCTTAGTCGCTCAAGGTAACGAGTGCTCATGCTTGAGAACTACTCTTTGATGGTCATTCAACTTAAAAATGTCCAGTTCTTCCACATTTGAAGCAAGTTTTCGGATCTTGATCATCTTCTTCTTTCTTGGTATTGTTTACCTGTGACAACTTAGTAGTAGACCAATTTCTATCAGTTTTCCTAGAGTATTCTCTATCACTAGTTCTCTTTCATTACTGTCATTGTTCCTAGTGCCATTTTCAGAGTTGCTTATCTATAAATTTTGTTTACGTTTGAGCAACCTCTTAATTTTACTGCTAAGCAATTCAATTTCATTATCTATTTCACTTTCTGATTTAGAATATATGTATATTTAGATATAGTCGAATGAAAGCAATATGCATATTTCTTTTAGAGCCATCTTCAAGGTTATCTAGTTTCAAAATATTTTTGTAACTCATCAAGGAGCCCGCAAGCTCATTTAAATGTAATTTAGTTAAATCTATAGCTTCTTCTATAGTAGTACGTTTAGGCATCCATTCACGTTGCAAACATCTCAAAAAATTTCGAACTATGTCAGCATTTTCAAAAGTTCTACCTTAATTTTTAAGCGTATTCACAATATAGTTAAATCTATAGAGCATATCAGAGATATTTTCATTAGATTCCATTGTAAAGAGTTTATATTCATAAACAAGCAAATCAATTTAAGTTTCTTTTACTCTAGAAGTACCTTCCTGAGTTACTTTGAGGGTTGACCATTTTCATTTGCCGTTGAATATCCACACACTCGATTGAATTCATTTTCTTCTAGCAAAATGTAGAAGATATTGATAGTCTTGGCATTCATCTGCATGACTTTCTTCTGTTTTGCTATCCATTCTTCTTTGTTCGCTTTAATCTCTGGAAAGTGAGTCTTTCACCACATCCCATAGAACGAAATCTATTCCTTCAACATATGCTTTCATATGACATTTCCAGAAACCGTAATTGGATCCATCGAACCAAGGAGCCCGACTAAAAATGGATCCGTCTAGCGGTGGTGCAACAATTTTTCCTTTTGACATAGCAATAGACATTATTCGTTTCTCAGAGTTGAGCGATCTTCTTCTTTGGTAGTCGTTGCACCCGTCAAAGTAACACGCTCCGATACCACCTAAAACTCACTTACACACTACCAAATTGGCCGGCAGCGATCAAGGTGTGGCAAGGTTTGGAAACGGTGACATCAATACAGACAAGAAGAAAGAATACTTAGCCTATGCAAGTATTCCGTTCGTTTCTTCCATTTGACATAGATAAGGAAAATTGTGGGTTGGACTCTAAACTTAAGCCCAAATGTTTGGGTTAATTAAATCAGATATGAAATAGACCCAATATAGAACGTTGGTATTTCTACGAAATATGAAAACCGACGAGATAAACGTAAACTGAACACGATATTTAACGTGGATAGAAAAAAAATGTATCCTGGGGATTGGTTACATTAGGAGTTATATTATTTAATCAAATAAAATAACATACCACCGTACACTTCACAGAGTGACTATGCCTTCTGAACTTCATAAGTGACTAAACCTTCGAAATCAGAGTGACAAAACCAGGGACCTCAGAAACAAGAGTTGGGATTCAGATCGACACACTCCATCAATCCTATCGACTCACTCACCGGGTACTCTTTCTCAAACTCTCTTCTCTCAATCGCTACCTATTAGCTTTCCTTAAAAACTAACAGTTACAATTAACTAATCAAGCAATTTTAGAAGCAAATATTCTCAATGGCTGAATCAGTGACCCTTAAGCTCTATTGCTTCCTCTGTTTATAGTGCCAGCTTCACTTCTTATGGCCGTTGATCACAAGATCATTGACCTAATCTTATACCCATTTGGCTTTCCACAAGCAGACTATTTTTATTTGATTCTTTGGCTAGTTGTACTTTTCTTATGTAGTTTGTGAGATACGGATATCCTTAGCATCATATCTTCAGCATCAATGATGTGTGTATCCTTTTCGTTATTAAGTTTCTTGATTTTCAATAGGATTTGCCATCAAAATGAAGGGAAGGACTGGTAGACACACTCTGCCGATCTTGGTGGACACCAGAACAACTCAAACATTCTTGAGCCAGAGGTATGCAGAAGAACTCCAACTTAAGCTTCAGCCAGCAATCCCTATGATGGTCAAAATGGCTATAGAGATGTTCGGTTGAGCACCAAGGAGTGTAATAGGTTCTTGTGGGTGATGCATGGCGAGAAGTTCACATTTGATGCTAGGATTCTGACCCTTGAGGAGAACGATTTGGTACTGGGATTCAACTAGCTAAAAAATGTTAGCCCTATTCTGATTAACTTTGACAAGCTTAATATAGAGTTTGAATGGGCAGGAAAACCTTTGCTCTTATGAGGAATTGAAGATGCAAAATAGTGCAATTCAATGACTGACAAAGAGCTTAGAAAAAGCCTAGTAAAGGTAAGCTAGCTAGCATGATTAATTGTTTGATAAAGCTAGAAGGGGGCTCGAAGAAGGAACCTGCACCAAAAGTGATGCAGATTGTGCCAGAGGAGTATAAGGTTGTTTTTGAAGAGCCTAAGAAGATCCACCAAGAAGGGAGTGTGACCATCAGATCCCTCTTGAGGATAACGACAAGCCTGTCAATTTAAGGCCTTATAGGCACCTGCTTCAAAGGACGAGATTGAGAAGTTGGTAAAGGAAATGATGCAGATCCAGACTGCCCAAGAGAGTCATAACCCTTTTACCTCTCATGTTCTATTGAGAGCAGTTTATAATCCATAGAAAATAGTTCCAGGCAATCCCAGGATTTATGGACGGAGGAGCAGTTTTGTCATTTAACTAAATTATTTATTTCTTTGGTTTTAATTTAAAAATATAGAATTTTTTTCCTTTACTAAACAACAATGGCGATGTCCCAACTTTCTCCCCTCTCCCATCATCGGCGTTGCCGCTGTTCCTTTGACATCACCTCTTTTTACTCTCTCCCATTGTCGGCATCCCTATGAAGTCAGCCGCCAACGTTGCTATAAACTCCATTGCCGTCAATTGAGAAAAAAAAGTAGATATGATTCGAGACACTTTGCTATTGAGAGATAGACCATGGTTGAAGAAGAGATTGAGTGTTGCTTCCGGCGATACTGTAGTGATCTAATTTGAGTGAAGATAAGATGATAACACCGCCTCTCGAACGAGAATCTTCGACATTGGAGAATATAACTTGGTCAATATCACTCATGGTCCCCAAATTTTTAGCAGTGTGCTCATGAAACAAAGTGGGCGGTAAACCTATGGTTAATGGGTCAGCTAGCATAAACTTAGTCTTGATGTGTTCTATAGAAATTTTCCTATTTAAACCCTCTCCTTAACAACTAGGTATTTGATGTCAATGAATTTTGACTTTGTAGAACTCTCGTTGCTATTAGAGTATAACACCGCTTCATTATTGTCACAGTAAATCTTCAGCGGCTTCTCAATATTGGTTACTACACGTAACCTCCTAAAAATGTTTCGCACCCATAATCCATGATCAAATGCCTCATAACAAGCTATGTACTTTTCTGCAATGGTGAAGGAGCTATGAGACGTTGCTTAGCACATCTCCAAGAAATAGCCCCTCCGACCAATATGAAGATATAACCAAATGTAGAGTGCATGGTAGCATGACATCTAGCAAAATCAGAGTCAGAGTACCCAATGACCTCGAAGTTATCTGATCTCCTATAAGTAAGCATGTATTCTCTTATTCTCTTTAAATACTGCATCACACATTTGGATGCCTTCCAATGATGCATTCCTTGATCCTTTGAGTATCTACCCAATACTCCCACTATGAAAGCTATATCAGGACGCAGACAAACTTGAGCATACATTAGACTCCCTACTACGGACGAGTAACGTATCTTCTGCATTTATGCTCTCTCTAAAGGATTGGTCGGGCATTGAGCGAGACTAAACTTTTGTCTCCTTTAGCTACAACTGTATTTCCTGAATTATTGTCTTTCATGTTGAATCTACTAAAAACATGATCGATATAGCTCCTTTATGATAACTTGAGTATACTATGAGAGAGATCTCTTAGTATCTTAATACCCTATACAAAGGAGGCATCACCAAGATCTTTCATTTCAAAATTCTTCATCAAAAATTTCTTGCTTTCGTGCAGTAAGCCTATATCGCTACTAGCAAGTAGAGTTTCATCAACATATAACACCAGAAAAATAAATTTACTCCCACTGAACTTGTGATATATACAATCATCAACCAAATTAGTCATAAAACCATATGAGCGAATAACTTGGTGAAATTTGTAATACCATTGACAAGAAGCTTGTTTGAGACCATATATGGATTTCGTGAGCTTACATACCACAAATTTAGGATTACCCACAACAAAATTCGATGGTTGAACCATGTAAATCATCTCATCGATGTCTCCATTAAGAAACACAGTCTTTACATCCATCTGATGTAGCTCTAAATCTAAGTGAGCCACTAGTGCTATTATAGTCCTAAAAGAGTCTTTCGAAGATACTGAAGAGAAAGTCTCTTTGTAGTAAATGCCTTCTTTTTTAGTGAAGCCTTTAGCTACTAAACCTACCTTATATCTCTCAATATTTCCCTTCGAACCCCTCTTAGTTTTAAATATCCATTTGGGATCAACCATTTTTACACCTTTAGGCAATATGATGAGATCCAAAACGACATTGTCTTTCATGGACTTCATCTCTTCTTTCATGGCATCATTCCACTTTTACCAATAAGAACTACTCATGGCTTGACTCAAGTTGATTGGATCATCCTCAATCAAGCCAATACCATCCTCATATTCTTGAAGAAATATAATATAATCATCAGAAATCGCAGTTCTTCTTTCTCTTATGGATCGCTTTAGTGGCACTTCTTGAATATGTTGAGTTTGCTCAATAGGAGGTTCAAGAGGAGGAATCAAATTGTTGCCTTGTTCTATAACAATGTCAGGACTAGTGATAGGTATGATAACCTGGTCACCATTATTGACTTGTTCTTCATCAAAGACAACATGCCTTACTTTCCCTCTAAAACACCATTCATGAAAGGTGTTCCCGACATGGTGTATTGAGGCACAATACGACACTCTTTGGGGAACAGGGCGAAGGGTCTCAGACGTTGTTCTCCTGATCCATCATACCAACCATAGTATTCACCACCACAGTCAGATCTAACGGCCTTAATTTTGTTTCCAAGTTGAAGTTCAACTTCATCCTTCCAAGACTTGAAAACATCCAAGGATTGTGACTTCTCATGTATCAAGAATAGGTAACCATATCTAGAGTAATCGCCTATGAACGTGATAAAATATTTGTGATCGTTCTAAGATTTTGTAGGGAATGGACCACATATATCGGTGTGAATAAGTTTGAAGGCTTCTTGAGCTCTATTGGCACCTAATTTCTTGATGATTGTTATATTACCCTTGATGCATTCAATGAAAAACTTCAAAATCTGCTAAATTCAAGGGTTCAAGAATTCCATCTGACACAAGCCTCTAAATTCTTGGTTTAGAGATGTGACATAAGTGCTTATACCATAAGGTGGCAGAATTCTCATTTAATATTTGCTTTGTACTTCGAGAACTTGTTTGCAAAATTTCATTACTTGAACCAATGACTTGACCAGAGCCAAGAAAAATGGAATTTTGAAAGAGACTAACTTTATTATCCCCAACAGAATATCTTGACTTGTCCAAACAAGGAACCGAAAATCAAATTCCGTCGAAAAGACGGTACAACAAAAGTCTCAAACATATCCAAATGACAAATAGTCCTTAATTGTAATATAAAACTTATGATACCATCCACGATAACTTTATTGCCGTCACCCACATAAATGAACTTCTCGTTCTTACTTGGTGGCCCACTCCACAAGAAGCCCTGCAAATATATACTTATGGGAGTGGTAGTAGCAGAATCTAACCACCAAGTATCATTAGGTACATAAGCTCACCCTTCTTGAAACGCCAAGCGACATACTTGCCACAGTCTTTCTTCATGTGCCCAGTCTTCTTACAGAAGAAGCAAGGAAACCCCTCAGTCTTTGGTTTCTTATGCTCAGAAGACTTTTCCACAACATCCCTCGTTCTCTTCTTATTCTTATGTTGAGAACTTGAGACAAACTGAGCACTTTTAGTCATATCCCGCGCTAGCCTCTCTTCCTCTTGCACACAGTGAGATATAAGCTCATTGACAAACCATTTTTATTTTCGAGTGTTATAACTCACTTTGAATTTCCCAAAATGTACAGGAAGAGAAATCAAAACCAAGTGCACGAGTAAGTCCTCAAACAACTCTAACTTAAGTGACTTGAGTTTAAAGCGAGATTAGACATCTCCATGATATACTCCCTAATGTTTCCTTTTCCTTTATACTTAATGGAAACGAGCTTAGCCAAAAGATTACTTGCCTGTGATTTCTCATTTTTGGCAAAGTATTGCTCGACTTCCTCAAGAAAACCCTTAGCGCTCTCATTCTCAGTAATAGAGCCCCGAAACGCCCCTGGAATAGAGCGCTTCATGATCATTATGCTCATATGGTTAGATCGATCCCATTTTTTTATTTTAACCTCATTGAGTTATCCAGAGTAGAAACAGGGCGTTCCTCCCGCAAAGCAAGATCCAAATCCATACAACCGAGAACAATTTCCGCAGTGTCCTTCCAAACCTTAAAGTTTGTGCCATTCAATAGTGGAATAATACTAACTTGAGTAGACATATTGGAAGCATTAGCCATAGTACTGTAGAGAAAAAATGCACTTATGTTAAATTAAACATAAAAATAATTAAAATATATAATAGTTTAAATTTTTAAAAACCATCTTAAGATACCAATTGTAACATCAAATCTTAGTCTTTGGATTGAGAAATTGACTACGAGCGATACTCTTACTAAAATGATCAAATATCAATAACAAAAATCCGGTCAAATAATAGTTTATTTTTGGACTAACTATTATTCACATGGAAAACAAAAATTTATTACATATTTATCGTTAAGCTGTATTATTATTTGGCCAAATAGTGCCTACCTTTGGGTCGAACACTATCCGCATAAATAATCACACACTATACATCTATATATTTTTAATTAGATTAATTTTCACAAAAGAGATTACTTTGGCAACATAATGTGAAAATTAGAATAATTAACAAAATAATGGACTAATCTAAAAGTTTATCAAAACTTAGTGTTCCAAATTATATTTATATATATATTATATACTTACAAACACATACACTAGTTCCTAACCATTACTGGACAAAAATATGGCACTTAATCATGTATATCCCAAAACAATGACGTAAATAGGACTAAAACAATAATTACACACATATCAAGTTAACTCCAATATTTAACAAAATCAGTAATGACGACCCACAATTGTAACTGGCAATTAAGATAATAATCACTCTGAGTTGCATTTAGAAATTAAAATGACAACTTAATCTCTTATCATAATAATAATAAGGAAAGAAACGTACATAAAATTATACAATTCTAGAACACACAAATTATTGCCCCATCTTAAATACACAAAACGAAAGAGTTAATACATATAATAAATTAATAACAAAAAATTGAAGGTGAGCTATATAAAAATCAAGTTAAACTCTCAATGCCTCACTAATTCACGGTAGAATTAAAGAATATTGGAATAATAAATTCATAAAACTGTAATCAAAGGGCAACAGTTATGGGAATCAGACAAAAAAATAACCGATTTTTTTCTTCCTTCCCCAGGATACAGGTCGAATGAAGTATAACCACAAAAAACAAAAATTGGGTACTAAAATTCTTTTCTTGGGCGTGAGCAAACTAGAGCACAACTCAAATAATAATAATAATAATAATAATAATAAACTTTAGCTTATAAAATCAACAAATATATGATTCTATTTAGAATTTGGAACTCCAAAAGAAAAAATTGCAATTAAAAACCGAAAATACACATAACCAAAAAAAGCATTGAAATCATGCATAGAATATATATACGCATAAACAATTATCATCACCCAATAATCAAATAAAGATGAATCAGACTCTAATATCACTTGCTAGTACAATTACAATTGCATAAGCAATTCCCTAGAATATCATCTTGTAAGATTATTAAAAGTATAAAAATATTGGAGATATCTGGATTCATGATGATCGTCTGAAACTAGATGCGAAAATTGTTGGACGATGGATAACTGGACGATACTGCTATATGCGCGAACCGGGAGGTTCTGTAGCCTCATAAACTCTTGATGGGAAGAATATGTGTGAATTTAGTCTTGGTTTGTTGGGGACCACAACCTCAAACTTTTTTATATACACTTTAATATGGGCTCCCATAAAACCCAGATGTGATATATATGTGGTATACACTCATTGAGTCCATGCTAAGATTTGAGTAGTCATGGGCTTTATGACATAATCACTAGTAGATAGCCCATATAAAATAATAACTAGTGTAATAAGATGTGAATGTGAAGTCCACAATAATTTTCCTAACATAAAAGGTGAACTGCTCCGCTATTACAGATGCATTGCCAGAATATATGCTTAGCATTGAAGACAGTTATGTCAGAGTTGTTGAATCACAAAACCTAATCACTAAACTGGTTGTCATGGTAGGGGGGCCAAACCTCTATTCCTACATCGGAGGTCTACTGAGATACAAATGACTCATTTATATTGGCACGGGACACTAAGGGAGCAACGATTGAATTTATTCCATGCCTCATTACTAGAGGACAAGCAACATACCAACGCATTAAAAGGTACTTTTTTGGCCTAAACTGAAGCTAATGGTGTTAGAATGGCTATCCAAATGTCATATCTGTAAAAAAAGCAAGGCAGAGAATGTCTCTTATCCTGGTCTACTGCAAACCTTACCAATACCTGACCAAGCTTGGAAGCATATATTAATGGATTTCATAGAAGGGTTACCTAAATCAGGGAGTAAAGAAGCTATATTGGTAGTTACAGGCAGGTTCACCAAATACGGGCATTTCATGGCACTAAGAATCACCCTTACACAGTTATATGACTGTGGCTCAGGTCTTTGTGGAGAATCTCTTCAAGCTACATGGTATGCCAGCTACTATTGTATCAGACAGAGACACTATCTTCACTAGTGCCCTCTAGAAGGAGTTGTTCAAGCTTCAGGGAGCGAAATTGCTGTATTCAACAACCTACCATCCTCGAACAAATGGTCAAACAGAGAGACTTAACCAGTGCTTGGAAGATTACATGAGATGCATGGTGTTAGGATCATCAAGGAAATGACATCAATGGCTGCCTCTTGCTGAATGGTAGTACAACACCAACTATTAGAACAACCTCAAGCTAACACCCTTTGCGACCTTATAGGGCTATCCACCATCCATGTTTGACTTGCAGAACCCTCTTTCTACCTTTGTTGGAGCAGTAGAAGATAAGTTCCAATACCAACATCAAATCATGGGCAATTGAGGGATAGTTTAGCTAGAGCTCAGAAGTGGCAAAAGCAACAGTTAGACATGCATCAAACTGAGAGGAAGTTTTTGGTTGGAGAAAGAGTCTACCTGAAGTTACACCCTTACAAGTAGAAATCAGTGGCTTAGAGGAAGAACCCTAAGCTAGCACCAAGGTTTTATGGACCGTTTGTGATATCAAGGAGGATTGGAGAAGTTGCTTATAAACTCTAGCTGCCTGCAACTGCTATTGTGCATCAAGTATTCCTTGTTGAAGAAGAATGTAGGTGATCATGCTATAGTGAGTTCCCAACTATCAGACGTGGATGGACAAGGGATGATGAAGCAAATTCCTATTGCAATACTGGTTAGGAGGTTCATCAACAAAGAAAACTAGGTTCTGGCTCATGTTCTTGTGCATTGGGCACACTCAATTTCCAGAAGATAACTGAATTCCCTGACCTATATAATATATGTTATTGTATGGTTTATGCCATCGACCTAAGATTCTGTTAAATATGGAATCTACAATTTGTGCTCGTTCATTCTGTTTTCTTGCAATCGAAAATCTTTCGGTTTGTGTGTTGCAGTTATTGATGTGCCAAGGACAAGACAGTCTTGACCATGAACCTGGACGCTAGAATGATTGGTGTTGATGATGGATGGCTGTTGCTGATGATGCCTGATGATGAATGAAAAGGATTTTGCTGCTGCTGCTAATTATTGATGAATAGTGCTGCCATGGAAGGCTTTTGCTGTACTTCTGCTACTAAATGCTAATGAAGTATCTTTATAGTTTCAATTTGGATATTTGCTACTATTAGTGAAGCATTGGAATGGTTTATGTTATTGGATTAAGTTTTTGTCAATTTTGAATGTGGATGGTTTGTTGTTTTGATAGTTTGATAATTAATGTTAGATTTGGCAACAAGAATCATGATTTTTAGAAAAATTGAATTAAGATTGTGAATAATAGAGGAAATATTAAATCAATGAATATAAAAAATTCTTAGAAAAGTTTATTTTCTATTTGAGTTTATTGGGAAATGAAATAACATTTAGGATCTCTTTAACAAAGTTTCTTATCACAACTATTCACTATTCCGAATAAACTTTTTTACATTAGTCTCAATTCAACCTTTTTTAGAAATTATGATTCCTATTGCTGAATCTAAGCCTAAAAAGTTTCTTATTTGCATATTTGGCGAGTTTTATCCTTGAAAACGATAATCACCGAATCCGTTCATTAACGGTGATAGTATAACTAGCCCATTTCTATATACAGTCCGAGTTTTACTCGTGCAGTCCGTAAAATTACAAGTATACTCTTAATAAATATATATTTACTATTTTGTTATAATTACTTGTATGATATTAATTATCAATGGCGGCTACAAAATCCTCCCAACTTAATTTTCAGAAAAGCTATGACATTAGCAATAGCGTCTTCGAAAATCTCTCTTTTCGTCGATTTTCTTTTCATAAAAGTTAAAACTCTAATCGTGTTTATAACGGATACAATAAGTGTTATTTTAATAAAATAGTGAATAAATCTATTTATTATGACATATTAGTCAATTTTTGGTAAAATATGAACTACGAAAAATAAAATACGAACTATATATAGCATCACCATATTGATCCTGAATTAATGGAGATGGGGCGTTAGATATAACGGTGTATCAAGTTTTTGTATAGAGTATAGTATAGCGGGATGTTAGCTTTAATAGTCCCATACATTTGAGTTTTGTAAAAACTGTCCCATTTCTTTAAAACTAAACACAACTGTAACAGTTTTGTACAAAACTCAAACATATGTGACTATTAAAGCTAACTTGAGATTATTTTATGCAATGATGTTCCTTCTATCTATCTGTTTATTGCTTTAGGCATATGGTATTTGATGTTTTAATTTGAAAGGCTCATAATTTAATTAAAAGTATTGGTTGAGTTTTATTTTTGCTGTTTTATCAAGTTCTTAATATGAATTCTTTAATGATTGCTCTGCTTTTGTATAACGATATTAACACAAAAAGAACATGATCTTGTTCCTTTTCAACATCTTTCACATTGCAGCGATCCTCATTTAGAAGAAGCTGAAAATCAATGGTCAACTAGTATGTACTTGACTACTAAACAAAATACGAACATAACAAGTACACTTGGTACTCAAAATAACTAATTTGTGCCTTCCTTTTTTTTAAAAACCAGCTGCATTAAATTGTTCCACATCTAAAAAAACGAAATAAGTATTACAAAATATCCTGAAAGGAGTAAAACATGTACAAATAGAAAAAGAAAATGATTTATTTTTAAAAAACTAACCTAATCCGTAATTAAAATAAAATAACAATAACTACAATTTGTACCAACTAAAAGAATAAGTAACAAAACGAACTTGACAAGAGTCTGACGGGAACGAAAAACCTCTTCCTCCTTCAAAACTCAAAAGAAAAAAAACATCAATCCATCAACATTACAAACAAAAAATCAAAATGAGGAACAAGGAAATTAAATAAAAAATTACAAAACAGATTCCAGTAAAATATAACAGATCGAATAACCACCTACAAGTAAAAACCAACCATCAAAAATAAATAATTAAACCATTAAAAATTGCCAAAACGTGTTTTAAGAAAAAAAAAGATAAATAATTTTCAATCATAAAAAAATAGAGCCGGAACAAATATGTGTGGAAAAAAGGAAAGAAGTTTAATTAAAATTAAAATATAAAAAAAAGAATATAATCTCCCTCTAAATCAAATCAAAATCATAAATAAATACTAATTTGAACCATCTAACAAAATTTAAGGACCATAACAGAATATAATCTCCCTCTAAATCAAATCAAAACCATAAATAAATATTAATTTCAACCATCTAATAAAATTTAACGGCCAGAATATAACCTATACCGACGGTAAGGATAAAAGCAGGGTGTCTTAACTTCAGATTTTCTGATAGTATAGCAGCAGTAGTCAGTAATTCATCCTCGCTCCGCCTGGGTTTTAGTCATTGGAGTCATGGCGCCAATGAAACCCTCCACTACCAAGCCAAAGCAAGCCGGATTCACCGGAAAATCGGAGCACCGTAGATTGAACAATGTTGATCGATCGGCATACTTTGCCCGGAGAGAAGCCTCCAAGGTCTTACGGAGTGCTCTTCAAGGAGACGCTCGGCGGCGAGCAGCTTTTTCCATCAAATCCCTCGTTTATGGCCCTTCAGTCAGAAACAAAAAGGCAACTTTCGCTCTGGTCTGCCAAACCCTCAAGCGTAAGATTTCTCCCAACCTTTTGTTGCATCCATGCCTCAGGAAGTGCATATCTCCTTCACTTTTGGTTCACCCTAGGTATATGGATGTCTAATTTGGATTCTTTCGGTTTCAGACCTTCGCATTATCAAGGAAGTCTTGGAGTCTGGCAATATACTGAACAGCAAATGGAAGGTTTCATCTTAACGACAATATACCATTGATTTTCCTGGTTATAATTGTTATTGTTTAAGCTAGAAAGGAGCAGAAAATCGTTAGATGCACTGATTTTTTCCTTCGCCTCTTCAGAAACAAGAGGAACTGATGTACATAATGACATATGATATTCTCTTTGGAAAGGTATGTTGTCCGTATCCATTATTCTTTAATGTAAAAAGTGAGCGGGGAAGATTATAGGGCCAGAAGATGAAAGTGTGTCTATGGATGAATCAAACGATTATTAATGTAACATGATTGTGGAACTTTCTGTGATGGCTAGTGCTTCTTTTGTTTGACTTGAAAAATTGAATCACTAGGAGACTTCATTGACTGGTGGTGATGCGGAGAAGTTTCTCATGCTTAGGAAACAAGCATTGCAGACTGCTCTTGCAAAGCTTCTAGTCAGCAAAAAGGTCAAACACGTTGATGATCTGGTTTCTCTTTATCAACCTCCAGGTATAAATGGTGCTTGTTTATTTCATGTTATGAACCATTTATGGTCAAATGAATAGTGGATTAACTTGGAACCATGGCTAGTAAGTTTTTAACTGTAATTGGTATTCCAGGTTAACCGGTGCTTTATTAATAACGTTATATATGGGTTTTTCTTGTAGATATATTGAAACCTTGTTATGTCCGTGTAAATACTCTGAAGAGCGATTTTGATTCTTCTTTACACCAACTAAGCAAGCAGTTCAGGGTACATTCTGAAGCCAGTTCGAAAAATATGTTGGTTTTTCAGACATTACTATGGACTGAAGTACCCATGTTTTCTATTGAATAGGTTGAAAGGGATGCCGTGGTTCCTAACTTGCTGATACTGCCACCGAATACTGATTTGCACAATCATCCTCTTGTTTTGGATGGAAGTGTCTTTGTGCAAGTAAGCAGTTCCTTGACTTTTTAAAGCCTTTATGTGGGCACTTATAGCCACCGTTTTTGGACGGGTTTTGCAATCTTCATGCTATCTGGAATTTTGACCAGGAAACAACCAAGCACGTATAAACTACCAGGGTGAATTAATCAACATCTGAAATAAGACCTACTATGGACCCATTAATTACTTGATAGCGTACTAGGAATCCAAACGGCAGTCAGAGACATCTGAAACGATCCCAAATAAACTCTAGTGTCTAAAGTTGAAAACTACAAAAATGAGAAGAGACCTGGAAATTAAGGATGAATTCAGCATATTGAAGTCACTTCATGATTATCTGATTGCATACATCCGCAATCCAGTTATCAAGAAAAACCATGCCATACAGAAATAACATGACTTGAATGATTTTTTGTGGCTAGAATATAAGGAGCCAAAGTTCTGGATATATGAGTGCATCAATAAAGAGCTGTTATGGAGATTCTCTTCATATTTCCACTTTTACCTGCTTATGTACTGTGCATGACTTGCCTTTCGTCTCATTTTCTGCACACTTCAGTTATTTAACCGTTATTCACTTCTCTAGGGCAGAGCAAGTTCAATGGTTGCTGCAGCTCTTGATCCCCAGCCTGGATGGAAAGTAAGTGTTATTGATTTAGTTGTTTTCTCCTCTGGACTTTGGCCAAACTATGTTTATGAATCCTTTCCTTACTATTCAATGCAGGATATATTTGCTTATCCTCCCAATTATGAATAAAATTTTCTTTCTTAGTCTGACAAACTTGCTGTGGTATTACGTTCTTCATTAAGCACGGTCGTCCGTTATGCAGCTTAACGATATTATTTGGCTCTTTGTTCAGTTAGAAAATAAAGTTGTATGAGGAGGAACCTATCCTAGACCATCTTTTTAAAGCAAATGAAATACAAAGACGAAGTTGTACTTGTCATAACACTGTAGTATTTAGTAATATTATAGAGGAATAATTTTTTCCCACAATGAAGGTATGAACGATCATCAGCAGCATATACAAAACTGCATGATACATATTCTCTTGGATTCCGTTAACGCAGAATAAAAGAAGTGAAGCAACATAAAATGTAAAGACAAGACTGCGGATATGGCATTATGTTTTGCTATGCATTCTGTTTTCAATGATGTCATGGCTAGGCCAAAATGTATTTCCAGTTTCTTATGGGTTGTTTAGCGTCTGATTTTCTATCTTTTTGTGAAGGTTCTTGATGCATGTGCAGCTCCGGGAAATAAAACTGTTCACCTTGCTGCTCTCATGAACGGAAAGGGCAAAATCGTTGCATGTGAACTGAATAAAGACAGAATTAAACGCCTGGAAGATACTGTTCTACTTTCTGGTGCCAGAAGTATCCTTTTCCTTTGTATTTATTTTTAATCTTCTTTATGAAGTAGTACCTTATCCTTCTATTTCATGCGCCAATTGTCCAACTCCCTTCATGGACTTGTTACTACTATCAACATTCAGTTGGTGATGTATGCTTGTCAACCTTGACAAGGCTTGTAGACATTGAAGTTTTGCATGGGGATTTCCTGAGTCTTGACCCGCAAGATCCTTCATTCAGCCAGGTAACAGATTAGAAAATCTATGTAGGTGGGGAAGATGTGTCCATCACTTATCTAATTAGTCGATGGTGAACTGACAGAAATTTATTAGTTTACAGGTCCGTGCTATTCTTCTAGATCCTTCTTGCTCTGGATCTGGTACTTCCGCTCAAAGATTAGACCATCTACTACCTTCTCATTCTACCCATGATGTTGATACAGAGAGACTAAACAAGCTTGCAGCTTTTCAGAGGAAGGCTCTGACCCATGCTTTATCCTGTATGTTCAAACCATTCCAGTTTTGTTCATTTGAAAATTAATTTTATCAAAATATTTGTTGTTAGCTCTAGCTTGTCATTCCCAATAAGAGTGACTGGTCATCCATAATTGCCCGATGTGGCAGAATGGTAGAAATCAGGAATCTTGTTGAGTTGTTGTGGTTCTTGTTAATTCAGCAGTGCTACAAAAGTTAAGCTGCATCTATAATCATTAAACAATAGCTCTCCTTTTCTATAAGTATCTAGCTCAATATCTGTTTTCTGATGGGGTAAAACATGATTTTCAGTTCTGGGTGTCGAGAGAGTAGTATACAGCACGTGCTCAGTGAATCAAACTGAGAACGAAGATGTGGTGAGTGCGGTTCTCCCATTGGCATCGTCACTTGGCTTTGAGCTGTCAACTCCCTTTCCTCAGTGGAAGTGCCGTGGTCTCCCTGTTGTTGAAGGCTGTAAGTTATATAACCTTTCCCTTTTGCTGTAACCTTGTCCTTCATAGCTTATGTTAGTTTAGTGAAGTTTGTTTTTTTGGGCACTGCAGCAGAACATTTGCTGCGCATGGATCCAGCTGAACACAAAGAAGGCTTCTTCATTGCTCTTTTTGTTAAGAAAGGTAGCAGCAGCATTAGAAGATGCGAAGTCAATTCTAATCCTGAGATGAACTACGGCGGTAGAAAGAGAAATAGCCGTGGCAGTGCCCCTTTCTTATTGTGGAATAGGATGTGGAGAATGTCTCCTTTTGGTTGGCAAAGAAGACGGAAACTGCAACATGAGTTATAAGCATCATCAGGAATGCTACTGGTGCGTACGGTACTAAAATCTGTGAGTGTCGAGCAGTATGCAGATTGCAGAATTAGCTTCTCTTTAATTCCTGAATGCTTTAGCAATTCGCTTATTCCTCCCAGGAAGTTGCGTAGTCCGAAGGCGGGGTTTTCTGCGATTGCGCTCATGCAATGCAAACAACCAGGGTGAGTTATTTGCAGTTAGCGACAAGATGTAGTCAGTGCCATGATGTAACATAGCTGTCGTATTACGTGCTTTTCCTATTCAGATGTTTGGCCGCGTGGCAAATTTTGATAAAAATCTAGACAAATGTTGAGAGGTAGCAGTGTGAACAGGTGTGGGAATATTACAAAATGTTCAATAGGGCCACCGCGGTATGGAGAGAGCTTAGAACGTTTCTGCTTTTCCAAGTCTTGTGAGGTTTATGATACACGTGAAGGAAAAACTAACCCATTTCTCTGCAACTGTAGCAGATTTCATTTTAGGATGCAATCTTAGGATGACGGTGCCTTTGAAACATTGCTAGTAACCTAATCAAAGCCAGTGGGTGGATTGGTTTCGCCAGTTTTGAACTTGAATATACTTGGCACTGATGGTGATGATCATACCTACAGTAATGCACAAGAATGGTGATCATCATACCAACACTAATGCGTAGGGATGGTTATGATCATAACTACACTAGGCGAGATTAGTGTTAAGATTGGTGATCTTTTAAAAAGTCCTCGTGTTACACTTTTTCTTTGAGTTGATCAAAAGAGGACTCGGCACTAATGATAATGCGAGATATTCACTTGTTTGTTTTAATTAGATTTTAGTGCTGCTGAGCTTCTCAGCAAAAAAATACACAACCAAGTAAGTACAGGTACACAAGTAACGAAGAAGATTTATTTAAAAACCAAAGTTCCGTTAGCTCACAGAATAGAAGCTAACAGTAGCAGTACCAAGTACACACACACACACACACACTAGCCTTAGCACTTTAACAACTGGTTGAAAACAGTAAGAGAAAGCAAGAAACAAACACTTAACATGAGAGCAAACATTCAGGCGATCTGGACATGGATGGTCTTGGGCTTCTTGGGTTCAGGAGGAGGCACCTTCTCAACGGTAACAGTCAACACCCCATCCTTACACACAGCTGAAATGGCGTCGGTGTTAGCATTCTCCGGCAGCACAAACTTCCTCATCAGCTTCCCGAGCCTCCTCTCCATTCTCACGTACTTTGCACCTTCCTCCTTGTCCTCTTCCCTCTTCCTCTCGCCGCTTATTGTCAGCATGTTGTCTTCTTCCACCTGCACCTTTATGTCCGCCGACTTCAGCCCCGGCATGTCTAACACGAACACGTACGAATTCGGGTACTCCTTCACATCAGCGGGCGTCGCCGCCATCGCCTTTGCGTCCCTGAGGTATCTCCTAGTCGCCGCTCGAGAAGTCTTGTTTCCTCCCCCGCCGCCTCCGCTGCTGTTGGTGTCCCCCTCGTGGTCGTCGACCATGTTGTCCATCATCTGGTGCAGAGTTTGCAGCACTGGGTAGTCGATTCCAAGGAATCGCAGATCCATTGTTATCTGCTTCTTCTTCTTCTTGGATGAAGTTTGTCTGTTCGGTTGATTAATTTGGCTGATTTGATTTGAAATGGCGGTGAGGAGGTGAGTGAATTATATATAGAGGGGGAGACAGAGAGGAAATGAAGCTTCTGGATAGATGTAGCGTGAAAAGGTTCGAGAATTGTAGTATTCTGAGAATCCTTATTAGGAGTAGAGGAGCTTCTGGAATCCTACAACTTTGCCCAACCCTTTGAGACATGTCACAATCTCGTCCATTTCCAATAATAAATAACTTAATAAACAAATCAAAATTTCGTGCAAAACATAACCGCTATTTTTTAGAAACATTATGAAAATTGGACGGAAGATTGAATTGGTGAGATTAGGAGTTTAGTGTTTGATGGTTTGATTGAAATTCGATTGTTTATTAAATTAGTCAGATCGTTTTAATTATTAATTAAATTAATAAATATAATTAAGCCGGATCATATCATTTTTTGATTGGCCGGATCAAATTGATAGTATAGAGAGTTTAATATCATAATCTAGATTGAAAAAAATATAGTTATTGAATTACAAAAGTTTTCAAATTATAGAAATGATTTGAAACTTTTTATTGATCAAATAATTGAGATGTAATGTACAATTTAATTTTTAATGGTAAACTGTTACTTTTTAGTGTTAATTAGTTGTCAAAATGTTTATTATTATCAATTAAATGAATTATCTACTCAAATTATGATATTAGTTGAGCGGACAATCACTTATCCTGTCTACTTGAAAGATCAGGGTTTGAATCACGCTCCCACATTTTTTTAAACAAAAGTGTAGACATAAAAATATGGTCCAATTGACCAAAAAATTTCGGTTGAATCGGCAAAATTCGCAGTTAAACCGGGTCAACGCCTGACTTTGCCCAATTTCACAAACCGCCAAACCGTTATCGGAAGAGCGGCCGGTTCACGATTGGACATGCCGGTTCGATCCGGTTCTCTTTCATGCCCTGGGCATTAACGCCTATCTTTCATTCAAAATCAAAGGAGGTTGGGAAACCTCAAGTAAGTCATACAACAAATGTAAATACAAAGTAGGATCACTAATAGAAGTATGATGAACACCAAGTGGTAAACTATGACCAAGGCTAGCTAAGATATGAGAGCCTGGTTGCCTTCCCCATAAATATGCTCAACTTTGATCATCCAGTTCCGATTCAACATCTCAAGGACCCTGGTGACCTCAGAAGAGTGCTGGTGTGTGATCTCACCATTCGTAGTAGAAGCTGGACCGCAGCTTGCAAATCCAACTACAACCTTACTCTCAGTTACCCTTTCTCCCAATCTATCTGCAACTCTGTCACAACAGCTCTCTGTTCGGTCCTGGTGATCGAGCAGATCCACTGGTTCATGCTATAAGTTGCCAAGCAGCGACCATCAACATCACAGAACAAGCCTCATGCGGCTGCTCGCCTGATCTCGGGAATAACATACCCGTCGGAATTGAGAGCAACCCACTCAGGTGGTGGTGACGGCCAAGAGACATCCACCAGCATCTTAATGGGTGAACCAGTATGAATGGACTGGTCACGTATCAAAGCCTCCTCAATAGTCTCATCCCAAAATCTGATACGTGGTGATAGAGCCTCGAGAGTGGTGCAAATATTGACGAATAATAATTCGTTTCTAGTTTTCCAAAGAGACCAACAGGAAACCCCAATCAAAATGCTAGTGCTCGGCGCATTCAGGTGATGAGCGATCTAAGGCAGGACTAGAGTATCCCAATTAATTTGATTATCAGAAAGATTAGCAAGATGATCCCAGGGTTACCTAAGAAAGGACATCAGAAGGAAATGTCGGATCCTGTGCGGGCCATGCGACCTCCAAATCTGCCGCCAGTAATCTCAGTTTGATTTCTCTGGTCGTTGAACTGCAAGTCATATGCCGAACTAATATGGAACTGACCATCCTTCTCTGCACTCCAAACCAGAACATCCTCACTCTTTCCACCCGGTTGTAGAACCCAGACAAAATTTCAGGTCTCTTACCAATTTCACAACAGATTTCACTAGCCCCAAACATAAGAATGGATAACAGAAAGATATGATTGAGCAAGAATTACCTGACACGCTAAGGCCAGAGACTTCGCCATCCAACCTGTCAGCTTCCTATCCATGTGATCCTGTCATCTAGCACCTGCATTCGTCACTCGTTCACGCAGGACAGGAACACCTAGGTACGAGCCGAGATTCTAAGTTATAGGGATCTCCAACATGGTCGTCACACTCAGCGCAACATCCAATGGGACAGTATGAGAGAAACAAACCAATGACTTCACTCTTCTAATCGTCTGCCCTGAAACATCACAAAACCTATTAAGGCAATCCAAGATCACATCAGCCTGTGACAAAGAAGTCTCTGTAAACAACATAAGGTCATCAACAAAGAAACGGTGAGAGAGTCGAGCCATCTCTTGGAAGGTGGATCAGAGACCACCTACTATCATCCATTATCATAGTAATAAGATGGCTCAAACGCTCAATGCACATAGTAAAAAGGAAGGAAGAGAGAGGACATCCCTGGCGATATCTACTAATCGGTTTAATCAAGTTGTGTGGTGTAGGTTCCACATTTCTAAAATTATCAATTAATCTAAATTTGCAAATGACAGGGAAAAATAAAACAAGTTGCAAGACTGTATGATTGAAGGTTTGACTAATGGGAGAAAACTGCTTAGACTTCGAATCCCCCTAGACTACCAAATTTAAAAATGACAATCAACTTCAACAATGGTATGCAAAACAAGATAGATTCAATTCACTGTCGTAGTTCTTCTCTAATCAAATCACGCCCTTTCGGTTCTGATAATCTGCTACCTATCTACTATCCCAGTCTGTGTTTCGAGACAAAGAGCTGAAATTCGCTGGGCGACAAAACAAACGAGAACTGCTCACACGACAGACTAGTTTATTCGCTCCAGGATGAGGGTTAAAGCCTAACCTAGTTGTTTTATTTCGGTGGTCTAGATATGCATTGTGATACCCTAATTTTGGTTACTGGCTTTACTCAAGTTTGGTTCGGAACTTATAGTTTCGATTAAGTAATTTAAAGTTCAACCGGTCTGACCATTGATATTGACCAATATTAGGGGTGGGATGTTAGAGATGATTGGTGTTGCATGTCGATTTGTGAACTGATGTAAAGTTTGGTTTCATGGGTTACGTTCAGTACATGCAATAGTTGTGGACTTGGTTATGATAAGCAACCTAATGAAATTAAGTTACGTGGATAATGCATCGAGCAGGCATGCAATGTGTGGAAGGCTAAAGTTTGGGTTTATGGAATTGTTAAGTATTTGATCTTTGTAGCGTTCAGCTAAGTAGGGTATTGGGTTAGATGTTTGGATTGATTAAAGAAAAAGTGGAGGCAACGCCGGTGGGAAGTTGATGGCCACGGGCGTGATTTGAAGGTGCAAACAAGCTCCAATTCCCTCGAGATTTTAGAGGCTCGATAAGGACGATGTTGAGATCATTTCTGCTAGATCGATCAAAGGTAAACATGGATTTCAGATAAGTTTTAGAGAGATTCAGTTTTGGAATTAAGGTTTGGGGTTTTCTCCATGTGTTTATGTTTTGTGATTGTTCTTGGCACCGAGATCGATGGAGCCTTCAACGATGGAGATCAGTTCAACATCTAGTTTGAGAGAGAGAGAGAGAGATCGATGGATTGGATTCCAAGAACTTGGAGATCTTCGGAAAAGATAGCCTCCTTGCAAGGTCAGGAAAGTTGAGTGACAAATCTATAAAATTTGGAAAGGTAAGAGACGTTTATGTAGCTTTTATTAAGTTCAAGGATAGTTTTTAATTCCTGGAAGTAGAGTGACTGATCTGCAATCAATGACATATTTAGGGATTGATTCTGTAATTTGTCCAGTTGTGCAGTGAAAGGTCAACTTTGCCCCCCAAAAGTTTCAGATTGTTGCAAAGAAGTAATTGCATATTAACTCTATAGTTTGAGCACCAATGACGCATGGTCAAAAGCTACAGATTCATGGCAATGAGAGGAATCATGCCAAGTCAAAGAGGTGTATGCTCTTCTTAAGAGGTGGGAGGTTTAGGATTTCATTTTGCTTTATAAGCGTAGAACAGTAAGAGGATGTTTGGGAATCCATTAATGGGATTCTTACTGTGATGTATCACGATATATAGTGAGGGCTCTCTGGTTGTATATTAGTGTTCGATATACTATATAGATAATGTAACATGATTCGAGCATAAACTCTTAACAGATGAATGTAGCGTGTGATCCATGGTTCATGACCGGAAATTACGAGGCCTAACTAGGCAAGTTCATGATTATGTTGCGTCGGTCACCCATCCCTGGATTGTGCAATCCCGTAGAAGATTCAGGTTTCAGGGAGGACGTGTAGAGTGCCTGCAGATATTGCTCACACAGATATTCAGGGTGGTTTCATGGTCTGAGCTACCATGAGGTCGTCCACACACAGTTAGGGGTGGCTGATGCTAGGTAGATGCATACAGGACCAGAAGGTCACTTTACTAGATGAAGTTATTAGATAGACTCCTATGTTATATCCTTAGTTTCAGTCTCAGTTCTACACAAGTCTAGATAGCCATAAGTGCTTATCACTGACCCCATCAGGTATTTGTTTTCCTTGTTGTATTTGTGTATTTTAATCACGGGTATTGGAGCTGATGGTGGGGAGAGAGCTGGTCGGAGTTTTGATATCTTTTTATATATGTTTTTGATATATTTAGAACTGGATTTCTATGTCCTCTTTTCATGTGTTGTATTTAAGGATTCAGGATAATTGTCTTGTTAGATTTCCAAGGTCTATTAGAGTTTTAGTTCAGTATTTAAAGCTTGTTTTATGTTTTTATTAGAGGTCTTGGGGTCGAGGTTGGTTCAGGTTGGAACCCGAGTAGGTTTCCTTGGTTGAACGAGTGGTTAGATGGAGTCTTCTAGGGTGGGGTTTCACTTACAAGCTCTTTTGAGACGATCATAAATCTAACAAGATTCTATTCAAGTTGATTAGGCAAGAACAGGAATGAAATTGAAATTAAACATAAACCAAATCCACCCAACTCACATAAATCATCAAAGATCATTCATATGTTGATCACCTAGGTTCATCTAATCTAAGCACGAGGAGTTTAGATACTCATAATCTCGGAGAACAAATCAAAATCAATAAAGGAAACCATTGATTCTAGGTTTACACAATGAACTATGAAGAACCTTATTTTGTCGATTCCCGTTGAAGAATTTGATTCGCCAATCTTGATTCATCATTGCCCATTCGAGCTCCTTGAAGTCGATATCTTCTTATTGGTCCGAGTTCTCTAAACTTTGCTCTAACTTTCGTTCGAAAAAGTCTTTCTTCAAAAGTAGGAGTGACGACCCTTAAATAGGATATTTAGATCCCAAATTCTGCCGGATTTGTCACATATTGTGGCTTAGAGTTGTCAAAGATTGCGGCTAGGCTTAGGAAAATTATTGAAAATCCCAAAGCAAAATATGTAACCAGATTTCAGGAGATGTTGTCAACCTTGGTGCTTAACCCTGTCAAAAATTGTGCCTAGGCTTAGGCACGATTATTGAAAAACCTAAGGCGCCATTGTTTACAACATCCAGAACTTGCTTTCTTCAACTCCTTGGTTTATCCGGTCCCGTCTATGCATGCTTGTATTGCTCTGAATAGTGCCTTGATATTGTCACGATCCTGAAATCTATAAAAAACACTCCAAAACGACATCAAATAGACCCCAAACGGGCTCGAGACACTAAATCGAGATAGAAGCTAGAAATGCAAAAAACATCCTAAACTTCTACCCAAAGCCATATATTTTGCTTTAAATGTTGCTTAAATGAGGGTGATGAACGTGATAAACCGATCATCAAATAACCGCACACTTAAGCTTTGCCTCTCCTCAGGCAAAGAGCTGATAAAAGCTATGGAACACACCTAAAAGCGAATCAAATTACTAACATGGAAAGCTAAACCCATAATCCTCAATCCACCCCTAAATTTCTTAACATACAAGTGAATCTTTAACAATACTGAAATAGGAAGTAAATGCCTCACAAGAAGTTCCCAACTTGCCACACATTATCACACAAGTTATACCTTACATCTAGACGTACTCTCAAATGGGTTCGAGTTAAAGATGAAAAGTAAAAAATCTCACTCAAGTGTTTAGGGACATTGTTTATGCACTTATCATCAACTCGAAGGCGCACTTCCAACACTTGCATATCAAACTACTTTTACTCATCACATCAAGACACATCAAACACTAGTCAAGAGGTTTTTTATTTGGTTTGTAATATGGACATAAAAGAGAAGAGAAGGTGAAATGATTGTTTTTATCGGTGTACACAGTGGCGGACGACTCGTTCTAATCTAATATGGAGCTAAACTACTAAGACAACTAACATGATTCAATGATTCAAGTTACAACAAGAGCTTCAAACTAGATCATCTATCCCTAATGTAAAGTACTTGGAGCTTTTGTCCTCGTTTATTCTACTAACTAGAGACCTTTTCGGTCTTCTTTTTGAATTTTTGAATTTTTTATTTATTTCATTTTTATCTCCGAGATTGGGTCTTTTTCTTGTCTCCTTCCTTTTCTTGAGATTCTATGTTTTTAAAAATAAGAAAAACTATACACAAACTACTACTTAGGGAGAATAGATAACCCTACGATTACTCATCTTACAACTTTATTGACTACTAGACTCGACTGTGTAACATGCCACTTATGTACATATGATCAAATGAAGGCTTGAGAAAAGGGATACAATATTATGGGGAAACATAAAAAAGGATTTTTGGCTATGTTTGGGTTATACCTGGGATGAAACTTTGGGACTGATGGATATTTTGTGGTGGAGCTTTTTCCAAGTGCCTCTATCACTCTAGTGAATCAGTGACGAGTGAATTCAGCTCGGTATCATGTAAGTGCCTGATTAACAGTCAAACAATGAAGACCACTAAAAAATATTTATAAGAATAAGTCTACAAGTGTTGCAAACTTCCCTATACTACAAATGGATTTTAAGCCTTGCGTTGTCTACTAGATGGTATATTGATAACATGCATGCCTGATAATCCTCAAGTTGGGAGTCCATGCTACTATGAACTAATAAAGGAAGCTCTAAATAATGAATCAATAGACTTTGATCATATGCCTAAACTCTTAACAAATCTAGGTTCACAAGTAAGTCAACAACTCAAGTGCACAAATCCCAGCTAGGGGAAATTCACTAAGCATGCCAAGTAACTGATTCAAAGATGGTTCCAATAAGCTTGAGTTTAGGACTCATATGCAAAGACAACCACCCAAGAAGACTAGCAAACACGAATCCTATGCAAACCCACCGACACTTTATTTGGACAAGGACATTATCATGTCACTATCGTTATTGTTTGAGAAAGCAACGTCCAGAAAGCTTCCCGTCGGTTGGTAGGCGATGCCGAATCACAGGCAAGCGACTCTAAGTAACGAAAAAGATACGCGTTACATACCGTCAGTTTTAACCGACGTTATTTCGAACAGAAAGCGACGGGAAAAAAGGTGCTACAACTGGAATATTATTGATCAGTCCAACATTTTACGTCCGTTATCAAACCGACCGACACCATATTTAGCGCCACCTGATGATAAATTGGCGCCAGTTTTTTAGCGTAGACTAGTTATATATTTATAGTCGGTTAACCAAAGATCGACGCTATATCGACGACCTAAACGACAAAAAAATATCGACGTAGTTGACCTCTTATATGCCGTCGCTTTTTGTCGTTGCGTGATAACCAACCGACGGGATGTTACGAAAGCCTTAACTTCCCGTCGGCTATATATCGGCCGACGCAAAGTTCATTTGTAAAACCGACACCAAATACCTCTTTTTTTGTAGTGACTGAACGAAAGGGAAAAGTTGCATATGAAAATCTTGAAGCTGTGAGAAATCCAAGAATCAAGAAGCATGATCCATGAAGCTGAAACTCTATGCGACACTATCCCCGGAGAAAAACTCAAACACACAAAACCAAAAAGAAAAGTAAAAAGGAACTAGGATAAGTGTCCAAGTCCCACACATAATAAAGTGGATTGAAGATTGAAAAGTAAGAAAAGGAAAAGTCTTTAGTAGAATGATGACACCTGGATCAGTAATGGTCTGGGAGAGCCGAGCGTGGTGGGCTCGACTAACTGGTCTGGTGCTGAGTGAGCTAGCGGAAGTAGCACATCTACTCATCATGGTGCTTCTGCCCCACTCTCCTTTGCTCTATATCTGAAGGTCGCTACCCCAAATCGAATGATGTCTATTAGGCTGTCTGCTGCTGTTGCCACGGAAGACAACCCTCTCCAAAGCTAATATGCCATATCAGCACTCTGTCGGTGGTGACTAGTATCCATGTGGAGGTGGTGGAGGTGGTGGAAATAATCTCGCTCTCATCAAAGAAAAACTCTTGCAGAGGCACTCCATGTGGAATCGCCAACTCCTCCTGATCGAGGTGGTATGAGGCTTTCACCTCCTCGTCCCCTTCTATCCTCGCTCGGCCACGTCCTCCATCTCTTGCGCGAGAGCATCCATCGAGGCATTCACTGCTGGCTATCGAATTGTCTACCAGTTTTGGAACATGTCAATCTCAGTTCTGGTGAGCCACTCCTTGGAAAGGTCATCCTTCGGGCTTGAATGATGTCGGGGCCAACACGTTAAATCTCCAAATTTGGCTCCAAGTCATCTGGATTCATCCATCGGTCTTGAAGGCCCTTGACCTCAATAATCCTAGAACCAAAAGGGCCCATGGAAGGTATATTCAAACTAGGTCCAACTCCCCTAAAAGAACCGTGCCACATATATCCCGGATGTAGTGGTCTACCATTGCGAATAGCTCGGTAGAACATCATCTCCTCTTTCATCACATGATGCCCAGTACTTATTTTAGAAAAAGTTTGAGAACGGAACAAGTACCTTAGTGAAACAAGAAGAGCCTCCCTCCCATGGTTCCTCAGGTTCATCTTTGATGGCTTTCAAAAATGATTAGATTTCCTTGTCGATCTCATCCGGTTTATTTCTCGCGGTATGAGTCTGTGCAAGTGAGCAGAAAGGTCAATGGAGCTCGAAAGCTTTAGCCAATGTTGCGCTGAAATCCGATCCTCCCAAGGAGTAGAAAATGTACTTC
Organism: Linum usitatissimum; assembly: GCA_030674075.2. Taxonomy (NCBI): domain Eukaryota; kingdom Viridiplantae; phylum Streptophyta; class Magnoliopsida; order Malpighiales; family Linaceae; genus Linum; species Linum usitatissimum. Next base: position 2,665,872 of record JAUJYP020000780.1, read on the forward strand.
TTGTCCCGCCGACTCTGTCGAGTCTATTAACTGATAGAAGTCCAAAACTCCTGGAGAGGAACAAGCATTGGTGCATTAGAATGCGTGATAAGCTTCAATAATCCTGCACTCTGGAGAAGCGATGCAACTTGATGTTCCCAAGCGTGGATGATGGCCCAAATTCCCTTGATATCTAAGATTGAGGTGGGGCCTGACATGAAGTGTAAAAACCGTTTCCAAACGATACTGAACTCTTCGTCTGTAAGGTTTCGGAGGAAGCGAGGGTAATCCAATACTGAAGGGTCATTCTGTCCGTGACTCCTTACATTCTCAACCTGCTCTCCATCGGTGTCCACTTCCATTGCCTCTGGGTGGTGTGCCTTGTTTTCTGAGGATGATGCTCCTCCTTCATTAGCGGAAGCAGTGCGGAAAATAGCAACCATGGTTGGAAATATCTCAACGTGACAAGAGTGAGACTACCTGACAAACATCACAACATCCATATGGTATGTAATCTGAAGCTTATATGTCTTACGCACACTTCACAAAGTCATACAAAATATACCAGACATGTACACGTTCATAAACTTCAAACCTGGAAAATACCCCTAAAATACCATGTGAAATTCAACATTTGAACGACCTAATTATGTTTTTAGAAGGGGAAAATAATATCACTAGATTTTTATCATACCCAATTTCAATCTAGCATCATCAATTTCACGAAGCCCAATATTCGAAAATTAGGGTTCAACCCAAATCACAATATCATCAATTCGACCGATTCAAGGCAATGTAAGCAATAAGAAGGCTAGCGAAGGGTCTCTAGAAGAGTACCTAGTATTCACTATGGTTGGAGGAGAGCAAACAAACCACAATATGAAAAATTGAACTTTTGACAAAACTGGACAAAAATTGATCTTAACTTGCTCAAAGCTTACTTAATTGGGATGCAATCGGAGGTGGAAGCGTACGGCGGTGGCAGCAGGCGGTCGGAGACAATGATGATGGCTGGGGTTGAACGGAAAGGTATGGCGGGTGCGGGTGGTGGCTGGTCGGAGTTGGGAGAGGGAAGGAGTGAAATTGAGCTGTTAAAATCCGACCTAGGTCTAATTAATTCATGTTTGCTGTCAATCATTGCACCTAATAGTTATCAAAGATTGCGCCTAGGCAAGGCAAAATATTTGACAACTTAAGGCGCAATCTTTAACTGAAGATCGAGGAGCCATTGTCAACTTTTGTGCTTAAAGCCTGTCAAACATTGGGCCCAAGCAAGGCACAATTATTGACCAGCTAACGATGTAAATGTTGACAAACGTTACTCAAAATTCAAACTTTAAATGCAATCAACGATTCTCTTTGATCCAACGACTGGGACAGGGTTGGGGTTCAGGTATCACGTTCTAGACTCGATCGAACACCTAAAAATTAAATATGACTCAAATTAAATGAAAAGACTAACTCTACATAGACTGTCTCCCATGAAGCGCTCGTTCTATAACGTCCATGAGCTAGACGATACCTGGCCTTTTGTTCAGAATTTTTGAAGTAATGAACTTCGACTCCCTTGGTAGGCTTGGCATTGAAATAACACTTGAGATAGTGACCGTTGACGTTGAATGTTCCTTGCACCAGATCTGTTATTTAAACGGTCCCGTAGGGGAAGGATTGTGTGACTTCATAAGGTCCCGACCATCTTGATTTTAATTTCCCCGGAGAGACTCGGAGACGAGAGTTGTAGAGGAACATCTTATTCCCTTTTGTGAACTGCTTGACACCTTAAAGCTTAGTATCATGGATGTGTTTCATTCTCTCTTTATAGAGCTATGAACTTTCATATGCATGAAACATGTATTTCGCTAGCTCAAGGAGTTGATATTGACGTTCTGAAGTTACGAGACTATCATCCATGTTTAGTAGCTTCATGGCCCACCAAGACTTATGCTCAAGCTCGACTGGTAAATGAAAAGCCTTGCCATAAACCAGTCGATACAGGAAAGTGCTCATAAGAGTTTTGAAAGCGGTTCGATAAGCCCAAAGAGCTTCATCGAGCAGAATCGACCAATCCTTGCTAGACCGATCGACTATCTTATCAAGAATTTGCTTTAAGCTCGCGATTCGTTACCTATTCTTGACCGCTTGCCTATGGATGGTAAGCGGTGGTCAACTGATGAGTTACACCAATTTTTTGGAAAACTCGATCGAATTGACCTTGGAAGTGGGTGCCGAAACGCATGAAAAAAGCGTTGAATGAATTTTCCCACTATCATGGCATCGTTAATAGGAAGCGCTTGCGCTTCCGCCCACACTGACACATAATCCACAACAACAAGAATGTACTTGTTGCAATGCGTCAGTGGGAAAGAACATGCAAACTCTATTTCCCACACATCAAACACCTCAATAGGCATAGAAATAGTCAAAATCATTTCATTCTTATTGTAGATGTTACCTGTACATTGGCAAGCATTACAATTATTCATGTAATTGCCACAATCCTTTCAGATCATCCTCCAGTAGAAACTTGCTTCCAGAATCTTACGAGCAGTACAATTCCCATTATGATGTCCCCCACCGGGGCCGGTGTGACAAGAGTGCATGATGTTAAGAAACTCGTACAAGGTAACAGATCATCTAATGACTTCGTCTGAGCCTGAATGGTAGAGGTAAGGATCATCCCAGATGTAGTGCTTAGAATTATAGATCAGTTTACGTTTCTGCTGATAAGTGTAATGCCCTGGAAGTGTCTCGGAGACAAAGAAGTTGGCTATCTTGGCAAACCAGGGGCCTTTATTTGGGTGATTATCTGAGATTTCCTCCCCTTCTTTGAACAGTAGTACATGTTCATCAGGGAAGAGTTCATTTATCTCTGCTTCACCGAATTGACCCAAAAAATCCCTTCAAGGCGTGATAGGTGATAAGCTATTACGTTTTCCGCTTTCGCCTGATCTTTAATAGTGATGTCGAACTCTTGAAGGAGTAGGACCCATAGAGTCAGCCTCGACTTCGTATCCATTTTTTCTAGAAGATACTTAAGAGTAGAATGGTCAGTGAAAACAGTAGTATGGGACAACACTAAGTAGGAGCGAAACTTGTTGAATGCGAAAACAATCACAAGAAGCTCCTTCTCAGTGGTTGTGTAGTTCCTCGGTGCATCATTGAGCATCGTTCTCACAAAGTAGATGGGGTGGACCTCTTCTCTCTCCGCTATCCTAGTGCTGGTTCCATTACAAAATCACTAGCATCATACACTAGTTCAAAGGGTTCCTCCCAGTCAGGGGAGACCAAGATTGATGCAGTTGCCAGCTTCTTCTTGAGTATATTGAATGCATGCAAGAAGTTATCATCAAGAAACAAAGACACATCTTTCTCTAACAATCTAGTCATAGGGAATGTGATCTTAGAGAAATCTTTAATGAAACAACGATAAAAACCACCATGTTCTAAGAGGCTAAGAACAGTCTTAACATTAATAAAGGGAGGAAGTTGTGAGATGGTTTCGAGCTTAGCTCAATCCACCTCAATACCTTATTTGGAGACCTTGTTGCCTAGAATGATTCCATTCTCCACCATGAAGTTGCAGTTCTCCCAACTCAGAGCCAGATGTGTTTCTTCCCACCGTGCTAAGACTTTCTCCAAGTTGGCTAGGCACCTGGAGAAGGAATCACCATATACTGAGAAGTCATCCATGAAGACTTTGAAAAATCTTATAGTAATTGCCCAAAGATAACCGTCATACAGCTTGGAAAGGTCGCAGGTGAATTGCATAGACCTAAGGGGGATGCGCTTGTATGCGGATGTGTTAAAGGGGCATGTGAATGTGGTCTTCTCTTGGTCCATTGGGTCGATTGAAATCTGAAAATATTCAGACATTCCATCCAATGAGGAATAGAACTCATGACCCGCGAGGCGCTCAAGCATCTGATCAATGAACGACAGGGGAAAGTGATACTTCTTTGTAGCCTCGTTGAGGCACCGGTAATAAATGTAAACTCTACACCCAGTAACTGTTCGAGTAGGAATGAACTCTCCTATGTCGTTAGGAACGATTATGAAACCGCCTTTCTTGGGCACCGCTTGTGTAGGACTAACCCAATGACTGTCAGAAAATGAATAAATTTACATGCGTTGAGGTTCTGCTACAGGTTTAATATCGGCCTCAAATATCATCTTGCGAGTACCAAAGGAAGTGCTGACTCCCTTGATATCAGATAGCTACAAAGAAACGGCATGTTCATGCTTCCTCAAGGGGGCTACAAGCTGCTCCTTTTTTTGTGGTTCGAGTTTCAAACAGACGATTACTATCGGTTTTGAACCCACGTGGGGAAATGCATACTCGGGATGCTTTGGTAATAGTTTCAGCTCTCAAGGCTTCTTGTATGAAGCAATTGTTTTTGGGATTTTTAGAAGCTCTAGCAGTGGTGGTAATCCAGAGTACGATTCATATTTCTCATGGGCTTTCACTTATGCCATCTACTCCATATTTTCAATCAAATCTCCGTAACCACCGGTAACAACACAAACATCTCCAACAAGCATATGCGATAACTCAAACATTTCAGATGCATCTTGAAAATCCGCAGAAATATTTTCATCATCTCGAGCCATAGAATATTTCATTGCCATCTTTCAATTGAAAACTGTCCTCATGTTGTCCTACTTTCAGAGTTAGACACGCTTTGCAAACATACATCATAGCTTCAATAGTAGCTAAAAATGGACGTCCTAACAGAATATTGCAATCATCATCCTTGGTATCTAGAACCACAAAATCAGCCAAAAATTCAAAAGGTCCTACACAAATTGGCACATCCTCTATGACACCGCTGGGTTTCACTAATGACCTATTAGCAAGTTGAAGAACCATTTCAGTTGATCTAAGTTCACATATATCTAGTTTCTCATATAAGCTACTCGGCATAACATTGATACTGGCACCTAGATTAGCAAGATTTTGAGTAACTTTAATATTCTTAATCATGCATGGTAAAGTAAAGGTCCCTGGGTCTTTTCGTTTGTCAGTCCTACTTGGATGGCCGCTCTTTCTTCATAGAGAGTGACTTCTATGGCATCACTAAGGTTGATCCTCTTATTGAGCATATCCTTCAAGAACTTTGGATATGCTGGAATCTTACTGAAAGCTTCCAGGAAGGTTAATGTGACCTCTTGCTTCTTGATGATCTCCATAAATCTCGGAAAAGTAGTTTCTTCTTAATGGCCAATGGGTATGGGATCTTAGTATGCTTCTGGATCTCCTCTAAAGTGAGACAAAGTTTATGTTGAAAGGTTTTCGAGCCGTAGGAGACGGGATAGCTGGTGCGAGTAATGACCTTGGGAAGTGGTGTTGATGTTGGCATTGTAATCCTCCACTTTAGCCTTGTAGAAGTCCGAGCGTCCTTCAAGGTGTTGGAAGTTGTACAGTTGTGGACGTCCCCCGAAGTTCTTTGCTATGTAATCTGCATATCCTTGTTGGTTGAATGGGAAACCTTGGTGGAAAAAATCCACTTCCTCTTTCGTCATGGAGTTGTTGGTGATGAAATTTGACCACTCTCCCTGACTATCATAAACACCACACGAAGCACAAGCATAACCAAAAGTAGAAGGGGGGTTAGAAACTTTCAAAGTAAGATCATTTAATTTCTTTTCTAACGCCTTAACTTGAGCTCTTAAGAAAATGTTGTCTGAGGTTTTTGAGGATACTTTATTGGCGGTTTGAATCGTGTTTCGTGCCCAGTTTCTAGATTTTGCTGCACATGAAACAAAGTGTAGTGGAGCAGCTTGAGGGGTAAGGGCAATGACATCTCCGTTTTCTAGTTGATGTACTAGCATTGTTTTTGCTTGATCCATAGACCTGTTGAACATGTATACGAATTGACTGTCGGTGTATCCATGATGAGGATATTCAGCTAACAGCTCATGAAATCGATTCCACAAGCGATACAAGCTCTTTCCATCTCTCTGATGAATCCGAGAGATTGATTCCCTAACACCTGTAGTCTTTGTTGGTGGGTAGCATTCTTCCACAAATGCATGGGGTAGATCATCACAATTTGTAAATGTACCATCATGTTGGCTGGTCAACATCCTTCTCACTACCCCTATAAGAGACTACTTGAACAACTTGAGTTTGATGGCTTCGTCGGACAAACCTCACAGTTTGACGGTTTCGGCATAGAAATCTATGAGGTGAGCGCATGGGTTCTCGTCTGTCCTCCCTTCAAACTTCAAGTTCTACTAAATTAGAGTGATGAGATTCTCCCAAAGCTCGTAGTTAGCATCATCTTGTTCGGGTGGGGCACACTTGAATTGGAATTCGCAGCACTAGGCTTGGCGAAGTGGGAAAGAGTTTGGTTCACCATTATTGGTGCTGGTTTAGAAAGGTACGAAGTGTAACTGTGCTCTGAATCCAATTCTGAAGACTCCTCATACAAAGAACATCCTTCGCTTCCTACTAGCCCTCGCAAAGATTCCACTAAAGTCCTTCTTCATCCGAGCGAGAGTCTTGTTGAGATTATTGAAGCGAATTAGATCATGTCACTACCGGTGACATACAATGAAAGCACACCTACACAAATAAAACAAAAAAAACTGTGAAAATTAACAGTGAAAATAAGAAATTAAAACAAAGGTGAATGATTAACACTAATCGACTCTTTTCAAACACAAAAAAGACTCCCCAGCAATGGCGAAAACTTTGACACGCTTGTAGCACGCGCTAAAAAAAACTAATTACCGAAGTAATCAAGATCGAATTTCCCTAGGGTCGCTTAATTGTATTTTACTGGAAGTTGTGAAAATTGTTAATTGGGTTAACGAAGTTGTGTGGTGTAGGTTCCACGATTTCTAAAAATATCAATTAATCTAAATCTGCAAATGACAGGGAAAAATAAAACAAGTTGCAAGACTAATGGGAGAAAACTTATCCAAATTCAAAAATAACAATTATCTTCAAAAATTTAGGAAAAAGAAGATATATTCAATTTATCGGTGCAGTTCTTTTATAATCAAATCACCCCATTTTGTGTATACTAATCTACTACCTAGTTTCTTCTTTTGCGACAAAGAGCTGAAATCCGTTAGGCGACAAAACAAATGAGAATTGCTCCACAACGGATTAATATATTCGCTTCCATATGAGGGTTAACGCCTAACTTTGTAGTTTAATTTCAGTGTTCCAGATATGCAAGCTCGTTCGAGAAGATCACAAATCTAACAAGATTCTATTCAAGTTGATCACGCAAGAATACAAACGAAATCGAAATTAAACATAAACCAAATCCACCCAACTCGCATAAATCGTCAAAGATTAACAATCATTCCTTCATAAGAAGATCACCAAGGGTTCATCTAATCTAACCACAAGGAGTTTAGCTACTCATAATCTTGAAGAAAAAATCAAAATCAACAAAGGAAACCATTGAGTCTAGGTTTACACAATGAACTATTAAAAACCTTATTTCGCCGATTCCCGCCGAAGAACTTGATTCACCGATCTTGATTCGTCGTTGCCAATTTGAGTTTCTTAAAGTCGATGTCTTCTTTTTGCTCCGAATTCTCTAAACTTTGCTCTGAATTTCGTCCAACAAAGCCTGTCTTCAAAAATACGAGAGACAACCCTTAAATAGGATTTTCAGATCACAAATTATGCCGGATTTGTCACATATTGTGTCATGAAGTTGTAAAAGATTGCACCTAGGCTTAGGCGCAATTATTGACAAGTCTAAAATGCAATATGTAACTAGATTTCCAAGAGATGTTTTCAACCTTGGCGCTTAAACCCGTCAAACATTGCTCCTACGCTTATGTGTAACAATTGACAAATCTAAGGTCCCATTGTTGACAACTTCTATAATTTGCCTACTTCAACTCCTTGGTTCATCCTGTCCCATCTATGCATTCATGTATTGCTTCGTATAGTGCGTCGATATCGTCAGGTACCTGAAGTCTAAAAACACACTCAAAAACGACATCAAATGGACCCCGAACGGGTACGGGATACTAATTGAGATAGAAGGTAGAAATGTGCAAACATTGTTAACTTCTACCCAAATTCATACAGATATGCATAAAATGTCGCTTAAATAAGGACGATGAACGTGGTAAATCAAACATCATCTACTCTCCATTTAAAAATTAGTATTGGCTCTCTTTGCTTTGTGTTTGCCGACTACTACCCCCAGGCAATCTTTAGGTAATTATGATAGATACATACGTTCAATAAAAATTCATCTCCATTTTCCATGGTCCCGAGAAAGCAGTTAATAATGCTAGTGGTCAATGGGCATATGCCAATTGGCCAACCTGAAAATGTCCACATGGGTCAATTCCTCCACACAGCGACATCCATCCAGTGTATTAAATCGAGCAAAACGGCAACAATGCTTCCACATGCCTTCACCCCATCATTTCCCATGACAGAGAACACGTAGCCCTTTGTTTCAGTTTTCCTATTTCTTATTCGATGCCAAAATAGAAGAGGACGTGATAGGCTTTCCCGTTCGTTAGTCTTGAGAACCAAAGTGGAGGAAAACCAATAATATGTCTGCCTAGAAATAGAAATTTTTGTTGCAGATAATACTCTTTATTCCCTTCCAAATGTTTTTAGATTTGCTCTTACTTTTGTGAGATTTATCATTCTTGTTTTCAGGGATAAAAGTTCGGTAATTTGGTAATTACCGAAATCGAACAGAATTTTTTTGGTAATTGGTAAAACGAAGACAATTAAAATAAATTCGGTACAAAAAGTGATTTTGTATTTTTTCCATAATTTCGGTAATTTTTGTAAAAATTGATATTGTCGGCATTACTTCAGTATCTTATGTTTTCGTTCGATACTTTTTATTAACCAGTCAACAAAAAATGAAGCTTGTTCGGTAGTTTGGTAATTATCAATACTGTACTGATGAAGGAGCATTGGGAGAGGGGAAATGATCATCATTGGATTATGAGTGAGGAGAGAAGAAGATTAAAATGAAATTGATCTAAAGGAGAAAGGAAGATTCGAGGTTTTTCTGCTAATATTTGGAGTTAGATTTTGACGAACCAATGTGAATGAAAGAGAAAAGAGATGGTTAGGAATGAGAGGTGAGAATAATTTCAATTGTCAATAGGTTGCGCATATTTTAGTAATAATAAAAACTAGGTTCTAATGCAGATCCCAATTGGCATGGCCTACCGTTCCATATGCTACCGGCAACATAATGGCCGGTAATGTTATTTTGGGTTACTGCCCCTATACTTCCTCTGGCGCTGTAATGATGATGATGATTTGAATTTTGTGTATGACATAGTCAACAAGTACCTAACATGTTACAACCTATAGCTGTACTTACATTTTGGAAACCGGAGGCGATTAGGAGTTTGGAAGCCAAGCTCCAATTGTGGCATTCTCAAGTCATTTTGGTGCATACAACGTGGGGTAGCCCTTACATTTTGGTGGAGGGGAACCAGAAGAGGATGTAGTTGACCACCAAGTGACGAGGAATAGAGCGACAATGATGATGGTGCCACTATTGGGGTGATGGAGCTAGAAGGAGAAGATGTCGATGTCCCATACAGCCCTCCCTGAGAGTACACTCCGCCAGGGAAATACAATAATATGGGGGAGGATATTGGCACAACAATGTCTGTGGACAGTATAGCGTGCCTAGCAAAATTAAACCATTTGACAGCGTCTGTGAAAATTTCTACACCGGTCAACGTTTTCATATGAAGGAGGAAGTAAGTCTTCCTATGAAGCACTATTCGTTGGTCCATCATCCACTAGTCAAGTTAAGTCACTCAAGAACTTGGAGTTGTAGGTTAGGTGTGTTCAGGCCAAAGAAACAAATTGCACTTGGAGAGTACGCGTAACGAGCAAGGCAGATGATGGGTGGTGGATCATGAAGCAACACATCCCAGACCACAATTATGGTGGTAGCACCCATAGTGTCTTGCACGTGCAACTACACGTTAATGTCAGTGATGATGCCATCATGCATTTGATGATTCATCGCCCCCACTTTAGTGTTGCAATGGTGAAGAAGTAGATTGCAAAGTCATTCTAACGACACATCTCATACCACAAAGCTTAGTAAGGGAAGCAACGCGTGATGGAACGTACGCACGGTAACTGGGAGGAGCCCTACAACTTGCTTCCAGATTTATTCAATGAGGTGCAGCTTCAGAATCTTGGAATGCAGGTCGAGTTTCAATTGGATGATGTTATGGTTGCTGGCGAGGCATGAAAGCAGTTCAAGTCAATGTTCTCGAACTACAGACCAAGCATCGATGCTTTCCGTCACTGCCCGCCGAACCGAATTCTTGATGGTATGTTCCTTACTGGGAAATATTTTTGACTCTGCAAATAGCGAGCGGATTTGATGGAAATCATAACATCGTTACTGACGTCTTTCCCATCATCAAAACAGGGAGTATCGATTCGTGGATATGATTCTTTGAATGCATCCAAAGACTTGTAACGGACAGACATAACATCTGCGTCATATTAGATCGTCACCTGGATATATAGTATACGATGGCCAATATAGGTAGGGGTGGGTATCAAGATGGTGCAGCCGACACTATCTTAGCAACTACAACAACCACGTGAAGAATCTAACCATGAAGGAAAGAGTTAAGCCAATAGTGTAAGAGGGATCGAGGAGGAGGTTCAATTCCAAGATTGCTTGGTTTCTTGAGGCTGATAGTAGGCTTGGGACTAACAAGCCTAACTATGTTCTTGGGGAACAATCATTGTAGAGTAAGACGGTTGACTCTAAGCTAGGTGGTTGGCATTATGACATTATGACGAAAAATATGGCGGAGAGCATCAACGATGCATTTGAAGTCACTCAGGCACTTCCTTTATGTGCACTAGTTCAAGCAATGTTTTACACGTGTGAATCTACTTTATTCTGTCTGATTTGAAGTAATTGGGTTTCAAGCACTAACTAAAATTCTTATGTTTCACTGGACTTAGGTTGAATGCGTACTTCAATGAACGTCGGACAAATTACGACAAGGACATGGCTCAGAATCACTTCTGGACTGAGCATTGCCGGAATCTGATGAATGCGTGTGATATCGAATGTCTTACTCATGAAGTGTGCACCTATGATCATGACCAGAGCGAGTATGACATGGTCATAGCTTATAACGCCAACAACCAATCTGGAGTCAGAACCTTACGAGCGTACCTGGACCACCAGAATAGGACAGACATATGTTGTTGTGGTCTTGAATAAGATCAACTTCAAACCTTACGACTATGTGCACAACATGTGCCGGTTGTCAACCCTTAAACAGAGTTACGCAACTAGCTTCCATCCAATTGAAGGACCAAAAGGCTGACAACACCATGGTGGAACAAAAAACATCCCCAAAGAATTGCACCTTCGTGCCCAAGGAAGACCAAGACACAGCTGTATCCACAACGAAATGGATTTTGGGTATTGAAGATGTGGAGCCGTTTTACACCACATGCCAACAAGATGGACACCACAGAGGAAATTTCCCGACCATTCCACCGTCTCGGATGGTTTTCCCTGCATGCCATATGCTGGGGCACAACAGAAGGACTTTCCCAACCACTTGGAGGGCGAACAGGAATCCAAACGCATCCAGCAGTAGGCAGCAAAATGCATGAATCATGCCTTATAAAACAATATCATTTGTATTGTTGTGATTTGGTGTTTTCATATTTCCTTCTCATTTCATGCTTTTATTAGTACTTCGCGATGTTGTATTCCGTGTGCTCTAATGTTGATTCTATGTAGAAACTTTACGATATTGATATTCATGGTGCACTTTGCAATTTGATGAACTTGGCAATAACCCTAACCCTAACCGCCAGATGATTGTTGCAGAAAATTAGCCGTTGAGGCCCTACATAATGCCGCACAGGCTGGGTAGCGCTGCCCTAAGCAGGGAACCCTAAGGGCCATTTCAGGTTATTTCAGTTCAGTAATGTCTTCTTAGGTTATTTTGGATTAAATTGTATCTAAAAAAAATCCGATTGGATTCAGCCCTCTGGTTTTGTACTTTTCATAAAGATAACAAATCTAGATGAAAAGAGAGTGATTGAGTTCAAGATTGAGTTCCTCCAATCCTTTGGTCATCTGTTCCGTCACATTATGGATGAACTCAAGCGGAACAGCGGCAGATGAGATTGTAGGTGATGTCGATGAGCAGACCCTACTGAAACTAAATTAAAATTTTAAAAAATATATTATGCAAGATACCAAAAATACCCCTCTGTGTTTGGGTGGCAGCCCTTTGGTTGATGTGGTTGAACGAAAAATGGGTTGAATATAATCGTCCCCTACACCTACATACTCGTATATTTAAATACTAATAAAATACTTATTATTATTAAATTTCATAAGATAGAAAATACACCTTCAAAATAAAAAATAGAAATACACTCAATATACTATTTTTTAAAGGAAAATATGCAAAAGAAACTACATCAAAATGAATCTTGACTCCATCCTCATACCGAAACTAACGATCCAACTTCACATAAGTCTACCACGTGATTAGCGCTTGATTGATAAACCTAGCATGCTGGTGATCTCCACAGCCAAGTTATAGCCGCAACAATAATGTGGTGGACTAGAGTAAGGAACTTCTCCCTTAGCGGAAGCTTTATAGCATCAAAAATACCTTGCTTCTTTTTTAAAAATGTTGAAAGGGCAATTGAATTTAATCACCAATTATGAGTACAACAAACCAACTTTCCAGATGTATGGGTTAATAGCCTCATATAACTTTTTCAATCAAAACTTAATTACCTGAGACATTACGAATGACCCATCCTAATCATGCATTGCATTGAATTACACATACATGAACATCATGAGGATAAAACTTGCAAGAATGAGCAATCATATAATTCTTCGGTATACCTGATATACTAAAACTTTCGGTGTGCCCAGTTTTTTAAGGTAACGTAAATCCATCACCAACGTCCATTTTCAGTTTGCGATTTTGACGGTTCACAATTATTCGAATATTTAATTTCTATTTCACATTTTATTTTTGATCTCATATATTTTCTCAATTTGTAAACTAGTCATTCTCTTTAATTCCTTTATACCAATTGATACAGAAAAACAAAATTCATTAACATCGCACACTCCTATCTAATAGATTCTATTGCCAAGAGCGCCCTGATATCCTTCACAACACCTTCGTAATCACGCAAACCGATCGAAATCCAAGCCCGTAGCTCGAGGCAATCAGTCGACACTTTAAAGCCAATCACCTTTCCAAGTTCATAAATTGCAGCATCGAGTTTATCGTCTTCTACCAACGAGACGGCTCTATACTTGTAAGGGAATGTAAGAGTCGGATCCATTTCGGTCGCTACTTCCAAATCGACCAACTTCTCTTTCCTTCTGCACTACATTGCGCTCTCCTGATACATCCACCCGGCCGGTTTGTAACCTGAATCCGATTTAATCAACGAGTTCATTGCCTTGTACGCTAGATACTTATGTCCCCGCTTGTACTTGGCCCTCGCGGAACCTACTGAAGAATAAATGTGACCGGAATCAACCGCGAAATCGAACCATTTCTCAGTGTCTTTGAACTCGTTCCTCTCGAACATCACGACTCCCAATTGATGATAAGTAATATGCTTCTGCCAATCTTCGACCGAAAACTCTCCTAGCCGCTCGAGTAGCATGACCATGGCGTTCGATTTCATATCGTCATCCATTGAAATCTGACTTAGAAAGTAATACAGTAGAAACGAAGCGTGTCCAGCAAGATTCAATCTTTTGAAGTACATAACAGTTTTCTAATGTAATGATGGTTTATCAAGCTTGGAAGCTCTCGAAGAAACACTTGTAAACAAGCTGCTACTGTAAGATAAGTCGTCTCTTCCAATCCGTAGTCGATAATGGACAATGCTAGGTCCATGTCCAAGACTAAGGAAGCCAATCGAGAATCGCAAGTGGCTTTCAATTCGTCGCAGCAAAATGAGTTCGCGAATGATAGCATCTCCAGAAGTAAAGGTAGATTATCAACAATAGCTAACTTCTTCGTCCTGCTGAAACTTTCTACCGCCTTCATTCCTTCCGCGGATATCGAATTCATAGAGAAGTATATCTTCCCCTTTCTTGATTCCGTGAAATCTCCATACAGCATTGCCTTTAATGGCTTGGAAATCGATGCGATCTTGTACCTATTGCAATGAATCTCTTCTTCGCTGATGCAGAATGAAATATCTGCTTCGTCGTCAGAGGAAGTCGAGCATTCCTCTCCGATCAATTCAACATCATCGTTGTCCGATCACGAAGAACAACTACAAGGATCATTTCCACATTCAGGATCGTAACCAGAAATCAATAGTCTTTCCATTTCCAAGAACAAATCCAGAGTGGCTCCATCCAGAGACGTGAGTTACTATTACATCATTCTTCAAAGACTCCATAATCTTTGGCTCTAAGCAGGTCAACGTATCTCCATGGCCGAGCTGGGCAGATGTGCCTCTTCCCCATGTTTGTACTCTTCCACCATCAACATCATCAAAAATCAAACTTCGAAAAGAACAATGACTCGAACTTTAGAAGTGGGGAAAGTTAATACACAACTGTCGTCAAAGCAATAACGTGAGCTCCACCGCAAGCGAGCATGGAGATTAGTCTGGCGGCCGTAAGCAGCGGAGGACGGAGGAGCTCATCCTCCAGCTTCCCAGTTCCGAGTTGTCCGTCTGTTCCAGCTCCCCAGCTCCATATTTGTTCCTATTCTTCGCTTCTCTCGTCTTCTTGATTCATTATTTCTCGCGATTAGGTCCACGACCAAAGGATTATTTGTAAATTATAAGGATGGGAAGGGGGAAAAGATAGATATCGTGAAATTTGTTGGATAAGATGATGTGGAAGTGGGATAGAATTTATTAGATAGGATTGTGTGATATTAATGAATTGTGTTTTTCTGTCTCAATTGGTATATAGGAATTAAAGAGAGTGATTAGTTCATAAATTGAGAAAATATATGAGATCAGAAATAAAATGTGAATAGAAATTTAATATTCGAATAATTGTGAACCGTCAAGATCGCAAACTGAAAATGGATGTTGGTAATGAATTTACGTTACCAAAAAAAACTGGGCATACTGAAAGTTTCGGTATACTAGGTATACTGAAGAATTCACCTATAATATTGTTATTGAATATTAACTAGAAAGAGCAAAGAATGCAAAAGCATATTTTGTTAAAACTAATAAGTTTTTGATGATTGGATCTTGATACTTTAGACATTGAAAGACAAATATAAAGTAAACGGGAGGAGCTATGATGACGAGGGAAGTTATGATGGACTTTTTTAAAGGAAGGTAATCAACATAAAATAGAATTATCTCTTTTTATATAAAAATTAAAATTTTCTCTCTTATTTTTTAGGTTTTAGCCAACATCGTTTGAATTTGAATTTAAAATTTGGAAGAAGATGATTTGAAATAGCTAGTGATTTGAAATTATTAATGATTTTAAATAGTTAGTAATTTCATAAATATCTTATTTGTTATCCAAAATTGAGAGTGATTGTAGCATTTTAAACAAAACAAGTTAAATTAACTTATTTAAGAAAAAAACTATACGGCCCTTTAATTCTAAAATCAGTCTCTCAATTTTTCATATTTTTATTGGCATTGTTGTAATTACTAAGTTTTAATTTGGTTAATATGTCATTTTGTGACCAAATCACTCTTGGGAACTTTAAATAACACAAAGTTCATGGTGATTTCAAATCACTCTTCAAATCACCATGGGACCACATGTGATGATTTCAAATCTCCACTATTTTTAAAAATCAAATAAGGAATTTTGTCAAAATCACTTGGCTCTACCAATTCTCTTCCAAATCCCCCTACAAGTACAAAAATAAAATGACCTCTTAGAGTCCGGATCCGCGACAAGGAAATGACGTCCTTACCGCAGAAAATAAATTAACGGCAGAGACATTTTTTAAATGAACAAGGTGTCAAACTTTCATTCATGAATGACAAGTATTACAATGCGGTCAAGTTGTCCCATTGGAGTTCCAGACCATACCGATAAGGCTATATGGACTGCGAGTCCTTACGAAAAGGGACTTCACTCATTTCTCTCCAACTGATAGATGACCCAACCATACTAAGCAAAATCCCAAAGAGAAAAAAATCAACAATAACAACAAACACGCAAGAAACAAAACAAAAACAATGAAAGACCTAGTAAGCTTGGCGCAAGGCGTCCTTAGTTGACCCACTGAGGGAGGGTAGGACATCATCTGTTTTCACATGAAATACTTAGAATGGAAATCCTAGTGCTTTGAGGGCTACACTTGATGCTGCATCAGGTGAGTTCCGACCTTTTTTGCTTGGTGACATTGTTGCTCTCGGTGGTGGTACAGGGTTGGCCGTATGGTTACTCTACTCGTCCTCCTCGACCAAAATCATGTTGTGAACGGTGAAAAGGGAGAGTGATGAGGAGGCGTCCGCACGAGGGAAGAGAGCCGGGTTTTTGCTCAGGGTAAAGGCAGCCGAGATCGAGTTTTGAGAGATGGGCGGAGGTAGTGATTGCGAGAGGGTGGTATTGCTCATGGTGTTGGAAGTGTTTGTGGTGGTGATGGTTTTCATGGTAGAGATGCTGCTTTGGGCCGGGTGAAGGTCGTCAGCGAAAGCATCGGTGGCTACATTTAGAACTCATCTCAATTGAAAGCTTTCTTAGATATCTAGGTTTCAAGTTAATTTGATTACAGTATACATATGTTTTTTTTTGTATTGCAGACATGGCAGAGGCATTTTTGTGTGGGAACTTATGAGAGAAGACGAGGGTGGTTGTTGGCATGCCAGAGAGATGACTGAAGGTGATTCCAAATTTCCTATAAAATGAACAATTTCATTTTCCAAATTACTACATAAATGAGTATAAAACAGGTACATAAATATTTACATGAAATAAATCAAATATAAAAATAGTTAATAAGTACAAAATCAGTACAAACGAGCTGTATTAGTGTTTTAAGCTTTTGTCTGGGGCCGCTCTCTCTTTTTTTACTCTCAATGGGAGTTGAAAAATTCAAGTCGTCAAAGAATTTTAGCCACCGCACCTCTTGTCATGCGACATTCATCTCTTTACCTCGTCCTTCTTCGATTCTGATTGTTTCCAATCGTTGTTAGGATTTTGTTCTATACCCTTGAGTAGGTTTTATTCTCCTCTCAAGTAGGGTTTTGTTCTACCCTCAAGTAGGGTTTTTTCAACTTCTTCTTCCATGATGGCAGCTCTGCTTTCCCGACGGCCCTCCACGATCCAACCAATCGAATGCAAGAAAGTCTATAGTTAGAAACCTTTGAAATCATCGAAGAATGGAGGTCATGCTCCAGCAACCATGGTACAGGCAGGTCAGCTTGAGACAACCCATCCAGCTATATGAGAAATTTTGGATTGTTGAAGTCTCCGGCGACTGTTATTGCAAGAGATCAAGAAGCCAGCTACCCCTTTGTTTCTTAGTTATTTTATTTCTCTGCTAATTTCATTATAGCGGTGATTTTCTTATCGTGTTTTGCGGAACTATTTTACTGTTTGGTTCTTTTTTTAGGGGTAGTTAGTTGTATAGCTTATTTTTTTCACTTTCTCATTACCTTGTTTGTTTAGATTACGCGAGGTGTTCAATAGTACATGAATGCGAAGTGAAATAATTCTAGTAGTTAACTAATTTTTCTTTGCAACCCGCCTATGGGAAGCAACTCTAGGTTACATGTTTCTGTTTGTTACGGGTTATTATATAAATCACGCATAGTGCTTTTGCTGTCAAAAAATGAAAAGTACAAAAATATGTACTTTTTAATACCCGTGTTTGTTTAATATACTCATTTTTTATGTACTAATGTTTATTTTGAGTGTCGTTTTGTTTTCATATACTTGATTTTGCCTGTACTTTCTTTTATTTGTGTCTTTGTACTTGATTTGTATTGTACTTGTTTTTGTGCGTGTCTTTGTACTCGATTTTATTTTAGTTACTTCATTTTTCTTGACTTTGTACTCGACTGAACTTGATTTTTACTTTATTGTACTCGATTCTGGTAATCAAATGTTCATTATTCGAGTTGTTTTCTTATACTCGCTTTTGTTATTTTGCACCAGCTTTTTATGTACTTGTTTCTGTTGTTCTGTACCCAATTCTTATGTACTTGTTTTTTCTTCACTTTATACTCAACACCATACAAATTTATGTAGTCGAGTTTCATGTCTTGTACTAGTATTTATTTTTAATGCCGTTTTGTTTTGGTGTACTTGATTTTTACTTTAATTGTTTTGTATATGTCTTTGTGCTTGATTTTATTTGATCTACTTATTGCTTTTTGACTTTGTACTCGTCCGTACCTGACTTTTACTTTATTGTATTCGTCAGTACTTGACTATTACTTTATTGTAGTTGATTCTCGTAATCAAATGGTCATTTTAGAGTTATTTTTTATACTTGTTTCTATTATTTAGTACTCACTTTTTATATACTTGTTCCAACTGTAGTTGCATACTTTGAGAAGTGTTAATTCAATATTTTTTCAATAATAAAAATATAACCAATAAAAATCTGTCACGTCGTGTTTGTACAGGGTGCAAGTATGCATAGGAAGAGTCTGCCACCATTTATTTATACTTCTTAAATTGGTTAACGTTTATATAAACTAATAGTTTATAGCATGATATATCATTTGGCCTTCTAGTGCATTTGTGTATTACTAAATTCCTGTGATATATCAATTAGATTAATAACATAGTAAATATTTAGAAGATAATTATTTTTTATATGCCTCTAAAGTTAATTGCTTAGGTTAACTCAAATAAAATGTCAAGTTTATTAGACTATTTAGAGACAAATATTAGTACTTCGATAGACCATTAATCTAATTGTTTTTGAAAGATACTTTTAGGTGCTAATTATATATATGTCACCATGATATAGAAACAAATAATATTATAGATAGAGGCAAATAATCTATTTTTCATTTTAATTAAGTTTTAATGATTAATAGACTAATTGCCTCTATGAATTTATAGTTAAAATTATATTTTGTTTTAGTGTCTTGTTTTTCACTTCTACCGATAAGGTAGTGATTTTCCCATAGATAGCTATCACCACTATTAAGGATTAGTATCACATACCTTTCTCCAAATGCAGAGACAAGAACAGTGAGTTTAGAGTTTAAGCAAGGCTCCAAATGCCAAATGACTTTTCCTTCATAAGCTCATTCACTTTATTAAATTTAAACAGTTAAAGTTTTTTTTATTCGATATTCACTTACTAGTCTAGATGTGGTTGATTGGACGGTTATTCAATTCAAATCATAATCTTACAGATAATGAGGTGAGAGATGATTAGAATAATGTAGAAGAAGCTAGCTCAAATGGAAGCTACCCAACATCATTATTAAGACAAAGGATAATATTATCTTCACTAAAGATCTTATAATCAAGAAGATAGAGAATAAGCTGGAAGAGTTTATAACTGCATTCATAGGGTTGGTGAGTGAATTTGTTTGATTTGTTGAGAAAAGGGCAATGTTGTGGATGGCTGAATTAGCAGGCGTGCTAGCATGCCACTTGTACTGAGTGGTGGACTTGTAATAACAAGAGAGGGGGAAGGATTAGGGAACAAGAAACAGTGATGCCGAATAATCTCTTGTTATGGGTTGGTGGTGCTCCCCATCTTTTTTCATCCCTTTTTAGATACTCAAATGTGTTACAGAAAGTGAGATACTTATCAGTGGCATGCCGTCAAATTGTCTCCCTTCACTCCACACATATACATATATTTTACTTAATTATATGCTAATATGGACTTAATGGTTTTGCTTTGAAAAATCTTTGACCAAGTTTGTATAATGCTATATGTATTTGATGTAGAGGTGTTGTTGGTGGATGTATTTGAAGGTATATCTATAAACATTGTGGGTTTAATTCAGTGCATTTCTCAAATTTAACTTTGCATTTAAATATAACAGTTCAGGATCGTCCTAAATATTTTGAAACATACTGCAATCCTAAATTTCAAACAGCTTCCGATGAGAATGGAGAAGTAGTGCACGCAAATAGATGGTTTGGGAACGGTTGGCTAGATGTTGGCACTATAAAGCAGGAGAGATAATGAGTGATATTGGTAGTGAGGATATATTGGATAGTGCAGTGGTGTGTTGTTGGAAATAAGTAGAAGAAGAAAGAGTGGGGTGTCCATAATCATCTCATATGTAATGTAATGTATAAGTGGATTTATCCCACGCCTCAACTATGAATTCAATTGAATGTGCCACCATCATATTCACTCAATCTATGGCCATTTTTTCTAATCCACCCCTATCCACCCATTCATCGTACGTCAACAATAATCACCACTAAAAGAAGAATATCTCACCATCTATAAAGCATTTGTGATAAAATGATTTTAACACATCATTCATCATATTTCAAAATTGGGTTCTACCCTTCATTTTTTTTCTTTTTAATTTTTGTTCAATTTTTCAAATTATCTCTCTCGCATCTTTCATTCCCCTTGTTCATTATAATTTTTTAAGCATAATGACGCAACATTGATATATTTTGTTTTATTAAATATTATACATACACATTAAATTTTCAAACATTTCAATCATATCCTTTATTTTTCAAATAATTCATTAACATAAGTGTATAATTAATTATCACTTCAATGGTTTTAACTACTTTTCACAATTAACGATAAAAATTATTCATTAACTAAACATTTTTAGCAATTTAAATGTTGTTGCTCACCCTATTGAGATATGCGACCACACTGGTTAGGACTTCGATATGAGAAGTATTGTTCAGTGGATTGACGACCTCAGATCAGGTTGATTGATCATAGGGTTCACAGCTCTTGGTTTACGGGACCGATTTAAAATCCAACTGAAATAGTTCCAGGAACTTCCAGGATTTATACACAGAGAGGCATTTTGGTCATTCGACATTGATTTATTTGTTTTTCCAGCTAGCCTTCTGTTTTTTTCATCGGCAACAATGATGTCCCCGTAACTCTTTCCATCACCAACGCCGTCACCGCCGCTCCTCCAACGCCGCCTCTCCCTCTTCTCTTTCATCTCTCATCGCCGCCTCCCCTGTGAACTCCATCACCGACAACCTGAGGAAAAAATTACTTCTTATTGCATAAAGTAATCGCCAATTTTTGTTGAGGAATTAAGCATAGTTGAATAAGAGATCGATGGCTTCTTCTAACCATACTATTTTGATTTGATTTGATTTGATTTGATTTGTAATGTGATTTGATTTGGGATTTGCGATGCCAATAGCTTCATGTTGAAGAAGATGACTTAGCCAATATCACTCATGATCCCAGATTTTTTAGATTACATAATCAAATTGAACTTCAATTAATCAACATTGTAGTCTTTAATTTTTTAAACATTAACATCGGCGCCCATATACTTTTCCAGTTAGTACAAATAGACCTGAGCGGATACGAACTATTTATTTAAGATTATAATTAATTATTTTTTTTTATAATCAATTATATTTCTTTTAAAACCAGTTATATGTTAAGACTATATTAAGAAAATAACTTATTATAATTAGTGATTATAACTTGTTATAATAATAACTAGTTATCAAAATATAAAAGGTTATCATTTAAAAGATATAACTGGTTGTAATCACTAAATATAACCAGTTATATTTCGGGTTATAATCGGTTTTAATTATGACTATTAATCAAAATAGAATTGGTTATAATTTAACAGATATAACCGGTTATAATTAGTGATTATAACCAGTTATATTTATGACTAGTTATTAAAAAATATAACTAGTTATAACTTAAAAAATATAATTAGTTATAAATTTTTGTCAAAAAATAGATGAAGACTTTACGAAAAAGTCACCGGAGTTTTGCCGGAAAGTTGTCGAGCGGTCACTGGAGTATCGTCTGGAAATTTTCGGCCGGTCACCAGAGTATCGCCAGAAAATCATCGGCCGGTCACCGGGGTCTCGCTGAAAAGTCACCGGTCGGTGATAGGAGTCACTAGACGGTGCCCAGAAAGGCGCTGGCCGGTCAACGTCGACGATGAGATGTAGTGCCCATTTATATATATATATGGCGAAAAGACTTTAGTGTCCTTTATATACTGACCGTTAGATCTAAACCCGTAAGATCTAACGGGCCAGGATCGTTCTGGAAATCCCGAAACCGTTTTTCGCCTAAATTCCAAACCTCTACCTTGGTTTACTTGGACGAATGGGGAAACCATCAACTCTATCTGGAGGAGGTTAGATCGTGTCCTTATTAACAAGGATTGGCAGGACTATATGTGTTGAGATTTTGTTTTCGGGTGTGTCCGATCATTGTGGACTAGCTCCTTATCACAATATTGGTTAGGTTAGACTCCTTCCCCAAACCTTTTTAAATTTTTTAATGCTTGGTGTAAGAGCCATGATTATGCCATGGTTGTGGAGCTTGCTTGTAACCAGAGTATCGATGGAGCCAATCCATTTTGGAAAGTTTATAACAAATTGAGGCTTATTAAGCAAGAGTTGCAGTCCTGCAATAAGCTGAGGTATTATAATATTACAACTCGGGTTGTGGTCCTTCACTACATCACAATATGCCTCTCTTTTACTGTCCAATTATTCTTTGTTTGAGGAGAAAGTTAGGTGTTTGGTATGCTAGATTAGCCACACATTTGTTCTCATCGTAAACTACATTTTTGTGTGTCTATATGCCTCAACTTAATCGAATTCGTGACATTTTGTGCATATTTGGTTCCCCCTTGACCACTTGGGCCATTTTACGTTGCTTTGTGTGTTTCTAGGACATTTCAGGTGCCATATAATGTCTCGGGATGAACCAAGACATGACGAAGAGGTCACAACAACTGAGTACGTTCGACTTGGGAAGAAAAGGTTACTATTTAGTATTTTGAGCGAAACTCATTGCTGGAAGTCCGATTTATGCAAGGCCAGTGGTGTTGGAAAGCTAATTTGATTAGCGAAATTTTTTATGTTATCGCTATGGTGAATTCCGTATATTCGATAACACAGCGTGTTCCTAAAAGAACACGGTCGTGTTCTTCCTATTCATGCCCACGGCTGAGAATCGCAAAAGAAAAGACACATCCATGTCTTATGGAACAAGGCATGTCCTTTAAGGACACCCCATATTCTCCAAGGACACGCCATGTCCTTTCAGGACACACCATGCCCTTTGCCGTGGCGAGATTTTTGAGTTTAATCCTTCTCCAACTTGGTTTAGAAGCCTATAAAATATACCCACCCCCCAAGATCCCCTATGGACGGGATATACTTTAATATACACATACTCGCGAGCTCTTAGAGAGAGCTAGAGTTCCAGAGAGATAATTAAAGCGAGAGGAGTAACCACGATTGGCGAAGGGTGAATCATCAAGTCGAAGATGGAGATTTCCATGAAGAACATGTCGTCTTCTCCGGTTTTTCTTCTCTTCTCTTGTGATTTATTTTTTGAAACCATGAGCAGCTAAACCTTTTGTGTTGTTTGGATTATATGAAGCTTTAGCTTAGCCGCTATATGGATGATGAGGTTTTAACCCTTTGATTTTGTTATCGAGGTTATTCATATTTATGATGTGTTCTTACTAAACATAATTTTAGATTCATTCTCGTCTAATCATCTTAATTGAATCTCTATCATTGATTTTGGGGTCCGAGAGTAATGTAGATTAATAGGTCACTTAGGAAGAACTTTAGATTCTCTGTTAGCTCGAGAGAGGAACGGATCATCTAGACTTTTTGCAACGTTCTAGTTGTGGCATTTCATCGAGCACCTTTAGTGTGTTCTACTTGGGTGTAGATTAGCTTGAGAGCGGAGTCTATAGTCAAGCAGAATAAATCCTTAGTCGCGAGAGTGATCTAAGACTATCATAGGAGATCGTCGAGACATTGTAACCTAATAAATTGAGATTGTAGGATGTCTTGGATGTTAGGATCTCAATTTCGAACCACCTGCCATTTTACCTGAAACAAGTATACTAGATTCCCATATATATGATACATATGAATTGCCACCTTCTACTATTTTGTTTTATATCGCAGTAGAGTGTATGTTATATCCACCCCCATCGAATTTGCATAGGTTAGTATGACGCTAAAACAGGTGGGAGGAGTCCGAATGAGGTTGCTAAAATAAAATAAAAATGTCGTGGCGGTTTTATTACAATCGAAACACGTAGGGCGACCCTAAAGGTCCGCCGTCTTCCCAACCTTTCTAAGACTTGGGGAGTGGGCCGAAAACTGGTTACTTCCTAGTCCGGCTAAGGTTGTGATTATTTCCCCCATTTGGAGAAAGCCGCTATTTATAAAAAGCCATAAAGAAAAAAAGCAATGAATTTCAAAATGAAAGCAAGTAAGCTTTGTATACATTAGTATATATTACTAGATACACTATAAGAATAACAGTTTTTGCAGGGGTTTAAAAGTGAGTTAAACACTTTAAACCCCTGCTAATCGATTTAACATCAGTTTAAGTTCCGTTGTTAAACCAAGCAATGGTAAGTGGATTAACATCGCTTTTTTTTCTTTTTGCCGTTAAAGCATGATTAAAATAGGTTTTTAGTTTGCATATCTACAACGTAAAAACAACCAATCAATCATTGTTACTTGGTCTAGTTTGCATATCTAAGTTGAGTAATAGCATTAGAAAGACCCAAGGAAAATACGATTCCGTTAGAGAAATCTAGTGGATATTTGAAAAGCGGGGTAAAATCCCCTTGATTAATGTTAATGGGTGTGGCAATACCTTAAGAATATAGAGGATGAGACTGTCAAGCTAAAATCTCGGACCCTCAAAGTTCAGTCGGGGGGCTCCAACACATCGTATTTCTACCCTTAGGCAAGGCTGGAGCTGCTCGGAATACCACCACTAGACTAGTTACTGGCAAGGGTACTCGGTTATTGATATTAAGGATATCTTGGTTGAGGCTATCCTATTATACCATCAACTACTAGTAGTGTTATAATGAAGTCAGGGGGCATCACAGACTAAATTGGGGGCTCTCCTTCAGAATAAGTTGATGGTGGACAAGGTTGCCGCTCTTGTTGTCCCTGTTATACACCGCTATTTTCATCAATGGGTTCAAAAGCTTAGACCGAATAAGGTTACTTCAAATTTTTTTGCGAAAAGATGGGATCTGGTTGGGCATGTTGTTGGTGTGGCCATTCACAATTATTTTTGAACTGTCCTTCTCTCGGTCGAGGTAAATGCTACTATCATTACTCTTATTCCAAAGATCTTGAATGTTGAACAAATGAAGGACTTCTGACATATCTCCGGTTGTAATGTTCTCTACAAGTGTATCACCAAAAATCTTTGCATTAGGATTAGTTCGTGTTTCCTACATCTTATTAACAACATACAGTTGGCCTTTGTGAAAAATTGTGTTATTAGTGATAAACAACTGATAACATATGAACTAGTCAGCTCCTACAAACTTAAACAGGTTACTCCATGATGTGTTATTTAGGTCAATCAGTCGATCCATGAAGGCCTTTGATTTGGTTCATGGGTGCTTCTTGTATAATGTTTTGCTTGCAATGCACTTCCCTGAGCACTTTGTTGATTGGACCATGGCTTTCTTGCACTCTTCCAGGTTTAGTATGTGTCTTAATTAGGGCTTGGTGGGGGGTTTTCCTAGCCCAAAGGGCCTAATGTAGGGCACCCCCTCTGTCGGCGATTCCCCAACCTTGTTGGTTATTTTGATGCCAATTTTGCAATGTCTCCTTTTGCAGGCTGCTCGGTCTAGAGCTCTCCCTTACCATCCGCGTTACGAACTCCATGAGATCACTCATCTATTCTTTGTAGATAATATGCTCATCTTCACAAATGGCCCTGGCGGGGAATTTAGGGTATTTCCAGCACCATGGACCGTTTCAATTTTCTCTCGGGCTAGGCATGAATCCTACCAAGTCGGCCAATTACTGCTCGGCTAAGTGCGTCTTCATGGCTTAGTCTGACATTAAGGTTAAGGCCCTTCCAATCTGCTACTTAGGTGTCTCCCTTGTGTCTAGAAAATTATCACCAAATGATTTTGAAAGCCTTTTCTAGAAGACCATAACTCGAATTCATGGGTGGAAGCCAAAGGTCCTCAGCTATGCTGGGAGACTCCAATTGGTAAGCTATGTGCGTACGGCGAGGAGTCAAACAGGTGGAACGCGTCTGCAGTCATTTCTTATGGGGAGTTGATGGTACAAAGCAGAAAAGGAGAAAGTGGCGAGGAAGTATGTTTGTGTTCTGAAACAAGAGGAAGGGTTGAGTGTTCATGATCTCCACTCATGGAATTCTACTTGTGTGGCGAGACACCTCTGAAACTTATTTGCAGCTGGGGGTCTATTTGGAACAGATTGAAGGGCATCCGCATCTAGGATTGTGTTGTCGGTCACATTCTGCTTGGACTTGAAGCGCCTTCTTAAGGCCCGTCCCACTATTCACCCTCGCACTACTTTAGACCCTCTATTGTGGGACGTTCGCAGTATTCTTAGGTTTTCGGTGAAACAAGTCTGAGAGACTATTGATCTCCCCTCCCTCAAAGTCCCCTGGTATAATTAAAATTGTTTGAAAATCCCCTAGTATTCCAAAACATTGTGTGATTTGCGGGCTGGCTGCACTTGACCGTTTGATCACCGTTCACAAAATTTATCACTAAGGTTTGTCGGTGGATATCAGTTGCCTCCTTTGCAACAATGGTGCGGATTTTATGGATCATTTGTTCAACAATTCTGCCTTTTTCTTCCACGTCCTTTGCTACTGTCTGGGCTCTCATTTGTGCTTCAAAACTCCTTTTGCTGCTTGGGATGGTCTCCTCAATTCCATGGCTATTTTTTACTTTGACACGGTGGAAAAATAGATCAGTCAGGGTGCATGATTTTGCGAGCTGATATTAGTGAAGTCTGGTACGAGAGATGTCATCGAGCTACAGGGAGAATCCCCACAGGACTGCCACTTGCCTTGCTGAGAAATTGCACCTCCTCCTCTCATAATAACCTGACGTGTCTTTTGCTGGTTTATTTTGATTTTGTCCTAGTCTCTTTTCGAGTTCTCCCCTTTCTTTCTCGGTTGTATAGTGGACATTGCTGAGTTGCAATTTTTGCCCAAATGGCGAATATAAATTAAGTATTCATAGAAAAATATCGGGATAAAATACTCATAAATTGTTAAAACTTTGAATTCTTTTTTATGCCTTTGAAGATATACATTTATTACCCTTCCTTCTAAATTCCAATGTTTCATAATATTATTAGGCATGAGTGTTACATCAATTCAATTAAAATTTTGAATAATTACATTATAGTTCTTAGAAATTCAAATTACAAATTTTATTTAGAATAAATTATTATATCAATATTAAATATAGTATTTTATGCTTTCATGTTCACTACGTTAGCCTATTCTTTTATTCCTAGTCTCCAAGTATTTTTTTTGACATTGAACCAATTACAAAATATCCCTATCTTCCTTTCACCCTTCACGATCGCCACCAACGCATGATTTCGATATAAAAATATGACTTTATTCAATAAGAAATGAAAACGGAGATTGTGAAATGAAGGAGTACTGAGCTGATTTGTTTAATAAAAGTTTGATCTTTCCCCTCAGAAAAAGTAATAGGCTTGGGGTACTTAAGCCGTTGAAAATTAGATTTATTTATTTTTGAAAAAATAAAAATTATTATTAATTTTATAAACTAAACACAGTATTTATAAAATCAATAACTATTTCAAAATCACCTTCAAATTCAAAACCACCTACTCAACCTAATTGTACGAGTAAGATACTGTTGATATATTTATGACAAAGTGACATTTGAAAAAACAAACAAAAGATGTAATAACATGAGACGTTGGTAGACATTTCAAAAAGGAAAAAAGAATAGAAATTACTAATTAGATTATCGGCTTGAGTTTGGAAGAGTAGATGAGATCGATGAATTGGATTATTACTGAAATGAAGAGTGGATGGTGCTAAGGGAAGAGGGACAAGTGGCGGACGGAGTATGTAATGGATGATGCGGAAACGCATGCCAATTGCCAATATGTACATGCAGATCCAGGGGCTGCTGGGAATTCATTAGATATAGTGGGGAAGGGGTCCAACAGTGCAATATCCCACGCGGACACTCTTGTTCATAATTTTAATAAAAATGTTCATAATGCTTGTAGGTTTAGTTGACTCTCCTTCCATTTTCACATTTCTTTTTTTCTACACAAGGGTTTTTTCTAATGAGCATCATTTTTCATCCTTAGGTAAATTTTGAAGTTAATAATTGCCAACTTAGGTGAGACCAACTATACAATAGAAGGTGTAAAAATGTGCGCATTCTTAACTTTAAATTCAAATTTTGTAAAATAAAATTAGATACTACAATCATTTAATTATAATGTAATTGGGTCTCCTATTTTGAGATTTCATCCGACCAATTCCAACAACGTAACTTTTTAATTTCCTCTTTAAAACGGGTGGGAGCTGGGACCTACTCCGCATGTCAAATCCCAAAAATTTCTGTCGCACTCCTTACTATATTAAAATCCGGACTAGCTTAGCTACTATATATACAAGTACTCAGAACGATCCCCTCCTCTTCCCACAGTAGAGCACAGCTAGCTTACCCATCATCATCAACCAACGTACTGCGTACGTAACTCCCAGTTGTTTGTTAATCTAATGGGTGAGGCTGTTGAGATGTTTGATACAGTATGCACTACTACTACCTTCCCTAAACTCATAAACGGTAACCATGTCATCCTCCCAACTTCAGTATTCCGGCATGATGATCAGTTCCTAACACTCACCACCACTGCTAATCCCAACATTAATACTGATGATCAGTACTCTTGTAATAATATGCATCCTACTACTGCTGCCTGGTATGAGGAATCCCTTGACCACTACCTCAAATGGTCCTTCGCTTTGAACCGGTATGTATATACTGCTCTTTTATATATATTTTATTTGTTATATACATGTCAACTCACGTCTAATTGCCCTTGATCATTAATTAATTAATTTTAAATATGTAAATTATGTGAAAAGAGTGCTGCAGAAGGCAACTAGCGAGTTTCAGGACATTGCTCTTCTCGACACTAAGCCTTTTGGCAAGGTACACCCGTTTTTTGATTTATTAGAATGCCTATGACCTTTTTTTTTTATTATAAAATGCTATGCAATGTTTGTTATGAATGAATGGTAATACTTAACAATTATTAAGTGCGTAACAAGCAGGCGCTGGTTATAGATGGGAAGATGCAGAGCGCGGAAGCAGATGAGTTCGTTTACCATGAATGTCTTGTTCATCCTTCTCTCCTTTCCCACCCCTTGTATGCCTCTTTTTTGTTTTTTTTCATTGTATTTAAAGGGTTAAACTATGCCTTAAATGAGGATGATGATGATGGTGACATGAATTCAGGCCCAGAAATGTATTCATCATGGGAGGAGGTGAAGGTTCCACCGCTAGAGAAGCCCTCAAGCACAACACCGTCCACAAAGTGGTTATGTGCGATATTGACAAGGTACGTACGGTACCTACCTCGATAATTTTTAACAATATTACTACATATTGTTACCTAGGATTGTTGTGCGGTCTATCTCTCTCTACTCCCTGTTTCAGTTAATTAGTTAAAGACGTGTACACAAAGTTTCAAGAAAATGTACATACATTATTGGTTGGATCTAACAATATTGTTGTTGGTGGGTGACGACTATATGCGCACAACAGGAAGTGGTTGAATTCTGCCGCACCCATCTTACTATGAACCATCAGGCTTTCTCCAACACCAAGCTTCATTTAGTCATTAATGACGCCAAGTATGTATAATGAATATTTAGATAGGATTGAATGTCGGGCAATCAATAAATAATGATATATAACATAATGGAAGGGCTGAGCTGGAGAAAAGGGAAGAGAAGTTTGACATAATAGTGGGAGATCTGGCAGACCCAGTGGAAGGAGGACCTTGCTACCAACTTTACACCAAAACATTCTACGACACCGTTCTCAAGCCTAAGCTCTCTCCCAATGGCATCTTTGTCACTCAGGTACCACTACTAATATGCATGCCTTGCCTTCTTAATTACATCATCAACTTCAGTCATTATTAACCAAGTTTTGGGGTTGCATTGATGAGTTAGGCAGGGCCAGCAGGTATTTTGACTCACAAACAAGTCTTCTCTTCCATATACAACACACTCGAGCATGTCTTCAAATGTAAGCTTAACCATAAAGTTTCAGATTTTGTTGTTGCAATTCGTCCCGTTAAAATCTGGTTATATATATATATATATTTTGGGATTATATGTGCAGATGTGGTAGCATACAGTGCTCATGTGCCATCTTTTGCTGACACGTGGGGCTGGGTCATGGTAAGCATGCAGATTTGGCTTTTGTGTTGTATATGATATATATACTTAAAACAAAAATATATAAATGAAAAATGGTGAGCATATATAGGCATCTGACGAACCATTAGAAGTGGTGAAGAAGGGAGATGAAATAGACAAAAGGATTGAAGAGAGAATCAAAGGAGATCAGCTACTCTACCTAAATGGTGCATCTCTGCTCTCCTCTGCCACCCTCAACAAGGCTGTTTCACTCTCGTATGCTTTTTCTTTACCCCTCCCCTCTCTAATTATACTTTAACTTGTTTCTACGTACAAATATCTATATATTCTTGGTTCCTGCAGATTGATGAAGGAGACACATGTGTACACTGAAGATGATGCAAGGTTCCTCCATGGACATGGTGTTGCTTCTTCCTCCAGAAACTGAACCGACCCTCTTCTACCTACCAACAGACAATTCCTTCCATGGAACATCTTCATCATCATCATGAACTTAATCCCACGAATCCAACCAATCAACAATACTGCTACTATCTACCTATCTATCTACCTACCAATTCTTCCCTGTTTTCAGATTTCATATATGTTATAATTTGGGGTTGTTCATAGGAATCGTGCTACATCAAAATTTCAATATCAATCAAACAGACAAGCAAGGAAGGAAGAATTCATGGAATGCAAACATATATTTTATCCCATTTCATCTACCCTACTATACTCTTTTTCTTTTTATATACGAAAAACCCTTTCCTACTATATTCACAACAGTAATCAAATTTAGTAGGTCGTTATTAAATAAATTTTGAAGTTATCAATTGTCAATCCAAATAAGATCGATAAAACTATCACAAATGAACTTAAAATCTCTAAAAACAAAGTGTTAAATTTAGTTAGGCGCTACAACGTGTTTGGCTTCATCTATCCTACTATATATTGCCACATCGATACTATAAACTCCTAACAATCGCGCGCATTCTTGATCATCGAATTCTGACGTCGAGATCAATTAAATTGGAAACCAAAGTCGAACTTTTATTCCCAATAAACAAGCAGAGCAGCATAACGCAGGAAATTAAGCAACAGTAATATTGTTCTGATTGGGGGAAGACAGAGAGGAGAGGAGTTAACCGAGAATCACAACATCAACAGTAGTGAGGGCAGATACGAAATGGAGACGAGGAAAGTAGGTACTTAGTGGATAATCGCCCGGACCGGAATAGGAAATCGATTCAGGCCCGCTTGACAGGGTCGAAGTTGGAGACGCCAATAATAGCACCAGCAATAGCGCTAAGGACGAAAGTACCAGCAGCAATGCTCAGCAAGAAGTTCTTGAGAGATGGTGTTAGGGTGTATTCTGCTGCTACTGCCACATCTGGAACCACCATCGAAGCTGCTACTGCCGCCGCACTTACGCCTCCCAAAACCCTCTCTTTCAGCGACGCCTCCACTCGGAATGACCGTCGGCCGCTGCTTCTCGAACTGTAAGCACCTGCTTTTGAGGAGAAAGATTTCACCGCAGACCTCCTCTCTGCTTTTGCTGGCCCTGAAGTCATCAGTGGCATACCCGGCATTGACACTGTCGCCATTTTCTCCTTCGTGTGACTTTTCTTTTTTTTGTGCTTGTTGGTGGTTCTACTTTGGGGCTTTGTTGTGTTCCTTGAAGAGCTGTTGGATGATTTGATACCCAGTAAAACTCTAAACTCTGGAAAAGGGTGTGGTTCAAATTTCAGATTCTTTGGCTGACGTGGCGAATCCACATCATCCTACGTGGCTATTGCTCCTACTAGTTCCTAGGATAAGCTTATCCACATCCATTTGTTTCCACCAATCACCCATGGTCGTTGGTAAATTTGGTTGGGTATTATTTAAAGGATTGAAAAAATGGTCAATAAGTTGACACCATGCACTCACTACTCTCTGGTCTCTGCTCACGACATTTGATTTACAGGCCGAAATTAATCAAATGGATTACAAGTAAATATATCCAATTGGGACCAAAGTAGTGAAATTTATAATTTAACTAGTAAAGTCAAATTTTAGTTTAGCCTAGTGATTTAAAGTTTACGTAAAATTAAAATCATGTGAAATTGAATAAAATTAAGTTAAAAATCGGCTAAAAATTGAGTTAAGATAATTTAGTCAAAGCATGTAGTTGTAATTTGAAATCAATCTAAAAATAGATTTCAAATTTATTAAAAGTGGGAATGTTAGTAAAACTATTTTGGCATAACTTTAAAATTTTTAGATGCAGTAACATATTAGGATGCTTTTAATTTTAATATTTAATATTTGAAATGAATTATCTATTAGGCAGCGTAAAAGCTCTCAAACTCTAAAGGAAAGCGGCGGGGATAAAGGGACGTTGAGCGGCGGGCTTTAAGTGGCGGCGGCTGTCGCGGTTGGCGGGTTAGGCAACAACAATGAGAGTTAAGCAACTACGGTGACATTAAAATTAAGGTTCAAATTTCAAATTAAGGTAAAAATGTGAGGAGAGCAAGGATAGGGGATCTGACGTTGAAGAGAAGAAAGAGGAATAAAGGGGAAACAAATGGCACTTAAGCAGCATTTTGATTCTTCTGAGTCTGCTTTAATTTTTTATGGGTTCAGCGATTTTGTTTCTGATTTCTTCTCTTTACAATTTCATCCTCAAAGTATCCTCAGTCAAATACTTTGACTTCAGTATATCCTACAACTTGTGGGCTGATTCATAATTTTGATAGATATCAAATAATGAATCTGCCATACCATTCAAAATATGGCCACTACGTATGTAGTCGTCTCCGACTTTTTTTGCTTCCGTACTCTTTTCTCCTTCTTCTTCTCGTCCATCTTCTTCTCCTCCTCAAGCTCCGGAGGATATGGTGTAGAGAGAACATACACGACCTTCAAAGTGGTGAGAAGGAAGTGCATCTTCTTCTGCCACCAACAGAAATCCACACCTTCAAACTTCTTAAGTTTTCCAAATGACGTTGTCATTTCCTTGATTGCTGCAACCGTGGACATGGCAAATACTCTTTTCGAATGTTAGCTTAAGAGGTTTCAAGTAGCAATGTTTCGAGCTCTGATAGGTGATGAGATCTAGGATCAAGACGGAATTGTGGGTATCACTTTCCGAAAAGAGTATTTTCACCCTACAAGCCTTGGGTATCAGGAAATCCCTTCCGAGGATAAGACCGTCTCCACTCAAGTTCTTAGGCTTTGGACACTAGAGTCACTTAGAATCTTAGGCTAGGATGGATGTCTTTTTTCACATGTTACCCCACACTACAACCTTCTTTATATTGGCAAAGGGGTCCAGGACTGAAGGGGCACGAGTTTACGTACCAAGAGGTGTTATTATCCTCATGAATAGACTTGAAGGTAACTACCTTAAAGTCCTACGGGTTTGGAGGGAAAACAACTCAGAAATGAGTTTGAAATTCATGAAGAGGTGTGTACCCATTCGTCCTAGGAGAAGGAGTAACCACCCCAACTACCTAGCTCTCTACCATCACTGTAGCTCAGCTCAGCATCACAGCTAGTGACACTATCATCTAACTCAAAGTTGAGCTGGACGAGTTTCAGTATCAGTCCCTAACATCATCTAGCTCATAGAGGAGCTGATGCCATCTAGTTTCAGCCAGCTCTGAACTAAAGTGAGGTTTCCCTTGAGCTCACATATCCGTCTCAACTCCGGTATCACACCAAGGTCAAGTCCATGGTGCTGCCATCATACCAAGGTCAAACCCAAACTGCATATTTCCAACATACCATTCACCGGATCTGCCACATTAGTAAGCCACCAAGAGTCGCAAGGTTCAGTGTCCAAATCACTTGCCTGTCCCGGCGCAAGGACGAACTCTCAAAGATATGATGCAATGAATCCAAATGATCATGGCAAATCGAGCATTGTCCATCCACCGCGAGATGGTAGGGCCTTCGCTTGTGATTAGTGAGGATTTTACCATGAGCAACCAACCAAATGAAGTGTCAAATCCTTTCGCTTGTGATTAATGAGTATTTTAACATTAGCAACCAATCAAATGAAGTGTCAAATCCTTTTAAGACCCTACCAATCCCAAATTGGTGACCAATTTGTATTTACTTAAATATGTGTTACATAACAAATTTTTTCTACCGAAACTTACATAACAATTTGTAGCGAAGAATTCATCCGAATGGAAGTATGGAGCACATAAATTACACCCAAGTATTACATAGACAAATGAAGAACACCAAACTATAACTCCATCACTTGCAAATTGAGGTAGTAAAATTGGTAGACACTTTTTCACTCAAATAGATGTAATCAACCAATCCTAATCCATCCTTAACATAGCGTATGCTGGACGAGATACGAACAAGATAATTTAATCAGCTCCATCTAGCTTATATGATGAGTCCCAAATTACCATTTATATGAGCTAGCCTTAACTTGGGTGAATATGTACCTTTCTAAGTTGTGCACGTCACTAATAGTTATGTTGAACACAAGACATTGAGCAACACATGAAGCAACATAATGTCCACAAAGTACTGATGCCCGATCTCACCATCCTTCCATATTATATTGGATGGAGGTCTACCATAATGTTGTCCATCACTGCACCGGTTGTTGAAATGCCATGGGAATGTCATGTCGAAGTTATCAATCACACCAGCAAGAAGTCCTGCTCTCCTGAAGTTTTCCAATATCATCCAATTAAAAGCCTCCATCTTACTTGGATTCAACTGAGATACCCTTGATGTCCCAGCAGGAGCCACGGTTGTCCTGTAAATCATCTTGGGAGCTACCATGCCTCTCTCCCTCACAGAATCCATAACCTCCTTCCAGAACCTAGCCGCATTATCAGCTCCTGCCGCAAATTTCTCAACATTTCGGCTGTGTACCCCATCGTGCAGGCCCGAGTTCATGATTATGGTATCTGGCACAGTTTCTTCCTCAACGAAGTACCTTTTCACAAGGTTTCTAAACCCTTCATCTCTAAATGAATCAAGACCCATTCCGTTTTGCGTATCGTTCCAGTGACCATTGAAAATGCTAGTAATCCTAACTGATTGAGAAGTATCCTTAGGATTGGTGAAGTTCAAATCAAACCGTCTTGGAACTGATTTCACATCAGGCAAATCTAATACAAAATTAAGCAAGTTTCTGATAGAGTCAACATGGTTGGAATCACCGGAGAAGAAGATCCACTTGTTCCTTAGGCAATTCCAAGCCGAATCAGCTTGGAAGATCCTAAAGGAGCAGTGTGTTGAATAAACCCAACCATTGCTCTCCAATGAACCTAACCATCCATCACACCACGATCGCTCGCAAGGAAAATGAGGATCCAAACATCGGAATCGGCCATTTTCACTAATCTTGCAATCCTCATTTTTAGCATGCCTAGTCCATCTCCCAACCCATAACTCTCTTCTGAAGTCGGATTCCCCACATGTTTTCAACGCCGGCAAGTTACTCTGCCCTCTAACAAACCTGATTTGGAAGTTCCGCAGTTTCTTGGTGACAGCAAATCTGTTGGGCAATAATTTCAGGCCTTGGAAATGACGGAAAAGCAGGAATAGAGTGAGATAGTAATTATCACCGGCGAAATCAGGGTGAACTTGAAGGGTAATTGAGTAAGACCCATTTCCTAAATCTTGGATTAGAGGACGAGACTTCCACGACTCTCCTGAAAGATCTGACTCAAAGTAATCCCCACCGGAACAACTAAGGTTATTCGACTCACTTACTGCATGGAAAATGAATCGGTGGGTGTCTCCCGTCGTTAGTTCCAAAATACCTTTTCCATCCATATCTGGAATCACAACCTCCATCGTCTGTTCCTCAGTACAAGCTGGAGCTAGCCACCGGGAGACAAGGGTAGCCGTGAAATTGGGCTCTAGTTCCGTTGTCGCCCATTTTGCAAATCTACGGTTGCTGATTATTTGATCTGAATCTTCTTGGCTAAGGGGAATAATCTCTGAATCAAGAATGGTGGATTGGGGATGAACCATCATCTGCTTCTTGAAACTCCATACTTCAATGGAATTCCTTATGGTACAACTGTCAATACTCCAAACTACCACCATGCCCACAAAAGCTAGAGCAATCAAAATATCAAGTCGCCATTGATGTACAGGATTGGACACTAATTGTTGTTGGTATACTTTTGTCTTTGAATTGTTCTCTGCTTTTTCCAGCATATCTGCATGTTCAAAATCATTTCAGAATTATTAATTATAGGCTGCTTCATCAAGCATTCATGTGGGAAATATTAATGTTGTTTTTTTCGTCAAAATTAATATTCGTAAATATTAATGTTGTTACTTCTCCGTTGTTTCCTTTTATTTGCAGAAAATATGTAGGTAATGTGTATGCAATTGGATCCAAAATTTGATAGTACCAATAGTCATTACCACTTTACTATCCGCTGATACTGAGTACATTCATGAATAAAAGATTTCATTTTTAAGAATTTAAAACCCAAAAAATAATTCCAAACACATTATATCAACCCCTAACCACTAAAATATATTGTTGAACTCCTAAAAGTTAAATCGTAACTCTCAAACACTATGTTATAAACTCTAATTTTAATTTATACTCCAAAATTCTAACTTTTTACCACGAATCCAGATTAATAAATCATAAACTCTAAAATTAAACTCTAAACACTTACAAATATGTTTCGTAAGTTTATTGTGATTCAATAGACAATCCAAACCAATCTGTGACCCGTCCAATTCAAAATTCGTAACCCGAGTAACAAAGCCCACGACCCGCCTGTTTGACTGTTATAATGTTATCGGGGTTTTTACTGACCCACACGCTTATTTAGCATATGAAACCAAATTAATAACCAATTCGTCATCACAAAATAAAAACCAATTCATCATAATTCATCCAAATCCTTACCATATGGTTAAAAATAATTTGTAATACTAATTAAGTAAGGTTTCATCACTAACCACAGTTGTAAGATCCGGATAATAAAAAAGTTCAAGGGTCAGAGAGTAACCCAAAATAAATTGTTTAAGATTCATTTAGAGAACTGATACAACTAAAATACAGAAGTTTGAAATTAATTTGTTTTGATATATTAATCTATTCCATGACAAAACAATCTTTGTGTAAAATTATATATAACTAACTTAGGAGAAATGAAGTTGCACATTTGTTAGTGCTGCATTCGAAATTCGTAGAGTATTCCATCTTTACGGAGATTCCTTTATACTTCTCTCTATATATAAAGGATTTTCAGAAAAAAATATTTGCCACGTCAGCCTAACTTCCAATTTAAAGCCCTCCCCGCAATATTCTGCTTCCAACCAATCAAAGTCTCCCAAAAAAATTTTTTGGTAAATAATGTCCCAACTTATCCCCCACTAACCTACCCGCTTTAAAATCTACGAACTGTTAACTTTTATTATAAAATGAGTTCACGTTTATACTACAAACATTAAGCATTAGATTATCAAACCATTAAATACATCTATGATTTTCAAAAAACAATTAAAACAAACACAATCATGACATAATTTTTACAAATTTTTATTTTAATGTCAAACACGTGAGACGATTAAAAAGTATAAATTGACATAAGAATAACAAAGTTATTAGGATTTACCATCAACTATGTCCAATCACCTTTATTTTTACATATATATATATATATATATATATATATATATATACTTATCGGGTTTAAGTGTTACATATATATGCTTATCGTGTCTAAGTGTTACATATATATGCTTATCAAGTCAAAGTGTTACATATATATGCTTATCTGGTGTAAGTGCTAAATAATTAAACGCTTAATATTATGATACTAGATCTACCATATATATAATGTATTTTCAGATTTTAGAATTTGACACATAAGCATAACTACCCATTTAGGCTTCAATCCATATTTTTAGGGATTCCACCAATCAAATCTTTCCCTCTTACATCAAATATATATTATGTATATTTTTTTTTTCGATTGCCACCTCTCGCTATTTTTGGAGTTTCCGGTCTTCTCCTTCACTTCCGCAAAGTAAATAATTACCCTCATATTTTTTTTGACAAAATAAATAACCTCTCTTTTTCTCATTTCTCTAAAACTGTAAAATTACCACATCATTTTCTTGAACCGTTAATTTCTTCATTTTCTGGCTACTTTTTCTCTTTTTTCCCATTTTTAACTCTTTTATTTTAATCATATCGGCTCTTCATTCTATTGTTTCGTACTTTCATCATCGAAATATCGTGCTACAATTTATTATTATAAATTCATGGGTTAATGGGTAAAATATTTTTATTTTGTAAATAAGTAAAGTATTTTTTATTAATATGAGTAATATTCATTCGATCAAATGAGTGGATGTGATTCATATTAATTTCTCGCTATGAATGAATATATTCATTAAAACATTTATGAAACAAAGGTATAATGAAGCATCGTACATATATGGTGATGTATATTAATTGTTTAAATAATAATTCTTGAGCTTATAAGTTCGAGCATTGAGGTTCATAATTTTAAAATTATATATTGACATAAGAATTATAAAGTCATCGGAATTAACCGCCAATTATATTCAAACAAGAGTAACTCTTTATATAAACTTTTCTTATATAAGACTATCGGGTCTAAGTGTTATATCAATCATACTTGAAAATTATTGAATGACATAAAATAACTTGATCATCGAATTAACCATTATTTATATCCTATTAAAGTTATTAATTATATTTAGTTTTCATATATAAGACTATTAAATATAAGTGATACATCAACTCAATATTTTTTATAGATTTAAATAATGATAACAAGACTATTTAGATTAACAATTAATTATGTAAAATCAACTTTATTATATTGCACCATAAACACTAAAGATTAATACTAAAATCCTAAATATTAAAACTTAATTTGAAAATACTGCATTGTAAACCAATCCTAAATTATATTTTCAATTTTAACTTTTGACCATACATTCAAAATAAAAAATCACAAACCTCAAAAATTAAACTTTAAACCCTTAACTCTTTATCCTAAACTCATAATAAAGTAAAACCTAAAAACTCTTAATTTTATTCACACCATACAATAAAATGTAATATAGAGTACTTAGTACTAACAAGTTGAGAGTACACAAATTGTTACCCATATAAGCTTATCTGAGAGTCTAGATCCTACGCCAACTTAATATTTAATATTATGATTTTACATACACCAACTAAAAATTAAGTATTTTCATACATTTATATTTTTATTATTTTTAATTTAAGCACTACAATTTATTTTCATAATTTAATGGCAGTAGTGACCTATAAAAAATACAACTCATCGCCATCCAATTACAAACAAAAACATGGTAGAAAGTACTTCAACTAAAATTTAGCAACATTGATATTTTTCTGTTTATTTACAAATAATTATATATTACACCATTCACAAGATGCACTTTTAATTTTAAAAACATTTTAAGAATTATTTTGTTCAAATTACATGGCATGTCTTCCTCTTATTATTTGTAAGACTACCTTTAACTCAAATTTTTTTTAACTAAATTTTAGATTCATTTTTAGCTAATTTTCATGCATTGACAATAATAAATTGTATGTTATTAGAAAGAATCCGATAATAGAACACACATATGCAAAATATCTACGTAAAAATAGTATTGGGAAACTAACCCAGTAAACAAAATGAGACGGAAAAAATTAACCGGCCAATGGGCCGGGTGACAAACTAGTTTTGATTAATTTGTTAAACGATGTTTGTTATGACATTCATGATTAATATACGAGTTATCATTTGCTTAAAAAAACTTAGGAGAAATTTAATCAAAAAAATTAATAATTCTTAATTCCGTGATACAGGTTAACTACCTACCATACCATCTTTAACATTTAATAAAAAAAATCACCTTTTCAGGCCTCAAAAGTTGAAAAATACTTAACCGTTAAAATTTTAAGAAAATAGCGTATTGTCACGATCAATTTTCCTGCAAACGAAACTAATCGGCCGAACAATTTGTGATATGCAATTGAACGTTGTTTACCTTGACTCACTTACTAGCAATGGACAATTTGAAGTTTGAAAGAGATTTCTGGTTTCTAGAGTTGGGAACTTCAAGGCTAAAGATCCACCCAAAGAAAAAAGGCTACAGACTATGAAGTGGCCCTAAGGGGTAGGACTAGTAGTAAAATCGGGTGGATAAAATTGACTAGGTCAGAGTTCGAAGGTTAGGACTAATAACTATTGTGAAAAAAGAGAACCAAGAGTTGAAGGTTGATTTCAGAACATGAAGAGTAGATGGTCAGAATCAAGGCGGATCCATACAGATGACTAACGAGCACTTAACCAGTACTGTTCATGTTTCTTTTCATCTCCGCCAAGGGTCGCCTGATTTTAGTAGTTTTGACGGGTGGCCGTGGCTGTTGCATTTTTTTACCTTTTCAATCGGTGAAACTTTTAACGGGTCTGACAACTATTACAGCAGTCAGCAATTAAGGATGACAAAACAAATAACTAGGATGGTGAAAAAAGAGTTGAGCAGAGAGATCACATAACTACCAAGTGAAGCGAAACATACCGGAAACAAGTATGAGAGTTAGGGATTTGCTTTTAGATGTTTAATTCAGAATGAAGAAGGATCGAAGGATTTGGATCTGGTGTTCTTAAAATTATTCAGAATGAAGCAGGGACGGTAGAAGATGGGAATAAATTTTGACAAAACCTAATCAAAATTAAATTTCTGATAGCGCTTCTAGCCTGCATTTTTCTATTTGTCTGTGTCCATGGCAATTTAATGTCTCACTCAAATTACGTCAACCAAATCAATATGTGTGTTTTTCATTGACGGGAAAGCACGTTTACGTTTTTTTTTAGATCGAACCTCACAATTAATATAAGATAAAATAAATATTACATAAGATGTTCGTTTGTAGGATATGTTGGATTCAAGTCTTTTTTTTAACCAAGTTTTTTTCCTGAAATAATGAGTTTAGCCAACTTCCATTACAAATAATTGAAATAGACAATAATATGGTGATGTACTGCGCCTTGCGGCCTGTATTGCAAGCCAGTGTTGGATTTGAAAAAATTCAAATATCTGACAGGACGATCTCTTACATAGACACATGATTCGACCCATCACATAAATAACATAACATACAATGAAATAACTGGAATGAATAACCTCATATCATAAGTAAAAAGCAGTGGAACTATTATAGACCAACTAAGGCTCGAAATCCAATACGAAACGACAATGAAATATCATCCCAAACAGGGGAAACAAACATATAGAGATAGGTCTACTAAAACAACTGAAAAATATAAAAATGTCTTAAACATGAAAAGGGATAACTCGAGATCCTCCAAGGTACCTCTCTCTATGACTCCTAGAGCCACCCGGTCTAGGTGTCACAGCTCGTGTTGCTCTCTTAGGTGGCATTCGCTCCTGAAGTTACAAAGTTAACCATGCAAGGAAAAGTAGAGATGGGGTCAGTGATAAGCACTGAGTGATAGGCCAAACTCACCTAGGATAACATCTAGTAATGTAACTTTGTGGTCCTGTAGGCATCATCCTATCATCAGTCACCCTAGCTATAGTTGATAGGCTCATGGTGGATCAGACCATGAAAACCACCCCGTAAACCATATATATCGTGTGAGCAGCACCAATAGGCATACTCGACACGTCCTCCGTAGCCGTAAAACATCCTGAGGGATTGCGCAATCCATGGGTGGGTGACCAACACATATTGAGAGCTAATCTAGCTAAACTTGAATCATGTCCTAAGCATGAACTTTGAATTATAGTTTAAACGTCATGACCTTAAACAACAACCTACACATTAGATCACACGCTACTGCATAGTCAAAGAGCCCAGCTCTGTTTCACAATCCTTATACAGTAGATCACACACTACTACATAGTCCTGAGAGCCCCACTCAGAATCATAACCTGTATTGTAGATCACTCGCTACTTGACAACCTAAATACAATTTAACGCTTAAAGCAGAAAAGTATTCTCTAAACCCCCACCTCTGAAAACCTTTCCCGGTAGAGTCTAGTCTAAAGCAGGCTCCCTAGAGCTCAATCTCCAGTTTTGAATGACTTGTAGAGATCAATCGTAGGATTGGAATC
Organism: Linum usitatissimum; assembly: GCA_030674075.2. Classification (NCBI taxonomy): domain Eukaryota; kingdom Viridiplantae; phylum Streptophyta; class Magnoliopsida; order Malpighiales; family Linaceae; genus Linum; species Linum usitatissimum. The sequence continues at coordinate 2,708,328 of JAUJYP020000780.1, forward strand.
TCAAAACCCCAAATCCTAACCTGTCAGGATTTTCCTACGTAGGATTCAAATCAAGGGATTGAGAAGGGTGGAAGAAGCTAGATTACCTTTTGAAACTTCCTTGACGATCTCCAAGGCTCTCCTACTGCTTTGGGATCGAACAACATGACTTTCTCTTCCTCCTATAATCGATCACCGTTCGTCAGAGAGATGTCTCAATTTAGGTTTCTCTAAATTATGGGTTGCAGGTCGCGACTCTGCTTTTATAAACACCCCACCAAACCCGTGACTGACTTACAACCACGCCCGTGGCAACCTGGCAGCAACGCCGTGACATATAGATGGTCACGTACGTGATCCCCTGGTGGTCACGCTCGCGACTGACTTTTCACCACGGTTGTGGTCTACCTGTCAACCATGCCTGTGACAGACTGACGGTTACGCTGGTGACTGTCCATTTATCAGCGAATTTTACAAAACTCATAGAACATCGCTTTAAATCCAAAATCAAGTAGCAACCCGAAATCGGGGTGTCACAACTCTCCCCTCTTATAAAAGGTTTTGTCTCGAAATCTAATGTGAAAAATTAACACGAGAAAAAAAAATTACCTACTAGGTAATCCTCTGTGACTTCCGGGTAGCGTTCCTACATGCTAACCGCAGTCTCCTATGTCTCAGCCTTGACATCCTGATTCCCCCAAATCACCTTCAACATAGGCGTTTCTTTGCTCCTTAGCTTGCGGACCTTCCTATCCACAATTCAAGCTTGTTGCTATACAAAGGTCAAGTCCCTCTCCAACTGAATCTCATCTGGTTGGATCATCTTATTCGGCCTTCCAATGTAAGCCCGAAACACACTCACATGGAATACATTATGTATCCAATCCATCTCAGCAGGCAAAGCCAGTTCATAAGCCACCACCCTCCAAATGATATCGTAGGGCCAATGAATCGGGAAGCCAACTTCCCTTTCATGTCAAAACGCATTACTCCCTTCCAAGGAGATACTCGAAGGAAGACCTTATCCCCTTCCTTGAAGCTAACCTCCCTAGCTTTCCTATTTTCATACTTCTTCTTCCGATTCTGAGCCACACCTAGTTGTGCTCGAATCACTCTAATTAGAGAGACCGTCTCTTGAACCATTTAAGGTTCAGTCAACAACTTCTTTCCCTCCCCATCCCAAAACAGAGTGGTGAGCCTGTTCTTCAGCTACTCAAAACTCTTGTGACAAGCCTTACTCCAAATAAACAACACGTCCTTTGTAGTTAGCTTGTGGAGTGGTCCTCATATCTTAGAGAACACCTCTATAAGTTTCATGTGGTAACCGACCATGCCAGAAAGCTCCTCACTTCAGCCATGCTCCTAGGTGGTGACCAAATTCACTATCGCCTCCACCTTCTTCGGGTCCACCTTAATGCCTCTACCACTAAACAAGTGTCCCACAAATAACACCTCTCTCAGCCAGAACTCACACTTAGAGAACTTGACGTACAATCGCTCCCTCCTCAAGATAGCCAAAACTGCTCTCAAGTGCTCTGCATGCTCCTCCTTCGTCTTGGGGTAAACCAAGATGCCGTCAATGAATACTATAAAAAACATTTCTAAGTACCCATGAAACACCTTGTTCATCATTGACACGAACGCTACAGGGCCGTTAGTCAACCCGAATGACATCACTAAAAACTCATAGTGTTCATACCTGGTTTGGAATGCTGTCTTAGGATAAGCTTCCCATACCACGTTCAACTGGTGGTACCCCAATTTCAAATCAATCTTAGAGAATAAGGATGTTCCCTGAAGCTGATCAAACAGATCATCAATGCGAGACAGAGAATATATGTTCTTGACAGTCCCCTGATTCAGCCTCCTCTAATCTATGCACATCCGCATAGATTCATCCTTCTTCTTCACAAATAGCACCAACACACCCCATGGCGACACACTACAGCGGATGAAACCCTTCTCTTACAGCTCTTGCAACTGTCCTTTGAGTTCCTTCAACTCCATCGGCACAATACGGTAGGGTGTTATGGATATAGGTGATGTACCCCACACCAATAATACATCAAAAGCCACCTCCCGCTCAAAGGGCATCTCTGAGAGGTCATTTGGAAAAACATCATGGAACTCTTGAATAATCGGCACATCCTCGAACCAACCTTCTGCATCAATAAAGGTATGATCTAGGAAAGCCTCACGTCCACCTCTGATCAACCTTTCTGCCTTTCAGACCAAAATGAAAGGACTCCTGCGGTGCATCTACCTTTGAGTCTTGGTAACGACTACATCCTCCTTTTTCAGTTGTAGAAAACCTGGTCGTCTTTTTCTTACAATCCACCATGGCTCCATGGTGCTCCAGCCAATCCATCCCCAAAATCACATCAAACTCGTCAAAAGGAAGAACGATGAGGTTCGTTGTGAACTCCGTATCCTCAAAGCGCATAACTGCTCCCTGGACCCAAGACTCTACCAATAGAGTCTTCTCTACTGGGGTACTGATCACTCTATACGGTTTACTCATCTCAATAGGCATGAAGGGAAAAAGACGAACAACAGTAGCTGAGATTAAAGAGTGCGAAGCACCCGTATCAAGAAATGCATGAAAGGATCTTCCAGAAAGGACAACCGTACCCGTGATGGTATCGGAGGCAACCTCAGCCTCAGATCTGGGTCCTATGAAAGCCTATAGGGCAGGGGAATCTGAAAGGTTTCTCGCTCAATCCGATCTTTATTCAGTGCCAAGACCTTTATAAGATAAGCAATTAGTTAAATTCGATACATTCGATATCCTTCTTAAGCTTCGAACGAAGATGGTGGGCTCACGTGGGTAGCTCCCGTCTCCTGTAGCCGCCTTGTTCTCTGTTAGTTCATAAAGTGTCTGACACAGACGCAAAGTCATGACAACCAGAGGCGTACACCCTACTCTGCGCCTCTGGGATCCTCCCAAGAGAGCTACATTAGCTCCCGTGAGCGGAGCCCTAAAGCCTCCTCCTCCTCCTCCTCCTCCTCTTATCCTGCTTCCAGATGGAGCACGTCGCTGTTATACCGTCGTCTCGGATGATGCAGGGTTACTCAACCTAGTACAATCCCGAGCAAAATAACCCAGCTGCCCACACCAAAAACATGCTCCTGGTTTCTTCATACATGCTCTCAGTGTCGTATCCTACACTCGGGACAAGGTGGACGGCAGACTCTGTAGTGGACTACTTCAGCTACTCTATCGGGGAAACCAAGACAGAGAAATGAACCTCAGATGTAGGAGTATCGTGATGCGTGTCTCTCCTCCTCGAGGGTGCTGGCGGCAACTAGGACCCGCCTGAGGCTACCATTCTCTTCTTCTCCTCTTACCACACCTGGCACTCTCCCTCCCTCACGCCCTCAAGGTGCTCAGCCCTTAAGGTCGCCTCCTTGATATCTGCCAAGGTACCCATATCACTGTTGGTAACCCCGATCTGAATATCAGCTCTCAACCTATCTAGAAATATCTGCTTCATATCCTCCATCTTATGCTTAAAAGAGCCCTTGTACCATCAGATTAACCTAATGAAGGCGATATGGTAGTTAACCACCTTTATGTCTCCCTGCCTGACGATGATGAACTCAACCCTCTTGTTCTTCTGCCACTGCTCTGGCATGAACTCCTTCTTGACCAAGATTAGAAATTCCTCCCAATCCTGCCCGAACAGATCATCCTCGACCTCCAGCTAGTTACTCCACCACTCCTTCGATGTACATGTCAGGAGATAAGTATCATACAACACTCTCTACTTTGGCGCAGGCTGCAAACACCTGAACACATTCATCAGCTCTCATAACCAATCAACTACTAACTGCGGATCTATAGACTCCCCATCAAAAGCAATGGCACCCACACGAGTAAGCTCTTTGAAATCCAGCTTAGGTGCAAGCGGATCCCTGATCATTTCGACCGATTCCTCACGATCACTACACACAATGATACTATTCATCATCCCTTTTCATTTAAAACTTATCTCTCCTGTTTTTTTGAAAATGTGAAAACAGTTTAAAACTCGATCACACCCGTGGTCTACAAACTGCCACACTCGTGGTATATCCTTGGTCACGCCCGTGGCTTATATCTTGCCACGCCCGTGGTCATCATTTGGTCACGACCGTTACCCACAACAAGCCACACCCATGATTGTCTGTTCATCATGCCCATGATATACTTTCTGCGACGCCAGTGGCAGACTCCCTCGTTTCAAAATTACAGGGAAACAATCAACTTACCGACGCCTAACACAGAAGAACATCTCCACAAGTTATTGAGTACTGAGCTTTCGTGATCACTGGTCACTTTGAGGTTCATGACGCCTCGGTACCAACAAACATGGTCACACAGTAAAGAATAACCAGGCTCTGATACCCGTTGTGAAACCCGACCCTATACGACCCGGTCGAAGCTCTTGTCCACGTTGACCCCAGCTTGGCAATTGTCATTATCCTCAATCGGACTAGGGCATAGTGAGCATCTGTAAGGAAGAGTGGGAGTGATGGTGAAATTCGATGAGCTCGTTCCTGTCGTCGCCACCGCTGCTAGGGGCCTCTCGTCATCGATCAAGTTACAAAAAAAGTGAGGCTAGGTAGCAAAGTTTCGGAGGCATACTTCAATGTTTGTTTACAACCAATACTTTTTTATATTTTAATTATTCTCGAACTTACTCAATTTTTATAACTTTATACCAAACCGCTCCTAAATAATTTGGTCTATATATTGGTGAGTGATGACTAGTAGAATTCAGTATAAAAAAAAAAGATGACTAGCAGAAATTTTTTTAATAATGAAAATGTACGACTTCCGCTAGTTCTAATGGTTATTTTATCTTCTTAATTTTGAAAGCCTCCTTCCACAAATCAATGAGATGATGCTTTTCTTCTCCAGAATATGGCTTGCGCTGCTCACCCTCCCCAATCCCTTCCAGTTCCTTTCCAGCAAAAGCTCAAGAGACACCCTTCAACAAGCTACCACCACAATTCCGTCCATCAAATTCCCGGCAATTGTTTCCTGCTTAAACCCTTAAACCCAGACCTTTTATCCTCGCTGAAACCCCTCCAATCTTCACTTAATACCCTCACTCCTATCCCTGCTCAGAAACCAACAAACGCAGGTTTGCTCCAAATTTGTCTCCATGGAAAACTCAAACCAGCTATGGAATACCTCGAATCCATGCGGCGGGAGAAGGCTCTGGTTAAGGAGGAGAGTTTCATTGCTCTGGCTAGACTCTGCGAATTCCGGAGAGGACGTAAGGAAGGTCGTTATGTGTATGAATTTGTGTTGGAATCGTTGATGTTTCCTTTAAGTCTTGGGCTTGGGAACGCATTGCTTAGTATGTTTGTGAGGTTTGGCGATGTGGATAGTGCCTGGAACGTGTTTGGCAGAATGGGCGAGAGGAATTTGTTCTCATGGAATGTTCTTGTTGGTGGATATTCAAAAGGAGGCTTCTTTGATGAAGCTCTGTGTTTGTACCATAGAATGTTGTGGATTGGTATTAGGCCTGACGTCTATACTTTCCCTTGTATATTGAGGAGTTGTGGTGGGGCGCAGGACATTGTAAGGGGAAGAGAGCTCCACGCCCATGTGATTAGATTTGGTTTTGAGGCGGAGGTTGATATTGTGAATGCACTAATTACAATGTATGTGAAATGCAGAGATGTGGAAATGGCTGGTAAAGTATTTGATAACATGCCCATCAGGGATATAATATCATGGAATGCAATGATTTCTGGGTTTTTCGAGAACGGGGAGTGTATGAAAGGCTTGAAGTTATTCTTCGAAATGCGAGAGCTTTCCATCAATCCAGATTTGATGACCATGACTAGCGTAATCTCAGCTTGTGCCCTGCTTGATGACGATAGATTTGGGAGGGAAGTTCATGGGTATGTGATGAGAACTTGTTTGGCTGATGATATTTCAGTGTCCAATTCGTTGATTGATTTTTACTCCCGTATTGGTAACTGGAAAGAAGCAGAAGAAAAGTTCTTAGGTATGAAATCTAGAGATGTAGTGTCATGGACTACAATGATTTCATGCTATGAGGATAACTCATTGTCGCAGAAGGCATTAGAAACTTTCATGAGCATGGAGGTGGAAGGAATTGAGGCTGATGAGATGACAATAGCTAGTGCGCTATCTGCTTGTGCTAGTTTACATAATTTGGATATGGGTGTAAAGCTTCATGAGCTTTCCATTAGGACTGGTCTTATATCATACACTATGGTCGCAAACTCACTTATTGACATGTACTCTAAGTGTGCATGCATTGACAAGGCTTTGGAGGTTTTCCATCAAATTTCGCGAAAGGAGGTGGTATCTTGGACTTCGATTATTGATGGCCTTCGAGCCAACAAACAATGCATGGAGGCTTTGTCCTTCTTCTCGCTAATGATTAGAAGCACAAAGCCGAATTCTGTTACTTTCATTGCTGCCTTGAGTGCTTGTGCTAGAATTGGTGCATTGATGCGTGGCAAAGAGATCCATGCTCATGTCTTAAAGAGTGGAGTAGGCTTTGATGGCTTCCTACCCAATGCCATTCTTGATATGTATGTAAGGTGTGGAAGGATGAGACCTGCACTGTATCAGTTTGACATGATCAAGAAAGATGTTGGGGCTTGGAATATTTTGTTGAGAGGGTATGCTCGAAGGGGACAAGGATCATGGGCAATGGAATTGTTCCGGAGAATGTTGGATGCTCAGGTAGTTCCTGATCGGATAACATTCATTTCTCTTTTATGTGCGTGTAGTAGATCTACTGGAATGGTCACTGCAGGTCTTGAGTTATTCCAAAATATGAAGCTCAAACATTCTATCACTCCAAGTCTGAAACACTATGCTTGCGTTGTTGATCTACTTGGCCGCGATGGGCAGTTGGAGGAAGCATATGATTTTATAATGAACATGCCCATAAAGCCAGATCAGGCAGTTTGGGGAGCCCTGTTAAATGGATGTAGAATTCACCGGAATGTCAAACTTGGAGAACTTGCAGCTCATAAGGTATTCAAGCTCGGCCCTGAGAGCATAGGGTACTATGTTCTTTTATGTAATCTTTATTCCGACACTGGTAAATGGGATCAAGTTGTGGAAGTAAGAGAAAAGATGAAGAAAGCAGGTCTAGTTCTTGATCCTGGATGCAGTTGGATTGAAGCGAAGGGAAAAGTTCACGCTTTTCTTACTGGCGATAATTGCAACCATCCTCAAGCTAAAGAGTTGAATGTAGTTTTGGAGGGCTTTTATGCCAAAATGAAAGAAGCTGGTGAGGAATGTAGTAACTGTAGAGATGAAATTGAAAAATCAAAAGCTGACATGTTTTGTGGGCACAGCGAGAGACGAGCAATTGCATTTGGATTAATTAGTACTTCCCCTGGGGTGCCTATATGGGTGACGAAGAATCTCTATATGTGCCGAAGTTGTCATAGTGTGGTCAAATTCATTTCCAAGGTAGTCCGCCGAGATATATCAGTAAGGGATACAGAGGGGTTCCACCATTTCAAGGATGGTATATGTTCTTGTGGGGATGAAGGTTACCGGGAAGAGATTGGCAAGACTAGTTAGGGAATTGGAGTGAATCATCAGTTCCTCTCTCGTTTGCATTGGACATCTGAATCATTGCTTTTGAAATAACTAGCAAAGGGAACAAGCTTTCATATTCATCTCATCCTCTTCACTGTACAGTCTCCTGGAACTTGAACACGTGTATCTGTATTGCTAAGCTCTATTACTTGAGAAAGCGTAATATGGTATATTATAAGCACATCATAAATATGGAATGAGGCATGGTTGCAGGGGTCCAGGCTACCTTTTTGCTTGGATGTCCTTGGTTCCAGGCACCGAAAGATGAGGGCTTTGATTCAGTCAGAATCTTGTGTTGTTGTAAGGTAAGTTACAACTTTCTGCATGCCATGGCTGCAATTTCCCAATGTCATTGTGAATTGTGATTCAGTAAGAAATGTTTAACGGAATGTTGAAATCTAGGACTAGACTAATTTTTGAGCATTCGTGTTGTTGTGTGATTTTATAGTTGATGCTGGAAATATCACATTTTTCTACTAAGATCCATTTTTGACCTGTTGATTGTGAAGATGGTTAGAATACTGAGAAGTCTTCGTTTTCTCATCTTGTACTGAAAGGACCAGTTATGGATTTATTACATTGCTATAAATGTCGAACTAAATTTGCTTACCTCTGACCAAAATCAACATTGCTCACTCACAACTGCTAGATAATCGACGTTTCCTATTTGGCCTTTGCAAATCTCTAAGTGATGTTGCACCAGTTCTAAATGTTGATTAAATCCAGTACAAAGACGTATCTATATCCTAACTCTGTGGAATATGTGATTCGACGGTTGATTGAATTTCCTTGAGAGCGGAAGTAATGGTAGCAAAAGAGGGTCTAAGGGACGGATCTTGATCCCAGGACACACATATGAGATCAATTAGCTCCGCCAGCTGGCCGTCTTCGTCTGCTGGTAGCGCAGGCCTCAGGCTACCATCTGCAACTTGCATTGCTATCTGCAGTATTATTGTTGTTATTGTATGTTACTTACTGACCAATGGGAGCATTTGGTTGTGATATCTTCAAAGATAAAGTAAGTAGGGTACCTTGGTAGGACCAAAATCTGTGTCAACGTAAGGATAGTTTCCAGTGATAATCTCATTCAGAATGACCGCAAAACTGTAGACATCACATTTCTCATTGTAAGGCTGACAAGAGATCACCTCTGGCGCCATGTACACATAGGTTCCTGCGAGTTAATAATTATAAATTGGGTACTGTACTTAATTTCTAATGTTGTGAAAGTAAGCAAAGTGGGTATATATCTACCTGTCTCGCCGGTGAGTGCCATTTGAGTGTCCTCCAAGAAACAAGCGTGCCCAAAGTCAGCAACCCTGACATGATTGGCATCGTCCAAGAAGATGTTACTTGGTTTGAGATCTCGATGGATGACCTTATTAGGCTTCTGCTGGTGGAGATACTGCATAGCCTGAGAAATCTCAACAGCCCTTGCCAGCCTCTCCAAGAAGGGAGGCAAAGGAAAAGACCTTTCCTTTTTCCTGCTTCCAGGTCCATGTAACCATTCCTTGAGCGTTGTTTCTAAGGACTCTGTGACCACCCAGGCGTGGTTTGGTGGATCCAGGGAGGCACCGAAGAACTGGAGGATGAAACGGTGTCGTTGTCTAGAGAGAGTATCGAGTTCCTGAGCGAAGAAAGTGACGCCAGTACTCTCGTTGAAGAAATGAGGGAAGATGCACTTGACAGCAACTTCCAACCCTCTCCAAAGTCCTTTGTATATCTCTGCAGTGCTGCCTTCACCTATCTTCTCTTTCAACTCTATCTCATTGGGATGGATGTACCATCCACTGAAGTTTGCCTGGTTGATGAGTGAGGAAAGATGAGAGTGGACTACCAATGGTGATGGTTGTTGTTGTTGTTCTTGCTGAATTGCTGTAGTATATCTCGGACTGGTAGAATTGGGAGTCCCAGTCCCAGAAGAGATGTTGCAGCAGGAGGAGGAGTCTTGGTTGCCAATGATGAGGTCAAGGAAGCCATGGTCTTGTGCAGTTTGAAGGCAGAATCTGAGGTAATCTTGGGTCCTCTCCATCCTCTTTTTGTACATTATCCTCATCTCCTTCTGCTTTTCCATTTCCTTCTCTAGATCTTCCACCTGGTTCCATTTCCCAATTACTCAACTTACTTTCATTCTTTTCCCTCTCATTTCCGTCAACACTTGTGGTTTTATTATCAGGGTAATTTCAACATCATGCATAGAGTATCACTTAAAAGAAAAGAGATTTCGGATATTTGAAATTACTTTTTGGGTAGAGAATATTTTGTGGTTGATCTTAAATCTCCTCGAAATATAAACATGTCTAGGAAATAAAGGAGATTTGAAAATTTTAACTAAAATTACGTTATATTTTTTTTGGGTAATTGATATGATCATAGATATATTTGAGACATTTCCGTATCTGTATTTTTTATGTTTCTTTTATTTTTCCCCTACGAATCACTCATCAAAACGGTCTATTTTGAAAATAACAGACTTCATCCAAACGACCGATAAATTAATAAATTTCCTCTACTTTGTTCAAGATATTAACTGAGGTGAAGAACAAATAGAATGAAGTGTAGACCGTTGGTCAACGTCACAAAGAGGAAACGAAAGAGGATGAAACAGAGTGCTTTGTGTAATGAATTTAATTGAGTTTTCCGCTGCACACTTTTATGACACTTGTCTTTTTACTTTTTATAATTTCATTTTCACTGTTGTGACTTTACCGTTGAGGATATAAACTCAACAGTCTGAATAAACGAGCTAACACTTGCTGCTCCAATTTTCTCCCAATCTCAAATTCTCTCTTCTTCCTCAGTGTTCATTATCGATTTGCTCGTAATCAAATATGGTATCAGAGCGGGTTCCGACGATCTAACCTTTCAGGATGAAGCGCAACCATAACGAGGAGGATGATGATGAACCGCCTCATCATCAACATACTCCAGGTTTTACCTTTGGATCTATCGATGCTTGTCAAAATAATGAATCATCATCGAATACTGTAGTTTTAACTTTCGGAAATCCTTATTATCTTAATCCAAATGAGAATCTGTCTCAGTCTATTGTTAGTACTATCTTAGATGGATCCAACTATCAAATGTGGAGTAGATCGATACGATTTGCGTTTTGGACACTCGAATGCATTGAAAATGGCTAACTTACAAGATGAGATCCATGGATGTAAGCAGGGTCAAATGTCAGTAACTCGGCATTACATTGCGATGAAAGGTCTATGGGAAGAATATAGTCGATTGTCTCCCATACTTCCATGTGCTTGTGCTCCAACACGCACTATACCTTGTGCTGCTGTTGTTCCTTTTAAGGAAAAACAAGATACAAATTACTTGATCCATTTTCTCAAAGGTTTAAATGATGATTTTGATGTGGTAAAAACACAACTGTTAATGATGACACCTCTGCCATCAACAAGTTCAACTTATGACCATGCCTTGCAGCATGAGGAGAAAAGCAGAGGAAAGCAGAGGATGTATGGTGATTGGTAAGGATACTACCACACATGCAATGTCCTTTGTAGTTCCATCAACTGGTGAGGTGAAGGTTGCAATGGCTGTAAATTCAGGAACTCCAAGAGATTTTAATACCCAGCCAGGAAAGAAGTTCTGCAAATATTGCAAGAAGGAAGGGCATATACTAGAAGATTGTACGAAGTTAAAGTGGAAGAAACAACAAGAACAAAATGTCAATGCAGGAAATGTTGCTACTCCCATACATTTTGCAAGTGAAGTTCTTACCGTTGTAATAGCCCTCTCTTTGAGTCATGATGAGCTGGCACAACTCAAACAACTGCAGCAATCTATTCAACAACCTAAAGCTCCTGCAGCAAGGTCAGGGGATCCAAATCTTCCTAATTACTTAGGTAAGTTAGGTCTGTCTACTTGTTCATCTGTTGATTTAGCTGATTTGTGGATTATTTGTACTAGAACATCTGATCATATCACATGTTCTTTAAAACATTTCATTTCTTATAAACATGTCATAGGAGTCAATGTCTATCTTCATGACTCCTCTCTCATGTCTGCCAACCATGTTGGCAATGTCAAGTTACCCCATGAATATATCATACATGACATTCTATGTGTTTCCAAATTCCATTTCAACCTTGTTTCTATTAGCATATTAATTGCTAATCTCCCTATTTTCTTGACCTTTCAATCAAACAAATGTTATCTTTAGGACTTTACAAACGACAAGACGATTGGTTTAGGAATTCAGACTAGAAGTCTATACCACATTCATTCCCATGACAAACCTAACTTTGTTTAACAGTCCTCTCAATACAGTCATCAAGTAGCTGTTAGTCACAACTTTTGTCCTGAAGAAATCCGTCTCTGGCATTGAAGGATGGGACATCCTAGTGCAGAGAAGCTCAAGCTCCTTCATAATCAAGACAATAATATAGTTCCTGAAATAATCAACCATTATATTATCTGTCATCTTTCTAAACATAAACGTCTTTCTTTTCATAGTAGTCAAACCTATCTTAATTCTATCTTTGATCTCATCCATGCTTATATCTGGGATCCCTTGTTCACTGAGTCTTATGATGGATATTCATATTTTTTTACTATATTGGATAATTTTTCTTGTGATGTTTGGGTTTATTTGATGAAATTCAAATGAGAAGCCAAAGGTCTTTTTGCAATCTTTTTGTAAAATGATACAAACTCAGTTCAAAACTAATGTTAAGATGATATGTAGTGATCAAGGAAAAGTGTTTCATATATGTGAATATTATATTGAAAATGGGATAATTCTATGTTTTTTGTTCAAACTCCCTAACATAATTCAAAGGTTGAAAGAAAGCATCAACATATCCTTAATGTTGTCAGGGCTTTACAATTTCAGTCTGGCCTCCCTCTTCTTTATTGGAGTGATTTTCTCCTTCACTCTGTCTACTTGATAAATCGCAGTCCTACTCCTATTATACAAAATAAAACACCGTATGAAAACTCTATAAATCTCCTCCTACTCTTGATCATATTTCTGTGTTTGGCTGTCTAATGTATGATGTACCATTTCTCATAATCATTCTAAATTTCAGCCACGTGTTAGACAAAGTGTTCTTTTAGGTAATCCTCCTAATAACAAGGGATACAAACTTCTTGATCTTACCACCACTCAAGTCCATGTTTTCAGAGATGTTGTTTTCTATGAGAATATTTTTTCCTTCAAATTAGGAAATTTATCTAGTATACCTCCTTTGAATATGAAATTCTTCTGCCCTCTGTTAGTCCAACACCTCTTATTTCTGATTCTAATTCTCAGATACCCTCACCTTCAAATGTTCCTTCCAGCTCCACTAGCCCTTTTACTTCTTCCAGGTCAGTTGCTCCTGAGCCAAATTCACCTATCACTAATCGTTCATTTTAGTTGCTGGGCTCTCTATATGATAGTGAAGAAGATGAGGAATCTAAGTTTCCTGAAATTCATCCAGCAAGGGAGGGAACGTAGACCGTTCAACTGGATGATAATGTCTGCCACTCTATAAGGCCAAGATATGCACCTACACATGTTCAAGATTATCATTTGAATGTTAATGTGGCTAGACATTCCTTAGCTTCTGTTATATCTTATAATTGACTTTTTGATTCTTTCAAAAAGTTTTCCTTGAGTGTGGTTATTCAACAAGAATCATGTAGTTTCGAAGAAGCTATACTTGATCCTAGATGGAATGGTACAATCCAGGTTGGAGCTCTTAAAGAGAATCATACATAGGATGTGGTTCTAGATTCTGTTGATAAACATAAGCTTGGAACCAAATGGATATTCAAGTTGAAATTGAAATCAGATGGAAATGTGGAAAGACATAAAGTAAGATTGGTAGCTCAAGGATTCAAGCAAATTCACGAAGTAAATTTTTTGGATACTTTCTGACTAGTGACAAAGATTAATATTGTGAAGACTTTACTTGCCTTGGTTGCAGCACAAAATTTGCATTTACAACAAATGGATGTATCAAACGCATTTTTGCATAGAGATCTTGAAGAAGAAGTTTATATGAAGATACCAGCCGGGTTAGAAGTACCACTAGGAACTTGGCTCAGGCTCAGAAAGTCACTCTATGAACTAAAACAAGCCAGTCAATAGTGGTTTGCTAAACTAACCAATTCATTGTTAAATCATGGATTCAAACAGACTAATTCAGACTATTCCTTATTCATTAAGGGTATAGGTCAATCACATGTGATATTACTTGTTGATGGCATTATCTTAACTGGGAAAGATATGTCATAGATTGAGGAAGTAAAGAACTATTTGCATCAGCAGTTCAAGATAAAAGATCTAGGAGAGCTTAGATACTTTCTAGGTCTGGATATTGCTCGCTCAAGTGAGGGCATTGCTATTAATCAGAGAAAATACTATGGTGAACTTCTTGCAGATACATGTTTCTTACAAGCGAAAGGGAGTAAAAGTCCCATGGAGATCAATGCACATTTGAGTATGAAACAGGGAAAATCACTTGAGTGATTTTCAGGAACTTAGTGGGAAGATAACATTATCTGACTGTAACAAGGCCAGACATTACATTTGCTGTATAACAATTACATCATTTTCAGATTGACCCTTATAGTGCACATCTTAAAACTGCTCCCCATGTTCTAAGATACTTAAAGTCATCACCATCTCAAGGTTTTCTCTATACGACCAAGAATGAACTAATTCGAAGTGGTTACTGTGATTCTGATTGGGCAGCTTGCCCAGATACAAGAAGGTCGATTTCTGGATATTGCACTTATCTTGGAAACACACTATTGACATGAAGATAAAAAAAAGGGAACTATTTCCAGATCCTCATCTGAAGCAGAATACAGGTCATTGGTACACCTTGTTTGTGAAATATAGTGGTTGGCAAATTTGATGAAGGAGTTAGAAGTTCAAGTTCCCATGCTAGTGCAGGCTCATTGTGATAACAAGTCAGCAATATATATTGCTGAGAATCCAGTTTTTTATGAGAGAATGAAGCATATTGAGATAGATTATCATGTTACTAGATAATGGATCAAATCAGGTATGATAACGTTGAAGCATATTAATATAGAAGTTCAACCTGCAGACTTGTTTACTAAAGCATTATATCATACTCGTTTGCAAATCTTTGTTGGACAAGTTGGGAGTTTTCAATGTACACTCTCCAACTTGTAGGAGGGTATTAACTGAGATGAAGAACAAACAGAATGGAGTGAAGACCGTTGGTAAACATCACAAAGAGGAAACATAAGAAGATGAAACGAAGCACTTTGTGTAATGAATTTAATTGAGTTTTCCGTTGCACACTTTGATGACACCAGTCTTTTTACTTTATGCAATTCCGTTTTCATTGTTGTGACTTTATCGTGGAGGATATAAACTCAACACTCTGAATAAACAAGCTAACCCTTGTTGCTCCAATTTTCTCCCAACCTCAAATTCTCTTTTCTTCCTTTGTGTTCATCATCGATTTGCTCGTAATCCAATACAAGGTCTTATATCCCGACCATGACTGTGCAGGTCAGTTGAAATATAGGATAGATTTGACGCTTTGACAAGTATGAGCTAGATTTTGTAATGCTTCAAAGTGATTTTTGTAATCATCACTATATTACATTTGAAAATCAGTGACATGGACATGCATTTATAACTACGAGGCACTGAATTTATTTATCCATCTCGTGATTGATGTTTTGTTGATTAATTTTTGTCAAAATTAATGTTTCTAAACTGTTTCCGTCAACTTCATTTGTCTTTGGTAATCTTTCTTTGTTTTATTCTAATATCTGAAAATGATATATTTGCCCAAATTTCGTGCCGGCCCGGGCGGCAGGAATTCAATTGGCTACTGGGCAAAGCATAGACGTTGAGTTTAATGCAAACCATTTATTATTATTATTATTATTATGGCATGACACAACACAAGTCACAAGGGGCATGCATGGACAAAGATATAATGACAAGGGACAAGAATGCTACAACATGGTGCCTACTCCACGTGTCACCAGACATGATGTACAGAGGACCACTTAATTAGCATGGGAAACCAAGGAAAGATTGTGTTGGGTGGGTTATACACATAGTTGGATATTTCACGGCTAGTTAACAAAGGTGGTCCCTTAGGTTATGTATTGAATGAGTTTATACTGTTTTTTTTATAAATTATTATGATTTAAAACATCATAATTAAGTTTGGATTATGCTCGTTAGTTCAATCCAGTCACTATGCTTTGTCAGGGATTCGGGTTGATGTGGCATTTTACACCTCATGGGATTCAAACCCCTAATTAAATCAACCAAACCGCTACCCAAATGCTCCATTCTTTATCTATCTCTTCTACTCCTTATTTTCGATTTTGTCACCGGTGACAGAGGAAAACTCCTCGAATCTCTATTTCAATTCCATAATGACGGCTTTGTTGGCTCTGATTCTCACATTTTTCTTGGTGATGAAAACTCTAATTCTGTCAATTCAATTTGTGCCACAAAACACCTATCCAGTCTGTTGCCTTTCATCCTTCCCTTCACCTCGCTTTAAAATGTGGTTTTTTCGACATACGAAAGGGACTTTTAGGTTATAATCAATTCGTAAAAGACTAAAATGAACCTACTCCAAACGTTACGGATCATCTTTGTTAACTAGCCCGATATTTTACTAAACTTTTTTACCTTTGAGTTATTTTTGGATGCCGCTTATAACAGTTTAAGTTGATAACAATTTCGAGGGTTTGATTAAAATTCGACAAATGGATAATGTCTTTTGAAAGATTGATTTGTTAAATATTAGAAAGCTAAGTAATTGCCGGAGAATAAAAAAACAGAATGACTTAAGTTTGAAATAAGAAATGGAAGTGTTTGCAAATGGCCGAGACATGAATCTTCATATCGCAAGTGTACTCTTTCTTTATCTTAAATCCTAAACTCTAAATTTTAAACTGTTTTTTTTAAATCCTAATTAGTAATATTTATAAAATATAAAAATAAAATCAAATTAACTTCAGAGATCTATTTTTCATAATTTTTCAGAACATAGAACACAGAGCTGGGCGAGAATAACCAGTAAGAACACGTAGAAGCAGGTAGGTATGTGTACCTGTTGGGATCTGACCATCAAATGCTCCTGCTGCTGTTGCTGATTGCGTTTATCATTCATTAGTTTGGTGGATGAAACAATTGAGTTCATAATAACACAGTCACGGAACTGCTGGCAACATCCAATCCCAGAAGGTGGGGGGGGAGAGGCCAATGGTGATGATGTTTTCTTCTTTCCACTGAAAAGCGAGCCTTGGTTTTTGCCGCCTCCAACCATCATACTTATCTCACTATTTCTTTCTTAATCTTACTTTCTCTATCTAATTAACTCATTAATAGGCTTTTCTTTGTTGAGCCCTTTTGCTTTATATGTAATGTATGTACGTACCCACTTTCAGCCTCTCTCTCTCAATGCCGGCAATATTCAGCGGAGTTGTCAAGAGTTCAAGTTTCTTTTCTTGTCACGGACTCAATGCCTTCTATCTCTTAGAGATAATTATGCCCAATGTTATATGCGATCCATTTTTTATTTGGTGCAATTAAAATATTTTTAATTAAAAAAATTATTTTTTATAATTCGTTTTTACTATTTCATTCCATTTTTACTTTGTATCGTCCGATTTTATTTCATGCAGTCCGTTTTTATAAATTACTGTTTACTTTTTATAATATTCACAATATATATATATATATATATATATATATATATGTTATAAAACTAAGAACAAAGAAGAGAACAAGAACATGGGAGGAGAAGTACTTTCTTATTGAGGTGTATAGAATGCTACAAATGAGAGCTCTATTTATAGGCTCATGAAATCATAACCTACACTCTCTAATATTATTACACATAAAAGAGGGGAATGAAATACATTGAATCATACACATAAAGGAGGGGAATAAAATACATTAATCATAGAATGAGAGTTACACAATTGGGCATTCACTACATTATTATCTTCATAACACTCCCCCTTGAATGTCCATTGGTTAACGATATACATCATTTTTTGAATACACGTTTGATGCGCCTCGTTAAAAACCTTACCGGGAAAACCCAATGGGAAAAACCATGGTTAAGGGAAAAAGAGTGCGGTGCGTATCAACTCCCCCTAATGATGATATCAATTGAAGTCCCTCGGTCGCCGAACTCCAATTTTCCGAACTAGTCTCTCAAATGTTGATGGCGGAAGAGCCTTAGTGAATAAATCGGCCAAGTTATCACTTGAACGTACTTGTTTGACGGTAATGTCACCATTCTTTTGAAGGTCATGAGTGAAGAAGAATTTAGGAGAGATATGTTTTGTTCTATCTCCTTTGATGTATCCCTCTTTCAATTGTACGATGCATGCGGCATTATCTTCATGCAAGGGTGTCGGAGCCATCTTTTCGAAGTTAATCCACACGAACTTCGAATATGTTGAATTATAGACCTCAACCAAACACATTCACGACTAGCCTCATGTATTGCTAAAATCTCGGCATGGTTAGATGATGTGGCGGTAAGTGTTTGTTTCACAGAGCGCCAAGAAATTGCTGTATCACCACATGTGAATAAATAACCAGTTTGTGATCGGCTAGTATGAGGGTCGGATAGGTATCCAGCATTCGCATATCCTACCAAATGCGCTTTTGATTCATTCGAGAAGAATAATCCCATATCTTGTGTTCCTTGCAGATAGCGAAGTATATGTTTGAAACCATTCCAATGTCTTCGTGTGGGAGAAGAACTATATCTTGCTAATAAATTAACGGCAAATGATATGTCGGGTCTTGTATGACCGGCAAGGTACATTAGTGCACCGATTGCACTAAGATAAGGTACTTCAGGACCAAGTAGTTCTTCATCACTTTCCCGAGGTCTAAAGGGATCTTTTTTCACATCTAGTAATCTGACAACCATCGGGGTACTCAATGGGTGTGATTTATCCATGTAAAATCGTTTCAACACTTTAGTAGTGTATCCTTCTTGATGTACAAGAATACCGTTTGGTAGGTGCTCAACACCGCAAACCAAGACAATATTTTGTCCGCCCCAAATCTTTCATCTCAAATTCCTTTTTCAAGCGGTGATTGCTTTTGTAAGCTCATTTGGAGTCCCAATGATATTTATGTCATCAACATAAACCGAAATGATAACGAACTCGGTTCCTAATCTTTTTAGGAAAACACATGGACATATCGGATCATTTGCATATCCTTCTTTGATCAAATATTCACTAAGGCGGTTATACCACATTCGCAGATTGTTTCAATCCATATAAGGATTTATTCAATTTGATCGAATAACGTTCTCGAGAACTTGATTTGTAAGCTTCGGGCAAATGAAATCCTTCGGGAAGTTTCATATAGATGTCGTTATCAAGTGATCCATATAAATAGGCGATTACGACATCCATGAGACGCAAATCTAATCCTTCTCGAATTGCCGGATCGATCAAATAACGAAAAGTAGTTGCATCCACCACGGGAGAATATGTCTCCTCATAATCAATTCCGGGTCTTTGTGAAAATCCTTGGGCAACAAGGCGTGCCTTGTACCTCGTAATGTCACCATTTTCATTACGTTTTCTTACAAAAACCCATTTGTACCCGACGGGGTTGACACCATCAGGTGTAAGGACCACGGAGTCCAAAAACTTTTCGTTTTTCAAGAGAATGTAATTACGCCTTAAGCTGCGTCATTCCATTTTGGCCAATCCTTTCGTTTTTTGCATGCATTCATGGATTTTGGCTCATAATCCTCATTTTCATCAATAACATTTAGTTGAATTATAAGCAAAAATTTCATCGATGTTAAGCGTATTGCGGTTCCATTGTTTACCATCCAAGACATAGTTGATTGAGATCTCATTATTTTCAATATGTTCGGGTACGATCTTTGTTCTTGTCTTGATATATCGGCAATGTTTGGTAGCTTATCCTCGATTGGACCATCTTGATTTACGGCTCCTTTTCTTTTTCGAGGATTTTTATCTTTGGAACCGATAGGTCTACCACGCTTCAGACGTGCTTTAGACTCATTTGTATTTTCATGATGTCCAATAGGGACATCTACTCTTGATGGAGCATTCATTGCTGGAACATGAGATTTGGTTACTCGATGTGGGTCAGTAAAAGCGTCTGGCAGTTGATTCGCTAAACTTTGTAAATGAATTAGCTTTTGAATTTCTAGTTCACATTGTCTAGTACGAGGATCATAATGAGATAATGCTAATTCATTCCAACTGATCTCTTTGTCCAGCTTATTATTTTCTCCCCCTAATGTTGGGAAAACCGATTCATCAAAGTGACAATCGGCAAAACGAGCCGTGAATAAATCTCCTGTCATTGGTTCTAAATATTTTATAATCGAGGGAGACTCATACCCAACATAAATTCCCAACCTCCTTTGAGGTCCCATCTTAGTGCGTTGTGGTGGTGTAATAGGGATGTAAACAGCACATCCAAATATTCTTAGATGGGATATATTCGGTTCCTGACCAAAAACCATTTGTAAGGGGGAATACTCGTGATAACTTGTTGGCCTGATGCGAATTAATGATGCTGCATGTAAGACAGCATGCCCCCAACATGAAGTGGGAAGCTTTGCCTTCATTAACAATGGTCTTGCTATTAAGCGTAAGCGTTTGATTAGAGATTCTCGCTAAACCATTTTGTGTATGAACATGTGCTACGGGATGTTCAACATCAATTCCGACGGACATGCAATAATCATTAAAATGTTGTGAAGTAAATTCACCGGCATTGTCAAGGCGTATCGTTTTTATCGGATAATCCGGAAATCGTGCCCGTAATTGATCAATTGAGCAAGTAATCGCGCAAATGCCAAATTACGAGTGGATAATAACGATACATGTGACCACTTAGTTGATGCATCAATTAAAACCATAAAATATCTAAATGGTCCGCATGATGGATGAATTGGTCCACAAATATCGCCTTGAATGCGTTCCAAAAATGTGAGCGATTCATTTCTCACTTTTATCGATGATGGTCGGATAATCAATTTTCCTTGAGAACATGCAATACAAGCCAAATCATTCGATTAGGGAATTCGCTTACTCATCAACGAGTGTCCAAGGGAATTCTCAAGTATTTTACGCATCATAATTGTTCCGGGATGGCCTAACCGGTTATGCCAAACTACAAATCTATCACGATCCATAAACTTGGAGTTTATAATGGAATGTGATTCAATTGTACTAATAAAAGTGTAGTACAAACCGGAAGAAATAGATGGTAGTTTTTCAAGATAACATTTGTTACCATCTACCATACTTGTGATGGCAATATATTCTTTATTTTCTTCCTCAATTGTCTCGATGTGATATCCGTTACGACGGATATCTTTATAACTTAATAAGTTGCGGTGAGACTTTGTAGAATATAATGCATCATCAATATGCATTCTAGTTCCTCCGTGTAGTAGCACGGTTGCTCTTCCGAGCCTTCAATTAAATTACTACTACCGGATATAGTGCTAACATTAGCTTCTCGCATCACTAGATGAGAAAAATACTTCTTATCCTTTAGAATAGTATGAGTGGAAGCACTATCGATGAGACACACATCCTCATTTTTTATGTTGTCGTGGATGGCGGTAGTATCCATGCTATAACACGAAAATGATAATCCATATTAGAAGGGACAATTATGATGGGAAATTCATTAATAAAAAGAAATAAAAAAAATGAGAAAACACGTTCAAGAAAAACAAACTCAAACAAATCAAATGAGAACGATAATAAGGTGCATACATCAAGGCACCATTTTTGTAATAAAAGATATCTCAACAACAATCTTATTTCTCAACATTTCCATCATGAGGAGGAAAGAAGTCGGCAACATCCGGATGAGTGGTGTCAAATTGGCCATGGTTCAAAACACCTTCCTCAATGACCATATTGGTTTCAACCTTCTTGTCTTTCCTTGACTCTTGGTAAAGATTGATAAGATGTCTAGGTGTACGACAAGTGCGAGTCCAATGATCGCCGCCACATCTAGTACACATATTTTGAAAGTTTTTGTTGCTAGGCCCACCTCGTTCCTTATTCATTCGCCCATCCCGTTTGAAATGTGGACGAGGAGAGTGGTTGAATCTCTGAAAGCGACCGTGACCATAATCACGTCCACGACCATGGACATTATTGCGACCATAACCACCACCACGGTTATGACCACGACCACGACCACGGCCACGGCCACGATATTGATCAAAATTGTGGCCATTTGTCGCGTTAGCTTCCGGAAATGGAGCCATACCAGTGGGGCGTGATTGGTGATTTTTCAATAAGAGGTCATTGTTTTGCTCGGCTACTAAGAGGCATGATATTAATTCAGAATATTTGGTGAAGCCCTTCTCCCGATATTGTTGTTGGAGAACTATATTGGAAGCATGGAAAGTGGAAAATGTCTTCTCGAGCATTTCCTTATCGGTGATTTTCTCGCCACATAGCAACAAGCGCGAGCAAATTTTGAAGAGGGCGAAATTGTACTCGCTCACGGATTTGAAATCTTGTAGGCGTAAATGCACCCAATTATCACGAGCTCGAGGGAGAATCACCGTTCTCTCGGTGGTCATATCGGTCTTTGAGATTATTCCACACTTCGAGAGGATCTTTGATGGTGAGATACTCGTTTTTCAAGCCCTCGTCAAGATGGTGGCGAATAAAGATCAAAGCCTTGGCTTTGTCTTGGGCGTATGTTTCGGTTTCATCTTTAATCGTGTCGCCCAACCCTTTGGCTTGCAAATGGATGTCAGCATCCAAGACCCACGAGAGGTAATTTTTGCCCGAAACGTCAAGGGCCACAAACTCAAGTTTGGAAATATTCGACATGCTATAAAAGAAGCAAATTGAATTACAAATATATTATTAGCCAAATAATAAAACATATGAAAATGATATAATAATTAAAATAGTAACGGTAATGGAACATTCATTAACATAAAAATAAAGAATGCTTTAAAGAAATAATAATAATAATAATAATAGTGGCATACCCATCTTGAAACATAACTATATAGGCATTTAAATAGTGATAAAGGTTTTCTCTTTTGGGTAGAAACAAAAAAAAGAGAGGTATTCATGAATTATAAATAAAATGCACAAAATCAAAAGAGTTAACTATAATGAGATGATAAATTTTAATATATTTGTATAACGGCTAAAATAACATATATATATTTTTAGAATGCTTTGTTAATTATTA
Organism: Linum usitatissimum; assembly: GCA_030674075.2. Classification (NCBI taxonomy): domain Eukaryota; kingdom Viridiplantae; phylum Streptophyta; class Magnoliopsida; order Malpighiales; family Linaceae; genus Linum; species Linum usitatissimum. The sequence goes on from JAUJYP020000780.1 coordinate 2,731,115, forward strand.
AGAATTCAAGCACGTTATATATGTAGCAAGAATTATGGCCAACACTAAATGAGTTTACTAACTACCTAGTTAGGCATCATTGCAAGTCACTCATTCAAATTGAAATTCATATTTTCTTGCGTTTTTTTACACAAAAAACAGAAAAATATATATATATATATATATATATATATGATAAATATGGATATGATCATTTAAAATAGGATGGAAAAAATGCTAACGATATAATGTGAGTTCACTTAGAAAAATGCATAAAATATTTTATAAATATTGTTGCCTAGAAGAGATACTCATGCATATGCCATAATAAAATAGAAACTATATCTATTTTAGAATTGATCATGAATTAAAAAGGCAACATACAAGCAAAAAAAAAAACACTATGGAACGAAACGGAAGATATAAAATATGATAGGTCATAATAATATATACTATAAAATATACATGATGATAACTAAACGTTTAGGCCAGTCTATAAAGACATGATATTTGACCAATATAAACGTTTGATTATAGTCATCAATAGAAAAATGACAAAGTAGTTTTTGAAATCGGTAAAATGAGAAAGACCACCATTTGTTACATATAAAAAAAAAATAGAAATGGATTCCTTTCTCTAACTCTAATTTTGAAAAAGAAGATTTTATAAGCAAATAAAAGAACAAGATAAATAATAATAATAACTTTGGAAAACAAGATATAGCAAATAACAACCTTCGTGAAAACTTCGAGAAAAAATAGGCAGAGCACTCATGCTGATAACGTGTTATAAAACTAAGAACAAAGAAGAGAACAAGAACATGGGAGGAGAAGTACTTTCTTATTAAGGTGTATAGAATGCTACAAATGAGAGCTCTATTTATAGGCTCATGAAATCATAACCTACACTCTCTAATATTATTACACATAAAAGAGGGGAATGAAATACATTGAATCATACACATAAAGGAGGGGAATAAATTACATTAATCATAGAATGAGAGTTACACAATTGGGCATTCACTACATTATTATCTTCATAACAATATAATGTTTTTATTTATAATTTAAATAAAAAATAAAAATTATAAATAAAAAATTCGAAAAGAAATACTTATTGTTTTTTGAATATACGTAAGATATATATATACATATATTATTTATATTTATAATATTAGTAATTATTGTTTAAAAATATGATAATTTTTTAGAAGACTTGGTAAGTAATATTTATTTCGCTCCATTTTATTATTTATAACTGTCATAATATTTATTTATAAAAAAAGAACTGCATTAATTAAAATGGACTGCACGAAGTAAAAACGGACTGCAAAAAAATAAAATTGGACTGCGTTAGTAAAAATAAACTGCACAAAGTAAAAACAGATTGAGTTTTTAATTTTTTCATTAAGAGTATAATAGTTCATTTATGATAAAATACGGATTGTACAAATTAAAATACGGACTGTATAGCATCACACATAAATGATATTCAAAACTCGCGAAACATTCAACTTAGTTCAACCAAATCAAAACAAAAAAGAGCAGTTTCGTTGTTTTTTAAAACAATTATTTTTTGTATTTGAAAAAAATACACATATATACCTATGTACTATGCAAAATTTATATCGACACACCTCCGCTATATTTTTAACCGATAAAAACCCTTAACTTTGACGGTTTTACCAAACACACATTTCCGTTAATTTTTCATCTAAATTTTGTTTAGTATGTTGATTGTACACGCCAACTTATCACCGTATAGCCGTTGTCTGATTTGGGGCATCAAGAACTAAAAGAGAATTTCGTTGTAGGCGTCGGAAAGACGCTTAGGGTCACCCCATATATCAACAACAAAAGGAGCCGAAAAACAGAGTTGGTGAAGGAAGATGAAAGGGTCTTTTCGGAATTATCATCATGTGTGGAGTTAATATTGGAAATATTTTGGGTATCAGTTTGAGACGACACCCTTGGAACAGCTGAACCTCCATAAGTAGAGAAAAAAGAAAGAGCAAAAATCGCTCGCCTAAGAGGAAAAAGGAAAATGAAATCCTTGCAAAGAAGAGATGTTCGAGAAAATGTAGAGAGGTATTACAAAGATAAAAAATGAGATTCAAGCAAGGTCAATAGAAAAGGTGAGGACGCAAATTGTCGCACTACAAAAGGCCGCACATGGCCACTCATTTCAAAAACCCCGAAGCGAAGCGGCTTCGACATGACGTTTCGAAAATATCATAAAGTCATATGCCCCTCTCTAGCCGACAATAGTCAAATCAGTCTAGGGGAAAATTGATGACCCATTCCGGTCTCATCAGAGAACCGCTCCGGTTTGAGTCTTTCAATCTACTCCGTAGCTAGAATAGAGTTTCTCGTACAGTTTTTTACCAAGGGAAAAGAGCCTTTCGCCTCAGTGAATAGGCCTTGCCACCTCTATGATTGCCCACATATGGGCCCGCCAAAAATGGGTCCGCTAAAAATGTAGGCCTACATCCGGTGATCACTACAAGATATTCATCACATGGCGTCAGTCGATATTTGAATTTAGCGTCGGTTAGCGGCCGACCGCATAATTTTTCGCGTTGGTTGACATACGACGGTGAATTTGGTGACGTTAAATAATTTCTCGTCGGTTAAAAATCGAGCGACAGGAAATATCAACGTGTATCTGGTCAACGTATCTTGACCGTAACTTAACGTATGTTTAAAGCGATGGCAAAAATTCGACGTTAAGTTAAGGTCAACTCTGTTTTGACCCGATTTGGTGTCGGTTGTAACCGACGGCAAATAGCGGGTCAACTGCGTTTTGACTAAATTGTAATGTCAGTTTGGAGCGACAACAAGCCCATCTGCCGACGACACTACACCACCCGGATCCGTATTTAGCCTTGGTTTGTGACCGACGACATATTTGACTTACAGAACTTGATTCTGTCCAGTTTCTAGAATTTCTCATACTCTTCAATCCGTTAAACCTGCACCAGTAACAAACTTACAAACATCTACATTGTTATAATTTCATACCACACATCTTGCACCAATATGATAGTCAATCACAACTTCATAGTGCTAATATAATACGAAACCCAAAGATTCAAACTAATATTCAAACCAACATTCAAACCAAGATTCAACATTCCATGTCCTACACATTCTACATCACCTTACCACTATCTTAAACACTTAGTAGTCGTCATCAAAATAATCTTCCTCCTCGTCTGCTTGTTCATCTTCATCTTCTTGCACTTGTTGCTTTCCTCGTGTCATTTCTTCCCTCGTCAAGCAGATTTCTTCTTCCAAAGCTCGGACATGATCTAGTGCCTCAAATGCGGTAGGACAATGCCCTAGGAGACGAGAATGTGATTGACTACCATCAGCACTAGACTGTTTAATGTCTTTACCCTTCTTACTTAGGCCAACCTATTAGTGTAAATGTAAGATTAATAGTTGATTATTTTCTAATTACATATGAATGAAAATAGTGTAATGAAAACATACCTGAGAATGAGTTACTCCATATCCTACTCCTCGCACTCGACCACTATGCTCGGCTCCTTTGACACGGCCAAGCAAATAATTAGGGGCGACGTGTTTGGGAACTTTTGAAGCTGGCAAGTAAATTTTTATATTACTTAAAAAAATTCTAACTTAGATCAATATTATTTAACATATGTTCTCAAACATAGTAACCACTTTTGGATCGGTATATTCCCCAATTTTTTCATGTGAGTTTGAGCATACAACTCACCCATACTCGGTGCTTGACAGGTTCTTTCCCTCTACATGTAGTACGATATATAGTAGTTAGTATTAAAATGGTTTGAAAAGAAACAACACTACGAATTCGTTCACTACTTACAATTTCCAATCCTCTCATAAACAGCTTCTTTGAGCCACCAATGTGTGGTGCATAAAAAATAGCTATGTTTATAACATTCTTCTTAGCTAAAGCCTACATATTTGAACAACCAACTATAAGAAGATATACATGATAAAAATTAAATATAAGCATTCATTTACTTACCAGAACTTCTGGTGTCAGCTTGTAGTCAACAAATTGTGTCCACATCGGTACTGGAATTTGTCCAGACTTGCTGCAATACAAAATGCTCTAGAAGCTTGTGAAGAGAGTGATTTTGGGATGTTTTTATTCTTCAACACTTGGTCTTTCCACATCCAGACTCGGTAGTCTTTCCATTTCTTTGCAATGTTTCCCATTATTTACTTTTAGCATCCTCAAATGTTATATCCGATTCAATTGTGATCCGATTCTCCAGTTAACATAAATCCGAGTTAGTAAATAATGTAATTTCAATGAAAAATAGATCACAAATTACTACTACCATCACTGCCGCCAAAGCCGTTGCCTTCTTTGTGTCACACACATATGTCGATCCATCATAGTGCACGGGAAGAATGTTGTGATCCTTTGCAAATTTCCCGAGGAACTGACCAAAAAGTCTAGCAGGATCAGTTCCACTTGGCAATTTATTTTCAAATGGGATGATGGCCCTCATTCCAGGATCAAGGGTAAGCATCCGTACACTAGCAATAGACTTTCTCTCCCTACCGCCCTTAAGGGTTAGTACCTCAACATCCCAAGTCTTCCGGTGTTGTGCCATTGTATCTGCAAAAGAAATTGACAAGTGAAGTACATATACAGTAATCCCAAATTAGTGCACATAAATATGCATTCTAAATAAGATATTTTCATTACCAGAATCACTTATATGATCTAATCATCAAACTGTGCAACGAGACCAACTCTACATAATGGAAAAGAGCTGGCATCAAAAGACGACAAGTCTTGGGTTTCAAAGACCTCGGCTTCAGACACACTCCCTTTTGTATCACCCATGTCATATTAGTCTCTTGGTTTCATATGCACTGGAATGCACCATCCATTGTGAACTTTATCTTGGACATAATATACCATTTTTTCCTGGTTTGCATCAATATACGTCGTCATCGCACGTTCACCCGTGTACAAGAGGTGTGAGAAGGTAATGGAAGTGAAGGCAAACACATCTTTCTTCACAAATCTAGGATTCAGAGTGTTGGTCCATTGACACTTGAATAATACTACATCGAATTCTCCATAATTATTCAACTCTATAATGTCTATCAACTTCCCATAATATGCCACTTCTCCAGCTACAGGGTGATTATCCACCAAACTTGCATAGCTTTGGGTTCCATAGCTGTCAAACACACTACTATTTTGAGTTTTTTAGTACTTTTCTCATGCAATTGTCTGAAACCGATACCCACTAACATCAGAAGCATTAAATCTTCTTGATTGTCGTTGAGAACCTCGAGCCAACACAATCAACTCATTTGAATGTGCTTCAACATCTTGAGTATTTAGAAAACACACACACACACACACACACACACACACACACATATATATATATATATATATATATATATGTGTGTGTGTGTGTGTGTGTGTGTGTGTGAGTGTGTGTGTCATAGCAACCAAAAGTATGTGAGTACTTACTCGATCTCTGAACCAATTAACAAAGTCTCTATGAATAGCTTTGTCCACTATAGATGCATTTTTTCATGGAGACGTTGTTTAGTTACAGTCCGGAATTCCCTAATATTCAATTAGATTAATCAGATAATTGGAACAAGATAATCTATTTGAATGTGCAAGGGAAATTAGAAGCATTGAACTTACTTTAGAAAACAACCAACTTGATTGGAATTCATCCAAACATGTCGGTGCCCTTGTCAGATTTCCAACTCAAATTGAGTAAAATATTGTACACCACCAACATGCTTTCGAACCAAAGGGAAGGTAGATGCATTTGATGTTTGATCAACAACTATATCATGCACTTGAGATTCACGGTTGAATCTCGTATGAACTAAAGTTTTGAAATACAATGATGTGAAGTTGAAGGCTTCTTAAGAAATCCAAACTTCTGCTATAGAACCTTCCAGTTGTGATCTATTCCGCACAAACGATTTTAGCTTGCCTAAAAATCTACAAATAAACAAGACTAAGATGCTCAATTAACAACATCATTGTAAGCACTTAGACTTATGGAAACAAGAGTGATTTATTAGTACCTTTCAATGGGATACATCCATCAATAGTATACTAGTCCACCGAGTTTAACCTCTTCAACCAAATGGACTACAAGATGAACCATTAATCTGAAGAATGATGGGGGAATAACATCTCCAACCGACATAATGCTACAACTATCTATTCTTAAAGCTTATCTAGCCCATCCATATGTACAACTTTTACACATAATTGTTTCAAGCATGAACAAAACTCAACTAAGACCGAACACGCTTGAGCAGGTAGAACATTCATAATGGCCAATGGTAATAGCTCATGCATCAGAATGTGACAGTCGTGAGTTTTCAATCCTATTACCTTTTGATGTTCTACATCAACACACCTTGATATGTTACTTGAGTATCCATCGAGTATAATAATATCCTTTAAAGTCTTAAGCACAACTTCTATTTCTTGCTTGCCCAAGGTATGCAAAGCAGCATGACATGTCTTCCCATCATCTCTTGGTCAGCGTTCCTTTCTAATTCCCATAGCCTTCAAATCAAGTCATGCTTTCAAGTGATATTTGCTTCGATCCTTCTCATTCAAATATTCAATAGAGTATATAAAATATTATCACACACATTTTTTTCAATGTGCATAATATCCAGATTGTGTCAAAGCAAATTGAACTCCCAATAAGGAAGTTGAAAGAAGCAATTTTTTTCTTCCATTGTTCAACCTTTTTCTTTCCTCCAACGTTTTCACTTCCAAGTACTCTCTTATTTTTTAGAGGTCCATCCTTTTTGGTTTCCTTCTCCTTCCGTAATGTGACAGTAACATTTTTGACTTAGTTTAATATTTCTAATCCTGATAATAATTTGGTTGGTCCCCATCGTTCAACTTTATCATTAAATCTGGATTTTTATGTCGAAAATGATGTCCCATGGGCAAGAACCGTCTACTGTCAATAAAAAACTCTTTAAACTACCTCCCAAACGTAGAGGTTCTTGATCAAAACTATAAGTCGAACATGCTTGCATTGTTCCAGCCAGATAACAGACTTAATCCTGGAAAATTGCTAGTTGTCCACATTAGCAATGCTCTCAATGTGAAAACTTCATTTTTTTATAAATCAAATGCTTCAACTCCGGTCCATAATAGTTTTAACTTATCAATCAATGATTGTACATAGAGATCTATATCATTTTCTAGTGCTTTCTTCCCAAGAATGATACTAGATAGAATCATACTCGTTGACTTCATACATTTCCAAGGAGGAGTATTGGAAGGTATAAGAATGATTGGCCAAGTATTGTGACTACTGCTCATATTACCAAAAGGATTGAAACCATTGGTTACGAGACCTAGTCTAAGGTTTCATGGATCCGATGCAAAATCTAGAAATGTCAAGTCAAAATTCTTCCACACCTCACCATCACATGGATGTCTAGCCATCCATCAATACTCTTCTCTTTTGAATGCCACACCATACTCTCAACACTTTTTTAGACACGAATAGTCTTTTCAATCTTGGAATAAAAAATTTGCGAAATATCTTGTTTCCTTGTCTTTTTTTTTCCATCAACCAACTCTACATTCCCACCATCCTTGTACCTAGAGTCTCTACAAAATCTACAGACTTCGATCGATGCCATCTCCCCAATATAACATGCAATGTTCTCACATGCATGTATCTTAGTATATCCCAACCCAAGTAATTTGATAATCTTCTTTATAAATGAGGGTATCTTGGAAAATTCAAATGTGTTATGCAGCAGCTCAATCAGCATTGATTTTGCCTTGTCGCTGATATTGTGCATGTACTTGATGTGATATAGTCTCGAGATAAATGAGAGCTTTAAGGTATTGTTGGAAGCTCCCTCATACAAATGTTCATCAACATCCTTCATTTGTTGAATGATTTCAATGTTAACATCATTTGATTCTGGGTTAAAACCAACTGGGTCAACATCATCTTCACTCATAGGAACTTCGGTATTATTAGGCATACCACTACTGGATACTCCGGTCGAAATACCAAATGCATTATTGATGAGATCATGGGCTGTAATATTATCATGATACTCAGTTTCAGTATTCTCCACTATATGGATAGGTGCATCTACCTGAGATTGGGTTGTAGCATTCTAAGATGATTGTCTAATATCTAACTCTTCATGTCCACTCCAGAAAGTGTATCCCAAAGGAAATTGCTTATGGAGGAGATGTTAGTACACATCATCTCTGGAAAGCCACTTCTTAAAAGAACATTTTGTACAAGGACATATTATCATGTCACCATCATTATTGTTTTAGAAAGTAAAGTCCAAAAATCTTTTAAAACCGTTCATATACTCATCCGAAAAATGGTACATTTTAATCCAAGACTTATTCATTTGAAAATCACCTAGACCTTGTTTGTTATAGGGGAAGTGAGGTCGAGTTTCAAGAAACTTTGTGTATTCTAGATAATTCGTTGTTTGGTTGACCATTTAGAGAGGGTGGAAGTTAAAATACAATTCTCTTGGGCCAACATTTTAACACAAAAAATAAATTCTTGAAAATGTTGGTTGACACCAACAATTCTGGAAAACCCAGAGTTTTCCATGGCCCATTTTAATTGTTATTTTTTCCATTAATGCAATGGGCAGTTTGGTTAATCACCAAGCAACGTACTTTTCATCAAAATTTAAAGCAAATACATTGTTTTTAATTTTGTTTTACCAAACATTATATTTTAATTTACCCAATACTTTAGCAATCCACAATTCCCCAATACTAAATTCCTATATTCTCTCAATTCTACATTCCACCATACCAAACAAACCCAATTGAATTTAAACCAAAGACAATAGTTTAATGTTTTAATAATCAATATTTATATCTAATGAATCAACTAAATACATATTTCAATGTATATTCCAATCTATTATTCAACCTAACTAATAATATACTAATTCAATAACTAGATATACATATTTGGTTCAACACATTAAATTACATACCTTACACCGACGAAGAATGAAAAATTTCACAGGGTTCACCTTTGGAGAACGAGCATCAATTTTAAAACTTGCATTCAAGAATAACTAACAGTGATTAAAAAATGTCCTAATTAATAATATTACAATTAACAAACAAATTTAGGTCAAAGTGCAAATTTACCACGGGCGTAGATTTGGACCGAATCTGGGTGGAGGGTCGATGGGCAGAGAAACAGTGGTGATAGCGATGGTGGCAGCAAGATAGCGACGGTTGTGAGAGATTTCGGGAGTTCAGAGGATTTTCAGATTTGAAAAGAGTGTAAAAGTGAATGGATTATCGACCGACGGCATATTTCACGCCAATCGACGGGAAATTGGCGCCATATTTTGTTGCATTGACTGGTCAAAAAGTTGTCGCCGGTCTAAACACAACCAACGCTAAGCTGTTGACCAAACCGATGGCAAATCATCGATGCAATTGACTGCTTACTTGACGTTGCCTAATAATCAATCGACGAGAAGTTACGCGAGCCTTACGTTCCTGTCTGTTGTTTATCGACCCACGCTAAATACATTCGTCATAACCGACACGATATATCACTTTTCTTGTAGTGGATTATCCTAACTCTAAAGAAACTGTCCCTATCTTAAGGACCAAATTGCCTAAGAAAAACTTATCGATATGGATTGGGCCACAGTGACCTTAACCAAAGAGGCTATATAAGCAAGCACCTACCCCAGAAAGAAAAATATATCCCCGATACGCTGCCCATTCATATCCTCTCCTTCACATTTCTCTCACTTTAACTATCCCCTAGAACTCACTACTATACTCCTTTTGTGATTGTGAGGAACTCCAATCGAACTTATTATTCACTCTGCAACACAACTGCAACACGGTGATTCTAGAATCAATTACTTATTATTCACTCTCGGCAAAAGGGATTAAGGTTCAACCTTTCTTTTATTATAAAATATAACGCTTATTCTATCCATCAACGAGTTCAAAAAAGGCCAACATGTTAAGAGCACTGTCACTTTATTTGAATTTGAGATTTGGAAGGAGATAATTTGAAATAGTTAATAATGTTTAATAGCGAGTGATTTCATAATTTTTTTTTTTTACATTGATAATAATTCTAATATTTCAAAAAATATTTAATTTATTTATTTAAAAATAGACTTGATTACCTTCAAGTTCTAATACTAGAGTTTTTAATTTTTTGTGGCATTTGTTTTTAATTTAATTAGGTCAGTATCCTATTTTGTGCCAAAATCTCTCGAGGGATACTCAAATCCCACTAAACTCATGGTAATTTCAAATTAGACTCTAAATTACCATGGGTCCACATGTAGTGATTTCAAAAATCTCAACAATTTTAAAAAACACAAACAAAAAAGTTTATCCAAATCACTTGAGCCTACCTATTCTCTCCCAAATTACTATCTAAATCAAAAAATCAAAATACTATAAGGTAAATTCACTTGATAAAAAGAAAAAGAAAAATCATCTGAACTAGACATCAAGAACGGTGCTCTTTTATCTTGCTTTACAAAAAATTATCATCATTCTACTCCTACTCAATACTCATCAATCCATGTCGATCACCATTTCAACGAGTATGTCAATTTAAATTGTTGGAACAAAATCACATGATTAATTGTTGGAACCAAGTAACCAATTATTAACCAATCATACGAGTAAGAAGTGTGCATAGAGATTGAAGGGAAATGTTGCAACACTTCTTTGTTATTAGTTGCTTTCGTGGGTCTTATACTTTGTATGGTAAGATTCTTGTAGATCGGAAGAAAAGAAGAAGTAATATAGATAGATGAGTAGCGTGTTGTTAGATTAAACACCATCATCGCCATATTCAACAAAAAACTAATCAATTAGAAGGATTAGGAAAAACCTATGAAATTAAGGATATCATTAGAAAAATCCTCTGGAGTTTGCCTGGCAAATGGCTGCCTAAGGTTACTGCAATCGAAGAAATAAAAAATTATGTTAATATCAAATTAGATGAGCTCTTAGGTTCTTTGCTCACCCATGAGAAAATTCTAAGAAGAGATGTTAATCCAGAAGAAGCTAAAAAAAGGACAGTTGCCTTTAAAACTAATTTGGGAACTAGTTGTTAAGAATTAAATGAGTATGATGGTGATGAGCTTGCATTACATTTTAAAATGATTACTAGGATGATGCATCTAAAAAAACAGCGCGAGAATTTTAATAATAAAAATTGATAGATTGAAAAATCAGATGATATTAAAAACCTCCATCGGCTTATAAAAATAGTGTTGAGTTTAGGAAAAAAGGTATTGCTGTCTCTTCTGTGTGTTTTAGGTGTGGAAATATTTGGCACCACAGGATAGACCGTCCTTCAAAAGAAAAGGACTTTCAAGTCATTTGGAGCGAAAGTAAAGATGAAAATTCAAATGATGAGGAACTTGCTTTCATGGCCATAGCTGATCAGGAGAAAGCTGATGAAATACCAGAGATCAAGGGGATGGTTGAAGAAAAGGTTGAAATAACTGAAAAACAAATTGATTTTGATAAAGACTCTGATATTAGTAGCTCATCTGAATCTGATAAGTGATAGTTTCTCTGAAAATGAAGATGAATTATTTCAAACTATAGAAGAAATTACGGTTGAATTTGTTGATTTTAAAGCTAAGCACTCAAAACTGAATAAACGCCTAGCTTGTGAAACTCAAAAGCAAAGTAAATTAGTTAACAATCCGAAAGTGGCAGAACATGACGGTTTGTGATGTGCTGCATATTCGACACACCTTTTTTATTGTAAAATGAGGTTTTTGTGTGTCGAAAAGTGTTTAAAACCCGGATCTCTAGTACATGTTCGTTCTCTTGCCCCCTTGGGGCCGTATTACGTTGTTCGGTGTGTTCTTGATACACTTTCACGCGATATACGGTGTTTGAGGATAGGCGAGAGTGTAATCGGACTGAATTAGAGCAGCTGGAGAGGGACATGGCGTGTTCCGGGTGCGAATCAGGGCGAGAAACTTATAGGGGAGGAACACGGCATGGAACACGGCGTGTCCCAAGGCGTGCACCGTGGAACACGGTGTGTTCCATATGGAACACGGCGTGTCCTGACGAGGAAAAATGGGCGAAAAGTTACAGGGGCCGAACACGGCCAGGAATACGGCGTGTCCCCAGACGTGTTCTTCGGAACACGGCGTGTTCCACCTGGAACACGGCGTGTTCCATTCCAGACGGATTATTTTATCCTATTCCATCCCGGATTAGGATAAGGAGCCTATAAAAAGCCCTAGCAACCCTTCAGACGGATTATCATTAATTCTACAGACATTTTAGAGCTTTTAGAGAGAGAAAAAGTGCGAGAGACCGATTGGAGCGAAAGGTTACCATCGATTGGAAACGGAGCAAAGATCGGCGACAGGATTGGGAAATCTCGACGGATCATGTTATTTTCCCGGGTTGTTCTCATTTCTTTTTCCCTTCTTAATTCCCGAACCATGAGTAGCTAAACTTTCTGTGTTGTTCGGATGAGATGAAGCTTTAGCTAAGCTTTGTATGAATGATTTGATTTGTTATTGAGGTTTATTCAGACTTATGATGCATTCTTCCTAAAACCTAATTTTAGATTCATTCTTGTCTGATCATCTTGATTGAGTCACCGACATTGATTCATGGGTCCGAGAGGAACATAGGTTGATAGGTCGCTTAGGAAGAACCCTAGATTATTCGTTAGCTCGAGAGAGGAGCGAATCGTTTAGGCTCTTTGCACGTTTATCGTTGTGGCATTTCATTGAACTTGATTAATGCGTTTTGTTTAGGTGTAGATTAGCTCGAGAGAGGAATCTACAGTTAGACGAAATAGATCCTTAGAGGCGCGAGAGTGATCTAAGACTACATTAGGATATTGCCGAGCCGTTATAACCTGAATAACCGAGATAATTAATCATTCATTCGTACATTGCTAGCTTTAGTGGATTCGAATCTGAGCAACCTTCATTCCTATCTGAAACTTAATCTCTCGAATTCATTTAAATTTTAATTGCATATTTAGTTGTTAATCGGTTACTTAAAAACAATTCGAAAACAAATTCAATCTGTCACTTAGTTTAGTTTGATTGTTAACTTGAGTAATAAGAATAGAAAGACCCTGGGGAGAATTACGATCCCACTAGAGCAATCTAGTGGGGGGTAAAATCCGTGCATCAGTTTTAATGTTAAAGCAAATCTTAAAAATGTTCTTAGACAAAATGGGGTTTTTAGGGGCGAATTAAGTAGATGGCCATATTACAGACATAACTACTTTTTGCCTAAGTTGAATTAAGATCATTTTGTCCAACTACTACAAACTATCATACTTGGTGTAATATTTGTGAAACTTCAAATTATTCTATATCTGAATGTATGTTTAGAGTTTCAAAAAACACTGCATTCAAGGTTGTCTAGATGTCAAACACCAAATGATTATTATTTTGTTATTTTGTTGATGAAAAAAAAACTACAAATGGGTGGTGGACAATGGATGTTCTCATCACATGACATGTAATGCATATCTATTCTGTGCGTTAACTCCCTCCAAAAAAGAAAATGTGAGCTTTGGAGATAACAGATTTTGTAAGAATTCAGGTGTAGAGAAAGTAGGGAGTCAAGATATTGTTTTTTTAAATGAAGTTTCTCTTGTGGAAGGTTTTAAACACAATTTTTTATCTATTAGTCAAATTTGTCATGATAATCATAAAGTAATCTTTGAATCAAATATGTGTAGGGTAGAGAACGTGAAAGGGGGAAATCCTCTGTTTAAAGGGTATAAAAAGGGCAATATTAAGTTTGTTAATCTAAAAAAATAGAAAATATTGATCAACTTTGTCTTGTCTTTATTAAAATTGGTGATCAAGTATACATGGCATTGCAAGCTGGGTCACATAAGTGTTGGGATCTTAGCTAGACTGGGCAGTCTAAATCTGGTTAAAGATATTCCGAAAATAAACAATGTTAAACAATTTTTCTATGATGCTTGTGTTAAAGGTAAACAAACTAAATTCAAATTTAAGTCCAAAATTGACTGTACTTTTTCTCGCGTTTTTGAACTTATTCACATAAATTTCGTTGATCCTATAAATTGTATGTCAATAGGTGGGAAGTATTACGGTTTTGTTCTAATAGATGACTTTTTGCGTTTCATTTGGGTTTATTTTATCTCCGCAAAAAATGAAACCTTTAGTAAGTTTAAAATTTTTGTGACTATTGTTCAAAACGAAAAATAGCTGAAAGTAATTAAAATTCATAGTGATAATGATGGTGAATTTATTAATCAAGAGTTTAACGATTTCTGTGATTCTCTAGGAATAGAGTACAATTTCTCTGCCCCTAAAACCCGTCAACAGAACGGTGTAGTTGAGTGTAAGAATAGAACTCTGATAGAAATAACTAGAACTATACTTAATGATTTTAGTATTGGATCGAAGTTCTGAGCTGAAGCCATTAACACAGTTTGCTATGTTACTAATAAAGCATTAATTCGTTCCAAGCTTAACAAAACTCTTTATGAGCTCTGAAAAAATAAAAAACTAATATTGACTATGTTAAACCTTTTGTGTGTATGTGCTTTGCTCTCAACACTTAAGATAATTTGGGAAAATTTGATGTCAAGTCTAACGAAGGAATCTTCCTTGGTTACTCTAATCACAGTAGGGCCTATAGGATTTATACAAACGTTCTGGAAAGGTAGAGGAATCTATAAATATTTTACTTCATGAATTTGCTGACCCAAATGGGGAGCTGTAGGAATCGGATGAATGTATATTGGGGTCAATTCCAATATGCACTACAACACAGAAAACAGGCACTAGTGCAGATTTTCAGAATATACATAACTTTGGTAGTCAGTCAAATACTCGTGAAGAAGCTGCTGATGATATTCGTGAGGAGGCTGCTGGAAATACACATAAGGATGTTGCTGCAAGCACTTCCGTCATGGGAAACACCCAACTTCAGGCTCCACAACATATTCTCAAGCATCACCCTCCTAATCAGGTAATTGGAGAACTGAATGATCGTTTGATTACTCGCTCTAGGTCTTCTCATTCAGCTTTTGTCTCTATTATTAAACGAAAAAATATAAAAGAAGCTTTAAATGATGATGACTGGAATTTTGTGTATGGGATTTTGTTTGTAAACCAGAAAAAAGAACCATCAGTGGCACTAAATGTGTCTTTAGAAATAAACTGATGATAAGGGAATGGTTATTAAAAACAAGGCTAAGTTAGTAGGTCGATCAAGAAGAAGGAATAGATTTTGATGAAACTTTTGCTTTCGTTGCTAGATTAGCGGCTATAAGGTTGTTGTATGTTTTTGCCAGCATTAATCGTTTCAAACTTTACTAAATGGTGATCGAAAAAAAAAAGTTTATGTTTCTTATCCCCCTGGTTTTGAAAATCCCAAGTTTCCAAATCATGTATATAAATTGAATAAATTTTTATATGGACTTAAACAAACTCCTAGAACATGGTATGATCGGTTAAGTTCATTCCTCATCTCATAAGGTTTTTTAGAGGATCCGTGGACAGTGCACTTTTCACCAAAAATATAAAATCAACTTTTCTCCTTATTCAAGTTTATATCGATGCCATTGTCTTTGGGTCTTTTAAGACGTTAGCCAAAAGTGTAGCAAAATTATGCAAGAAACTTATGAAATGAGTCTAATTGGTGAACTTTTGCAAACAAAATCTGATCTTTTTCCGAGTCAAACAAAATATTGCAAAAATATTTTAACTAAATTTGACTTATTTTCGGTAAAACCTTGTGCTACTCCTATGTCCACCTCTGTAGACTACACAATGATGCTCACGGAAAACCCATTAATGAGAAACTTTATCGAGGGATGATAGGCTCTCTTCTCTATCTCACTTCTAGCAGACCTGATATTTCTTATAGCGTAGGAGTGTGTGCTCGTTTTCAAAGTAAACCTCACGAAATTCATTCAGCCACTGTAAAACGAATCTTTCTCTATTCAGTTGGGACTCTTTACATGGGATCTTACTCTATTCCACGATTTAAACGAATCTTTCTCTATTCCCCGATTTAAACGAAACATGATAAATTCAATAAACTGTCGCAATTCTTCTCTAATCATATCGCACCCTTTCAGGTCAGTTAATTTGCTACCTATCTAGCATCTCGGTCCGCTCTTGCGAGACAAAGATCTAAAACTCGCTAGGCGCTTAGTTGAATAAGAATTTCTCACACGACATACTAGTTCATTTGCTCCCGGATGAGGCTTAACGTCTAACCTAGTTGTTTGATTTTGGTGTTTTAGATATGCAAGCTTTCACGAGTCTAAGACAAATCTAACAGAGATTCATTCAGGTTGATTATGCAAGAACAAAACAAAAACGAAATCAACCATGTACCGAAATCCATCCAACTCGCATAAATCATCAAGACTATCAAATCATTCATTCATAGGAAATAACCTAGGGTTCATTGAATCAGGTTTACACAAAAAACTATGAAAAACCTAATTCCGCCAATCTTCCCGAGAACTTTATTTGTCGTCTTAATCCTAACGCTGATTCTGAGCTCCTTGAAGTTGCCTTTTAGTCTCTCTTGAATCTCTCACTAATGCTCTCAATTTCATCCCTGAAAATCTGTATTTGTATGGGAGAGGATCAGGCTTTAAATAGAAATTCCAAAATAAATCCTTCAACTTCCAGATTGTCTAGAGTGGCGCTGTTGAAGTGTCAAAATTGGTGCTATGGTCATAGTGCCAAGTTTGACCATATATAGCACCAAGTTTTTCGAGATTTCAGAAAGTATTGTCAATATTGGCGCTATGTTTATGTCAAAGATGGCGCTATGTGTATAGCGCCAAGTTTGACAGTCCATATCGCCATTATTGACAACATGTAGCACTTTGTGATTTCTTCACTTCTCGATCCGTCCTAACTCGTCCATGCAAGCCGGTATCGCTCTGAAAAGTACCTAGCATCGTCATGTACTTGAAATCTTAAATAAACACTCCAAAAAGACATCAAAAGGACCCCGAACGGGTTCGAGACACCAACTTGAGATAGAAGCTACATATACGCAAAATACCCTTAACTTCTACCCAAGGCTATACAAATATGCATGAAATTTCGCTTAAATAATGGTGATGAACACGACATAATCGAGTGTCATCAAATAACCCTATAGTTATGCTTTGCTTGTCTTCAAACAAAATGATGATAAAAGCTATGGAACAAATCTACAATAAAATTAACTACGAACATAGCAAAGAAAACCCATACCCCTTTAGCATCCCTGAATTACTTAACCAAACAAGTGAACCTCTAAAAAACCCGAAATAGGTAGTAAAGGCCTCACAAGAAGTTCTCCAACTTGTCACACATCAACATACATATTCTATCACCCACCTAGACTTACTCTCAGAGGAAGTCGACAGAAAGATAAAGCCGAGAGCACTCACTTAGTGTTTAAGGACAGTGTTTATGTGCTCATCATCAACTCTGAGGTGCACTTCCAACACTTGCACATCAACCTAATCCTACTCATCACATCAAGGCACTTCAAAAACTAATCCATAGGTCTTTTATTCGGCTTCGTAATGCGGACAAAATAGAGAAGAGAAGGTGAAATGAATTTGGTGGTGGGTGTAGACAATGATGGAAGACTCGGTCTACTCTAATATGGAGCTAAGTTACTAATCACAAACAATACTATGCAAGGATTTAATTCTACCAAGAGCTTCAAACTAGCTCGTCTACCCCTTATGCAAAAACTACTTCTTCAAGCTTTTTTGCTCGTTTGTTCAACTAACTCGAGATCTTTTGGTCTTCTTTTTTATTTTTAGATTTTTCTTATCTCGAGACCGGGTCTTCATTTTTCTCCTTCCTTTTTTCTAGATTTTAAATTTTCTTTCTTTTCTCTTTTTTTCGAAATTACAATTATGCATCAAAAGGATCAAGGGAGACTATATAATCATGCATTCTTCAAAACTTAGCAACTTTATTGACTCCTAGACTAGACCGAGTTATATGCCACTAATATACACATGATCAAATGAAGGCTTGAAAGAAAAGGGATATGAAATTATGGGGGTTACAAAAAGGGCATTTTGGCTATGAAAGGTTACCTAAGGAAAAATGTAGGGACGTGATGGATATTTTTACGGTGGAGCTTTTTCTACGTGCCTATATCATTATAGAGAATCAGTGCTGAGTAAATTCAGAGTGGTATCATGCAAGTATCAGATTAACAACAAACATAGAAGACCACTCCAAATAATTTAAGAACAAAGCTACTATTCCATACTACAAAATGATCTTTTAGGCCTCCTATTATCTTGCTAGATGGTATTTAAAAAACATATATGCCCGGTCCCATCAGTTGGAGAGTCTGTACTACTTTAACACATCATAATAACTCTAAAGAACGAATCAATAGACTTTGATCACTGGCCTAATACTTCTATCAAATCTAGGTTCACAAGTAACTTAGACATTCAAGTGCACCTATCACAGGGAAATTTCCTACGCATGCCAAGTAATCGATTGAAAAATAGTTCTAACAAGCTTGAGTTTAGGATTAATATTTAAGACAATTATCGAACAAAGACTAGCATACAGAAATCCTATGCAAACCCACCACACACTTAGTTTGGATAGTGTCCTCACTGAATGAAGCAAAAAGTTGCATAGGAAAACCTGGATGCTGATGGAAATCCAAGAAGTTTGTTACATCACTCATGAAGTTCAAACTCAACGGTGACACTAAGTCCCGAAACACTCAAACACACACAAAATCAAAAATTAAAGTAAAAAAGGGATTAGGATAAGTGTCCAAGACCCACACATAATAAAATGGATACAATGTCTGAAAAGAAAGAAATAAAAAGTACAAGATAGAACGTGGATACTGAATCAATAGTCGTCTGGTGGAGGAGAGTGCAGCGGGCTCGAGTGCCCGGTCTAATACTTAGTAAGGTGGCAGAGATAGTGCATCTACTCATTGTGGTGCTCCTTCTCCACGCTCCTCTGATCGATCTATGAGGGTCGTTTTCCTAAACTAAACTACATCTGACATGTTGTTTGCTACTATTGCTGCCATGGAGGACTACCCTTCCCAAAGTTAATATGCCACTACTTGGCTGACCTCACCATATTAGCAAAATCTTTTGGCGGTGGCTGATATCCGTGTGGTGGTGGCTGAGGTGGTGTAAATCTAGTGCTCATCAAAGAAAACTCAGGCACTGGGACACCCTATGCTGCAGCTAGCTCTTGCTGATCAGGATGGTGAGAAGCCTCAACTCCTCCTCTGTTCCTGCCCCATCCCGTGTTTGGGCCTGAACTAGAGGTCGCCAGCCACTTCTCCCACGATGCTGGCTCCCAAATGAAATGGATGTAGGGGTGTGCGTTGATCTCGATATGGGTGAACCACCTCTTGGAAAGATCCAAGTTGCAAGCGCTAATGATGTTGGGGCTTCCCATCCTAATGGCTAAGTAAGACACTCAATAATCCACATTTCTCGCGTTTTCGTGAATTCCCTTTGTCTCGATGATCCTAGCCATAAATGCACCTCCCGGTAGATACCTCTTCAATTGGCTCCATATCCGTTGAAAGAATTGAGCAACCATATAACTCTGATGGAGTGGTCTCTCCTTCCCGGTCGCTCGGAAGAACATCATCTCATCCTTTGAAACACGATGGCCGCTGTGATACTCAATTTTCTCCAATTAAAGACTTTGGCGCCAAACCAAATTGAGGAGATGAGCAAAAGGATCCAAAATTGGGGTGAAGGAGAAGGATTCTGAATCCTATTCTTGAATGTCATTTGTGATTTTCTTCCAATACTTCTTCAAGCTAGGAAAACCCTTTGAAAGGCCCAACGAACCCAAGAGCAAGGCAAACTCATTCAATGTTTCCTTGAAGTCCAAGCCTCCCAAAGAATAGGAGACACACTTACTTTTCACCCGACAAGAAATTTTGGAAGTATGGATGAAACTGGGCAAAACTTCATCGAACAAGCTCAAAACTCAATCAACATGGAAGCAAATCTGTCGGGGGGGGGGGGACGAGCAGCGGTCGCCGGCGACCGGCGAAGGTGCAGTGACTGGGCGACGGCGGGGAGCACAGTGGTGGGGGAGTTTGGCATAAGGGTAAAATCACACTAACGGGGAAGATATTATGACTTCAGAGTCAAAATTGGCGCTATATATTGTCAAAAAATGACGATAGGGTCATAGCTATGAAACCAAGCTTGTTCTTGATTACGAGGGACATATCCATAGAACATGCCCATGAGTGGTTGTCAGCAGAGGATGTCAACGGACTGGAGACAAGAAGCGTATCGGGATTATCACCGGATGAGATGTAATATGGAAGATTAGTGGTGATGACTAGCTGGTGTGCCAGTTGAGGACGTTATGGATCGGTGTTGTAGACATAGAGCGATGCTAACCCGAGTTAGGCGGTGAAATCCTATCGGAAGTAGGTCATATCGTCATTGAAGGAGAACAATCTAGAAAAAAAGAGTGTAGCCGAAAATGAAGAGTGTAGCAGATTTGGTGGAAGGTAGTTATGCGCTCTGATACCATGTCAGAATAAGGAAAAAACTTGCTACTTCACTTATTGAACCGAGTATATCTAATATAAGGAGAAACAACAGTTACGATAAGGTCCTCTATTAATCTACCATTTATACTTATATTTACACTTCATGCAAAATTTATTTGCGCCAACAAAAAAGTAGCATCCTTGCGGTGAAGCTAAAATCACTTCTTAATATTATGTGCATCCTAGATATTATATAGAAATTTCTAATTGCCATATCGCCAACTTTAACAATTGGCTCTTTTAATAATTTGACACTTAATGATGCACAAAGATACTACACAACTCCGGAAAAGGAACTCTTGGCGATTGTCTTGGCATTCGACAAATTCAGGTCTTCTCTAGTATTGTCCCATACTACAGTTCTCACATAAAATTATGCTCTTAAGCATCTTCTAGCTAAAAAGGATGCAAAGGTGAGATTAATTCAATGGGTTTTACTCCTTCACGAATTTGACATCACGATCAAGGACAAGGCGGGAACGGAAAACGTTGCAGCATATCATCTTTCGCGCCTTGAAGGGCCTCCTCCGTGTCAATTCGCTGAAGCAGAGATCAATGAGCTCTTTCCAGATGAACAAGTATTCCACTTGGACGAAGTAGAGGAAGTCTCGGAGCATCATCCCAACAAATTCCCATGGTTTGTCGAGATAGCCAACTTCCTTGCTTCCGGGACATTTCTAGAAGATTACAATCGTCAGCAGGGGAGGAAACTGATTTCCGGTACCAAGCACTACATCTAGAATGGTCCCTGCCTCTTCCATTTGGGCTCAGACGAAGTGATCATGCAATATGTTACCACGCACGAAACACTCAAAATCATGCTTTGTTGTCACACGGGCCCCGCTGGGGGACATCACAGTGGAAATCGCACTATTATGAAGATTTTGGATGCGAGTTTCTATTGAAGGAAGATTTGTAAGGATTGTTGGAAATATGTTAAGAATTGTGATGCATGCCAACGTTCAGGTAACATTTCAAATAGAAAGGAAATTCCAATCACTATATCCATGCATGTGGAGATTTTTTTTGTTTGGGGTATTTGATTTTATGGGTCCTTTCCCATAGTCCCATGGTAATAAGTATATTCTTGTTGCTATGGATTATGTGTCAAAGTGGACAGGGGCGTAAACACTGCCTAGTAACGATGCTCGGACAGTGGGAAAGTTTATCACCCGTCTTTTCATGTATTTCGACATCCCTCGCGCTATCATTAGCGATAGCGGTGCTCACTTCTATGGCCAATTCAATCGAGTTTTCCAAAAATTTGGTGTAACTTATGGATTGACCACCACTTACCATCCACGGGAAAGTGGTCAAGCGGAGGTGACAAATCGCGAGCTCAAGCAGATTCTTGATAGGACACTCGATCCGTCTCACAAGGACTGGTTGATTCGGCTGAATGAAGGTCTCTGGACTTATCAAACCGCCTTCAAGACCCTTATCAGCACTTTGTCATATCGATTGGTTTATGGCAAGGCTTGTCATTTACCGGTCGAGCTTGAGCATAAGGCATGGTGGGCCATGAAGTTACAGAACATGGATGCTAGTCTCGCAGCCTCCGAATGCAAATATCAGCTCCTTGAGCTAGATGAGTATAAGTTTCATGCTTACGAGAGCTCATGGCTATACAAGGAGAGGATGAAGTGCATTCATGATGCCAAGCTGCAAAGTGTCAAAGTATTCGAGAAGGGAGATAAGGTGCTGCTCTACAACTCCCGCCTCAGACTATTTCGGGAAAATTGCTGTCAACATGGTCAGGACCTTAAGAAGTCACAAAATATTTCCCCTACGGGACCATGGAGATCACACATCGGGACCAAGGAACATTCAAGGTCAACGATCACCGTCTCAACCGCTATCTCGGTGACAAGCCTACCGATGGAGTCAAAGCTCATTACTTCGAAGATGCTAAATAAAAGGCCAGGTATCTTCTAGCTCAATAACGTTAAAGAAAGAGAGTTTCATGGAAGAAAATCCATGTCTGTAGTCAGTATTTTGATCTTTCTTTGAGTCAAATTTCATGTTAGGGAGTTAGATCGAGTCTAGACCGTGATACTTGAGCCCCTTGCCGATCCCAAGTCGGTAGTGCAAAGCGGGTTGATTTTTTATTCAACTCTGAAAGTTTGCTTTTGGTGTGTCAATATTAGGGCTATGGATGTGTGCAAAAAATGATGTTATGCACATAGCGCCATCTTTGACCATCTATAGCGCCAAATTTGACAATTCTATCTGGAAACTCGCAAAACCTGACGCTGTGAATTTCAAACTTGGCGCTCCGGCGCCGTCCGACGTTCTTTACTTTTTTAGGATCGAGCCAACGTTCTGGTCTTAAGTTTGTCACACCACCTTGTTTCCTCTGAAATAGCTTAGAGCCAGAGACGTGTGGGTTAAATTACATGATCGATTCAATCTGGTCCGTGTTAATGTGCTTCACGATCAGCTATCCGCTCTCTGTCACCGGCTACTACACCTGCTTCAAAGTGATGTGGAACGCATATGTGGATTATCATCATGTTCTGCTCATCTCCTGCACTTCGCGATGTGGCTGCTATGTTGTTCCTCTCATATGCAACTATCTCCTCTACGATAAGATGATCAAGTTCGTGTGACAGCTCAATTAAGGCTTATCCAATGTTTGAAGCCAAATCATGTGCATGGATCCCTTGCCTTCCATCAATAAAGCATTTTCAACGATTTTCCAAGAAGAGCGGGAATTGGGGGTTCTCCCTGAGACACCAGTTGATCTCGATTGCCCTGCTCTGGTGGCCTTTTCTACGGGTCCTCTCGCCTCTTTCAAGAAGACCAACAAGCGACCTATTTTCACCTTTTATGGCCTGATTGGGCACACCACCCAAAAGTGCTACAAGAAAGTTGGCTACCCGTTGGGGTATAAGTCCAAGCCTCGATCAGTGTCTCTCAACGCCGTCATGTTTGATGTAGACTCCTCCAGTGATGCACCTTACATTTCTGAGCCTATAGATGATGATTCCCTTGTGCTTATTACCAGACAGTTGAACAAAGTGCTTCATAACCTATTTCAATCTTCTGGTACAACGGATGGTCAAGTTAACTATGCTGGCACCAGTTTGTTGATTTCCGAGGTTTGGGCTCCTCCATTGGCCCTCAATCGAGCCATGGCTCCCAGCCGTCACTTAGTGTTGCTCATAATAGGCCTCCTGGCCCCTCCCCCATAGGCCACCATGGGACTCATCCTCTTTTAGATGATGGCCTTCTAGACTCTTCTGCTTCTCCCCACCAAGCTGATCTCCCAAGTATGCTCATATGCGTTACCGATGCTCCTTCTTTATTCCCTAGTACTACTTGGGTCGTTGATACTGGACCTACAACCCATGTGGCTTGTTTAGAACACCTCCTCTCCGTGGTCACTATTGTTCATGATGTTTACTTAACCCTTCCTATCGGCTAGCATGTTGTTGTGTCCCATGTTGATTAGGTTTATCTTATTGCGGATCTCATCTTGACTGATGTCATGGTCATCCCCACTTTCAAATTCAATCTATTATCTGTTAGTAAGCTCACCGCCTTTACGATATGTCAGCTTGTGTTTAACTTGAATAAATATTTCATTCAAACTCTTCCTAGTTTGAGGATGATTGGTATAGTTGATCTCATTAATGGACTCTACTGGTTCAGCCAGACCCTTCGCTTAGTCGTGTGTGCTGTTGTTTCTGGTTTTGACCTCCGGGATTATTGCCATGGGCACATATCTCGTTCTTTTAATAATCTGGTACCTAGTGTTGAAACCTACCGTGTTTGTCGCTGTCTTATTTTTCCAGTTTCTAAGAAACATATAGTGCATTTTTCATTCAGCCTCTCTCAGGCCTTCTACTTTGGTTGAACTTGTTCAAATTGATATTTGGGGACTTTACCCTATTGTGTCTATGGATGGGCATCTTTATATCTTTACTGTATTAGATGATTGTTGACACGCTTGTAGCAAGCGTTCAAAAATAACCTAACTAACAAAGTAAATAGAGTAGAATTCCTTAGGGTCTCTAAGAAGTGTTCTACTCAGAGTTATGAAAAGTATCAATCGATTGAACAAGCTTGTGATTTGGGTTCTATGATTATCAATCTAACAATTAAAATTCAAATAATAAAAAAACAAAACACGATTGCGAGACTGCACGATAGAGGATTTGACCAAATATGATGAAACTGCTTAGACTTTGAATCCCCCTACGCTATCCAAATTAAATGACATTCAACTTCTTCAATTTATGAAAAATAGGAAAATCCAATTCACCGTCATAGTTCTTCTCTAATTAGATCACGCTCTTTCGGGTCTGCTAACCTGCTACCTATCTATTATCTCAGTTCGCTCTTTTGAGATGAAGAGCTAAAATACTCTAGGGGGTAAAACAAATGAGAACTTCTCACAAGGTGGACTAGTCGATTCGCTCCCTTCTGAGGGTTAATGACTAACCTAATTGCTTAATTTCAACGTTATAGATATGCAACCTCTTTCAAGACGATCACAAATCTAACAAAATACTATTCAAGCTGATCAGGCAAGATCTGAAACGAAATCGAAATTAAACATAAACCAACATCCATCTAACTCGCATAAATCTTAAAAGTCAAGAAATCATACGTTCATAAGCAGTCACCTAGGGTTCATCTTATCTAACCAAGGGGAGTTTAGCTACTCATAACTTCAAAGAACAAATCCGATTCAAAGAAGGAAATCATTGGAGTTATGATTACAGAAATAATTGTGAAAACCCTAATTTCGCTGAGAATCTTTGAAGGACTTGATTTGCTTGTCTTGATTATGTACTCGATCTGAGGTCCTTGAAGTCGATTCCTTCTCTTTGCTCTGAAGTCTCTATACTATGCTCTAAATTTCGTCCGAAAAAGTATCATTGAGAATGAAAGGGCACCAGTCTTTAAATAGAAGGGCAGACTTAATTGCTGTCGGATGTGCTAATATACGTTAAAACGTGCAAATGTGCGCCGCACATTTTCACACCCTACAGCGTACATTAGCACTTTTCAACCTTGTCGGCCTTGCATCAACCGGACTTCAGAGCTAGGAGATATATCCAAAATACAAAACTGCGACATTTTCCAACCAAATCGAAATCCTTGCCCGGGCTTCTTGAGTTGTCTCGAAATGTTGAAATGCTTGTCATTGCTTGTACTAGATCATCCATACATACTGTATAACCGTGATTAAAGATTCGATGTCGTCATGTAGAAGAAATCTATAAAAAAAAACTCCAAAATTACATCAAATGGACCTCGACCCAGTCCGAGACACTAAATCGAGATAAAAGCTTAAAATGCTCACCCTAAACTTCTACCCAAAGTTATACAATTAAATATATATATATATAATTTAGCTTAAGTGAGGGAGATGAACACGATTAATCTAGCGTCATCAATTGGTCTAGAATGACATGGGTTTATCTCCTGAAAACTCAGTCTCATGCTCGTTCCATATGATGAATTTCTATAAATAAGTACAGACACGGTTTGGTTTAGAGTCAAGACCATCCATAGCGATAATGATCAGGAATTTAATGTGTTTTACTTCTTTGTTGCTCACGACATGACTCACCAAATGAATTGTGTCTAAAACTCTTAACAGAACCATAGGGTTGAGCGTAAACATCAGCATATCCTTGTTAGTACAAGAGCTTTGTTGTTTAAAGCCTCTCGCCCCCTCATCATGGGCTTATATCGTTTTTAGGGTTAAGGATTTAGGATTTAGAGTTTAGGGTTACTCTCCCCATTATAGATCCATCACCGTCATGTCTGGACGTGTTCTCCATCTTCTATTCAGCCCACAATTGTAATCGCTCCTATATTTTTGGTATCTTTCAGTCCCGATCTTGGCCTCTCTGGTGGCCATTTCGTTCCTGCTGCAGTATCTCTAGCTTTGGATTCTTCTCATGACTCCTCTACTCTTTCCTCTCCCATCACCACTTCTCCCACCGTGGTTTCTCGATGATCGTTTCGTTCCCGCTGCCCTCCTACTTCGCTGGACGTCAGATTTCGCTTGTTATGCCTCTCGTTCTTCTCACCCTCATTGTCTTAGTAGATATATTTCCACTCATTGGTTGAATTTGGTTTTCCATTATTTTGTCATGACCATTGAATCCATCACAGAGCCTACCTCTTATATATCATGAGGCCTCCTTAGCCCCCAATTGGTCTGCTGCCATTCCGCGGGAGCTTGCCTCCCTTCATCAGACCTCTTTAGTTGAACTCCCTCTGAATGTCAAACCAATCGGGAATAAATGGGTGTCAAAGTAAAATTTAAGGCTGGTGATTCGTTGGAAACGATACAAGGCACGATTGGTTGCGAAGGGTTATACACAAATTGAAGGTAGTGATTATATCAGTACCTTTGTTCCTTTTGCAAAAATGACCACCCTGCTTTGTTGGCCTTGGCTTCTGCTCGAAACTGGCACCTCCACCAGTTAGACATTAATACAGCCATCTTGCATTATGGACTGAAACAGGCAAGTCGTTAAAGAAATTTCAAGTTGACCAATTTCTGGTTTGGTTGTGGCATCACCCAATCCAAAGTTGACTATTCCCTTTTTACAAGTCCATCGACACCTTGTTTTTCTCTGCTTTTTTCTACGTTGACGACATTTTCCTCACTATCAATGACCTTGCTGGCATCGACCAGCTCAAACAACAGCTACATGCCCAATTCACAATCAAGGACATCGGTCCCTTAAAATATTTTTTGGGCCTCGAAATAGCTCGTTCTGCAAAGGGGATTTTTGTTTCCCAACATAAATACGCCATAGAGATTCTAACCGATAGAGGTCTACTCGGTTGTAAGCTGGCCGTTAGTCCTTCTGACTCCGACACTCAGTTGCATTCCTACTCTGGTGTTCCGCTCATTGATTTCCGTCTGCACTACTCGGCCCGATCTCTATTTTGTTGTTAAACAACTCAGTCAGTTCGTTTCTCGACCAACTAATTTGCATTTTCAAGCTGCCCAACCCGTCATTCGATACCTCAGGAACAAACTAGGCAAAGGCTTGTTCTTTCCCTATACCTCTAATCTTCAATTACGTGCTTTCTCGGACAGTGACTGGGTTGGATGTCTAGACACGCGCCAATCCACGACTGCGTATTGCGTTTTTCTTGGAGACTCTGCTTTCTTGAAAATCCAAGAAACAACAGACTATTTCTCGATCTTCATCTGTGACCGAGTATTGTACGTTGGCTGCCGTTACCTATAAAATCCAGTGGCTTACCTACCTTTTTAAAGATCTGTGCCACGTTTTCCCCTATGCTATTCCGGTTTATTGCCATAGCACTTCTGCCATCAAGCC
This sequence comes from Linum usitatissimum, assembly GCA_030674075.2. NCBI lineage: Eukaryota > Viridiplantae > Streptophyta > Magnoliopsida > Malpighiales > Linaceae > Linum > Linum usitatissimum. Next base: position 2,759,030 of record JAUJYP020000780.1, read on the forward strand.
GGCTGAGAATCCCGTTGCCCACGAACACACGAAACATATCGAACTTGATCGTCACGTGGTTCGCGAAAAGGTCACCTCTGGTTTTCTCAAAGTTTTTCACGTTTCTAGTGCTTCCCAGGTTGTTGACTTGCTAACCAAGCCTCTTGGCACAGCTGTCTATCATGGTCTAGTTTCCAAGCTGAACATGCTTAATATCCATTGTCCAGGGGGTGTTAGGATGTAAGTATAAATGGTCGATCAATAAAAAACTTTATTGCAACAATTATTTCTCCTTGTATTATATATACTCGATTCAATAAGAGAAATAGCAACTTTTTGCCTTATTGTGACATGGAGCATTTTCATCATTAAAAATAATAAAATATTTCTAAAATAAAAAATAGGTACAAATCAAACGTAAGGTTTTTTGTTTCAGATGCGAAACATCATCGTTGATTGTCTGGTTATTGCTCTCGGTGAACTGCTGCGAGCCAACCATTTGGCCAACACACCCAACTGGATGGTGAGGCTTCGGGCTTCCTTAAAGCTATGTTCGGTGTGTTGCTTGATCGGTGGAATTTTTAGTGGAGGAGTGATGTTGGAGCTGGGAGATCTACGCATGTTGAGTAGACTGGTTTGGCTGAAAAGGTTCATACGTACGTGTATGGGCATCAATTGGAGAATAGACGTGTACAAAAGTATTTAAAAACGAGTACAAAACATTGTACACAAGTGTATACATGAATGCATGAATATAGTATAAAAGTATAAGTATAAAGAAAAGTACACAAGTTGATACAGTACGAAAATAACAAGTATAAAAAAAATATACTCATTTACATACTCATGTGTCGTGTTTGTGTAATGTACTCATTAATATACTCGTTTTTTAATTTTCTTGTATTCGTTCCTAATAGACGAATTGATCATTATTATATTAGTTTACATACTCGTTTTATATTACACATACTAGTTTATATACTCATTTCTAGTTTTGTACTCGTTTTTATAATTGCGTTTGTACTAATTTCCTAAACATTATACTCATGTGTTTTACTTGTTTTTTTTTCTAGCAATGAACATGTTCTTTAAGTATTGTAGTTTCAATATTATGTGCTCGTATTTGTACTCTATTATTTGGTGTACTATATTACTCTTGTTAGTGTATTGTACTCTTTATTATATTTGTTTGTACCTCATGTACTTATTTTTCATAAATATTGTACTGATTTCTATGTACACGTCTATATATGTTAGGGTTCTTGTGTTGTACTTACTAAAGTATTTTATGCACTCATTTTTATTTTGAGTGACATTTTTGTTTTCATGTGTACAAAATTTTATACAACCTCATGTATTTTACTCGTTTCCAAAGTGAGTACCGTTTCAAAAGATCGAGTACGGGTCCAAGAAATTGAATACAATAGACTGCCATTTTCCAGAAAATAGCTCCAACAAAGATGGTCAGGTGGGAAAAATAAATTTTTTTAAACAAAGCTCCGGTGACCGTAAAAAAATCGAGTACACATTCGAAAAACAAGTACATGTTTAGAAAACCCGGTATTTGTGAAAATTTGAGTACAATACGTTGACAACAAAATAATCCATAAAAACAATTTTGACGAATGTGATTCGGTGGACTGTTTTTTTCTGCGAAACTCTGATTACCGAGCAACTAGACATGATTTTTTCATCTACCAAAGTTACTATTTAATATTAAAGAAAAACATAAAATAAATTGTAAGTTGACTTGTTTGCCCTTTTAATATAGGCCGATAGATCTCTCGACTTTAGATAAATGATCCAAACACCAAAAATGATCTTTACTCTCATTAGTTAATGAATTTGGATCAAAACATGGAAGATTTTTTCCATGCTTTGATTTGAATTCATTAAATGCCTATTTTTTTACAAATCGCTTGATCTCATTTATAGAGCAAAGATTGGAGGATTACACCGGTTCAATTGGAAGGCGTTTCCTAAAAGGTTACAAGGAAGAAACATATAATTAAGATAGTTAAAGTACATCACATCCTCAATTTTTACTATTGTGATTAGCTCTAGATTCGACACTACTAAACAGAACACACACTACTACCCTCTGACACTATGATAACATGAATGAAAGACTTACGTTTGCAAACCGAAATAAAACAAAACATCAAACGAATAATAGCGAGCATGGGGAGAGGAGGATTAGATTATGTCACCGTTATGCCAACTATATGAATCAATCAATTACTTCATTGTTATATCTCAATCTAAATCTAAATCTAAACAAGTATTTAAGCAGATATAACATATTCATTTTGCTACTTCATTTGTAAGTGTTTCCCCCTTAAACTTAGGAACTGTTACTTCTTTTTTTAATAAAAAAACTTATTTAATAGCCTTCTCTCATCACCTTTTTAAATTTTTTTCAATCGGAACCTTCTCTAATCATCCGAATTAAATTAAAATTAAACTTATGAACACATATGATATTAAAACAAAATAACCAAACCAATTTTAATTTATTTATTTAATCTCTATCACCTATATTATTTTGCTTTTTCTTAGTTTTTCTTTTCCTAACATTTATGGATTACTCAAAATATAAAATATTTCATCTAGTAGTATTTTTGTTGAGATTTTAAGCGAATTCTATATATTTTTTATAGAAAATAATTTTTTTTCTTAAATTTTTAGTGAATTCTATAATAATATCGAGCTAGCAATTTCCTTTATCATATAGTTATCAAAATTGATATATCTCTGTCTGGGTGTATTTCTACTTTTTAATCAAATTTATTTAGTATGTCATTTCTAAACAAATCAAAAGATGTATGTCTTTATAATAATTGTTGAATATCTATGTATTTTATATATAAATTATGTAAATATATATTAAACTAAAGCGTTGTAACATCCTGATTCGATCATACCGAGAATACCAACTAAATTAATTTGGTGCGCAATAGTGTATAGGTATGTGAAAATTTATGTACATATATGGATATATGTTATTTTATGAAAGCCTACTCACTATCATACAAAATAAAGAGTGTACGTGACAAGTGTTGGGAGATTACACCCATGCATGCATTGGGCATATCTTTGGATGTATGGAATGTCCAGGTACCTAGGATACAGACAAATGAGTTATGGATAAGTTAAGGTAATTGGTTCCACTATTTTTAGGCATTATAGCGGTAGGGTATCACCAACTTCCATTATAAATAGTAAATTAGCCATTAAGTTGTAAGGCAGAAATAGTGGGAGGTAGAATACTTAAACATAGGCAATACAGAAACTAGTGCATCGTGCTTAGTTCATAATTCAAGTCCTCCGAAATTACAATCTCAACTTGAAATTTATTATCGGTTTCTCAAGAGTTATTTCTGGTGAGGGTCTCCTGCGTATCCGACCGGGTTAGACGTTCCATTATAAGTTTATTATTATTAAAGGTCATATGCATGATAGGGTAATGGCCGTTTAATCCTAATATTATTTATGCTTCTTTTCCATATTTATGACTTAATATGATACATGTTCTGCTACTTTCCTTATATGTCTTATTTAATATATGTGTTAATATGAGCAGTAGCTATTACTGATTAGTGAATAAATCCGGTTATTGATTGATCACCTAGTTAGGGCTCGTATGCTGGTGATTATGCTTATTACACTTCTGTTATGCGGTGGGCCTTGGTAAGCGCCACAACTAACTATTGTCATGGGCTTTGGTAAGCGCCACACTAACTCTATGTGGGCCATTTTAGTGCCACTAACTCTACGTGGGTCGTCAGTATATGTGAGTCGGGATCCCAAATAAAATATGGATATGAATTTGATTATAGAATTAGCCTTATGTGTTATATGCTATATACTTTCTATATCATTATGTGTACCTTAGAGTGACCAAGACAGAGATCCTCACTCAGTGATTAGCACTGGCTCTTATTTTCCATTTCAGAGCGACAATAGGCTTATCGGTTCACACACTGCAAATCTACAAAATGGTATCATCGAGCTCCGAAGTCGGACATCATGGCGACGACACTAGGTAGATATCAAAGATTGTGTCTTGATCCTAGTTTTGTGTTTTAAAACTCATTTGAGACTCTCACTCTCATCATGCGCATATGCTATGAGTGGTTGCATACAAGAATAATTTGAGATATGGTTTTGTAAACTATAGTGGCCTTAAGGGATAGTATATGGTTACCCTGGTCCGAGCCTGTGAAGTTCGAGACTTCTATTCTATATGTATATGTGTTCTTCTGGACTTTCTCGTATAATGTACTGTACTGCGTAAAATAAATAAGTCAATTATGACATTGTGAGCAGTTTCTGTGTTGATTGATTTATTATATGGATACGTATAAGCACAATCCTATATTATGAGGAAGGAATTAATTGGATGAGTTCACAACATTAAATGATATATATATACAGTATAAGTAGCGTAGCACCCCTATTATTGCTCCGCTATTTTATTTTTAAAACGAACATGTCAGTAGGAGGGTGTTACACGCGTCGTCATATTAAATTACAAACACATAACCTTGATATAAACACTATTTGAGTAGAGGTCGTTTGAATTGACCATATCCATCAAATATACGGGTGTAAATTGGGAGGGAAATGAGATCATGTTCCTAAATTTGATTCAAATGTAAGCTCAAATAATATGATCATTTTGAATGGGCTAATTAATAATATATTTTTGTAAGTTAATCGGATTAAGCATTGTTACTCTTGGCCAATTCAGAAAATTATTGAGGACAGAGTTAGTTTAAATGCTTCAGAGGATGGAGGCGGATTACAATTTTTTGGCGCAGAGAGTAGATCAGAGACCTCTTGGACATCTCCCAAGGAATACTGAGCAAAATCCCAACAATACTCAACACCCCGAAAAGGGGCTCATGAATTCTAAATCAATTTCTTTAAGGAGTGGACAGACAATTTAGGGTAATCCCAATTCTTTGGGGCAGTCTTGCAACCCTGTTTACATTAAAGCAAATTTTTATTTTCTTTTGTGATTGATTGATCGTCGTGGCACCTAAACCACATTGATATTTAGATTAGTACTAATTAAAACTTTTAGTAAGATAATTAACGAGAACCTAGGAAAATTTGACCCGATTAATTCATTAATCGGTTTATTTTGAAAACAAGTAAAAATCGGTCATCAGGAACGTACCCCAAAATTTTACACCTCTGCACCAGAATTAATGCCTAATGACTTACAGAGAAACATGAAACGATCAGTAGACAAGGGTTTTGTGAAAATATCTTCTAATTGAGATTCAGTAGAAATAAACATGAGTTCAATTTCTTTATTCGAAACTTGTTCTCGAATGAAGTGATTCCTAATGTCAATATGCTTGGTTTGAGAATGATAGACAGGGTTTTTTGTCATGTTTATTGCACTAGTGTCGTGGCATAAAAGGGGAATTATAACGGGAGAGATTCCAAAGTCCTTAAGTTGAGATTTTAACCATAGAATCTGTGTACAACAGCTGCCATTGGCTCTATATTCCACCTCAGAGATAGATAGAGCGATGGAACTCTGCTTCTTACTAAACCAAGAGAGATTAAAGAACTTCCTTGAAATTGACACGAACCTGACGTACTTTTTCTATCAACTATGCTGCTAACAAAATCAGAATCAGAATAGCAATTAGATAAAGAGATCCATTAATTTATAGGTCTTTCTTGTACCTAGATTAATAAGATGGTACATAATTAGTTAGTTAGTTCTTTTTGTTCCATGTTCAATTTGGTCATTGTTGGAATAAGATGATTTTTTTTATGATTTTAGGGATATTAAGTAACCTGTTATGTTAAATAGAACAAATATCAGAAATGTTTTAGTTTGTTTCTTTATTCAATTAAGTTCCATAATTGCTGATTGAGGACGTTTTGGTTTTTTATTTGTATTTAGTTGCTGAATATAAAGACTAAAGAGACTAACTTTTTCTATCATTATGTATTTATAAGATGAAAATGATGTTGGATTATGGAGTTGGATTCTTTTTCAGAATTTTGTTCAATCATGAACTGATATAGTAATTGAGCTATAAATCCTTTTTTGAACTATCTTGCCTAGTTTCCAAAATGTTCTTTAATAGGTTTATTGTTTTACGAACAATATCGAAACAAACTTCTTAATCAATTATGATGCCATTAATCATATTTTTTATTGGTTTCTGGATCGGTAGACAAGTGGCGAACATCCTTCCATTTACGGTGAGGTTGGACTCTCAGAAGCACATTGACTTCTCAGTCACCAGTCCATTCAGAAACTCTGATATCCAATGGAGAGTCAGGATGAAGAACATTAAAGTAGCTTGTTGCAAGAAGGATGATGTTGTCGATGAGGATTAAAGAATCTAGTATTTCACTATGCATTCAGAGTTGAACTAAGAAAGAGTTAGGAGTTCTGTTATGTACTTTGATTAGAATGGTTCTCTAGGTTTAAAGAATCTACTCTCTTGCTATGTATTCGGAGTTGAACTAAGAAAGAGTTGGAAGTTCTATTATGTACTCGGATTAGAATGGTTCTCTTTGATGAATTTGTGTTTCTATGTTACATAATTTTTCTTTGATGGATTTGTGTTTCTATGTCATGTACTCAGATTAGAATGATTTTTTATGGTTTTGTTATATATCGAACATTAATTCAAGTATAAAATGTGCAATAAAATTGCAATCATAAAAGAATTCATATATTTCTGAACATTCATGCATGTAAAATTTGAAAAAAAAAACAAAATAAAAACAAATGAAGGAGAACAATAGTAATAATAGTAAAGAGTGTACCACTGAAATAGTATAGGAACATAATGAACCTGAATTATTAATTATTTTGGTAATTAAGTGTTTCAGCATTTATGAACATCTTTCCTAATTTTTACTATTTTATGCTTTTCATTTTTATAAAATTTCTAGAGAAAAAATTGGTACCTAAGTTAGCTTTTCATTTTAATAAAACTTTTAAAGAAACAGTTGGTACTTAAGTTATCTTCCAGGTACTGGACAAGTGAAAGGCCAACATGGTAAGCTATTGGAATAAAAATAAACAAACACAATTGCCAAAAACGTAAGCTAAAAAATAGAAAACGATAATTCACAATTACAAAAAATAAGAAAAACGTCTACAGAAAATGTTGGAGGTTTAAATAAGTTTAAATATAAAAAAGAAAGGATATAATCTCTAAGATCATAATTAAAAATTAATTTGAATCGTCAAATAAAATCTAAAAACTCTAAACAGTATTAATAGTTTAGGAAAAAAGGGAGTGTCCTAACCTCAAATTATTTATATAGCTTCGATACGTAGCTGGTATTAATGTCATCCTTGTATTTTTTATTATTTTGCAAAATAATAAATATATACTTTTCTATCAAAAATATAAATAGTCATTATATAAATTACACAAAATAAAATACCAATAGTATATAACAATTGACATTATTTATAATAGATATGAAAGGAACCAATCAATCTGTAGCCGACGGGTAGAATACAAATATTAACTCATCCCGTGCAATTTGTAAACCGTTCCACGTCGATGTATTAATAATTAAGATTCGTGTTACTGATACTTAATAATAAAAGGGTAATAAGAGACGATAAATTATTTATATTCATTTTCTATAATAATAAATTATTGTGATGTTTGTCAAAGAAAAAACAATTATTGTGATGATTTGGTCCCAAGCAATAAAAAAACAACAATTTCACCGACATCCATCTGTCTAGAATGAGTCGAAATTCCAAGCAGGAAAAATAAGAGATTGGAAATTGTCTGTTAACTGTTAAGATAAAAGAGGCAACGCTAAACCTCAAACTAAAGCCTAACTCGAGTCGGAATAAGCTAACAAATTACTTATTGCCACCATTCCAATAGATCCTACTATCTCTAATAAATTAACGATTTGATGGTGTAAAAATATAATTATCCGTTTTTTTAGATTCTAGACGTAGCCTCTTTTTTTCGAAACTTACTTATTTAACTAATATATTGTACATACGAGCTCGAATTTAAATAATTTTACATCATCACTTTCCTTCTTCCTTACTATCTCACTTCTTCCCTTTTATTTTATTTTTATTACTATTATACATATTATTATAAAATTGGTTATAAACAAGTAGTTATAACACCTCACTTTATTCCCATAAAATCATAAATCTTGAGTTCAAAATTTAAAATACACAATCATTTTAATTCCAATACTATTATAATAAACTGACTAATAATATTATTAGTCTTATCTGAACTGACAGTTGAAAATCCCAAAATTAGATTACTCCTCCCCATATGATCAACAAACAATAAACGAATTCCCACTTCCCCCATTTCTTTTCGGCAACCATCATCCATGACTCTCATTTACACTTTTTTCTACCCCGATTTCTTTTTCTTTTATTGTCTAAATTAATAATACTTCAGTTTCAACAACAATATATACTTCTAAATTTCTTTATGTCCTCGTTAATTGTCCCCTGATCTTACAGCTTCACTATCTCAACTATTTGCACAATTTCTTTTGATGACATTTATTGTAATTTTGAAATCTTTTACCACTACAAAACATGTAACATTAATTTTAGCTACCAAGGAATCGTTGCAGAAATGAAATTGGTTCCCAAGTGTATTATGTGATCGATCAAAGTGGTCGCAAGATCTATTAGTTATATTGTGCCACCTAATAATGAACAATGTGATCAAACACTTTTTCCGTAGTATAAAGTTCAAATTTTGACTACTAAATATACATTTTTTTATGTCTAGTTCTTATGTCACCCCAATAGCTCTATTCTCAAAACTGAACCTTTCTACGATTAACAATTTCATCGTTTAAAATTTTCCCTTCTAACAGTTAGCCGTTATGTAACCAATGATTCTGTTGCTAAACAGTAACCTTTTTACAACCAACAGTTCCGTTGGCCAAAATTTAAAAGCCCTTATAAGACCAACGAATTGGATGACTATGAATTTATCGCCACTGACTTCAAATAAGTAGTCAAACTCTCATCCGATTCCCTAGACAAAACCACCATGGGGTAGGGTGATATCATGGCAAAAGAGGATGAAACTGATGTTACAACCACAATATCTCTATCTGTTGATTAGGAAAGGCATGTTATATGGTGCAAGTGTATCATATCAAGGTGCACGATACATAATTGAAATGTACCAAATTATAATATACTATATATGAATCATGATACACAATGAAAATGTCGTATACCAAGTTGATCAATAAATTATAATTATGATCAAACATAAAACATATAGATAGTTTCGTCCAAAGTATAGTAGGCTGCTGATTTTGGATTGCCGAAACCATGCATAATGCATTGTCCCGACGCTTTAATTAAGTTAATAATAATAGCAATCCAGCTGGAAATGTCATTCAATGTCGTTCCTTATTGAGTTTCAAATATTTTTGAATATTTTTGGTTTAAGGTGGCATTGGGTACGTACCATTTATTTCTGTCAAGTCATTCATGCCCCCAAATTCTTTAACCATTGCCTGTGCCAGCCATAGCGCATTCAAATTCATACACAAAATTATGCATAATATCCTTCCATTGGGAAATGCATTAATGTCACCACAACCTCCCAAACTTCCTCTCTCTCACTTCTTCCTCCTCCAAATCTGTAGATAGATCCAAACTGAATATTTCGTGTGCGCGAAATGGTGAGATAATAAACGTCAACAATTTCTGAATTTCATCAGTATAAACTGAAGAAATATGGGTTGAATGAAACTACATTATAGTAAGTGCGCGATTAGCAATGTGACGAATAGAATGAAAACTAGTAGTTTCAAACACAGGAAGCTCCTCACTGCTACTGAAAATAACATCGTCCCTTTCAATTACTGCATTGTGATCCAGCTCGAACAAATCCGAGCTAGAGCAGCTGACGTCATCCTCCATTCCTTGTTCCTCGAAATTGACATGTTGCTTCATCTCAATTCCATGGTATTCCTTCCGAAAATCTCTGATGGCTATTTCCTCCACCTTATGGCTCTTCTTCTCCATTACTCTCCGCTTCATCATATCACTATCCCATTCCCCGCCAACAGAGGAAGGAGTTTTTGTTGTTGATTGAACAGACCACTGTTGTTCCTGGGAGATCAGGCGTTTCTGGCCGCAGGGTCGGTTATCTTCGTCAACGATGACACTCACTGGGTAAAACCGGACAGTCCTCTTCTCCCCATTGCGGAGCTTCTCCCTTGTCGTCGGCGAGTTCTTACTCAGGCAAGACCTCGAGAGCGAAGAGGCCGACGAGCAACTCGACGCTTGACTCAGATCCTTTGATTTTTTCTTCTTGGGTGTCCCAGCCGTGAACAGAGAATTGATAAAATTGGAAATCTTCCCTCCGGGAGAAATCGGTTGTTTCACCTTGCTGTAAATCTTTAGTGCCCGTAATTTGGACTTACTCACAGTGTCGCTCATCCCCTCATCTTTACCATAAGAGTGGTCGTAAAACCGAGCCCTTGCTCTGCTTTCCGCGGAAGTCTTGACCGGCTTAGGCATGGTGGGCGGCGGCAGAGAGGAGCAAGTGGATCTGGAAGCGTAGATGGAATCTGTATCGGAGGAAGAGAAGCCGCCGGAGCTGGAGTCGGAGGAATTAGAAGTGGAGCTGAAGAAGAGAAGATCCTGATCAAAATCAGGATCATGTTTCCTCTGCTGCTGTAGAAGCAGGAATTTTCTCTCGAACTCAACGAAGTCATGTCGGCGGCGCTGTTTCTGATCATCCATATTGATATGTGCGACGGCATTGCATCGAGTACGGCTGAGCATTGGTGGTTTTTCAGCTGCGTGCTTCTTGGTTTTGTTGTCTCTGTAGAATTTCAAGTGACCAGGGCTTTTGGCGCTACCCACATCGATTGAGCGGTAGATTTCGTCGAGAAGTGTGGAAGAGAAAGATGGGTTGTTGTTGGAGTAGTCTGCCCTGAATCTCTCTTCCTTATTGCGTGGTTTCTCCAACTTATACATTGTGTAGCCGAAGTTTGAGATGAAATGATTATGGCACGAGAGGAGGAAGAAGAAGAGTTACAACAGAGACAAAGAGACAGAGAAGATAGATGGTCTAATGAAGAAAAAAAGAAGAAGAAGAAGACTGTGGTGGACAAGGTTTTTATAGCGCAATATAAGAATGTGATAAGAGTTTACAAAAGCAGGCAAGGAACATTTTGTCTGTAATATCTTCTCTCTTTTTTTTGTGTGATATAATATAATAAGTTATTTGGTGTTGTTGGGATTTGTTTCGTTGCTAGTAAAAGCCAGCCAGCCATGCGCGTGCATGTCGTATCCCAACATTGGCGGCCAATCCACCAATGCCAGTTCCTCATTTCGATGATTTGGCAAATTCCTCTTTAATGTTGTGTTCCCCCTCTTTGTTTCCTTTCGCTTTTCGAATGCAGAGCCGTTGATTTCATTCAATATTCTCACCTCTTGGGACCCATCTCTCCCCATCTTCCCAATTTTTCTAATTGGGGGATATGATTTCGACCGTTCGATTTGATTTTTGCGCAATGAGCATGAGAGAAAGTGCAGGGGTAAAATCGGAATGGAAAATTTCGACTGGGCGGAAAAAGAACAGACGCAAAAAACTACTATATTTTCATTATTTTCTTAATCTATTTTTGTAATTGTACATTCTTGTCACTGATATGACACCGCCAAGTTTTGTTTACAAAATTTAATAATGAAAAATATTTGATATATTGAATGAACATAAAATACTAATATCAACCCTTCTTTCTCTTCATTTACGTCTCCCCTTCCCTTGGTCATTTTCTCTTCTGCTATTGATGACAATGAAGCTTGGCTATTTCCTTCGCTTCTGTCATTGACGACGATGAAGCATTTATTTTGTTAACTGAATGAAGTGGTAAGTAGAGGAGTTAAATGGCAGTTAAGATTCCTGTTGGTGACGAAGGGTTATAAGGACTTTCTGAAGAATGGAAATTCCATCCACAAGAGAAAGGAGAGAGCTACAGTGGTGCAGATGATGTAGATGACGTTACCCAACAAGATTTCGATGATGGTAGTTTCAGTCAGCCAGATCTGAGTCAGATGAATGATTTTAAAGGGATACACGTTGATTGTATGTTTATTGAAATAACCACTTACAAAAGGTGAATTTTATTCTTCTCTATACCTATGAACCACATAAAGAAATATTTTTCTCGTAAGATTGTGAAATTAAGATATTGTAAGGGATTTATGGAAAGTTCTTCACCTTTTTATTCCTTTGGGTTGTTGTGGAGTGGCCTTTAATGATTTTGGAATCTGTTTGATTGAATTTAATGTGTTTCCTAGTAGAACAATGTAACTTAGTCAGAATGGTGATATAAGAACAACAAAAGTCAGAATAGTGATATAATGATAACATTCTCAAATAGGTTACATTATGATCACATAGTTAGAATGATCTTATATCGATAACACAATGTGAGTCAATTGAGTTACTCAATTAATTGCAAGCTCACTTTTCACAATTTTAAGTATAGTTTAGAGGGTGTCTTTCCAAATAGGGATAGTTGCGATCCCGATCGGGCTAAGGCTCTCATCCACATAGACCGAGTTTACCCGAAAAACCCCGACCCACAACTAGGAAGAGGTGAGAAAAGAAGCCCGAAGGGACTAGCTTACGGGCGGCGGACCTAAAGTCGCCGCGTGTGTTGAATCGCAACCGAACCCCCATGACAATTTGGGCACATTGGCCTCTTTTGCACCTTATTTGGACCATCTAGTCAACTATGACTTTAAACCACTAGAGCGACTCGAAAGGGGAATTAATTGTACACAAGTCGGCACACATCAAGATCGAATAACCAAGTGCATAAATCCATTCTAAACTCGTTTCAAGAAAAGGAGGTGAAGGAGTCTCATCCTCGGAATCTTCATCCGCTTCGCCTTCGAGGACCGAGCGGAGTAATCCTGATGGGGAAATCGATTGTCAAGCTATAATTCGCTTTTGGTACAAGAGGCACGAGGGCATCTACTGGATTACTGAGTGAACAGATGTACACGAGAATCCAATAGAACCTGAGGAAACAAGGAACCTGTTGTTGGGAAATAGGTCAGTTACCGATGTTACAGGACATATGGCCATAATTAATTGTGACACTAGGTTGGGAATGAGATCTTCGTTCGAGGTTCTTTGCGGACAACTAAAGAGGGAAGCAAGCGTGGGATGCACAAACCCTTGTATGCAGAACTTCCCGTGTAAAATAAGACAAAGACAAATGATGTATGGGGAACAGACCGCTATTAATGAGTAGTTTCGTGAAAATCAATAATACAATCTCGGGTACTTTGTGGAAGTGCATCGATGCAAGGGAGCAAATGAAAACTATTTTTTGGGCGGATCTGCGTATGCAGGATGACTATGTTGTGTTCGGAGATTCTATTACGTTCGACAGAACCTATCACACTAACAGGAAGTGTCGCCCCCTCGGTAAGTGTTGTATAAGGACGACACAAGACATTCATATCATACCTGTAATATACATATAATAATTTGCACCTGTGTTTTGCCGTATTTTGCAGCCATATTCATTGGATCCAACAACCACCACAGGGTGTTGTGTTTGGTGCATGTTTCATGTACAACGAGACGATTGAGTCCTTTCAATGGATGTTTCGAACATTCCTAAGATGTATGGGCGGTAAGACACCACAAACGATATTTACCGACCAAGATCAAGTGATGGCTGCCGCGTTGAAAAGTGAGATGCCTGGAACTTATCATGCATTATGCACGTTCCACATCCCGCAAAATGCTATGAGGAACCTCAGCGCATTGCGCCTGATTTTGTTCGCCATTTGTTGTTGGTTTTCTACCAAGTTGATCATAAATCGGATTTAATTTTGCGTGGGCGGTGATGATACGGGAGTGCTTCCCTAATGGTGGACCGACTGGTCATAAGTGGCTGCAATATATCGTTAGGTTCCGGACACAATGGTTGTCACATTGGGTGAAAAATCATTATATTGCTGAAATGCGATCGACTAAACTAGTCGAATGGTGCAATGCAATCATGCGAGGATTCCGGAATGAAAAACATACCATCGTCGACTTTTCCCCATTTTGATTGGTATGCTACTGTCAACAAGTTAGTTTGATGTCACTGCTATGTTTGCGTTCTATGTTGCTGTTGGTATGCGTGCATTTTTTATCTCTCACAGGCAACTGCATGGTTTGATGTTGACAGGATGGTTGCCAGCAAAAGAAGATCAAAGAGAGACACGAACTTCACTACTAGGAACACTCGCCCATGTAACAATTTTGAGTACAGTGCAATCGTAAACAAGGCTGCTATAGAAAATATACTCCAAAAATGTTCACCATTTTCTAAGAGTAGTATGCGAGGGTGCAAGAATACAAGCTGGAGTTCCTTCCTCTGTGTCCTTCCGGTGATGTACTATATGTTGTTTACAAGATGCACAACAACGAGCGCCTCGATGGAAGGGTTGTGATATACGACTGTGAAAAAGAAGAACTGAAGTGTGACTGCAAATGGTGAGACACTATGGGCATCCTCTAACTGTCACGCACTTACTGTGATGCATATACTATTTGTCTTTGGAAATGAGAGGTTCAAAATATTATCCGACATATACATCATGTCACAAAGGACTAGAGGGGCGAGAAAGGATTTTGAAACTTTATATTTGGTTAAACTTCTCATGAAAGAGGAGACCAAGGAGGTTAGATTTGTGAGGCTACATGGTAAGTTTGGTGCCATTGTAAGGGCGGTGTATAGTGTTGGCGAGCTGGAGCCATGCATTATGTTGGACTAGCTACTTTTGGAATTTAGGAAAGGACAGTCGAACCAACATAACATAAACATAAGACAGACAGAATACAACTAGAACAGTGCACTTGTATCCACTACATATGGGCTGCTCTTCCAGTCTCCTTCGTTCCACCATTCATCTTGGTCGCTATCCTGCTCCAACTGATAGTTCCTGGCCTGGAGGCACTCGATCTTGCCTTCGAGTTCGAGGTTCCGAAGCACCAAATACTCGTACACTGGAACACCATCCACTATATTGGGGTCTTCATTGTCCTTCTTCTTGCACCAGAAAAACGTGTTGCAGCCCCCCTTTAAGTGTCTACAACCAAAGTAGTGGTCCGTATGGCCAACAACAATACTATGGTCGTATCGAAAGAGCTGAGCTGGTAGGTTGTAAGAACATATTACTATTAAACTCATGTTTGAAAGTAGTGAGGTTTTGAGGAGTAAGATCTTGTGGGTTATGTCTTCGAGTATATATAGAAGCAAGAAAGCCTTTATTGCATCAACTATGGTGAAGCTACTTTCTTTAAATGCTTTCATAACTACCACCAATAAATGCACTCATTCAGTCAATACTATTCTATATGTGTTACCTTACTGTTATACGGTATGGTTAAACATCTTGTCACACAATAAATGCAATTTTGTAATTACTGGTCAGTAAGATAACATCACATCGATAAGTACTGACATTCATTTACTTGTAATAATAGGTAATAGCAAATATCCCACAAATAAGTAATACTAACATAGAGTATAACAGTAGTAGAAAACACACATAAGAGAGCCTAGTTAATACATAACCCTAAGTCAGGCATAATGTTCAGCTCTGCATAGGACTGCTTCTCATCCAGTGTTTGCATCTGACAACACGATACGACACAAATACCTCATCATATTGGTGCTCATGAGAGTGGAGTCGTCCCATTGTTCGTTTTGGTCACCTGCAAACCTACTTTGATAGTACTCCATGAATCTAATTGCGTACAAACCGCAACTATTTCCATCTTGTTGCTCCGGTGCAGATGGGACCCTCTATGGGTATAATCCTATATCCAAACCACCCTCTATGCTGCATCAGCCTTGACCTAGTTGGTTTGTAGCATTATTTTTGTTTGAACTGATCATGATAATGCATGCTGATGAGGTAGAATTTCTCTTTTTCCAAGCCCAAACACATAATAGTGCTCAAATTTCTGTCCATGGGCAGGGAAAAAGACCTGTGAATGCAATGGAGCCATTGGTATGAAGCAGATATAACAAAGATAGAAAACTAATATAACAACCATATTACTACAACGACCACAACACATACATATTACAGATTGCTGAAAGTAGGGACATCTGGGTGGCTCTCTTACATCCGTTTTCAAATTTCTGACCTATCCTTAGAATAAGAAACTCCTTTCTCAATTTCAATTTGGGCAACACGTTATAGGTACACGCGATTATATCACCATTCTAACTATGCCGTCATTATATCACTACAAACTAATTGAACGCGCATGTAACAGTAACTAACCGTCACTGAGGTAGGGAAGCAGAAGCAGGTATATTTCTCATTTCTTGCATATTCCTTACAGTTGAACTGATGGACAACAGCATCTACAACGATGGTGCAAAAAGTCCATCTGAACTACATGGTTTGAAGTTCAAACATGTGTAGTTTCAGCATGGGGTCTGTAAACCTGCAGATTACTTCAGCACTAACACCAAACAAAATTTGCAACAAGTTAGAACAGCAACAAAATACCAGCAGAACAATATCGAAGTTAGAACAATAGTAGAATACAAAAAGATCTCTCTCAAGGTTCTTGGTTTGGATTGGATTCAGCTGGAGAAGAGATATGTTTCCTCTTCTAAGGTTTCACTTTTCTCGGTTTCGCTTCCTTGCTGTCTTCCGCCTCTTTCATTAGTTTTGAAGATCTTGTTCGTGGGAGTGCTACAAAAGGGTTGGCCTTGTTTTCTTTAGGCTTCCGGCCACTTGAAGTCGATGCAGATTTGTCGGAAGGATTCTTAGTTTTCGCCATTAAAACCGCTTTGGAAGAACGAGCAAAATCAAGGAGTTAGATAAGATGAAGAATGGTTGAGGATGAAGTTATTTATAATGGTGAACAATGTACAATCACTAACCATCAAGAAGATGAGCATGAAGGAAACCGTCGAGAAGATGAGGGATGAAGGAAACCACCGGGCAACCGTCATCGTTGAGAATGCGCTGTTCTAGATAAGAAGAAACAAAGAGAGAGAAGGATAGACATGAGGAGAAGAGAGAGAATGAGAGAGTGTAAGTGGAAGATTTTGGGAGTGGTAGAGTGGAAGACGGATTGATATAGAGAATAAATAAAATAATCATAAAAGTTCCACATTTCCATTCTGACTTGATTGGACAATTTTAATCGAAATAAAATAATTTCAATAATAAAACATTTGAATTTCTCGGATTACATTTCCCCCACAGACAAGGCCCCACCAAATTTTCTTTCACAAAAATGCACACGGACCAACGACAATCTTAGATGAGACATGGTCAACGAAATTTCAAAATAGGCCTCATACATCCATCTTATGCGTCTATCCGCTAGGGCGGATAGAAACACGTTCCCACCGATTATAAAAATTGCCAACTTCCCATTCTTTTCTCTTTAGCTAGGGTTGGGTCTTCCCGACCCGCTCACATTTGGGTAGCCGTTATTTGTACCAATTTTTTTACCAAAACCACAATAGGAATTCCTCATAAATTATGTACATTCATGCTGGAAAGGTTTACAAAGCCTATCGAGAGGTGTGTATCATATTATCGAGGCAACATGGATCGTGGGCCTTTTGTAAATCATCTGACAGGTAGAGGACTAGGGGGTACAGGATAGAAAATAACTAGAAAACTACAAAGATAAAGATTTGAAAACCTGGACGATTTTGACCTAACCGAAAAGAGAAATATAGCAGTATGGATATTAAATCCTTATTGAAGAAGCTAGGATCTTGGTTGAGACTTCTTCCTCCGTTCTAGTGGCTTGGTTCGGGTAGCAACATTTGACTAATTTTGTGATCTACGTTTGTACGTGCTGTCAGATTCCTTGGTGATTTGGATGGTTTACGGCCACTAGACTCCTATGTATCCATTAGGTCGGTTGTAGGTTCGGATCGTCCATGTTTGTTGGCGTCACGAGGCTGATAAGACTCTACAGTGAGGTCGGCCAAGGCAAGGTTCAGAATCGAGTGCCTAGCCGACGGTTGAGTACCACTCACGCCTACCTTTTTCCAGGTGCTTCGGACTGTAGTCTTGGCAAGGTGGGTGCTTATTCTTGGCCAATAGTGACAGTGGTAGGATGGATTGGTATACATGTGGTGTCACGAACAATGATCCATGGATTTATTGCCCTCTTGGTAGAAATCTGTGTAGATTCTGTCCAGTTTAGTATTTCGGTTGTTAATCTCTCATCAGATTTCTGATTGATGTCAGGTCAGCGGTGTTGGAAAGAACATTCAATTACCTTTTCATACATATATTATGGGTCATCAGATTCAAAGAATCCAAGGAGATATGCTCAATTAAAGAGAACTGGTTGAATACTAAAATATGTCTATTTAGTAGTTATCTTTAATTAAAAGTAGAAGTTATTAACTTTCTATGTAGAATTAAGGATTAGTTTATTATTATTTTACTTGGGGGTTAAGTTTGCAAAGCCTATATAAAGACTTGGTTGTTATTGTATTTGACAAACCATTGAGAATTATAAAAGTTGAGTTTGTGTGTTTGAGTTTTATACTCGGTTGATTCATTTGCATGAATGGTGATTCATACTTGGAGGATCGTTGGTTCGTTTAAGTGTGTTCCAATTCGTGCTTGGAAGACCGCTAATCGTATTGGCGAGATATTCATTCTCGTTTGCGATCGGTTATCTATCTTGCTTCCGCCCCTTGTCGAGGATTTTGAGTTCAAGTGTTTCGTATCGAGATTGTTGTTGGGTTTCGTTGCAATCGTGGCGTTGTTTATATCAATTTGGCATCAAAATCTCGGTTCAAATAAGAGACATACGTATCCAGTTTTCAGGTTCAACTTGGATTCGTATCCTTATCTTTTCATATTTAGGTTGTAGATTTTAGTTTGAAAAAAAAGGAGTCGAGTAAAGAGAAGAAAAATGTGAGAAAAAAAAATAGAGTTTGGTTTGGTTAGCTTAGTCTTTTAGTGTTGTCTGTTAAAAGTTTAGATACAGAAGAAGTAAAGAGAAAGTGGGTGAAGAAGAATAAAAATTATAGTTAGAATATTAGTTTTTTTGTTATTATTAATTGATTCGTCTAGAGGATGAACGGAGAAGCTATAAGTACGATGATCGAAGGATTGGGGGTACTAATGCAGTGAATGAGCACTAATATACATGGGATTCGTACTTGACTGACACGACTAGAAGAGCAAAATTAAAGACCGTATCGTGGGCTAGGAGATGATGAGTAGGGGTGGAAATTGGTTTTCGGTTTTTGATTTTAGGTTTATGGTTAACCACTAACCGAATTTCGGTTTGTTAGTTTGGTTATCAGCATAGGATTTGGTGAATTTTTGGTTAGTGGTTAAACCAATAACCGTGTGGTTAACCAATATATGACAGAATAAATCGAACTTAATTGAATTACAATTTAAAATTATCGGCGTAGCATGCTAATGTTCATGTTTGGGTGTTGCTACATTCATGCTATTATTCACGTATTTGAAATGGAATGTGATCATGCATAGGGAAGCATGCTACTATTAAGGTTTTAATTTATAAGTTACAATCATGTTTCATGAATTCAGACAATCATTGATGAGGAAAGGAAGAAATTCCTAATGGTGATCGACGTGTTGTGCACCAAAAAAGGAGGAAAATTTTAGTGGTATCAAGTTTAAAGTTCTATCCTTTTAAAGAAAAATTGATCCATAAGTTTATCTATATTGGGAGCGGAAGATGGAATTTATGTTCGAGTGTCCTAACTACTCCAACAAGAAGAAAGTGAAGCTCGTTGTTGTTTAATTTACTGATTATGCTGTTGCATGGTGGGATAAGTTTTGTAGATCCATAAGGCAAATCAGAGATAATCCAATTACAAATTGGGAGGAGATGAAGCGGATTCAGGAGGCGAAGATTTGTGCCTGCACATTATGAGCGGGACTTGAAATACAAGTTACAAGCTCTTCGCCAAGGATCCTTATTAGTTGAAGATTATTACAAGGAGATGGAGTTGTTGATGATTCGTGGGAATATTGAGTCTGGGTTAGAGGGTTAGTATATAAGCCCTGGTGATTGTTAAATTTCGTAAGCAGAAAGAACTTGATAATGTTTTTATGTGTCTAAAAAATAATCTAGTTATTAAAATAACCAATGTCAAATTTTCCTAGGGTCTCTTGATTGCGTTTATTCAGAGTAATGAGAAGTGCTAATCGGTTCAACAGGTTTATGGTGTGAGTTCCACAATTATCAATCTATCAATTAAAAATTGCAAATAACCAGAAAATGAAACAAGATTGCAAGATTACACGATTAGTGCTTTTGACTAAACTGCTTCTTAGAATCCGACTAGATCATCCTAATTCACAAATGATAATCAACTTCAATCATTTATGCAAACCAAGATAAATTCCATTCACTATCACAGTTCTTCTCTAATCAAATCAAGTCATTTCGGGTATGCAAATCTACTACCTATTTACTATTCCAGTCCTCTATTTCAAGACAGAGCTTAAATCCGCTAGGCAACAATATAAATGAGAACTGCTCGCATGAAAGACTCGTTTATTCCCTCACGAAGGAGGGTTACCGACTAACCTAATTTTTTAATTTCGGTATTCTAGATATGCAAGCTCTTGGAAAAAATATAGCAAGATTCTATTCAAGGCAGCTAAGCAAGAATAAGAACAGACACAAAATTATACATAAACCAAATCCACCCAGCTCGCATAAATCTTCAAAGATTAACAATCATCCGTTCCTAAGGAAATCACCTAGGGTTCATCTAATCTAAGCGCGAGGAGTTTATCTCCTCATAATCTCGAAAAACAAAAAAAAATCAAGAAAAAGACCATTGATTCTAGATTTACACAAAAAATTATGAAAATTCTAATTTCGCCGATTCTCGTTAATGAACTTGATTTTGTCGATCTTATTCGTCATTGCCAATTCAAACTCCTTGAAGTTAATCTCTTCTTGTTGCTCCGAAATCTCTAAACTTTTTTCTGAATTTCGTTCCAAAATAGTCTCTCCTCTCAAGGAATGAAAGATCAGTCTTTAAATAGGAAAAGAGTTCCTTGTTGGGCAAGGAGTTTAACTTTTTCCCCTAAATTGTACACCGTTGCGATGATCTATTGTCAAAATATTTAAGCCCAAATATCGACAGTTCTGTCCGAAGCTAATATCATCAAAGTAGTAGGAAATTAAATTAGCTTTCTAATGTCGTGAGTCTTGCATCAATTAGACTTCTGAGCAAAGACTTATGCCCAAAATACTAAACTGTCATTTTCTTTTTAAGTTGAGATCTTGCGCTTCTTGGGCTTCTTAAGTTGTCCCGATATGTCCAAATGTTTCACATACCATTCACACACGCCGTATGCTCCAATTAATGCCTCGATGTCGGTAGAATTTCAGGATGTTTTATGCAATCTAATTTAATATCTCCATTTAGTGCCTCGGACCCGGTCGGGTCCATTTGATGTCGTTATGTACCTAAAATCCATAAAAAACACATTCCAAAACGACATCAAATGGACCCGACAGGGTCCGAGGTCCTAAATGGAGATATTAAATTAAAATGCATAAAACATCCTAAACTTCTACCTAAAGCAATACAATTATGCATGAAACATCGCTTAAATGGAGATGATAAACATAATAAATCGAATGTCATCAGAACTCTATTTCAATTTGTTATCTTTTTCTTTTTCACAGTAAAAACCCCCAAAACAACCTAAATATAACTCTACCTCCTCACACCAATACAACTATCGAACTCACAAACCCAACCATTCCCCGCTTCGTTTCTTTGAAACAAGCGGTCGATTCCATCAATCCCCAACCTCGAACTCAGCTCCTAGAAGAATCATCTTCTTCGAACTCAGATCTCGGCTCTCATACGCCCCAGATCATCACACGCTCGAAATCAACTTGTGACACAATCATTCTTCTCGAAAGCTCTACAATTCCTTTTAAACCTTTAAATCTCTCATCAAACTTCATCTCAATAATATAAAAGTATCCAATTAAACATCAAAACAATTAGCTCTTGAAACTACATATCCGCACTTGTATGGAGAGATGTAGGTATGCATTACAATAAAATAAAAGGTGAAGCCGAAGGTGGTTGCATGCTAGCAACTGTCAAATGAGAATAGAAGGTGGTTAGAATTTTGTGGAAGAATAAAATTAGGTAAAGCATTTCTATAGTCTAATACAAGTGGTTGGTGTGTTAAGTCAAAAATATTGAAGTGGTTGGTGCGTGTAGCTGTGCCACCGCCGATCATTATATTCCTTCAGTTGTTTCTTCTTTGAATTTGACTTTAACACCTCAATCAGTATAATATAAAAAAATATATTATAAATTATAAAAGTGTTTACTTCAGGAAGTGTAAATCGCAATTCAAAACCTTCACACTGTTAATATATAACTTTACAAACTAAACTAAAACAATTTCATTTTGACTTGAATTTAACATCGTCGTATATCAATAAATTTGACTTCTCGCGGTATACAAAAATAAACACCCTGAACTCAAAACTCATCTCCTAATCTATTTGCAGGTACAATATTTGTTAAATGGATTTATTTATTTATATGAAAATATGCCATATATAGCTACTAGGGAAATGTTAATGACCGATTGACTGTTTCTGCACATATATTTAGACTCAATTATATGGTTGGCAGTGGAGAAGCCAAAATATTCGTCACTGTTGTCGTTTGTGCCTTACCAAATTGTACTCAAAACAAAAAAAACGAGAACAACGTAATGCTTAAGATTTGTACAATTGTTAAATAATAGTTTAACTCATTACCGCATACTACGATTACCGCATACTACGATTGTGTCGAAATTTGATAGCAAGTAGGGAAATTAAATACTCTTACTTTTACGATAAATTGGGGTTTTTAAATAAAAGTGTATGTGAGCGCTATGATATCTTTACTATGGTATCTTTACTAAAGTACTTGTAATAGTTATCTCCATTGATGTTTATGCTATCTAAGTAGAGTAGATTTTTTCGCTTAATTAAATGTGGCAATCAATAGATTTTATCATTTTAAGTTTACATGAATCTCAGTTGAAATTTGTTGTAATTGTAGTATAAGATTATACTCGATATTGTTCAAAATTCCTTCTAAAACTTCATTTTTAACTAAAATGATAGATCAATATCTGTACTAAATTATTTTTTGTTTAAATCGTTCAATTGATCCTTATATAATATGTAGAAATGGATATTACAATCTATGTATCTATCAAAATATCAACAAAGTACCTGTGATACTTCTCTTTCTCCTAAACTCTCTCATATATGCCTTAACCCGTCTTTCACAACCACTTACATATTATTCTCCTTCATTTGCCCTGTGAGGAACTGCAGACTATAGCTCCTGATCACCTAAAATCAGCAAATCTAAATTACTCACTTGGCCACATGTATATAATTCCACATTAACACGGAGTGGTTGCTATCAAATGCATATGTTGAAAATCGCCAATCTCGATGATGGCGGTACTTCTTCATATAGACTTCCACGCTACGTACTTCAGATATATATATATATATATATATATATATATTACGTACTTCAGATATATATATATATATATGATTGATTATATATACATTTTGATCGTAACCTAAAATGTATGTTTCATATGTATATTATTACCATACTATTAATTTAATAAAAGAACAGAAGAGAAAATCACAAAATGCAAATAAACAGAAAATAATTTTGAAAAATGTTACCTGGAATGAACA
The DNA here is from genome assembly GCA_030674075.2 of Linum usitatissimum. NCBI lineage: Eukaryota > Viridiplantae > Streptophyta > Magnoliopsida > Malpighiales > Linaceae > Linum > Linum usitatissimum. Next base: position 2,782,807 of record JAUJYP020000780.1, read on the forward strand.
TTGGTCCCTTGTTTTGAACATTGAAATAGTAATATGGTAAAAAGAAATGCATCTCTAGTAAACGCTGGGAAAAATAATAATTAGGACAACAAAAACTTTAACTGCTTAAAGGTAAAGAATGTAATCAATCATAGAAACATTTGACTAGGCTTTTTTAATCATTGTAATTTTACAGAATTTAAATGGTGGAAGGTGCCTTCTTGGGTTCTGTCTCTCTAATGATGCAAAATTAGAGCGTCCATTTCTGCTTCAATTTGTTAATGCTAAGGTACCCAGTTATCTAGAATCTTTATCTATCATTTATGAGATAAGAATTCACGTTTAGAATCTAGCAGTAAAAAATACTAAAATTGTTATGTGGCATTAGTACAATTGTTAATTTAGTAACCACAATTACATTTCTCAATTGATAAATTAATTCCACTTCATCATCTTCCATCTTATTTTATAATAGTTCCCAAATATTATTTAACAATTTGTAATAACATCTTCACCATAAATTTCAAGTTACCTCCATCCATGAATCTTTTAGTAGGGTTTTTGTTAGAAAAGTGGTCCAATGTGTCTAACGTGTTCATGTAGTATTACCGGCATAAAAGATTTTTTTGAAAAAAATAGTCTAATGTGTCTACGTAGCATTGTTTGCTTTCTTAATAATTGTTAAATGGAATGATATTTCATCTTCCAAAAAATTGTAAAACAGAGGAGTTTGAAATTGTAAGAACTCTGACCTACGTGTTCAGGCTGTAGCCATGCAGAGATGAATAACCTTCCAAACAATTATCAACTGAATAAAAAACACATCCCAATATTTTTTTATAAGATATTATTCATAAAAACGGTAACATCACAATATCTCGTTAAAAAACATTGGGATGTTACCGTTTTTATGGATGTGTGCAAAGTGCGTACAAACGATAATACACTTTGTATACCACACCTCTTCCTTAACGTAAATAGGAATAATTAATAAACACAATACAGACTGCATATTTATCCAACCATTCTATGTACAATTCTCTACAATTACTACACTGCTTTCTCATCAGCCTTGTAATTTCGATCATGGAAGTCCAGCTTTATCACCATGAATGATGAGCCTCAATCTAATTCAGAAAACTAGACAAACAAAAAGGACCTGGTCAGGAACCTATGATAGTATCGGGACCGAAACCATGTCAACATGGGTTGTGGCGATAGCGAGCAAATAACCTACGGAGTCCATTACCGGCTTATCGTAGTCATGATGAGTTATTAGTGAAATACAAGAAATTACGTGCACCTTGGTCGCAAGATGCAGGGACCTCATTAGTTTTGTTTTAGGTTAACCGATAGTGACGAGTGATTGTGTGTAACTTATAATAGGTTTAGACTAGTGTATATGTGTAATGAGTGTAATCCATAAATATATAATGATATATTTGACGAGTACCATAATATCTCCATGGGATTTGGGAATACACACAAATATCCGATTTGCCAACTTACATCAAAAATTGCAAGATGCAGTCCGTCTTTTACTTTGCGCAGTCCGTCTTTTACTTTGCGCAGTCCGTCTTTTAACATAAACGAACTATATACCGTTACTGAGAAGTTTTACCAACGTAGGCATTCTCTTTCCAGATATTGACAAATTGATTAAGATACCTAAACCAGTCAAAAGAACAATCCACCGAAACTGAATTGTTCGTTTTCCCAGAAACCAAACAGAAGTTGCAGGTAGCATGAGTTAAGACTTTTGGCTGTGTTTAGCTTCTGCAAATTGATGATTCCATTTCCAGAAAGAGATACGCTTTTCAATTCTCGTGCTCCATTCCAATCCCTCATAAGTCGTAACTACACTTTACCTTACAGCGAATCCATGTCTTCCTTGTCGTTTGGTGGTAATTTAATATGTTTTGAAATCCTTTGAATGGTTGTGAAGATTAAAGAGTAGGCTACATAATCTGTTTATGTTAACATAAGGAGGATACAAAGTAAAATACAAACGACATATAGGCTATAGCAGCACCCTCGAGACAGTTACTTCGAGATTTACCAGTTTTCCCTATGTCGGGAACCAAAGTCGTCTACTGTAAATCCTTATTCATTACAGAAAAGATCGACACAAATTTATCCTTATCCTTTCTTCCTTTACATACTATAGCCCACGGCCATCGTCCAAGAATCTCCTCAAGATTCGGAGTTAAGTCTTTGTATATCCACCAATTGATAAAGATCACCTCGCCGCTGCTTGGACAATGGCAGGAAGGTCCTGATTCATAAACAGATTGGTATGTAAGCCATAGCAAGCTTGTGTAAAACATGAGAAGCCTACAAAAGGACTGTTCAGTTGAAGTGACTATTTACCGCCTCTGATCAATTAGGGAATAATCAATCTCTGCTATGATTATGGCCTCCTCATGCTCAGTAGTAGCCACAACTTCTCCGAACTGTATACATTTTTCAGAAAATGGTATTCCAGTTACAGAATGCATGCGTATTTAATAGTGGTTAAACATATAAAGGATGCAATGATTCCAAAAAAAACTGAAAAAATGTTGACCAAATGCACAACTCCTTCACTTACAGGTCCTACAAGAGTCGAGTGGCCCCAGGCCACATAGCCAGCACCCTCATCTCTCGCAGGTGAGCAAGTGGCTACATACAGCTGCCATCGGAAAACGAAAAATCATCATCAGGTTCTTGTTCAAGAAATTTGAAGCTCTAAAGGCTCACTGGTTCCCGGCATTATCGACCACAAGCACTTCTGGAAATGCACTCTAGTCTCAACATCACAATAGGGATGGAAAATTATTTACCTGGTTGTCTGCAGCCCTGCCCATGAAAAAAGCGATGGAAAATAATCAATTCAGTAATCATGCATAATCTTCAAATAAATGAGAAAACACATTATGCACAAAGTCAGTTAGAGAGAACTACTTAAACAATACTGAGAGATTACATGACCATCGTTAGTTTCTGGCTCTCCATTTCACATTTATGGTTTATCTAATTGAGCCAAAACTACCACATGTATAGGAGCTTCGAATTAGTTCGGTTTGGACTGAAATTAAAGATAGAAGATAACAATTAGCCTGCATAACTTCATGACTAGCAATTTAAGGATTCATTCACAATGCAATACGCTATCTGCATTCCACATTTTTTATGAAAGTTTTCACTGTTCTGTATTAGTTGGGTTAAATGAACATGCAGCATCTTGGCATTCCAGTTCCATTTTTAACCAAACCAACACAATTTCAATTCTCACAAAAAATTGAATCAGTAGCCAAAAGAAAGCAAAACATTATCAGTCTGTGAACATTTCAAACATTTGTCACAAACCCAATTCTATTCAGTTAATTTAAAAGCACTTGTAGTTTCACGATAGCAATAAATTCATGCTTCCAGAGATTTAGCACCGTCAATAATGACATGCGACTGTACAAGTTCTAACGACACGATTTAAGTTGTAATTCAAGACATCTATGCAGAAATATTAAAAAAAAAATTCCAAGTTGGCATCTATTTTGCCATGAAATTAATGCTGAAGACAAAGGAGATGCATCAATACCTTGCTCTCTGCAATAACTCCCAGTGTAGAGGTCCAGTGGTCATGTTAAACGCCCCAGGGTAGCATATCAAGTGAGCACCTGCAAACAATGCCTATAGTTATTACCTATCAACATGCAATCTAGCGAATTCTAGCATAGCATTACCCGAACATTCATGGAAGTAACTAAAACTCTATGTTGTTGAATGTTGGATACGGAAATTTATCTTAATATTCGGTTTCCAAATCAATGACTAGAATAGTACCTAGCACTTTGACTTCAAATGTTAAAGGATTTAAAGCAGAGAAGGGATCCATCAGTTTCAAAGGTCAAGAGATCACAAAATATACGGAAGCTATAATAATATGCTTAAATGCATCAAGGAAATGAAGAAACAAACCTCTAGCTGCATATATCACTGCCAGTTCCTGAAACCGAATGTCATAACAGATACCTATACCAATACGTCCAACTTCTGCAGGAACCAAATAGCTGTAATTTTCCACAAAAAATGAAATTCTAATGCGAGGAAGGATTGATAGAATGATGATAATGCACAAGGACAAGCAAGATCTAATAATTGAATTGACGAGCAAGAAACAAAGATGCAAATTTGCTACCTTCAGTTTTCATCTTCATTTCTTTACCTAGGAGTTCACAGTTTCGACTCAATTATCATTTCATCCCTTCATTCATTTCTTTACCTAACTAGGCAATACCTCTTGCCTACAGACTTTTGTTATCTTAAACGAATGTTGTACGAAGACTAGAAACATTATTTGACGATTGGGTTGACAGTGAACCTCTAGCATACCCTTACTCAAGTTAAAAACAACATTGGATCCCCTTGTGCATGATTCTTTTCCAAAGCCAGAGGTTTAACCAAATAAAGGTTGTCGTGGTAATCAAACATGAATGAAGGGTTTCAAAAACCCCAATAAGCAAGTAGGTACCACCCTCGAATGTCAATTATCCGGACCAAATGTTACAGTTAATACTAAGTTACTAACAACTGATGGCTGCAACAAAAGTTTCAAATAAAAACATCACATCAGTAAGAGAGCAAACCTGTATCCACGATTGTTGGAGTGTCCCCAGCTGTTAAAGTCTCTGATTCAATGAACGTTATCTTCCCAGGAATATCAATATCGAATAGATGAATCTGAGATTACACATCAAAGATCAAACACCGCTATGAAAATGTAGGTACTCGCCCAGAAATGTTCATACCTTCCTGTGCTTTGCCAATAACTTCCCGTGAGCATCAAAGACACAGCAAGTGTTATACAGCCTATCACCTGACCGTTCAGGTATGGAGCCACCAACTATGGAGACATTCAGCCTCTTAGCAACTTCAGAGAGCATTGCCGTTGAAGGAGAAGCATCACCACCGGCGTCGATGTCCTCGGCGTACAGAGGGAAACTAGCATTCGAATATGGACTATTCCATATTTCCTATGCAGGACGCCTTCACTGTTAGCATTTGTAACGGTAGACTCACCAATCGCAAAATCCCCAGATTAGAGAATGGAATACTCACAGGCAAGACAACAAGTTTAGCACCCTTTCCGGCAGCTTCTTCAATCGCTTTCCGGGCATGCTCAATATTAAGCTGCTTATCTGCCGTCACTGCCAACTGGCACAGCCCTATGTTGAACTGCCGGAAGAAGAAGAAGACGATGATGATGATGGAGAAGAAGAAGAAGGAATCTATAAAACATCAAACATATATAAACACAAAAGGGCAAGAAATCAGAATTAGCTCCACCAGAATCTGTAAACCTTGCAAAGAGGAGGACTGGGCAAGGGAAGGGCCGGCGGTGCCCTAGCTTGCTCAGGCTTAAAAGAGGCAGCCATGACTGGAGTGAACAAGGTGCTAATTCGCCTCAAATTCGGAAGGTTCCCTCGGCGATTGTGTTCCAAGGGTTGGAGAAATTCCGTAAAGCAAGAGAAGGGAAAGCGATGAAGCTTGCTCGAATGGAAGGCTGTCGATATGGCTGACTTCATTTCCCTTTCGTCCTCTCTCGAATGCGAATAGCCAATAGCACCCCACCCCACCCCAGGGTTGGTGAACCGAATCTCGTCCTAACATTCGAATTAAACAACGCTCTAATTTGAATAAATTACTATGTTATCCTTTTATAAAATCGAAATTCATATAAGAAGTTGTGTATATTGACTGACTCAAACACTCACAAACACTCCCAAACATTCACAAACACTGGCAAACGTTGATCCGAAGAAGAACTCGAAGATCGGAAGCGTCGTTTGAGGTACGAAATCGAAAAAAGGCCATTAAAGGCCTCGGTGGCCACCCGATTCTGCCGAGAAAGGCCCCGGCCGGCCGCCGGTTTCTGCCGAGAAGGGCCCCGGCCGGCCGGAACAAGTTTCCGGCCGTAGCTTGTCTCGGCCGAAATCGGCGGCCGGCCGGTTTTTTTAGTTAATTTATCTAATTAGTGTAATTAGGATAATTAGATAATTATTAGTGAGTGATTAGTGTAATTAGATAATGTTAGTAAATATTTAGAATAATTAGATAATTGTTAGTGAGTGATTAGTGTAATTAGATAATGTTAGTGAATATTTAGGATAATTAGATAATTGTTAGTGAGTGATTAGTGTAATTAGATCATTGTTAGTGAGTAATTAGGATAATTAGTTAGGGTTTAGGATTTTGTTAGGAATAATAAGTGAATCTAGTTTAATAGAATGCAAATTTTATTAGAAATGTTGATTGTTTAAATGTAGTTTGTTAAAAAGATGGCGAAGATAAATGGTGGAGGTAAGTCGTACAGTCAGGATCCTATAGAGGAAGAAACAGATGAGATCCAGAAAATGAGAGGGAAAGGAAAGCAAGCGGGCATTTTAGATCGGATGAAAAAGTGAGTGATCATTGCTTCGAGGCGGAAAGAGGGAGAGGCAGCGAAGAAGAACAAAAAGTTGAAAATTTACAACTCCCCTGACCTGTACCCTCCTGTTACATACCCCGTGAGGGCGTTTCCGGAAGATGATGACGAGGATGAGGATCCACCGTCGGGGTTTGAGTACGAGGACACACAGACTTCCGCACACGGCTTCTCCGCACTTCGCTTCTACAACCTCGCCACATGCCTCCGCGAGTGTTGGCTTTATAGGAGGAAAACCTAGCTGACTTGCGCGGGTACAGGAGGAGGATGAGGCTGTCAGTGGAGTGGATTGGGAGGGACTTAGTCGTACTTGAGAGCTTACTACGGGGCTTTCATATAGTGGCCGAGGAGGCCGTTAGTGATCCCCAACTTTGGGGGTCACATTGCGCATTACTTGTGGCAGTCTGGAGAGGAATATAAGGATTTGAAGAGCTTCAGATATTTGAAGCGCCCTAAGAAATGGGATACGGTGAGCGACTTCGACGTCCAGACGAAGACCATTTGGCCGATCATGTAGGAGTCGGGACTTATTCACTTGGGCCATTGCATCTCGACCCACTGTGATGAGCCTCTGGTCTAGGCATTTGTTCAGGGTGGCAAAACTAACACCTTTCACATACCGTGGGGGAGATGATGATCACTTTGCACGACTTCTTCCACATTTTTTGGGCCCTGACGGCTGGACGACCGCTTCATAAATCCCGAACTCTTGTTGATTTGAGGATGGGTGTAGTTGAGTTGCTTGGTTTTGGGTCCGCTGTTGCGTTGGAGCGCCAGGTTAGAGGTGAGACTGTTGGCCCACCGCTGTATGATCACGACGCCATGCACGAGAGGGACATTGCTTTCTGTGTGTGAGTCGTAAGCATGTCCCTAATCTCGCTTTTCTCTTCATTTGTAAGTGCATTTTTTTCTTTGCTAGCTTCGGGATATGACACAAAAAATGATTGTGGTATGCTTTTGAGACTGTACGATTGCTGGTGTGGCCTACATCGTCAATAAAGAACTTCCACTCGCCACCTACGACTCAACACCTCACCGTTAGTTTGAAGGGGCAGTCACACTTCTTCGTCTTCGTAATCCGTTTCGGCGGGTCGCAATATGAGGATTTACGAGCAGGTCCCCGAAAGCAATACACACGGTACTCTCGCTTTGCCCTGTTTATTTTGTTTGATCATTTAGTCAACTTGAAATTAAGCGTCTGGGCAATTCGCTTTGCAGCTTCACAAGCTTCCTCGACAGTATCGTAAATATCGTTGGATAAAAAGTGTTCGGTGTAATTGATTCTGTCACCCTTACTCACCGATGGATCTCCCTACGTTATAAACACACAAAACATATGCTTACATTTTCAATTATCTACAGAATTTCGTATTAATTCAATATTTTTTATAACAAAATTATCGACTACTTACCGAATTTTTCATGCCGAGTTAGTGCATCCAACGAACGTTAAAAACAATATGAAGAATGTGATTATCTGAAAAATTATTACAGGATATCGTTAAAATTTTGGAAAAAATTGGGTTGGACCGAAATTCAGCCGGAGGACCACCCGGCGACATCGAAAAATCGGCTGAAAACCCATCCCGGCCGGCCGCAGATTTTGGCCGATTTTTCGGTGCCGCTTGATAAAATTCACCTAATTGTAAGGACACACGTACCGTGAGAGTGGTTTTTGAATGAGAAAATTTTGATAGTTTTGTTGTTACAAAGTTATTCGAATGAGTAAATTTGGATAGTTTCGTATTTACGAAGTTTAGGGCGTCATATAATTCGAACATTAGGGCGTCAAATAATAATCGTCTTGATGAATTACAGCATCCAAACTGGTCATCGATATTAAGAATTCTTTACGTGTAACGTTTTTTTTAATGTCACAATTTTCATAAGTTATCATCAGCATTTTTTATCCTATTTTGTCCATTTTGCCACGCGAATCTTTTATGCATGCACGTCATATCATCATTAATCTTAATCATTATTGAATATATTAAAAATTTAAATTTTTTTTCTTAAACTCTAATAATGCATGGACGGAATAGAACAAAAAACGCTAACAGCAAGTTTCGAAAATTGTAACTCAGATTATTTTGATAGAAAAGATAACTTTACAATATTAAAAAAAACAATTTAAACATAGAGGGTTTTTAATATCGATAACCCATCCAAACCCGATTCCATAAAAACCGACCCGATTCGTGACCCGCTCACCCCCAAGTAAAAGTCGCCGAACTCCTATCTCCAGCCGGAGAACTTGAAAAACAAAACACCCCATTAAACCTGACTCCGGCAGCAATGGCAACTCCCTTGAGAAATCTGTCCTTCCGCGTTCATCCTTCAGAGCTCGGCCCACTGACCAGCGCCATCACTTCCTGCCTTAAAACCATAAACCCTCGAAACCTCAACTATTCGTACATTAATCCCGCCCCTCTGAACCAATTCTCGCCCTACCTAGACTACAGCTTAGTTCTTCAAGTCATCAACACCCAATCAAACCCATACCATGCCCTCTTCTTCTTCAACTGGGCCTCAAATCCTTTACCCAACCCTAACAAGTACACTCATAATAACAAATGTTTCGTCGCCATTATCGACCTTCTTCTATCTCACTCCCTTTTTTCCATTGCTTCTTCCCTCCTCGAAACCTCTAACAAGCTCTCAGATTTCATGATCAGCAAGTTCATCACGGCGAATGGCCATCTGGGCAATGTAAAAGCTTCCATCTTTTGGTTTCACAGAGCGAAAACCATTGCGAATGGAGATTGCTTAAACTCCTGTAATGCCATTTTGGGTGCCATGTTGAAGACCCATCGAATTGGCTTGGCTCAGTCGTTTTTCGATCAGATTGTGAGCTGTGACAGAGTGAAGCCTGATGTTTCTACTTATACCACGATGATTAGAGGTTTTTGCAAAATGGGTATGGTTGAGAAAGCACGGAAGCTGTTTGATGAAATGCCTTGCAAGCCTAACTCGTTGACGTGTAATACATTGATTCATGGGTACTGTAAGAAGGGAGAGATGGACTCTGCCAAGGTAATATTCTACAGGATGATTGGCGATTCAGGTTGTTCACCTGACACAGTTACTTATTCTACTTTGATTGACGGGCATTGTAAGAAAGGCGAGTTTGATGAGGCATTGAAGTGGAAGAGTGAGATGATGAATCGGGGATTCAAACCGAATTTGCTGACCTACAATGCTATAATCTATAATTTGTGTTTGAGAGGAAACGTTGATGAGGCCAAGAAGCTCATAATAAAAATGAGGCTGAATGGAGTCAGAGAAAATACTGCAACTCACCTAAGCATCTTGAAAGGCCTTTCCAACGTAGGGAAGTCAGATGAAGTAGTACAGTATTTCAGGGAGCGATTCGGGAAAGAAATAAAACCGGACGGGAAAGCCCATGCTATTGTGGTGAAAGAGTACTGCAAGATGAAGAAACCGACTGCTGCGATCTCTATCTTGAAGGAAATGCATGCTAAAGGCATTAATTCGGATGTTTCAAGTTTCAACTCAGTCTTTAGAACGTTAATGGAGGTGGGAGAGCTTGGCATGGCAACGTATGTTCTAAAGCAAATGAAGAAGATGGGGTGCAACCCAAATTTCATATCGTATCGCACAGTGATATGTAACCTTAGTAAGAGCAATGGTTGTATGAAGGAAGCGGAGAAGATTGTCAAAGATATGGTCTCAGACGGAGTCCTTATGGACGCAAGCATTTACAGTAGTTTAATTTATGGATACTGTGAGGCAGGAGATGTCAGAATGGCAACCAAAGTTTTCGATGAAGCGATTAAGAAGGGGTACGTTGTCAGCTTAGAGGCTTTTACAGTGTTCATCAAACGGTTAATAAGTGAAAAGAAGGAAGTAATTGGTGCTGAGGATCTGTTAAAAAAGATGTGTAAGAGATGCGCTGTTGCTGATACTGCATGCTATCGGCAAGTCCTCGATGGATACATGGGAATCAGCCCCTAGCAGTCCGCTTTATCCTTTGAATATGAGTGACACCAACTCTAACTAAAGAATAAGACTTTAGACGAAAGAGATTATTATGATGTTGATGTTGGTAATGACAATGTAGGCGGAAATAAAGAATGGGTGCAAATAGGTTTCTGAAATTTACTTCCATTTCGGGCTCTCACGGTACGCAGTAGTTGAATACTTGGTAAGGATAATGATATTGTCAACATTCTCAATACAAATGAAAAAAGATGTGACAGATTTTGCTATGTATGATGGTAAGATTAGCAGTATGTAGCACTGGTAATCCTCGGTACTCCTGAGTCGCAAAACTTGCTGATTCAATTTCATTCATAATCACAAGTACACTAACATTACAGCAAAAAGCTATTTACACTAAACGGCAAGCAGCAGATTCGACCTCCAGTTGTAGAAAGTAAAACAAATGAGACAGATGGTTGGGATCCTATTGAAGCTCTCCCAGAGCTCTTGTTTTTAGAGGGAAAGGAAAAGAAAATGGTTTTCTCTAACTCTGTGTTCTTCTTCAATCCAAAGTAGTCTCTTTCCTCTTGGTAGAAAGCCTCTTCAAGAACTCATATGTGGTGATCATAGTTGCAGAAGACATGGACATACAAACCCACCTCGGCCCTAATCCTTTATAGCAAGCTGCAAATCCACCTTCATTCACCAAATTCCTTACCGTTTCTCTAACAGTCAATGGCTTCTTTCTCCCACATTCAAAGACCTGCAACCTCGTCTTAATCGTGTCAATAGGCATAGTCACAACAGCTGAAGCTCCACTTGCCATGGCTGCACATAACCCTTGCACCCCTAACATTGCTATCGAATCATGGCCATTGAACTTGAAATCAGAACCTCTATCATCATCATCATCTCTATTATCCTTGTAAGTAGAAGAGTTAAGACAGCTCCAAACAAATCTATGTGCCAGAGAGTAGGAAGACCACCAAACAGCATTAGAGGGTGCATATGCTAAGATTGAGATCCCAAAACCTCTATACAACCCTCTCAAACCATCAGCATACACAATCTTCCTACAAGCATCAATTCCATTCAGATAACCATAAGAATTTGTAAGACACGATTGTGCAACAGCGTTGTTGCAGCCACCGCTGCAACCTTGGACCATGAGCCTCTGGCTGACAACATCAATCGGCGTCCAAACAAGCTGTGCAGCCATGGCAGAGCTCATCCCAGCAGCAGCATTAGCAATTGCAATGGCACAAGTATCCGTAAACCCTAAATTAAGCGCAGTAGTCCCAACGCTGCTCTTAGTGAGCTCGAGGGCAGACATGTAAAGGGCTCGAGCTGGGACTGTTCCCATCAAAGAAAACCCAAAACCCCTGTAGAATCCTCGAATGCCTTCGTGGCTCATAATAGAGAGAGACAGTTTGAGAGATGAGATTTGAGTTGGGATGACCTGTAAACGAGTCTTGAGGACGACGGCCGGGTAGAGAGCAGCCGAGACGCCGGAAAAGAGTGCTGCCCCGAGAAAGAAGAACCTGGATTTGTCCAGCATCTGCCAGTCGATATCTGCTGGGATGTGAATCTCTGATCGTGAATCTTCTTCGGTGGCACCTGGGCTCATTTCGCGGGGAACTAAACGGGAAAACTCTTGACAAGTTATACAACTCCTAATTTGGTCTGGTGAATTGTGTTTTCCGACGGAGGAGACGAAATGGAAGGGGGAGCGAGGGTGCTTGCTGCGGCTACTGCAGTTGTTACAATTCCGAGGAGATTACGACGGAAATGAAATGGAAGAAACTAGACGGTTTTGGACTCCGGTTCTGGATCAAGGAAGAACCCTTCTTGGATGGGATCAAGGACCAATCTAGGCCTTTGGATCTATACATGATCTAAAAGTCTATATTAGTTATGGACAATATGATCATGTTCTATTTAAATAATCATATGTTGAAGTTGGGTTTCAATGAGTAGTTGGTGATTCGCTGGAGACTAAAGTATAAGGTAGCGGTGAATGCAAATTAGGTTGGTCTTATTGTCCTGGAATCTTATTGTAACGGTAGTCTGTGGTGGCATGGGATTTAAGGACCTATATTGTTTCAATCGAGCGATGCTCGGCAAGTTCTAGTGATAGTTTTTTACTAATAATACATCATTGTTGGGGCAGATTCTCAAAGCTAAATGCTTTCTGCAAGGAGACTTTTTATTGGCCAATTTAGGCTCAAACCAAAGTTTGACATGGTGAAGTGTAGTGGAGCAACGACAGTGGTGCAATTTGGGTATCATTGGATAGTGGGCAATGGTTAACAAATCCGTCCCGTGTGGATGCAACGAGACGATAGCCTACAGGTTGAAACACGGTCGCCCTTGAGGCATGAGATTTATGAGTGGGCTCTTTGTTTCTACCTAGTGGCTATGAATGGGATGAGGATCACATGAAGAGTCTCTTTCACCCGCAGGAGGTTGAGGAAGTTTTGCCTATGTTGGTGGTGATAGGCCTGGAGGATAGCATTGTGTGGCATTACAAGAAGACTGGAGCTTATTTTGTTCAATTGGCGTAATGCTTATTGCTCAGACCGATGTGTGAGTACGTATGGTTTGCGGGTTATAGGCGAGTGGCTGAAATGTGTCATCTGGATCTTCCGCCGAAGATCAAACATTTTGCATGGAGGACGCAAGGGGGTGCTTGCTAGGAGAGACTCGCTACAACAGTGCCATGTTCGATCTGGTGCCTTTGAGTTGTGGGACCTGTGATAGAGAAATAAAGAGTACATAGCACCTGGTTTTAGGGTGCAATTTCACTCAAGAGTGTTAGATGGAGGTTGGACTTCGAAAAGTGGTGGATGGCTTTCTGGAGCGTAGCGATTTGTGGGATGAGTAGTTTATTGAAAGAGCTATCAGCGGCCGACATTCATCGGGTTTTGGTAGTCGCGTGGGCACTTTGGCGGGAGCAAAATGGGAGAGTTTGGAGAGTCAAAACCCGAATGGCGCGAGATGTGGTGTAGGGGGCAACGAAAACGTGTGATGACTGTAGATTGACCAAAGAGAGACAATGTGAGGTTAGTACGGTGAATTCTCATTTGATGTGCCTGAAATGCATTCGTCCATTACATGTTATGTTAAGAATAATGCCAATGCGATATAGTTTGTAGAGTTGGGTAAGATGGACATCATCATTTGTATCTGTGACGAGGGAAGGGGTTTGGTTTGCTATAAAGTGATGTTGAGGCAGGGTGTTCAGGTGGTGAAGGAGAATAAGGCCCTAGCTATGCGGGAGGGGTTGATGTGGTGTTCTGAGTGGGCAATGGAGAGGGTGAAATTCAAGGCCGATGCTCAGGTGGTAGCCAGTGTCGTCCTGAGAGATGTTGAGGAGGACTTTTTGGAGTTCAGAGATATTATCAAATGTTGTAAAGATATCTTAATGTCAAAACTGTGTTATTCGGTTAATTTCGTAAGGAGGGATTCTAGCGAGCTTGCTCATGTGTTAGCTAAATAGTCAAAGTTTTTGAAGTCACCACTATTCGGGAGACACTTCCTTTTTTGTTGAATACTTATTTGAACAATGTATGATTTGCGATTGATCGCATTACTAGCAATTAATAGGCGAGTCAACAATTAATTAACCAATCGTCGGACTACGTATCGTCGAAAATAATCAAAAACGAAGAGTGAACGTTTAGGACATTTAAATCATTCACTTCATTTTAGAGTAAATAATAATAATAAAAGAGTGAAACATCACACAGGGAGTTTCATTTGGCCCATTAGAATAGGGTCTAATTTCAAATGAGCTTCGTTTTCTAGGTCATCACTTATGAATTTGTAAATATGTTTTAACAAAACTAAAACTAACACTTAACTCTATGTGGGCGGGTGTGCTTAGAAGCCCAATCTGCCACCAAATTATGTTTTATTATTATTCTTGGACTCGCATTTGTTATATTGTTCTTGTTTACAAAAAATCATCAAAGCCAAAAGAATCAAAACCTACACGCATCCTTACATGAGAGTTGCAAACCCCTAGCTACCGTAAAACCCTAGCTGTCGGCCGTGTTCGCTCGTCGTCCTCCTCCCCGTCTCCACTCACCCTTGATTTTTTAGACACGTAAAGATCATTTGCTTCTTGACTTCTTGTTTTGCTCTTGTATAAGATTTGTTTTTCTTTCTTTTTTGAGAGCCGTCCATGTTCCCTCCCCTACAAAATTCCCATCGTAATCCACCCGATGTCAACCAACACTGTTTCTACCAATGTCGCGGAGCTATCACTGGCCGATCTGTCGGAACTAGAGCTCTCCTTGGTCGGTCTTGTCGTTGCTGTACCTGTGTGGGGTTACCGGTGGTGCGTTGTCGGTGAGCTCCTTACCCGCGAGAAGAGTAATTTCTCAAAGATGTGATGCATCCTGCCTGGCGTCGTGCTGCCAGGTTGAGGCGGTGACAGCAACACACCAACCACGGTGGGTCACCAGACTGGTGATGTTGAAGAGACAAACTGGTGAGGAGCCAGTACACCGCAACAACAACTTCTCTGTCACCGGCTTTTTATTCATGGTTTCTACTTTCTATGTTTTCGTATTGGAACTTGGTGTACTTGCTATTTGGTTTGGTTTTGCTACTATTAGTTTCGGTTGAGTGTTAGTGTCTTTTTGTTTGGCCCGAGTCGGCTATGGCATAGAGAATGCCTGTTAGGAGAGTAAGGATTAGGGCAGTCAGCTTTTGTTGAAAGCCTATGATTCGTGTACTCCCGTCTGTGGGACCTGCACCTCTGGTGGCTTGTACATCATTGCTATTTTGGTATCTACCGAATTCGTATAAATGAGCGTGCGTATGTTGTCCAACAAAAGCATCAAGGCCTCTCTCTCATTGAATCGTTCTGTTCAGACTTGACTAAGTCCATCTTCATCACAAAATTCATTTAGCAATTTCTAATTGTATTCACATTTTCATATCAACAAAATTTAGCAGTCAATTTATTGAGCAATTTCTAACCACCTACATCCCTACAATCTTTAGCAATTTCGAATAAGTATTCATGTGTTTCTTCACAATTTTTTTCACCAATGATAAATTAGTAATCTATATAGTATTTTGAACTTATCAATATTTTTCTTAAAAAGTGAACCTTAGCTTAGAGCATTTACATTCCTAACTTTTTAGCAATTGTTAAGTGATGTGAAGGATGATGTGGCACCACTTAAGCAATTCCTAAGAATGGAGGATTGCTTGCTAATTTAGCAAGTCAATTAGTAATGCCACCTAGGCACATTGATCCATCATTTAAGAAACGACATTAATGATAAAATAAAATAATTTAATTTTGTGTAATTTATTTTGATAAGTGAGATAAGATATATACGGATACATGCATATATGAAACAAAGCTGAACAATATGAACTGCAATTTGTATGATACAAAAGGTAAACAATATATATATATATATATATATATATATGTAATTTGTTCACCTACAACAGAGAAGAAGTGAAATGTGATCGCGGGTTACATGCATCGAGACTAATGATGTCGAGGTTAGAGAAATACTTCGCGTGCCCTTTTAGGACGTGCAAGTTTGAGAAGAAGTGTGAGGTGGTGGCAGCCGAGAACTCGGTGAGGCGCGAGATGAAAGCTTGAATGGAGACGAAGCTTGTTGAGAAGTATTCTAAAATGGCTGCTCAGCAAGCTAAATGGGAACTTGAGAACAAAACCATCAATAAGCTTGAAGGATAGACACATAAATGATTTGAATGCTGACTTGGATGTTGCAAAATGGGAGCTTCAGGGACATGGTAATGGTAAATGTATTAAGCGAAGAAGGTGATAGTGTATAATGTTTATGTACCTCTTATGCGAAGTTGAATAAAAGAAATGATTATCTTTACAAAATGGTCATTGTTCTTTACTTTCTTTTTCATTTGAACTCATTGAATGGTCAAAAGTGGTTGTTGCCCTGCCAAAATCTTCATAAAGTTGGTCAAAAACTGATTAAATGATAGACGAGGCCGAAAGCTACAGGCATGTGGTCAAAAGCTGCACAAAAGAGGTCAAAAGCTGCAGGGCCGTGGTCAAAAGCTAAATAGGTGGGGGGAATCTTGCAGATTAGTGGAGGGAATATGCTACATTTTTATTACCCCTCCCTTCTATTTAATCCCAGACCTTCAATACTCAAAACTCATAAGTTTTGAACACCCATTTCCAAAGTCTATTTTTTTAGTATGATTCTCCTTTCATCCTTTCTTGATGAGTGTTTTGAAAACCATACCAGACCGGTCAATTCAATCGGTCTGAACGTGAACCAATCACTCAGCCGGTTTGATGCAATAGAATTTGACAGCAATAAGAAGTCGGTAGGCACAACCAGTTGAACCACTGATTCGAGGTTTACCGGCTGGTTATTAGTAAATCATGGTTCAGATGTTACTTAAATATTCCTATGCTTGTAAAATTGAGATCAAGTTGTTTGGAATGAGATTTGAACGCAGGTTTGGTGGCCAACAGTCACAAGCATTAGCCAGCTTGACCACCATCATTTAGTGATTAAAGTTGTAGTTATAATCAATATTTCGAATACAAAATCACTATTAATATAACAATAATTACATAATTAATTCAAGCTTCTATAATGAACGTCATTTATGAGTTGATAAATTTATAAAATTTCTTGAATTGTGAAATTTAAATTATATTTTTCATTCTTTTGATAAATTCTGATATGAAGTTGAATATAATTTGATACATTACATGTCTTCATTTGTATATAAGTTCTCTTTACACTCCAGTATGATCTCAGTTCGATGTAAATTTTGTGTGGTATGGTATTTTGATATAAATAAATTAATTTACATTTATTTAATATTCAAAACGCATTGAACCTTATACTGTTAGCCTCACCGGTATGATCTCTGGTACGGTTCTGAAAACATTGTTCTTGATAGATAAAGGGGATTACTAAACGACGCCCTGCTTTTTACGAACCAACGCCCTAATATCGTACAATTATTTTAAAGTTTGGGTAATTACTCTAGTAATTGTTAATTACACATATATCGTAATTAATTATTACGTAACTAAGGATTTAATTATTAACGAATTCAAATTAAAATCAATTAGTAGATACACAGATCATTTGTATATTCATAATTATAGATATGATAATTAAATATCTTTACGAATTTCATAGTTCAAATAGAATATTTCGTAAAAATAGACGATAATATTTATAAATTCAATTTCCCTTATTAATATTGTAAAATTCATAACATAATATTTTTAAATATCTCATAATTACCATGACTAAACCCTAATTTCCGAAAATGAATTACAAACAATTACTAGATCGGTAATTCCTAAACCGTAACCGTAGAATCATGAACTCTACACCTTAAACCATAAACCGAAAAGCATAACCCCTAAACCCTAAATCATAAATCCTAAACCCTAAACCGTAAACCATAAATCATAAAGCCTAAACCCTAAATTCTAAAAGTTAATGCCTAAACCATAAATCATAAACCCTAAACCCTAAACCCTAAACCCTAAACCCTAAACCCTAAAACTTAAACCCTAAATCCTTAAAGATAAAGCCTAAACCCTAAATCATAAACCCTAAACCCTAAACCTAAACCCTCAACTCTAAATCATAAACCCTAAACCTAAACCCTAACTCATTAACCGTAAACCCTAAACCCTAAACCTTAAACCCTAATATCCTAAAAGTTAAAGCCTAAACCCTAAACCCTAAACCCTAAACCCTCAACCCCAAATCATAAACCCTAATTCCCAAACCCTAAATCATTAACCCTAAACCCTAAACCTTAAACCCTAAATCATAAATTCTAAATGTTAAAGCCTAAACCCTAAACCCTAAACCCTAAAAGTTTAAGCCTAATTCCTAAATCATAAATCATAAACCTTAAATCCTAAACCCTAAAGCTTAAACCATAAATCATAAAGCCTAAACCCTATACTTTATAGCCTAAACCCTAAACCCCTATACCCTATACCCTATACTCTATACCCTACACCATATATCCTATATTCTAAACCCTATATACTAAACCCTATACTCTATAGTCTAAATCCTATACCCTAAATTTGTAAATAGTATTTTAAAATTGTAAATAATTATGATAAATTAATTAATAAAATATTCATAAACTGAATTTTGTTTATAAAAATATTGGAGTTAATTTACTTAATTTTATTTAATTTATAGAAAAAAAATTATATTACTGTACGGTCGGCGTTGACCGCCGACCATTATTAACCATGAACGGCGTTGACCGCCGACTACTAAACCGGACGATCGGCATTCATCGCCGACCAGCCTTCACGACGGTCGGCACCCGACGCCGACGGCCTATATTTTTTTTTAAATTTTTTAAAAAAACAGAAAAATTGTATTAAAATTCTTTAATTTACGTTTAATTTTATCTAAATTTTATTCATTTAAATTAAATTTATTTAGATTCTTTTTATCGAAGTTTACTTTTAATTATTTCTTATAATTTAAATGTAGTTTAATATATATAGTTTATTAATATATTTTTTTAAAATCTAATATCAGTTATATATGTTTGTTAATTTCAATGTAATTTTAATTATTTGTTTTTATTTAAACCGTCCCTTAATTATAATTATGTGTAATTTAATTTTCATTTTAATATAATTTTTTTCTTTTAAATATAATTTCGTTTATATGTTTGTTAATTTAAATGTGATTTTAATTATGTTTTTTTATTTCAACCGTCCCTTAATTATAATTATTTGTAATTTAATTTTCATTTTAATATAATTTTTTTTCTTTTAAATATAATTTCGTTTATATGTTTGTTAATTTAAATGTAATTTTAATTATTTGTTTTTATTTCAACCGTCCCTTAATTAAAATTATTTAAATCACTAATTTATTATACATTTTTTTATTTAATTCTCATTTGAATCTATATATTTTTAGTTTAAACTTATTTATATTTCTTAATTACTGACAAAACTTTTATTCATCTATGCAGCTGAAGATCACTATTTTTTTAACACGGAAGACTGACGTGCATTCATGAGTAACTCGGTTAGTTTTTGATGTTGTACTAAATGTATGATTGATTATTATGAATTAGGGTTTATTGTTTATTGTGGACTCATACAACATTGTGGATAATAATTATCAAGAGAGCTATAGTGATGATGATGATGTTGAGGAGCCGTTGAACTACGGTGTTTATTTTGTCAACGGGGTGTTTTACGACACAGTCGATGACGGATGTGCTGCGGCTAAGGACATAGCCCTAGGCTTAGGGTTTCAATTGACGCGTGGCTCGCATAAGAAGAACCCGCGTGAAGAAGAAAAGCGTTTGTACCTATACTGCTCCCATGGTGGCAGGAGCTCATCGCAATCCACAACGACTTCAGAGTCTTCGCGTACGACTACAACATCCTTTACAAGTTGTACGTTCATGGTGTGTGTGCGGCCTACCTCTGTTGACGGGGAGTGGAAATGGAGGATTGACACCGTTAAAGATGATGTTAAACGCGGGATTTTTAGGTCACTTCACAACCACCAGTTTGAGTTGTGGCGTGAAGGTACACACCAACGGAATCAGTTTACCGACAAGATGAAAGATCAGATTAGACAGTTGGAGGAGAACCATGTGCCCCCAAAACAGATGCAGAGCATTCTGAACAATGAGTACGGCCGGCGGATCAACATCAGACAGATTTATAACGAGACAGTCAAAATACGGCGGAGTAGGTTGGGAACCATGAACCCCATGCAATGGGCGGTGACAGAGGTGGTCAACCGAGGGTACTTTACGAGGTACATAAAGGATTCTAGCGCCCATGTCAGTCATCTGTATGTGTCACATGCGCAGTCAGTTCGCATGTTGCATGCTTGGTATTTTGTGATCCTCATCGACTCCACCTACAAAACCAACATTTACAAGAAGGCGGTTGTGCAGTTTGGAGGCGTGACACCGGTGAAAAAAAACTTCAATATAGATTTGGCACTACTTGAAGATGAGACAACCGAGTCGTACACATGGGCATTGAACCAATTACGTTTAGTTCTTGGGGGTCGTGTGCCGAATGCTTTCGTCACTGATAAGGAACGTGGACTGGCAGTTGCACTACAAGATGTTTTTCCTAATTTGGCACATTTGCTCTGTGTGTGGCATATGAAGCGGAACATCGAAGGCCGGGTTACGCGGTTGTACGATAGAGATGTAGCTGAGAAATTCGTACGGGGTACGTGGGGGCAAGTGCTAAATGCAAAAACGACACAAATGTTTTTCAAAAAATGGAGTGATTTACAAGAAGGTGGGTGGAGCGAAGAGCTAATTCAATATCTTGCTTCGGAGTGGCTCCACTGCAAGCACAAGTGGACGCGTTGCTTCACGACAAAGGTGTTCCATTTTGGCAACACAAGTACGAACAGGGTGGAATCGGCGCACTGATCCTTCAAGGCTTGGCTGCACACCTCGATCAGCAAGGCTGACCGGCTATTCCGAGCATACGACCGCCTTATGGCCGGCCAAGTACTGGAGATACGAAAGTCCCTAAAAGACTCACGGATGAAGGTACGTACGGTGGTTCGACTGCAATGTGCATGTATTTTTCAATACACGCTTTTAATAGCCGGTATTTTGTTCCTTCGCAGTCCTTCGTCATTTGGGAGAAACCTTACGGGAAGTTGAACAGGATCGTGAGCTTGTGGGCGATCGAGCAACTAGTTGAAGATCGGGCTTTGGTTAGGTCATGCACGTGCGTCATTCGGATCACAAAGGGACTGCCTTGTAGATGTGAAGTTCAACGGTGTTTGGAGGAGGATTGATTGCTGTACAAGAGGCACATGTTCGCGCTGAACGCGATATTTGGCGCGAAACAGTCGAGGATGTGGAAAGTTTGGGGGAGGCACATGTTCGCGCAGCAACCAGACTCCTCCAGTCCCAGCTATATCCAGAAGCGGAGGGTTTGCAGGATCCGAAGACATTCGGCGCTCCGAAAGGCAGACCACCACGGTGGCAAAATGCAAGGGAACCTTCATGGTGGGAGAAGGTTAAATCTGCTACCTCACGCAACAAGAAAACTGGTATAAACTATGTGCTTGTTCATTCATGTGATTTGTACTTGGTTACTCCACCATTTAGCCTCCTCACCCATTTACTCTCTAAATAGCAGGTGCGCCTACGGGAGGTAGACAACGTCAATTCACTTACTCTGATTATATTTCGCACAGTGTAAGAGACCTACTCATTGACTGGTACAATCCCGGGGCCGATGGTAACTGTGGCTTTCGCATTATGGCGCATCTTGTTTATGGAAATGAGGAGCGGTACTCTGAGTTAAGGGAAGAGCTCTGGGGCCTTCTGTCATCTGGGTGGAACGCTGGGTACGAGCAAGTATATGCAGCATCGGGTCAGGATCAAGAGTACGTGAAGAGAAGGGTGTTGGGTACGACTGAGTTCTGCGGACCAGAATTCTGGATGTGGGATGCCGACCTTATCGGACTCGCATCCCGCTATAATTGGGCATTCGTGGTGTACGCATCGTCTCGGGCGCCGGTTAGTCAGCACACATTTGGGACGACTTACTTATCGCTGCGTGCCCGACACGTTCAGCGTCCAGATCGAGTTGTGGAGCTGGTTTGCACGGGCAACCATTGGTTACAGATCCAGTTGGCTAAGGTGGACGGGGTGCGGCCAATGCCGCCGTTCCATCCGGTGTGGGCAGGGGTCGAGGGGCAGACTCGCACAGCATTGTGACGTGACATGTATCGGGATGAACTGCAGCTGTATTTCGATCGTGGGGGGCATAATCCCAACTCCCCTAGTGTGGGAGTTGATGATGTTTTCGATGTTTCTGAATGAGGGTTTATGTGTTTATGTGTTTATGTGTACCTCTTTCAATTAAGTCATGAATAATGATTGATATCAACTATATGTTCATGTGTACGTCTTTGAATTATGTGCAGAATAATGATTTATAAGAACTATCAACTACTGTTAACGTCTTTCAATTATGTCCTGAATAATGATTTATAAGAACCATGACACAAAGTTGGGGATAACATAAAAGTCGAGTACATAAATCCAGATCATAATGCAACATAACTAATAACTGGAATGATAATGTCAAAAGTCTGAAAATACAATCCCAACATAAGTCTGAAAATACAATCCCATATCCAAAATAAAGTACATAACAATACTAAAATAGAAACCGAGCGTCTACGGGGCGTACTGAGACCACAACCCTACATGCCCTCCACGATATCGTAGTACTCTCCCGCCCGCTCGATGAACTGGGCCCTACCACCTGACATGTGAAGGGGGGCCATCCCAGCGCAGTAAGCTCGCATATCATGCTCTGGAGCCTACATAAAAAGACATAATGATGATTATAAGGACAATTGTAATCAGAAGATAAAAAAATAGCCTGATCTGGAACGTTACGAACCATAGGTGGTCGGGGCATATCAGGTGCACGGGTGGGGACAATCTGGGGGTGTGTACGGTCGAGGTACCACGCCATGTACTCCGGGGAGGCATTACCGTCAGGCGATCCCACTGCACTAGGGGTGCTGAGGTACATCGGGGCCAGCAAATGCACAAACCGGCTGTAGTCAAACCTGGAGTGTCTGACCACGTACTGCGTCCCATCTGCCGGTCGAGAAGCTAACTCTGGCGTGAGAATGGAATCCGGGATCGTCTGACGGTAGCCGTGCTGACGCAACACACGACTCGGATCGTGGGGCTCGACGTAGTCGAATGCATGTATGCCCCCACTGTACATGGACCACCGAGCCTCACCGTTGAAGTCTGGATGACCGAATGACATCCAATCGACATGGGCATGTGTCATCCCATCCAAAACAGATCGCAGTGTCTCTAACCTCAAATCCGAATCAGCTGCTCTCTCAACGATCCGAGGTCCCTCCCACCTCCCTGCAAGTGCCTCGCCTGGTGCACGTGAGGCCAGGGTCTGCCTACAACGCAAGCTGGGGAAGTACTCGTATATCCACGACTACAATAGAGTAAGGGAACCTGACAGGGAAGTAGAGCCCGCTCTATAGGCAACCCCGAGCTGCCTGTACAGGAAAGCAAGTGTAGCCGCACCCCAACTGTACTCTCTCGTCATCCGCACATCTCGTAACCCCTCGAGAACCCCAATACGGACACGGTTCTGGCTCCTGTCACAGAATACCATAGAACCCAGCAAGGCCATCAAGTAACAAACTGCTGTGCTCGCATCGTCAAGGTCTCCCGCCTCAGCAGCCTCTATTAGGTGGTCAAGATGAAATCCACCAGCTCGTAGCACTTATGCCTGATCTCATCCCCATCAACGTTAAGCATAAAGGCGAGCTGGGTCACATACGCCCTATCACCCTCTGAACTGAGCTGTGTACCTCGAATGGAGAGCCGCAGCAGGTACAAGACGTCATGTAGGGTAATCGTGGGCGGAGGCGGTGGCGGGCGGAGGCGGAGGCGGCGGGGGCAGTGGCTTGCGGTTTCGCCGACGGCGGTTTCAGAGACAGATTTGAGAGAATTTCGTTTCTGAAAGTTTACGAAAAATAGGTAGTGTGTTTTATTCGACCTCAACTGGTGTATTTAAAGAGGAAGTTAGAAGGGTATTCGCGTAATTTTACGTTTGTTAATTTAATAATATTAAAATCTAGGGCGTTTCTTAGTAAAATTTAGGGCGTTTTTTAGCAGTCCAGTAGATAAATGGTTGACTTCGCACTCTCCTAGAGGGGGCAATTTTTTTCTCGAACATCGGAGTTGAGGAGTTGGTGGTCTATCAGAGAGTGAAGATCAACAACGACATACGCCCGAGTGATTCCGGTGTTTCATAAAAAATGAAGATCCCCGAGGATACCATCCTCTGGAACGTATATTATTGTCATCCTATGATGACTAGTGTTAGAATCGTCGAGTACTGTTTCCGACCATGCACCGATGAAGACTCTTTCAATGCTCTTTATTGTATGGTGGCAAATTCCCAGGCGTTCAACAACCCAGAGCTGTTTCAAGTTTGGTTGTGTCATCTAGGGAGATTCTAGTTCCGGTGGCCAATCCTTAAGTACGAGTTACTTTAAAAATTTTGGTTCACATAACATGGAGGACACCTCTCATTATGTTAGACACAACAACACAGATTTTGTAGCCGAAAACAAGGTTGACGACGAGGTTGAGTATGAGCCTGAAAACAACACTAAGGAAAGGGATGGTAAGGCCTCGAGTGAGGATGACAGCGACATGCCTATTGGTCCGCTAAATCAATAAGGGGACGATATTCATGTCTTACTCCGTAAAGGAACTGCATCATCGTCTCGTGCCCCTCCACGATAGTACACTCCATCCGAATTGTACACAACTTTAGGGGACAACATTGACGAGGTGATGACTGTGGACCATTACCAGGGTGGTCCTAAAATTTTAGATTTTGACCCCACCCGAGAAGATTTCTACATCGGTCAACGGTTTTACACAAAGAAGGAGGCAATTCTTGCTCTCAAGCACTAGGCCCTCTAGAAGAATTAAGCCTTAGGAACTGGAAGTTAGGTGTTATTTGTACAAAAAAATCATTTTCCATTGAGGTTACACATGAACAACAGAGCGGATGATGGGTTATTGACCGTGCGACAATGGAACCCACATCACAAATGGGATGGCAGTGAGCACAACGTCGAGTCCACCCACCTTGATGTGAATGTAATTATGGATGCGATAATGCACTTAGTAAGGATGCAGCCACACTTCAAGATTAGGTTGGTGCAAGATGAGATTGCACACATGTTCCAATGACAGATCTTGTATAGAAATGCATGGTACGGAAAGAAGCGGGCAATGGAAATTACTTATGAAGATTGGAGGAGTCATACAAAAAAGTTCCAGATTTCTTCAGTAAAGTACAACATCGTAACCCTGGCACACATGTCCAGTTCCGCCTGGACGACTTTGTCATTGGCGGCGAGGAACTTAAGCAATTCTGGTTTGTATTCTGGAGCTTCTGATCGTGCATCGACGGTTTCCATCATTGCCCACCTGTGTGGGTTGTGGATGGCACCTTCCTCATTGGAAAAGATAGTGGGACCCTGTTGATGGAAAGTTCATTTGATGGTGACTACAACATCTTAACTCTCGCTTTTGCCATCATCGACAAAGAGAGTATCAATTCTTGGATGTTGTTCTCCTGTTGCATCCAAGAACTAGTGACAGATAGGCATAACGTCTGTGTCCTATCGGATCACCATGCCAAGATAAGAGCTACGAAGGACCAAATTTGTTGAGGCTGGTTTTGGAGATGGTGAAGTCGACACTACGAAAGCAGTTACAACAACCATGTCAAGGAGCCCAACATCAAGCGAAGATTGAAGGCCATATGAAAACTGTCGGATTCATACCCCACACTTCGTTCCCATTTTGAGTATTATGACAAAGTAAGTTTTGTTGCAGTGAACGAAAGATAGAGAAGGAGGTTCAATTCAAATCTTACTTAATTTCTTGCCACTGATGCAATTTTGGGCATCTGAAAGATAAATTGGGTCACGAAAGACCAAGCGATGTGGAGCAAATGTGTTGATGTCGAGCTAGGGGCATGTGCTTTGGCATCATGACAACGAACATGGCTGAAACTTATGTTTATTCAAGTAACTAAGTATTTTGATGAGAGGCGCAAAAAATACGCTGTTGACATTCGTCAAAATGAATATTGGACTGAGAGGTGCTGTCTGAAAATCTGTGAGTGTAGTATCAATGGAAAGACTCACACGGTCAGGGGATCATGTGTGTGTCAGAAAATGTGTGAGTGTAGTATCAATGACACAACAACCATGTGTGCGTCAGCAGACATCGCCAAATCCTCACAGCGATAGTTGGGGATCCACTGAAAGACAAAAGGAAAAATTGTCCAACCATCTGGAAAGGGGACTACTAACACGAAACAATATTACGCACTAGCTCTTACCATGAACGGTGTGCCCTCATCAAACATCTATACTCTAGGAGCAGAGATGCTAACTCCTGTCGTGCATCCAGTTCTTGAACAGATGTAGGCGAGTACGACCCACACGGCCTGAAGCATCTAGTCCTCTAAGTTTGTCATTATGGACTCGTCCCACTTTGGACACGAACCTCTCTATTGCCCATGCATTTAGAAGCACAGTCCAACCACCTATGTCACACGCCCCCTTTGTAATGGAAGACTCCAACCTAAACGCTGAATGGTCGAGCTCTCGGTACAACCAATATAACATCACTGCCCTCAAGCGAACGACCTCTCCTCTATCAACACTAGTAGATATGACAGGTGCATATACACAAACGACCTATCCGTGAACATGAATGCCCCAATAGACGCCAACATGTACGCTCGTGTATACTGTCCTAGTGTACGCCCATCATCGGCTGGAATATTTTTTGGCTTCTTGAACGTGAACATCAGCCACCCGATCCTCGTTCGTCCGTCATGTAGGAAATGCTTCGCTAATAGCCTCATACCCAAAACCTCATTGACCAAGTCTAGCATTTGTGCCACAGAACGATCGACAAGGGCATAGACAACATCGCCATCCACTAGCAGATCCGTAAGCATCACCACATCTTCCAAAGTCAACGTGCACTCCTCATGGTACATGTTGAAAGTGTTCATCTCTGACCTCCACCTCTCTATTGACGCCGTGATAAGATGCGGATCCGACATACGGGTTGCGAGGCCAACAACCGATAGATGTTCGCCGACCTCCAAGAATGGGCGGAAGTTACTATGGTATCGGGGGAATGTGAGACGTCCTACGACACTGTAGGGTGACACTAGGTTCCTATTCGATGTTATAAAATAGTCACTATGTAAGGAATCTAAAACACTATGTAGTTATTAGTATTCTCTAACATAATACTAGACAATTACTAATATTCATTAACATTAGACATTAATTAATAATATCTAACAAAATACTAAGTAATTACTAATATTATCTAACACTAAGAAATTATTAATGTTCTTTACGAATTATGAGAATGGTACCCACCTCATTATCGAATATATCACCGAACGATGTCGGTTGTGGTGGCCCAAAAATATCAGGGTCGACACACGGGAGGTGTTGGTACATACAAGTAATCCATCCTACAACGAAACAAAATATTATTATTCGAAAAAACTAAAAATTTACAAAATTCAAAATTAAAATTACTAATATTAGCGACTAGTTGCTTGCAGAACGAGGACTCGTTGTCGGTACCGAAAAACAAGGGAGGAAGAATGAGAAATAGTGAATTGGTGTGGAATGAAGGAGGAGGGGAGGGGTATTTATAGATCCACCGGAGGCATATTAGAGCGCTCGGGGTATAATAGGATGTGCATAGCACACCATAGCATGCTCGCACGTCCTAGGGTGCCTCCAACGGCTCCAACCCGAGGACGCGCCGCACATCCTAGGGTGCATCGCGCACTGTAGGGGCTCGTAATGGTCATTTTGTGTAATTTAGGTTTCCACTTGATAACCTACGTAATTTTCTATTTAATCGTGCCTAAAAAAATTTCCCACTTTTATTTAATATTTAGTATTCTTGTTTCTCATTCTTGTTAATTGAACTTTAGATCATCTCCATCTCAAAATTTATTTTGCAATTGCTAATATGAATTTTATGACCACATAACCAAGTTTAGCAATTATTTCATTTTATAATTTTTAAGTCACCTCAATCCCTACAA
Organism: Linum usitatissimum; assembly: GCA_030674075.2. Lineage (NCBI taxonomy): Eukaryota > Viridiplantae > Streptophyta > Magnoliopsida > Malpighiales > Linaceae > Linum > Linum usitatissimum. The sequence goes on from JAUJYP020000780.1 coordinate 2,810,901, forward strand.
TGTTTTATAATGAAGATATTATAATATATTAGATCATTAATTTATTTCTATAAACTAATTTTTATTGGAAAATCTTATCTCATTAGTTAACTATGTATAATGCTAGTCAAGGTGGCATTGTTAATAGCCTTGTTAATTTAGCAAGTACTCATCCATCCCTATCAATTGCTTATTGGCTACCACCTCACCTTATGCTTGAGTTAGCAATTGCAAAAAATCTATGGATGAAGGTGATCTTAAGGCCATTATACTCCATTGTTATTGGCTCTTTAGATGGTTCACTGTAAATTTTTTATGTACTTTTGAAAAATAGTTGGGCCACTCATTTTAGAACAGGGCATTCGAAGTCGATTAAACCGCCCTATTTAGGTGGATGTCCCGCTCGTGCTCTATTTGTAGTTTCACCAATTATCGATGCTTGATGTATATTTTTTTATATAATAATAATTGATTTATGGTGAGGTCTTCGGTACTCACGACTTATTGAATACTCCTAGTTTTAGAATTTGATCTCAATCGTTCATTATAAAATTAAATCTCAGCCGTTCGGTATTTTTAATTTCTGAATTTAATTTATATTCTAAAATAAATGCCTTAAGGACCACTTGACTTAATTCCAATTAATATGCGATACAGTTTACTTTTATCTTACAGTTTGATGTTTCGTGTTGATATTTTTCATATGTGAACATCTCAATATTAACATTGCACTTACGAATCACTTTAAGTTTGTGAATTAAATTTTTGGATGGATAAACCTAACATCATCTATGGATTTACGTTTAGCATATAGACCTTTCATTTACCAGTTACTTAAAGAATCAAACAAACTGTCACTCGTTACTCGATAAATCAATTGATACTAAGCAACATTTAACATAACATTACACATTCAAGCATTTGTGCTTTGTGGATCTCGCACTTCTTTTCGTCATGTTTCAACGTCTGATTTATAGAACTGGTGATTGTGTAAATCAGCTCCATAAATACAGCCATCATAACGTTTTGAGATCTGATGTTGGGATTTTGATGAATATGATGAGTTCTATATGATGAATGTTGTGTTGTTATTTGACGGTTGACCTATTGTTATAGAAGAATAAAAGCTTTTCAGAACTACTAAGCTTAATTTATTATTGTCTTGTTGTTTCTGTTGCTTTTTATGTCCTCATTGTTGAATTGTAGATGTCGTTGTAGAGTTGGAAGTTGTTGATGAAATAGAAGTTGGTGTCGAAGCAAACATCCATGTCGGCGTTTACGGATCCTTTTTCTGGCATAAGTTTAGCGATTTTAATTAGTTGCAACATGTAATTTGGTTTGAAACATGCAGGATTCACCACAATCTACTTAGCTACTCGTGTTAAGGGAAGCCGAACCCATTTGTATTTAAGATTGTTGAGAATGTGCTAAAGCAATTAACATCATCTAGCATTCATAGTGGGCTAGGCTCAGATAATGCATGTAATGGAGCAAATCATTTTGAAAGACTATATATGATAAGAGATAATCCGCCAATTGCATATCCCAGTGTCAGGAATTACTTGTTTCAATCAATAAATAATTGGATGACATGGACGATGTTATGTCAATGAGCATGAATTTTCAATTTCAAAAATTATAATGACCAGTAAATGAAATATTAATGATCAGATGCTTACATAACAATTTACCATGTCTGCATACCAACATGACAAGAAAAAAATTTAACGATGTCTAATATTAATAGGAATTAAGTCAAGTAGTCCTTAAGTAATTTATTTTAGAAAATAAATTAAATTCATAAATTAAAAATATCAAACAATTGATATCAATTCTAAAGTGGGAGTATTCAACAAACCGGGAGTACAAAAAAATTTCCTTAATTTATTTATAACTAAAATACAATGCTTAATAATTACCGTCTAAAATAGTTTTAAATTTCTTATTGGTCATATCTTCCTACCCATTACAATACCAACTTATGCTATCTATACCTGTCTCCGCATTGGAGGACAAGGTAACAAACTTGCACACTCACTTATAAATATTATCCTGCAAATCTGTTCTACAATGCTCACAACTATAACATTTCCTTATAGTTTATTATAGGCTATGTGTTTTTAAGTTTTTGTATGTGTATAAATATTTGGAATTATGATGTTTATAATTGAGTTTTTTATTATGTAGTTGATCTTTTTTATGTGAGGAAAGACATTGTTTTGGTCAAATTTTTGACATCACTAAGCCCCTCCCTCTTTTTTCCCCTCCCCTTTTTCTATTTTAATTGTTTAGATTGATTTACGATCGAATTACTCCATGTTAAGTATAATAAGATAAAAAGAATGACAATATTTCTCACTAAAGGAGAAGACTTTAGACGAGAAAGATGATGACGATGACGACGATAATAACTGGTGGAATGTAGGCGGAAATAGAGAATAGGTTTCTTCCCCATTTGATGCAGTGCGTGTGGTTTCTCAATGAATGAACAGGATCGGGCGGCGGGGTCTTTTGGCGCTCTCATGGTAAGCATCAGTTGAGTGAACACACGCAGTTTGTTTCTCTTGTGATTATTTATCTCGTCGTTTCGGACTATGGAAGGACATGTAATCTTCTGTTGATCTGGTTGCACCAAGAGGCATACCTATTTACAAACGACTCCGTCCACCAACCAAGCTTAAAATGTGTTACCGAATGGCTGATTGGTAATTAATAGGATAATAATACTTGGCATCTACTTTGTTCTCATATCCCCTGAATAATTAATCAATATTAGGATATTGTTCATCATGCTCAATACATAGAAGATGTGGCAGCTTTTGCCATTTATGATGGATGGAAAGATTAGCCGTACGTAGCAGTCACAAAGTGTTATTAGTTTGTAGATTAGATTCCCATGATATTCGTGATCCCAATGGTGGATGGGTACACCAACATTACAGCAAAATAATATTTACTCTTTAACAGCAAAAGCTAATCTATTCTGCTGCTGTTGAAGGAATCTAAACTAAAACAATGTTTCTCTACAGGAGCTCTTCTTCTCTAAGTGTAAACTTGTTCAATCCAAACTAGTGGTTTTCCTCTTGGTAGAAAGCCTCTTCAAGAACTCATATGTGGTGATCATAGTTGCAGCAGACATGGACATAGAGACCCACCTCGGTCCTAATCCTTTATAGCAAGCTGCAAATCCACCTTCATTCACCAAATTCCTTACTGTTTCTCTAACTGTCAATGGCTTCCTTCCCCCACATTCAAGGACCTGCAACCGCGTCTTAATCGTATCAATAGGCATAGTTACAACAGCTGAAGCTCCACTAGCCATGGCTGCACATAACCCTTGCACCCCCAACATTGCCATCGAATTATGGCCATTGAACTTGAAATCAGAACCTCCTCTATCATCATCATCATCTCTGTTATCTTTGTAAGTAGAAGAGTTAAGACAGCTCCAAACAAATCTATGTGCCAGAGAATAAGAAGACCACCAAACAGCATTAGACGGTGCATATGCCAAGATTGAGATCCCAAAACCTCTATACAACCCTCTCAAACCATCAGCATACACAATCTTCCTACAAGCATCAATTCCATTCAGATAACCATAAGAATTTGTAAGACACGATTGTGCAACAACGTTCTTGCCGCCGCCGCTGCAACCTTGGACCATGAGCCTCTGGCTGACAACATCAATCGGCGTCCAAACAAGCTGTGCAGCCATGGCAGAGCTCATCCCAGCAGCAGCATTAGAAATTGCAATGGCACAAGTATCCGTAAACCCTAAATTAAGCGCAGTAGTCCCAACGCTGCTCTTAGTGAGCTCGAGGGCAGACATGTAAAGGGCTCGAGCTGGGACTGTTCCCATCAAAGAAAACCCAAAACCCCTGTAGAATCCTCGAATGCCTTCGTGGCTCATAATAGAGAGAGATAGTTTGAGAGATGAGATTTGAGTTGGGATGACCTGTAAACGAGTCTTGAGGACGACGGCCGGGTAGAGAGCGGCCGAGACGCCGGAGAAGAGTGCTGCCCCGAGAAAGAAGAACCTGGATTTGTCCAGCATCTGCCAGTCGATGTCTGTTGGGATGTGAATCTCTGCTCGTGAATCTTCTTCGGCTGTACGTAGGCTCATTTTCGCTAATTTTGACGGACAAAATGACAGAAGAATCCTGCTCAAGTTATACAAGTTCTGATTTGGTCTGGTGAATTGAAGGAAGAGTGTGAGGTGCTTGCTGGTGGTGGTGGTGGAGTATTGTGTAGTTATTTGAAGGGAAGGAGGGTCGAGGGTTTGGGGGATTTGGGGATGGAGAAAAGCAAGAGTGGGCGTTAGAATTCCGAGGAGATTACCAGAAGAAAGTAGACGGTTTTGCCTCCATATGCCGTCACTCCACCTGCTGATTCCTTTTGCTCTTACCATGGGCGAACGGACCGCATATGAATTATAAGAAATATTGGCAAAATTAATTAAAATGTACTCAACTGACTCGTTTTTTCTTTGGATAATATTGTTTTTTCCTTTACTTGTCGGATTCTCAATTTACTCTCCAGTCTCTACACTCTACAGATTATGGAATGTTTCTTTTCGTCATGTTCTCTGTTCAACAGATCATCTTTATCAATATTTTCAAGACTGGATTTCAATAATCCTAAACTTCAATTTCAACCATTAAATCTATATTTGGCCTTTTGATTAATTTTCCCCAATTTTCAACCGTCACCTCCGGCGAGAGACTTCAGCCGACCACCTTTCAAGTGACTTTTTCCAGCAATACTATTCCGTTGACTTTTTCAGTATAGCAGGCTATAATAGTCCAAAAGGTTACCCGAGTAATAGATTATGCTTGGGAGAGAGGAGGGAGAAAGAGAGAGAGAGTTGGGCTCCAGTTTTCTTAAGTAATTAGAGTTGGAGAGGTAAGTTAGCAGATGCGCTTTTGTAGGTTTTTAACTTTTCTAAATAACCAAAATGCCAATCAGTTTTTAGGTTTGACTTAAATCCGAACTTAAAGATCTCAAACCAGCAGCGGAAGCGGTTTAGGAGAAGAGGCAGTGAAATGACTAGGTTTGTGCTTTCGTGTACTCTTAAAGACGGAATTAGGGATCGAATCATCGAGAAGAAGTTCAGTACGAAGTAGAGAATTAGAGATTCCTGCAGTTAGTAACATAGTATAAACGATGAGAAGACTTCTCAAATCACGATTGCTGTAGTCATAGTTGCACATTTGACTTATCTCCCCGACCCCATCCGGAATCCAAATTAACAAATTAGCATTGAGCACTACAAACTGATACAGCAGTAAGAACACATTCTTGACAGCAAAGCTTTCATATGTCAGCATCCGCCCTCGACTCCATCTTGGCAGGAATTGGAGCAGAGAACACAAAACTTCCATCTGCTTCTTGCCAACCAACACTATGTTTCACACTATTCACATGGTTCCACGGGACGAACCTCCCATCACTGGCCTGAACCTCTTCTTTTTCATCATCAGCCGCAAGCACAGAGGTATCATCATCATCATCAGAACAATCTTCTATGATAACACGATCATCTTTAGCAGAACCGGAAGTAGCACCTTTTGTAGTGGATTTGACAAAAACCTTATAAACATCCTCATCATCAGCAAAGCTCACGCTTTTCTTTACTTTGGGAGGTTGAACCCCACCACTGTTTTGGGGGTTACCAATTACCTTGTTACCCTCTTCTTCCTCTATTACATCATCCTCACCAATCAACTCGTACTGATACCCTTTGATCGCCACATCTTCCTCACCATTACCACTAATCCTAGACAACCCATCATTGATCTTATTGACCCTATGCCTCAACTTCTCTACTATTTCCTTTTTATTCTTACCTGCATCTCCATAGCCATTACTCACATTCCAAGCACTAGGTTTTTTCCCACAGCCAACTTGCCCTATCTTTCGAGTTGATTTATATACATTTGCCCTCTTCCTAGATACAAATCCATCAACAAGTTCAAGAAAGCTCACCAGATCGTTGCTCATTAACCTTTTTGCATCTCTGATCATGGGATCACCACCCTACCAACGCAATGGAAGAGATATATAAAAACCCAAGACATACATGTCAATGAAGATAAAAAGAAAAGCAATTTTAGTAAGAGGGGAACCATTCACCTGAATAGAATCAACCTTGAGCAGCAAGTCCATGGCTTTTTCAGAGACAAGCTCAAAATTGAAACTAGTCTTCCCTGAAATGGAAGACCTGAGAGAGTTGAAAGCAGATTTGAGAGATGCTAGGACTTTGAGTTGTCTCAGGTCTCTTGATCTACGAACAAGAAAGGCACGAAAATGGGCTTGAATCACCCGGGCAGCAGCACTTCTGAGTGGGTACTCATCCACAGAAGTGGAAGATACCTGGCGCAAAGAGGACTCCAAAGCATCAAGTCTTTGAAGCAGGGATGAGACAAGGAACTGGGTTGGCTCGTTGTGAGGCAACACATGAGATTGCAGGGTTCGAGATTGAAATTGAGGATGCTGGATGCGATCATTAAGACTACAAACTCTGCTACCTCGGGAACAACACGAATCAAAACATTGGTGCTGCTGATTGTACGGTTGTTGGTAGAGGAGATCTGTAATGGACCGGACGAGATATGGGTCAACTGCTGATTGCCTAACTGAGTGCGGAGAGGAGTTCTTCAGGCAGCAGCAGCAGCCACCAGAAATGCAGGAAGAAGCTTGGATGGTGGAGACGGGGTTTGGACAATGTCGAATGTGGTGGTGACTGTGAGTGGCCATTCGATTTGACATCCCTGCGGTAACCAAGGAAAAAGGTTAGGATCAGGATCTCCCAAAACAACTATCTCGGTATCTCCTCCTCTTATTAGCTTTAGACGGGATCGAGATCATGGGATAGGCAATTAATAATCAAGCTAAGCATTTCAGCGAGATTTCAGACAAATTGTAAAATGTTTCCTAAAACGAGCCTGCAAACGGAGAATAATTCCCTTGTACTACTATCCAATCTAAACGAGCCTGCAAACGGAGAATAATTTCCCTTGTACTACTATCCAATCTAAGCGAGACTTGAGGGCTTAGTTACCAATCAGATATAGATCTACAGATAACATGATATCAGTTCACAATGGAAATCTTTACAAACAGTAAGATATAGGACGGAGGATGCAAGATAACAGGAGATACCTGCGCAGTAGTGAGAGTGGAACTGTCAGCAGGCAACGATGAATGTCAGTCAGTTCCGCTTCTGTCTTCAGTGAAGAGCGAAACAGAGGCAGTAATGGAAGCAGAACAAGGAACCCTAAAGTGAGTAGCGGGCGGTGGTTACTGTCTAATCGGTTTTGTGCCAATATTCCCTTTCACCTCTGAATAAATGGTGAACATCGACACCGGCGGCTCTACTGCGTAAGGAGGACAAGCAAAAGACCAACAAACATTTTCCATTTTCAATTTCAAACGTCATCATTCATTTTCACTGAAACGTCGCCGAACTGATTCTATTTGTTATACATCTGTCCTCATTTTTACCCGCGGGCCGTTTGGACGAGTTATTTACTAAATTGCTAAACAAGCCCTAACATTTACTTATAAACATCGTAGAATTTGAAATCGATACTTAAAATGACGTGAATTTCCCTAATATATTTCTTTATAAGTCGCCTCAACCAATGAACGACTATTTTCAGTAGCCAATCAAAATCCCACGATTACCGCCACCGCCGCATCCGCCGCCGCCGCCGTATCTACCATTACTATGTCCGTTGCTTACACATACAAAAAATTTACCGTCGTCGCCATTAGACATAAATGTGGCCATTCAATGGCTCCTTACATATATACACCGTTGCTATTTAATGGCGACATTACAGTGTACACATTCGCCATTAAATGGTGACGGTATTGATAAATAGGTCGCCATTGAATAGTGATGGCGGTGTAGAATTGGTCGCCGTTTGATGGCGACGGTGCCATATAATTGGTCGTCGTTTAATGGCGACGGTACCATATAATTGGTCGTTGTTTAATGGCGATGATGCCATATAATTGGTCGTCGTCAAATGGAGATGGTGTACTGGGTTGTTTATTTAAATCGAATTTATGTAATTTAATTAATAATATTAATTATGTAACATAATAATCAGTCCCATTTTATAACATAAAATTAATTATTTAAATTAAATTAATTATGAAATTAATAATTATAAATATATAATATGTTTGACAAATATATTAAATGTAATAGTAGTAATTATAATAATATTTTATGTAATCATTCTCGCTTATTGATTTGTTTAGTTTAAAAGCAGTAATTAATAATGTTGTATGTAACATAATAATCAACCCCGTTTTATAATTAGCTTAAATTACAATTATTAAGGAATAATATTGTCTATACCGAGTAATTACTTCTCGTTTTCTAATTTGTTTAAATTAATTTATTGAATGTGTCTAATTAATGCAGTTGGGGATTAGTGGAATTATCGTTTTTGGTGTTAAAGAAGCGTAGTGATGAGCTATACGGTAAGTCCTCGTTCTTGTACAAAATAAATAGTTGTGGATCGTAGGGTTAATGTTTCACATTTGGTGAACAATTACTTTGAACATAGTACATCGACTGATAGGTTTTGTTATACCATGTCTAGGGAAAATCTGTTGATGGTGATGACAATACTAGTGTAGAAGATAATGATGTTGAAGAACAGATAAATTTTAGTGGTAATTTCGTAAACGGATTGTTTGACGACACAATCGATGATGCGAGTTCTGCAGTGAAGGACATTGTCGTCGTTTGTACTTGTATTGCTCGCATGGTGGCAGGAGCAAATCACATCCTATTACATCTTTCTCGAGTTCATGTACGACAACAACCTCGTACTCGGGTTATAAGTTCATATTGTGTATACAACCTAAACCCGTTGGCGAGGGTGGAAATGGAAGATTGACACTGTCAAAGATGATGAAAACCCTGGGATGCGTAGGTCATTCCACAACTACAAGTTCGAATTGTGGTATGAAGGGACACAACAATGGAATCAGGTCACATACGAGATGAAAGATCACATTAGAAAGTTGGAGGAAGACCACGTGCCCCCACAACAGACACAAAGCATAATCAATCGTAAGTATGGCAGTATGATCAATATGAAATAGATTTACAATAAAACGGCAAAGATAAGGCAGTTTAGGTTGGGAGGCATGAACTTCATGTAGTGGACATTAGCAGAAGCGCTAAAATTGGGGTACTACACTTTGTACCATAGGGATGCCGAGGACCATGTCACTCATCTCTTCATCTCACCCACGGAGTCTGTTTAGATGTTGCACACATGGTATTTCGTCGTCCTGACTGACTCCATGTAAAAGATGAATGTGTACAAGAGGGTCGTGGTTCAATTTGTAGGTGTAACACCAGTTAGGAAGAACTTCAACATTGGGTTGGCAGTTTGGAAGATGAAATGAAGGAGTCAAACGTTTGGGCACTAAGTAAGTTGAGCATCATTCTTAGTGGTTGGGTGTTGAATGCCTTTGTTACTGGTGAAGAGAGAGGATTGGGGGTTGCACTCCAAGAGATATATCCTTCTTCGACACTTTTACTTGTTTTTGGCACATGAAGGGGAATATTGAGGAAAAGGTGACCCAATTTTACAACAGAGACACCGTCGAGTCTTTCGGATCTGGTCCGTAGGGGCGAGTGCTGAATGCTAGAACAAGAAAAATGTTTTTCACGAGATGGCACAATTTGGTAGAACATGGCTGGAATGCAGAGCTGGTTCAGTACCTGGCATCAAGGTGGCTCCCCTGTAAGCAGAAGTGGGCACGTTGCTACACGAAAAAGGTATTTCATCTTGGTAACACAAGCGCAAATAGGGTGGAATCAGCTCACTCATTGTTGAAGACTTAACTGCACACCTCGAATAACAAAGTTGACGATCTCTTCCGTGCATACCATCGACTTATAACAGGTCAAGTGCTATAGACAAGGAAGCTGCTGGAAGGCTCACGATAGAAGGTAGTGTACTTTAAAGTTCAGTTTTTGACTTTCTTACATTGATTTTTTTTATATAGGTTTTTGCTTGCAGACGTTTGTCATTTGGGAGAAACCGTATGGGAGGTTGAAAACGAAGGTTAGCTTATGGACGCTTCAGTTATTGGCTGAAGATTGTAAATTGTTGAGGTCATATACTCGTGTGATGTGGACTACGAAGGGGCTGCCTTACAGATGTGAAGTTCGATGGTTTATAGAGGAGGATAGGTTGCTATATAGAAGACACCTACATTGCTTCTAGGCCACGTTTGACTAGACGAACCCCCCAACCTTGCTGAGTGGGAAGTTTGGCATGAAATTTTGGCAGAAGTCGAGTGTTTAGGAGAAGCATCAGTTGGATCATAGACGAGACTCCATCAGTTCAATAGTACACGAGACTCATATAAGAGGGTCAAAGCGGCCCAGAAAGTACGCATAGCCTGCTCTGGTGCTTCCACAGTAATCATGAATTAGTATCATAATAGTCGAACAATAGTAAAATGAATAATAACCAAACACAGATACGGTACAAACCAACGGGGCATGTGGCTCATCTGGTGCCCGCATGGGGAAGGTTACTGGGTTTGTGTAGTTGAGGTACCACTCGATATGCTCAGCAAACACGTTACGGTCAATAGTTCTTGGCACATTAGGACTGCTGAAGAAGGCTAAGTGCGTCAAGGAAGATTGCCAGTTGTAGTTGCACCCGTAGTGCTTGAGTGAATAGTATACCCCATCCGCTGGCCATGACGCAAACTCAGGCGTGAGATTGGCAACGTTTGTCGGTACCCGTACTATCGCATGACACGGGTGGGATTGTGCAGCTCAATGTAGTCAAATGCGTGTATACCTCCACTGTACAGGGACCACTGAGCCTCACCGTCGAAATCTGGTAAAAGGAAAGGAAGCCACTCGATGTGGGTGTGCGTCATCCCATCCAAAAGCACATAAAGCGACTATAGCCTCACATCAGCATCCTATGTTCTCTCAACAATCCTATGTCCATCCAACCTCCTAACAAGTGCCTCCCAACTCGAACGTGTGACCGGGAACGATCTATGACGCAAGCTCAGAAAGTAATCATAGATCCATGACTGCCGCAAAGTCAGGCAGCCTACCATTGACATAGAACCCGCCCGAGAGGCAACCCTGTAACATTCCGGCCCGATCGTAAAGAAACAGTAACCAAATTAATCTGGAAGGAGCTATGGTTCAGGTTCATGATAAGCATGGATACACATGCAAATGTACATATTAGACCTTATATGATTAATTATTCATGATTCATGCATATCTGTTATCACCATCACTAGGTTGACGTGGCAAGCTTTGGAGAGGCTTTTTCATATTGCATGCATGGAGGATGTTTCACACAGTGTAAGAAATGACTAGATTCCTAAATATTCATGCTGCTACTAATGGACAAATTAAATTGGAAGAAATGGACATATTAGGGAGTTTAGTCTTGGAGGCTGGTGCAAGCAGTGGTATGCCACCATTTCCACTATATAAAAGGACCTGAGCTATTTAACTTCATACAGGGAAACACTTGGATAGTTTACACTAAAACAAAGGAGATACAGAGAAAAGCTAGTATTTGGTTCGTTATAATAATCTTTGGAATTACGTTATCGACTCGAAAGCTTATATTGGTATTCTCAAGGATTATTTCTGGTAAGGGTCTCTTGCGTATCCGACCGGGTTAGACGTTTCATTATGAGTTTATTGTTATTAAAGGCCATATGTATGATAGGGTAATGGTCGTTTAATCCTACGGTTATATATGCTTCTTTACCATATTTATGACTTAATATGATACATGTTCTGTTACTTTTGCTGATATATCTGACTTAATAAATGTGTTAATCTGAGCAGTAGCTATATATGTATATGTGTCCTTCTGGACTTCTAGTACAGTGTTCTGTATTGTGTAGAATAAATAAATCATATGTGACATTGTGAGTAGTTTCTATGTAAAACTGATTAATTATATGGGTACGTATAAGCACAATCCTTGATTATGAGGAAGGAATTAATTGGATGAGTTCACAACATCAAATGACATATATATACACTGTATAAGTAGCGTAGTACCCCTATTATTACTTCGCCGTTTTTATTTTTAAAACGAACCTGTTAGTAGGAGGGTGTTACAAACCTCGAGCTATCTGTACAGATAAGCAAGTTTAGCTGCACCCCAACTGTACGTCCGAGTCATCTAAACATCTCTCAAACCCTCAAAGACACGAATAAGAACATGATTTTGATTGCGGTCCGCATAAACAGTGGAGCCCAACAACACAATCAAGTAGCAGACCGTTGTGCTCCCATTGTCAAGGTCACCTGACTCTGTAGCTACTAGTAAGTGGTCTAGGTGAAACCCACATGCTGTGTAGCATTTCACCTTCATCGCATCCTCTGAAATGTTAAGCATGGACGCCAGCTGCATTACATACTTCTTCTCTCCCTCTGAACTAACATGGGTGCCTCGTATCGGAATCTAAGTAAGTAAAATACATCATACAATGTAATCATCATCTCTCCGAACGACATGCGAAAGGTGTTGGTGTCTGGTTGCCACCTTTCAACAAACACGAATAATAGGGGGAAATCCAACCCCCATGACATAAGAGGACTGAGGTGCGACAACCCAGAGGCCTCGACTCTTTGTCAAGCCTCAGCAGTAGGCCACTGGAACCTCTCCTACTTACCAACCCTAGACTACACAAGGGGGAGCCTAAACTGTGATGCCGGGCTCGAGTCCAAACCGCGCATCCAGAGGCAGTGGGCTACATGACCACTGAAATAGGGACATAGTAGGGATTCGTGGCCCACTAGGTGCTGGACTAGTAAGCATCTACTCCTCGCTAGTGTTGTTAGACTGAACCTTTATAGAACGCCAAGCTCTGCCACGTCTAGGGTCCACAGTAGAAGAACCTTGCGATCCCTGAGATGACATGGTACTTGCTCCTGATGTTGCGCCCGTACCCCTCCTTGCTGGTCTCTTCCGCGATCGAGCACTGTCAAGTGAGAGGGGGTGAAGTGAGGTATCATGATCATTATCCTCAACCCCATCACCGTCTATCGGGATCTGCTCATCATCGCCGTCTAAGTGCAGCTACCAGTAAGTGGTCTAGGTGAAATACCCACGTGTTGCGTAGCATTTCACCTTCGTCGCATCCTCTGACATGTTAAGCATGGACGCAAGCTGCATAACATACTTCTTCTCTCCCTTTGAACTAACATGAGTGCCCCATATCGAAATCTTAAGTACGTAAAATACATCACGCAACATAATCACATCTCTCCGAATGGTATGTGAAAGGTGTTGATGTCTGCCATCTTTCAAGAAACACAAATAGTAGGGGGAGATCTAACCCCCATGCCATAAGAGTACCGATGTGCGACAACCCAAAGGCATTGAGTCTCTGTCAAGCCTCAGCTGTAGGCAACTAGAACCTCTCCAACTTACCAACCCTAGACTACACAAGGGAGAGCTTAAACTGTGATGCCGACTTCGAGTCCAAACCGCGCGTCCAGAGGCGGTGGGCTATGTGACCGCCAAAACTAGGGATCAGAGTAGGGATTCGTGGCCCACCAGGTGCTGGACCAGTAAGCATCTACTCCTCGCCAGTGCTGTTAGACTGAACCTCTGTAGAACGCCTACCTCTGCCACGTATAGGGCCCACGGTAGAAGAACCTTGCGATCCCTGAGATGACCTGATACCCGCTCCTGATGTAGCGCCCGTACCTCTCCTTGCTGGTCTCTTCCATGGTCGAGCACTGTTTAGTAAGAGGGGGTGAAACGAGGTATCACAATCATCATCCTCAGCCCCGTCACAGTCTACTGGGATCTACTCAATTGCCGTCTAAGTCATCTCGAATGCTATTAATGTCATCGTTAAACTCCGGGGGTTGGCTAGCAGAAATCTCATCAACCGTTAGGTCTCTCCCAGCTGACTGCAGATCGGGGTCCATATATATCGGTCCGAGAATCTGAATCTGTGCACTTGACTAACCAACATCCCCTAACTTAGATTTCTTTCTATTCCCTTTTCCCTCGTTTTGCTTCGAGTTGATGCAGAAATTAGATGGTCTGTAAATCACGGGAACGTACCATGACCTCGCTCCGTCATTGCTTCCAACTATATATGCAATTTAAACCGTAGCTACTAATTAGAAACTAACATTTTCCCTAGTTTTCAAACGAACATTGAATTTAAAGTATTTATTACTAATTCAACTAAATTATGATGACTAATTACTAATTTGAAATCTTATATTGCCAAAACTTTCAATTATCAAGTATGTAATTAGCAAATATTTAATCATTAATTCACCTAAACTAAATCACACTAATTACATTCCAATTGTATAAAAGAAATGAAAAATTTGTATTTACTAATTCATCATGACTAATTACTAATTGGAATTAATTAAATAAATATTCTATTACCAATTATTTAATTACCAAATATGTAACTACTAATTCAATGAACTACATCACACCAATTACATTATAATTATAAAAACATAATAATTAAAAAACAAACGCATGTCGCCATTTGATGGTGACCACATATCAACTGTCGCCGCCATTCAACGGCGGCCGGCCACGCAACGACGGGCGTGTTTTTTTATTCTATTACCTCGGCGGCGGCGGATCTGTTTGCGGAGGAAGTGAACGGCGGTGGCAGATGCGGGCTTGGACAAGGAGGGTGTTTTCGGCGATGAGGCGGCGGCGGCAACATGGGTAGCCATAGGCAAACGGACGGTGGCGAGCGGTGAACGACGGAAAAGTAAACAGCAGCGGCGGCCGGCTTGTTAGGAGAAGGAGATGGAGTTGAGAGAGCTGACAGTTTCGAGTTAGGTAGTGTGTTTGATTCGAGTTACATTATGTGTGTATTTAAGCATTAGGTTTTAAGGACATTTGCATAATTTTACTCAATGAATTCAAATGTTAGGGCGTTTTGTAGTAAAAGTAGGGCGTCATATAGCAACCCTCATTAATTAAAGTGAATTTTTCGGTGCACTCTTGTGCCTTTGGTACACCCTTATGTGACGCTTACATAGCATACTGCGAGGCAATGATTAAGCTGCCAATATGGATTTCAAGGATTAATTTCTACTTAACCACACATTAATTTATATATACAGTTAAATATTTACATTTTTAATTGATCCGAAATCGGTCATCAAATTAAGGGTAATACTCCGGTGAAAACATGCATCTGGTACAAATGCTACGTGGCGAAATATCATTGGGTAAGTGACCGATGTTATGATATTACATCCTAACAGCGGCTAAGTGGCTGTTGTTAGGCTATTTCATTTAACCGCGGCCACGAGGCCACTGTTAGGCTTTGTTACCATTGGACCGCCTAATAGCAAATAAGTGATTTCTGTTAGGATATCTAACAGCAGCCTGATCCATTGTTAGGCTTTGATTAATTCGCTGTTAGACATGCGGATTGTTGTAGTGCAATTCCTCTCACAATCAAGCTTCCATTTGTTTTTGGGTAATAACTATCTAATTAGGACCAGCTCTGATTGTTTGAAGTCGACTTCAAAGCATCCCATTCTAAGATTTTGATCTTGAGTGATGGATTAGTTGATGCCTATACAAGGAGTGACGGATCGCAGATGTGCATGCATCAATCACCAAGTTTTATTTATCTTTCGGTAAGTATTAAACATTCAGGTGCTCTCTGAATCTGATTATTTCACCAAAAATTAGGGTTTTCACTTATCTGGATCTAAGTCAGATTTATTGTTGTGAATGGAAACTTATACTTGGAACAATTTTGACAGATGACAATGGTTGGGCTTGCGTTTTACTGATCTACTGATGCTCTATTGCTTCATATGTTTTATTTCTTGCTGGGTCGATATGTTTTATTTCTTGCTGGGTCGATATGTTTTATTTCTTGCTGGGTCGATGAAGCTGTCTTGATGCTGCAAATTCTAATTGTTTTATTTCACTACTAATTGTTATATTTAGTTGTATTTTTGTATCAGTTTAGTAGACTGTAGTTTTGTGTATTTAATGATTATAAATAAATTTTAGTTTGGTGGACTTTTGTTTCTCGATGCGAGATTGTTGTTTTATTTTTTGTTCATGTCAAATTCAGAGTTTTAAGTCAAATTCGGAGTTTTGACGTTTGTTGTTTTATATGTTGTTCATCTCAAAACCTGGGTTCTTCAATTTTTAATTTTCGTTTTTAATTTATTGACTCAGCGGGCGAAACCCGCTAACCTGAATATTCAGTAGACACGGAGATGGGTATCCTTTAATCCTGCTTAGGATCCGGGTCCGAGGACGGGGAAACCCAGTTAGTAAAACGGGCGGGGATCGGATCCCCACTATCCGTCCTCGTCCCACCCATATGCAGAGCTTATTCTTAATAAACAAAGACATTTTCTATATACAGTCCTTTACTTCACGCAGCCTGTGAATAGACTAAAATACCCCTAGATAAAATAAATTACTAACGTAGTTCGTATTTACTATGTGCAGCCCATTTTTACTTCGTACAATTTGTTTTTTGAAAATATAGAATATTAATATTTAAATAAATTAAGAATTTTATTTTTATTTTCTTTAAGGATTAAATATAAATTTTAAAGCAAAATAAAAAACAAAATAAAAGATTAAACCCTAAAAACTATCAACTGTATCTCTTCATCTTACCGATGTTATGATGCAAATTTCAAACTCTTAATGGTAATAGTGGTTTCGGATATGGGTCTTCAGACCAATCTCGTTCTCCTCTCCTAGATTGTTCTTACTATTCCCTTTATTGTTCCCTAACCGCCATAAAAATGAAGTTTATGTTGAGATGGAGCAATGCGGTTATGGATCGTTTTCAGCGGTTATGGAGCTTTTTCAGAAAAAGATGAAGGAAATCAAATGATGTCCATTTTTTATATTGATTAGATTATTTAGTTTGCAAATACAACCAATTATTTTTTATATTGATTAGATTATTTAGTTTGCAAATACAACCAATTATTTTTTAATTCAAAACATCATGTTTTGCTAAGCAATGTCATAGAATGGTATTTTTAATTAAGGATATATTGATTTTTTTTTATAAAATATAAACCTTACGAATTAAAATATACATTGTATATAACATCACCGTAAATAAAATGTTGTAATATAAATCTTGACCGGACTTTCTAGTCCATTTTCACAGAGTAGACCCATTTTAAAACTTATTTGAAATTTGTAGTAAAGATTGACCTTTTTAGTCCATTTTTGACAGATTAGGCCCATTTTCAAACTAAATTCAAACTTGAAAGCCATAACCCATCTTGTTAACAATTTGGGTTAGTTTTGGGTCTTTTGCATATATTTAGGTTTTTTTAAAATATGTAGGAAAATTAAATAAAAATAATTCAATCGACAAATACTATGATCCAAATAAATTTTCTAACTTGGTTTTTTCTAATAAATAGGATGAACTAAAATTGAAAATAAGTCTAATAAAAATGAGATCGGGTTTGGTGTTAAAAATAGATTTTAGCATCATGCTGAATTATTTTCAGCCGTTAGATCGTCCTTCTTTTCAGCCATTTCAATCTACAAATCCAAATTAATATAGGCAATTTTGATATTTAGAAAGTACTTTTTTCTTATTTTTTTTAAACTAACATAACTCATTTAATTTAAGCCCGATTTTTATGATATTTATAAAGAAATACTCGTCTTTTAAAGACCAATATAACGAGACCAATATTTATTTTATTTCGAGGAGTTTAGAAAATATTTTTTTCATTGACCATACATATATGTAAATTGCTAATACCTATGTGAATGTTGTAATGCCTAGGTTTAAGTTGCTAATAACTATAATTTCTCTCTTATATCTACATTACGTTTAAGTTGGTAATAACAACGTCTAACTAGATAATAACTAAATTTAAGTTAATAATAACTATGTCTACCTAAAAGGTGCTAAAATCTACCTTTCAGATGGTGATAATTACGCCCGAATTCCCTCCACAACTATGTCTTATTGTCTAATAACTATATTTTCACTCCTTATATCTAGCTTGCTTTTACATTGACTAAACATACATGTATGGTTCTAAATACCTACCTCAAAGTTGTTAACGCCTCTTTCTATTAGTTTCTAATAACTACGTTTCCCCTTATATACCTTACGTTTAAGTTGCGTATACCTTATCTAAGTTGTTGATACCAACGTCTAACTCTAAGTTAGTAATAGGAATGTCTAAATTGTTAATAGTTACGTCTAAGTTGTCAACAACTACCTGTAAGTGGTGATAGCTATCAAATTTAGTTGAGTCAGTCAACTCACGTGTTTGACCTAAAAAAAAAAGCTTGTCGAAACTATGTCATGACTGTGCTTGTTTTAATAGTCTTTGAAAACTATGATTTTGCGCAAAAATTATTCAAATCCGAGTTCGTATGCATATATTAAGTAAATAAAAAATTTAGGAAAAATAATATTAATTAAGACGGACACTACGATGAAAATATGTATCGGGTGCAAACGCCACATGGCAATTTATGATTGGGTGTTTTTTTGAAAATAATATTATCTTAGCGCTTAAATATTTAATGAATTGTATATAGATCACCAAATATTAATTGTGCATTCAAAATAGTTTTACAGTTAACTAAATAATTAACTCCATTTTCATTATTTATTTATTTTTTAATTTTTCTTTCTTTACTTATCTTCTACTTTTATTCTTCATCTTCTTCTCTTCATTCCACCATTTATAGCACAAGAAAAAAAATTCAAACTCTCCCATTATAATTTATTGGCTCATTCGTTGTACAGAAGATGTTTTGTATCTCTTCTTTGTTTCACAATATATGATCCACAAATCTGTTCCACCCTTTATCTCCTGTTCTCATGTCATTTCATCAAATTGATTTTCCCTGTTTTAAGCATTGGGATGGTTATGCTGATATATTGCTCGACTCTCATGCTGTAGATTCATTTAGTTCTAGAGCTGGGCGTGCGACCGGTGGAGAAATTTCTCAAGATATCATTTATTTCAATCCCTAATTGAAACTCCCTTATTTTGTGGGTTGTTGTTTTTCATCTCGATATGAAATTGGTGCATAAATATGATGAGCTCTATACTTGACTGTAGATGGGTGGTCGCAGCTGGGTGTTTTTGTATATGGATTTTCACACCGGTTGGAGGTGTTTATATGGAACTCGTCCCTGGTCGTCGATCTCTATGGTGTTTCGATGTTACATGCCTAGCGGCGAAGTATCCGATAAACCAGATTCGTCGATTTCCGATGTCGATTGGTTAAGTCGATTTTTGATGCCGATTGGTTAAATCAATTTCCGATGTCGATTGGTTAAATCGATTTAAACTTCCCACTGACTCAGTCTTGGTTAGTCACCAAAATCAATCCATTCTCGATTAGTAAATTAGTCTGAAAATCGTCAACCAAAATAACTGTTGATTTGGTTAGAAATCGGGTTTTATCTGATTAAAATTCCCCCATGTTTCCCACTCTTCCCTCGTAATTTTCAATCTTAAATTTCAATTCTTTAATCACCAAAATCATATTGATTGTAGTTTGAACTGAAATTTCGAATACTATTTTTGATTTTACCATAATGCGAAATCGAGTTTTTTTATATTGCTCCAGCAAGACCACATCACTAGTTCTAAGAGGATCAGAAGAAGATGAGGAACTTATAGCTTCTCTTCCTATAATGGGTGTGTGAATGTAGTTCAGGGACGAAGATAATAAATCCTGTTTATTGTCTTTTTCAAGGAATGGTTCAAAACCTACCTTCTTGTTTGCGGACCGAATGTTCTCGATGGCGTAACCTACCATGTCTACAATCTTGGAATTGGTAACAGTTTCAAAATTGTTAGCTCTTAGATTGTTTGATTTGCAATGGTTTCTTTTGCTGGTCCATTGATCGTGAATGTTTGTGCCTTTTCTTTATCAATGCTTTATATCCATCTGTTTTTTATTCATTGGAACACCAACCTTCAAACATGTGCAGGTGGTGATCCTAAGATAATAAATAAATAAGATTTAAGAACCTAGGTTTTTATTGCAGTACCTTGGTTTTATCATTTTAAGAATTTATGATTGTTGAGCACAACTTGATTTCTTATCGACTTTAACTTCAGGCACGTGCTCGTATCTCTATGGTAACTGACGTGAAAGATTCTGTACAAGTTGTTACAGAGGGAACTGGTAAAATTCTCACCTATCTATTTTTACTTTCTAGTGCAGAAAGCTAATTAGATCTGAAACAGCTGTATCTTCTGTTGTCTTTTAGCTCTGAACATAGCCTACAAAGTTGTTATGAATTGTTTATTTATAAACGTAGGATATGTTTAATAGATTAAAGTCCTACGCAACTTCTGCTCAATAATCCTATATCGCATCTAAAGGTACATAACAAAATATAAAAAACACAATCAAGTTGACATTGAGTATTATTCATAAAGTGTAACATCCAAGCCTGTACGCTTAAAGCTCAATAATAGCGCTTATGTGTTTCTGAGAAAAAAACAAAGATAACCGTGCAGATTTAGAACTACGGTTTTGAACGTCTATTTTTGTAGTGGCCAGTTTCCCTACATTTTCCGCATATTCTTATATTCTTTCCTTTAAATGAAACACTTCTAGATCTTGAATAACTTTGAGCTCATCGGAAATGTCCAATTTCAACGTCTGTGCCGTGGGCTGATTTAATTCCCTTAACTTTTCGATTCCTTTGTTCATCCACTCCTAAGCAAATTTACATCCCTGTGCTGATGACTTTCCTAGCCTAAAAAATTTAATGCTGTAATATCACAGAACACCATTCCTTTGTATATGCCTCAGAGGTTCGTTCATTGTCTTGGGGTGTTGCGTTTCGTCGTAGTATTTCGGCTTCTTTAACCGCCTATGCATCACAAAACTCGGGGGTACCTCAGCTTTATCCTCCTCCTTAAGTACAAATATCATGTGGTGGCACGATATCACAATGCTTACGAACTTCCCACAAGTACATGCAACTGAATTAGTGACAGAATTGTAGCCACTAGCACAAACATCTTTACCCGGTATTAATGAGAATCTCCTTCTATATGCAAACCGTCTTGTTTGCAGATGCGAATTAGCTATGACCTGAATTTCTTAAATGCTCTCAAACTGTACACTTTAATTGTAAATGGATTGAAAATCCAATGCGAGCTCCACCTCTCTCATCTCTGATATCCATTCATCAAAGCCTATGAAAAATTGAAGCATCTTGCAACAATTCTTAACGTGCTTTGCAATCTGAGAATTCAGTCCTTCACATTCAAAAGTAGTCCGAACCCCGCGAAAAAATTCCCCCGCAAACACGTGTCCGCCCATTCATGACATCTGTCAAAAAGATTTGTGCGAATCTAGTTGACATCCTCAATACCGCAACTCGTAACAAACTTTTCCCATTGTCGTACCCAAACCTCCTCTGATTCATACTCTGCTTTCACAAACCTTATCCATTTTTTGGTGATCCTCTGAATCTTCACATGCTGAGTTATATTTTTCGTAAGATGCCACGAACACAAACGATGTGTCGCTTCGGGGAATACAGTCTGTATCCCGTTGTACATTGCTCGATCCCCATCGGTGATTACAGTCTTTGACACCTCCCCCATTGCGGTGGCAAGTTTCCGTAAAGCTCATTTGTAATTATCTTCCTTCTCATGTTGCATGAATGCACATGCAAATATACTTGTTTTTGAGTGGTGGTTAACACCTAGGGTAGAAATCAAGAGAATTTGTGAATCTACCGTCTTTCCTAGACATGTAAAAAAATATAGTTCGGCGAATGTACAAGTATGAACTAAATGAAGGGTCTGCATACCTGAAAATATCACCAAGGGAAATTTGTACTTTATTTTCTTGTACGTAGCGTCAAATGCTAGTACATCACCGAAACACGCGAAATCGGCAATGCTCATGATGTCTGCCCAAAATACCTTCTCTAACATATTTTTGTTATCTGTTTCGAATTCCACGAAAAAATTCTTGTCCTCCTTGGGTTTTTCCTGTAAGTATGCAAGTGTTGTAGACGTGTCTCCTGCTACAGTCCTCTCGAGATCGTCTATGTAACAATGATTCATTGCATCTACCTTCGTGTCACCCACTTTTTGGGGTCCTCCATAGATATATGATTCAAGTCTAAAAGCTTGGGCTGTCCGTAATTCGGCTTCCCTTGATTGTGTTAGAAATCTCATCTCTGCCTCACCAACTGTTCTGTTATTATGCATATGATGTGCGTAGTGTTTTTTATGCATAGGGATGGTTGTGCTTGTTACAATTAGGCACCTGATAGTAAATTTTAGAGTTGATATTTGTAGTATGCAGAGTCCAAAATCTGATATGGGCAAGCCTATGATGACATCTTCTTTCGTGCTTGCAGAAATCTTTGAGTCATTTCGGCTAAAATACAATGATCCATATGCTGCTAAACTTGCTGAATCAATCTGGTTGGTTGAGGTTGTAGCTGGTAAAGCACCAGAGAGGCTAGTAGATAACTGGCTCAGTCACTATTCAATATCTTGGTCGGTTTAGCATGATGCTCATAATTCCGTCATTTTCGAATATATGTAATGTTCCCGACTCATTTACACTTATGTGTATGAGCGAGATGTTACATGCTTCACGAAGTGCAAGTTCACGAAAATGAAATTAATTTGCATGTTCGTCTTAAACGGCGTGTTTGTATTCAAACACTGAATCATTATGATCAAATGCTATTAAAATGGTGATCTAATTGATATATTGTTCTTTACATATCATGACAATATCTTAGACTACAAAATAGTAATAGCTACCCTTGATGCTTGTTTAGGGGATCCATACATTATTCCTCATCAGTCTCCATACGAGGAGTGCGTTGCATATCAAACGCTATTGAAGAGGTTGTCGGATTTTGATAAGCGCATTCAGTCGCTGACAGGTTGGCTTCTTCCTATAATGTTAGTTGATTCAATACTGTAAGTGGTTTATGAATTTCTAACTTGGTTCGAAATTTTTTTTCATGTACAGACGAGTCAGGTGGAAAAACGAATTCGAATGGAATTAACAGTCACCAATAAAAATATGAATCCATCGGAAAAGAACGAAACAATATTTCAATTTTAATGATTAAGTCTGCATGTCGAATTAGACTTAATAAATAATGGAATTATGAAACATTTTTTCATGCTCCTTTAGATTTTGCATGTTTTATTCTTTTCTTTAAAGTTCGATCGTGTTTGACATGTAATTGGAATATGAAATCCTTTCCCTCCGAAAACATAGGGATATTGATCCCATACTTTAACATAACCTGATTTTTAGGGTGGAAACAATTTTTTTGTTGGGAGTGAGTGAATTTTTTGTTGGAAACAAATCCTTCCGTCGACCGTTCCAGGTGTGTACCATTTGACCTGTTCGATTAAGATTTTCAGTTTCAAACAAATTCTTGTCCAACTGAAAATATGGAAAGGAGTTTCATGGCGGAGAAGATTGACTCTGTAGTCCGATTTGGAGGACGGATGAGGGAAAACAATGGCAGCCACGAATACGAGGGAGGTGGTACGGACATTGCCGGCCTAAACAAGGATGCTATTGGATTCGTCTACTTGCGGAAGATCGCTTATTTCGAAGTGGGTTATACTCAGGTCGGCCGTATATCTTTTTGCCCGATTAGGGCGGGTAATGAAGATGGACTTCGTTGGATCTGGGATGACACAGATGTTAGTGCGATGCTGTGAGCTAGAACAAGAGGTTGTGTGACAATATTTTTTTAGGGCTTACCACCGCAGAAACCTAACGTCATACATGTCAATTCAGATGATTCTAATGACAATGGGAATCAACCACCACGTCGACAAAATCTATGGGTTCAAAATATCAGCCAGTCAGGTCGGCCATCCTCTACGGTTCTTGGTGGAGAGACTTCATCTAGCCCCCGACAAGGAAGGACACACCAAGTTACACCACACATAAGTACACAATGTTCGGAGCCAGGAAACAATCGAAGGACATGTCCAAATTAGTATAGTAAAGATGTTTGTGTTATTTATCGATAGTTTGGTGTTGCAGTTCTCATATCGTGCTCACTATGTTTCGTGTAAGTGTTGGACTACATAGGTCGTTCCACTATTGACCTGTTCTGTAATATTATTCTGAGGGTCGTTACTTTGCTTTGTCGTTCTATCCTAGATCTTGGTTGCTCATTCAAGTAAGAAACATCAACAAATTTCATGATAAGTGTTTATTGGTGGACCAAAAGTAGGAATCACTGTCTAACATTGTAACAGAATAAATCCGACCAACTTAAAGGATTTATAATCGAAAAAATTGAAAGAGATGGAAAACCCATAAAATACAAGACTAACTTAAAACATAATTCCTTAAAGTAAGAATTGAACTCCGGATAACAGTTGGGATAATATGTTAGACAAGTCTTTTTACCAGTGCGCCAATTACACATCATGTTTCCTTAATCCGCGTAACTGCTGGTATTATATATTGTTTGGAAAAAAACACGCGGACAAGACAAAATTCATGGTCCGAAAGTTTCATAAGGCTGACCAACACATGCTTGGGGCGATCTTGAATGTCGGTAACCTATGAAGCACCTATAATACAAACAATAAAATTACACATTGTACCAAATGTCAAGGTATGCCATGCACTTAAATTTTAGACGGTACTAAGCATGAAAACGATGTACAAACAAAACCCCACAAAAAATATTACTTGTTATCCAATAATATGTACCTACTAATACAATACATAAGAGAAGAACAATTTGTTGAAATGCCGCCCCAATTGTTATAATAAACATCAAAGTCTAGAGTTTTTCCAACAAAGTTACTTAGAGTCTAATGCAACATGTTGTAATAGACTATATTTAGTAATGCTGCCAAAGTGAATCATCTCCTTACATACCTTCAAGGCGCAATACGTAATGACGAGTAAGATTTGTATATGTCCATTGTTATTATGCAGGTGGTGTTTACAACGTCCTAAAGCATTCATTGCACTACCGTTACAAGAATAATACCAAATTAACGAAGTACCATTGTTAAGAGCAAAACTATATAAATTTACTGTACTTTTCATTGATTGACAAGTATTTTGACAGTTACCTTCTAAAGTATGTGACGTTATTTTGTTGGTTGGACTAATACGGCCTTTGATATAATTAGTTATGGAGTAACATAAATATGTTTTCTAACTTTATAATATTACAGAGGGTTTATCATACTTTGGAGGGTATTATCATACTTATGGAGGGTATTGTTATGGATGGATTTATTGCGGTTACATTACATAGGTGGGGTGGTGAGAAAAAATAGCAATTATCGGGTTAAAATGTTGGAACCGATTCAAAAAATCGTATGAGAATCAAAATGTAATTTGGTTGGTTTGTCAATATATTTGATCAATCTGATTATTTTTAATCAATAACCTCAGACAGAATCGATTTTTGATTTCCAAATATAATCACGAACCAAACCAGCACCAATTAAACCTAATATAGACTGAATCGCTTATTAATTTCCAAATCTAATTATTTCTTCACCTCCGTCTTCCATCTACAACCACCGAAGGCAAAAAAGTGGTGCTCCAAACCACCACCGCTTGCCATCGCCTTCACCGCTGGCTACTCCTTCTAGAACCCATCGGCGGTGATCGCACCCGCTCCCAAAACCACCACCGCTGCCATCTGCAACCACCGGCGGCAATCTAGTGGAGCTCCAAACCTCCACCGGTTGCAATCGACTTCTCTGCCGGCTTCTCCATCTAGAATTCGTCGGAGCAAATCGCACCTGCTCTCAAAAACTCCAACTTCGCCGTGTTCTTCTCCGCCGTCTTCGATCGGCAACCCTTATATTCAAATCTTTTAATTTTCATCGTTAGAACTTATATCTATTATTAGAACTCCAATCGCTATTAAATATACTTTATGTTAGAATTGAAGACTGGCAGCAAGTAAACACAAAGAAATGTAGTGTAGTTAGTTGAAACGGCTCTAACAGACTTTTCACTTCTTATTTCCTTTTCTGTCTCTACTGTATATAAATAGACTTTGTAATAATCATTTCTAAGTAAGAAATACAGAAACAGAATTCCCAACTCTCTGATTTCACATGGTATCAAAGCCTCCGTAATATTCCATCGCAATAAACTTTCTTCCGATGACTAACTCCGGTGATTCTCCACCACCTCCTCCATCCCTTATTAGTCAGCCGCTCATCGCCTCCAATACGAGCGGATACACGGATCACTACTCCAATCTGCTTTTCCTTTCACCAGGAGATTCCTTATCTACTCCTCTGATTAGTATCAAGCTCACAAATGATAATTACCATATTTGGAGCCGATCTCTCAGTGTAGCTCTTAACGTCAAGAACAAAATCAAGTTTGTCGATGGATCTCTCCCTGCACCGGACCCTGACGATTCAACCTATGCGGCCTGGTCCCGTTGCAATTTTGCCGTTCTCAGCTGGATCTACAACTCCGTATTGGAGGACATCGCTCAGAGCTTACTTGCCTACAATAACGCTGCTCACGCATGGCAGGATCTCAAGCTTCATTGCAGTGAAGGAGATGCGATTCGAATCGCCGATCTGCAAGCTCGGATTGCATCCTGTGATCAAGGTGATTTCTTTGTAACTCAGTACTTCACTAATCTCAAGGTCTTATGGGAAGAATATCTCCAGTATAGGCCGATTCCCAATTGTGAATGTGCTTCCGCTTCTGTTAGGATAAACGTGTGTCTTTGTGGTAAAATGTATGATGATCTATCTGGACTAGGATTATGTAATTAGATTCATTAGAGGCCTCAATAGCTCATTTGATGTAGTTAGATCCCAGTTTCTTCTAATGGATCCAATACCAGACATCAATACTGCATTCAAATGCGCCGTTCAACTGGAGCGGCAGATGCGAGGTTCCGGGATTCCGGGATTCCGTGATCTGTGGAGAGAAGTTATTCTGTAGAGACTGTAGAAAGGAAAATCATATGATTGAGGATTGTTTGAAGTTGAAAAACAAACTAACGAGGGAGGCAAATGCGCAGTTTCCAGGTAATGGAGGTGGAGGATCGAATGGAAATTTTGCTGGAGTTGTGACTGTTGATGCGAATCAGCCGAATGTTAATCAAAACAGGCTTGGATCAAAGGTCCTCTCTATCAGACCAGCAGTCCATGGCAGCTGATATGTCACTATCAGTACATGACATTTCACGCCTCAAACAATTGCTCCAACAGTCAAATCTGCCTCACTTGCCCACGGAACCCTCTATTAACACCATTGCATCTTCCTCACCCAATCCTCTTAACAATGGTATTAATTCTCCACCTATTTTTCCCCTTAAATCTCCTATGTGGATTGTTGATACAGGCACTAGTGATCATGTTTCCTGTTCCATTTCCTCTTTTGACAATATTGAGTCCCTCTCCAATATTCATGTTACTCTTCCTAACGGTTCTAGAGTTTTAGCAACGCATCGCGGTTACTTTGAATTTGAGGGTCTTATTAAAAATTTAAGTGTTCTTATTCAGTTGATTAAATAAAAAATACTCTGGTGGGAATATGCACCAAGTACAAACGATATGTAACGGAGTATCATTGGCTAGTTTTTAAAATAAAAAAATATTGTTGTGTTAGAACCCAAATATGTCGAACAATGCACCTAAATCACCTCATTTTTGTATTTAAATTCGTTAACTTCCCAACCATCTTTTCTATTTTTTCCATTTAAAAAAACAGGTGAGAAATTGTTGGTTGCAGCGAGAATCTCGCTGTAATGGAACAAGGGAGAGGCTCCTCTATAGAGACTGGATTCTACTCCACCCGAGCCGATCCTTCGCCAAACCCCCATTGTCTAGATTCACCATTAGCACTATGGCAGAAGATATATTCATGGAATCTAGCTCCACTTGTGAGCAGAAGCTGAATCTGAAGGAGTGCCAAATGGTCATGCATATATAGCTATATAAGGGAGCGTAATGCTCGAGTCTGGGCGAACAATAGTCGTCCAACTGCTATGGCTCTGGGAGATTGCTTATAGGAGCTTGCAGACTGTCACAAATGGAATACCTCACCAGCCTGCCCGCCAAGACGTTCTAACCTTTACTGCATGAACTAGCATATGTTGCCTCCAACCTTCTTCAAATGCAATGTCGATGTAGCTCTCTTTGTTGCTTCACATCGTACTGGATTCAACATGGTAATTCGGAATCATGACGGAAACATCTGCCAGTTTTGATCCATAACCAAAGCAGGTGTCCTCTCAATCAAAGAAGGGTAACAGATGCCCTCCTTGTAGAGCTCGATGGGTTGTCAATCAAGGTATGTCTGACGTTATATTTGAAAGTGACTCCCAAATTCTTGCGTTGGCCATGAAAGGGTCGTCCGACGACGACTCCAAGTATGGTGATATTGTTCATATGTGTCGTTATATTCTAGGTTCTAGAGATACCTTTTCATTCGATTTTGTGAGGTGAGAAAGGAATATGGTTGCGCATACTCTTGCGAAGCAATCTATTGTTCATGTTTCCCCGTATGTGGGGCATGCACCTACCAGTTAGCTAAATGATGTACTGTAACATGTTGTCGTTCGATTGAGCACATATATATGAAATTCTGAGTTTCATCGTAGATCTTATGACCGCAAACCAAGCTTGCTTTACTCCCAAGGGGGGTGCTTTCGTGTCATCGACCCCCAGGATTACCGCCTTGGCATCATGGGTTCACCCATTGACACCCTGCCATAAGATTGTGCAGTGGCAGACCCGTCCGATGGTGGGGTGGGTTTGCTTATTCGAAACGCTAGGGTTTGATTTTACAGGATTTTGGGTGAACGTAACCAGGGCTCCTTGATTTATATTTTCTGGAGCTCGTGGCTGTTCGTGATGCTTGTGATTAGTGCTTCTGTCATGGAGTCTGGCAGGTTGACATCGAAGGGGATGTCGAGACAGTCCTTTCCAAGCTTGCTCGAAGGAGCACCCGGTGTGTTACTGGTGGAGCCGTGGTCTCCGAGACCCTCGCCTTTCTGGCTACTCCCGACGTGCCGCCAACAGATCTGCCTATAAAGTGGGTCATCAGGTTGTTTCCTATCTCCCTAGTCGTGTTGGGGCCGATCTCATGAATTGGGCTGATGCTTAGTTTTGTTTGTTTGTTGCTATTTTGGTCCTCCTTTACTAGAGCTATCTCACGAATTAGGCTAATGCTTTTGGTTTCTGGTTGTTTGTGTTAGTTTTTCTATTCATCCCTCTGCTGCTATTTTTGGGTTCTGCAAATTTCAGATGCTGCTATTTCTGGGTTCTGTAATTTTCTGCTGTTGCTGCTATGTTCAAAGAGGATAGTTAATCCCTTTGGATTTTGTTGTGTGAATTTCTCACAAAATGAGATTATTAGATGACGACCATAAATTTTCCACATTGGGTTTTCCATAAATTCAGCTTGTGTATCGAGAAACTATCACAACATAAATGCATGTCCCGATTCCTATGGGATTTTACACAATTACTTGTGGTTCTATTTTGCAGCTCCATACATTTTTTACTTATGGAATCACAAAGTACTCTTCCAATGGAATCACAAACTTCTTAAAGTGGTACTCCACCTCTGCCCCCATCTCGTGCGGGTGGTGGAAAACCAATTACATATCGAACTTTCATATCAATCCCTCCTACAAGGAAGGTATTGAAAAAATGATCAATCTATTGGAAGTATTTTTTGCCTTGCACCAATCAGGATGGGAACTCCAAAGCTAAATGCCTTGTTTGTCAAAATTTGTTGGCTGGTACATCAACCAATGTGACATCCGGTACAAAGAAGCATCGTGACATATGTTCAAAGAAAAATAGCAATGCAACTTTAGCCTTGGACTTGCAGTTAAACATCATCAATGACCAAGTAATTGGAAATTTGACCAATTGGATCCTAGGAAAGTTTTGGTAGAAATGATTTTATTAGATGAACTTCTGTTTAGATTTATAGAGCATGAAGGGTTTAGGCGTTTCATGTTTCGGATTTGTCCCATGTTCAAAATACCCTTTTGGAAAATGGTAGGAGGATATTGCTTCCGAATGTGTATGGAGTCTAAAGTAGTATTAATAGACTACTTCAGAATATAATGTATAGGGAATTTTCTTTGACAACTTATGATGATGATGAAATTATGATGATGATGAAATTCTAAGAAAGAAGACTTTAATGCGTATAACTATGATATATTGAGATGATGAATGCGAAATGAGATGATATATTTTATTATTTTTATAATGGGTAGATATATTCTTGTTGTCCCAATTATAACAATTACTTATGAGTCCACCTTTAGCATTAGATGCCAAATTTTAGATTCATTCAGGACCTCACTTACAACAACTATTATGGAGGCATTAATCTGCTTTTGGGATTCTCTTTAAGTCTGGTGATTCAAAGGCGGTGATTAATGAAGAAGACTTGAAAGAGAAAATAGAGTTTGAGAATAGTAATACACTATTGCTTTCACTTTTTGTATATGATTGTTTGAGATTAACTGTGACTAATGTGTGTGTACTTTCAAGTAGTATATGCATTCTTCCAATGAATGTGTATGGATGAAGGTGAAGGTCCAGCCTCTGCTAGTTTGGTTGGGGGATTTTTCAGTGAAGGTGAAACCGATGAAGCAAATGGTGAAGACGAAGAGGGTCAAACGAATATGTTAATCTTGTAAGAATTTCTTGACTTATTCATCTGTCATTATTCTAGTCTAGGTGTTATTGTGATTGCTTATGTGACCTTTTTTCATTGACTACAAATATTTGATGTTAACGTCGTAATACAAAACATTTCATGAGTTACTGCTTCTTTTTGACAAATGCAACTTCCAGATATGCATTAATTAGTTGAATATTTCCTCTTTGTTTGTTGGTTTCTTTTGAATTTATCTATTGAATGGTTGTGATGATACATATGGAAGCAGAGAGTGAGAAAGTAGAGCGATCCAAACAAATTATGAACACTCATCATAAAGTTTCCATTGTGTTGGATATTTCGAACAACTCCCTGCATTTTTTTAACTTTTGAGTGTGCTACTATTTTTTATGTTTGAGAGAGTTTTTATGATTCACTTCATAGACTAATCAGTCTGTTATGTTTGTTGGAAAGGATGGTGGTATTTGCTGTAGAGACTCGTTGGTGTTGCCAAAGTTCTCTGAATCGATGCTTTAATGGAGTTTGATGTGGTTTGTCTTAACTATAGGTAGTAGTGTTGAATTATCTGTAGTAGCTTCAGTGGAATGTAATGGGGTTTTCTATAAATTAATAAAGGCGTCTGAATCGGGATGGTTTGTAGTAACCATGTTGGGCTTAACTCAATTACATTAACTATCTGCAATGGTTTGTGGGATTGTGGCAACGAAACAAAAATTTTGGAAGAAAAACTTAATTCGGGACCCCGATTCTCGAATAAAATTCCCCAAACCAAATTTGAAAATTCAGGAATAGGAATATAGAAACAAGGTCTCATTCCCGTCCTGTTTTCCATCCCTAATTATCATTGTACATCTGTATGGGTTGCTGCCAATTTACCTTTAGTTCATCTAGGACCCTTCTTAACTAGACACCTTTAATTCCAAAGGTGATAGCCCGATATTACAGTAACCAGTAGTGGAACACCTCTCAGTTAATTCACTAGCTCAACTCAAATTTACGTAAATATTAATGTCACAATGATAAGTCTTTTTGAATAATAATCCCTTGCTAGGAGAAAGCTTCAGATATTTCAAACTTTTAATCACCATCTTCATATGTTCTTCATTAGGATCATGTATATACTATTTAACAATTCCCACTGAATAAGAATATATGGTCGTGTACGAGCAAGATAAATGAAATTTCTTACAAATTGTTGATATTGACCTTTATCAACCAAATATGTCTTCATCATAGCTCACCGCTTGTTGGGTTCAATAAGAGTACCTCTCAGGTTCCATCCCAACATCCCAGTTTCATTGAGTAACTCAAATACATATTTTTTTTGAGATAGAAAAACACCTTCTTCTCAAGCCATTTCAATGTCCAGAAAATACTTTAACTCACCCAGGTCCTTTATTTTAAAATCTATGACCAACTTTTGCTTGAGATAAGTGATATCTTCTAGATTATTTCATGACATTATTATATCATCAACATACACAATTAAAACAACCATCTTCCGTTATCTTTCCATACTTGGCAAACAAGGTATGATCTGTATGACATTAGTGCAACCACTCGCTTTGATAACTATAGTAAATATATTAAACTAGGCTCTTGGAGACGGCTTTAATCCATATAGAGATTTTGCAATTTGAATATTTGAGTAGTATCTTATAAGAAATATATGGAGGAGGATGCATGCAAACTTTCTCTATTAATTCTCCATTCAAGAATGCATTTTCACACCTAGTTGAGAAAGTGACCAGTTTAGACTCATAGCCAATGAGAGAAGAACCCTTAACGTATCGAATTTTGCAACCAGGGTAAAAGTCTTGTTATAATTAACTCCTTTGTTTTGAGTAAACACTCTAGCCATTTGACGAGCTTTCTTTTGTTCAACGGTACCATCTAAATTGTACTTAATAGTAAAATTCCACTTGCAATCTACCGTTCTCTTCCCATTCGGTAGCTTAACAACATCCCACGTATGGTTCTTCTCAAGTGCCATAAGCTCATCAATTACTGCTTGTTTCCATTGAGGATGCCTAAGTGCCTCATACATACTTTTAGGAATTGCATCACTATTCAGTTTTGATATAAAACTCCTAAACGGACTTAAGTTCTCGTATTTAAACAAATTCCTAATAAGATGTTGTGTACAACTGCGAGTTCCCTTCCTTAAAGAAATTGGGATATCGATATCTCTATCTAGAGTAACACTAGTTGGTCCTATATCCAGAATAGTCACTATTAAGTCCTCTGGGTGACTAATATCAACAGCTTCATTTTTCAGGAGATTTTGGTTTTCTCCCTCTTGCTATGTATTTTGTAATATGGAACCAAATGAATCAGTAGAAAGATCCCAAAACTGATTCCAAACCGTCGTTATAGGTAAGGTTTGACACTCCTCCTGCAATGGGACAACTAGAGAATAAGGCCAAGTTTCAAAAAATGTCACATCTCAAGTATTATAAAAAATTTCTGTGATGGGACAGTAACACTTGTATCCTTTGTTATGAGAAGAACAACCGATAAACATGCAACATATGGAGCAAGATTCAAGCTTAGTGCGGTGAATAGGAGACAAGTGCACAAATGATGTACATCCAAACACTTTTGGACTTAAATGACATGAAAAAATTGGCAACATGAGGGGAAGCAGTTAGAAGGCACTACCGAGGAGGGATGAACTTTAGCACTCGGCTAGGAAGCCGATTTATCAAGTAGGTGGCTGTGAGGACAACCTCCCCCCCCAAAGATACTTCGAAACATGATGTGCAAGCAAACAAACATGCACATGCCACTTCTAACAGATGACCGTTTTTCTATTCTATAATTTCATTCTACTGAGGCATCTCAGTGTATGAAATCACATGAATAATTTCTTTCTGAACGAGAAAAGAACTCATAATATGATTGAAGCAGTCTTTTGCATTATTCGTTTTGAGAACTTGGATGTTTGTGTGAAACTAAGGTTTGGACCAATGTATAAAACTCCTGAAATAAGTTACGAGCTTCAGATTTCTCTTTCATTAAAAAAGTCCACGTCATCCTAGTATAATCATCGATGAATGTAAACCATCTAGCACCATTAATATTATGAGTCAAAATTTCCAGCTCCCCAAACGTCATGGTGAATGATGTCGAATGATCTAGTAGGTTGATAACCAAGGCCCGGGTATATAATTCTAGTATGTTTGGCTAGCTGGCACACATCACGTTGAAGAAGTTTCTCATCTTTGTTATCAATTGAGGCATCCTTGTTTTAGATAAGGAAAACTCGGACGTCCAAGAAGACATTTGCATAACAAAATATTACTAAAACAATTATCTACTCTAGAAACAGCATGAGTTTGAGTTTTCATAGTTCCACTAGTTCCACGCAGCACATATAATCCATTAACCACTTCAAGATGACTAATCTTCCTCCCAGATCCCCATTATTGTAATTGGTAACTAGAAGACTGAAACTTAGCTTCAAACTGATAGTTTGCAGTCAATTGATGAACATAGAATATTGCATTTCAGATTCGACACATAGACAACTGGAGAGATTTTCAAATCAGGAGTAATTCTAAACCAACCAAAACGACTACCAGAGCTAGGTTACCATCTTCAGTACGGAATCTAGCTTGATTAAGGAAAGGTTGAAGCTCCGTAATATTATCCTAACACCTCATCATTGTGTCAGTAGCTCATGAGTGTAGTATCTGGTCATTTATGACACAAGTATGCGCCCGTAGAGCTTCAAAAATACCTTTAGAAAATAGGCTAGAAAAATTCCCTATAGCAGATGAAGATGCACCAGCAGCATTTGCCTTGAAGGCTTGAGCTGGCATTTTCTGGAGCATATCTAGCTACCATTGGGAAAAATCCGAGCTAGACGAAGGTTGAGGAGCTGCCACAATGGTAGTGATCAAATTGGCCTCTCGTGATCCAGCTTGGGCTACTGCAATCCGACGAAGGTTAGATTTTGACTTCCATCCCTTTGAAGTGCCGTCTGGAAGTAGGAAACATTCCTACTTTGTATGCCAAAGTTTCCCACAAAAATCACAGATAGCAAGAAGAACATCATAAGAGGTGGACGATTGCTTCGAAGGCTCGGAGAAAAGCGTTAATGATTTAGAGTAGAGGGCAGAGGGATCAGCCACAACCTTGAGAGCATAGCTCTCAGTTCTAGGCTTGCCCTTGATCAGCATGACATGGCGACAGTATTCCTCCTGAAGAACTTCATAAATAACCTCTTCTAAAGACATGAAGGGTTTCGTCGCCAACTCAACTTTTAGCCTCATCAAGGTCTTGATTTTGACTAAAGCAAAAAATGCAATGTTTCCTGCTTATCTACTTCCTTCCGATAAGTCTCAACAGCATTGGTTGTGTCCCATTGGCTGACTTCAAAAAGATCAAGCTGGAGCCAGGCGTTCGACCGATTTTGGTCTTCATTGGTAGTACTCATTTGAAAACACAACTCCTTGTTTAACTTGAAAGATTTCAGGTTTCAACTATGCAAACGATTTATCAGTGGTCGACTAGGTCCTCTTCGCGTGATCCCAACTGGATTTTGTTGTAGGACAAAGAAGATAAATGTTGCGGATCTTGGAATCCACTGTCAAGATTAACCAAAATTGCACCAGATTATAATCATTATTCCATTGTTCATATGAACCATTAGTTATCGTCAGTTTCTATTTAGTATTGGTAAGATAGCCTCCTTTGGATTTTTTGGTGATGATCATCTCAATCAAGCGGGACCATTGAAGGTAATTTTGTATGGTAAGTTTCAAAACATCAATACCACCAATATTGATGTCTTGATTTGATGTCATAGACTCTGTCATGATAGGTGGAGAGGTGGCGGAAGAATAAGTATTTGGGAAAGGTTCTATAGTGTAAGCATCATAGTAAGTAGTCATGCAAGTGATGATTTAGGAATAACAAGAAATAGAAGAAGAAGAACAACTAGCGGTGATAGGGTGTAACCGAGGCTTTGATACCTTATTAATCGTGATTTAGAGAGTAATTAGTTCATTTTTAGGGTAAATAACAGAATGTACATATAAACACGAATAAGACTCCTACCACATGCGAGAGTCTTAATAGGAGAAAGATTGTAACATCGTCATTTTTCAAAACTAGGGAATTTATTGAAGTACCCTAATAGGCAGCCAAAAACTCAAAACTGATAAGGGCGTTACGCTTTCTTAACAACATTTAAACAACTACTTTACTAAAAATGCCCCGGCCAAGGAACTTAAATAAAATAAAAGAAAGATAGAATCATTAAATAATAACAAACTACTAGTAAATCTTCATAAAGACTGAAAACAAGTCTCAACATTTAAATAACTGTCTCAAATCCTAACTCCACACACTTCATATCCCGAATAAGATCCACTATGTTCCTGCAATAACTATTAAAACACATTGGTGTGTGGTTTGGGGTTATTCTTTCGTTCTCTAATCATAATAATTAATATACTGACATAAATGTGTTACCAACATATTATTCAACTTCATCTAATCATATAGAACTAACGTTCATTTCTTCTACTATGCAATCACTACTAAGGTTGTCTAACTTTTAGTGCATCATCCATCTAAGATATCATAATTATAGGGCATCCCCTGAACTCATCTAACTATACCTACCATCCATTTGTCAAACTTAAGATAACACTATGGGTCTCTAATGGCTTAGTAATATCATGTGGGTCTCTAGTAGCCCAATAGCTACTAACAAGACTCTAGTGGCCCAATAGCTAATGGGACTCTAGTGGCTCAATAGCTAACAATGCGACTTTAGTGGCCCAATAGCTAATAGCGAGACTATAATAGCCCAAGTAACTCTAGTGGTCCAAGGTCATAGGCCGACAATCTAGATCGATGGGTCTAGCTAAAGAGTTATGTGTTACTAAATCATCTATTAATCGTCTAGACTTAGAGTAGTCTCCTCTTGTTCTCTAACTATCTAATCACATCATAACATATTCCAACCTGATCATAATCTAATTGGCACATCAAATGAGCATCATGAAATAAATGTAAATGACATAAACATAAATGAATGAAATATAATGAAACATAACATAACCTAACTACAACAACGATAACAATTTACCCCCTTAAACCACCCACTTGATAATCGAGCAATGAGAGTCTGAACGAGGAATTGTGATAAAAGAACTGGAGGCTGGATTGTCTTTCAGAACCTAAAGATGCGAGAATTTGATTAATCTAAGTTTGGTTAGGAAGCTTTATGAGCTTAGGGCAACGACTTGACGACTTAGGGAAAACCAGTTCATTTATCATTGTGAAGTGCGAGGAGAATGTTGAGTTTATAAAAATTATAATTCAACTAGTTCTTTTATCTGAGAAGTATATTACTCATCCTAATTGAATCTATTAATTTAAGATAAGGAAGGGATCATAAGATTTATATCTTGTTCATTTATGGTGAAATATTTTTATATCTTTATTATTATTCTTTCTCAAACATATTCTTGTAAATAATAATTACTATAATAACTATGTCTCCGATTTTCAATTCCAATATTTATACACATTTAAGAAATATATTAACAGTAATCGCTATTTTGTTTAATTCGAGGGAGAGAGGAGAAGAGTCTACTTTGATCTACTAAACAATTCCTAATTTATAACTTCGATTAATTTCACTAAATAATAATAATAATTTAACTATTAATGTCGAGGCTTCATTAGTCTTATATTATTGAATAATTATTATCCATCCCTAATAGGAATCAATTCTAAGTTTGACTAATTGATGATAAACAAATTAATCAGATTTCGTACTAAATTGCACTACTTAGAGAGCTATCAGGTTCGTTTTCTCTCAACATAGAAGTTACAAATCGTGGCATTAATAAGGGACTATTTGATATATAAATTATCTGATGCTAAAAGAGTTTTTATCTTAACACAATAACTATAAGATCTAGTGACCAAACGTGGTTACTGATACTATGATGATTGATCTGAATATTTCCCAAGTCAACAGCCGCCGTTGACCACCATGAACCTATATCCGACAACCGAATCCAGTTTTTTGCAGGCACAAATCACACCTTGTCATCATCCCAAGAATCAACTTAGCTAAGAGGATAGTTAAGGAATATCGATTCCTTACCTTTGGTTGCAGTATTGACGAGTTTTGAATCATGAACGGTTGGAATACGACTTTATGGCCTTCGACGTTGAAGCTTTCGATTCCTAACCGGCTTCTAAAGCCAATCATCAAGGTTGGTGTTAGAAATTAAACACATAAATTAGGATTATCGATCTGGCTAAGTCGTAGACAAGGCCGCTATCTTTAAAACGTTCACGGCTCTGCCTCAATTGCTCAATTGCGTACATCAGACTATCAATCGGGTCGCATCTAGGATAAAAAAGACGACTAATATTCTTCTCATTTGTTCGAAATAAGAAGATCTTTGAATACACTTCCTCTCTATTGCTTTGCTCAATTTCGTAACTCTTTAGGGTTAACCTTCTCTATTATTTGTAATGACAAATAGCTTCTCAAACAAGTTGGGGTTCCTCAGTAATGAATTAATTTCATATTTATATAGAAAGTGGATTTTTAAAGATAATTTAACAATTATCTCTTCAAATAGAAAGTCTCATCTATACCAATATGATTAACTGGTTAACACAGAATCAAACCGAACCGAATATGATATCGAGTACTTTTCCATTATTAACACTTTACTCAATGATCTCCCACTTGAATATTTGAAAAACTGTGCATCAACAAAAAGTATAAGACAAGGCATAAACTAAGGTATCTTATGATTTGAACCTTAGCGTAGTGGTTACAATTCCGATTACATAAGAGTGACTCGTGGTCTTCAACTCTATCTCAGACAATGTAGCATGCCAAGTCTTTTCACAGTGTAATTCTCAAACAAGCTCGTGCATTAAAGGCCCTACACGTCTATTCCGACTTTATGAATGCTCTACAAACTTGTGCCCTCAAGTTTCATAGGAATCAGCCCAACTTCCACATTCACAAAGGTGCGTCTACTAAGAATATTCCTAAATCTAGATACTCCACTCCACATGGAGTATAGATCTCGTTAAGAGTTACCTCAACCTCTTTGCTATAGGAATTCATGCTTCACAATGCATGATCGTTCCATTTCTTGGGATCTCTAGTCTATTTGGTCGATTTTCCGTCATGTGTAATCCATCGTTCTCAAGGCATAAGTCCCATACCTTTAGAGGTATTCTGACTTTCTCTTTTGCTAACCTTTTTTGTCAAAGGATAAACTAAATTCATTTCAGATCTAACAAGATCCACCCCCACTACTCCTATTGATAAGAGCTCTCTTATAGTACTGTACTTACGACGAACCAATCGTTTCTTTCCATTGTTAAAAATGTTCTCGATTTTACCAATTGTCGTGGTGCTATCACAATGGATCAATACTATGGGGACCGGTCTTTCCCATAAGGGAATCTCTAGAAATCTTCTCAACCAACTCACTTCATCACTAACATCTTCTAGTGCTATCATCTCTGATTCTTTAGTCGATTGTCACCAAATTGTTTGCTTCTTAGACTCCCAAGAAAACTCCACCAGTTTTGTTAAACGCATAACCACTAGTTGCCTTGGAGTCATCTAATAAGGTATTCTAATCCGCATCACTATACCCTTCTAATACAACATGAAACCTTTAATAATGCAATAAAAGGTTTGTTGTTCTCTTAAGGTATCTCATCACCTTTACTATAGAACTCCAATGCTCTAAACTGGTACTACTAATAAACCCGCAAAGCAATTCCTTAACATCTATAATGTTTGGTCTAATACAATCAGTGGCATATTGCAACCTTCAAATTATGCTAGTATATACAAGCAGGTTTACTGTCAAAGTAAATATATTTCCTCAAGATCATCTATGTATTTAGATTGATCAAGAGAGAATCTCCCTTTTTCCCTAGATATCCGGACTCCTAGAATAACACTAGTTTCACCAAGATCTTACAAATCAAGTTCTCACAAGCATGATTTTCACTATATCAACGACATGAATATTAAAATCAATAATAAACATGTCCTCCACATGCAAACATACGATAGTGCAAATGTCATTCTCATGTTTGTAAAATATGCAGTTGTCACTTTCATTCGATTTGAAACCCATGAGAGAACTAGATTTTAAACCTTTCATGCCACCACTTTAGGAGTCTGTTTCCATCCATACAATTAATGCATATAGATATTATGATTTGAATGCTCATACTTTTATTGAATTCAATGATGCTGATTTTGTAAAGATAGATTTCCATTTAAACTGGAAAGTAGTGGGGGTATTTCATCTATTACCTTGCATGCTATTATAGATAACATGCTTATAGTGAGGGTGTTTAAATTGAACCTAGAAGGGTAATCATCTTAGAATCTCTAAAATATCTAGTTATGTTTTCCTTAACCACACCCTATAAGATGATCCTTCAAATCTACAAGAAGTTGTATCTTCTTAGATGCAGATTTGTGGGAAGAAGTCGTTAATAGTGAAATGAAATCTTTAGAGTCGATAATATAGCATAAGAACACATTCATATGCTATATTATCCAATTAATTTCTCTTAGGATAATGAAATCTCACATAAGCTAAATAATCTCAAGTTCTAAATAGGACATGTTAGGTAGTTTACTCATCAAAATCTCATAATGTGATCTTTGTACTGTTCAATTTCAAAATGTGATAAAACAAATAGCAAATAATCAACAAGAATTCACTTGCTATGAGGAAGCATTACTAGAGTCAAGTATAATAGTAACATATAATTCAGTAAAAGCCTTATTTCTTGTTTAGCTTTACCAATTATATCAACAAGAACAAAAGGCAGAACTCCCATGAATGATATTAAGTGAGCTATAAAATTACTTCACCAAATTAGAGTCAAATTCGGTGCCTTTACCGCTCGTAAGTCGTTTAATCTTTCTATTGCACTAATTGTCAAATTCTACCACAAACACTTTAAGCATGTCGAGGTCAACACTTTTTTTTTTATCAAGGAAACAAAAGTCTAATCAAAGCCATCATCAATGAACTCAATAAAGTATCTCTAGCCATTTGTAATTAACGTTCCATCACGTTTACAAATATCTGAAGCATTCAAATTAAGGGTCCAAATTCTCTAATCATAGATTTGCGGGGGCGTTATCGTTATCTCCACTAGGCTACAGAGATCAAATCTATCAAATTCATCCAAGAACATTCCAACTAGATACGCATTCCTAATTAGATTCTTGATAAGCTAGGAATTATCCACAAGTCATGTAGAAATTATCTAAAGTGCTCGAAACATATAGTACACTTACATGGAAATATCTGGTTATACTTTCTCTGAATTGATCAGATTTCTTGTGTGAGATGCTCCACATTGTCACGGTTCAATGGACGCAAAGGTTCATCGTTTCGAGGTCAAACGAAGAAATAAAAACTTCTCAAAACTTTCAATGACCATCAACCACTTTTACTACGCATGGGGTTGAATTACAGAATCGCCACCTCCTTTTGTCGTCAACTAGTTCAATGTAGAACTTTTATTATTAGCAAAAGCGTCCCAGAATTCTCAACTGTAATTCATCATAAAGATGATAAAATAGCCCATTTGTCCTTGTTTGTCACAGTCAAGAGTATAGTGACTGATTTATGTATTTCATAAATTTCAATTTAGTCCTCAAACTTTCTAGGTTTGAAAATAGGTCTTCTCCTTCCTCCGGCTTCTTCAGTCAGTCATCTGTAACTGGCTCCCTCGAGTTGTGGTCGTCGGCAGCGGCGACGACCGCAGTATCCGATCAACGCCATGGAAGAAGGCAGCTCTCCGTCGTCTCCGACAGCAAGCTCGTAGATTCAATGAAAAGTATCAGAGAGCTTATCGAGGGAAGCGACGCCTACGGAGGAGTCAATCAAACGAATAGCTCCGATTCCAAGAAGCTCGTAGAAGATGAAAGCTTCTTGCTCCATCTTCCTTTCGATAACGTGTGCCAGTCCACTATCCATCTCTCGCTTCAGTCAAAGCATCCGATTTATTTTTCAGACGCACATCGCCGATCACAATCGAAGTTTTCGAACAAAGGGAAACTCCAGTTGCGTTCTCTAGCAGCTTAATCTCGATTGGTAAGGGATTAGATCGATAAGAAAGTGACGCAAAGTGTTGGTTTGTAGTACAAATCAACTTCCTTAGATTGAGGCCGATTTAGATCACGAAATCCAATTCTTCTTAAACGCCTTACAAAATTACTTCTTCCTTTCAGTTGCCTGCATGATTTTTCCACTGTCAATCAATTTCGCTATTGCTACCACAAGCTCGGTTTCTAAGCAACTCATTCCATATGAATCTCATGTTCGGTAACATTAACAGCAACACACTGTTTAAAATTATTAGGAAATTAGGATTATCGATCCGACTGAATTTTAGACTAGCTCGGTCTTTTTAAAACATTCACGATAATGTCTCAATTGTGCATGATAGACTATCAATCAAATCGCCTCCATCATCCCATTTTTATTGTTGTGCTCAATTTCATATGTTTTTAATTTAGTTTTTTATTATTATTTACAGTGATAGATGGCTTCTTAAACAAGTTGAGGTTACTTAATAATTAATTAATTTTATATTTATATAAAAAATTAATCTTTAAGAATAATTTAAAAATAATTTCTTTAAATATATATTTCATCTAAATCAATTCAATTAACTGATTAATACAAAATTAAATCAAACCAAATATGATATCAAACACTTTTCAATTAATTCACACTTTCATCAACAGATGGAGAGTAGGCTTTGACGCTGCTACCATCGTTGGAGAGCCTCTTTTGATCCCAACTGACAAAGGTATGACGTTGGGGTCGTTTAAAACCAGAATCTTGGAGGATAGGGGTCATCGTTGTCGAAGGAACTAGCTTTTGAAACTCTCCAGATTCAAGGACTTGGCTTATTTTCTTGAGAGAAAGGTGATCTTAATGGGAATAGTGATCAAAATCCTTACCTAGCACAGTGCGGTGACGCTGGAGGACGGAAGACATGAGCTGGAGCCTGGAGTCTTCGTTCGCCGGAGCCACATTGGAAACAGAGCTTCCTTCGTCGAAATCTTTAGATGGCTGCGCGGGTTTGATTTGTCTTGCGGGATCAAAGGAATATATCCGACATCTAGGGTTGGGAGGTGGGGATTGAAACAAGGATGAACTTGATCCTGGATTTGATTGAATGACGGAGGACATCACCAGAAAACTCGGATCCCGCCGAGCTGGAGCAGAGAAGAAGGAATGTGATGCTGAAGACGTCGCCAAGTCCGAGTCTAGGGGCAGCGGCACTAATAAGTACGGCGTCGTTTTGGCCACTGCTGAGAATGGGTAAAAAAAGGGCCTCATATGAAGATCAAACCGAAGACTTCAGGGCTATGAGATTTATTCCTTATCCACTAACCTGGAGCTATTTTCATGATTTAATTTCGTTAGGGCTTTTAAATTTCTATCTAAACAGTTCAACTATCTCATTAAATTAACTTTAGGGGGTTAAGAGTTAATCAATCCTAATAGTTTCTAATCCTATTACCATTACCATGCATGCAACATGTAATTTAAACATGGAGTAACAACAATAATAATATAATATTAACCATAATTAGACTTATATTCATAGGTGCTAATATGATTATTAGTAATAATAATAAAAAATGAATCGGAAACTAAATTTCTCTAAACCACATTTAGGGGTAATGAAGGAATTTTTAAATAAAATTTATAATGCTAAGATCGGGGTGTAACAAAGAAACTAATTAGAATTATTTACAATATACTAACTATTCTAAAATTAGACCATAAATCATGTAATTCCGCAATAACTCATTATCATCCATGCCCGTTCATCCTCAAGTTGGAGAGACCAGAGAGGCAAGAGAGCATGATCCAGCTGATTTAAAGCTCAACAACGACACTAACTCTTGAAAAGACTTGACACACAACAAAAAGTATAAGTAAAAAGGAACAAGGACAAGTGTCCAAGTCCCACACAAAATAAAATTGGATTGAAGATCCGATATGAATATG
Organism: Linum usitatissimum; assembly: GCA_030674075.2. NCBI lineage: Eukaryota > Viridiplantae > Streptophyta > Magnoliopsida > Malpighiales > Linaceae > Linum > Linum usitatissimum. Next base: position 2,854,663 of record JAUJYP020000780.1, read on the forward strand.
TTAAGAGAATCGAAGGAACCTGGTGAACCACCCCACACCTATCATATGCTTAGGCATCAAAAGTATCAAGTAAAACATCAAACATATGATAACTTAGTCAAATCCCAATTTTGGGCTAATGTGCGATGTAGCCATATCGAAATGTGCACCGCACATTTCAACATTCTAAGACTACATATTAACGCGGATAGGGGTCAATTGTTTTTCCCGCAAAGTGATATGCGCTAAAGACACGTTGTTATGTGCGCCTCACATTTCAACATCTACGTCGCATATTTACCCTGAAAAGCTAGAATTCACCAATTTTTCAAAAGCCGAACTGACCTCAACCAAAACTAAGTGACATGGATCTCGATTCTCGAACAATCATGCAAATGGACTCAAAAATAAAAACAAAGTGACTCCGAACATGGGTTGCCTCCCATGTAGCACTCTTTATTTAACGTATTTGACCTCAACGATACCTGGCAAATTACGGAGGTGCAACCCTGCTCAGAACTTCCTCGAGGCTAGCATCGTTGTTCTTGGCATACAAATTATCTTCTCCACCCTGAAGTAGCAACTTCCTCTTTCTAGCATAAAAAGCTCCACTATATTATCATCTCTGACGCTAGTAACTACAAAAGGTCCGAACCACTCATATTTGTTGACTTTATCATATGGGGATATTACTTGCTACTATTTTTCTTTCTGCTTAGGGTTTAATGTTCTGTTGGTGGTCATCATCTCTCGATTAGCCTATTTCTTTGAGATAATTTTCAGCTCAAAAGATGGGTTAATAGGTAAAAGCAGAATCAAGAGTGACAACATGCACTTTAGGAGGGTGCACTACAAGTAACTGAGTAGCTACAACATTTTTATATTTAATTTAATAGATTAAGTAATGGTGGAAATCGTAACATCGAATTTTATGTGCCATTAACCTAACAACGAATTTTATCAGCCATTAAAATGACAGTGGATATTATCCGCCGTCATGTCTAATTCTATCCGCTGTTAGCCTTTTCGTCCAATAATAAAAACCTTGAAACCCATAAGGTTTCTGCATTCGTCGTTCTCCATTTTTTGTTATTCATTACACGTTCTTCGTTCTTTATTTTCCGTTCTTCTTTTCCTCGTATCATTTCTCTAGTCATCTTCTTCATTGATTTTTCTTCTTCTTATTCTTCATCTTCTCCATAAATTAGTCTTTTTTTTCTTCACCTTCTTCATTGATTGTTCATCTTCTTCTTCTTTATTGATGTTTCTTCTTTTTTATTAATTTTTTTCTTTTTCTTCTTTTTCTTCATCATCATTTTCTTCATCATTGACTGTAAGAATAATAATGAAGATATAATATTGAAAATAGATAAACAGGAGATGAAGGAAATATAAATAGAGAGGGAGGGGGCGTTTGAAAATTTGGGTAGGAGAGAAAGGAGTTTGAAAATTTAAGGGAGGAGGTAAAGGCGTGTGAAATTTTGTAGAGGAGTAAAAAGAGGAGAGAGTGAAAATTTGAATTTTTTAATTCCCGCGTACAACCTGACAGCGGGATATTTCAAGAATCAAAGTTAAACTAACAGTGGTTTAATATCTACCGTTAAAGTATATACTCTAACAGGGATATTTAAAAGACCGTTGTTAAATAACAGCGGATTCCAAACCACCATTAGTCGTGCGTCGTTAGACTTTCATTTTCTTGTAGTGGTGGGAGTATTAAATCTTTTTGACTTCAAAGATGCAGTTATGCTAGAGGTGTGATTAGTTATCTCAAGGAAAATCTCCTCTTCTCCAAATCACATAGTCATTCACCTCGCCTATACGTCAATGATGACACCGATAGTGGAAAGGAACAGTCGACCAAAAATGAGGGGAACGTGGTTCTCTATCAAAATAAAAATGGAAATTTCTTAAAGTAAATTTTTTGGAAGACTGCACGAATATGGTTTAGACAATCAGGGATCAAACTGCTTAGACTTTGAAAGTTCCTAGGTAATCCAAATTACAAATGACAAAAAAAATTCAACGATTTAAACAAAACAAGATAGATTCAATTCACTATCGCAGTTCTTCTCTAATCAAATCACGCCTTTTCGAGGCCGCCTATCTGCTATCTATCTACTATCCTAGTCCGCTCTTTCGAGACAAAGATCTAAAATCCGCTAGACGACAAAACGAATAAGAACTTCTCATACAACATACTAGTTTATTCGCTCTCAGATGAGTGTTTAACGCCTAACCTAGTTGGTTGATTTCGGTGTGCCAGATATACATGCTCTTTCGAGACATAGACAAATCTAACAAGGTTCTATTCAAGATGGCCAAGCAAGAATAAGAACGAAATCGAAATCAAACATAAACTTAATCCATCCAACTCACATAAATCATTAAAGTCAAACAATCATTCATTCATAAAGAATTACTTAGGTTTCATCTAAACTAAGTAGGAGAACTTTAGCTATTCATAACTCGGAAGAAATAATCAAAATCATTAAAGGAACACATTAGAATTAGGTTTACAGAAGAAATTCGAAAAACCTAATTTCCCTGAGAACCGTTGAAGAAATTGATTCATCAATCTTGGTTATATCTTCCGATCCAAGCTCCTTGAAGTCGATGCCTTCTCGTCGCTCTGAAGCCTCTGAACTCTTATCTGATTTTCATCCAAAAGGGTCCGTGAGTTACGAGGGAGATCTCAGCTTTTATAGAGATGGAATCCTTAAGTCTGACATACAACCAAAAGTGCACTATACTTGGACCAAAAGTGCACCGCACCTTTTTCATACTTATAGCGTACTTTTGGTGAAAATCACATAAATGCTTGTTGCTCTAGTTGTAGGAAACTGAACTAACTTTCCAACGCCGTCGGCCTTGCATCAATCGGACTTCTGACCTAGAACATATCTCCAATGTACGAAATTGAATTGTTTTCCAACCAAGTAGAGATCCTTGCACTTCCGGAGTTTCCCTGTGATGTCGAATTGATTCTCATTTCTTATCCTAGACCATCAACGTATGTCATGTCACTATGATTAATGCCTCGATGTCTTCATGTACCTGAAATCTATCAAAAACACTCCAAGACGACATCAAATGGACCCCGACCGGGTCCGAGACACTAAATCGAGATAAAAGTTTAGAATGCATAAAACATCCTAAACTTCTACATAAGGCAATACAATTATGCATGAATTATCACTTAGTTGAGGGCGATAAATGTGACAATTCTAGTGTCATCAATATCCACCAGTAGAAAATCAACTGGATAATAGCTATCATTATTCCTATAGGATGTTGAATGGACCTTTCACAACCTTGTATATTCGTATCGATAGCCACTAAGTCAGATAGTCCTAAGCACTTAAACAAGGGATATGGCATGATATTAATGCTAGCACCTAACTCAGCTAATGCTCTATCAACATGATGCTCATTAATAACATAAGAGATAAAGAAGCTCTCTGGGTCTTTTTGCTTGGATGCCACCTTAGCTTGCAAAACCGATGAGCATTCCACATCAAGTGTTTTGGTTATTGATCAGATGCTTGAGCACTTACCAGGTCATGACTATTATTTTTTTCTGGATGGGATGTCATGCTACTTCCAGATTCCTGTCGGTACATTTGCCTATCGCATGATCCCTTTTGGCCTCTCCAATGTGGCAACAACATTTCAGTGATGCATGATGACCATCTTTGAAGATCTAATCGACGAAATCATGGAGGAAGTCATGGATGATTTTTCTATTTTTGGAGATTCTTTTGATCATAGCTTGAAGAATTTGGAGAGAGTACTTGAGACATGTGAAAAGACAAATCTAGTTCTTAACCGAGAGAAGAGCTACTTCATAATGAGAGACGGAATGGTGCTTGGGCAGAAGATTTTGAAGAAAGGGGTTGCAGTTGATCCCGCCAAGATTGATACCATAACTCAACTTCCTCGCCCTCCATTAGTGAAGTCAGTTAGAATTTTTTCGGGACATCAAGGAGGTTCATCAAGGATTTCTCCAAGATTGCAATACCCATGACTCATTTGCTTGAGAAAGATGTTCCCTTCCATTTTGATGATGCATCTCACCAAGCATTTTTTTCTCTGAAGTTTAAACTCACCATCGCTTCTATCCTTATAACACCATAATGGGACCTCCCATTTGAACTTATGTGTGATGTGAGTGATTTTGCAACCGAGGCAGTCCTGGGACAGAGAACTGAGAAGCGTTTTCGACCCATCTATTATGCCAGCATAACTCTATATGAGGCTCAGAGAAATAACATGCACTACAGAAAACGAGTTATTGATTGTGGTTTATGCTTTTGGCAAATTACGATCATATCTCTTGTTATCACATGTGGTTGTTTTTATTGATCATGTAGCTATTAGGTACATCATGAGCAAAATAGATGCCAAACCAAGACTGATCTGTTGGGTGCTTCTGCTTCAAGAGTTTGACATTGTAAACAAGGATAAAAAGGGCTTAAGAGAATTTTGATGCTGATCATCTCTCTCGCCTAGAGAGGCCCACAGCTAGACCAGAGATTTCTTTCAAAATTCGGGAAATGATTCCCGAAGAACACCTAAATACCATCATGATCTCTGAAGCTGACTTCGCCAACTACCATGCTTGTGGAAAGATTAGGGACGACCTTTCTCGGCACGAGCGGAGGAAATTTCTTCAAGACATCAATAAGTATTATTGGGATGATCCATATCTCTTCTGAATCGGCTCCAACAACATCATTCATTCGTGTGTCACCCTCAGGAAAGCTCACGATATCATGACTCATTGTCATTCGAGACTGACTGGTGGACATCATGGCGCAAACCAAAAACTCGGAAAATTCTCACTACTCTTTCGGCCTACCATATTTCAAGACTTCCAGGATTTCATCAACACATGTGATAATACCAACGAGTAGGTAAGTTCTCTAAACGTGATGAAATGCCTTAAGTCGTGAATGCACCTGTAGATATTTTTTATGTATGGGGGATTAACTTTATGGGACCTTTCCCTAAATCTTATAAGAACAAATATATCCTAGTAGGTGTGAATTATGTGTCAAAGTGGGCAGCAGCTCAAGCTCTCTCCACTAAAGATGCTAGGGTAGTTGGGATGTTCTTAAAGAAGCTATTTTCTAGATTCGGTACACATAGAACGATTATAAGTGATCAATGAACACATTTTCATGGCCAATTTGATAGGGTGTATGCAAAGTATATTGTTATCCATCATGTGAGAAAGGCTTACCACCCTCAAATGAGTGGTCAAGTCAAGGTGACAAATAGGGAATTAAAACAGATATTGGAAAAGGCAATCTCACACACCGATTGGTCCATTAGGTTAGATGATGCCTTATGGGCATATAGAACTACTTTTAAAATACCTATTGGCATGTCCCCTTACATGCTAGTGTAAGGAAAAGCTTCTCATTTGTCTGTAGAACTCAAACACCGTGCTTGGTGGGCTTTGAGACCACTTAACTTGGGTCATAGTGTTGCATGAAAGGAAAGAAAATGCAGGTAGTACCACTAGAGGAGTGGCGCGATCGAGCTTATGAGAGCTCTTAACTTTATAAGGACTGAACCAAATGGATGCATGATTCAAAGCTAAAGGGGGTCAAAGAATTCAAACGAGAAGATTAAGTTCTCCTTTACAATTCCAGCCTTCATCTCGTTCCAGTGAAGCTGATATCTCGTTGGTCTAGACCATACACCGTCACGTAAGTTTTCCCTCATGGAGCTATGTAAATCACTCTCCCTGATGATGAGCCTTTCAAGTTGAATGGACATCATCTGACGTTGTATATTGCTGGAGAATACCTCGGAGTGGTCGAGGAAATAAGCCTAGCCCCTCAAGTGATCAGGGGTAAACCAGCTGAACCGCAGACTTCATGCATCAAGCTCACGATGTAAAACAAGCGCTTTTCGAGTGGCAACCCGAGTTTTTAGTCGTTTTGTTTCTTTAATTTGTCAAAATTTTAGTCTCATGGTGTCTCTATTGTTGAGGCGATCGAGTCAGGATACTAAAATTTTCTCCCGGACCACCCACCATCAATACACAGTATTTCCCACTCAATCCACCACCATCATCTACCCAAAACGTTCCCCATCATCATCTCCTTGATGACATCGATTCTTCATTTTGATCATCCTCATTTAAGACAAATTTCATGCATATTTGTATAAGGGTAGAAGTTTAGGATGTTTCATGCATTTCAACTTCTATCTTGATATCGTGTCTCGGACCCGTTTGGGGTCCATTTGAGGTTGTTTCGCTGTGTTTTTGATCGATTTCATATATTACCAGCTACCTTTGTTGCCTGGTCTTTTCCTTATTTTGTTAATGCCTTTCTCCAAACAGCATCCTACTTCCCCATCTCTCTCAATCTCATGAGTTCACACTGGGGCAAGCAGTCCACGATAATCTCTTCTCTTCCTTGTGTAAGCTTAGTAAAGCACTTCTAGAACCTCTCTGGCTTATCGCTTTCTTATTATTTACTTGCCTTATCCAAAATGAAGTTGAGCTAAAGTCAGCATCTTCTTTTCTAGTGGTTGTAGCTCTTGTTTATTGTTTTCCTACGGCATCAACCGGACTAGGAACTGCTGGCCTAGTTGGAACTAAGCTCAAAAGTAACAAGGTTTTGAAAGAAAGACAAGCCTTGAAGAAGACATAAATGGTGTGACAACAAAGATTGATCCCCATACTTATCCTGATCCAGTGGGAGAGGAAAGCAAAGAAGAAGACCCGCCCCCTTGTAGTAAGGGAAAGAAAGCCTCAACCAGAACCACATTCCCTAGGAGAGAGTCTCAATAAGATAAGTTAATCGGAATTCCCGAAAGGAGAATTAAGAAAGAACTAAAACTCATCTGATTCAGATAAGGAAAGAACAGACTGACGTCATAGAATGGAAACCGTAAGTAAGGCTCCTCTTTTTCCCACATTAATAAGTACCCCTGTTTTCTTTAACATGCCAGTGCCTGGATCTCATTCTCCTATCTTTTCCTTAACACCCTTAGCGCCTTCTTTTGATTATAGTAATGCAGGAAGTCTGGCTAAAGGAAGATAGCATATCATAAAGAACGGATCAAGAAGTAGTGGTGAAGTCACTTCATCTGTAGAAAGATACCATTTACCTATCTTTCTCGAACAGCGGATCGGTGTCCCTGAGACTATTGATTAAATAGCAGCGTATTTTTACACCGTATTCTGATTCCCTCCCTCACATGGTACGACCTCTCTTACTTTTTTGGATTGGTTGCGAAAAGGCATCCTTTTATGGTCAAGGTATCGTGGGGCTAAGCTGTGGAAGAAGAGAGTTAATCAGTCTCCTTTTTGGTGCTCTTGCAAAAGATAGGTAAAAAGGTTGTTTATTAGTGAGATTATAGAATCTCAGAATGAAATCGCTTGGCTTGACTTGAAATTTTTTCTACTTCGCTTTCCCATAACTTCACTAAAGATTTGGCCGTAGAAGGATCGAATTGTATCCGAGGAACATGGGAATACAAAAAAGTAAGAAGAGAGGGCCTTAAGGCTTTCGTTCTAAAATGCCTTTTCTCATGTGCAGATGAGGGGGTGTTAGGCTAGAGAGCTAATTCATCCACATCTCTTGGTGGTTAAGCCTTTGTGGCTAGCTCTTCTTTTCTTCGTTTTCCACAGGGAATCGTAGGTGCCAAAGAAGAATGAAAAGAAGCCCAAAAAAGCAAAAAAGAACATAACCCCGATGACATCGAGGCATTTTTTTGGAGCTTTATGATGTGCAAGGAGGAGCTGGATACATCGAAAAATGGAAAACTCACCATGTTCAGGCGTTGAACAAAAACTGCACCTAAACTAGACCAAAATTGTGTACTTTTGGTTCGGTTCCAGCGCATTTGTGTAAAATCGAAGACAAGATCTCTGACAATATGACCACAAGTGCGCATAGAATGACCAAAAGGACGCAATGTACTTTTGGTCGATTTAAGGTGCACTTTTGGTCATCCGACAGACCCAAGGACTTCACTCTATAAAAAGCCTAGTTCTCCTTCAGAATTAGACAGATTTTCCTAGACGAAATTAAGAGAGAAATTCTGAAATTTTTCTGGCAACATCAAGGATATCAGAATCGGCAAAGTAATCAAGATGGCGAATCAAGTTCTTTGAGAAGATCGATGAAATTAGGTTTTTCATAATTCTTTGTCTAAACCTAATTCCAACGTCTTCCTCTTCTGATTTTGATGTCTTCTAAAAGTATAAGCAGCTAAATGTATCTTGCTTAGATTAGATGAACCCTAGGATAATTTTTATGAACGAATGGCTTGACGACTTTTGTCGATTTATGCGAGTTGGATGAATTTCAATATATGTTTGATTTCATTTCCAATTTGTTCTTGCCTGATCAACTTGATGAATCTTTGATAAAATTGTTTTAGACTCATGAGAGCTTGCATATCTGGAATACCAAAATCAAACAAGTATGTAAGACTTTAACCCTCATCCAGGACCGAATGAACTAGTCTGTCATGGGAGCAATTATTATTTGATAAATTGCCTAGTCTCTGTCTCGAAAGAGCATACTAGGACACTATATAGATAGCAAACTAGTGGACCTAAAAGGGCGTGATTTGATTAGAGAAGAATTGCAATAGTTTATTAAATTTATCTTGTTCATTTGAATCATGAAATTTGTCTGTCATTTGTGAATTTGAATTGCCTAGGTGGATTCAAAATCTAAGTAGTTTCATCCCTAATTGTGAAACCTTAATCATGCAGTCTTGCAACCATTTTCCTTTTAAGAAAATTTCATTTTCACTTTGATTGTTCGATTGATTCTCGTGGCACCTAAACCACATAACTTGATTCTTTGATTGAAACTTTTTACAACTTGTGTAAGATGCTAAAAGAGACCCTAGGGAGATTCGACTCTGGTTAATTCATTAGTCTGATTATTTTGATAACGCCTAAAATGTTTATCCCTCCTCCATTGAAGAAGAAGAAGTTTCCAGCATTGAAGCCCAACTCAAGCTCAGTCCTTCATTTTTCTTTTTCGTCAGTTTCTCGGTCGATAACAAAGTACACATAATCCCCAATCACTCTCTAGACATTACCTTTGAATAATACTGCTTGAATTCGACCATTGTAATAGATTTGGTGAAATTTGGTAGTATTCTCCAAGAACCCTAATTTCTCAACTTTTTGCTTCTCTAAAATTGAGTGTGGATATGTGCAATTGACATGTTAGTGAGTTGTGATCTTGAACTTGGTAGTGTTTGGACTCCATTTATGCCCCCCGATTGACATATTTTTTATTCTCTGTTGCTTATGAACCCAAATTTTTGAAGTTTTTGATTTTGTGTAATTGGTCTTGCCTACTGAAATTGATGATATGCTATTTTGGAACAAATTAGAACTTAATTTCTTAACATTTCCATGTTAATTATGCTTAATGACTCGATTTGGTGATCTCCTTCCCTCATGTAAGGGGTTTTTATTAATTAGTTCTTGTAGTGTGAATTATTTTTGCTGAATGAATTTCTTGATACGTTGTAATGTTGATGAGCATGCTTATATAGCTTGCCATGTACTTAGGTTCTTTCGGTTCTTCATTTTCCCTATTTCTAACTATTTAAGTGTGGGGTGATATACCTGGATTTGGCTGAGAGTTGTGACGTGGTGTTGTGGTAGAGATTATGTTCATTGTCATTGATGCGATGTATGACTGTATCGTGTTGTTTTCCTTGGTCTTGTTGCCTATTTTTAGCTATGTTTTGGTTTATATCTTGCATGATGCCTCCTAGGCTATTCAACAAGAAACAGAGGCTTCTTCAGTTACTGTTGAATGAGCCCTAGGCTCTTTCTCTGTAGACTTCAAGTGGATGCAAGAAGAAGGCATTAAGGTCTGGAAGCAGAATAGGGATAATATTGTGACTCCTTTTGAAACATATCTTGGTGGAGGCGGCGTGCTTCCTACATTCCAAGTTTGGAGGACTGCCAATGTGTTGGCTACAAAGGAAGTGATCAATTCTATCACTTTCAAGCCCTGCCAGAACACAAAGAAGAAAGGTGTCATCCAGTTCTCCAGTTCTTGCATGCCCTCCTTTAAAATATGATATGTCAGAGGGTGCATTCTAAAAGGGTCGTGGGTGTGAAGGCCCTTTTCAAATTTTACCACCTTCAGGAAGGGCAGAAGATGCATATGGCTCTTTTAGTAGCTTTCTTGCTAAAGAACCAGGATACAAGGGAGTGGTTGAAGAATGGACAGGTTTTTTGGGGGACATATAGGGCTAATCTCGTCACACACTTTGGTTGCAAAGATACTTTCACCCTTTGTGTTGACAATAGGGTACGACAGTACTTGGTTGGGGCGAAAATATAGTAGCGACACTAGCTTCTGCCCGACATCTAGTCTGAGCGATGCGGCCCAGTGTGGGAGACTGATGATGTTGATAATGATGATGATGTTGCTGAGGATCCTGTTGACAAGGATAATGATGATGCTGACTATGCTCCTAATGACACAAGTAGCGTGCATGCCCACTTGGATCAGCTCACCTCCGACATCTCTGACCTGTGGCTTCAAGGTGCTCGTCATGATGCTTACCTGCAACACATATTCATGGAGCAGCAACGCTACTACACCTACACCACCCCTGGTTACCCTACATCTGCACCATTCCAATAGACTCCACCACCTCCGTAGCAGGATATGGAGGAGCAGTAGTTACCCTTTTGTCTTTTGGATTTCAGTTTTCATCCAGGATTTTTGGTTATGTTTTAGTTTTCTATTTTGTGTCTCGTGGTTGAACTTAAGTGAGTTTGTGTTTATATTTTTCGGTTGATATGGATTGATATAATGGATTGAAAATAGCCTTTCTTCCTTTACTTCTTTTGTTTCTCTTTGGTTATAGAACTCTATTCATATCCAGGGGAATTTTTTATCTCACTTGCCGTCAAAATGGAGCCTTGGTCCTTGCCCTGGCTCTACATTTTCTCATTATCACAATCTCTAAGTTAGTACCATATTTTTGCTGACCCTTTCTCCCTTGATTTTTTGGTTAATTGGGGACAATGTCCAGCTTAAGTGCGGAGTGAATTAGGGTGTTTCTAAATTTTGGGTACTTAACTTGAGATCAATTGTGCTTAGTTGTTGTTCTTTCTTTTTGAAACTCCATCACGAGCATAGTAAGTGGATGTCAGTATATGCATGTTTAGTTTTCTCATTTTATTTGCGGATTTCTTTGATGTTATGATCTCAATTTCAAACCACCTGTCGTTTTACCTAAAATTAGTATACTAGAGACTCCTATATATGATACATATGGATTGCTAGCTTCTATTGTTTTGTTTAATGTCTAGTAGAGTGTATGTTGTATCCACCCCCCAATGAATTCGATCGCTAGGTTGTTACGAAGCTAAAACAGGCGAGAGGAGTCCGAATGAGGTTACTATAATAAAAAATGTCATGAGGTTTGATTAAAACCGAGACACATAGGCCAAACCTAGAGATACGCTATCTTCCCAACCTTTATGAGGCTGTGGCATGGGCCGGAGACTAGATACTTCTGAGTCCGGCTAAGGTTCTTATTACTCCCCCATTTAGAAAAAGCCGCTATCTAAAAATGCCATAAAGAAAGAAAGCAAGGAAAGAAAAGAAACAACATTTCAGCAAGTGAGCATTTTATAGTAGTATATAGTGCTAGATAGTCAAGTAAGTAACTCAAAATAAGCGGGAGGTGCTAGCATTACTTGAGTGTTATGATCCTAAACAATTTGAAGCACCTCCTCCCTCAGGACGGAAGAGAAATCCCAGCCAGGACAAGTCATCGGTTTGTTACTTTTGCTAACAATTCGAAGGTATAAGTTTTTGGGAGGATATGGATACACTATAGTCGTTAGGTGTTGACTCATTTGTATCATATGCTTTTGATTGATTTGCATTCATTGACACCATCATAGAGTTGAGGCCCTAAGCTATGTTTTTTTCCTATCATTACATGTTGAGTTCTTTGTAGAGTGTGATTAGTAGATTTGCTTAAGGACAAGCAAACAATTAAGTGTGGGGTGATTTAATGTGCTCAATTATTAGCACATTTATTGCTACTTTAAATGACATTTTTTATTCTTGGATGTCTCACTTTGATCGTACTCGGGGTATTTTTGTGCATATTCAGTTACCCTTGGCCCCTTAGCCCGTGTAATGTTGTTTTCTATGTTTTAGTGCATTTCAGGTGTCATACGACATCAAAGTATGACCCAAAGAGCGTTCGGAAGTCGGAGAAGTCGATGAGAATAAGATTGTTGATGGAGGACTAAACACTTTAGTGGTTGTTTTTCAGCCCAATCCTTTTCAGATTTGGAAAACACCATGTAAATACCCAGAGGCTCCTTTTGACGAAAGACACATTATTCCAGACATATTTTCGAGCTTTTAGATAGAGAAAGAGTTCTAGAGAGCAATTGAAGCAAGATTTCATCAGTGATTGGAGACGGATCAAATATCAACGATAAGGCGGAGATCCCTCGATGCAAGATGTCTTCTTCTCGTATTATTTTCCTTTCTTCTTGCTTTCTGTTTCTAGAACCATGATCAACTAAACTCTTTGTGTTGTTGGGACTAGATGAAACTTGTGCTTAGCTTTTGTATGGATGATGCGTTTCTAAACCCATGATATTGATATCGATGTTATTCAGGATTATCATGTGTTCTTGCTAAACCTATATTTCAGATTCAATTTTTTTATCATCTTGATGGAATCTTTGTTATCAAATGGGGATTAACATATCACTTAGGAAGAACTCTAGATTCTCCATTAGCTCAAGAGAGGAATGGATCGTCTAGGCTTTTTGCATCATTCTAGTTGTGTCTTTTCATCAAACACCTTTAGTGCATTCGGCTTGGGTCTTGATTAGCTCAAGAGAGGAGTATACGGTCAAGTAGAATAGATCCTTAGAGTCATAAGAGTGATCTAAGACTATCATTTGTGATCACCAAGCCATTATATCCTGATTAATTGAGCCTGCATATCATTCATCCATGCATTGCTAGCTATTGAGGATTCGAGTCCAAGCAAACTTCCATCCCATATTTGAAACTGAATTTCTTGCATTTTCTTTCTTTCAATTGAGTACTTAGATTATAGCTAGATACTACAACATAAAACAACCAACCAATCATTGCTACTTGGTCTAGTTAACATATTTAAATTGAGTAATAGGATTAGAAAGACCCTTAGGAAATACGATTCCATTAGTTTATTCTAGTGGATATTTGAAAGGCTATGTAAAATCTGCACGTCATGGTTCCACCAAAAAACACGACGACCATTGATATCGTTGTAGTTACGACAAGATAACATAATTACCAAAGTCACTAGATTCGAATTCCCTAAGGTCTCAAGGTTGCATTTACTCAAAGTGGTGTAAAGTATCAATCGAAAACAACTAATTTATGGTGTGAGTTCCACAATTTGTTAATTAAACTAACAACTTAAAATCCTAAGAAAACAAAGATTACAAGACTACACTCAATATGGGTTGAAAATAATTGGAATGAAGCTGCTCATATTTCAAATACTCGTAGGCTATCCAGGCAAACAAACGATATTCAACTTCTTCAATTTATGCAAAACAAGATAAAGATAATTAATTCATCATCGCGATTCTTCTCTACTTAGGTCACGCCCTTTTGGGTCTGGTAACCTACTACCAATCCTAGAATCTCATTCCGCTCTCTCGAGCCAAGAATCTAAAACATGTACGAAGATAAATCAAACGAGAATTGCACTAATGACGGGCTAGTGTAACCGGCCCCTTTCGAGGGTTAATGACCAACCTAGTGGATTGATTTTGGTGTTATAAAATAGACAAGCTTGTTCGAAACAATGCAAATCTAACAAGATCTTATTCAAGACAGCCAAGCAAGAATAGGAACCCAATCAAAATCAACCACAAACTAAAATCCATCGAACTCTCATAAATTGAAATTGTCAAAATATCATTCGTTCATAAGGAATCAGTTAGGGTTCATATAATCTAAGCAGAGAGGAGTTTAACTACTCATAATCATGAAGAAAAAAATGAAAACAATAAAGAAAAACGTTGAATCGGATTTATAAGAAAAAATCTCACAAACCTAATTTTGTCGACCTCCATCGAAGAAAAACAATTTTTCGATCTTCTCGAATTCGATGTCTTCTCGTCGCTCGAAAGTCTCTATTCTTTGCCCTAATTTTCGTCCAAAAGGCCCCCCTCAAACAGATGGAGGATTCTTCTTGTTATAGGATTCGAATTCCACATGACAGTAGGACTTGGTCAATAATTGCACCTTATGCTGGTCAAATACCTTCTAGAAGTTTATTGACCAAGTATGGAACATATTAACCAAAAGTTTCGAGCAATTGGTCAAATATTGCGGCTAAAGTCAAATACTTTCTCATGTGTAAAGCGCAAACTTTGACCAAGTTAGGCGCAATGATTAACTGGTCTGGCCGATGCTCATTTCAAAAAACTTATAGGAAACTAAATAACCTTTCCAACACCGCCTATCATGTATCAATCAGACATCTGAGTTAGGAGTTATGTCAAAAATAAAAAACTGCAACGTTTTCCGGCCAAGTTGAGATCATGGCACTTTTTGGCTTCCTGAGTTGTCTCGAAGTGACCAAATGCTTCACATTGCTTGTCCTAGGTCATCCATGCATGCAGTGTCACCCCGATCAATGCCTCAATAATATTGAGTACCTATCCACATATTTTAAAATCTATATATGTAAGAGAGAAGCAAGTGCCGGAGAAGCAGGTCTCAATATGTCTTTATAGGAAGGATTCTCTCTCCAAAGGGTGTGGCAGAATTCATTTCTTTCTTTGTTGGACATGATTTATTTCTTTCCTTTTGAGTTCATTTTCCCTAACAGAAAAGGAATATGAATCGATTCAGTTCGACCAAAACCGCGTCTGACTTATCCTCCACGCATAAGAAAATTGTTTAGGGTCTCTCTGCTTCCATAAAAGCAGAGCAGTGTAACCCTAGACACATATATGAAAAAAGTGAACAATAATAGATTGAGATCGATAACTTTTGATTTTTCGTGTTCGGCACAGGCGCTTCGAAGCATGTGTGCAATAACCGTGCTATGTTTACGACTTACACAGAATCGTCTGCTGATAAGAAAGTGTTGTTGGGTACTACCCATGCCACTATTGTTGTTGGATTTAGGAATGTAGAGCTGAACTTCACCTCTGACAAGACTCTTACTCTCACAGACGTCTTGCACACACACCAGAAATAAGGAAGAATCTTGTTTCAGGCTATCTTTTCAACAAGGCTCGATTTCATCAAAGTATAGTGGTTTATTTGTTTACTCTTACTAAGATTGGGAATTTTGTGGTGAAGGGCTATGCTTGTGATAGTATTTTTAAGCTTAATGTTGAAGTTAATAAGATGAATTCTTCCGTTTACATGTTGTGTGATTTTAATATTTGGCATTCTTGTCTTTGTCATGTGAACAAATGAATTGTGAAGAATCTGAGTAGCTTAGGTCACATCCCTAAAGTATGTGATTTTTGTAGCCAAGCTAAGATAGTGAAATCGCTCCATAAGTCTATGATTAGAGAATTTGAACCTCTTGACTTGATTCATTCTTATATTTGTGAACTTGATGCGATGCTAACTAGGAATGGCAAGAGATACTTTATCACTTTCATTGATGATTGCTCTGATGATACTTTTGTTTATTTGATGAAGAACAAAAGTTATGCCCTTGACGTGTTTAAATTATTTGTGGTAGAATTTGACAATCAATGCTATAAGAAGATTAAATGACTTAGGAGTGATAGAAGAACCAAGTATGACTTTAATATGTTTAAGGAATTTCTTGGCTTGCATGGTATCATTCATGAGACTTCTACACCTTATTCTCCTAAAATGAATAGTAGAGTTGAATGAAAGAATAGGACCTTCACTGAATTAGGTGTGGTTGTTATACTTAATTCTATGCTTAATTCTGGTGCTACTTCATGGTGGGGGTGAGATTTTATGGACTTTTTGTTATGTGCTTAATCGTCTTCCAAAATCAAATAGTAAACCCTAACCTTATGAAGTTTTAAAGAATAGACCACCTAATTTGTCATATTTTAGAACTTGGGACTGTTTGACTTATGTGAGAATTCTTGATCCTTAGAGAGTTAAATGGGATAGTAGAGCATAAGAACGCTTTTTTTTTGCTATGATGTAAAAGTAAAGCATAGAGGTTCTTGGATTTGAATTCTCATACTTTGATTGAATCCAATGATGCCTATTTCTTTGGAAACAAATTTCCATTTAAATTGAGAAATAGTGGGGTAGTTCTTCTATTACTTTACCTTCTATTAGAGATAACATACCTAGTGAGGTGTAGAATCTGACTCTAAAAGGAGTAAACGTCCTAGAGTCTCTAAAGATTTTGGTTTTGATTTTTCTGTATGCACCCTAGAAGAAGATCCTACAAGTCTGTAAGAAGCTCTACCTTCTTTAGATGCAAATTTGTGGCAAGAAGTCGTTGATGATGAAATGGAATCTTTACAGTCTAATAAGACTTGGCATCTGGCAGACCTACCTCCTAGTTCTAAAGTACTGGTTAGTAAATGGATTCTGAGAAAGAAAATGAAACATGATGGTACAGTTGATGGATACAAGGCTCGCCTTGTAATTAAAGGCTTTAGGCAAAGAGAAAATGTAGATTTCTCAAGTTGGAGCATATCCGGAGAAAGGGAGTTCGTCCTTGGGAGCAAAAACTTGGGCCTCCGTTGTGGGTGAGCAGGGTTTAGATCTAGAATATTTCTAGATTCTAGCGACTACTCTTGAAAATGGTCCTCTTCGGGTTCCCCAGGAGATTCGTGCTCCAGGATTGGAGAAATTGACATCTAATTTTAGTGGCACAATTTGTTGGTAAACCGCCTCCATTGCGAGTGTTTTCTTCAAGTTACAATGATTGATTACTCAGAGCAGAATGAGTTAATGGCCATTGATAGAGCTGATCCTTACCCTCTTTGTGTTGTCTATGGAGCTACAAAACCTCTTGAACGAAGAAGAATGTATGATCAGACGTTGGGTTCTTTGAAAAGAGCTAGCTGTCTCTTTCTCCTTGGTGATTTTAATGCTATTTTTTATCCTTATGAAGCCTTGAAGAATTTTGGTTTCTCTACTAGCATTCGCGATTTTTCTGTTTGGTTGGATAGCAATAAGAAGATTGAACACAAGTCTGCTGGCCCTTATTTTACTGGGCACACTAATCAGTGTAGTGATCCGATTTCTAGGAGACTTGACAAATGTTACACAAATTCTGCTTGGTTCAATCAGTTCCCTACTAATAGAATGGAGTTGTTGGAACCTAGAACTTATGATCATACGAATGGAGTTGTTGTTTCCCCTTTTGCTGTTACCATTGAGGCAGCTTATCGCTGTCATACGAATTGGGCAGATTTGATGAGTTATGAAGAGGCTTTTTATATTCAAAAAGCACATGAAAACTGGTTGATTCCAACACGGGGTTCTTTCATAAATCAATTAAAGTCAAGCAAGCTCGCAACCAAATTTTTCATCTTCAGAACAACAGAGGTGAGTTGGTCACTAATATTGATGAAATTTCAGACATTGCAGTTTCATATTATCAGGGGTTACTTGGCTCTGTTAATAGTGATGTCAAAAATTGTTTGTTTGAGGAGGTAAAATCTTTATTATTCAAGACTCTCCATCAGGATAAAGCCTCTGATTTGTGTGCTGTTGTTACTATTGAGGAAATTAAATCCTCGATCTTTTCTATTCCTGATGAGAAGAGTCCAGGCCCAGATGGTTTCTCTTCTCTCTTCTTTAAATCAGCCTGGCATATTGTTGGTGCTGATGTGATTGAGGGGGTTTCTATTTTCTTTGAAACGGTGCAGCTCCTGAAGATTTTCAACTCCACCTTACTTGCTCTTGTGCCTAAATGATTCATGCTAGAAATATTACTAATTTTCTCCTAATTTCTTGTTGCAATATTTTGTATAAGTGAATTACGAAAATTATCTCTTGTAGACTTGTGGATTGTTTGCCTTGCATCATTAGTGATAGTCAATCGTCCTTCATGAAAGGAAGACAGATTGGCGACAACATTCCTATGGGGAATGAACTTGTCAACTCCTATCATCTCAAGCACATATCACCTTGCTGCACTTTAAAGGTGGATTTGAGAAAGGCTTTCGACTCAGTTGATCTATGTTTCTTATCTACTATTCTCAGGGCTATGCTTTTCCCTGAGCGGTTTATTTTCTGGATTGAGAGTTATCTGTCCACTGTTATGCTTAGCATTGGATTAAATGGAGGTATGGTGGGTTATTTTGCTGGCAGGAGAGGCTTGAGATAAGGGGGACCCTTTGTCCCCTTTTCACTTTGTAATTGTGATGGAGATTTTCATTGTTTAATTCAGAGAGCTTCTATCTCGGGTTGTATTCCTTATCATTCTAGGTGCAAGAAGCTTGGCGTAACTCACCTCTGCTTTGTAGACGACTTGATTGTTTTTACCAATGGTACATTCAAGGGTGTTCAGGGGATCTATGGCATTCTTGATGACTTTTATAGATTGTCAGGACTGCAGGTTAACCCAGACAAGACTGATATTTTTTTCAAACACTGTCTCTGAACATTTGCGAGCTAAAATTTTGAATATCTCTAGGTTCTCTGAGGGGCGGCTCCCTGTTAGATATCTTGGTGTTCCTTTGATTTTAGGGAAACTTTCAAGCAAATAGTGTGATGTTCTTGTGGCTAGAATCACATCTCGTATTAGTGGTTGGAGAGTTTGTACTCTCAGTTATACGGATAGATTGTAGCTTGTTACTTCAGTTTTAAACACGATGAGTCAATATTGGCTTTCTGCGTTTCTTCTTCAAAAAGCTATTATTAATTTGGTGGAAAAGATTTGCAGTGATTTTCTTTGGAGTGTTTCTGAAGGAGGGCGGAAAAAGGAAAAACTAGCTTGGAAGTTTGTTACTCTTCCTAAAAAAGTCAAGGGAGGTCTTGGAGTTAGGGATATGATTGCCTGGAATTATGCATGTATTGCTCGTCATTTATGGAATCTTTTATTGAGAGTTGGTTCCTTGTGGATTGCATAGATCTATCATTACAAGATTAAACAAGGTACATTATAGGACTGTAAAAGTTCCTCTTATCAACCTTGGGTTTGGAGAAGGATCTTGAAGGCTCGAGCTGTTAGACATGGGCACATTAGTAATGACAACAACGGCCGTTTGCTATGGAAGGGCAACATTATGGAGCACTACTCTGTTTTGCTAGTTTTGGAACTTTATTTGTAGGAGAGGCCCCTGTGGGGGGTGGTATAACTTGATTTGGCAAGCTCCTTTTATTCTGAAACATAGTTTTGTTGTTTGGTTTGCTATGCAACAAAGACTTATTACAAAGGAGATGATCGTAAGATGGGGGTTAAGTGTGGATATATCTTGTTACCTTTTCCAAGTGGGAATTGACTCTGTGGAACATTTGTTTGTTATTCAACAGATGTTGCATCACTATTTTCGAGATAGCTTTTCTACACAAGGGAATTGGCAAGATTTTGTTCAGCAAGCCATTCGTTCTTATAAGGGGAAGACTCATGATGCTTGTTCAGGACGACTCATTTGGAGAGCCATTATTGGCATGGTGTAGTATGAGAGATGTAGTAGACATGCTGGAGAGAGAGATAGGAGCCCTCACAACCTTGCGAAACAAATTTCTAGAGATGTTTGCTTCCTGATGATTTAGCTTTGTTGTTAGTTTTCATAGTTTCTAAGTTTTTTATTTAGTTTGGTAAGTTGTGTATTGATCTTTTTATGGATTTTGGCTGGCAAGGTGTTTGCTGTTTTGGCACATCCTACATATGATGAATATACACCCTAAAATATTCATCTAAAAATGTAAATTTCTTTGATACCTATTCACCTGTAACTAGAATAACATCCATTCAAATGTTAATTACTTTTGATGCTTGGAATAACCTTGATGTGTCTTAGATGGATGTTAAGACTGTTTTTCTGAATGGAAACTTAGATGAGGAAATTTATATGAAACAAAACCTTCAGGTTTTGTTATTCCTAAACATGCTTCTAAAGTTTGCAAGCTTGATAAATCATTGTATGGTTTGAAACAAGCTCTCACACAGTGGTTTGAAATTTGACAATTTGGTTCTCTCTCATGGTTATAAAGTGAACAAAAGTGACAAATTCATATACTATAAATCTGAGAATGATAATTGGACTATTATATGTTTGTATATGGATAACATGTTAATTATTGGCTCCAATATTCATGTTATTAATGTTGCAAAAATCATGCTTAGTGAGAACTTTGATATGAAAGATATGGGTGAAGCTAATGTCATTCTAGGAATCGAGATAACTAGGACATGAAAGGGATTTTCTCAAGATCAATCTAGCTACATAGAAAAGATCCCTTCAGAAATACAATTACTTTGATTGTAAACCTACTTGTACACCTTATGATGCTAGTATAAAACTGTTTAGGAACACTAGAGACAGTGTAAGACAATCTGAATATGCTAGCATAATTGGAAGTTTGTGTTATGCAACTGACTGTACGAGACCATACATTCCATATATTGTGGGATTGCTTTGCAGGTTTAGTAGTAGTCCTAGTTTGGAGCATTTGAATGCTATAAAAAGGGTCACGGGATACCTTAAGCGAACATCAAACCTTGGATTACATTATCAAAGGTTTCATAATGTATTAAAAGGATATAGTGATGCAGATTGGAACACCCTGTTGGAACTCTAAGGAAACCAGTGTTTATGTGTTCAACATAGCAGGTGGAGCGGTGTCTTGGATGTGTAAGAAGCAAACAATTTTAGCATAATAAACAATGGAATCAGAAATGATAGCTATAGCAAATGCTGATGAAAAAGTGAGTTGGTTGAGAGGATTGCTAGCATAGATTCCTTTATGGGAAAGACCGTCCCTCCGATATTAATCCATTGTGATAGCACTGCAGCTATTGCTAAAATTCATAACCAGATTTAGAATAGTAAGAAATGACATATTCCTCGTAAGCACAGTATTATAAAAGAGTTCCTTTCTATAGGAGCAGTGAAGGTCGACCATGTTAGATCCGAACAAAATCTAGCCACTCCCTTGAAAAAAGGATAGCTAGAGAGAAAGTCCAGAATACCTCTGGAGGCATGGGACTTATGCCATTAGAACGATGAATTGCATATGATGATAACCCGACCCAATAGACTGGAGATCACAAGAAATGGGTTCAATGGGTAATAACAAGTTGTGTAATACGAGAATGATTATGCATAGTGAAGCATGAATTCCTAGAGCTTTGGAGGTTGAGGTAATAGTAATTCTTAATGAGCTTTATATTACTACTCTATGTGGAGTGGAGTACCTAGTTTTAGGAGTACTTCTAATAGATTCACCTTTGTGAATGTATAAGTTGGGCCGCTTCCTATGAAATTTGAAGGCACAAATTTCTAGAGCATTCACTAAACCGAGATAGACGTGTAGAGCCTTAAATGCATGGGCTTTTGAAAATGACACTCTGAAAGGTGTACGACATTGTCAGAGATAGAGTTCAAGACTACAAGTCACTCTTATGAAATCTAAAAGGCAAAAAACTCTAAAATGTCACGACCTATAGGCATATCGCAAAAAAAGTCACCACACATCGATATAATTTCTACGGCACGATCTATTTTAAACTTAACAAAAAATGTCCCGCCGTTAGATTTTTCTGTGTTCAAAACCACGTGGACTTGACCACATCCAATAATCAAGAAAACTGACTGTTTTAACCAGCCACATGTTATTTTTTAGGGATATATATATCTTATTGGATAATTATTAATTTAATTTTAATTTAAAAAGCAATTATTTTTATTTATCCATCCGCACCGTCTATCTCATGTGTATCCTCTCTTCCTCTTCCATCTCTCTCCCACCTCGACGTCTTCCACAACAAATTCTTCGGCGATCTTGGCACTCTTCTCCAATGATGCAAGAGTCTCGCGTTTTCTAACGTTTCCGGTGAAACCCCACCATCTGTGGAAGAAGAAGTTGAAGTTCTTGTTGCTATTCGGCAACCAATTCCACGGCGAGTCTCGTCGACGATTTATCTCCAGATCTTGTGCGAATCTCGATCTATCTTCAAACAATCTCACTGGTTCGATTTCTCTCGGGTTTACTTCTTGTTCATCGTCCTTGGATACCTTTGACCTTTCCGTCAACAAGTCACCGACGAGTTCCCAGTTTCTACGCGGCTGAAATTAAAGCGGTTGAAGAGAAACAAACGGAAATTATTAACAGCCTTATTAACCAGACAAGAACACAGCAAAGTTAAACCAGGCAAGGAACCCAGCAAAAAGATTAGGCATTTCTATGCATATAGAAAAAAGGGTAGAAAGATAGAAAGACTGCTCAGCTCAGAAGAGGATAGCGTCTCTGTCCCTTTTTATTATTTGGTGGGTAGCAACAATGCTGATGGAAGTTTGGAGTTGAATTAAAAATTAAAAATCTACATGGGAAATAAAATATTAATTTAATTATTACCACATATGCATTCAACGTCCAGTTTAGAGGAATTAACCACATTAGACTAATGGAGGACGAAAAAATCTAACGGGAGGATATTTTTTATTAAGTTTTAGATAGGTCATGACGTAGAAACTATATCGATATCGTGGTGACATTTGGCGATATGCATATAAGTCGTGAAATTTTTGAGTTTTTTGCAAATCTAAAATGTATCCACTGCGATAAGGTTCAAATCGAAAGATACCTTAGTTTAAGCTAAGTCTCATACATTTTATTGCTGCTCGGTTTTTAGAAAATATTCAAGTGGGGGATTGTTGAAGAAGTGTGAATAGTTTGAAAAATTAAGTGGAGTCTCAAATACCACATTAAAGAAAAGTCTCAATATGTGTTTATATGAAGGATTATCACTCCCAAGGGTGTGGTCCTTGGGGCTACCCATCTTTTGCGAATGTGGGAGGATCTAGTTGACCTCTGAACCACCAGCTCATCTGTTTGAGTAACCGGTGGGTCGGGTCGGGTCGAGACAGGCGGGCATGGTGAGCCTTGAGACTCTACATAAATTTTTGGACGGAATTTATTTCTTTCTTTTTGAGTTCCTTTTCCGTAACCGAAAAGGAATATGAATCGATCCGGTTCGACCGAAAATGTGTCTGAATGTGTCTGACTTATCCTCCACACAGAAGGGCATTTTCGAGGGCCTCTTTGCTTCTATAAAACCACAGCAGCCTAACCCTAGAAACATATACGAAAAAAGTGAGCAACAATAGATTGAGAGTGTATTGAGAGAACTTCTCGTCTTCTCAAAGACGAGAAGCATAGACTGGTTGTTTTATTCTGGAGGCGCTCAGTTGATAGTCTGATGTGCGTGATTGAGACAATGCCGAGGAAAGTTTTAAAGAAAACGACCTAATTCGCGACTCAGCTAGATCGATAACCATTAATTTTTCGTGTGCGGTTCTAACAGCAAGTCTATTCACATAATAGTGAGATTACCGATGAAATATGTCATTTTGATGGCATCCTCGGTCTAACTCGAAATGTTGAGTGACTCCATGATTTGTCTGATAGCATCTGCGGTTGAACTCGGAATGCTGAGTGAGTGCATGGCTGCAATAAAGTAAAATTTGGTTGTAAATGGAACTTTCAACCACCAAAGGTGAGACGATAATTACACAAGAAACTCAGTTACAATAGGAAGAAGACGCAATTAAGGGTATTAACGATACTGTAATAATAAACATATAGTTTTTTCGCAAAAATTAAACATGTTCTTTTTGAATACATTTTATGATACCGAGTTTAAATTTCTGTTAGTTCCATTTGATGATGTAGACAACAGGAGTGACTTGTGAGTATGTGAACGATAATGAATGACATGGTAATAAAATAAGAATAAAATTATTATTATTATTAAAAGGTTCAAGGTCAAACAACAATGTCTCCATGAAGAAAAATCATTCACAACAAACTAGACTTTCGTAAAACATATGATATTGGCACCGTAAAAGAGATGACATAAAAAATCGATGTATCCAAAATACAGTATTATATATGACATTTATTTTTATATATAATTTTGCGTGATATATAAACTAAATCAGAAATAACTATAAGAATTAAGTTATATATCTCAATGTAATAGATAACTTCACTATCTTGGTGATCAGATTAAGATATATGGAGAAGAAGGCAATGAGGACTAACATCATTTTAATATTCTCCATGTTTCTATTTTTTTACATGTATATACCAGATCGACGGCTGAAAGATTGCATGAGGAACCACTGCTTTGAACTCCCTGGTGATTACTCCTCCAATAAGTGATGGGATTGTGATACTCCACCATCACTTGAGCCAATGATGGCATTGTCATACTAGGAGATAGTAATTCACATTAGCATTAGCAATTCACATGTGTAAGAAATGAAGGGAAGGACCGAGCACGAGCAGATTTACTAGATGAGCAAAAGCACTGAAATTTCTGCTTCGCTGGCTCGTATACATGAACGAACAAGGAAAAAACCCTGCAATGAAACCACTAAACTAGAATCATAATCATACAAACACCTTCTTGAGAAGTTAAGCACCATAATGAATATAACTTACAACCAAACACCAGCAATGTTTCAGCCAAGCCAGAGTAAAGACCCTCCATCCCTTCCTGAAACTCTTCCCACCACCAAGACAATGGAGAGGACCTTACTGGATTGGAGTTTGGACAATATATATGAAAAGAGCTGCAAAGAAGGAGAGATGAGTCGGGCGGAGATAGACAAGGATGAGATTTTGAGAATTTAGGGTTTCTTTACAGCAAACGATTTTATTGAACCAGTGTAGAGCACACTTGAGAGACTCCCTTTTATGGGAAGTCTGGAATTTGAAAACCTCTGAAAGAGACACGATACGATTTGGAATTTTTTTTAAGTTTTTCTGTTTGAAATTGAAAACGTACTGATTGGTCTGACCAGCGATTGATTAACCTGTCAAACACTCTGATTACCACGGTTTTACCGGGTTACCATCCGGTTTTGACTTTTCTGGTCTGCAGGCAAACTGCCGTCTATGAATCTAACCTAACAATTATATATAACATTTTCAAAAGATCATTTGCTAAATTCACATAAATATAAGTTTTAGTATTCCTGAAATATCAATACTCTCATTTAGAGAATTTGATTTAGATTGATTATTTTTTAGATTTAATCTCCACCGTCCTTATTTATATATTTTCCATTTTTAAAAAAAACCTTTAATGAAATTATCCAATGGTCACATGTGTTAATTACTACAACATTCCGTGTTCAATTTTTTTTAATTCTTTTACAATATTCTAACCTACCAAATTAATATATAAACACATTAAAATTAATATTACACCTACCCATCACTTTTATTTTGTGTTTGTAAATATTTACACTTTTGTTCAATTTATATATGCTTTCTTTTGGATGATGGTTATCTCTTAACCACCAATACTTAATTAATAATCTTTCATGATATATGGTTTGAAGATAACATATATAGCTCAAATACCATGATCATGACTGAAATACAATTGATGCTTTGTTAATATTGAACCTGGAAAAGGATACGCAGCAGAGCAACCTCTGAAGCTATCTATGTTTTAAAAAAAACCAGCACAAGATAAGATATATGCACTTGGGGCTGTGTGGTACCAATTATTGACAATTAGGCTTGGAGAGAGTTGCCATTATCGATAATTCCCAACACTTACTTGATAAAATAGCAGCAGCTTTGACTTTTATCCAATGACTCCAATTTTCTCTAAAATGTCAAGGGTATGTGTGCTCAACTACTGAAGCTAGGCTTTGGCTTGGCTTGCTGCCTAGCTCAATCTTAAGTTTAGAGCTACTATAACCTTGTAGTGTACTGTTAAGCTTCTTTAATGAAATCCATCTTCAAGTGATAAACAAGATCTGGACACTACAACAGTGGAGCCACAAACAAAGTTGTCTAGAACGCAGAAGAAACCATTCATAGATTATTCAAGTAAACGGTTTATTGCTTATAATCACATTCAAATCAAATACCGAGTCAAGAGGCTAATAAAAGCCCCCAAAAGCAAGATGTTGAATACTTGCAAACACAGTATTTAGATTCCATTTATAAATTAAATACAGAATCTGGATAATACATACAAATATGCCCATGCATCGATGAACTAATAGGTTATAGAGCCCACTCCATCCCATGTAGCACTATGATCACTTCCTGCGAAGATCTCCAAATCTAAACCCTACAAAAACAACCAAGAAACATGAAAAAACTCCAGATCTGAAAAGTTAGATCCAAACAGGATAGGATAGGAAGAAGTAACTGGGAAGGGAAGGAACAAGCTGGATTTCACAGGGTATGAGTGGTATAGGAAAACCCACAATTGGATCAGCCTTCTCAAAAAAAAGAAGTCAATTTTCTGGCCATGTTTTTTCCTAATCCACCCACCCCTATCAGTAAACGTAATTCTTAAGGAAAATTCTCGTTGTTCATAATCTCTATGTAACCATGTTCTTGCACTCTTAATGCCTTTTTTACGTTTATTTCCTTCTATTAATTGTCCCTAATCACCATTTTATCGGAGATTACCTTCTTCCTCCATCACCAAAACATCTTCCCATCAATCCTTAATCTATCGAACTCTTTTTATGGCCAGTTTCAGTTATTGTGAATATTTTGTAACGAGCTTCATTTTGTTGGTGGGTGGAATTTTTTATGTTCAGAGTCCCCCAAAGATCATCGGTTTCTTTTCCGGTTGTGTCTATGGCGATGGTAGGCAACCCCTCGGCTCTCCTTAGTCGCCGATGATGGACATGAATGGAACTTTGACACTAACGATCTACAATTTTCAGAATTGGAAGATTATAGGCAACCAGATGAAAGACTCAATGCATAAGCGGTTGAGTGAAATGGTAATTGTGAAATCCACCTCTAGACAACCTGATCGAACCACACGGTTCAACCCATGCAACAACTCACGAGTTCCACTTGAACAATACAAAACATACATAAGATACAAGATACGAACTAGCTCATGAAAACTCCTCATAAAACATAAGGAAACAATGGTGTAAAACAGAGCATTAATAGCTCAACAACAATCTAAATCAACAAAGTTAACATCTCGAGAAAAAAAAATTAGAGATAAAGTATCTGAAAACATGCTGAAAATCCTCCAAACAAAAGGAGTAGTGTGATCCTCCACAGTACCTCTCTCTACGACTCCCAAAACCACTCGGTCGAGGTTTCTGGATTGCTCATGTTAATCTCTTAGGCAACTTTGGCTAATGAGGTTTCATAGTTATACATACAAAGAAAATAGGGACAAGGGTTAGTGATAAGCACTGAGTGGCTATCTAGACTCGCGTAGAACTAAGACTGGAACTATGGATAGATCATAGAAGTCTATCAAATCACTGCTCTAGTAAAGTGACCATGTGTCCTGTAGGCATCTACCTATTATCAGCCACCCCTACATCGTGCAGACGGCCCCGTGGTGGATCAGTCCATGAAACCATCCTGAATATCCATGTGAGCGGCATCTGTAGGCATACTCTATATGTCCTACGTGTTACATGATTACTTAGGAGGATTGTGCAACCCGGGTGAGTGACCAATGCATCATAATAGTGATCTAGTCTAGTTAGGCCTATCCTATCCTATCATAAACCGTGGATCACACGCCACAGTTCAATCGTTAAGAGCTTATGTCTGAATCGCGTTACAATATATGTACACTAGATCACACGCTATTGCACGGCCTGAAAGCCCTCGCTCAACATTGTGTTACATTATCAGTACAGTAGATCACATGCGACTGCACAGCTTGAGAGCCCTTCCCCAACATCTTATTACAGTTCTACGCTTATAAAGCAGTATGTAATTCTAAAGCCCCGCCTATGATTAGCTTCCTCTAGATTCTGAAACATAGCTACCTTCCTAAAGCTCAAACCTCCTATCATGATAGACCTGAAAAGATCAATCAATGGATTGATTTCCCAAAACCCCAACTGTGAGGATTTCCTACGTAGGTTTTATAACTGGAGGATTAAGAGAGAAGAAGAAGATTGGTTGCCTTTTGATGCTTCTCCTAGCCTTTCTAACCCTCTGGCAGAGATTAGAGATCGATCAGATCTACCTTCTTCCCTTTATCAATCTTCTCCTCCTAAGATGAGAGCGATGTTCGTCAGAGAGTTTTAGGTTTTTAGTTTCTGTGTATTTTGAGTTCTTAGGTCGCGGAATGGTTTTATAATAAGTCCACTACACCCGTGCCAAACTTACTACCACGCCCGTGACTCCCTGATGATCACGTTCATGATCTACAGATGGTTAAGGCCGTGATGAATTGGTAGTCACGCTTGTGATGTACTGTTGACCACATCCATGATTGATTTGGCAACCACACTAGTGACAGACTCATGGTCATGCCCGTGATCGTCCACCCATCAGAAACTTCCAGAACCCAACAGACTCAGACTAAAACCAAAATAGATAGTTGACCCAAAATCGGGGTGTCACCGAAATCTTTCGTCGAGATTAATCTATGAACATGCTTAATTCGTTTTCAACCTCACGTGCTATTGAATCGACCAATGGAAATATATTATTATTAGATGAATAACTGCCTTTTGATCCACGATTATCTAAAAAATTTCAACTTCGAGGCAGGTTTGAATTACAAGATGATAGATTGTTCCAAGATGTCAATGATAATCCAGAGCCATTAGATCTTAGAGGATTGACCCATTTAACTCATCTAACGTTTGTATAAAAAGGTACTGATGTTTTTTCACCTAAATTATTTTTATTAAAAGCCACTGCCACGTCATCGGTGACTGTCGACGTCTTTTCCGGCGATACTCCTGTGACCGACCGATGTCTTTTCCGTCGATGCTCCGGTGACCGGCCGGTGACTTTTCCGACAAGCCCCCGGTGACCGGCCTTTTTTGACGAGTTTCCGGGGAAAATTTATAACTGGTTATATTTCATAAGTTATAACCAGTTTTTTTATAACCGGTTATAAAAAATTTGCTATAATCATGATTAATTATTAAAAAATGTAACTGGTTATAATCTCTACTTATAACTAGTTATATATTATATATAACTGGTTATAAAATATAATTGGTTATAAAAGAAATATAACTGATTATAAAATAAAATTAATTAATTATAATTATAACTGACTATAATCGTTTCATGAATAACTTGTTACTTCTTTTAATGTGTCTAGTACTCCTCAGCAACTCTTTAGCTCCAGGCTCATATTTGACGGATTTCTGGTGAAATCATTTAATCTCCTCCAACAACGTCACCATAATCGAATGAGTAGGGCTTGGTCGAAGTCAATGTCGGCACCTTCGATGATCTTCGATGATGGTGCGGAAGAGGGCAAAACCCAAAAAAAAAAGAACAAAAGAAAAAATGAAAATATGTTTAAAATACTAAAAATCCCCTTACTCTCATAAATCCTGAAAGTTATTTTCGCTGGATTTAAAACCTCGGTCTTCAACTTTGTGGTTATCTAAAAAAGTTATAATATTATTGGTCTTTAGCTTTGTCCTTGATTAAAAGTTTGATCTTTGCACATATTCAAAATATTTTCCATGTGCTTGTAGTTTTAACTTATTGCATCGTATGCTATTATAATTAAAATTTTATGTCGATTGCTATTATAGTGCTAATTTTATGCCTTTATCGTTTTTTTGTAATTTTTTAAAAAATTCAACAGAAAACCAAATTGATTTCAGGTAGGGCTTAGAAATTTAGAATTAAAGAAATTAGGAAGGATTTAAGTTCTTAGTCCCAAATCTAATTTTCAAATTAATTAATCAGAATTAATTTAGGCATGTTAGGAATTAACATGTAGACAACAGGTTGATGGCAGATTTTATTTTTGACATATATTATAGCATGTATTATAGCAATTCCATAAATTAATTTTGGCACTTCTTCCACTATCATCAAATCAACCTTATAGGAAAAAATATTATTGTGGGCAAATCAAGTTCCACACATTTTATATGGTAGGACATTTTCCAGTTTATAGTAATATGATATTGTGTACTAAAAGTTGCATGGAATAAGGAAGAAATATAATCTTCGTCATTCTATCCTCTTTATGGTGAACCATCCTACATTTCAAATTTTGCATTTGCATACGTACAATACATGATGATCAATTGGCATCACTCGGAGTACCCCCACAAGAAAAATAAAAAACTAGAATTGACAAGAATTACAATCATCTGAGTGGGAATTGGGTATTATTGTGGGGACAAATGAAGCATATTACTATTTTTGGTCGTCCTCGTAAAGATTTTCTGACCAGGTGCAAGGACGGCCATAGGATCAAAAGCTAGCTTGAGTTGGACAAATTTGGACCATTGATCACCAAAGTGTCGTCTCCAGTCATGTTGGGATTGATAGTGAGGAAGGTAGAGCTTAAAACCAAGCCCATGTTGAATGCAAGATTGAATTATCTTGTCATTTTGTGACACCAACTTATCCACCGATGGCCCCTTTGGATACGGAGGATTGGACCGTAACAATGCTACTATGTAGAAAATCTCGTCTTCCCCCTCTGGTAATACCACCGAGCTCCTGCTATCCCACCTGTTAATTAAATAGAAAGATAAAGTTAGAACTGTAGAAAATCAGATTTTGATTGAATAAAGTAAAGTTCATTCGTAGCTTGTTTTTTGTTTTTGGCTTTAGTGAGGGCAATAATTAAATATCCTCTGTCGTTTCTCCTCCCTATGGACAGAAGAAAACTGAACACACACAAAAGTAACATTATAATAAAATATTTACATTGTGAGGAAATCTCTCGTTTTCCGCATAAAGGTAAATGTCCTCAACTCAAGTGGAAGAAGTCCCTATCATAGTAGTAATAATAATAATAATAACTATTTGATTTACTTTTTACTGCCTCCATTGACCTGCTGACCCTAGCTAGGGCTAAGCAAATCTTTGTCCCATTCCTTCACTAGTTCACTTCTACTTTTACTTTTTAATAAGTTTTTTATTCAACGGTCCATATTCAGTCCGATGAGCACCACATAGATATGGCTCAAAAGAGGCCAATAATAATAAGACAAGTGATATATATATAATAAAGAGATAACAACACACTAGTAGCTATGTGATCAGGGTTGGACACGTGTGTTAAAATAATATGTTGGTAGAAGAAAAATAATGGAGGGGACTTACTTGGAGCGGAGGAGAGGATAGACGAGCATGGGCCCACCCACGCCATCGTGTAATAATCCTTTGAAGATGAGGCGATCAAATTCAGCGATGTCTGCTTTGGAAACGAAGAGATTAAGCCAAGGGTGGGGAGCATCCCACATCCCATGGGCTCGAGCATCTTCTTCTACTCTTTTCACCCTCATCACAAACTCCACGTAGCTCAAATCAACCTCATACTTGAACCCCTTCATGTACCTTAGCCCTCCAATCAGTCTCTTCACCACCTGCTAACAAACAAACCAACCAACAAACAAACAAACAAACAAAATCTTCCTATTAATGATGATGGATGCGTATCCTTTCCGCTTGCTCACTCACGGCATACAATTAGCATCTCACAGATTCCATCAAATGATATCTCCTTCTTTTGCCCATTTTTACAGGGGGGGGGGCCAAGACGTCACCCCCCAAATCCCACAATTTATCAACAACCATGACATCTTCATAAACACAACAAGAGAGAAAACAGGCTCAGGTACTACAGTGTCACTCTTGTAATTACCCACGGGTGTGTTTCCATGCTTCTCCTGTCAGAGAATCCAATGGGAGGAGATACATACACCTTGTAACTTTGGTCTGTACCTAAAATTATAATTATTCGCTAGTTTTATAGGCAAGAGAACACTTCCATTCCACAACCGGCAGGGACAGTTTCGGGATTTCCTATGCACTTTGGTCAACATTTATACCAATTGGTACCCCAAATTTATGGATCCTACGTACCCAGCAGCACGGAGTTACGCCTTACGTACTACGAGTCTACGAGCAACACATTGCTAGGTTTTCAGTTTTTACCCAGAAAAAGGAAGGAGAGTTTAAAAGTTGATTATTTACCGAGTCAACTGTAGATGAAGAATTGGAGTGATTGAAGTGCAGAGCGAGTTCGAGGCAGTAAAGAAGTTGGTGACCACTGTGAATTGGAGTCGTCATCATATGGTTCAGTGGCACGGAAGGCCAACCATCAGCGGGGCTATCACTGTTGACGAAAGCGAACCCTTCTACGTAATCAAACGATTCCTTTTCTGGCTGCGTCACCAGCCACTCTGCGTCCCGACTGAAGTCTTCAAACTCGGCGTACACCATCCTTATCCACCTTACCTGAACATCATCATCATTTTACTTTCCAATTAGTCTGATTCTTTAATAATCTTTTAATTTTATAATAATGAAAACAGAGTTCACCGTACCATATCTGGAGCAGGCTCCAGGGGAATCCTAGCTCGGGTGATGACGCCGAACTGACCCAACCCACCGAGCGCCCCGAAGAAAAGATCCGAGTTTTGGGTCGGAGAGCAAGTCAAGAAGTCGCCTTTCCCAGTAACGACGTCCAACTCTGTCACGTTGGAAGACTGGGGGCCGTAACGGAAAGCTTGGCCACTGACTCCGGCGTTGGAGAGCGTGCCGCCAACTGTTAGCCTGAGGTAATCGGTCCAAGAACGCGGGGCCAACCCGTACTCTGAAACGCACCGCATGAGGATATCTTCCCATAATGCCCCACCCGACACGTCAGCGTAATGGTCCCCCCCGTTAATACGGAGGATCTTGAAGTGGTTACCCTCCGTAGACCGCATGTCCAGAACGATTCCGCCATCGGCCATCGCCTGACCGTTAATGGAGTGGCCGTTGCCTCTTGCCGCCACAGTTAGGTTGGAGGAGCGGCAGGCGGATTTCAGCACCCGAGCTACGTCATCGGCGCCGGAAGGACGGATTAAGGCCAGAGGGTTGGAAGAGTACACGCCACCGAAGTCCTTGCCGGCGGCTAACGTTGAGTAGTCGATTGAGCCTTGAAGGTCAAGAGATTGGAGGAGGCCAATCACCGGGAGGAGCTGATTCTTATCGACGTGGTGGTCGTCGTCGTCAGGTCGGGATTCCGAAGAGTCGTTTTCTTGGATATTGAACCTTTCCAATTCCAAATACGCTATCATCATCTTGAACGTTTCTCAATTTCTTCTCTCTTGTTCTTTCTTGTTTCAGTTTTTGGTTTGTGGCCAGTGATAAATAGGCGTTGGCTGAATATCCTTTTGGGTTATTGGAGTACTGGTGTTAAATAGCGCCCAATTTGGATTATTGTATTATATGATTTCAACCTTTATTGCTTTCATCGGTCTTGTTGAAATTATGATAACATTTTTGTACCCACATTAAAAGAAGTAAACGGTTTCTTTTCAATAAAAAATAAAAAACAAGGTGGATTCATAATATATATATATATATATATATAATTAAATATTACAATATATGTCAGCTTCAGCTTCAGCTTCAACTTCAATGTCTTGTTTGACATTATCAACCTTTTGTCTGCCACCATTTATTTTGGAGTTTGCTAAATTGTTATTGTAACGGTGACATGATACTTAGCTAGATTGACACTTGATTGTTTTTTGTTTATAGTTAACAACTGAGGTACAAGGTAGGTTAATATCAACACTTTTTTCACTCGGTTTAACATGTTGGAGAAATAAGGAGCTGAAAGTGCTGATTTTTTTAGCTAGAAGGGTAATTTCGTAATACACACCATTCCAAAGAATACTGAACAAAACCGCCAAGATACATGCCATAATAAGTGTCATAAGGCTATGCATACATACAAGATTGAGAGTATCCTCCACAAATTTCTAAGAAACTTTTATCATAGGCCTTTGCAAGGTCGAACTGGAACACCATTTGACTAACTTTGGTTGTACGTCCATGCATCGAGTGGATTACCGGTCTCTTCCGTGATAATAATATTATCCGTGATGTGGTCTCACTCAAACGAATCGACCCATCTCTTTAATGGATTGGGATTTCGATTGACGACGACAACAGTTCAACCTCTGTAGATTTCGTGGGCAGTGCTTCTGAGAGTTCGACCATATCCCCAACAGACAAGGACAACGGCGGCGCTTGTGGGGGCATGGGCACTCCGGTGGTGCGTTTGGGAGTCGTCGATGTGTCACACGGAGGGGTTGAGCAGAATGCTGGTGACAATCGATGATTTCATGAAGAAGGGAGCTCACCAAAATTTTGGTAGGCTCGTCGGTGGCGAGGCTTCTTGCCGGAGAAGAAGAAGGACGGTTTTTCTCTTTTCGAAAAATATGGTGACCATCCGGCAAGTCTGAAAAGTTAAGTTACCGATTTAAAGTAATTTTGTATATTTGGGGGACTAGTTTTATAGTTTACCGAGCTGGGCCGTAAAATGATAATTCTAGCCTTGTAAGTTTCAACGAGTTTCAATGAAGTAAATGAAACATAACTCAATCATTTAACCTCTAAACGACGCACCATCAGAAGCTGGAGTTTTGTGGCGACAAGTGGAATCATCTCGGATACATTTCAGAGATGTTAGCTCGTCGATGAGGTAAGTTGGTTTAAGAAGGGAATATCTTGTCATTGCGGTAGTTAGATTATTTTTTATTATGTCGGTGCATTTTAATTTTATGTCATGATTTTATGATTGAATATTTACATCATACTTATGTTATTATTTTTGTGTTGTAAAGTGTTGTGCTTTTAGAATAGCACTACTAAGTAGACAAATCATAGTTAAGGAGATGAACAATAATTAAGTTCATAAATAACATGTACCTCATTAGCTAGGCCCACTCCGATTAGTTGTCGGCTTAGATTTTAGGGTTCGAGTCTCTATGTTTGATATTTGGTTGGATACGTGCTTTTCCACCTTTCGTGGGGTTTGAG
The DNA here is from genome assembly GCA_030674075.2 of Linum usitatissimum. Classification (NCBI taxonomy): domain Eukaryota; kingdom Viridiplantae; phylum Streptophyta; class Magnoliopsida; order Malpighiales; family Linaceae; genus Linum; species Linum usitatissimum. Next base: position 2,889,621 of record JAUJYP020000780.1, read on the forward strand.
TTTCTGTGTTATTACTATTGTGGCTTCGAGTCCCCATATTTCTTGTGGTCATTGGAGTCTCCGTATTATTATTATTATTATCAGGATTTATGTTCCCAGAAGAGCCAACCTATTGGGCCTCTACTGAAAATGGCATAACCTATTGGAAATATATTTTGTGGCACATTTTTGAAAATCCGTCAACGCCGTTAACTAAAATTTGATGGGAAGTTAATAGACACTGCATCGACAAACGAATGATGACATGGAGACATGTAGGCGTAGTTCATGGGTCCACAGTATGCAGTCATCTAGCGGTGAAAAAAATCTTATCTTCTTTCTAAACCACACATGCTTAACTTTGACCACTCATCTCCCAAAAATAATCATCTGCCGTTCTTGAAACTCCCGCAAAGAAACCCTAAAATCGATCGCCCTTTCCAATCCTTCATCCCGCCGCCCTAAAAAGTGGAAACCCCAAAACGGAAGTCACCTCATCGAAGTACACTTTCCGCCGGCATACAATATGTGAGGTTAGGCATCACCTTGATGTCCCCATAACTTCCCCACAAGTTTGAGCCGCAATTTAGCTTCTTCATCTTGTACACGTTGTGTTTTATTTTTTACGACGGAAGGGAATTTGCTAGAGAATGAACGAAAGGTCAGACATGTGCTTTTTGTTTGTGCGGTTGTGGAGGCTTTTTATATAGAAGGCCTTGATCACTATCTTATCTTGTTTTTGGGGAAACTTTATAGCATTCCTTGTTGTTTGTTTTTTTCTGGATGGGTGGTTGGGTGCGTTTACAGCATGTAGTGTTCCGTTGTACTTTTCCATAAAAGTATCTAGGGTTTAAAGGCGATTTTACGTGTAAAAAATTTCAACCTGTTTGCAAACTCTATGGTCCTACCGAAGTTATTGCACAAGGAGTTGCCATTTTTTTTGTTGTTTACGTTGTTTACTATAGGGTTTTGGACGGATGCCTAATCATGTTTCTTTACAAGACATCGCAGAGTTAATAACACTTGTTATCTTCCACGAAGGAAGATGAACTGGAATAGAGGCATTCCTGACTACATAGAGGGACTATTGAGGCATTATTCGTACACAAGGACAGATTGTCTTTCGACACACTGACATATATTGCTACAAAAAAGTGTGGTTATGATTGGGTTGACAGAATGTGGTACCTAGTTTCTCGAAAGAGCTTTGATGATGGAAGTGATGGCGTGAAGCAAATATTCACTGATATCAAAGTTGCCGGGGGCTTGTTAGAAGCTATAGAACTAGGGCCCATTCATTTGTACTTTAACGCTATTAAGGAGCACGCTGGTGACAACCTCACTATCGGAGGGTTCAGGGACGAGCACATGAATGATGTCGAGGAAGGTGAAGTAGGTGACTAGTCCCTTGGAGTAGGGGGCCTAATCCACCTACTAGACGACTTAGACCGGACTACTAACCCTGAGTCTTATGAAGCCATGGATGACTTAGGGTTATTAAGGTTACATAGGAACTACAAAGTTGGCCATATGGAAGACGGAGAAGAAGTGGATCAGTTATATGTTTGTATTCCTCCCTAGAGGTTGAAAGCGATAGGGAGAACCTTATTGATAACACCGGCGGGGCACAACAACCCGACAAGGATTCCTCACTTATCTGCTCCAATGATGAGAATGTTCCACTAGATGTAGAAGACAACTTGAGTCATTCCAAGTCCGATGCTGATTCTGAGAGTGAACAAGAGGCCAAAAGCTTGTCCCCCGCATCATCATATAGGGGATCATCTGATTCAGATCATTTCCTAGGAGGTCTGACCGAGGATGAGAAACTCACGCCGTATGACAAGCAGCTATGGTATGATCCCACTTGCGATCACAAGGTACTTAAATTGACAAAAGGGTTACGGTTTGCTAGTTCAAAACAATTATGTGATGATGTTGTAGAGTTCGGTATAGTAAATGGTGTTGATGTGAAGTGCACTAGGAGTACCAACCGTAAGAAGGAAGTAGTTTGCAGAATACAATGCAGTTGGAAAGTTTATGGCAGTTGGTGGGCGAGGAACCGATGCTTCATTATAAAATGGAGGGCACTCCCCACACATGCCTTAGGTTACTCTGGATGAAACAACTGAATGCTAAATGGATAGCTCATAAGTACATTGATAGGTTTAGATAAAACCTTATATTGGATACAGCTGCATTGGCAACGGAGATAAAACAAACTTATGCAGTCGAGGTGTCCATAAGGGTTTGTTACATGGCTAGGGAACACGCGACTTCAATGCTACAAGGTACATTACATGAATCCTACGCCAAACTTAGATCATACATAGAAGAACTTAAAAGGGTATGGGAAGCTTGTGTTGGAAGTCGATCCTATTGTCGGAGTTGAATATGTATTATTCATGCATTTTTTCGTTGGGTTCTGTTAACAAAGCGGTTTTTAAGTTGGTGTAGATCCATTTTTAGGTTAGATGGATGCTTTCTGAAAGGGTCCTTTAAGGGTATGCTACTCGCTGCTGTGGGAAAGGACTGGAACAACTAGATATACCTGGAATTGGTTCGTTGAGCTAATGCAATAACAACTAGGGATGGCTGATGGGGCTAGTTGGTCAATTATTTTGGACCAACAAAAGGTAACAACTATATCTAATTTAAAAACAATTTCGTTAAGTAGATGTATAACTGTTGGTATATGTGTAACGGTATTTGAATTTATTTACAGGGTTTGGTTGCTGCTTTAAACACTATCCTCCCAAGTGATGAGCACTATTAGTGTGTCATGCATGTTAGTGCCAATAAGAAAATCAAGCACAAACACCATGGTGCACTTAACGCCTATGGATGGCGATCTACACCAATAACGTAGTTGACTACAACAAGGCCCTAGCGAATCTGAAGCTTCTGCAAGATACATGTGATGATACTGGTTGCCTGGATGATTTTTTAGCATAGAACCCTCAAACTTTCTACCATGCTTTTGTGTCCAGAGTACCAAAATCTGATAGCATGGAGAATAATATATGTGAAACTTTTAATGATTGCATAGAGAAATTTAGGGGTTACGAATCTTTAAAATGCTAGAACATATTTGACTGTACATGATGGAAAGGGTTGTTAAAAAACACAAATTAATGTTGGTATGCCAACTTATGTTTGTTATGTATGTTCTATGTTCGTAGAAGATGGTATGCCTTATGTTTCTTATATATGTCCTATGATTCAGATGATGGTATGGATTATGTTTGTTATGTATCTATGTACATGATGGTATAGAAAGGGAAACAAAGATGCATACATATAAGGTTGCCATTTTTTTCTCCTCCACTGAGATACATAGGGAAAATGTCACAAACATCAAACATTGAATACGACACCCTCACATATTGAAAGTAACTAGAGCATATGATATAAGCCAAGCTAGAGTGGGTGTTATCACACCAACGGCAAACCAAACCCCATATTCGAAGTTAACAGTTCCGCACTTCACATGTTTCACAACTTCAACCATGGACAGTGAAGCTTCACAAATCGCAGTCATTTGAGACCTCCTGGCACTTAATTCCTTCACCACCAAGTCCAACTTTTGTTCAAATACCACAATCTTGCTGCCATGTAAGCTCGAATCAATGTCCTCAAACGACCGGGTGAACATACTACAAACAGTTGTCTTTGCGAGATTCCAAGAAACCCTAATTCACCTAACGTCGTTTGTATGTCGTGAACTTTAACAACAAAAAATGACGTTGATTGATTGTCGTTACTATTGACTGGAAAACTGTGCCACAAAATGTATTTTCAATAGGTTGTGCCATTTTTAGCAGAGGCCCAATAGGTTGGGCCTTATGGGAACATTAATCCTTATTGTCATAGATTCGAGTTTCCGAGTTCTTATATATTGGATTCAAGTCCATTAATGTTTACGTCGACCATAGGCGGTAGGGCTAGCTGGATGAGTTAGAGAGTCCCTAGATCAAAGATGATACCTTAGATAAGGTTAATAATGGTACAAGTATAAGAGCCATGTTATTTGACTTCCACACAAGTATAAGAGCCTTGCTTACAATGATGATTACTTGTTATGATTAAGATGGTATGTATGTTAGGATCACATAGAGAGGACTATTTAGAAAATATCAATGATTGATATTTATTAATGTGTTGTTTTATTTTCATAATTGTCTTTTATGATATGAACATGAAAGATTGACACCAGATCACCCACCAAGGTATTTTGACAGTTGTTTCAGGAACATAGTGGAGTTGATTCAGGGATATGACAATGGTGACTTGGTTTAGAGATGGTTGATGATTTTCAAGTGTTTAAAAGAGACTTCTTTTGACTGCCTATGTTATTTACTTGTAATTGTTACCAATTATGATTTTATTTCATTTACTCTTTATTATTTTATTTATTTTTAAATTACCATGAACAAGGCATTCTAGTAAATAATCAAGATATTCTTATACGTCTGTAATGCCCTTATCATGTTTTTAGTTTTTCGCTGCTATAAAGGGTATATTTAGTAAAATCCTTTGTTTCAAAGATGAGGGTGTTACATTGTAACAGAATCTCTTTGCGTCCCTCTTGAACGGTGGCGGGGCAAATATCAACAAGTACATTGAGTCCCAAAGGGGTAGGGGTATAATATAACACCTTAGGTAAATCCCACATCGACAAAGCACGGGAGAGATCCATGAGTTATAAAGAACAACCCAGAACTGATAAGATGTGTTTTGGGGTGAAATGGAGGAGTTTTTGTAAGAACTCTGAGGTTAAACAAGCTCGAATGGGAGCACTGTAGAATCGGTGACCTCGTTATGCTCCAAAAAGAAAATATGTGAGGGTCTAGCCCCAAAGCGGATAATATATTGTCGGAAAAGGTCGGGGTGCTACACTAGCACATGGTGGTAATGTGAAAAAACTGTGTATTGGGTTATCGTCCACATTCCATTTTTGTCAATATTTTGGGATCCAAATGAGCTCTTCTTGCTATAAACTAATTTCAAGCTCACATTGAGTAACCATCCCATCCTTCAAGAGCGACAAGTTTGTTGAAATGATAATCCACAATCTGGACATTTCCAATTCCAGAAAACTCTTGAAAAATATCCCAACTAGTAGCTACTATCATTAATTAGGAGTTCGTTATTAAAGTAAAAACAAAAATCAAGACCTCTTGTTTAAGCCGTTTACTATTGTAGGTTCAAAATATCGACATTTGAATATTGTGGAATTGTGTGTATAAAGGGGAGCATCTCCGTTGAATTGTGTAAGCAGAGACAGAAGAAGAAAGTTAGAGAAATAAGAGTTTGAGAGTCGTAAGTAGTGAGTGAGTAAGGAATTGGTCAAGTGACCAAACTGTAATATTATAAAATTGAGTGATCAATTGAGTGATTTATCAAAATACTATCTTTTCGATCCTAAATTTCCGCTGCATTTCTGCTAGGGCCCCAACAAATTTGGTATAAGAGCTAAAGTTACGTTGAGTATGTTGTGTGGTTCCGGTTTTAATAACTGATCTTCCACATAAGAAATGTTACACTTTAGTATTTGTATAAACATATTATGTCCTACCCTCACAAAACCTTCTAAAAACCTCTACCGAAAAATCGCCTCAAATTCTTATGCCAGCATCATCGCTAAGTTCCATGTTCGCCAACTCTCCAAATCAAATAAAAGAAAACAGGTCGCATATACTTGCTTCAAAGCTGAACAAATATCATAACTTCCATGGGTGGTGGACAGCGGCTGTAGTAAACACATGACTGGAGATCGGGAGTCCTTCACCAAGATGGATTACACATATAGGTCTCACGTAAAGATTGGAGACAGTAAAAAGCTGGAAGTTGAAGGAAAAGGTACAATCATCGTACATGGAAAGAGAGGTAACAAAACTTTAATCCAAGAAGTTTTGTACGTTCCTAAATTAGCTCAATATCTTCTGAGTGTTGGAAAACTAATGCTTAAGAATTACAAGCTATTGTTTGATAATAACAAATGTGAGATTATCAATAAATCCATCAACTCGAACGTGGCAAAAATCCTAATGACTTCCAATAGGATGTTTCCTCTCACAATATCGAAGAATGATGAAATATCAATGAAGAGCCAAAGCATGGATGAATCTTTCCTATGACATCTCCAATATGGATACCTAAACTACAAAAGGACTTAAATTGTTGAAGCAAAAAAAAATTATGGTCGGTCTTCCCCAAATCAACAGAGAAGACAAGGTTTGTGAATGATGCATATACCGAAAAATTCATTGCTTGCCATTCCCAAAAACCACATGGAGAGCAAAGGCACCACTCGAGCTAGTACAAGCCGACATTTATGGAGCAACCAGAACAACATCCATAACTGGTAAGAGTTATTTCCTACTATTTGTGGATGATTATACTAAAATGATGTGGGTATTTTTCCTTGAACAAAAGTCGGAAGCTTTCTCCAATTTCCTCAAATTCAAAGCGGCATCTGAGAATCAAATCAAGACACTCCAAACAGATCATGGTGGCGAATTCATGGCGTAGCAGAATGATAGAATTATACAATTGTGGGGATGTCGAGAAGCATGCTCAGATCAAAGAGCATTCCAAACCAACTATGGGTAGAAGCTTTCAATACAATAATCTACATCCTCAATAGATCGCCAACCAAAGCAGTGAACAACAAAACACCACTAAGCATGGCACCACAAAAGGCCGTAAGTGGATCACCTCAATGTTTTCGGATGCATAGCATATGCACACATCTCTACTGCAAATCGAGAAAAGTTCGACCAGAAGGGAGAGAAGCTGATTTTCATCGGATGTAGTGATGAATCCAAAGGCTACAAACTCTATAATCCATTAAAGAATGAAGTGGTGATTTCACGAGATGTTATCTTTGAAGAAATTGTCGAATGGAGCTAGGAAACACAGGATACTCAACCTCCATCAAAAAATGAGATCCTAGAGAATCCAACAACTACACCAACATCAAATCAAGTCGATCCTAAATTCTGCTATATTTCCGCTAACGCCCCAACAGAGTTGTGGCTAGAAGTAATTTTATCATCCGCCAAAAGCTTCACAAGATTCTCTTTACGCTTCTTGATTTCACTAAAAATATATTTGTTCCAGTGACATAAACTTGAAGCAAGTCTCGAAAGTTGGGGTGGGAGCTCATCACCATAATTTCAGAACTGGCACACAAAATCATTAAACTTTGGATGACCAAACCAACCCACAAGGAAACGAAATGGACTCGGTAAGTAACTGTCTCTACCCACATGAGAAACAAGCCGAATCTACCACTGATCTGATTTAATGCGAGGGAGATGGATAGTGTGCGAGTCAGGAAACTTAGTAACCCAAGTTGAGTTTTAAAGGCAAAGTGCCTTAATTGAAGTTCACCACAATATTAGGTGAATTGATGACCCTTAACATTCCCGTCAATTAGGTCATAGTCCACAACATTGTTAATGAACGACTGATGCTTTTGGCGACTAAAAGCTGCCCGTGATAGTGTCTCAGAATGAGGTTCTTTGCCGGACGGCTGCTCCATTATGGTGTCTAGTAGTTATGTATTACTTAAAGATTTTTATTTTCTTTGTATTTTATTTTAAGCTCCTTGGTTGAGATATTTTGGTAAAAGCAATAGTAAAAATGTCCTTATAAGATCGTAATGCCCTTATATGATTTTACATTTTTCACGGCTTAAAAGGGATATTTTAGTGATTTCCTTTACATAAATATGAGGGTGTTACAATGATCAAGCACTTAGGATTCAAGCACTCAAGATTCACTATACGTAATTAACAATTAGAACGAGACCAAAAAACTTCACACGAAGACCCGGTCAATCGCCAGGCACAAAACTAGAATCGAAATTATCATAATTCATAGTCCATGTTAAGTGTGCTATTTTCTTTTTCTCCATTCACATTGAGAAATGTTGGAAGTGTGGTAAAGATATGCAAGCTCTAACCATCAAACTTATGGGGAGAATATGTTGTGAAAATAAAGGTAAGCTTCATATATGGGGTAAGACTAAAGGTATGTTTGGTTTTGGTGTTTTGGGTTTGTGTTTTGTGTGAACGGTAGTTTCTTTAAATTCTCTCGTTTGGTAGGAAAAGTAAATCTTGAAATTTGTGTATTTGAGAAGTCCGAATCTGAAGCCAGAGAAAGGCTTTCTAGATCCGATCCAGAATACACAAACCCATCTCAGCCATCCAAAAAAGTACTCTAGATCATACGGTTACAAATATGAGAGGAAGAAATATCATCTTGGCTACTTCTTCAACTTCTATTCCATGAGAAACCCAACCATTGTCTATCCTCATCGAACTATAGTTGGTGCTTGATGAATGGTAAGGAGAGGATGTTAACTCTGGTGGTGGGTGATCAATTAATTGAACCAGAGAGTTGATCCCATCACGAAGGTAGAAGGGTTGGGAACTTCGCTTGAACAAGAGAGTTTAGGGTGCGACTTTTGTTTCTTTCTTCATCATCTTCGACTTAGCTACAGCTGCACCTATGGAACTATGGAAGATAGGCGGACTCGTCAATCGCCTCTGTCGTCTTGCCTACGACCTCGTCGATTATAGCGGCAATGTCTTCTTATTCTCTCTTGTTGAATTTAGATCTAAAACTAAAATCATTGAACTCATCAAATCTTGCAATCCCTTTGTTTTTGCTTCATCCAAGTTCCAACGGCGTTGTTGCTTTTGTTGCATTGAAAATCGACAATTAAATCCATTGACAATCAACAAGTTAGCCAGTGAGGCCTCTAAAATAATCAATTAAAATTATTCTAATATCGATCAATGGATAATGAGCATGCACTGTGTTTAATCATCTAAATAAACAATGAGAGAGAAAGCTATCTTTGTTGATTAAGAGAAATAATTTGTACGATAAAATTTTATTCAATTATGACATACTTTTTTTACATTTTCCATTGATTCAGTAATGAATCATATCACCTTTAAATCATTTTATAAAATAATTAAAAGATTGTAACATCCCAATCGTGTTAACCTAAATTTTTCAGTACAAGCACTATAGTCTCAGTCAAGTTCAGTGCAGGCACAGTAAAAGGCTCAGTTCAGGCGTAGACTTATCGACGTGCAGTTTCAGTTCATTGCTTAATTGATTAGTCACTCAGTGCGGATCACTGGCCCTGTTAGATATTGTTTCCTTGGTGTATCTATATGTCCAGTAATAGGTATTGGAGCTTATGGTGGAGAGAGAGCTGGTCGAGGTTTTGATATTAGATGATATCGTTTTTCAATGTATTTTCGGAACTAGAGTTGCATCTCCACTTGTCATGATTTTCAGCTTGCATTTAAGGATTCAGAATCCTTATCTATCAACATTAGAAGGTTTACTAAATAGTTCCATGTTTAGTTTTAATGCTTGGATTATTAGTTCAAAGTTGAGTCATGGTTGAGGTTGCGACTCGAGTAGGATTCCTCAGTTGAATTAGTGGTTCGATCGGGACTCCTAGGGTGGGGTTTCACAACAGTTCGCTCATTCAAATGGAAAGCTAGGATCACCACTTTAAGCATTCACCCCTGATTTCCTTCTTGCTTCCATTTGTTGTGTATTACTTTGGTTTGTATGTTTTTGTGGGTAAGACTCTCTTGTACATTTTCATTGTGAATGATACGTTCAAAGCGCAATCAACATGGACCAAAGCAGCTCATAGGGACTCCATCTCATCATTTATCTTGCATATTGACTCCACCCTGTTCTCCATCAATCTGAGCATCTTCTACACCAACATCTCGAGAGGCTTCACTAGCTGACTCAAGCTGCAAGGGAGAACCAGAGGCATTTGAGAACTTGTTCGAAATGGATCAAGAACCACCTAGGACTCTCGGCGACTATGCCAACCCTACTCTTGAGGGAACTTCATCAAGTTCCCTTTGTTCACCAATCGAAAATCGGAACTTCGAGTTGAAGTTCCAATATATTCAAATGGTGCAACAAAATTCCTATCATGGCCATGATCATGAATGTCCGAGTAGCTACCTCCAAAGCTTCTTAGAGATTATAGACCTCATGAACTTCGACTCTTTCCATTCTCACTCCAAGGGAAGGCGAAGCAATGGCTTGATAACCAACCCAACAACACGTACCAAACTTGGGAAAATTTAGCCTTGAAAGAATTCTTTCCTGAAAGAATTCTTTCCTCCCTACAAGAAAAATAAGATTAGGAGAAAGATCTCTCACTTCCAACAAAAAAATAGTGAACCTTTCTTCAAAGTATGGGAGCGATTTCAAGCCTTCCTTTACTTGTGCTCGCACCATAACCTAGGAGAGTGGCAAATTGCAAAGACCTTTGCTAGGGGGATGGCCTATAATGATACAAAGATGATCAACCAAGTGGCAGGAGGAGACTTGAGATCACTCCTCCCTGAGAGTTGTCTTCAAATCTTTCGAGAGATGGCCGTGAAGATGAAGTATTTGATAAGGCAACAAGGTCCAAGAGACATCAAAGCGGTAAGTAGGGATGCTTATGTTTCCACCAACACTACCACTCCCAAAACTCTCAAAGATATGTTTGGACCTCGATAGAAAGATGAAGAGCAACTAGGCAACTTGGTTCTCTCAAGGATAGATGCAATGGATGCCCAACTCAAGGCTCTTTCCTTAGCTCAACCAGTTGTCAAGCCTCAAGAAGCAAGCACTTCTTCCCAAACTGAGAATCAAGCCTCCCGCCACATAAATTTTTATACGCGAGAGTTGTGGCAATGAAGGTCATAATGCCTCGACTTGCTAATCTTTTGCTCCTGGCTTTACACCGGAAGAGGATTACATTGAAGAAAAGGACTATGTGCAAGGAAGGTACCATGGAGGCAACCAAAGTGGGCACTAAAGCTCTAACCAAGGGCAAGGTATGAATCATGGTGTATATCACAACTACCAACAAGGGCAAGGCCCTAATCAAGGAGGATATCACACCAACAACCAAGGCCAAGTAACCCAAGGGTATAACTAAGGGCAAAGGACTCAAGGGTATAACCAATGTCAAGGGAATCAAGGTTACAACCAAAGCTACACTCAAGGGAAAGGAAGCCAAGACCAAAGCCAATACAATCAAGGAAATTCATAAAAACCTAACAACTACAGTCACGGTCAAGGATACAATCAAGGGAATTTTCAAAGGCCTAAAACCTACAATCAAGGCCAAACTACAATCAAGGCAACAATCAAATGCTTAACAACTTCAACCAAGAAAGGATTTACAACTAAGGAGGATATCATGGAGATTGCAACCAATAAGTTTCAAATCATGGTGACAATCAATAATGGAGCAATCACGAAAGTCAAGGGGACTTCCAAGCTTCGAATGCACTTCCTCCCAGATTCCCACACCCTCCTAACCAATTTCAAGTTGTTGCATCTCCAAATGAACTTTCAGCAATCTTCAACTACATGCAAAACCATGATAAGGTGATAAAGGACCTTCTTCAAGGGGAAATGGTTCCTCAACTTCAAGCCTCCTCAAGTTTCCTGTCGGGTACCTTACCCGGGAATACCAAAATAAATCCAAGGAATAAGGAAACTTGCGGGGCAATTACCACTAGGAGTGGGAAGCATCTTTCGGACTCCACACCTAAGGTAGTTGACCCTTCGGTCATTGTACCTAGAGATCTTGTGCATGATGATTGATGAACGGATTTTACCCCGCTTCCAAATACCGACTAGATTGCTCTAGTGGGATCGTAATTCTCCCTAGGGTCTTTCTATTCTTATTACTCAAGTTGGCAATCAAACTAAACCAAGTGACAGATTGAATTTGTTTTTGGATTATTTTAAGTAACCGATTAACAACTAAATATGCAATTAAAACTTAAACGAATTCGAGAGATTAAGTTTCAGATAGGAATGAAGGTTGCTTGGATTCGAATCCACTAAAGCTAGCAATGTACGAATGAATGATTAATTATCCCGGTCATTCAGGTTATAACGGCTCGGCAATTTCCTAATGTAGTCTTAGATCACTCTCGCGCCTCTAAGGATCTATTCCATTTAACTATAGATTCCTCTCTCGAGCTAATCTATACCTAAACAAAATGCATTAATCAAGTTCAATGAAATGCCACAACGATATACGTGCAAAGAGCCTAAACGATTCGCTCCTCTCTCGAGCTAACGAATAATCTAGGGTTCTTCCTAAGCGACCTATCAACCTATGTTCCTCTCGGACACACAAATCAATGTCGATGACTCAATCAAGATGGCCAGACAAAATTGAATCAGAAATTAGGTTTTAGGAAGAACGCATCATAAGTCTGAATAAACCTCAATAACAAATCAAATCATCCATACAAAGCTGAGCTAAAGCATCATCTCACCCGAACAACACAAAAAGTTTAGCTACTCATGGTTCAGGAAGTAAGAAGGGAAAAAAAAGTGAGAACAACCCAGAAAGATAACATGATCCGTCGAGAATTCCCAATCCTATCGCCGATCTTCGCTCCGTTTCCAATTGATGATAACCTTTCGCTCCAATCGGTCTCTCGCACTTTTTCTCTCTCTCTAAAAGCTCTAAAATGTCTGTAAAATTATTGATATCCCGTCCAGAGGGTTGGTAGGGCTTTTATAGGCTTCTTCTCCCAATCCAAGAGGAAAAAGGATTAAAAATCCGTCTGGGATGGAACACGCCGTGTTCCATGTGGAACACGCCTTGGGACACGCCGTGTTCTTTTCCGTGTTCCTCCCCTATAAGTTTTTCGCCTTGATTCTCACCCGGAACACGCCGTGTTCCTCTCCAGCTGCTCCAAATCCGTCCGTTTCCACTCCCGCTTATCCTCAAACACCGTATATCGCCTGAAAATGCATCCAAAACACACCGAACAACGTAATACGGCCCCAAGGGGGTAGAGAACGAACATGTGCTAGAGATCCAGGGTTTAAACACTTTTCGACACACAAAAGCCTCATTTTACAATTAAAAAGGTGTGTCGAATATGCAACACATCAAATCACCCCACACTTAAATACTTGCTTGTCCTCAAGCAAATCTACTAATCGCTCTCTATAAAGGCTCGGCATAAGGTGACCGGAATTTAAAGCTCGGACTCTCAGACTATCATGGTGTTTAAAGATGCAAGGTAATCACCAACCACACATTTAAGCATATAACACCAAATTCCTCGAGTTAGCATAAGATCGATTCATAGATATGATATAAATGAGTTGACACCTAACCACCGGAATGTATCCATATCCTCCAAACACTTATACCTTCTAGTTGCTAGTGGAAGTAACAGACTGACGGCTCGTCCTGGCCGGGATTTCTCTTCCGTCCGAGGGAGGAGGTGCTTCAATTTTTAATAGCACTCAAGTTATGCTAGCACCTCCCTCTTATTTTGAGTTGCTTACTTGACTATCTATCTCTACAGTTTACTGAAAACAAAGCTTGTATAATTCGATGTTGCTTTTCGCTTCTTTATTTGCTTTTCTTTCTTTATTACTTTTGTAGATAGCGGCTTTTTCCAAATGGGGAAATTAATCACAACTTCAGCCGGACTCGGAAGTAACCAGTCTCCGGCCCATGCCCCAAGCCTCATAAAGGTAGGGAAGATGGCAAACCACTAAGGTCGCCCTGCGTGTTTCGATTGCAACCAAATCCCCACGACATTTTTTTAGCAACCTCATTCGGACTCCTCCCGCCTGTTTTACCCTTCATAACAACTTAGATAATTTTGTAGGAGGATACAAATACACTCTACTGCGATTTAGAACAAAACAGTGGAAGGTAAAAATTCATTTTCTTATCATATATATGAGTCTCTAGTATACTAATGTGGGTGACACGGGAGATGGTTCAAAGATGATATCCTCACATCCACGACATCCACTCATAGATTGAAAACCCTAACATGCATTCATTAACATCCACAATTTAAGCGCAAGAGGGAGTTTTGAAAAATAAAAGGGGGCAACGCAAAAAATAGGTTCTCACAAGTTATGTATCCCACAATTAAAAAGCGGCCGAAGCCACCCCACACTTAAACAGGACATTGTCCCCAATGGACCAAACAATCGAGAAGGAGCGGGCAAAAAGCGTAATACTAACTTGGAGAACGTGTGAACAGAGCATCTGTGGTGTCCGGACGAGGACCAGGCCGGCGAAAGGCAATAAACGGCGTCGATAATAGAAGGAAGACTACAACCAAAGAGACATGAAAGAGCAAATAGAAGAAAGGCCAGCGCCGATCCGTTACATCAATCTAGAGTCAGTGAAACATAACATCCACAAACACAAATGTCAAGAACAAGACACAAAGAAAAACTAAAAGAAAACGAAACACAAAGAGTTCTGGATACGAAAAATAGTACTCTGACACACTAGGCAACCCCTACTGGTCATCCATGTCATGTGGGGGAGACGGTGGAGGATATTGGAATGGCGCACAAGGGGGAAACTCCGGGTGAGTGAAGGCGTAGAAATGTTGCTGCTCCTGAAAAGCGTACTGCTGGTAAGCGTACATCTCGGCCATGGAGACACGCAAAGAGTCGACCCGCCCTGTGAGACGGGCGACCTGAGTGCTCAAATCGTCAGTATTCACATCTGGAAGAGGTGGCTGGCGGCCCTTAGAGGAACCTTCCTCCATCACTGGCTCTCTCTCTCTGCCGGCGGGGCAGCGATCAGCGAAGAAGTCTAGAATCCCGGCTGCTTGGAGGAGGGAACTGGTGAGGCGCTGAGGGGAGACCCGAGGAATGGCAGAGAGGGCCCTGAAGGCAGACTGACACTGCAGGTTCTTCACCAAACGGGTGACGTACGAGCCTCCATACAGTTTGCTCGTTGTCTCGGCGGAACCAAACCGCTGAGCCGCCTGTAGCTTGGCAAACAAGGCGGCCAGATGGACACGCTCCTTGGTGTGGACCCTGTACAAGAGGAAGAGGTCGCGAGAGGTGCAGACACCACCCGAGTTCCCCCACTGAGTAATGGTGGCATGGAGAAAATGGTGGAGGAGGCAGAGAAGAGGCACCTCGATCGATGTGGCCTTAGAAGTGCTGGACTTGTAGTAGCTCCAACGGCCGCCCTTAAGACGCTTCTTGTGCTCAGAAGGAGCAATCTCGCTCCAGAACTCCTCATGAGCCCTGCAAGTAGCTCCAGCAAAAACAGTCAACGGCGGACCGAATGTGAGTTCCTCCATAGAGTAGAAGCCGAGGTACACCCCGAACTCGTTGAATGACCACGAGTGGCAGACCCCGCCGCACCGGAGCTGGACCGCGTCAGCCTCTCGCGGATCCGTCGTCACCTTGACCCGGACGGAGGTGATCACCTCCTTGGTTGCCCACTCCTGAGCGTCCTCCTTCACATCGAACAAAGGACGAAGGCCAGCAGCATCAATGGCGGAGGCGAACTGCTCCCCAATGCCAGCGGTTGACAGCTCAGCCCAGTCAACCCATCCAGAAGCGGTAATAGCCTTCTGGGAAATCTCCGTCCAAACTTGCTGATCTGCCTGATCGGCGAAGCTGAAACACCGAGCTTTAACCGCATTAGGCATGCCCTGCACCTAGAAAGAAGTGGACTTAAGCACGCCCCGTCCCCGCTTGCGAAGAGAATCCATCCTGCAACTAGAAAAATGAAGGAAGATAATTTCCCGCAATCCAACCGCAACAGGGCACATTCTCGACACAAGGACAGTCGAACCATGAAAACCATGTCATTACGCCGCACAACGTTCACAAACAAAACGAGCAACCCCACACTTAAAAGAGCATCAGATAGAACAAGGATCATCGTATAGGCAAGAAAGTGCTAATAGGCAAAATAAAATCATGATACGCAATGTTATATGGAAATGAACGTGCAATGGGGTGACGTTCGCCCTACGGTCCTACCACAATCATCAATTTCAGCAAAAGATAGGCAAGTAGACAAAACCCCCCAATTTGGGAAAATTAGGGTTCATGAGTTAGCCTAAGAGCAGACAAACTTCGAACAATTGACGGCATAATCCAAGGCAAAACATCATCAAAATCAGTACACATCCTCCTTAGGGCATCAATTTCATGTATCCAAGTCCAATTTCAGAAAAGCACACAATCAAATTATTAGGGTTCTTGAGGATAATCCCCAATTTCAACAAAACTGAAATTAGAATTCACAATGGATAAATGACGATTCATAAGGGCAGGAGAGGAAGAGTAGAAGAGATGTGTACCTTAGAGTCGACCTTAACACAACTGAAATTGAATGGAAGAGGAAGGATCCAAGGGAGGAGCTTCAATGGAAGGGAAGGATGCCTCTTGCAAGGAGGAGTGGAAGAGTGGCAGAAAAGAGGGGAAAGGGTGAAGATGGGAGGCGAGTGAAGGAAATGGAAGAGGGAAGAAGGCTGGATGCGAGGGAAGGGATGAGTTGGAAGCGTGAAGATGGTGGTTGAGAAGGGAGGAGGAGAGGAAAATTGGAAGAAACCCAAGGAGAGAGGAAGAAAAAGTACTAACTTGGATAAGGAACACAGCGTGTTCTGATGGGACACGGCGTGTTCTGCGGGACACGACGTGTTCTGCGGGACACGGCGTGTTCCAAATGGAACATGCTCGTGTCCACTCTCTGGAAAGATTGATTCGAAAATCCCGTGCCTGGACCACGGCCTGTTCCAATCCGTGTCCAGTCCCTGGAACTTTGGCATCCGAAATTCCATACGAACACAGCGTGTTTCAATGGAACACGGCGTGTTCCAAGGAACACGGATGGGACACGGCGCGTGCCTTACCGTGTCCACTCCCTGGAACTTTTTCGACTCAAACCTACGGCAGAACACGGCGTGTTCCAAGGGGACACGGCGTGCTCCTCCTGAACGTCCCAAAACTTCAAATTTTCATTTCCTTCAATCCTGCAATTATGTTAGCGAACAACAACCATGCCAAAAGGTCCCAGAACAGTATTCGATATCCAGACTCAATGACTTGATCCTAAACTCACGGAGTAAAAAAAACTTAAGAAAACGAAAGACTCGAAACCTGGGTTGCATCCCAAGAAGCGCTCTTTGTTTTACGTCTTTGAGCTAGACGATACCTGGAATCTACGGGTCAGCGCCCTCGACCTCAGCAGGATCGAGCTTCATCACTTCTACGACTCTAAGGAAAGCCCAGTGGCATAAATTTTCAGGCGATGACCGTTCACTTTGAAGGGCTCCTCATCGGGGCGAGTAATTTCCACAGCGCCATGAGGGAAAACTTGAGTAACTGTGAATGGTCCAGTCCATCTGGAATGCAGCTTCCCTGGGAAGAGGTGGAGACGGGAGTTGTATAGAAGTACTTGATCGCCAACCTTGAAGTCCTTGACTCCCTTTAGTTTTGAATCATGGATCCGCTTAGTGCGCTCCTTATACAGTTTGGAGCTCTCATACACTTGTTCGCGCCACTCCTGTAGCTGATGTATCTGCAATTTCCTTTCCTCGTCCGCAGCTCGAAAATCCAAGTTAAGGGCACGGAAAGCCCACCAAGCACGGTGTTCCAACTCGACAGGTAGATGGCAGGCCTTCCCATAGACGAGCATGTAAGGGGAATTGCCGATAGGAGTTTTGTAGGCTGTCCTATACGCCCACAAGGCATCATCGAGGCGTACAGACCAATCAGTGCGTGAGATGGCCTTTTCCAGTATCTGTTTCAACTCTCGATTCGTCACTTCGACCTGTCCACTTGTTTGAGGATGGTAAGCTGTTCCAACACGGTGGGTGACCCCATACTTAGCGCACACCTTATCGAATTGTCCACGGAAGTGAGTTCCTCTGTCACTGATGATGGTCCATGGTGTACCAAATCTGGAAAACAGCTTCTTCAAAAACTTTCCTACTACCCTAGCATCGTTGGTGGGAAGAGCCTGATCCTCCGCCCATTTAGACACATAATCCACTGCAACTAGGATATACTTATTCTTGTGTGAAGAAGGGAAAGGACCTATGAAATCTATCCCCCAAATGTCGAAAATCTCAATAGGAACAGTCATAGTCTGAGACATTTCATCTCTCTCTGAGAGAGCTTACCTGCTCTCTGGCATTGATCGCATTTATTGACGAAATCCCTGCAGTCCCTTAAGATGGTGGGCCAAAAGAATCCAGAAGTGAGAATTTTTCGACCTGTTCGTTCCGAGCCGTGATGTCCACCGGTCGGTCTTGAATGACAGTGAGTCATGATGTCTCGAGCCTCGCTGAGTGTTACACATCGACGAATAATATTGTCAGAGCCGATGCAGAAGAGATGCAGATCTTCCCAATAGTAATTCTTAATGTCGGACACGAACTTCCGCCGCTCATGGCGAGTGAGGTCACTTCGAATCGCCCCACTGGCATGGTAGTTGGCGAAATCGGCAAACCGTGGCCCTTCCGCTTCAGAGATCATGATGGCGTAAAGGTGCTCCTCCGGGAAAGCCTCCCGAATGTCAGGTGAAACCACTTGTGCGTCCATAGATTGATCAAGACGAGAAAGATGATCAGCGGCAACATTCTCGGAACCTTTCTTGTCTCGGATCTCGATGTCAAATTCCTGAAGGAGGAGTACCCATCTGATTAGTCTTGGTTTAGCATTTGGTTTGCTCATGAGATAACGGATAGCGGCGTGATCAGTGAAGACAATAACATGAGACAATAGAAAATACGATCTGAATTTGTCAAAAGCGTACACCACAACCAAAAATTCCTTCTCTGTAGTGGTGTAGTTCCTCTGAGCTTCGTTGAGAGTCTTGCTGGCGTAGTAAATAGGTCTGAAGCGTTTCTCAATTCTTTGCCCCAAAACTACTCCAACTGCAAAGTCGTTCGCATCGCACATAAGCTCAAACGGAAGATCCACTGTGGCGTGATCAGTATTGGAGTTGTGGTAAGTTTGGATTTGACAGCTGTGAATGCTTGATGACATGTTTGATCGAAGATGAAGGGAACATCTTTCTCAAGCAGGCGAGTCATAAGGAGTGTAATCTTCGAGAAATCTTTAATAAAACGCCTGTAGAAATCCGCATGACCTAAAAAACTCCGAACTGCCTTAACTGATGTAGGGGGTGGCAGTGTAGATATAATATCAATCTTCGCCGGATCTACTGCAACTCCCTTCTTTGAAATTTTGTGACCGAGCACAATTCCCTCTCTCACCATAAAGTAGCTCTTCTCCCACCTAAGAGCTAGATTCGTTGCCTAGTAGACCTTGCAAATTCAGCAGACCTTGCTCAAAAGAATCTCCATAAACAGAAAACTCATCCATGAATACTTCCATAATCTCGCCGATGAGCTTTTTAAAAATAGCCATCATGCATCTCTGAAAGGTCGCAGGAGCGTTGCATAGGCCGAAAGGGATCGTGCGGTAAGCGAATGTACCAAAGGGACACGTGAATGTCGTCTTTTCTTGATCCTCCGAGGCGATAGGAATCTGGTAATATTCAGACATCCCATCTAAAAAACAATAATACTTGTGTCCCGCCAAACGTTCCAACATCTGATCGATGAAGGGAAGGGAAAATGATCCTTCCTCGTAGCATCATTCAACCGTCTGTAGTCGATACAAACTCGCCATCCACTAATAGCCCGTGTAGCAATTAATTCGCCAGCTACATTAGGCATTACAGTCATGCCTCCTTTTTTCGGGACACAATGCACAGGACTCACCCACTTGCTGTCTGATATGGGATAGATAATCCCTTCATTTAAAAGTTTCAAAGTCTCCTTGCACACTACATCCATTAAAGGGGGGTTGAGGTGCCTCTGGGGTTGACGAACTGGCTTCTCATCCTCTTCTAGGTAAATTTGGT
This sequence comes from Linum usitatissimum, assembly GCA_030674075.2. Taxonomy (NCBI): domain Eukaryota; kingdom Viridiplantae; phylum Streptophyta; class Magnoliopsida; order Malpighiales; family Linaceae; genus Linum; species Linum usitatissimum. The sequence continues at coordinate 2,909,350 of JAUJYP020000780.1, forward strand.
GCTTGTAATAATTGGGGCTGATTCCCTTAATATCTATCACCTTCCATGCAATCGCTTGTTTATGTTGCTTCAGGAGAGCGACGAGGCTGACCTTTTGTGGTGGGGAGAGAGTCGAGTTGATGATCACTGGAATTTTGGACCCAGTCTCCAAGAACGCATACTCCAAAGTAGGGGGAAGTTCTTTTAATTCCAAATCTAGAGGGTCTTCATAGGAAGTCTTGAACTGCATTACCGGGGCTACCAAAATAGGTCGATCGTGTGCTAGTACTCCATCCGCTTGGCAAATAGTCATAGAAGCTACTTCCTCATCGTTGCCTATACATATACTATTATCCTGCATACCAGAAACTATACTCTTCTCTAGCGGGTCTTGCCCCACTAGGTTACTGAAAACAACAATCGAAAGAGAGGTCACAGTTTCATCAAAAGAGCACAAATCATCATAGGCCATATGTCTGGTGCCAGAGAACTTAATCGAAACGTTGCACTTTCTAATCCAACCCTAAGAGTGATAGTACCATTACTGATATCAATTATAGCTTTAGCAGTATTAAGGAATGGTCTACCTAGGATTAAAGACATATTAGAATGAGCATCTATCACGACAAAGTCAGTCAAGAAAGTATATTTGCCCACAGTTGATAGTACGTTCTCTAAGATTCCTCTAGGCACAGTCGCTGATTTATCGGCCAGTTTAATATTCATGCGTGTAGGCTTAAAGTCTATCAATCCTAGAGAATTAGCCAAGCTATAGGACATCACATTAATACTAGCCCCTGTATCTTCCAAACCATTACTAACTTGCGTATTATCAATTTTACAAGGGAGAGTGAACGGACCTGTATCTCTTCGTTTGCGTGGTAGAGTCCCGAAGTCAATCTCGTTATAGCTTGCCGCCATGTCTACTTCTTCGTTCAGCTCTGTGGTTTCTTCTTCAGTGAGAGCTAGCAGTTCAGGAAGCTTCCTCTTATTTGTGACCAAGTCCTTCATAAACTTTGCATAGTGAGGCATCTCTTTGACCACTTTTACAAAAGGCATATCGACATGCACAGTATTCAGCACCTTCATGAATTCAGCAAATTGCTTGTCATACAGCTCTTTGTTTAGTCGAGCAGGGTATGGAACTCTCGGCTTGTAGGGATTCTCCACTGGTAGGGGAGTAGGTGTGCAAAGAGGAAGTACTCCTTCATTTGTATCCGGAATGGTGGTATTTTTTTTGCTCTTGTGCAAGAATATCATCTTCATCCAAAAGGGGTGGAGGTTGTACTAATGGTGTGACGATCTTCATCGGAGGATCTTGCAGCCGCTTTCCGCTTCTAGTTTCAATTGCCCCCACGTCTTCGTGTTGTCTTGGATTCAGAACTGTTGAACTAGGCATACCATTCCGTTTACCAGGAATACCTGTGTTGGCTAGTTCGTTCAGCTGTGCTTGCATACTTCGCATTGCTTCATCATTAGCCACAAGCCGGTTCAGAATAGCATTTAATGTTGGCTGGTCTTGTGGAGTAGGAAATTCAGGGGGAGTCTGATTAGTCGAATAGGTGATCTGACCTTTCTCTCCATAGCTCTCGTCGACATATCGCTGCTGGTTGATGTCTGAGTATTGTCTTTGGCGATTCTGCTGATAATTTCCCTGATTTCTGTAGGTATTCTGGTTTTGTGGCGGATGAGTACCCGTAGCTCTGTAGTTGCTATGTCCTGGCGGACCTCTGGCTTGATTATTTTGTGTCTTATTGAAATTCTGCCCTGATGATTGGTAACTACTCTAACCTTTATTGTAGTTTTGTTGATTAGGCTGCTGGTAGGGATTCTGGTGTTGACCGCCCACATAGTCGACATGCTCATGTTCTATCCCCTGTTTGGGCTCCTCCATACAGTTGGACATGTCATGATCGGTTCCTCCACATCCTTCACAAGCATATACACAAGCTGTAGGTGTATTAGAAGGCCTTTGGGAATGCAGGCTGTTCTTCTGAGCTGATTCTATGCTGTCCATCTTCTTAGTGAGCAATTGTAGTTGGTCAAGTAGTTGATGAAGATTCTTCTCTTGCCGCTCATGTAGACTTTACTTGTTGAACCTGGTTTCTGGGTACATTCAGCTCGATGTCTATTGGGTTGGTGAGGACAAGGGTCCTCATCTTCTGAGCATAGGCTCTGCATGCTTCTAGAGCTTGTGTTGGTGTAGGTCTGTTAGATTTCCTGGAATGGACATGCTGAGATCCTTTTGCTTGTGGTAATCCAAATTCCTGATGAAGGTCCGCAATCTAGTATGCACATCCATGTCATGATGGGGACATGAGCGAAGAAGACTCTGGAATCTATGCCAAGCATCATAGAATGTCTCGTTGGAAGGACTCTTAAACTATGAAATCCTAGCCTTTAATGCCTCAGTTCTGGATGGAGAGAAGAATTCTTCTAAGAACTCCGTGGCTAATCCATCCTAAGTAGTGAAATACCATGTTGGGTGCTCATATAACCACTCTTGCGCTTCTCCTTTGAGAGAAAATGGGAATAGACTGAGTTTAAGATCGTCGACATGGACTCCTCGTGCCTTGTTCGTTTCAGCTAGACGCACAAAATCCCTAAGGTGAGCATTGGGGTCTTCATCTGGTCCTCCTGCAAATGCCCTTGATTGGATGAGATTAATCAGGGGTACTGGAGTTTGGTAAGCTTGATCTCCCCTGATGGGACACAGAATACTCGAAGCAGCTCCTTCGAGAGTAGGTCGGCCATAGTCTCTCAATGGCCTCTCCTAAGAATGAGCAGGATGTGCGCGTTATGCCCTTCGTTGTTGGGATTATGGTGGTGGTTGTTGAGATGGTGATTGTGATTATCGTTGTGATTATGGTTGTCGCTGTTGTTGTCCCCTTCGTCATTAATGTTGAATTCATCCATCTTGACCTCCTCTTCTGTCTTGTCTGGGTGTAAAACTGGAGGAGGGTGATCGAGAGCAGCTTCTAATACTAACTTAGGTTTGGGACCTAGGTGAGTGTAGGAAGTTGTCCCTTTGTTAGCTAGATGTTTACTCTTCCGGAGAGATGTTGAGTCCGCTATTTTGTCTGCACAATAGGAAACAACAAAACCGCGTAATATGAAAATGTGGGAGATGAAGTAATGATATTATGGATGAGGGAATAGTTATCAATCAAAATTTTCCTAAAAATAGAAGTCTCCCTGGCAACGCGCCAATTTGATGAACGGATTATACCCCGCTTCCAAATACCGACTAGATTGCTCTAGTGGGATCGTAATTCTCCCTAGGGTCTTTCTATTCTTATTACTCAAGTTGACAATCAAACTAAACCAAGTGACAGATTGAATTTGTTTTTGGATTGTTTTAAGTAACCGATTAACAACTAAATATGCAATTAAAAGTTAAACGAATTCGAGAGATTAAGTTTCAGATAGGAATGAAGGTTGCTCGGATTTGAATCCATTAAAGCTAGCAATGTACGAATGAATGATTAATTATCCCGGTCATTCAGGTTATAACGGCTCGGAAATTTCCTAATGTAGTCTTAGATCGATCTCGCGCCTCTAAGGATCTATTCCATTTAACAATAGATTCCTCTCTCGAGCTAATCTATACCTAAACAAAACGCATTAATCAAGTTCAATGAAATGCCACAACGATATACGTGCAAAGAGCCTAAACGATTCGCTCCTCTCTCGAGCTAACGAATAATCTAGGGTTCTTCCTAAGCTACCTATCAACCTATGTTCCTCTCGGACCCACAAATCAATGTCGATGACTGAATCAAGACGGCCAGACAAAATTGAATCAGAAATTAGGTTTTAGGAAGAACGCATCATAAGTCTGAATAAACCTCAATAACAAATCAAATCATCCATAACAACACAGAAAGTTTAGCTACTCATGGTTCGGGAAGTAAGAAGGGAAAAAAAAGTGAGAACAACCCGGAAAGATCACATGATCCGTCGAGAATTCCCAATCCTATCGCCGATCTTCGCTCCGTTTCCAATTGATGATAACCTTTCCCTCCAATCGGTCTCTCGCACTTTTTCTCTTTCTAAAAGCTCTAAAATGTCTATAGAATTATTGATATCCCGTCCAGAGGGTTGCTAGGGCTTTTATAGGCTTCTTCTCCCAATCCAAGAGGAAAAAGGATTGAAAATCCATCTGGGATGGAACACGCCTTGGGACATGCCGTGTTCCTCCCCTGTAAGTTTTTCGCCTTGATTCTCACCTGTAACACGCCGTGTTCCAGTTGGAACACGCCGTGTTCATCTCCAGCTGCTCCAAATCCGTCCGTTTCCACTCCCGCTTATCCTCAAACACCGTATATCGCCTGAAAATGCATCAAAAACACACTGAACAACGTAATACGGCACCAAGGGGGAAGAGAACGAACATGTGCTAGAGATCCAGGGTTTAAACACTTTTCGACACACAAAAGCCTCATTTTACAATTAAAAAGGTGTGTCGACTATGCAACACATCAATGATGAAGTGCTTGTGGAAGATGAAAATGAGGAAGAAGCATTTGGTGACTAAGGGGATGAAGTGATGATCGAGGAAAGTGAGCCGGTTCCGAATTCCTTGGTTCGGAATGCTCCAAAACATAATGGGAACTCTAAGGTGTTAACCTCGACAAGGCTACAAAGGGTTCGATATGGATAACCTAACGCACGTTACCCCAACTGTTTAGACACGGACCTCCTCGAGAAGAGTTTCAAACAATTCGTACATCAGCGTCAAGGGGTGCAATTTACAATACCATTCACAGAGGAAAACACCAAGATACCACAATATGCCGAGTTTCTTAAAGAAGTCTTCATCAACAAAAGGCATCTTACCGGAGCTTCCAACATCACCCTCAACGAGCAATGCTAGGCCCTCCTCTCCACGGATCTCCCTTGTAAACTCATAGACCAGGGTAGTTTCTTTCTCCCGTACATGATCGGTCAAGTAGCTAGCCAAAGAGGTCTTACATATCTGGTGCTAGTGTCAATGTCATGTCTTATTTGTTGTATAAGATGCTAGACCTAGGAGAACTTAGCCCAACTAAGGATTGCATCCAGTTAGCGGATAAATCTATTAAGATACCACATGGAGTTGTTGATGATGTGATTGTGAGAGTTGGGATGTTCGTGTTTCCGGTGGATTTCCTTGTAATTGATACCGAAAGCGTCGATGTTAAGTTGATCTTAGGGAGGCCCTTTCTAAACACGTCTAAGGCAGTAATAGACGTGTTTGAGGGAAAGCTCACCTTGCGAGTTGGACAAAAGGAAGCCATATTTCAATTGATCCATGGTATGAAATACCCGGATGATCAGGATGATGATGACTTTGATGACTCTGCTCATATTGCTTTGGTTTGTACTATGAACAACTTTATGTATAAAGATGCCTTGGATTCGTCCTTCAGCAAGTTCATGCAATAGGAAGCTGAGCTATTTGAAAGCAAACAAGTCGAAGATTCTACATTGGAAGATATCAATGTTATTGCTCTCGAGCCACGGAATACATCTGAGAGATCGACTTCATACAAAAACACACCGGAGCTTAATCTTAAGCAACTACCGACACATTTGGAGTATGCCTTCTTGGTAGATGAGATGCTTTCGGTGATCATTAACTCCAACCTCACTCCATAGCAAATAGAGTGGTTGCTAAGTCTACTCAAGCAACATAAGCGAGCAATAGCTTGGGGATAAACGACATCAAAGGGATAAGCCCAACCATTTTCGTGCACAAAATCTTGCTTGAAGAGAGTTACAAACCAGTTGTGAAATCCACATTTTCAAGAAGTTGTTCGTAAAGAGGTGATGAAGCTAATGGACATCAGCATAATCTACGCTCTCTGATAGCGAGTGGGTGAGCGCAGTCCATGTGGTGCCTAAGAAAGGAGGGACCATGGTTGTAGAAAATGAAGAGAAGGAACTCATTTCTACAAGAACAATCATAGGATGTCGACTGTGCATTGACTACCAAAGACTCAATGATGCCACTCGAAAGGACCACTTCCCTCCCTCATTCATGGATCAAATGCTTGAAAGACTAGCTGGACATGACTTCTATTACTTCCTTGATTGCTTGTCCAGCTACTTTCAAATTTTAACTGCTCTTGAAGACCAAGAGAAGACAACCTTCACATGTCCATTTGGGACCTTTGCCTATCGAAGGATGCCATTTGGACTATGCAACGCCCCAGCTACCTTCGAAAGGTGCATGCTTGTCATCTTTGGTAACCTTGTGGAAAATATCATGCAAGTATTTATGGACGATTTTTCGGTGTATGGAAATTTGATGTGCTCAATTATTAGCACATTTGTTCCCTCTTTTGTTGCATTTTTGGATGTTTGGATGCCTTAACATATTCAGATTCGTGAAGTTTGGTGCATATTTGGTTCCCTTTGGCCCCTTGGGCCGTGTTACGTTGCTTTGTATGTTTTTGGTACATTTCAAGTGCCATATGAGGTCTTGGGATGAATCAAGGCATGACGGGGAGGCTGGAAAAACTCAGTACGTTCGACTTGGGAACAAACGTCACAGTTTAGTATTTTGTGAATAACGTATCGCTCGAAAGTCTGATTGATCCAAGGTTAGCGGTGTTAGAAAGATAATTCGAATGCCTACAACTTCGTTGTTGACGTCAAGAGAAAAATCAGAGTATTTTTAAACACACGGCGAGTGGTAACAACACACGACCGTGTGTTAGTGACCAGGACCCACGGGAAGCATAACACATAGCAGTGTATTGCTAATACACGTCGTGTGTTAACTTCTGACGGGATTTTGGGACTATATCCTTCTTTAACTTGGAATGGGTCATACATAAACCCTTGAGACTCCCTTTAGACGAGATATACTTTAATATACTTCATGATAGACATATTTTCGAGCTCTTAGAGAAAGCTAGTGTTCCAGAGAGACGATTGAAGCAAAAGAATTAACCACGATTGGCAAAGGGCGACTCACCAAGTCGAAGATTGGAATATCCACGAAGAACATGACGTGTTCTCCGATTTTTCTTCTCTGCGCTTGTCATTTATTTTTCGAAACCATGAGCAGCTATACTCTTTGTGTTGTTTGGATTAGATGAAAATTTAGTTTAGCTTTTGTATGGATAATGGGTTTTTAACCCTTTGATTATGTTATCTAGACTTGGCAACGGGTACGGGCGGGTGCGGATAGTAGACCCCCTATCCCCGCCTGTGAAAAATGACGGGTATTAAAACCCCGGACCCGGAGCATAAATGGGGGAGAAATCATATCCAACCCCGCACCCGCCGGATGGCCAAGTTACCAGGTGAAGCCCACCGATTAAAAATAAATAAATAATCAAACAAAAAATTTCTTGAAGGATTCAACAGATATGATCTTCAATAAAAACAAAGATTTTCTTCGAGTATTTTCCTTCAACGATTCAACATAGATAATCTGATTGAAATCAAACAATCCATTCCTTCAATGTTAGACCTACAGAACCCTAGTCAATTAACCTACAGAGATTACATATTTAGTAAGATGGACGATTGAAATTAAATTTTTGCAAAACCCTAAAATCAGAAATTGGCTTTGTAAGAATCTGAGACTGAAAGAGTGGAAGTTCATCTTACCAGATGGAAGTTTGGTGGTGAGTCGCTTGGCATCCAGGCCTTGGATGCAAGATGCATGTCTATCCTTGGAAGCAGGATGTAATCTTCTGAAGGCAAAAAGAGCGGCATAAGGTTTCTTTGGGAATTGGGGTTGGGGTTTTCAATCTGGTTGCTTGCTCTTTGATTGGAGTCTTAGATGACTCTTGGCGTATCCAAGATGAAGAGAAGAAATCGACAATTCGATATCCGTATGAGAGAAAAGAGAAAAAGGGCATGGAGGAATAAATGAGTTTGGAGAGATAATGACTCTTGGCGTGGGAAGAGTAAGAAGTAAAAGGTGTAGGAGATAACGGTGGGTAATAATCAATTCCTATTTATTATTACTAATACCTGGTGTTCGGGGCGGATAGCTGATTATCTGAATCCTGCCCGAGCCCGGTTGCTCCGGGTCGCGGGTTTACCCGTGCCCGGCTACTATATGGTCAAACGGATATAATCCGGTCAACAACAAGCGGGTTCGGACGGGCACCCGATTCAGCGGATTTAAATCCCAAGCCTAATGTTATCGATGTTATTCAGCATTATGATGTGTTTTCTCTATGACCTAATTTCAGATTCATTCTCGTCTGATCATCTTGATCGAATCTCTGTCATTTATTTGTGAGTCCGAGAGGAACATAGATCAATAGGTCGCTTAGAAAGAACTCTAGGTTACTCGTTAGCTAGAGAGATGAGTGTTTAATCTAGGCTTTTTGCATCATTTATCATTGTGGCAATTCATCGAACACCTTTAGTGTGTTCGGCTTGGGTGAAGGTTAACTCGAGAGAGGAGCCTTCGGTCAAGCAGAATAGATCCTTAGATTCGTGGGAGTAGTCTAAGGTTATCTTAAGAAATTATTAAGCCATTATAACCTGTTTAACTGAGATATCATATCATTCATTCATTCATTGCTAGCTATTGTGGATTTGAATCTGAACAACCTTCCATCCCATATTTAAAACTCGATTACATGCATTTTCTTTCTTTCAATTCAGTTCTTAGTTAATAATTTGTTACTACAACATTCAAACAAACAAACCCAAATTGTTACTTGGTATAGTTAGTAAATTAAAGTAGAGTAATAGAGTTAGAAAGACCCTAGGGAAACAAACGATTCCATTCGAGCAATCTAGGGGATATTTGAAAGGCGGGGTAAAATCTGCTTATCAAATTTTTTCGATGCATGCTTGAAGAATTTGGAAAAGGTGCTCCAAAGGTGTGAAGAGACCAATTTAGTATGGAATTAGGAGAAATGTCACATATGGTGAAAGAAGGACTGGTACTCAGGCACAAGAAGAGAGAACCGTTTCCATCCAATCTATTATGCAAACAAGACTCTTAATGAATCTCAACGGAGTTACACTACTACAGAGAAGGAGCTTCTTGCAATAGTGTTCGCCTTCGACAAGTTTCGATCTAACCTAGTACTCTCTTGAACTAAGTTATTCACGGATTATGCCGCAATCAAGTATCTCATGTCCAAGGCGGATGCAAAGCCTCGGTTGCTCCGATGGATACTGTTTCCTCAAGAGTTTGACAATGAAATCGAAGATGAGAAAGGGTTGGAGAATGTTGCCACCGATCACCTTTCTCGATTGTTTGAGAGTGAAGTAAGGAACACAGTTCATGGACCTATCGATGATCTCTTCCCGGATGAGAAGCTCTTCTATATTGTGGTGAAGGGAGTTGAAGGACCGTGGTTCGCAGACATCGTAAACTACATCTCTTGCAATACATTCCTGAGGGATCTCTCTCAACACGACCGAACGTGCATCAAGAATGACATCAAGAACTATTTGTGGGATGATCCCTACTTGTTTCGAGTTAGAGCCGACAATATCCTTCGAAGATATGTTCCCACGAACGAAGCAAAGGACATCATATAGCATTGCCATTCCAGACCGGTTGGAGCGGATCGCACCGCTCGCAAGGTATTCGTCTCGGGTTTTGGTTGGCCTTCAATTTATAAAGATTTCTTAGATTATGTTAAGTCTTGTAATAAGTGCCAACAAGCGAGCAACTTCTCTCACATTGATGAGACGCCCCAACATAGCTCGGTTGTTTGGAGATCTTTAAAGTGGGGAATCTATTTAATGGGACAATTTCCACCATCACAAGGACACAAACACATCCTTGTGGCAATGGAATATGTGTCCAATTGGGCGGAGGCCATTCCTCTTCCCACAAATAATGACTCGCGTCATTGGCAAGTTTCTCGTTAAGCTTTTCTCCCGGTATGGTGCCCCCGTGCGATCATAAGTGATTGGGGCACACACTTCCAAGGGCAGTTTGATCGGGTTTTTCAATGATTCGGTGTCTCCCATCGAATGTCAATGGCCTACCATCCACAAGAGAATGGACAATCCGAAGTGACTAACCGGGAGCTCAAACAAAATTTTTCCAAAACATTCGACCAACCTCGTAAGGATTATTCGACTAAGCTCGACGATGCTCATCAATTGTTTGGAGCGCTCTGAACCCAACATGCGAGATTTGTACATCTCCCTGATCCTATTCCAAAACATTTTAAATTCTTGCTCATTGCCTATTTCTCCATCGCATGATATTTTGCACCATGCTTGATATAAGACTACTACTTCATCTATGTACCAATTGGCACCTGTCTTGCTCAAGGATTATATGAGAGGAGTTGAGAAAATGTGTAGAGAATAAGTGTATAGATAATTTTAGAGAATGAGAGATGAGATTGTGTATAAAAAATGTGGAGTGAAATAGGGATTTTATAAGATTTTTACTAGTCATTTTGTAACTATTTTATAGCCGTTATTTCCATTCACGTGTTATATAATCGTTATTTTGATTCACGTGCTATACAACCATTTTATTATAGCCGCTATTTTAATTCATGAGCTTTTTATTTCAAAAAATGATTGAATGAACAAAATTGATCCAAAATAGAACATAAAAGAACCTCAAGTAATAATTAAATAAAATCTGAAACTAATAAATGGGTTTTTCTTCTTTTCCATTTTTAAGGAAGTGGGTCTGGATTTTGTGCCTCTAACTTTAGGTAGATTTGAATTGGAGCTATTTTAGTGTCTTAAAGTTCTTTTTTAGCACTGCTACAATATTGTGTATGTACATCCGTGTTCGTCCTTGTCGTTGCAGATCTGTTATAGCGGATTTAACCGCGACAACGGCCGCACTCATAAAGAGTGATGTTGCAAATAAACATATTCGTGAGAATGGCTCTTTGTTGCGGATTTAGCCTTTTAAATCCCTTTTAACCATGAGTTGTAGCAAATAAATGTAGGTCATTTTAACATTTCCACTTCTTAACTCATGGATTGTGGACAACCCTACACCACATGGTTACACTTAGCCATAGAGGAAGTTGCAGTTGAAATAAAAGTGCTATGAATAGTCCTTTATATCATGTGTTAGAGATATATGCATATTTTCATAGTCAATCCGAGAGAGATAAGTTTTTCAGTTGTCATTACTATCTCATATGGCTGAAGTTTTGATTATCAAATATGAAGTCAATCATGTTGGTCGATTCTCATTAATGATTTGTCACTTATTTTTGTTTGGGAATAATAGGATAGTTGAGTCATGCTAGAATTAGAGTATTTATCCTTCAGTATTTGATAAGCTATTGCTATGGTATGGTTATGATTTAAGTTCAATCCCCTGTTTCATTTTAATGATGTTGGTATATGAATCATATATGGTTATGTCATGGTTATAATTTAAATTCAATGCCCGTCTTATTTACTTGTTGCTCGTATATGTGAATGATGGTAGAACTTATTCGCATGATTTCTTTTTGGCTTAGTTTACTAGAGGCCCATCCTATGAGTCTTTTTTGAAGATGACACGACCTATTGAAAATGTTTTTTGTGGTGCAGATCTAAACTACACCGTTAACCCAAAGTTGACGACCACTTAACGGAAGTCTACCTTGAGAATGGTGACATGGCTTCCACGTGGAAGATATTGAGCTGGTCATTTACACAGTCAGCAAACGATGAAAATTTATTACCCACCTTATCCCTTATCTCCCAACCACACCTTATCCCCTATTTTTCTACCACATAGCTAAGACTCATCACTAATCCATCTCCACTTTATAATCCCTCTCGATATAAACCTAGAAACCAAAATAGAGAGGAAGAAGTCGCACTCATTCGAATCGGTCGTCACCAATCCATCCAGCATGTGAAGGTTTCCTTTCCTCCACTCTGTCATTGTCGGAATGGTGACCTCCTCCTGACCGGCTTGTGTTTGGGTGAAATGGTACTGTTGTTTTATTGCAGTTTGTCTACTCGTATGAGTTCTTGGAGGAGGAAACAAGTTCAGGGTAAAGATAAGGTAAGAAATGAAAGGGTTTTATGGTGCGACTTGTCGGAATTGCTCTTGCTATCTTTTTATACAACTAGGTTTTGGACCACTTTCCACATTTGTAGGGTTACTTTAAAGATTCAAAATTTGTTTATTTGTTTCTAGGGTGGGAAGGAGGATATAATGACATGTTGTGTAGTCTTGTGCTTTTCCAGAAAGGAATCTAGGTCCACAAGTTTGTTTGTTTGATTGTTTCCGAATGGGTGCATTTATGGTGATGGTGGTAGATTTATACTTTTTCCCAAAAAGGAATCTAGGGTTTGGAGTTCTTTAAGGGATAAAAGTTACAACGGTTGTCCTTTTTTATTGGTCCTACCAAAGTTATTGTATCAATAGTATTAGCGGTGGCCATATCTGAAGTTATTTATTATATGGTTATTTACGGAACCCTTTTCTACGTTACTGCAGGTTATGGCTGACTTAATAACACTGACTATCTACTATGGAGGTAGGATGAATTGGAATAGAGGCATCCTCGACTACAAGGGAGGATTTTTTGTCGCTCGTTTCGTGCTAAAGCGTCGATTGTCCTTCAATGCACTGACATATATAACAACAAGGGAGTTTGAATATGATTGGGCTGATAGAATGTGATATCTAATTTCAGGTAGAAGCTTTGCTGATGGTAGCGAGGGTGTTAAGGAGATTTTTAGTGATATAAAAGTTGTGTGTGGATTGTTAGAAGTTGCGAAGCTAGGATTCATCCAATTATATTACATTATGTGAAGGAACATGCTGGAGATAACCTATCTGTTGGAGGAAAGTAGGGTCCAGTGCATGGACTAGGTAGAGAGGATGTAGAAGCTAGTAATAAGTCTATCGGAGTAGGTGGTCTGATACACCTGTTGGATTATTCTGACCGGACAACATACATAGAGTTTTATGAAGCGATGGAGAACTTTGGAATACTTGGGTAGTTGAGGAATTATAGGATTCAACGTTTGGACAACGAGGAAGAGGTTGACAACTTAAATGGTTGCATTTGTCCTCCCTAGTAGCTAAGTAATGATGAGAGCGTTAGTTTGAATGAAAATGTTACTGAAAACAACATCGACGATCCTCGTATTGGGTATGATGATGAAAATGTTTGACCAGACATACAAGACGGCTACAACCATTCCAAATCAGATGGTGATTCTGAAAGTGATGAAGGACTAAGAAGCTTGTCTCCTTCATGTCGTATGACTTACAACAATGGTACAATCCAAACTATAATCACAAATAGTTGGAGCTGAAGAAAGGGTTAAGGTTCACTAGTGCTCAAGTTTAGGAACACTGTTATAGAGTTTAGTATCGTCAATGGCATTGATGTGATATGGACAAGGAGCAAAAATCGGAAGAAAGAAGTTGTGTGTCGAGTAGGATGTGGTTGGTGGGTGTGCGGAAGTTGGTATGGGAAGAATTGATACTTTGTTCTAAAAACAACGGGCACTCCCCACACATGCCCTAAGAATCTACGCATTAAGCAGCTCAATGCAAGGTGGATAGCCAAGAAGTACATTAGTCGATTTAGGCAGAACCTAAGGTTGGACACTACTGCATTAGCAGCGGATATCAAAGAACTTATGCATTAGAGGTGTGACACCCTGATTTCAGGTCGATGTCTGCTTCTAATTATATAATGTTGCGGAGATTCGTGGCTGATTGGACGATCACAAGCGTGGTTGATTGAAATTCACTATTTTGGTAGGGAGGGCAACAACGATCATGGCCAGGGAGACATTACTGGCATGGTCAGAGGACCACCAGGACCGTGACTGTTAAGCGGTCACTGGCGTGGTCACTGGCTCACCATGGGCATGGTGAGTACTGTATACAAAGCCTTCCACGATTGAAACTCAACAATTTCATAACCCTATTCCTTTCTTTCTATTATCTTAAAGAGCATCGCTTCTTCTTAAGGTTTGAGCAATCAAAGGAGAAGACATGAGCGGATTCTTCCCCACCTGAGAGTAGATATCTAATGAGTCGAGGAGGTCATCTTCTTGAGTATTTGAAAGGTAATCACACTACCTCCTCTCTTAGTCTCTATAGCTTTGGGGTTATGTGCTTCCTGATAGTTTGTATGTTGGGATCAATCTTGAGATTGTTCCCTTGGATCTATCAGTAGAGCAGATTTGAGCACTTGAACGGTTCGTCAATTTAAACCCTTCAAGAAAGCGATAAGAGGTGAAGGTTTATGTTCAGTTACTGCTTGATCTAGTATAGAACTATGGTTAGATGTTAGGGAATCCTTTGATTGATTTCCCATGTGATGATTGATGATGGGGAGCAAGGGATATCAAGGTTGTACAATAGCATGCGATCTACTGTGCATAAGATGCAAATGATGTTGAGCATGAAGCTCTTAAGGACTGAACATTGGTTGTGATTCACTGTTCATAATAGAATAAGACAGGTTTAGATAGAGTAGATAACATTTGTGTGAATGCATCGGTCACCCACCCCAGGATTGCACAATCATGTAGGAAAACAAAGACAATGTTTAGGATGTGTTGAGTATGCCTACAGATGTGCTCATACAACTTGGGGTAGTTTCATGATCTGATCCACTATGAGGCTATCCGTATGATGTTAGGGGTGGCTGATGCTAGGTAGTATGATTACCGACCAGTAGGGTCACATTACTACTATAGACTTGAGTAGTTGATGTGTTGTCTTCTATAATGTTTTTCCTCTCCTTTGTTTTCAGACACAGTTCCACTTTAGATGACACTTAGGCACTTAGTGATTAGCACTGACCCTGTGGATATTGTCTTTTGTATGTATATGTGTGTTTCAGTCACATGTATTGAGTTGATGGTGGAGAGAGAGCTGGTCACTTTTGATATCAGTAGATATCTTTTTGTTGTTTTAAGAAGTTGGAGTTACATTTCCACTTGTCTTTGTTATTACTTATATTTAAGGATCCGAGATCTTTTCCTTGTATGATTTCTAAAGTTTTATTAATGAGGCTCTTTTTCTACTTCTTGTATTTATTAGTTGATATTGATTAAGTTGAGTGTAGTAGGAACGTGAATAGGTTGCATGGGTGGAACCAGTGGTTTGATCGGAGTCTTTTAGGGTCAGGTTTCACAATGGGTATTAGAGCCTGATTTGTCTTCAACCTTATGGGTGTGCTACTTGCTCCTCTGATGCGTTGCAAACGTCAAGGACGGGAAGTTATTCCACATCTATAACGGTGTAGAACTCGGCCTTAGAGGACTCGGTCGAACCACTGGTTCAACCCATGTGACCTATTCGAGTTCCAACTTTGACTAACCTCGACCCACAACTACTAATAAATGCACAAACATAAGCATTAAAGACGGAACTGAATCCTTAAAGAAGCCTTTAAAAAAAATAAAACAAAGACCCTTCATCCTTAAATACAGCTGAACAAGACAAGAGAAGATACAATTCTCAGTTCTTAAAAACATGAAAAATGATATCTACGAATATTAAAACCGAACATCTCTCTCCCCACCTTCATCACCAGTCCATGTGACTGTACACATATAGATACAACAGAAAGGAAAAAATCTACTGGGTTAGTGCTCATCACTGAGTGTCTAACACATCACCCAAGGCGGAACTGCATCCGATCATGAGAAATGGAACATCATAGAAGATAACACATCAATTCCTCAGTTCTACTCTAGTAGTGCAACCATACTAGTCAACTAGTAGGATACCTAGCACCAGTCACCCCTATCTTTGCAGATGGCCTCATAGTGGTTCAGACCAAGAAACACCCTACCGTGTGAGCAAACTCGGCATATCCTGAACATTTCCTTGCCATTATGGATTGTACAACTCGGGGTGAGTGACCTATGCAACACATCATAGGGATCTAGTCTAGTTATGCCTATGTTATCCTATTCTGAACAGTGAATCACATGTCACTATTCAGTCCTTAGAGCTTTAAGCTCAACATTCAATTCAACTTTTATACAGGAGATCACACGCTACTGTACAGCCCTAGAGCCCTTGCTCCACAACATCATTCATCAATAGAGATACCACAGATGGATGTTCTCTACATCTAGCTATAGTTCTACAATGGACTAAACAAAAACTGAACATACACCCCCACTTATAAGAAGAGCTTCCATAATCTTACTCAAACTTGATGTGACTCCCCTTGCTGCCAAAAATCTATAGGTTCTGACCGTGTGTTGTTTAAAGCTCAAACGATCAAGTTATACTCTAATTACTTCTTTGCAACAAACTAAATCTTTCAGGGTAGAAACATAGCAACAGTACTCCAATGCTCTTTATTACACTCACTGATCCGAAACTTTTAGACGTTGAAAAAACAGACCCAAGTCCTTAACTTTAAACCATCTAAAAGTCCTAAACCACGAAAGCTAAACAAAGTATAACCAAATTCTCATATTAGTCACTTAACTTTTCAGAAGTTGCAGTTTCGTCCTTCTTCTCCGGCGAACTGGGGTCGCTGCCGGCGACAAAACCCAGAATTTGGGGAGGGTTTTCGGCGACCTCCTAACTTCTTGGAACGCGACAAACTCTCCGCCACATTCTCCCCCTTCGCCGTCATAGCCTCATGGTCGATCTCTGCTAGTGTATGACCACCAATCTCTCTCCTTTTGTCACCGGCGATCACCACCGTCACTCTTCTCATTCTCTCATCGTCGATCTCCGTAAATCACCACCAGAGCCCATACCAGACTCTACTTGATTCATCAGTCGGCGATACTAGACTCTCTCTCTCTCTCTCTTCTTTGATCGATCGAGCAATGCCGCTGTCACTCTCTCCCCTCTCTTCTAATTCTTTTATGCATAATAGGTTTTGAGAATAGACCTATTCAAATTGCCTCTATAACTTACTTGGTTATGGAGGCTCATCACACCGTTAAGTCCATCAGACAGCCCAGGCCACCTCTGTCACCATAACTCTAGATCAGCTTAAAGACCCGCAACCTAAGGCCCAAGTTCAATTAAATGGAAACCATTCATCTTTCACTTGAACCAAACAAAGAACTCACTCACCGTCGGATCCATCTGACGGTCCAAAACTCTCCAAGCTCATAACTAACAATTCAAAGACTTAACTCCTCCTCTGATTGACTGAGTCAACCCGATAATTATCCCGAGTCTTACAAGTCCTTATTACTTGGTCAACTACAAGGTTAACTCCTCAAATTAACTAAATTAGTTCATTTCCGATTCTTGACTTCTACTCAACGAGTAGGATTTTAAATCGAACCAACATTTTTAATCGCACCAAAACTCAGGGTGTCACAACTCTCCCCAACTTCTATAGGTTTTGTCGTGAAACCTAAACCTCACCCCCCCCCCCCCCCCCCACCGAGGGGAAAAGATTTGATGCTTCGGTGAAGAAATACTCGGTTGCTTGCACTCCTACTTGGTAATAAACATTCCTAATGTGTCGTCCTCCTCAAGGACCCAACCGGTGCACACCTTGGAAATGACCTAATGGTCAAACCACAACCAAACCATAACCTTGTCCTAGAAGACCGAGAATGGTCTACACCTTAGCTTGCCTAACCTTAGCTCGTCCCACTCGAGCGAAACTCATGGCTAATTCCTTTCTCCTATGGAACTCCCTTAATCTCTACCCTTATAATCCGCTCACAACCGAGCCGAGACTCCAAAGCTAAGTTGGGCACGTTTTGCCAACATAAGTCTATCCCTTTTGCCTTAAACCAGCGTCGACCATGCTCAACACAGAGCCGATCCATCAAGATCCCGACCACTAAGACTCCAACATTTAGAAATCTCCAAAGAAGCCACCAATCAACCAGAATCGAAGCTTCATGCCCACTGTTCCAGGTCCAACTCACCTCTGAGTTGCCCCCGCAATCCACTATACACACCAATCAACAATCTACATGACACCAAGCCTCAAGATAGGGATGACACCCCATATGCAGCATGTTCATGTGATCTACATGGCCCACTGCATTACTGAACACACGTGTAGCCCCTCGACGCACCACACCCGTGACCAGCAGACCCGCCATGCCCGCGACCAGTAACACACAAACTCCCGTGGCCAGCATCGCACCATGCTCGTGGCTTTCCGTCCAACCATGATCATTGTCTGTCATGAAATTCATGTTGCCTCCATTCTCCATCATCCTCGACTACTAGTTACCTCTTGTTCATCCAACCTAATGGTAGCATTGCCTTCCAAAACTTAGTTGCTATTCTCACCCCTTTTCATCTCAAGTCATCCACCACTTCTCCTTGGATGAGCTTCCACTAGTCCATGAACATCATTTTACTACGTTAAGATACCATTAAGACACTTTAAAAATTCCAACCTCAGGTTTAAAACCTTCAAAACAAGAATGACCATCTTAGGTCAAACCGATGAAAACAGACCATAAAACCTTTCTAATACCCAAGAACTAGTCAAACCAAAAGAAATAAGAATTCTTGAGCTCACAACCTTTAAAGAAGTGTAAAACCTTATAAAACTCTCTGTAACCAGATTTGAAAATCCAACTCAAATCTTAGTTCCTTTAAACCTACTGCCTCATGAAACAGTATCTTGTGAAAATACAAAGCTCTGCCTTGCTTCAAAACAAAACTCCTCAAACCGAAGTCATGAAACGCCTTCAAACTTCTTTCACACTAAGCTATTAAAACCTCCTTAAAACAAACATGTTTAAGAACATCATCAAATCTAGCTGAAATCCTTAAAACCACTTAAGCCACTAAAAGTCGGTCACTCATAAAAGGTGTAGGGATCCGCCTTTAGAAAACAAAGCCTTTCAAGCAAAAAGTCAACCTATAGACAATGCTCAATGTCCTATAGACCTTTCCTTCCAATTCAACCTACCAGAACCTTAGTCATCCCTCACCATGATGATAGTTCCAATAAGCCTGGTCACTCTTCTCCGCTGAGATCACGCCCTTCTAGCACTTATTTTTCTTAACCTCCTAGTAATTTGAAGCTCCTTTCTAGCTCTTTTTCCGAGGCATGCTATGCATGTGGAAAATCATCCTGTCATGATTTTGACTACAATGTTTCCACACCCATGGTCTTCTCCTCGCCACGCATGTGGTCCACTATCCACCACGAACTTGACTAGCTATCTACCACGACTGTTGCTATCTTCCTGTCACGATCGTTGCTTCCTCTCAATCACGATCGTGGTCCATGCAGTGACTAACACTTCAACCACGCCCGTGATTTACCACACGACAACACATGTGGTTGTCTCATCACCACATCCGTGATGACCTCATCCCCGCTCCTTCCCTCGCCACGACCATAGCTAATCCTTTCCACGATCGTGATCAATCATACATCACGACCGTGACTGACTTCCTATCAACGATTGTGACTGACCTCTTTTCCCAGAATCTTGAGTTGTTCCTGCTTTGACAGTAACACACGTTACTAACCTCATGAACTAAAAGAGACCTCATCCTTGCTCTTTCCCTGGCTAGTCATTGGGTCCTCAAATCCTTCCCATCCTTGCCTTCACGCTTGGTCCTCAATCGAATAACAGAGAGTCCTTGCCTCCTTGGTGAAACACCCCAAAGAGCAAAAATATCATCCTAGCTCAAAATTCTTTTCTCTTGTTGGGGTCTAGAATGGTAAATCCTACTAATGGCTCTAAGGAAGAGTTCTAACTCAGAAGACTCACAGAGTCTCATCATTCAATTTCCCCTTTTCCTTTCCCCTCATCTTACTGGAGCTACTAAAGCTCAACAGCAAGTCTCAAGGTCAAGGAAACAAGGAACTCTATCCCTGTTTCCTTACCCCTTTAATTTTTGTTTTCCTAGAGCTGGTGGGAGAGCGGTCATTCAAATCCTGTCAAAACCTTGACCGGAAACGTTTCCTTTCTTACAAATACCTTTCATTGAAAATATATTCCTTCAAAACCAGTTAAAAGAACCGACCCACCACATCAATGACACCATATAGACCCTCAACTACTGTCCCTTATGGAGAGTCTAGTACCGTTATAGGTATAGAGTCACCTTCTCCCCTTCTGAGGTTTGCGACGCCTCTGAGAAGATAAATCAGGCTCTGATTCCTATTGTAGAACCAGACCCTAGAAGACCCAATGGAACCACTGGTCCAACCCATGCAACCTACTCGGGTTCCAACTTTGACCAATCTCGACTCACAACTACTAATAAATGCATAAAAACAAGCATGAAAGGTTGAACTGAATCCTTTAATAAGTCTTTAAATCAAATAAAATATAGATCATGGATCCTTAAATACAACTCAACAAGACAAGACGAGATACAACTCCCAGTTCTTAAAAATATGAAAAATGATATCTATAGATATCAAAACCGACCTGCTCTCTCCCGAGCACCAGGTCCAATACATGTGATGTACACATACATATACAACCGAAAGAAAAACATCAATATGGGCTGCCAGCCTTGATGGGTCAACAAGCATGGCCTGAAACAGTGGGCTCAACTGTCTTCCCTCCAAAGACAGTTAAATAACTAGGAGACCCCAAAAAGAAAGAAGAAGAGAAGCTGGTGAGCTGAAGGGTAGGCCTGTAAGAGACGGTAGGGGCACCAAGTCCAACGTGTGATAGAATTATGCATTGTAGAACATGTAAGGGAAAGGGGCATAATGTTAGAAAGTGTACTGCACAAGAACCACCTCCGACGACTCAGATATAATTTTCCGACATTAAATCCTTATCTTTAATGTTGTATAATTTGTTAGTGATGGTGTAAAGACTCAACCCTTATCTAACTTGTTGATGAATGGTGTTCCCCTCATGCAGAAACCTCCACAACCCTAAAGCGGACCTTACTGTGGAACATGTACTTAATGAAGAGGGTTTAGGGTAGAATGTATCTAGGACTGAACCACCCGCCACAAGAAGGCAGGCTAGGGGTTGTCAAAAGCTAAACAAAGAGGTGAAGCAAACCATACATGTGAAACCCGCCCCTAGAGGACTCGATCAAACCACTCGGTCCGACCAATGCATACTACTCACGAGTTTCACTCAACCAAACTGCACATTATTCAAGACCACAACAATAACAGTCCAAGGCAAAGTTCATCACGTTTCTTATTCAATAGAACCAAACATCTCATGAGTCGAAGAGCATCAAAGGCTCGACAAAACTCCAATAAGGATATCCAAAAAGAGAACCAAAGTCATCCCAAACGTAAGGGAAACAAACCGAATAACTAAAAATCCAAGTAAAATCCTCAAAAGAAAACAGGGTTGAACATCCTCCAAGGTACCTCTCTCTCAGACTCTCTAAGCCACTCCTTCAAGATAATATAGTTGTACGCCTAGTCCTCTTAGGAGGCATCGACTAATAAAGGTCCATAACATACATACAAGTTCACAATGTACAAGGTCAGTAATAAGAATTGAGTGATTAGCAAAGAAATGCGTAGAATAGTGACATGCATCAAATGAAGAACTCAAGAAATACAAACAATACATATTGGACTACTCTAGCAATGCGACTCTATTGGTCAACTAGTAGGATACCTAGCTAGCATCAATCACCCCTATATTTACGGATAGCCTCATAGTAGATCACACCATGAAACCACTCTAACCATGGTAGTAGCATCTATAGGCATACTGACATGGCCTGAACCTTTCCTTTATCACTAGAGAATTGCACAATCTGGGGTGAGTGACCAATGCAACACATCAACTAAGTCTATCTCTTATCCTATCCAGTCTAATCATTAACATTTGATAGCATGCCACTGATAATCCATCAAGAACTTCAAGCTCATATTCAAATCAACTTCTGTATAGTAGATCGCACGTTATTGTACAGCCTCAGATCCCTCACTCCACAACATCAATCATCACATGAGAAAACCTTTCAAAGCATTTCCCAAAAAATCAATTACAGTTCTACACTATTCAAGGCAGAATGTAAACATGAATCCCCACCTCTGATCGCTTTCCTAGAGAGTCTGGATCGAATCTACCGTTCCAAAGTTCAAGCTTCCCCTCCTATTAGACCCCGAAAGGATCAAACAAGTAATCAATCCCAAAAACCCCAAACTGCCAGGATTCCTACATAGCCTTCTTGACTCTCTAACCCTCGAGTAACAACTGGAGATCGATCATCTCCGGGCTCCTCCCTTAATCGTCTAGTTCCTGAGATGGAATCGTCATTCATCTGGAGTTTGAGAGAATTAGGTTTAGGTTTTTACGTAACTTCCAAGAGTTGCATGTTGTGGATGGCTTATATACATAATCCACCACACCCGTGACTAGAAGCTAACCATGCTCGTGATGAGCCTGCCATCACGCATTTGACTAAATGTTAGTCACGACCGTGACGTGCTGGTGATCACGAATGTGGCATGCTGGTGATCACGACCATGGTAGCCCTCGCAACCACGACTGTGACGGTCACACGACTATGCCTGTGGTCAGCCACTCTGCCAGACCAATTCCCAGAACTTAGAACTAGACCATCAACTTGAAATCGGGTTGTCACAATACATCACCAGTTGTGCAGGCAGGGACGCGAGAAGAATAGATGCTCCATTTTAGGGCAAAAAACCATAACGCTAGGCAATGCCTGCGACTTAGAGAGCTGGAAGTGAATCAAGTTGAGCCGACAACAAGGCAACATCAGGAGTTTGAGGTCTGCCAGACAATGCGAGGTGTTGGGGCATATGTTAACCCAACGACTGGGAACACTTACTATAGGGGGTCAACAAGAGCAATGCCTCTGAGTGGCAGTCTGGAAGTTGTCGACGGGAGACAAAGCCAACCGCCCAACACTCAGCCAGATGAGTAGTCTGCGTAGGGTAAGGTTATGTCTAGTAGGTTATGTTCCATGTTTAGTAGACACCATATTTTGGGGGAAACCATTGGTGGAGTACGATATGGTATTTTGGGGTGAAGGAAGGTGAGTTAAGGTATTTTGGGGTCAGGAATCATCTAGTCAAAGCATTATAGTACTTGGTATGTAGACAATTACTATGGGGAGGTTGCACTTATCATATAGCTATCTTGGTAGACGATGTTGGTATGTCAACTATGTTTATGGATGTCCCTTCTTTAGCTTGAGCTTCCAAAGTTATATTAGAAGTTAACCGGTACCGGTTATAGGTACACGTTAGTCTGATACAACGAGATACCATTCCCAGTTTAGCAAACCACATTACAGATGCTAGACATAAAACAATGGTTGCTATCAACACATTAATAGCAAACCACACCCCATTTGCAAAACTATACATCTGGCTCTTCACATCGATGAGATGAGAAGATACGTTGCTTGTCTGTGCCTACACCGCTTTTGATGTTGTGTCGATCCAATTGATTTGGTGGTTGTGAGTGTAGTGATATGCATTCTACCAATCTAACCCACACGATACCCTCCCGACCAGATGCTCCATAAACCCTAAACACTCGAGATGGTGGGGGACGATTTTATGGCAAACAATAAAAGAATTAGGATAAGTTGCGAAACCAATATTTGGGTGGAGGAGAATCTTGAGAAGGATTTGAGGGAGGCAATGGATATGCCGGTCATTGTGAACCCTACTGTAATGGACAAAGATGATTAAGGTGTTGTAATCGACAAAGATGATGAAGGTGTTGTAATCGACAAAGAAGATAAAGGTCCAGGGTTAAGGGGAGATATATATCCTTCTCGCTTGAAGTGGGTAAAAAAATTTAACCCTCCACGTGGACTAGCGCACACGCCTACGTGGCTGGGAATACAACCTATGTGACACCTATGTGGGAGGACGAACAATACTGGCCTTAACAGTGTCAAAATCCTGTCTTATTTAACGGCCAAACCCGACGTTGACTGATTTCTGCCACAGTTGACCAAAATACTGTGCTGTAAAAAACATATCCAGTAGGTCGTGCCATTTTTGAAAAGACCTCATAGGTTGGGCCTCTGGTAAACATTAACCCTTTCTTTTTTGTCTTATACTGCAATATGATCTTGGTTGGTCGAGTTTGGTTATTTCACTTGCAGATTACCGTTATCAAATTTAGGGGGAGATTGTTGGAAAATAAGAAGCTCAAAATGGAAAGTTTCAAGCTAGAAACAACTTTAGAACTGCAACGAATGACCAGTAAAAATCTCAACCCAAATAAGCTAATACTGGAAAGTACAATAATACAAAATTGGAGAATCATCATCAAAGAGCAACTTATTGTGCACCTACTTGGAAACTGCAACGATCACAAGCTGAGGTTACAAACATATAAATTAAGAAAGCCACCGTCGTCATAACAGAATACACATGCAAAAAGAGATAGAAAGTATCCAAAGAAAATTGGTTGTTTCGCTTGATCTTCTCTGGATCAGTCCAAGTGAGGTTAGTGACTTAATTGTAGAGTGAACGTGAGGAGCTCTGAGAGTTAAGTGTTCTTGGTGATTGACAGTGTGTGTCGATCAGTTACATTGCTCTTCACTTGGAGGTCGCCGGTGTCATCACTCCGATAGTAATTTCAAATGGATTGTCACTTTGGTTGTTTACCAAAGATTATTATTTTGTTTGATTACGA
The DNA here is from genome assembly GCA_030674075.2 of Linum usitatissimum. Lineage (NCBI taxonomy): Eukaryota > Viridiplantae > Streptophyta > Magnoliopsida > Malpighiales > Linaceae > Linum > Linum usitatissimum. The sequence goes on from JAUJYP020000780.1 coordinate 2,933,797, forward strand.
AATTTGATCGAGATCAAAGTCTCGATTTTACTTCTCCTCGATAAGGCTTAACGCAAAAGCGGATTGAATAGCTCGTTCAGCCATTCATGGAAAAGAGGGAGGAAATGAAAACTAAAAGAAAAACACATTTCTTGAATTCAGTTGAGGTAGTAGTCTAGGAGCAGAAAGTGCGACTTTGGGAGACAGACGATTGTGTTGCGCCGATCTCCTTTTTCTGAAAGCTTCAATAAGGCACACACAGTACATGCGAACGAAGCAACACCCATCTCATCTCCCTCTCTCTGTCTCTCAGAGATCCATCCGATCAGATCCGTGACCTTCCTTCATCTGCCGTCCCCTTGTATCATCTCTCTATCCAAATCTCCGCCATTTCTATCGCTGCTCCCTTTCTCCCCCTTCTTCCCCACCGAATTTTGCATTTCTCATTTCCTGTTGTTTCCGCCACCTATGTCTTCTTGATTTCCTTCGATTCCGCTTATATTTCACGGATTCTTTTGTTCCGTTTATTACTGGACACGAGACCAGGCAGAAATGTGCAAAATCGTGACCTAGGGTTTGTAAAGGCTCTGCCTTTACCCCTTCAATTGTATGAAGATTTGGCGCTGCTTGTGCTTCATTTTCGACGACGACGAAGAAGTACAGCTGCTTGATAGCAAGAATATTAATTGTGGAGCTATGATTGAGCCCGCTCTCGAAGATGAGGCTAATTCAATCACCATGGAGGACGCTGAGGAATCTGCTCTGCCATTCTGCAACGTGAATCAGGAGAATGATAATCGGCTGTTTGAGGAGATGATCAGAGCAGCGCAGGGCCGGGATGCTGCCGGGGCCGATGCCGATGGCGTTGCTGTTCCTGTTGCCTTGAGGAGGAGCACTCTTCGCTTTGCGCAGAGGCTGCGGGGTGAGAGTAGTAATTCGTCGATGACTGAGCTGCCTGACGATGGTATTGAGGATTCTGATAGGGATTTGCATAACAAACGCGCTAAAGTTTTCACTGCTTCGCGGTGAGATCTTGTACCTTGTTTCATTCGCTTCTTCTTATCTTTGAGGGATTTGATCAATCACGAGCCTTTCTCTCCATGCATTATTATAAGGGCTGTAGTAATCCAAATCTATTGGAAAAACTTGGGAGTCATGACTTATAATCGCGTATTTGTCAGATTTCTGCTTTTGTGTAGCACATAAGGTTGGCTGCTGTTTCCGTACTAGTTGTGGCAGGATTGAACTAATGACCGGTTACCTTTCGTTCATGATAATCTATTACTGCAGTGACTGCGATTATGCCACAATGATGCCTTCATCTGCCAGCCATGCTAGTTCTTCAGGACCCAAGGACACAAACTTTTCTCAGACTCCTGATAGGGGTGAGATCGTTTATCACAATTTCATGTGGAATGACAACAGTGATGAAGGTTGCTTTGGCTCCAATGGCAAAGGAGGTGATGGAAATGGAGATGAGACTGCCCCTGACTTGGAAGTTAGAATGGATCTTTCAGATGATCTTTTGCATATGGTAAAGTGCTCTTACTTTTTATCCTGCCTCATGCTTCCATTTCTTGATCTAATTTTTTTTTCCTTTTGTGCCCTGTCTCCAAGGTCTTTTCTTTCATGGATCATGTTGATCTTTGTCGAGCTGCAATGGTTTGTAAACAGTGGCGAATAGCTAGCGCACATGAAGAATTTTGGAGATGCTTGAATTTTGAGAATCGTAATGTATCTGTAGAACAATGTAAGTCCTTTTTATGCTCGATCATGCATCCCTGCTTCTAGTGTGCGGTGCCCTATACTTATTGTCTTATTGTTGTCGCGAGAAATTTATTACATACTATTTACTGTCAATTTTATTTCATGTGATTCCAATTTCAATCTATATAATTTCAAATTGAGAAAGAAATTTCATTTAGGTAAAATTGTCTTAATTGTAATTCCAAATTAAAATGTGGAATTCACCCACAATTTTGGAAGTGAAAAAATAAGCTTTCAATTAATTCCAAATTAGAATTTGAACTAGAGAGACCGGGATTTCTTCCCGATTTCATTAAACTCATCCCCTCTTCGAATCTGACAAGAGTTATTTTCATGGCCTTTTTTATTTGGAGCAATTACTGCTGTTTTTACATGTTTGACAACTGCCACCATATGTATATCCATCCCCATACCCATTCGTAAAATTCATCCCCATCCTCTTACCTCTTACCCATTCGTAAAATGCATCCCCATCCCCATTTGAATATCAATATTCATACCCGTCCCCAAACCCATGAGTTTCGAACACCCGTGGGTATCCCCATCCCTGCACAACTTAATTAAAAATTTAAAAAAAGGACTATCACATAATCTAAATCCAAAACACTTAAGACATAAATCATCATTTTACAATAAAACATAACAAAATAATCTCACAAATAAGTTCATTATCTCTATTGTTGATTTTAGGATTATGTTTGGTAACTAATATGTAAAGACTTTAAAGGTATTTTTATATATTGGGCAGGGTATGGGTATGGGGCGGGGTACCTAAACCCATCCCCGATCCGTCCCGTTCATTTTTTGCGGGTATTCCCCGTACCCGCCCCTTAACCCGTTCAATACGGGTATTCCCCACTCCGATCGAATCGAATAGGGTCGAATACCCGTGGGTACGAATAGTATTGCCAAGCCTACTTTAATATTAAAAAATATAATGTTTACTGTAAGAAAAGGTTCAGTCTCCATGGCATCTTCGTAGTGTTTGATCAATACTCAATTGTCAATAAGCTATATCGCGCAGGTTATGCTATTATTTGAATTGAACTTGTTTATTTGTTTTTATGAATAAAATTGATTTTATAATTTTTAGTTATGGTTAGTATAATAATATAAAACATCAGTCAGATAATTGTGTGAAAATTGGTAGAACTGACTTGAAATTATGAATATGGTTGTGTTATGAGTTGCAAACAGGTGTTATAATGTTCGTACGAAATTTCATAGTAAACACAATTCCAATTTATGTTACTAAATTTGAAATTTTTTAATAACAACAACTAAACATAATTTTCAATTTTTAATTCCTCTTCTATTCCAATTTCTTAAACTTTCAAATTAGTTTAATTTTGGAATTCCAAGTAAACGGGGCTATATTGGTGAGAATATGAAAAGATGCAAAGTGAGTCCAATATAATAAGATCACTTTGATGCTTTGACAATTGCGTATTGAAATTGGGTACCTTAAATTGAACATTAAAGCAGTGAAGTGGGTGGTGAAACACGCGAGTTTTAGGAGTGCTGTTAGCCTAGCTTGCAGTTGGTTCCATAGCCTGAGCTCTTTTTATGATGCTAGTCATGTCTTATTTGAATCACATGTCTTTGCTTTGATGGAACGTTATTGCTGAATGGTACTTGCTGCAGTTGAGGACATGTGTCGTCGTTACCCAAATGCAACGGAGGTGAATCTTCATGGCGCTCCTTCCATCCACTATCTTGTCATGAAAGCAGTTTCGTCATTAAGGTCACTGCTCCTGATTTTATTTCCTCTTTCGTTGGCCGTTAATATTACATACTTGCTATAGTAGTTGGTGCTGTAACTGTTGCACGCAATTTTTTCTGTTCAGAAATCTTGAGACTTTGGCTTTAGGAAGAGGGCAGCTGGGGGATTCTTTTTTTCATGCTTTGGCAGATTGCAACATGTTGAGAAGTTTGAATGTCAACGATGCTACCCTGGGTAATGGTATGCAGGAGATATCTATAAGCCATGATAGACTGCAACATCTTCAGCTCATTAAGTGTCGTGTCCTGAGGATATCTGTTAGGTAACTTGATTTCATGTTACCAAAAAAAATGATTGTTACTTGTTAATTGTTTATTTCAATCCAGTATGCATAAGTTTGCTGCTCCAACCATCACCAAACTAATACCCGAAGCTTCAAAATGTAGGTGTCCTGAGCTTCAAACTTTGTCGCTGAAGCGTAGTAATATGGGGCAAGCTGTACTCAATTGTCCTCTTCTGCATGTCCTTGATCTTGGGTCCTGTCACAAGCTTTCAGATGCAGCAATCCGCTCAGCTGCAATTTCATGCCCACAACTGGAGTCTTTAGACATGTCAAATTGTTCTTGTGTTAGTGATGAGACATTACGTGAGATAGCCACAACTTGTGCTAATCTTCATATTCTGGATGCTTCATACTGCCCAAACATATCATTAGAGGTCTGTTATAAGATCTAGCTCTTTCTAAGCTAAAATCTAACCATTCTACTTCTATCCTAGATGGAATAGCTTTCACTTAACATTTATTTGAAAGCATGATGAGAACCTTTCACCTAACTTTGTTCAGTGTTTATTCTCTTTAGTCTGTAAGGCTCCCAATGTTGACTGAACTCAGGCTTCACAGCTGCGAGGGTATCACTTCAGCTTCAATGTCAGCAATATCTCTAAGTTCTATGCTGGAGGTTTTACTTCTCCTTCTCTAGTGATTTGGAGTTGACAAGACAACTACTTGATAAAGAGTTGATGACAAATTTATTACAGGTTCTGGAGCTTAATAATTGCAACCTATTGACCTCTGTTTCACTGGATCTTCCTCGTTTGCGGAACATAAGCTTAGTACATTGTCGCAAGTAATTCTTCTTCTTTTCCAATTTATGTATTCATGGCGGGTCCTTGCTTTCACTTTCAACTGCTGATAGTTTAATGCTCTCCTGGCCATCTACTTCTGCAGATTTGTCGACCTGAGCCTAAGAAGCGCAACACTATCTTCTATTGTGGTGTCGAATTGTCCATCGCTCCATCGCATTAGCATAACTTCCAATTCTCTGAAAGTATGTGTCATTGAAAGGGACTCTGATTATTTGTTGAACTTCTATCATAATATCTGGGGTTAAAGAATATTTTAATTCAATTGCTTGCAGAAACTGGCTTTGCTGAGACAAGAAAACCTTACTACTTTGGTTTTAGAATGCCAATGCCTGCAAGAAGTTGACCTCACTGATTGTGAATCATTAACCAATTCAATTTGTGAGGTATTTAGTGATGGTGGTGGGTGTCCAATGCTAAGGTCATTGATTCTGGATAATTGTGAGGTAAGCAAGATAAAATAGATTGTGTGCTTACTCATAGATGCTGAGCTCCTGAAGTTTGTTTATCTAATGTTGTCAATATCAAGTGTACCTAGTCTTACCACATACCATTAGTTTGGTAGCCAGCTAGCATTTATTTTAGGATGCACGGAATACATTCGTTCATTAGAACTTATGTTCTTTGTTATTATATTTCTTAACACAATGCATGTATTGTGGTGGGTCCCATCTTCTCATATCCCATGAATCCGTAGGTTTTGAAACTAAGAAATGTGAGATCTCGAGGAGAATGAAATTGTTTCTATATATAGTATATGGCCTTGTTTTTTCGTTCTAAACTTATCTCACAATTCTGACATGATAAATACATGCATTTTTTTGAAATTCCAATCCTATAATACCGGATAGCGACAACCCCTTATTTAGTGCTAGTGTTCAATTCAATGGGTTTCTCTGTATTGCTGCATTATGGTCAATGCTTTTGACATGATTGCCTCTGGGAGAAATGTGGGATTTTTGTTCATAATGAAAAGTTTCATACTAGAGAAGATGAGAGTCTAGTGGTAAGAGAGTTATGGATTCATGTTTGTAGCTTATCATAGATGCTCTCCTGAGGTTGGCACATTTGTTTAATCATCTAATCAGGGTGACGATACATCATTTAGCAGCCATTCGAGCTGTAGATGCTTGTGTGGGAAACAAAGTCTGTGAGATTGTGGACACCCGCTTGCCTACTTAATCAAAACCATGCATAACTAATGTGTTCAGGAAATGATCAATGCTACGTAGGAACATGTCTTAAAATGATTCATTTCACCTACCCCATGCTTGCATGATGATGCTTTTATCGTTCATATTTTGAAGAAGCACATGGTTTTGATGTGTGATTAAGCTCCCGTCCCAGTTTTCCACAAACTTGGTCCTTGTGCTTTTCAAATGGAAAATAAATATGTTTTTTGTTGAGATCTTCCGGAAACTCAGTTTATTTACTACATATCTGTGTCTTTTCTATCTTAATCGTTTTATGAGATCCTCTCATTATTCACCTTCTCCATCGTCCTCCAGGTAACATGTGAGTCATATTTTAAGTTGTATTTTTCTTTCATGTTTGCAGAGTTTGACAGCAGTAAGATTCTGCAGCACGTCCTTGCTCAGTCTCTCTCTAGTTGGTTGCCGTGCTCTCACTTTTCTTGATCTGACAACCCCTTTTCTGGAGAAAGTATGTTTAGATGGTTGTGATCATCTGGAGAACGCATCCTTTTGGCCTGTAAGTGTTACCTAGAATGCTTAATCATAGGCTGAACCTTTTGTCTCTAAGATCATTCATGAGTGAACATTTCCGTCTCCAGGTTTCCCTTAGGTCTCTGAACTTGGGAATATGTCCCAAGCTAAACACTCTTAGAATTGAAGCAGACTCCATGCTGTCATTGGAGTTGAAAGGCTGCGGTGTACTATCTGAGGCATCCATCACCTGTCCTCGTTTGACTTCTCTTGATGCTTCATTTTGCAGGTACTTTTGTTGGTTATATTCATGAGCTTGACAATGTTCACCGCTCATGTTTTACTTTAAATATATGCAGCCAACTCAAGGATGATTGCTTGTCTGCAACTGCTGCATCCTGCCCGTTGATCGAGTCCTTAATACTCATGTCTTGTCCTTCTGTTGGTTCTGATGGGCTTTACTCTTTGGGCCGGCTTCACCATTTGACCGTGCTGGATTTGTCCTATACCTTTTTGATGAATCTGCAGCCTGTTTTCGAGTCTTGTTTGCAGTTAAAGGTAATCATGATATACTACTATGGCTTTCTGCTGTAACCAGTGCTTTCAAATTTTGTGCTGTGCAATTCTTTTTTTTTTTATGTAGATGATTTGCAATTCTATGCGCATTTAAGTTTTCCGCTAATCTCCTTTACATATAGAAGATGTTTTTATGTGCTATATTGATAATCCACTTTTATTTGCAATTTGGATATTTCAATGTATATAGTCATCTATTGTGTTTGTAGCCTTACCTTTCCCAATATCCAGACTTCTTTATTTTATCCTGGTTACTCTTATGGAGGATACAAATGTTCTGGTCCAATCATTATCGTTAATGACCATTTTCAGAGATCTGAAAAACCTATGGCCATATTTTTCACCCTTGCGGTAAAAAAAGGAGAACAGATCAAAAAATAAAGGCTTACAAATGTTCTGGTCCGATCGTTAATGACAACTTTCAGAGATCTGTAAAACCTATGGTCATATTTCTCACCCTTACGGTTAAAAAAGAACAGATCAGAAAATAAAGGTGTATTTATTTTGTTTGGTTGATTCTTTTGTTCATCTCTTGCTCTTCTGCTGCAATGGCTTGTTTCTGAATAATACCAACTTATTTGTATCAACCGTCTATTGTTTCAACCTTGTTGCTTGCAGGTACTCCAGTTACAAGCGTGCAAATATCTGACGGACAATTCCTTAGAGCCACTGTACAAGGAAGGTGCTCTGCCTATGCTCCAAGAGTTGGATTTGTCATACGGAACACTTTGTCAGTCTGCAATAGAGGATCTTCTTGCTTGTTGTACTCACCTGACTCATTTAAGCTTGAATGGGTGTGTGAATGTGCATGACCTGAATTGGGGTTCCCACAGTGGTCAAGTGGAGGAGCTGCCAGCTATTCAAAACTCAAGTGCTTCGTTTTCACAGGAGGAGAACCATGTTGTAATCGAACATCCGAATCGTCTGCTGCAGAACCTCACTTGTGTTGGTTGTCCCAACATTAGAAAAGTTGTTATGCCCCCGACGGCACAATGCTCTCATCTGTCATCCCTTAACCTTTCTTTATCTACCAATTTGAAGGAAGTTGATATCTCGTGTTTTAACTTAGTCTTCCTCAATTTAAGGTATACGCTCGATTAATGATTTTTTGAGATTTACTTGTGTTTCCAGCCGTTGTGTAATCTAACTCTGTTGACGTTTATGTGCAATGAAGCAATTGTTACTCTTTGGTGATACTGAAGTTGAGGTGCCCCCGATTGACAAGTTTATTTCTGCAGGTATTTTCCTATCTTAATATCTTACTTTATGGTATTTTCCTATCTTAATATCTTACTTTATGGTAACTCGATCATTTAGATCTGATATTTGGTAGATTATTTGCATATTTTTCATTCCGGGGAAACACGGAAACAAGGTGTTTGTGGCTGATTGAAAACAGTAGATATATACTTTCCTTCTGATTCTTCCTTGTTTTTGGTTTTGTTTATCAATTGGATATAGTCATGCAGCATCAATGAAGAAGCAGTTGAAGCTGCAATATTCGAATGTAGCATGCTTGAAACTCTTGATGTACGCTTTTGTCCAAAGGTGAGGAGAAGATGATAACATTTTTACAGGATGATATTCGTTTAAAGTAGTAACACGTGATTTTGGTGTAGTAAATGAAATGATAAATTTTGCGGTTTTGGCAGATATACTCAATAAGCATGGGGAGGTTACGAGCAGCCTGCCCAAGTCTGAAGCGCGTCTTCAGCAGCCTGCTGTCGGCTTCTTGATTAATGTTGTGATGTGAGCCTCGTCGGTGTGGGTACCTTTTCTCAATATTTATTGGATTCTTGTGAGTGAGTAATTTCGTTTCAGTGTGCGCATTGCATCGCATCTTGTTACAAGTATGAATGATTCCGAGTGGCGGAGACTTCATCCTTTGTTGTAAATGTATGCTTCAGTTGGCCTACTCTGTAACATTGGTGGTGCTGCAAATCCTATATTGGTTTGTTTTATCATTTATGATAGTAATAATACAAATAGACTTTATTAATCTTCTTAAATATTATATATATATATATATATATATATATATATATATATATATATATATTTGTAGAATTAATTGCATATGCTTGTTTTTTCACTTCATCTTGTTTGCGCAACTGCGTTGGACTATGCTGTCTTGCTTACCTGCTGTTGGCTACATAACTAACCGGTTTCTGCTTTGTGCTTTAGCTACAAATTTGAAATACTCAAAATGATTTTAATTCACGGTGAATTTGCATTTTCATTACACCTTCAATAGCTATAGTCAAATTGGCTGCAGTTTAGTTACAGACTTGTCTGAAACAAAAAAGAAACAGGAAGGGAGATTAATACTTCACCTTAACAGCGATTAGCCATCTGCAGATTTTTTTTGTCTATATTCAATCCCGTTTTAATGAATTTTAAAAGATTGAATTTGGATCGTATTTGGATTAATGAATTTTTATGATCGGATTTGAATTATCACAGCAAATCCATGTATACAGAATTGACGAAAAAAGGTAAAGAAGGATGCTGATTGAAGCCGGCTACTCAATTTGGATGTTAGTTGATTAACAATCTAAACCGAAACCAAAATTACAGGACAACTACTTGACCCAAGCATTTCTTATTGATCTTTATTTTGCAGACTCTAGATCTGTCAGAAAAACAGTAGGTAGCATATTCAAAGAATTATTGACGTCTAGGCATCTCTACAGATAATCCAATTCCTCCAAAATCCAATTCAAAAGGATTTAGATTTTTATACATATATTTATGGTACAAGTTAGGATTGATTGGGTGGATATTCGCGGGTTTAGATATGAAAATGTCATTGATTAAGATGATCTTTGGACCAACGAAATTCCGAGCAAGATATTTTTATCCACACAAGACCTTAAAACTCTAGGGCTCTTTAACTTCCAGGACAAAGAGCTGCTCTTTTAGCGACAAGCATTATCAAAGAAGCAATGGCCATTAGCAACGAGCATTGTAGCTACGTCCATTATGTTATCATTATGAATCTGAATCCCTAAACCACGCCCTAATTTTCGAATTAAACGACGCCCTAAAATAGTGAATTACTAAATTATCCTTTAATAAATTTCGAAAACTTGTAAGAATTTCAATCTTCGACAAACTCAATCATTCTCATATTCATGGCGATAACTCGTGCATCCAACCGATACTTCAAGTATTGAAATTAGCGAATCGATTTAAACGAATTAAGAGATTTAATTAAATTTGAAATAAAATTTAAAAAAACCAAACGAACCAACCGGACGGACCGGCGTTCCGTCCGGTCAGACCACCCAGACGGAGAAACCATCCGTCTGGTTATTCTCGTCAGAATTTGGCCTCGACATGAACATGAAAGTTGTAGACAATCGAACTAGCTTTCAAATGCCGCCGATCTTGCATGAATCAGACATCTGAACGATCAGTTATGTCAAAAATACTAAACTGAAACGTTTTTCGACCAAGCCGTTTATTAGAGTTAGTGTTTAGGGTTTAGGGGTTAGTGTTTAGGGTTTAGAGCTTAGTGGTAAGGGTTTAGATTTTAGTGGTTAGGTTTTAGGGTTTAGGGTTTAGGGTTTAGGGTTTAGGGTTTAGGGTTTAGAGTTTAGTGTTTAGGGTTTAGAGTTTAGTGTTTAGGTTTTAGGGTTTAGATTTTAGTGTTTAGTGTTTAAGGTTTAGTGTTTAGGTTTAGGGTTTAAATTTTAGTGTGTAGGGTTTAGCATTTAGGATATAGGAACTCTAAACCCTAAATCCTAAATGCTAAACCCAACACACTAAATCCTAAACCCAAAATCCTAAACACTAAACTATAAGCCCAAAACCCAAAATGCTAAACCCTAACAACTAAAATATAAACCCTAAACTCTTAACCTTTAGACACTAAACACTAAACCTTAAACCCTAAATCCTAAATCCTAAATCCTAAACACAAAACACTAAAATCTAAACCCTAAAATCTAAACCCTAAACTCTAAACCTCTAAACCCTAAACACTAAACCTTAAACCCTAAACCCTAAAACCTAAATCTTAAAAACAAAACACAAAACTCTAAACCTAAACCTTAAACCCTAAACCCTAAACTCTAAATGGTAAACCCTAAACCCTAAATCCTAAACCCTAAACCCTAAAATCTAAACCCTAAACCCTAAATACTAAACTCTAAACCCTAAACTCTAAACCCTAAACCCTAAATGCTAAACCCTGCACACTAAATCCTAAATCCTAAACCTTAAACCCTAAAACCTAAACCCTAAACCCTAAATATAAACCCTAAACCCTAAACCCTGGAGACTAAATTCTAAACCCTAAACCCTAACCACTAAACACTAAACTCTAAACCCTAAAATCTAAACCCTAACCTCTAAACCCTAAACACTAAACTTTAAACCCTAAACCATAAACACTAAACCCTAAACACTAACCACTAAAATCTAAACCCTAAACCCTAACCACTAAGCTCTAAACCCTAAACACTAACCCCTAAACCCTAAACACTAACTCTAATAAACGGCTTGGTCGAAAAACGTTTCAGTTTAGTATTTTTGACATAACTGATCGCTCAGATGTCCGATTGATGCAAGACCGGCAGCATTGGAAAGCTAGTTCGATTGTCTACAACTTTTATGTTCATGTCGAGGCCAAATTCCGACGAGAATAACCAGACGGACCGGATTTCCGTCCGGGTGGTCTGACCGGACGGTCAACCGGTCCGTCCGGGTGGTCTGACCGGACGGACGGTCGCTCCGTCTGGGTGGTCTGACCGGACGGACGATCGCTCCGTCTCGGTGGTCTGACCGGATGGAACGCCGGTCCGTCCGGTTGGTCCGTCCTATTTGTTTTTTTTTCTAGATCCAAAATTCAATTTCGTACATTTCTAATTTTGATCCATGGTTCATCGAGAGTGTTTTCGACCAACTAAAACATACTAAAACATACTAAATAAAGATTTTTTGGATTGAACTAGTATGTTTTTCATATTTTTCATTTTTACGGAATAGACGTTTAGGTCATTATGAATGTAAAGCGTCGTTTAATTCGAAAATCAGGGCGTGATAACCCAAGAATTGATAAAATGCAGAAATTCAGTCATTAATCGAGTTGCTATTGCAGGACATAATAGGATTGTGTAATGCAAGCACCGATATTGCCAGTAAAGGTAATCGTTGGCAAACCCGATTGGTCAGCTGGCGATGTTTCAACAGCATGTCGGTAAGCGAAAGCAGAGAGAGCAGTTGCCAAGTAGCGATGCAAAAGTTGACTTGCTACTGACTCCTCCACGCCCTCTCTCTCTCTCTCTCTCTCTCTCTCTCTCTCATCTCTCATCTCTCTCTTCTGCTGCTGCTGAGGCTATTTCTCAACTTTCCCTCTCTCCTCACTCAAAAAGGAAAGGAAATGGCCACATCTCTTCTTCTTCTTCTTCTTCTTCTTCTTACTCCGCTTGTCCTCTCCTCCACCTCGGCTCATTTTCAAGGTAAGGACTTCTTACACCGGCGCTTAACTCGCTTCTTATTCTATAGTGGCTATTCATTTCTCATTCTGCCCATAATCTCAACACACTTTTTTATTACTTCCCAGATCGCTATCTGGCTCTTGAAACCCATTTCTTTCAAGTTGAGACTACTATTTTAGAGGCACATCTCTGATCTGCACTGCTGGTAGAAATTATCTGATTTGGATCTTGGGTGTCTCCAATTTTGACCCTACCACCCGTCTAAGTGTAGCAAAAGGATCAACTTGTTCTGAGTTCTGGAATTAGATTCTCTTTAAGTTGTGGGAGTAAATCTTGTATTCTTAAGCTTCCTTGAGAATGCTTTCTACGACTTGCTAGTTGAGCTCTGATGAACGTCTTCTTCTTCTTCTTCTTCTGTCTCCTTGATAGTTAATGTAGTAGAGAAGGTAACCAACAATCCAGCAGATCAACTGGTTGCATTGATAAACAGCAACCGGACAGCTCATAAGGGAGCAGCCCTCTATGACAATTCAGGCCTAGCTTGCATCGCCTTACAGTACATAAAAGCATACCAAGGAGAATGCCGTGATCCCAAGAAGCCTCCTCCTGATACTGAATTTGCTCAAACGTTTGCGCCCAACTGTGGGGTTTCTTCGTCAACCCTCACTCCCATCACCGGTCGCTTGCTCGGTTGCCAGACCAAATATGTGCCACCTTCTCAAGCCTGGTCAAGCATTCTCATGAAGAACAGCAAGAGTTTTGACATACTGTATGATAACAACCACACTGAAGTCGGCGCTGCTGTGACCGGCAGCAATGGGGGATCCCCTTACTTCTGGTGTGTACTGTTCAGTAACGGCAAGAGCAACAGCAGCTTTGCTGTGGAGGGAGGTGTTGCCAAGATCACAAGGCCTGGTTGCTTCAGTGGTGCCAATGACGTCTGCAGCACTGCTACTACTCATTTCCGCCGCCACCTTAGCCTTTGCCCTTTCTCACCTCTCTATTTGATTGCAGTAGCAGCCTACTTGTTTAGTGTATAACAAGTTTTGTATCGGACTAATTTTTTTCAACTCATTTCCACTTGATTTTGAGGCCAATTTCCTTTTTGTCATGGTTAGCTCCACAACTCAATCTCTGGGTGCTGCTTGTAGTACAATTGCTTTTGTGTGTAAGAAGAAGGAATCCTTAGAGAGACGTTTTCAGCTCGGTGCAAGTGTTACTTCATTCTAATCTACATACCCGAGGATTGAAGTAGAAAAACAAAATGTCAAAAACATAAAAGAAAATGGAGCTGAAGAAGCCAGTTGGTTGTGCAGTTTCCTATACACCGCTCTTGCTCTTCAGTCGAGTATGGATTCCTTGTACTTTAAGATCAACGCAAGAAGAAGAAGGATTGCAAAAGAAGAGCCCCCAAATCAATGAATCCATTGGGATCCAGATACAGCGAAAAGGTTATGGCCAAGGTGAGCAGAATGAGGAACGGAGGCACTAAAGACAAGAAACTGAATGCTTCTGCTTCTTCTTCAAGTTCTGGATCTTCTTTACGGTTAACATATAGAGTGGATATCAGTGTCAAAACGCTGAAGCTTAAGACGAGCACCCTCTCCTCAGACGAAAACCTGGGGATGTTCCTGCCTGTGGGCATAATTGGCTTTATTCAGAGCTGGGTGGAAAAAACAAGAGAGCTTAGTCGTTCAATGGAGCATCTTAGACGAGACAGCCACTGGGATGATGATGAGTGAGTAAAATCATCTGAGGATCATAAATGGACTTTGTCATTCATAACTATCCGAAAGGGAAGGAAGCTAAAGCTTTCATCACCAACCCATATGCCAAGATTGTCAAGTAGAATATGCTTTCCTGCTTCAGAAATATGAAGGATAATTGATAGACTTACTTGTGGAACTTCCACTGTCGATCAATTTCAAAGTGCTTACAAAAACTTTGACAATACAACCCGCCTTGTTAATAAAGGTTGCAACCCTTTGCATCTTTCCTGCGCCTTTTCTCGATATGAGCACCGGATGTTACAAAACGCGAGCTTAAGTTTGAAGAAAAGTTACTGTTGTGTATTTTCCCATATAAATGTAGGTGTTTCATCTACCGGACTAAATACTAGGCAAAGGAAAAAAGTAGGATTGTTACTTGAGTTCCAAATTTAGTTTTGAGTATTAGAAGTTGCTAAGCAGAAGCGAAAGAGAACAAAGTTTGTAGAAAGTGCTGAAGCTTGTGTAGCAAGTGTTGATCCCGTCCTCTCTTTTATCTTTGCTGCTATGTTAGACTAAGTGTTTGAGCATTTGAATAAGGGTTGCTAAACGACGCCCTACATTTTACTGTCAAACGTCCTAACATTGTCACAATATTTGAGATCGGTAATGAAAATGACGTGAACGCCTCTTGAACAGTAAAATTAAATTCTTTATAAGAAGCGGAAATTCGAAGAACTTTCACACCTCATTCAAACGACCATTAAAAAACCGTCGCCGCCGCCGTAGCCCTGCCGCCGGACACCCTCCACCGCCGGCCCCCTCCGCCACCTCACCACCGACGCCGCCGTACCGCCGCCGCACCTCCGATGAAGTATGAAAAATTTGGATGGCAAACACCCCGACCACGGCGTCGGCAGTCAACGCCGACGGTCAGGAATCATTTTCAATTTCCCTATAATTTCATTTCCCTAGTATTTCTCGTTCTCATTCCATCTCATTTTCAATTACCTAACACAAAATGCTAATTGTAATAGATATATTCAAAATTGAATTATAATTTTAAATTATAACAATTAATACGTAAAACTAACCTCAATTGACCCATTAAAAACTATTGAAAGAAGATCATGTTGATTTATGATTGGGTTTGATTGATACATCCCATTCAAACCAACTCAACTTCACTAGTATTATGAATTATTCTTGTTAAACATTTTTAGGTTTGATAGGTATGTTGAATAGGTCCAGAACCCTTAAATTAAGAAAATGTAAGCCTAGTTATGATGCTAATACAATATTGAAAGAAGATTGAGGGTGAATTTATATAGTTTATAAATGAACAACATATTAGCCTCGTTTAGTGTGACGTCAGTGAAAAATATGATTGAATATACTTGAAAATATTGAGTGTGATGTGCATGTTGGCTATCTTCTCCATAACGGCATAACCTTCAACATTAGATGAGTTGTTTTCCTAAAAAATTCAGTTAAACATAATAAAATTGATGTCATTGGACTAAAATAATGTAGCTAACAACATTTGTGAAGGTCACAATTTATTTTGAGTAACATATAAAATGTTATGGAAGTAAAACTAATTAAAATGAGGGAAAATAGAGGTTCAAAACATTTAATGAGTTTTTTTGTTGCAATGAAAGTGGTTTGTGTCTAAACAAAAAAAGTTTTTTGAAATAAAAAATCCTCCTAAACTTAAGGAGACGCCTCCAACTGCTTATGTGGCAAACTCAATTCCTTATTGTCTTATATATAGTTGCAGAGATATGTCCAAATTCTGTGTCATATTTTGTTGTGTTTAGTATGGCATGTGCTACAATCTAGGAGTCCCCTTCAAAGGTCTACTGATGTGTGTACGGTTTGATCGTCCTACGACACCATGGGTGATTGCACTAGGGACTCAACTTGACTTATCTCCCGTTCCAGGGTGCGATCCGTTGACCGAAGATGCTAAGGGTTGATGTACAAGAGATTTAGCTTGACTTATTTCCCGTTCAAAGGTGCGATCCGTTTGCCCCATGATGCTAAGGGTTGATGTACTAGGGATTCAGCTTGACTTTTTTCTCGTTCCAAGGTGCGATCCGTTTGCCCCAGGATCCTAAGGGTTGATGTACTAGGGATTCAGCTTGACTTATTTCCCGTTCCAAGGTGCGATCTGTTTGCCCCAGGATGCTAAGGGTTGATGTATTAGGGATTCAGTTTGACTTATTTCCCGTTCCAAGGTGCGGTCTGTTTGCTCTGGGATGCTAAGGGTTGAATGTACTACGGATTCAGCTTGGCTTACTTCCCGTTCCATGACTACAAATGTGTTGATGATGAATGGTTTTGCAAGAATTTGAGTAAGGCTCCCCTTTGTATGAAAAATATGCAAGTGATGTGTGATGTTTACATTTTTTGAGGAAATTGACTGTTTTGTAGAAAACACCTTGTCAAGTGCTGTAAACTGCGTTTTGTTCACAGGTCTTTCCAGGGCCGCTCGTTGCAACAAGACACTACTTTCACTTACTATAAACATTACGGTGGGATTTTTTACGGTAAATGTCGACAGGATAATCCGTGCTTGATATAATAATTTCAGTAGTTTCAACCCTCGCCCCCTTTTGCTTGGAACGTGGCCCCCAAATACAGGTAGGAACATTGCTGATCCATCTTGAGCGTCCATGATTCTTAATTCGAAGAGTCGACTTGCCGCTTCGTTTGCATTATATGCTAGCGCGATGGCATTAACTCTCTTGATAGCTGGGTAACCTTATCGTATGCACTCCTTTTCCTTCATTTTTTTCTCCTGACGTTTTCATATTATGCTCAAGTCTTGGGATTTTAAAGATCACCTTCCTACTTTATATATGCTTCTAGATATAATGGTAAGATAACGTCGGTCTTTGCAAATTTCTTTCTTGGGTTAGGAATAAGTGGAGCAATCCTGTCACTAGGGCTTCTTTTCTTCTAGCTTCTTTTTAACTGTTTCGTTCTTTCAACGATTTTCATTATTATTATCATCATTTTTATTATTACTCTTTTTCTTCTTCTTCACTTTACTAATATTTCCATTTGAAAAGACCTCTCAATGATTAATTAGAGCAAACGTGTCTGCATGAACGCGTTTGCACCAAGTTCATTTGGAGTGTTGTGCTTCGTCCATTTTGTTTTGTGGCGCATGAACAAAGGTTAGGAGAATAGTATTTGAGAATTCATGAAGTATCCAAAACATAAATTTGACTTAAACCCTCACTTTATTGATGGAAAACCGTTCACGTACATCTCCGTCATAAATTCTAATCGTAGTACTTGTTCACCGAATCAGAATTAACTGGATAAGGGAGCTCATCTTCGTCCATGTTTGTTAGTATCAATGCCCCCTTGTGAAAGCCCTATTCACTACATACGGCCCTTCATAGTTTGGCATTCACTTTCCTCTTGGTGTCGAAAGGAAATCTTCTTCGTTACCAACCCTCATTCGCAGAATACCCTTGGTTTCACATTTTTGTTAAAAGCTCTAAACAATCTACGCTGATACAAATGTTAGTGGTGGATAGCTGCCAACCTTTTCTCATCAATTAAATTTAACTTGTCATATCTCGCTTTTACCCACTTAGCTTCTTCTAACTTTGCCTCCATGATTACCCTTAGTGAAGGTATTTCTACCTCTATCGAAAGCACCGCCTCCATCCCATAGACCAGCTGGTAAGGCGTCGATCCAGTTGAGGTTCTTACTAATGTCTGGTAACCGTGCAGGGCAAACAGTACCATTTCTTGCCAATCGTGATAGGTAACAACCATTTTCTGTATGATTTTCTTGAGGTTTTTGTTCGCAACCTCGACCGCTCCGTTCATCTTTTGCCGGTATGGTACCGAGTTGTGGTGTTTGATCTTAAACTTGCAAAGCTCATCCATCATCTTGTTGTTAAGATTTTTCGCATTATCATTTATTATTCTTTCCGGGCTACCGGCAAATGATTTCCTTCTTTATGAATTTTGTGACAACGCTTTTGGTGATGTTCATATATGACACAACCTCGACCCATTTCGTGAAATAGTCTATGGCCACTAGGATGAAACGGTGCCCATTAGATGCTTTTGGTTCAATCATGCCTATGACCTCTATTCCCCATGCTGCAAAAGGCCAAGGCGATGCCATAACGTGCAACGATGATGGAGGCACATGTTTCTCATCGACATAAACCTGGCACTTGTGGTATTTTCTCACGTATTTTACACAGGCAGAGTCCATCTTCATCCAATAGTAACCCATCCTTAATATCTTCTTAGCTAGCGCATTACCACCGACATGTGTGCTGCAGACTCCCTCATGGACTTCTTTTATTATTCTCTGAGCTTCAGGGGCAGCCACACATCTTAGTAGCACAGAATCGTGGCTTACTTTGTAGGGGGTAGTCCCATCGACATAGCAACCCATCATCAATCTTCGTAGAGTCCTTTTATCATTCTTAGATGCCCCAACTGGGTACTCCCTTTTCTGTAGGTAGGTCCTTATGTCATGGTACGAGGGATTCCCATCACGCTCTTCTTCAACACTAGCTAGGTAGGCAGGTGTATTTTGCTTTTTGATTTTGATTCGTGGGTTAACCTTGGTCTCGTCTAATTCGTACATCGAGGACAATGTAGCGAGAGCATCCGCTATTTGATTGTCGACTAGTGAGATGTTCTCAAACTGTATTTACTCAAATTTTGCTGCCATTTCCCCTATGTATTTCTGGTATGGGATGAGCTTATGATCCCTAGTTTCCCATTCTTCCTTCAACTGGTATATTACTAGCGCTGAATCACCATGTACCTTCAAATTCTTAATGCCCATTTCGAGGGCTGTTGGGATCCCGGAAGCACATGCTTCGTACTTCGCTATGTTGTTGGTGCAATCAAAGCAAATTTTGGCAGTGATAGGACACACCTTTCCTTCGAGAGAGACAAACACGACCTCGATGCCCTTTCCCAACGAGTTTGAGGCCCTTCAAACTTCATCACCCACATTTTTTGGACCAAGCCATCTTTTGATTTCTCGGTGTTCATTATACTTTCATCAGGAAAGTCCATCAACATCGGATCCCGGTCCGAGATTGCATCCGCTGCCAGATGATTTGCCACTATACTCTCTTTAATGGCCTTATTTGGGGGTATAAACGATGTCGTACTCTTCTAACATCACTTGCCATCGGGCTATCCGTCCGGACAAGGCCGGTTTTTTAAGACATACTTGATAGGGGCCATTTTGGTTATAAGGAGTGTTGTGTGATACATGTACTGCTCCAGCCTTTTGCCTGCCCATGCAAGTGCTCCACAAGTTTTCTTGAGCTGCTTATATCGAGATTCGTAGTCAGTGAATTTCTTGCTGGCATAGTATATGGCGTGCTCATTCCTTCCAAATTCATCGTGTTGGGCCAACATCGCACCTACCGAATTTTCAAATACCGTCAAGTACAATATTAGCGGCCTTCTCGAAGTTGGTGGGTCTAGAACCAAGGGTTTAATAAAAATCTTTGACTTTTTGAAAGGCTTGATCACAATCCCCATCCCACTTGACAAGCTGGTTCTTCTTTAGAAGTTTGAAAATGGGTTCACACGTTGGGGCCAAATGCGATATGAACCGACTAATGTAGTTCAAGCATCCTAAGAATATCCGCACCTCTTTTTTCGTTTGGGAAGGAGGCATGTCAACTATTGCCTTCACTTTGTCAGGATCCACTTCAATCCCCTTTTGGCTGATCACGAAACCGAGCAGCTTTCCCGAGGTGACTCCGAACTGACACTTTTCTAGATTCAGCCGGAACTGGTACTTCCTGAGTCGCTCGAACAATTTTCATAGCACGACTACGTGGTCGTCTTCCTTTTTTGACTTTGCTAAAATGTCATCCACATATACCTCTATTTCTTTGTGTATCGTGTTATGGAATAGTATGACCATGGCCCGCTCGTAGGTTGCCCCATCGTTCTTCTGCCCAAAAGACATAAGTTTATAGCAAAAGGTTCCACATAAAGTGATGAAGGTGGTTTTTTCCCGATCCTGAAGAAACATCCTGATCTGGTCGATCCTGAGAAATCGTCCATAAAAGAGAACATATGGTGATTGGCGGTATTATAAACGAGAACATCTATGTGAGGCAATGGGAAGTTGTCCTTCGGGCTTGCCCTATTTAAATAGTTGTAGTCTACGCACATTCTCACTTTCCCATTCTTCTTAGGCATGAGACTATATTAGAGACCCAATCGGTGTATTACGCCACCTGCAAGAACCCAACTTCGTATTGTTTCTGCATTTCTTCCTGAATTTTCAGTATCGATTCCGATTTCATCCGTCGTAACTTTTGCTTTACTGGCTTGCACTCCTCCCTTATTGGCAAGTGATGTGCTACTATTTCTTCATCGAGGCCTGGCATATACTGATAAGACCATGCGAAAACGCCCCGGAAGTTTTGGAGTAGTTTGACGAGCCTATCCTTTTCTGCTTGGTCTAAACTGTCCCCTACCTTGACCTCACGCCGATTCTCCTCTGTTCCCAAGTTCTTGATCTCTACCGACTCGTAGAAAGGTCTCAAGGATCGCTCTTCTTGTTCTGCCATCCAATCTATTTCTAGGTCAGAGCCATCACTGCCTTCCTCGGTTTCCATCTCATAAACTGGGCTGTCAAAGTCAACTTTAGTGTTCCTAAACTCTTTATTATTTTCAAACACTTATGTAACC
This sequence comes from Linum usitatissimum, assembly GCA_030674075.2. Classification (NCBI taxonomy): domain Eukaryota; kingdom Viridiplantae; phylum Streptophyta; class Magnoliopsida; order Malpighiales; family Linaceae; genus Linum; species Linum usitatissimum. The sequence goes on from JAUJYP020000780.1 coordinate 2,954,513, forward strand.
CTGTTACGCGAGGGGGAATAGAAAAGGGAAAAAGAAGAAAACGAAAGTGAAATAATATGGACGATGCACGAATTGAGACTTATGAAAAACATGCATTATTAAACTTGGTAAAATATGATACATGCACTCAGGATCACTTAAAACACTAGGAGGCCCTCGCTTCTTTTAGTTAGTAGTCATATTTTAGAGTTATTACATCTGTGATAGCGAAGGTAACTCCAAAGACACCCAAACACTCAGCTCTTCCTCCGAACGGAGCTGGCGCACTTGTTCTATTCTGGTCGTAATTGCTGTACCCAGCATGCTGATGGAGAGATCTACAAAATCCAACTCTAGCTCTTCGGTGCTCGGATTAGTGTAGTTTTTCCTCACATTTATCTTTCCGGCACTCCTGAATGTGCTTGTGATGTGAGGTATGAAGGTCATACCTTGATCATCTGCTGTCCCACTTAACTTGGACATCCTCCTCCTTTTTTGTTCCCTTTGGATCCTCCTTATATCATCACCTTTCGAAATGTATTCAAATGTCGCACGGTTCTTATTTTCTTTGACCTGGATGGGTTCTTTCAGTACCTCCTGCCATTCTGAGTAGTGGAGGTCCTTAACCAAGAATTTTGCTGATACCAGAGTCTCTTGGGAGATGTGGGTTTTGTGAGCCTCTCTACGCCCTACATATGCAACGTCCTTTATCTCAAAGGTTTGGAATGCGCTTTCCAGGGATTCCTCCGCGACTTCAATGTGGGTGCGTTTGAAGCTCTAGTTACCAGCGCATCTTCTTCTCTGAACACCTCAATGAGCTTCTCATCAATTGTGAACTTTAGTTTTTGGTGTAGGGATAATGGCTCAACTCCCGCTGTGTGAAGCATTGCAGGGTTTATGTCCATTATGTGGAAATCCACTTGGAAGACCTTGTGTCCCACCTGAATGGGTAACGAGATTTCCCCTATGACTTTGTGCTTTGTGGCATCAAAAGCCCTAACCAGTGTGAAGCTTGGCTTAAGGTATGAGTCATCAATCGCCAGCTTGTTTAGGGTAGATTTTGGCATAAAGCTCAGTGACAAACTGTTGTCAACTCGGCATCGGGCTATCATGATATTCTTACTCTTTGCGGAGATGTGTATTGCCTTAGTGTGGCCGATTCCTTCAGAAGGTATCTCATCTTTGTCGAAAGCGATTTTCCCGTTTGCCAAAACCGCTCTGACTATTCCATCAAAACCCTCTACCGAGACATCATGGCAGACGTGCACTTGGTTCAACACTTTTATGAGGGCTCGTCAACGGGGCTCGGAGGTTAACATAGGGTACATGAGTGAAATCCTCGTCAGGGTGCGGTTAAGCTGATCTACATACTTTGAACTCACTATGTGTTACAAGTTTTAGGAACTCACATGCATCTTCATCACTAACTCTTGGTTCATAATCTTCATCTTCCTCCCCTCATGTTCATCTCTAGGAGGAACGATATTCGGTTCAACGATTTCTGAATATGCTGTCTTCCCATGTCTTATTTCTGCCCTTCTAACCCTTTCTGTCTCGTCTAGCTCATCAGGCACACCATAGTGCCTTCCGCTCCTTATGATCTGACTTAACCCGGTTATATTGGTTATAGCCGGAGAGTCTGCATCACCTTCATCGCCAGCTTGACACGCATATTCCCATGAGACGACTTTGGAGCTTTTATACTCGAAAGGCATCGGGACCCTTATAACCAATGGTGTTACTTCCAAAGACGATGGTGGTGGTCTTGCGGCGGCATGATAGGAAATCACAAGCTTAGGAAAGTCAAATTTTGGACTTTCCGGTGACGCCATGCAAATTTCAGCTGCTCCTTTGACTCCTGAGTAGAAAGTTACCAGTTTGGAGTCCATGAGCGCCTGCAACTTTTCATTGAAAGTCCAAAATCATCCATAGTATGGTCAGAATTGCCGCCGTGGTATAAACACTTATCCCCTAGCCCTGCAGAAATACTTTACCCCTTAACAGTTTTTAGGTAGCCACCGTCTACAAGGAACTTGCACTTGTATTTCAACGGTGTTTTAATCTCAGCAACATTTAGCTTTTCCCGATAAGATTCTTCCTTTTAGACCATAGCAACATTGTGCCCCCTATGGTTAGGTAGCAGATTCTTATTGACGTCCAGGAAGCTGGGCTGACCGTCAAATTTCAGCACCCTGCCCTTACTAGCTGTTGTATTCTATATTTGAATCCCTTGAAGTTTTCTACCACATGGCCAGGTGCCCCAACATGATACTCACAACAGACTTCTGGATCGTACCGGCTGGGTATGGTGGTTGCAATGGTTTGAGTGGGACTGGAATGATCTGCTTGGTTTTAGTTACTGAGGGAAGAGCTCGGTATACGAGATTGGGATGGGGTCCAGTGGTTCTAGTGTCCTATAATTGTTAGAACTGCTCTGCCAGTAAGCCCCAACCTGCTGGCCTCAGTGTATGGCCTGGGTTGACTACCCTGCTATCCTCCCGGCTGAATGGCAGGATTGGGCACCGCCCTTTGCTGGGGCATGAACGGTTGATTATGCACCACTGGCAAGGCCGCAACTACATATGACAGTACCTGGTTGCCTGTGGGCGGTCAAACCCATCATCCGGCCCGTGGAGCATCACCTTGTGTAGCATTGACATTCTCCCTTTTACGGGTGGTATTATGCTTCTTAAGAGGATCATGACCATGTACTCTATCATGCTTAATCCCCTTCTCAATTCTTTCTCCGATTAGCAACATGTCGGAGAAATTCGTCATGATTAACCCCAACATGTTGTTGTAGAAGGGAGGCCTCAGGGTCTCAAAGAGAATCAAGACTAGTTCCTTCTCTGACATAGGCGGCTGTACCTCGACGGCCTTTTCGCACCACCTATGGGGCATACTCGCGAAATGATTCATTCTCTTTTATCTCCATATTTCGTAAGTCCTCCCTATCTGGGGCCAGATCTTGATTATGCTTATAATGCCTCATAAATGCATCAGCAACATCTTGCCACCTTCTAACTTTTGTTCTTTCGAGCTGCATGTACCACCTTAAAGCTTAGCCTCTTAAGCCATTCTGGAAGCAATGCATCATTAGCTATCATCATATGTGTGGTTTGCCATCTTGTTGCAATACATTACCAGGCGGCTCGTCGGGCAGGTGGTGCCATCATATTTCTCAAAGTCTGGTATCTTAAAATTGTGGGGTATCACGACAACTGGCACAAGGCATAACTATGATGCATTGAGGGTGTCGTAGGATTCAACACCCTCTATAGCCCGCAATCTCTCTTCTAAGCATTCTCACCATTCTTTGGATGGTGTATCTTTGTGAAACTCAAAATGTTTCACGTGTTGAAACTTAGTGTGAACACCATTCCCACTAGCCTCTCTGGTTTCTCTTTTAGTTTCCTCTTGTTTGTTACCAATCACGACCACCCTCCTTTCTGAATGTCCTTCACATTTGGCTCTAGAAAAGGAACTTCCGAATTGACCTTTTGGTCTTCATCTCCTCTAACCTTCCTCTTGTCAGCCATCAACCTTACAAGCAACTTCATATGCTCCTACATTTCATCAAACCCAGCTAGCCGCTCTTTTATCTCGTCCATCTCTTTTTGGAGATTCACCAGCATTTGCTCAGTCATGATCCTAGCTTTAAGACGAGTTCAGTACTGGTGTGTTAGGACTAATGTCTGTTGGTGAGCAATGTCAAAAGATTTTCCTGGCAAACAAGCGGTACCAGTCTCCTCATTTTTTCATCCTTCAAAAAAAGCCCAAGCTTTGTTCATGGTGCATGATATGTATGAGTTTTGAAAACATGCATGGATGCAGGGACGGTAATATCAACACAAAACAACTGCTTTATAAATGGGTTCATAGTACAACACGCTCATAATATTCTACATACCACACTCTTACTAGTACAATACTGACACCCGCGGTGTTTATTACTACACAGCTTTTACAACCCAAAACATGACACATTGATCGCGTATATATTACACAAAAGGAAGGTACAAACTACAGCTAAGAAATTTTAACTCCAGTTCTGGACATATTTCCGTAAGAAGCTAGCTCTTCGTAGAGGTGGCTTAAGAAGGTTGCTATCTCCTCACCTTCTTCTCCCATGACTTCCATCATCTCCATGCGGTATTCGACGTCCGCTGCCAAAAAGCGTGCCCTTTCTTTGATGATTTTATTCATCCTACCCATAGCTTGCATCACTGTGTGGATATCATCGTCATATGCCCTTCGTTCATGTACCTCTCTTTCGATTGAACTGGTTCGCTCCTCGTACTCCCTAAGCTTTTCCTGAAGCATTCCGACCTGTGCCCCTAATCGGTGGATCTCATCTCTCTGGCTTTCAACGGCCCCCCTATGGTTTGGGTCAAACTTTTCTTATTTCCTGATTATCTTATTCAGATCCCGATTATCTGCTTCTTCCAAACTCAGTTGTCCCTCATTAGCTTTTAGCTGCCCTTTCAGCTTTTGACTCTCAATCTGCAGGTCTTCAAACTTACCCTTCAGCTCGCCATACTCTTCTACACTCACTCCGACATCTCGAGAACTAGACGCACCCATTCTCCTCTTACGCCCTCCCCTCGGGAATCTTGTGGATCACCTACTCCCACGGACCTCTTGCCATTCAGGATAATCATCAATCACTCGATCGTGGATATCCCTCATTTATGTGCAACTTAGCGTGCAGTCGATCCTCCTTGCCCTTTCCCAACTCACGAGCGCTGCTTCTATCTTGGTTTTATGGTTGCCATTAGCTTCCCCTATCCCTTTTGTGTCTGGTATGAACTATAGACATCCCATTTGTCTTCTGAACATGGCAGGAGCATATGTTGTGCAACCCCTTGGTCCTAGCAGAGGGACCCATGGATTATCCCCACATCCATACATCACATCCATGTTTGTCATCCACGGGGATTTCCAATGGAGCTTACTTTCTTCGAAGGTGGCAAAATACCTTTCCCATTGGCTTGGTGTGGCGTTCTCATACCCCCCTCCGGCTTGGATAAACTCATTAATCGTGTTGGTTGATCCATGGAAAGCTTTGTTGTACCGGACTTTAGGTATTCTCAGCTCCGGTGATGGCTTCAGATGCCCAAAGATCCATGTGACTAATATGGAAACGCTGTCGTATAGTGTTCTTTGGATAGCTGGTAGCAGCTGTCAAGAGCCACGAAAGTTCCGGCCAGGATTGCATATGTGGGGTTCGCCTTGTGGTAGTTTGCCACAAAAGCTTTGATAGCGTTTTCACTAATTAAGTGTATCGCGTTGGGATACAGTACTACTCCATAGAGGATTAGTGCCAAAGCGCTGACTCTCCCATGACAATGTTGTACTCCTATTGTGGATGTATCCTAGTAAGTACATGATGGGTAAATACTCACTAGTTGTCCCAACTTGAATTTGACCGTTCAGCTTATCTCTTATTACCCCCAGAATGCGAGACAGGGACTTTTCGATCTTGGGTCTAGATTGAGTTGCGAATACCTTTCCAAGTGGGAGGTCCTTGAGACGGAGGATTGATCCATATTCCTCGGCTAGTGGCGAAATATCTATGTCATTGATTGTGAAGCAGTGAAACTGTGGATCCCAATAATTGAGGAGTTCTCGCATCATAACTCCTGTGAACGGGGTGTTGATCAGATCGAATAGACATCCGTATTTCTCACCAAATAACACTTTCTCTTCATCGGTGAATATTGACCAGGTGCCCCTTAACAGATCGGTTTCGTATACTGGTACCCGAATCGGATAATTTTGTAGGTCTGGGGCGAGGGTACGGAGCGGTGGTTCATCACCGTATGCTTCACGTTGGCACTGAGCCGACCACATAACATATTCTTCCTCATCAACAGTATATATGAAGCTTGTCATACTTTACAAGATGAAACTACGTTATAAGATAGGTGCTTTGTGATGTTGATACCGAAAACATTGACCGAACGTCAGGAAATGTAAAATAAGTTTTTTTAAAAACAAACAAAGGCGAATGCAAATGCATCAATGCAAATATTTGTTGCGCATAACCAAATCCAAGAATCATGCACCGAGCCATTAGAAGAAATTAGGAGGCTGCTTAATCCGTTAATATTATAATTTTTCATATGCACCACAAAATTTGCAGGCGATGCCGAGAGTTTGGCGCATGCCATTGTGCGTGCGTGCGTTCGTAGCGGTTTACCCTATTACTATTACAAATTTGTTGTATTCGGCTAAAACCTCAAAACAGGCGAGCGGCCACATACCGTCTTGTCTACTTCCGACTATCATACTACGCTTGCGCTACCCGTCTAGGTCCTACTAAGGTTCTTCCACAATACATACAAAATTGGGAACAACTTTGACTATACTATTTCCTATCTCTAGCCACTACCCTCCCCAATTCTGATGAATGAACCGGCTCCGTACAGTTGTATCCCAAAGCTTCTCTTGAAGTTGACATCCCTGAAGACTGTCTGGTTATACTCTGCCTTGAGGAAGAAGGTGTTCTCGATCTGTATCTCCGACAGGATCCCACTGCTTTCCTTGATTCTGCCATCCCAGTAGTAGCTATCGTCTCACTGCAGGACGGTCGAGATTGGGTCGTGTTCTAGACTGTTAGCACCATCAGCAATATTTTCATTTCCACCCAACGAACAGAGTCGTCCTCGAGCTGAATAGTTGGGTTGGTCGGCCAAGAACCCTCAAAGAGAACGTGACTCCTTTCCATCACTACCAGCTCATCCACTACGGCTTTTCCTCTTTTTCTTCTTTTCTTCCCTTCTCTTCCTCCTCTTCTTCCCTTCCTCTTCCTCATTTCTTCCCTCTCGATTTCACCGGCGGCGGCGGCGACAGTGGCGATGTCGCCACCCTTCTCCCTCTCCCTCTGTTTTTTCTTCTTTTCCCCTCCTTCCTTTCTCCTCGACTTTTCTTCCCCCTTCCTTTCTCATGTTCTTCTCTGCTCCTCAGCGATGGTGGCGGCCACCGTGGCCTCTGCCACACCTCCTCTCTCTCAGCCCTCACCAACGAAAAAAAAGAAAGAAAAGGTAAAAGAAATCTATGGAACCCCTCTCTTACTCACGTTTTTGTTGACTTTGCCCAGAACCGGGCTTGCATGCTGTTAGAGCAGGCTCCGGCGAGTCCTCCGGTGACATGCAAGCCCCGATCTATAGATCTAGGGTTTGATATCTTTCTTAAACCCTTTTTCTGACCTGATTGTGTTGTTTGGGTTTGTTTGTTTTTCTGTTTAAGTTTGAGAATCGGCAGAGAGGAATAAGACCCGCCGCCAGCGATGCGGCCGGCGGCGAAGATGGAGAGACAGAGAGGTAGAGAAAAAAACCCTAGTAAAAAAACTCAGTGTTGTCTCTTTTGTTGATCTCTATTTTGTTGATAAGTTGCATAGGATGTTTGGTGTGTTTTGTTACTGAAATTGCAGCAGTAATCTAGGTGTTTTAAAAGTTTCTGTTTGAAAAACTTCAGCAACATTGTTTAGTCGAAAAACCTGTATTTTAACTCGATTATAGTACGAGTTTCATAGTTCTTTAGCTCCTTGGCGCGAAAATGATGAAGGATGGCTATGGGTTTCTTTGCTAGCGTATTTTCCAGCAACTTTTAGTTGATTTTGGAAGCTTATTTCATTGATTTGTTGGTTGCTTGTTCATAAAAATGGAACGTCCATTTGATTAGTTGTACTGAACATTGTATTCGAGGGTAGTTTGGGGGTGACTAAGCACAACAATGTGTATGTATGATAATATGTGAATGCTTTCCAATAGGGATGCTTGAACGATTACCTTTAATCTGAAGCTTTTATTGTTTTTGTCGTGTATCAGTTAGCGGCGCCTTTCGTTAGTGACGACAAAACCCCTTGGCGACAGAAGTTTCTGTACCTTTAGTTTTAGTGTCTTTGTTGTGTTTATTGTTATTTAGGATTTTATTGGTGGATTTGTGTATTGTATTAGATTCTTTTCTCTTTGGGGATTGGGAAAAGTTCTTGTTGTCCTCCTCTCCTCTTATTTCCTGATGTCTTTTTAAATAGAGAAATGGATGCCACCTCCCCTTATAACCAATCGAACCTGGCAATGTTTTCTGACAAAAATAAGAGATGGCAGCTCCTTAATAAATAATAGTAACGGGCCCAAAATTGGGTCCGAAACAGATCGAAAATTCGATGTAAAATAGAGCTACGAAACTAAATATTTGAGGACCCGGACAAAATTTGGTTACTACATCTTGTATCACACATTACAAAGAGAAATAGGCCTGAGGTCCTTCATGCGTTCTGGCTTGTCAATCTTCGGAAGAAGGATGATGTTCGTGGCTTGACTCCTCTCCGGGATTTGCAAATATGTTAGCCAGCTTTTTCAACCACTGATTATCGACGGCCCTACCAAGCTCCAGAACACTTGGTAAAAAGAGGGATGGAATCCATCAGGACCGGGTGCTTTCGTTGGTACCATCGAGAATAATGCCTGACGAAACTCCATGTCAGCCTATATTGCTTTCCTCCACCTTCATCCACGTGGAATTTACAATGGTAGTTTATTAGGGTACACGTAGAAGCGTGGGGCCACAAGACCGCCATACCCTCACTATGCCCTACCACCTCTATCGCAAAACATCCATCAAAACCAATAGCAACCCGGACTTCCTCCACATGTGCCGTCGTTGCCAAAGTTTCACTCAAGATTATGATTTCAGCTTTGTGTTGAAGGACCAAGTCCTTTAACACCCATATGGCATGTGGCAAACCTAGATCACGACAGTTCCAAGCCATTATAATCATACTCCGATGCCCTAAACATGCCAAGAAACCACACTCGTATCCTCGCCGGACCCGGCAGAGGACAATCCCACAAGACGGGGATGAGAAGCAAACCGTAGCAGCGAGGGGGGGGGGGATTTTAAATTATTCACTATTAGATTAGGTACAAAGATCTAAAACTTGAAATAAAAAGTATAAATACGTAAAATTACTATTTCATTAAGGTTTTCTATTCTATTTAACAACTTAACCACTAAAAAAACGTAGCCGCTACCCCGTCCCGACCAACAACCCTTTCGACACCACCTTAACTGCCAACGACTCTTTCGAGTGTGGCCATGAGCAGCGTGGTGATAGGCTACTCTCACTTCTCCAATTTGCTCGCCATGATTAACAAGTACGACATCACTAAATTTAACTACCCTGGACTCCTCACCTCCTTACATTACTAAATTCAACTAAGTTTGGCTTTTTGTTCCATGACTCCTCCAAGCACAATACTGCCAAGAAGTTCCTCCCATTTTCCTTCATTTTCTACCTTGCCATCTTCACCAACACCAATCAGCATGCTAATTTCTAAACCTTCATCGTCTTCAGATCTCTAACCCCACCCACTAATTAAAAAAACCTGCCACCACCGCCACTCGACCCCACCAAAACTATGACTTTACTTGCATCGTAACAGCTATCTACTTTGTTCATGTTTGGTACTTGTTAGTTCTTGCAAGTATTGATTGTTTTGTTTTGTAATTAATTTTTATTGGTGCTGTTTTTTGTAAATGATTGTGATTTAGTATCTTAGGTTTGTTAGAGGTGCCCAATTTCATTGATGTTTTTTTGAACGACTTTCATTGATGCTGGTACCCGTTATCAAGATTTGTTAGAGGTATTGACTTCCATTGATGTTGGTTTGGTACCCGTGATCAAGATTTGTTAGAGGTATTGACTTTCATTGATGTTGGTTTGGTACCCGTTATCAGTTGCATGTACGAATAAATACTAATGTGGTACCTAATACTGATTCGAGGTACTATTTCTTTGTGTATTATGAATTTAGAGGTATAGATTTTGATATTATGATATCGAGTTATACTTTAGATCAAGAAGTTTCAAGAAGAAAGAGACTTGGAAAAGTGGAAGATAAAAATAATTGGAATATATTTATTACTTAATTTAAGTAGTTGAAAGTAACTTTTTGAAATGACCTAAAAGTCCAACGAATCCATACCGTTAATTAGATTTTCATGTTTGTTTCAATTTTAGTAGAACCTATACGAATGGAAAAGATTAAGAGAAGATATACAAGTTAGAAACTTCAAAATCAATTTAAGGGAGTTATAGGAATTCCCAATAAAAAAGAATTCCTATCTATCCATTGCTGCAATTCTGTTATAGACACAAGCTACAACCGCATACGAGGCCATTTGCATCAGATTCTTCAATCCCTCCTCCCCGTAGACTTATAATGAAATCCTGGTCAAGGTTTATAACTCTTTGTTTTCTTTAGGAAAACTTGGTGGATGTCTATTGTTAACTAGCAATTTTGGAACATCTCCCGTTGTCCATTTAGTCGTGGTCCTCATATTTTTTTTCCTTACTTCCGTGACTACCTCTTCCATCCTAGTTTGGAGGAATGCATCGGTGAGATCTAAAGGTTTAAGCATCAATAATACCGGTTGAATTTCCTCATCCAAGCATTGATGAAACTTTGCACAAAGTAAAGTTCTATAAGATTTAGATTCAACTTAAGCATTCAAGACCTGAGATCTTCAAACCTCTCCTGATAGTCCAAAATTGAGCATATTTGCTTAAACTTTTTGAAACTACCACTACAAGAAAATGCATTTTTAACGGCACGTAGTTAATAGCATATTCAATACTATCGTTTGTTTAACAGCACATACAAAAAATTCACTGTTAAACTTGATATCGAACAGCGGGTAAAATACCACTGTTAATTTAATGGCAGATTTACGAATTTTAAAAATACTGTGAGACTATTCGAGAAATTCAATAATTCAAAATTTCACTCCCTTTTTCTTTCCCTCCTTCCCCAAATTTCAAACAACTTTTCCCTCCACTCTAAATTTTTAAAATCCTTTCCCTCCTCTATTTATTTTCCCTCCATTTCCTTCATTCTCCATTCTTCAAATTTTTTCTCCATTTTTTTTCTTTCAATAAAGATGAAAAAGAAAAGAAAGAATCAAAGAAGAAAAAAAGAAGAATCAAAAAAGAAACAAAGAAAAAAGAAGAACAAGAAGAACCGAAGTGTAACACTCCAAAACTCCCCTTTTTGGGGTTCGCGACGTCCCAAGAGAGTAAGGTCGCATACCTATAATGCAGAAGACAACCGGCTCTGATACCAAATCGTAACACACTAAAACTTACCATGCTTGAAATCATGTTGACTTTATAAAAAGCAGCAGAAACGTTACGGGGTGCTACGCTACTCATGACAATTATAAAAGTAAGACTAAACATTCTTGTCAATCTCTTCTCTTTGGGGTAGTAGAGGTAGTTTCGACCCCAACTGTCAAAACCCAGAGTAGCCACCTCCAAATCACACACATAGGCTACGAATTTATAAGCATACTTTATTTCAATGCACAACATAAGTCCACAAGACATATGACTAGTGAAAAATCACATACCCCACAAATACTAGTAGAGTTGCTAAATACGTTGCATCTATGGCCATTACACATTATAGGTCCACCTTGCACCGTTTAAATACGCATTATTTCACATGACTTATGCATATGGTGAAAATATGTAAAACAAAGAAAGGAGTTTAAAACCCATAAATAAACGGTGATGATTAAGACTCATTCTTCCTATTCTACCAAGACTCATTGCCACGGTCTCCCATCGACGAAGCCCTCCCTGACATGATGATCAGTTGTAGAAAGTGTGTATCGACGCCTCTTACTTTTGGTCTGAGGAAAAATAAGGGGGTCATTGCAAATCACCGAGTGAGGGTCTTTTGCCCTAAGTCAATCTAGGGTGCAGATAATCATGTAACAAATAACTCATCATGTAACACTCAAGGATTCCTATGACTCTAATAGTGTATTTCGTATTTTAATTGGGATCCCGGCACATGTATATTGGCCGACTCCATGGCATTTACATAGCATAGGCGGCACCCATTTAGGGTCGTGAACACGTAGCAGGAGGAATACCCATTACGGGCCATATACTCATAGAATAAATTGTAGCCATTAAGGGCCATATACTTGTAGAAAAGGTGTCATAAACACACACGTAGATCACCATCATACGAGCACTAATCTAGGTGATCAAACATTTACCAATTTATTTCCCCTAGAATAATTATCTAAGTGATTGCTTATTAAGTAAGATAAAGTCATATGTCATGCCAAGTATGTTAGCAAGACAACAAAACACACATCATTTTTTGTCCACTATAAGTCACAAATATAGTAAGCAAAATAAAATAAATGCATAGGGCCACTCTCCTAGCATGCATGCATATGGCAGGTAAAGTTAGAAATAGACATGTCGGCCGGATATGCAGGAGACCCTCACCAGAAATGCTTTTTGACAACTTCGATATTAACTGTCAAGGCAACCCCCCATTTTGAAAAAGCTCTATCTAATGCGTTTTAGTGTTTTTACTAACCTTACCATTTCATTTTTCACTCCAACCCCAACATCTTTACCTCTTTATTTATACTAAAAAGAAAGTTGGATGGGAGGGAAATCTGCCTGCCATCATCCCCATTTTTCCACAGCCACCTTCATTTTTTTCACAATCGTCTCCCATATTTTTCACAATATCTATCAGTCACTATTCACTTTACTATTTCCTGTTTTATTATCTTTGGTTGTCTCATTTATTCGTTAATTGGGAGAAGTTCACTCGAGTGGGGGTAGACATATGAGTGATAGAAAATTCTGATAAAAGTTTTATCGTGATGGGAAATATTCTCTTGTGGGTGACAACATAGCGAGCTTGCCGCTTTGGGATTTGGGAATACTTGAAAATCTATCGCAGATAGTATTTTTGTACTACTGATGGGAGATGTTACAACTCTTCCCCCCCTTAAAAAGATTTTTTCCTTCAAAATTTAGACTCTATTACCGACTTCTAGTCCCTGTTGTTCTGCCCTATTTGTTTCTGCTAGATATGCGTCCACCAGATCAGGCTACGTCTCTCACATACTCCCCTCAGTTTTCCACGTAGAAGATTCATTCTCGTGGTTCCTCCATATAATCTTCAACATAGGAATCTGTTTATTTCTTAAAACTCGAATTTGTGAATCTACAATCTGAACTGGCACCTCCTCATATGTAAAATATTCTTCTAATTCTACCTCATCAGGTTTAATCACATGGGTTGGTTCGATGTGATACTTCTTGAGCATACTCACATGAAATATGTTATGGAATTTATCCAGTTCTCTTGACAATGCTAAGGTGTAAGCAACAGGCTCTGCCTTACCTATAATGTCATAAGGTCTGATGTATTTTGGGGCTAGCTTTCATTTCTTTCCAAACTTCATCACAGCCTTCTAAGGAGATACTTTAAGGGAAACCTTTTCACCAACCTCATAATTTACTTCCTTAGCTTGACGGTTTGCATACTACTTTTGACGATCATGAGCCACTCTGAGTGTTTCCCGTATCACCTTTACCTTATTAGAAGTTTCCTCAACCAACTATGGTCTGATCATCAGTCTTTCTCCTTCTGCGTCCCAACATAACGGAGTCCTGCACTTTCGCCCATATAATGCCTCATACGGAGCGGTACCCAGGCTACTATGGTAGGAGTTGTTATAAGCAAATTCCAGAAGAGGTAATAGCCTTGTCCATGGTGTTTCTAACTCATTTACACACGTTCATAGCACCTCCTCGAGAATAAATATAGTCCTCTCCGATTGCCCATCAATCTGCGGATGATAAGCTGTAGAGAAGTTCAGCCTTGTTCCTAATGCTTGATGCAACCTTTGCTAGAAATATGATGTGAAGCTGGGGTCTCGATCCGACACAATTGAGAGTGGAACCCCACAAACTCGTACTATGTTCTCGACATATAGCATTGCTAACACACCATTGTTGGGCTTCCATCTAATTGGGATGAAGTGAGCTACCTTACTCATTCTTTCCACAATTATGGATACTGCATCTTTTCCTTCTTTCGTAGGAGGTAAACTGCTCACAAAACTCGTAGTTATATGCTCAAACTTCCATTCTGGGATAGGCAATAAATGCAGTTTACATGTTTAGCCACCTCTCTCTTCATTCATGGCCACTAGAAATGTGGTATAATCGTGTGGTACATCTTTGTCGCCCTGGATGCATGGCATAACTGAAGAATATGCCTCGTCCAATATCTCTTTCTATAGGTTATCCACATCTGGGACACACACTCGTCCTTTCATCTTTAGCAAGCCATCAGATATCTCAAAATGGCTTTTCTCCCCCTTTTCTACCTTGTTCATGATCTTTTGAAGCTTGAGGTCTTCTCTTTGTCTTTTTTGTATTTGATCATGAAGTAAGGGCCTAATAGTTAATCGAGCCATCAACGTTGCCATCTCATCAACTTTCATGTCCACTCTTAAGGCTCGAAGATCTACCAAATCTGGAAGTCGCTCCTTTCTACTTAATGCATATGTTATCACATCAGCTTTTCCAGGATGGTATTCCATAGTGAAATTGTAGTTTGTCAATAACTCAATCTACCTCCATTGCCGATTATTTAATTCTCTATTCTCTCTGGTCCATAAGATATTTCAAACTCTTATGATCTGTTTTAATCTTGAATGTCTCACCATAAAGGTAGTGACGCCATATCTTCAAAGCAAAAACCATTGTCGCTAATTTCAGATCATGAGTAGGATAATTCACCTCGTGTGGTCGTAATTGTCTTGCTTCATAGGTGATTACCTTCATATCCTACATTAGTACACAACCCAACCCCTATAAGACACATCACTATACACAACGTATTCTCCTTCGGGGTTGGTAAGATGAGTACTGGCGTGGTAGTGAGTCTAGTCTTCAGCTCTTCGAAACATGATTCACACGCCTCGTTCCATTTATAGGTAGTGTCCTTTCTCAATAGCTTTGGCAATGGTGCAGCAATCTTTGAGAATCCTTCCACAAACTTTCGGTAATAACTTGTCATGCCAAGGAAGCAGCGTAACTCAGATACATTAGTGGGTGGCTTCCACTTAACCACAGCTTCAATTTATCTTGGGACAACCTCAATCTTTGAGAATCCTACCACAAACCTTCGGTAATAACCTATCATGCCAAGGAAGTAGCGTAACTCAGATACATCAGTGGGTGGCTTCCACTTAACCACAACTTCAATTTTCCTTGGGACAACCTCAATTCCCCTTCCAGATATTAAGTGTCTCGGGAATAGAACTTCCTTTAACCAAAATGCACATTTTGAAAACTTGGCATATAACATTTTCTCCCATAGAATACTCAAGACAATTCTAAGATATTCAGTATGCTCCTTCTCATTCTTTGAGTATACCAGAATGTCGTCAATGAATACTATGAAGAATTTATCAAGGAATTCGTGGAACACCTTGTTCATAAGTGCCATAAATGCATCTGGTGCGTTCGTCAACCCAAATGGCATCACCAAGTACTAATAGTGTCCATAGTGAGTATGAAAGGCGGTCTTAGGGATAGCCGACTCGGCGACCCTCAACTGATGATAGCCACTCCTTAGATCAATCTTTGAAACATACTTATGCACCCTGGAGCTGATCGAATAAGTCATCAATCCTTGGGAAAGGGTATCGGTTCTTAACTGTTGGTTGGTTCAATCGGCAGTAATCTATACACATCCTCATTGTTCCATCCTTCTTTTTCACGAGTAATACCGGTGCACCCCAAGGCGAGACGATCGGCCATATGAATCCTTTGTCCAAAAACTCTTGTATCTGCTTATTCAACTCCTCCAATTCTACTGGTGCCATTCGATAAGGTTCTATCAAAATAGGTGCAGTTCCTGACACCAACACGATGTCAAACTTGACCTCTCTCTTAAGAGGGAGTCCTAGAAATTCTTCTAGAAACACATCAAAAAACTCCTTGACCACAACCACTTATTCAATTTCTCAATCATCTCCATTGTCACATGTGCAAGGTAGGCTTTACATCCACCACGAATAAGCTTGAAAGCTTGCACAGGAGACAAGAATGGAGATCATTTTTGTTCCTTTCTCTGGATACCCCTAAACACAACTTCCCCTATTTCTGGAGTACTAAACCTAACTCCCTTCTTCTTACAAACCAACACTGCCCCATGTTATGATAGCCAGTCCATTCTTAAAATAATATCAAATTCATCAAAGGGTAATAAGATCAAGTTTTCATGCAGGTGAACTCCCTCAACATTTATGGGGACATTTCTCATAACCGAATTTGCAACTAAGATTTTCCCACTAGAGTCCTAACCCCAAAGCTATACCCCAACTCTTCAGATTCTACTTTCAAGATTAATGCAGATTGGCAAGAAATGAAGGAATGCATAGAACCAGTATCAAACAAGGCATATAAGATACATCCAATTATGGAGACTTTACCGGTAACAGTGCCAGGTGCCAACTCCGCCTCCTCACGTGTCATAGCATAAACACGACCTTAGTATGTCCTCTTATCTATGCATCTCTGGTGGTTTGGGAACGACCACCTAAGGGTTGTGTGTTGGCTCCTATGCCTAGACCTCCGTGAGAACCTCTACTTCACTGGAAACCACCCCCACGGCCTCCTCTAAATCCACTCCCATATGGACCTTGGTTACTCTGTTTAACAGAGATCTCAGATGGTGCTTGACCACGCATTAATGGGCAGTTACTAACCCGATATCCTAATTCACTGCACCTAAAGCATCCTCGTGACACCATTCTGCATACTCCAAAATGTTTCCGCCCACGGTGTTGAAAAATTGAATTTATATAGGTGTGGAACTTATTTGTTGACGCGGCACCTTCGGCACCGGTCTCTGATATGGTATCACACTCAATCCCTTTTTCATCATTGATCCCTCACCAGAGTGACTCGGTGTTTGATTCACTACCTTCCTCTCCCTATCTTCACTCTTTTCCTTCCATTCTGCCTTTCCCAGGTCATCCAATTGTTCTGCTCTCAGAGCTGCCTGTTTGATGGTCGTTATGCTAGTCATGTCAAAACTTAATATCCCCTTCTGAATGCTTGTTCCAAGTCCTGCCAGGAACCGTTTCTTCTTCATTGCCTCACGATTAGCCGAGATAGTAGGATACCACATTGATAGCCGAGTGAACTTAAAGTAATAATCCATTACGGTAAGGTTTTCTTGCTTTAGGGACATAAACTCCAACTCCTTGTCCTCCTTCCACTGGTAGGGAATGAACTAACTTCAAATCTCCTTTTGAACTCTTCTCAACCAAACCAGAAGGGATACTCCTCATCAATTTTCATAGCTCCCCACCATTACCTAGCTTGGCCACGAAACAAGAAGATCGAGCATCGAAGCTGATCATCCGGTGTAACCCTTAGATGGCCAAACACTTCTTTCAGATCGCAAAGCCAGTTAACGGTGAATTGAGGATTTGTACATTCCCCGTCAAAAGTCACTCCGCCTAAGTCTTGCATCTTTTTATAATCTAACATAGCTGGTGGAGGGTTAACTGGAACAGTTCTACTAACCACACCAGTGCACACTACAAGAAGAATGGTCTTTTTAATGATCCTCTTTCAAAACCTGTGATAATCGAAAATCTATTTCCCTTTAAAACAATTTTCACAAGCTCTTTCAATACTTTCAAATCATGATGAACGTATGCAACTATCAAATGCACAACACAACACTCGATCGCCTAGTGCAAGTACGGGTATGGAAAACCTCCCCTTTTTCGGGTTCGCGACGTCCCAAGAGAGTAAGGTCGCATACCTATAATGTAGAAGACAACCGGCTCTGATACCAAATTGTAGCACCCCAAAACTTACCATGCTTGAAATCATGTTGAATTTATAAAAAAAATAGCAGAAACGTTACGGGGTGCTATGCTATTCATGACAATTATAAAAGTAAGACTAAACATTCTTGTCAATCTCTTCTCTTTGGGGTAGTAGAGTTAGTTTCGACCCTAACTGTCAGAAACCCAGAGTAACCCACCTCCAAATCATGCACATAGGCTACGAAATCATAAGCATACTTTATTTCAATGCACAACATAAGTCCACAAGACACAGGACTGGTGAAAAATCTCATACACCACAAATACTAGTAGAGTTGCAAAATAGGTTGCCTCTATGGCCATTACACATTATAGGTCCACCTTGCACCCTTTAAATACGCATTATGTCACATGACTTATGAATATGGTGAAAATATGTAAAACAAAGAAAGGAGTTTAAAACCCATAAATAAATTGTGAGGATCAAGACTCATTCTTCCTACTCTACCTAGAATCATCACCACGGTCTCCCATCGATAAAGCCCTCCTTGACAGAGTGTACCGGCGCCTCTTACTGTTGGTTTGAGGAAAATAAGGGGGTTAGTGCAAATCACTGAGTGAGGGTCTTTTGCCCTAAGTGAATCTAGGATGCAGATAATCGTGTAACAAATAACTCATCATGTAACACACAAGGCTTCCTATGACTCTAATAATTTATTTTGTATTTTAATTGGGATTCAGACACATGTATGCTGGACGACTCCCGGGCATTCACGTAGCAGAGGCGAGACCTATTCAGGGGTGTAAACACGTAGCAGATGGAATACCCATTATGGGCCATATACTTGTAGAATAAATCATACCCACTTAGGGCTATATACTCGTAGCAGAAGTGCAATAAGCACACACGTAGATCGCCAGCATACGGGCACTAATCTAGGTGATCAAACATTTACCCATTTATTTCCCCTAGAATAATTATCTAAGTGATTGCTTATTAAGTAAGATAAGGTCATATATCATGCCAAGGATGATAGCAAAACAACAAAACACATATAATTTATGTCCACTCTAAGTCACAAATACAGTAAGCAAAATAAAATAAATGCATAGGGCCACACTCCTAGCATGCATGCATATGGCAGGTAAAGCTAGAAATAGACACGTAAAGGAACTTCTAATCCGGCCGGATATGCAGGAGACCCTCACCAGAAATGCTTTTTGATAACTTCGATATTAAATCTCAAGGCAACCCCCAATTCTGAAAATGCTCTATCTAATGTGTTTTAGTATTTGTACTAACCTTACCATTTCTTTTTGCACTTCAACCCAACGTCTCTGCCTCCTTATTTATACTGAGAGGAAAGGTGAAGGGGAGGAAAATCCGCCTGCCATCATCCCCATTTTCCACAGCCGCCTTCATTTGTTCTACAGCCGTCTCACATTTTTTTCACAACACCTATCAGTCACTATTCAGGTTACTATTTCCTTTTCCATTATCTTTGCTTGTTTCATTTATTCGTTAATTGGGAGAGGTTCACTCGAGTGGGGGTAGATAGATGAGTGATAAAAATCCCGATAAAAGTTTTATCGTGAGGGACAATATTATGTTGCGGGTGACAACATAGCGAGGTTACCGCTTCGGGATTTGGGAATACTTGAAAATCACTATTCTGGTTTGCCAGTATTTTAGTACTACTGATGTGAAATGTTACACGAAGAAGAATCAAAGAAAAAGAATAAGAAAAATCAAAGAATAAGAAAAAACAGAAGAATTAAAGAAGAAGAAGAAGAATCGAATAAAAAGAAGAAGAAGAAGAAGAAAATGACTGGAAAACGAAGAACGATGAATGAAGAATGTCGGTTTAACTGTGGATTTTATCCGTTGTTAGCTTTAACGGAGGATAAAATCCGTTGTTAGCTTTAACAATAGATAAAATCCAATTTTAGGTTAACAGCGGGTAAAAATTCGTCGTTAGCTTATTTACCAATCCGTCATTAGGATCTAATAGCGGATTGTCTGCTGTTAAAATAGATAAAAAAACCCATCATTAAACATGTCGTTTCTTGTAGTATACCCACCACGTTGACACATGAAGGATCTCCAAACCTCCTTAAAAGCTCCTCTGATAGATCATCCCACTGTGGATTCTGCCTTTCCACTGACCACCCTTGATACCATATATTGGCACGTCCTTTCAAGAAGAGTAACGCCGTCTCAACCTGCTGTATCGGGGGAATCAGGTGTATGGTAAAGAGCTTGGAGCACTTTTTGACCCAGGAAGCAAGGTTTGTGCCTGAGAAGTATGGAAAATGGAGTTTGGGAAGGTGAGCCGTCAGTTGGTTAGGTCTCTGAAATATCCCTCAACGTTCTCCATAAGGTGGATCTTCAGGTAGTCTCTCCAGGAAGCGTTGGAACATCTGCTCTAACCTCGGGTTGGAGGTCAAAAGTGTAGCATTGCTTGTTTACAAAGCTCCCAAAGCGGTCTACGGTGGCGGTGAGATTCGTGTGATTGGCTTGTGATTCTGCTCTCAAAGCCTCCAATTGCTCCTCTAAGGCTGTGATTCGGCTTTCTTGGTTTTCAGCCATGTTGGTTGCTAAAACGTGACTCTGAATACTATTGTAACGTCCCTGGGCTAGGGTTTCGGTGACCAGAAGAAAAAGAGAGTAAGATGAGAAGAGAAGAGATTGAGGAAAAGGGGGAGAAATTGAATTAAGCAAAAGCTTCGTTTAATTCATTAATTGTCTTCAGCCATTCAGCAGCTCGGCTGAAATATTGTTGCAGAATGCACTATCTCTGCATAATAAAAAATGACAAAAATGGTTAACAGCTGCCTCCCAGACAAATTAAAATCTGGCCACTACAAAATTAAAAACTGATTATTTGGTCCAAACCACTAATTAACAATCGCCTCTAGCAAGACATGTTAAATTCCAATTAACCAAGTCCAACACTTAATAGTTCTTATGCGGACTTGGACCGAATGACATAAATTCTTGGACTAATATTATAGGAAGGCCCAACTTATTCAAAAATACCAAAACTGGCACAACCTATTGGAAAATGCTTTTTGTGTCACCGAATTCAAATCTCAGTTATCACCGTCAAACTCTGTTTGCTGAGGTGGACACGAAAGCTAACGTGG
Source organism: Linum usitatissimum (assembly GCA_030674075.2). Lineage (NCBI taxonomy): Eukaryota > Viridiplantae > Streptophyta > Magnoliopsida > Malpighiales > Linaceae > Linum > Linum usitatissimum. Next base: position 2,975,327 of record JAUJYP020000780.1, read on the forward strand.
AGACTGAAAAAATACAAAATACACACATGGGATTAAAATATAAATTATAGTTACAATTAAAAAAAAATGTAAAAAGAAAGATTATCTCTTCATCTCCTCCATCCACCTCCTCCCATCCCCGACTCCTCTCACCCACCTCCCCTTTTTTCCTCCTCTAATCTCACCTCCCTTTCCATTTCAACATCCATGCGAGAAGATTGAGAGGATATACTGGACTGTACTTGCCATCGAAATCATGACCCTCAACCCTGATTATTACGTTTCTCTCATCATCCCACTTCCTTCTTCTGATTCTTCTTCACAGGCCGATCAGAATCTGCAACCAACGGCGGTTCAGTTCACTCAAGTTAAACCTACTCATACTCTGGCTCTTGGGCATGCCACCGCCTTGTTCCTACTCAAGGTAAATATTCAAATTGAAGTTTGTTGCTTTTCTAGGTTTTTACCTGATTCTGATTAGCATGCCAATCCTTTTCTCCATCTTAATCAATTTTGTAGGCCCTTCCATTTCTCTAACCCAATCGGCCAATCCTTTTCTCTCATCCTGATTCTTGTTAGCAGTTCGATCTAGCATATGTCGGCTGGCGTCTAACATTCACTTCAACCCAACATCCTCGACCCCGTCCATTGTTGGTGATGTCTTCACCATTGCAGCAAAGCCATTACCTTTGAGATATTCATTCGCTTGGTTATATTTACCTCTAATAAGATTAGTGTATAAGTAAGATTTTATTCTATATTTTTCTTATGAATCCTTATTTTTCTTCTCTAGATCTTAATTCTTATTTATTTCAGATCTAGAACTCTTGTTTCGAGACTTATTAAAAATGTTAAATTTGACCGTTAAGTTGACTGCCCAATACAACGTTAATCATCTTCAATTAAAATTGACTGAAATTGTATACTATAAAAAGCATTTTCAATAAATGGTTCCATTTTTTGTATTTTTTGAATAGATTAAACCTTCCTGAAATATTAATTCTAAGTTCTGATGTCACAGATTTACCCAATATCCACCAAATGATAAATTCATTTATAATTATTTACCCGTTAAGGATAAAAAACAAATAGAATCAGAGCGTTAAAATAACGGGTAAAGGGTGTCTCCCATATCCGATCGATTGCCAAGCTGAAGCCTACCACAGATACGTTTATTATTAACTTCACGTTTTGCTTACCACTTAAAAACACATGAAAGATCAGATGTATTGGAGGGTTTAAAAAGAGGGTCACTAAACGACGCCCTGGAATTCAAATAAAACGACACCCAACATTCGTTATGGACTTAAACGTCCATTTCGTAAAAATGAAAAAAGTACTATTTCGATCCAAAAAACTCTTATTTATTATGTTTTAGTATGTTTTTGTTTGTCGAAAACACTCTCGACGAACAACGAATCAAAATTCGAAAGGTACAAAATTCAGTATTGAATCTGAAAAAAAAATATCAAACGGACGAACCGGACGGATCCGTCTGGCTGGTCTGACCAGAAGGATCCGTCCGGTTCGTCCGTTTGGTTAATTTTTTTTTTATTAAATTTTATAATTTTATAAGTTTTGTTGTTAATTGTATTAGGGTTTAGAGTTTAGGGTTTAGATTTCAGTGTTTTGTGTTTAAGATTTATAATTTAGCATTTAGGGTTTAGGGTTTAGGGTTTAAGGTTTAAATTTTAAAATTTGTTAACATTTTGTTTAGGGTTTAGGGTTTAGGGTTTAAATCTTAAAATTTTTATCATTTTTTTTAGGGTTTAGGGTTTAGGGTTTAGGAATTAGGGTTTAAATCTTAAAATTTTTATAATTTTTTTAGGGTTTAGGGTTTAGGGTTTAGGGATTAGGGTTTAAATTTTATAATTTTTATAATTTTTTTTAGGATTTAGGATTTAGGGTTTAGGAATTAGGGTTTAAATTTTATAATTTTTATAATTTTTTTAGGGTTTAGGGTTTAGTGTTTAAGGTTTAAATTTTAAAATTTATTAACATTTTGTTTAGGGTTTAGGGTTTAGATTTTAGTGTTTTGTGTTTAAGATTTATAATTTAGCGTTTAGGGTTTAGGGTTTAGGGTTTAAGGTTTAAATTTTTTAATTTGTTAACATTTTGTTTAGGGTTTAGGGTTTAGGGTTTAAATTTTAAAATTTGTATAATTTTTTTAGGGTTTAGGGTTTAGGGTTTAGGTTTAAAAAATTTTAACATTTTGTTTAGGGTTTAGAGTTTTGTCTTTTGTTTTTAGGGTTTAGGTTTTATTGGTTAGGGTATAAGTTTTAGTGGTTTAGGGTTTAGGCTCAATAGTGCATAATATCATAAGTGCATCATATCGAAAGTGTATAATATTATAAGTGCATCATATCGAAAGTGCATAATGTCCCAAATCTGAAATCAAAACTACATAGGTCTAAAAACAAAAGTACATAAGTCTCATTGCACAACATGGAAAGAAATGATAACATATCACAGAAACAAAGTCTAACGGTACGGTCTCTAGTGTCGGAAGTCCACGTACATGCCAGCAACACTGCATCTCAGATACTCGACCGCCTCTAGGTACTCAGCATCAGACTCGTACTCCTGTCTCATCGTCCCAGTAAGGAATGGATGCATATGATCCAACACCCTGTAAACTAGCTGCAATGTTGAAAATGATACAAGTTAGCTATCGGTATCCGACTCTGACCCTAAACCCTAAACCCTAAAGAAAACGAATATATACTTACCATATCTGTCGGCGCCGCTACACCAGTAGGGATGGGTCTGAGGATGCGCGGGTGGGTGTGGCGCCGATACCAGTACATGTATCGGGGGTCGACCTCGGTCACATCCTCTGCACGCCTAGACAAAGTCTGAAATGGCATCAGCCTGGACCAGTCCTCGTCCCTTCACGCTCTATCTGCGGTGTCAGCCCACTCAACTGTGTACATGTTGGGCTCAGCAGCCCTGTATGCCCTGGAAGGCAACGGGATAAGGCCCGGAATCATCTGCGGGTAGCCGTACCGTCTAACGACACGCGTCGGGTCATAATACTCTGCCGTCGGACCGAAACGAATGACCCCACGGAACGTCGAATCGGGAACCTCCACCACGGGGCGTGCCCCAAATGGCATCCAAATCACATCATCGGCTGTCATATCATCCAACAGACGCCGGTAGTACTCCAGACGACGATGCAAGAAGTCGTATGATCGGTCCGGCTGCTCGATACTGCTCCACCGCCCAACCAACGCCTCGGTATCACCCCGCTGTCGAGCCACTACTCTAGCAGCACGAGTACTAGGGAAGTACTCGTGAATCCAGGACTGAAGTAGGGACACGCTCCCCGCCATCCCCTTACACTTAGCCCTGCTCGCCTTACCCAGCTCGTGGTACAACCATGCTAGAGCCTCTGTCCCCGAAGCGTATCTCGAAACAGTGGACACGCCCCCAATAAAATACTCCCAAAGCACCAGACGTGTATGATCGGCGGTCTTATCAGTGAACAGAGTCGACCCCAGCAGACAAAACATGAAGACCCTGTATGCATCCTCATCCACTAAACTGCTCGCCAGTGCCAACATCGACTTCTCACGCATGGCAGCACCCTTCAGCCAAGGGTATCGTGCATCACCACCTATAGCGGCTCCAACTGGCAGCTTCAAATCCTCGGGTCGGATACCTAGGGCTCTAGCTACATCGAACTGCAGATCATGACTGGATCGAGGAACGTGAAGTGGACGTCCATGTACTGGTATACGGAGAATATGCCACACATCATGAAGTGTGATGGTCATCTCTCCGAAGGGCATGTGGAACGTGTTAGTATCCGGCTGCCACCTCTCTACAAAAGCGTGGATCAGTGCCTCGTCCAACTGATAAGTCATCCCGAGATGACCCAAATGGAGAAGTCCCGAGGTGGACATCATCATCTCCAGATCCGGTGTCTGTGTCTGGAATCTCATCACATGCCTGAGATGATCCCGTCGGGGGTAGAACCTAAAATCTCGGATATTACGGTAGTCCGCACCGAGCTCCCACAGATAATGCGCAATGTGACCCCCGAAACTAGGAATCACACTGGTCGCAATCGGCCCTCCATCCTCTATCCCCAACTCCAGCTGCCAAGTGCGGGAAAGGTTTCCCCCAGCCCTAGTAGTGTGGACCTCCTCATCCCTCTAGGCACCGTGTGTACTAGTGGCGGGAGCAAAACTAGCATCTCTCCCAGCTGCAGCTCCAACGCTCACTGAAGCGTGAGACGAACCAGTGGAAGCCCTAAATGGTGGAGGCCGAAAGGTATCGGACTCGTATTCACCAAATAACTCCTCCTCGTCGTCATCTGGTATAAACCTCCGCCGTGAAGTCAGAAAGGGGGGAACTCTAACAGGCCTAGCAGGGGATGGAGGTCTATCCTGACATACGGGAATCCTAATCGGGGGAAAAGGCTCGGGGGTCTCGTAGATCTTCTGTTTTTTCTTCTTCTTATCTGCTTCTCTCCTATTAGAAGCAGTAATCGCCCGCTCGGCAAGTCGGTTCATAGTTTCCAACGACTTGCCCTTCCCACGCATTTTCTGAATTCCATCAGTCTCTTCTTCGACAGGGTCGGTGCTATCTTGCCGTTTACCTCCGCCTTTTGTCTTCGCCATTTTATTCAAAAACTATAATAAACGGAATTATCTAATTAATCACATACTTATAAAAAATCTAATCAATTAAATTAAGACTAATTATGAAAGTTCATCTAAACCCTAAACCCTAAAACCCTAAATTCACGTAAACCCTAAACCCTAAACTATATTCATCTAAACCCTAAAAATCTAAATTCATCTAAACCCTAAACCCTAAACCCTAAACTAAATTCATCTAAACCCTAAACTAAATTCATCTAAAACCTAAACCCTAAACTAAGTTCATCTAAACCCTAAACCCTAAAACCCTAAATTCACGTAAACCCTAAACCCTAAACTAAGTTCATCTAAACCCTAAACTAAATTCATAAATTCATCTAAACCCTAAATCCTAAATTAAATTCATCTAAACCCTAAATCCTAAATTAAATTCATCTAAACCCTAACCCTAAACCGAATTCAACTAAACCCTAAATTAAATCAAAGTGAATCTAAATTAATCATAATAAAATAATTAAAAAAAAATTAAGGAACCAGACGGACCCGCCGTCCGTCTGGTTCTATATATATACATTAAAAAAAAATTAAGGGCAGACGGACCCGCCGTCCGTCTGGCCCTAATTTTTTTTAAAAAAAAAATCAATTAACAAGCTGAAATTAGGGTTACCTTTTCCGAAAGTCGTCGATCTTCGTTCGGAACTTCGATTTCTCGTTGAATCTTCGAGTTAGGATCTTCAACTTCTTCAACTTTTGTGTTTTAGATTGAATATGTTTGTTTAAGATTGAACTTCTTATAAATTTACGAAAGGTCAATTTAGTAATTTATCATTTTAGGGCGTTGTCTAATTCGAAAACTAGGGCGTCGTTTAGGGATTCAGTTTAAAAATATAAAAGTGTGACGTGTCAAGAGATCGTTTCCCACCACGTACAAATAAATAAACCAATGCCTCAAATAAAGTCTCTGCCTAACATTCCCATGTCTTTTCTCCTACTTCCTCTCCCACTGCACATGTTCTTCTTCTGCAGTCTCTCCGACTAAAAAGTCTCTGTTAGAACTACACTTCCCTTCAGCAATGATGGCAGCTGAGCTGCCTCGGCTCCCGGTGACGCCTCTTCCCAAGTTCTGCCACGGCCAAAGTCAGAGGTTCCGGGTTGACCTCGTTGGCTTCAATGCTCAGCTGTCCAAACGACGCCACTTCCTCTTCCGCCGACAGCGCGTATTACCCAATTTCTCTGTTTCCAACTCTCTCCAGACTACGCGTGAACTTCAGGATTCTCCCATTGAAGCTCCCGAGCGCTTCAGGGACTCCCCCCTCCTACTCGATGTGAGCGGAATGATGTGCGGCGCGTGCGTTTCCCGCGTCAAATCGGTTATCTCCTCCGACGGTCGAGTCGAATCCGTCGTGGTCAATATGCTGACGGAGACGACTGCTGTTAAGTTGAGGCCCGAGGCTGTGGAGAGCGAGACGCCGGTGAATGCGCCGATAGTTTGGCTCAGAGGCTTACTGATTGCTGATTCGAGTCCAAGAGGAGGATCTCCGGGATGGGAGTGGCCGGAAATGTGAAGAAGTGGAAGGAGATGGTGGAGAAGAAAGAAGAGATGTTGATTAACAGTAGGAACCGTGTGGTTTTCGCATGGACTTTGGTGGCTCTGTGTTGTGGATCGCATGGTTCGCACATCTTGCATTCATATGGCATCCATCTCGCCCACGGTAATGCAAAAACTTAATCTAGCTCTGCAAGCCATTAACAATGAAGCCTGACTATTTTAGATTCGTTAACGAACTACTGATTTTTCTTTTCTTTTGCTTTCAGCCGTTGAGATCCCCTTATATTACCTGAATGTGATGAGAAAGTTAGATGTACTATATGCTAAACTTGGAGTTGTCTGGCGTTTGGTGTAGGCTCATTTTTCGACTTCCTTCATAATTCCTACGTGAAGGGTGGTTTGGCTACTGGAGCTCTTTTGGGACCTGGGAGAGGTTTGTTCTATAGCCTATTAGCTTGGGGGGCAAGTTTTAGTTTTGCAGTGAGCTAAAGCTTTAGGCCGTTCACTCTTTCCAATTACATCTGTATCTACGTTGTCATTCACGGATCATATGCTGAATCAGTAAATTTGTTGCCAAGTCTTACATTAGCGCTAGCTCTAATCTTTTGCTCTTCCGACTATAATTTAACGTAAAATACTTTGCAGACCTACTCTTTGATGGCTTACTGGCCTTTAAGAAGGGATCGCCAAATATGAACTCGCTTGTTGGATTTGGATCCATAGCTGCATTTCTCATTAGTGCCGTAAGAACCTAACCAATTTTAGATTACGCTTTGGCCACGAGGTAGAGTAGTTCAATATAATTGAATGCTATATTAACAAAACATCTTTTGCAGGTCTCTCTTCTCAACCCTGGTCTCCAATGGGATGCATCCTTCTTTGATGAACCGGTGACTTAATTGAGTTTTTTCATCATTTTTTGTCTATTCAAAATGCTTATTAATTCTTAGGTTTCACACTTCTTTCAATTTTTTAATTACTTGTTCAGTATTTCGACAAGACATCCTATATTATTTAGAAGAATCTCATACAATGCTGATGATTTGAATTTATCAATGTTTCTCATGGATGGCTCCCTTTTTAGCATGCAGGTCATGCTTCTTGGTTTTGTGCTGCTTGGGCGTTCTCTTGAGGAAAGAGCTAGGATTAGGGCATCTAGTGATATGAACGAACTTCTCGTATGTCAAAATACTTTTCATCTTGTCAATACTAACTACAAATTGAATTAAGCGGAGGTTGTATTGATAAAATTGTCCCTGCTGTCTACACCCAGTTGGTATTAGCCGAATCATCAGTTGACTATTTGGTCATGTTGAAGACACATATATTGTTATCCTCAAATTGGTCTTCCCAGTATAACCTTCAGTCCTTTCTGAACAATGCTTCAAGTTTCTTATTAACGACCTAAGTATTTTGCAGTCACTAGTATCTACTCAATCGCGACTTGTAGTGACTTTGTCAGATAACAATTCGCCTGCTGATACTGTTCTTGGATCTGATGCCATATGTGCTGAGGTTCCAACGGATGATGTTCGTGTTGGAGACACAATACTGGTCCTTCCTGGAGAAACAATTCCAGTAGATGTATGTATGCGCTTCAAACTATGAGAATCTTTCTTATGAATGCACACATTTTTTCTATTGTGGCTAATGACTCAATCTATGTCTATGGTATCTCAGTCACACCCTTGAAGTTTTGGAGGTTCAAATGCAGGATCATCTAGTTTCTTTGTACAATATAAGTCTGTTCTTCGCTCTGGGATTTAAACTTGATATTTCTGCTACTATGTGCATAATGGATCTATGGCAACAGTTTTGGTGCTGAGTATTTCTTGATATTTCGGCTTCTTAAACTCGCCAGAACTCTCATTCATACTTGTGTGGACTTGCTAAATCTCTTAATGTGATGCTCAGGAAGGTTGTGGAAACAATTGTATGAAAAGCCGACTAAGTTGTGACAGAAAATCAACTGCTTTGTTGGACTTACATTAAGAGTTGAAACTTAAAGGAACCCTCAAGTGCCTATTATTAGCAAATATCCACGTTTTGTGCAGGAATTAGCAGCTAACATCTAAGTTTACTGGACAGGGGAAAGTAGTCGCAGGCAGAAGTGTGGTAGATGAATCCATGCTGACAGGTGAATCGCTGCCCGTGTTGAAGGAAAAAGGCCTCAAAGTTTCAGCTGGAACAGTAAATTGGGTAGGAATATTTCCTTGTTCTATTTAATTGGTATGATGACTTAATTGCCTGATCCGGGACTTACGACTTAGTTCTCTGGGAATGATATGAAAGCTCTCTTCAACATAAACAGGTTCATGATTAATTAATTGTACCCATGAAGACTTAAATGTCTTGTTCACATTATTTTTAAGTCTGAAATTCCTGCATGATGATGATGATAGTTACCAACTATTTCAGGATGGTCCCTTGAGGATTGAGGCCTCATCTACTGGCTCAAACTCTACGATATCAAGGATTGTTAGCATGGTAAGTGCTATTTGTTCACAAGGAGTTTTTGTGGAATTATATAGGCATTAATGTCAGCTGGAAGTCGACGAAGTCCAGAAAAAGTATATCGTAGCATGTTGGGAGTAAATATGGTCAGATGGGGGAAAAAACTCTGCAGTATATTAAATATGACATCTTCATCACTCTTTGTTATCAAGGTTGAAACAGGAGGAGCTGAGCTGGCCATTGAATAGTTAGTAATTGAACCATTTAAAGCCATAGATGAGTGGCTCCTCCAATAATTAATGCTCACTGAAGCAAATTCTAACTAGCCAATTGATGGCTCATCACCTGGTCCAGGAATTTCATTAAGCAGCATATCAGGGAAAGTATGTGGTCCGGTGTAGTGTAGTACCTGAATGGCAATGCAATGTAATGAAGAAATAATTAACTAACTCTTAATGAGAACCAAAATTCTTGTAGTTTCTTTAACCAGTACATCCTTGCAATCTTTCCACTTTCCTGACACTTATTTTGGTTTCCAGGTTGAAGATGCTCAAGGCCGTGAAGCACCTGTACAAAGACTGGCAGATGCTATAGCTGGGCCATTTGTGTACAGCATAATGACAATATCAGCAGCAACTTTTTCTTTTTGGCAAGCATTGATACGTTCCCTGCTATAGTTCTTACTGTGATGTGAATCGAAGAAGAATAAGGAGACGAGAACATGAAAGAAAATACTAGGATATTGGTTCTCATTATGAGTCAGTTCATTCTTTCTTCTTAATTATATTTCATTGCCATTCAGGTACTACATCGGATCACATATGTTTCCTGATGTGCTGCTTAATGATATTGCTGGACCAGATGGCAATCCATTACTTTTGAGCCTGAAACTTGCCGTCGATGTTTTGGTGAGTGATAATGAGTTTATTGTACCAGCAAAGTTTATTCTTCTTACTTCCTTGCTATCGATCATTTCACTTTAGTTCATACATTTTTGCAATGGTATGAATCAGAAAATACGATTGGAGATATGATAAAATGACATTGATTCTAAAAGTAGTGTTGACTCATGCATAAGGAGAAATGATGATTTATTAACAAATTTGTTTTGAATTTTGAAGTCAATGGCCTGGATTGAGAGCTTGCTGAACGCTCTGATATTTGGCAAATCAACGTTCTAGACTATACAATGAATTAGTGAGGCAGCGCTAAATTTTACAAGTGATATAATCTATATATCAATGTTTCATATGTGATCGATGTGCCATTCACTACCAGTGTCATCTTTTTCGCACAACTTCCTGCCATGACATGGTGGTTAACAGTTATTACGAACCTTAATATCACATCGACCAAAAAGGACACAAATTAGAGCATCATCCATCAGTCAGTCATGCTTAGATTAATTGTGCTCTTGTTTCAGGTAGTTTCCTGCCCATGTGCTCTTGGACTAGCAACACCAACGGCAATTCTGGTTGGAACTTCCCTAGGTACAATTTCTAACGTCTTGGTCATCTTATGTAAGGGATGTGTTCCAGACAGATACATCAAGGATATGACATCCTAAATCCTTTTTAGTATCTAATAAGTTGTTGCTGAAAAGAAGAATATAACAGAAAGTCAAGGCATTATTTTCTGTTATTTTCTTTACAAAATTAGATTTCTTTGCACTTCATGATTATGTTTCTTTAGTACGAGATCTAATTTCTGCTTTTGGAAACATCAGGAGCAAAACAAGGACTAGTTATAAGAGGAGGGGATGTATTAGAACGGCTGGCCAGCATTAACTACATTGCTTTAGATAAGGTAGCTTGTCCTTATTGATTTGCCTCTAGCATGTTCTTCACTGCATAGACAAGACAATTTGTACTACTGATTATGCTGAGATTAATTTGGCATTGTTAAACCAATTTTGAACGTCAATTTCCCTTCTCTACTGTCCATCAATTATTTAGACAGGGACTCTCACCAAAGGAAAACCATCTGTCTCGGGTGTGGCATCACTTTGTCATGAAGAAGAAGAAATTCTTCAGATTGCTGCTGCGATGGAGAAGACGGCACAGCACCCAATTGCAAGAGCTATCGTAAATAAGGCAGAATCCCTGAATTTGAACATCTTGGAAACAAGAGGGCAAATAACAGAACCAGGTTATGGAACTTTAGCAGAGGTAGAGGGACGTTTAGTAGCAGTTGGTTCTTTAGATTGGGTCAACAAACGTTTTCATCAAAGGACAGCAGTTACTGATATAGAGAACCTTGAAGCTGCAGTCAGGCATCAATCGTCGAAAGAAATGCTCAACTCTAACTATTCTAAAACAGTTGTTTATGTCGGACGGGAAGGGGAAGGTATTATTGGTGCTATTGCACTATCCGACTGTCTCCGTCATGATGCTGAGTCTACTGTTAGTAGGTAACTAATTCCATGTCGCCAAGAGTGATTGGTGCCTTATCATCTACTCGTATCCTGTTTCGTATGCTGATTATTTTTCCTTTGGCTTTGATGGCTAGGCTCCAGCAGAAGGGGATCACAGCAGTCCTTTTATCAGGAGACAGGGAAGAAGCTGTAGCAACAATAGGAAAAACTGTTGGAATAGAGAGTGAGTTTATCAATGCATCTTTATCTCCGCAGCAGAAATCTGAGGTCATATCAACTCTACAATCTGCCGGACACAATGTTGCAATGGTAAAGTTACAATCGAAACTGGGACATCGGGGAAGATAGCAGTTTGTATTCATAAAGTTGATATATCCCTGATATGCTCAAAGTTGTCAACCAAGAACTAGCTTTAGTGGTTTACTAGTTGGACGGAAATGATCGAAGCTAAGATGAATGTAATGTGAAGGTAGGTGATGGGATAAATGATGCACCCTCGCTGGCTCTCGCTGATGTTGGAATTGCACTGCAAACTGAAACACAGGAGACTGCTGCGTCTGATGCAGCATCCATTATCCTTCTCGGTAACAAACTCTCACAGGTATGGTCTAGTTAGTGTCTTTATAGCTGCTATAAAAAAACAAAAATACAGGTATGGTCCTCTGTATGTAAAAGATGTTTTGACGATGTTGGCAGGTGGTGGATGCTCTGGATCTGGCACGAGCAACACTGGCCAAAGTTCATCAAAATTTATCTTGGGCAGTTGCTTATAATGTCATGGCTGTTCCTATCGCTGCTGGAGTGTTACTTCCCCAATACGATTTCGCAATGACGCCTTCACTTTCAGGTGCTTAGAATCTGAGTCCATTCACGTGTTCCTTCGCTAGAAATGGTCTGCTTATTCATTAGTATTGTTCTGGTTTGTCACAGGAGGGCTGATGGCATTGAGCTCCATACTTGTAGTGTCCAACTCATTGCTTCTGCAACTTCACCGATCCCCGAATGCTCGAAAGGGCTCCGTTTAATATCTTTGCAGCCCTAAGAAAGCCTACCTTGCATAGTTATTTCGTAGCAGTACTGGGATTGTATAAAGAAATCTTAAACCACAATACTTAGTGGTGGTTGTGTCAGTCATTATTGGAAATGGAGAATGGAATAAGCTGCTTGCGCCATAAACGGAACTACCGACAACGAAGAGAGAGAGCCAAGAAAGGTGCGTTATGTTGCTCTGTGTTATGTAAATCTGTAAATGGCAAAAGGAGTGGGAGATAAGAAAACAAGTCTATTGTATTTCAAAATCTCATAATTTGAGGACAGTTAGGTTATAGAGCACTTGAAGGAGGTTTTAACTTTTCAGCAGTCAGCAGCAAAGATGGCCCATTAGTAAGATCGTATCGTCAGGGTGGACATTAAATTGTCACGTGACGCCTGAACCTTTGATTTTTTAGAGGGTCGTTTGGTTTGCTTTGAAGTAGTTTCCGGCGAGTAAGTAACCTATATTTCTATTGCATTCTATCTCGAAAGTGTATAGACGATTAGAAGAAAACATCTGCGTAAGCAAGCGAGAACATCCCATTCATTACCACCGATAGCTGGTTATTGAGATATGATGATATTTAGGTGTGTATGAACAAATTGTTTCTACATTATTATTATTACAAGTAAACTTATAAAAAAATTAATAACCATTTGAAATAATTAATTATCGTTTCAATCCGGTCTACCCGGGCGCCAGAATTGTTCTTCTCCTCGTGAGCTTCACCGCCGTTCCCTGTTGCGCCTCCAATGATCCTTTGCTGGAATTGCCATGCCCCGGGTAACCCTCAGGCAATCTAGGTTGTGAAGGACCTAGTTCCTTTGCTGGAATTGCCATGCCCCGGGTAACCCTCAGACAATCTAGGTTGTGAAGGACCTAGTTGGCACACACAAGGTCGACATTAGCATCCTCATCGAAACCTTTGCTATAGCTCAAACCTTATAGACCATTCACATCAACATAAATTTTGACGGGTATTTCGACACTGATTAGGGCATAGTGGCGGCATGGCCATTCTTTGGAGGACAGCTTCGTTTTGCTCCCTCGTTAATTTTCACCGCCAGTACATCAACATGCACGTGGATGAAGGAGGGGGGAAACGTTTTCGCTTAAACAGGTTTCTACTTTCTATAGCTTCCTGGACCGGCCCGGTCGACAAGATTCGTGGGAACTCTTGCGATCGCTCGCTGCAAGGCCCCGTCTCCATGGATCGTCTAGACGATTTTAATGACATGCTTCACGCCTCGGATAAGCGTGGCCTCCACCCCGAAACCCAATTTCCGGCCTCCGGGCGGCAGAGGAGGATTGCTGTTAATCGGCCACCGGTACTCTTGGGCAACTTCAGCTGTTCGATCGTCCATCTTCTAGTGGTTGGACCACTACAGCTATCCACAGGTGTTTAGAGTTTAGACATGTAGAGGACTGTGCATAGTTATGTGCATTTGGGTTAGTCGGTGTTAGAGGGGTAGAGGTCCAAAATCTGTGACACATACTGGTTAATGGTTAATTGTTGATTGATTGATTATAAATGATCTTTGTAATACAGAATTGGAGAAGGAGTAGAAGAGTGAAAAGAAATGTTACCGGATACAAGTAAGAAGGAAAGGGAGTCCGTTTAATTCAAGGGACAGTTAACAAACGGAAATTGGACAGCTAACCCCAAAAGGAAGGAATCCCTAAAACGGGAGATCCCCAGTAAAACGACGAGAAGGAATTTGATGAAAGAGGTCCACCCCCCCAAATCCACACTAACGGAATCTAAAAAAAGTTACATTTTACAGTGGAAAGAAACCATCTCAAGGCTGTAAAATAGAGATGATATTTTTTAGTGTGTGCTGTTGTGATAGCAATGGCTGCTTGCTCATATTGCTGATAGGAATGGGGTATTTTTGGGATTTTAGTTGGGTTTGGTTTCTTACCCATAAAACCATCGGCGTCCCCATTAACCCCAATAAAAGAAAATGCAGTGCTGCTGCTGCTGCTGCAGTTGTGCAGGCAGGATGAGGGATGAGAGAGAAAGGGAGAAAAAGGCTCACTTCAATAACCAAAGAGAAAGGGACCCATTATTCACTTTCGGACATTTGCCTCTCTCTCTCTCTCTCTCTCTCTCCATCATCATCATTCACATAATGTAGAGAGAGAACTAATATCACAGGCATCCGCAGAAGAGAGATAGAGAGAAATTTTGCAGGCTCTCTGCAGAGGCCTCTGCCACACTGTATTTTTAACTTTTTCTATCAAATTACACTCTCTTCCTATTCCTCTCCTTTTATTTATTTTCTTACTTACTTTTCTTTCATATTTTCTTATCTGTCCAAGTTGTGCAGCTAGCTAGCATTGCTGGTACTGAATTGCATTCAAAGAGAGAGAGCGAGATGGTAAAAGGAAAAGAAAAAAAATTCCAGAGAGAGAGAGAGAGAACTACTACTAGTAGCTAGGTCTGTTTATAGGAGGGCCTACGAGTGGCAGAGCGATGTGATTGAACAAAGCAAAAGCTTTTTACCTTCTTTTTCATTTTAAGCTCTAAATCCGTCATGTAATTTGCTTGGGAAGTGTAGTAGAAGAGAAAAAAAGTGAATAATTTTTCAATAGTGAAGAGCCAAGAAGTAAATTGTACTGAAAAATGAAAGAAAGGGCAACAAACAGATCCTCCTCCTGCTGCACTCACTCACTCTACTACTCTGTTTTTCTCTCTCATTGTCCGGTTTCTCCAAAGCTACATTCTTTATTGCTCTTCCTTGTTCAATGAAAGATTGCTTAAGCTTTGAAACTTGAAGTCTTCTTTCTCCTCCTTCCTTCTTTTGTTCTCTGTTTTTTTTTCTACTACATGGGTTTTTGAACTTGCTCATCAGTACCAATGATGAGTAGGATTCGGTTTTTTTAGAACTTAAGGGGGCAGAAAAATTATAACAATCATTTAGTATGGCATTTGGAGCAAAGAAAACGATGGCAGCGGCTCTGGTTTTGGGTACTATCCTCTGTTTGATGGTTGGCTCTGTGTTTTCTGACGATGGTAAGTTAAGTTCTCTCCTTTTAATTCTTTTGGTTGAATAAACCGGTAATGCTACGATCATATCTCCCAAACTCAAATGGCAAGGTAAAAGAGAAAGGGGGATTTGTGATATTACCACATCTAGTAGTATGTCTGATAGGTAGTTTCTTGCTTGTTGCAATCTGTATTGGGTCTTCTTCTCTCTTGCTTCTTGCTTCTGCTTCGTCATTAATATTTAAGCTAACATTTTACTCAACTGTTGGCTGGAAAAGGGGAAACGCTGGTGGAGATAAAGAAGTCATTCAGGGATGTGGACAACGTTCTGTATGATTGGACGGACTCATCTTCTTCTGATTATTGCGTGTGGAGAGGCATCATTTGTGACAATGTCACCTTCAATGTCCTGGCACTGTGAGCATCCCCCCTTTTCATCACTTTCCCTTCCAAAAAGTCAGCGACTTTCTATTGTTCTTTATCGTGGAAAAAAAACGAAGGGGGTTTGCCCCACACTTAACGTTTACATTCTTGTTTTGGGTATTTTGTTTAGCAACCTGTCAGGGTTGAATCTTGAAGGAGAAATCTCACCGGCAATTGGAAATCTCAAAGGCCTCATCTCCATGTATGTTCTCTTCTTCTATGGCTTTGTTGTTATATGCTGTCACTGTCCATTCTACTATTGAATTTGTGTTCATCAAGATTTGTGTTTGTATAATGGTTTCTATGGCTTTGGAAGATAACTAATTTTTGTCTGTATTATGGGTTTCTTGTTGATTTGGCAGTGATCTCAGGGAAAATCGACTATCTGGGCAGATACCTGATGAGATTGGTGATTGCTCTTCGTTGAAAAGCCTGTAAGCGTTGGTTAATTAATTATTTGTTAATGTTTAGTTTTATAGTTTAGTTTAAAATTTAGATGGAAGAGAGAGAAATAAGATAAGTAGGAAATAAATAAGAACATGAGAATGCTGCTGCTGCGCATTCAGAGAGTTTAATTATAATTACTTGAAAGCACATGTGGGCCACGTGCTATATTTAATTAATGCCTATTTTAATGATAATGTTTTGCTAATTTTGTCGTTAGGGACTTGTCGCTTAATCAGATATATGGAGACATACCATTTTCTATCTCAAAGCTGAAGCAACTTGAATACCTGTAAGCAACTGCAGCTACTTTCCACCATCATTATTTTGTTTTAATATTCTAACAAGAGAATAGAGATAGATATCTGAAACTGCATTCCTGTTTGTAATTGCCCTTAGCATTTTGAAGAACAACCAACTGATCGGCCCTATTCCATCAACCCTGTCTCAGATTCCAAACTTGAAAGTCTTGTAAGCCCCTTTGTCTACTCTCTTGAGCTTTTTATGTTTATGATGATGTGCTGCCTCATATTCTTGTATGTCAAGATACTGATGTATGTGTTTTTTATTGCTGGATGCAGAGACCTGGCCCAGAATAAGCTTAGTGGGGAGATACCGAGGCTTATTTATTGGAATGAAGTTTTGCAGTATCTGTTAGTATTAAGTCTTGTGTTTCTGTCTAACGCCGTATCTGTCTTCTTTTTTCTTTTCAAATTGAGTATCATCATTTGTAATGTTTCTTTCTTCTTAGGGGTTTGCGGGGGAACAATTTGGTTGGCTCACTTTCCACTGATATTTGCCAGCTAACTGGGCTTTGGTATTTGTATGTGTAATCCCTGCATCTTCCTGATAAACTGTTTGAAACTTCATTTGATTAATGTTTCCTGTACACTTATTTTGTGTTCCATGTCAACCTGAATGTTGCCATTTTAACCATTTCAGTGATGTAAGGAACAACAGTTTGAGCGGCACTATCCCTGAGGATATAGGCAACTGCACTGGCTTCCAAATCTTGTATGTATCTCTATCCTACTACTTACTGAAATCATCTTAATTAAAGTGCCACAAATTGGTTTTGTTTGAGCTCATTTGTTAATCCATTTTGTTAGGGACCTCTCTTATAACCAACTCACTGGAGAGATTCCATTTAACATTGGCTTCTTGCAAGTTGCTACATTGTATGCATCTCTATACCATCTTTTGCAGTTTCAATGCACATTTGTTTCTCAAGTTTAGCCTATTGGAACTCTGTCTACGTGATTTGCTTCTTTAGATCTTTGCAAGGCAATCAGTTAGAAGGGAAGATTCCATCAGTGATCGGTCTGATGCAGGCTCTTACTGTGCTGTGAGTTCCTTCCTTCATCATGGCTTACATGGATTTTCTTAACTTGTCCTGTTTTTGAGTTGGACAGCATGATCTTTCTACATTGTTCACTGCCTTCCATTTTCCTTTCTTGTCGGCACAAACTCAGGGATTTAAGTTGCAACAAGCTGAGTGGGCCTATTCCTGCTATACTTGGTAACTTGAGTTACACTGAGAAACTGTAAGTAGAGAAATTATTATCTGAATGCCGTTTTACGCTAGCTATAATTCTAAGAATAAGTATATCGTCTGCTTCGGAGACGGTTCTAGATCTATCAGAAAGAATCTTACCCCGCTTAGCTATTTACCTGCATGCAACTTATGCTTTGCTGATTTTGTTGCAGGTATTTGCATAGTAATAAGCTTTCTGACTCGATCCCCCCAGAACTAGGGAATATGACAAAGCTACACTATTTGTATGGCAGTAAACCTTTGTCCCTTTGTTTATTTTCCATCCAACCCTATGGGCTTGAAGATTGAGAATACTCACACATGCATACAGGGCATTGAATGATAATCAGCTTACAGGACGTATTCCACCGGAGCTGGGGAAGTTAACAGATTTGTTTGATCTGTATGTAATTCTAGCTTGTGGATTTGTCTCCTTCGCAGTTTCTGTGAAGCTAATCCAATGCTTCAAATATGCTTACAGAAACGTTGCCAACAATTTGTTAGAAGGACCAATTCCTGATAATCTGAGCTCATGCGCAAACCTTAATAGTCTGTGAGTCTTAATCATGCTTCCCCTGCCTTTGTCTTTCAATTCTTTTGAACTAATAGATAAATTACAAATGTATATTAATCTCGTCGTTTTGTCAGCAATGTGCATGGGAACAAGTTGAATGGATCCATCCCTCGTGCGTTTCAAAAGCTAGAGAGTATGACATATCTGTAAGTGAAACTCTGCTGTTTCTTCTACAAGATTGTTAAATGACTGCACATTCTCATGTTTTTGTAACTGCATAAACATTGATGAACCCAATACTACCTACTAAGAGTGGTTGGAGGAATCTACGAGAAGTTTATTTGATGTGTTTTTGTTCTGTTTGCAAGCAATCTTTCTTCAAATTATGTTAAGGGGCCCATACCAATTGAATTGTCACGGATTGGCAATTTGGATACCTTGTGAGTTTTTAATACATCTGTAATTTTTTCCCTTTTCCACTACTAGTTTCTCTTATTGTTTGTCATAATGAATACTGTTTGTTCATTGTTGCTCAGAGACCTCTCTAGTAACAACATTAGTGGGTCCATTCCCTCTTCACTTGGTGACTTGGAGCATCTTCTTAAGATGTAAGTTATAGTACTATGAATTACTTAGTACAGCATCCTTGAACTTTGGTTCTTACTTGACATCATTTCTCTTTTTGTCAGGAATTTGAGCAGAAACCAAATTACAGGATCAATTCCTGGAGAGTTCGGAAACCTAAGAAGTGTAATGGAGATGTGAGAGATATTTAAAATGATCTTTCCTTGAATAAGCTAGTACTTCATTTCGTTTCTCAATCTTCCCGCTTTTTGTTTGTCGGTTTGGATCATAGAGACCTTTCGGAGAATCATCTCTCGGGATCAATTCCTCAGGAACTTGCTCAGCTTCAGAACATGTTTTCGCTGTAAGTCGGTTGCATCATTCCATTTTGAATATATGTGTTCAGCTTTTTCAGATGATATTAAGATTAGTTAAGTCTTATGTTTTCATCTATAAACAAAGTATAATTAAGGTTTGCTACTAACAACTAGGCACGTCTTTTATACAATTCTTGTGCTAAATGTAGGAAAGTGGAGTACAATAATCTGTCAGGCGATTTATCGTCTCTGGTGAATTGCCTAAGTCTCAACTTCTTGTAAGTTTTTTATTAGCCAAAAGTCCAAGCATGATTGTTGTTAACACGCTTGGTATATCCATAGCTGTTTATGATCTGGCCTTTTGTTTTGGTAATAAAGCATCTTATCTTGCATAAACCTATTTTTCCATGTGTGCAGAAATGTGTCGTATAACAGCCTTGTTGGCGTTATTCCTACAAACAACAACTTCTCCAGATTTTCACGAAATAGGTATGTAGGTTTTCTTAACTTTGTTGTGACCATGGTACTTCGTTCTCTATCATGCATGCCTTGATAGCATTTTTAATTTTATATATATCTGGCAGCTTTATTGGAAATCCTGGACTTTGTGGAGACTGGCTCAACTCTCCCTGCCATGACTCACACCCAACTCAAAGAGGTATGTGCAAGTTATATGTTCAATGCCCTACAGGTTTTTATGAAATGGAGAGCAAATTCTAGAATATGGGCTTATGCTGTGTCTATAATCGAGATGCTTTTTGTTCAGTTACAATTTCCAAAGCGGCAATACTGGGAATAGCGCTTGGAGCTCTTGTTCTTCTCTTGATGATATTAGTGGCAGCTTTTCGGCCTCAAAATCCTCCACCTTTTCTTGAAGGATCAATTGATAAACCAGGTCATCCTGATTTCTAGAAATTTGATTGATCATATGTCCAGTTTTGCAATATATTGACAACCTCTTTTTTACATTCTTAATGGTGTTATTATGACAGTGAGTTATTCGACCCCAAAGTTGGTGATTCTTCACATGAACATGGCCCTCCATGTGTATGAAGATATCATGAGAATGACTGAGAATCTGAGTGAGAAGTATATAATTGGTTATGGTGCATCGAGCACGGTGTACAAGTGTGTCCTCAAGAATTGCAAGCCAATTGCTATCAAGAGACTCTACTCTCACTATCCTCAATGCTTGAAAGAATTCGAAACAGAGCTAGGAACAGTTGGGAGCATCAAACACCGAAATCTAGTCAGCCTTCAGGGTTATTCACTCTCTTCTTCAGGACACCTCCTTTTCTACGATTACATGGAAAACGGCAGTCTCTGGGATCTGCTTCATGGTAATTGATGCTTGTTTGTAAAATTGTGAGTTGTGTATTACTTTTGCCTTTCCTAGCTGCTCTGGGGTTTTATATTCCTGTAAAACTTGACAGGCCCTACAAAGAAGAAAAAGCTGGAGTGGAATACTCGTCTGAAGATAGCAATGGGAGCTGCTCAAGGGCTAGCATATCTGCACCACGATTGTAGTCCTCGTATAATTCACAGGGATGTGAAGTCCTCAAACATTCTTCTGGACAAGGATTTTGAAGCACATTTAACTGATTTTGGCATTGCCAAGAGCTTGTGTGTGTCGAAATCCTATACATCCACCTACGTAATGGGCACAATTGGTTATATAGATCCAGAGTACGCAAGAACTTCACGTCTCACGGAGAAGTCTGATGTTTACAGCTACGGGATCGTTCTACTTGAGTTGCTCACTGGAAGGAAAGCCGTTGATAATGAATGCAATCTCCATCATCTGGTTCGTTGATTTGGTTACGGTTTTATACATTTGCTTGCTTCTCAATTAAACAATATAATATGGCTTTTGTTTGGTGAATAGATACTGTCCAAGGCAGCAAACAATGCAGTGATGGAGACTGTTGATGGCGAGATAACTGAAACTTGCAAGGATCTTGGAGCTGTGAAGAAGGTATTCCAGCTGGCACTTTTATGTGCGAAGCGTCAGCCATCAGAGCGACCAACAATGCATGAAGTGACACGAGTGCTGAGTAGCCTGATGCCACCAAGCTCACCGCCAAAGCAATGCACGCAGCTGGACGGGGCAGTGAAAGTTGGAGGGTGCTACATGGATGACTATGCTAATCTCAAGACTCCACATCTTGTGAATTGCCCATCGATGAGCACCTCGGATGCTCAGCTGTTCCTTAAGTTTGGAGAAGTTATATCCCAAAACAGCGAGTGAAAACAAGAGGATAGTTTTTAAGTAAGGGTACTAGTTTAATTATTCTGTCCAAAAAGTAGGAAATGTAATATGAAGTAAGAAAAGGTTGAAAAATTGAATGATTATGATGAAGCTAGTTGGGATATAGAAATGTGTATAAAGAAAATGAAAGATTTGGTACTGTTCCTAAGTCGGTGAATGAGTAGTAAGGTACTGTAAGCAAGGGGTAAAAAGAGAAGATATTTCAAAGGTAAATTGGAAAGGACAGTGTTTGTATGTGGTAAGTAAGGGGGTAAATTATTGAAGTGTGAAGAGATGTCAGGAGTGTCAGGAGATGTCAGGAGTCTGCAGCAATAATAATTCACTGAGGACAGGATGAAGGACATTGGACTTTGGGTCCATTGGGAGGAGTGAGTGAGTGAGTGAGTGGTAAATAGGGGAGTGAGAGGGACAAGGACAATTCACTGGCGACGAATGAAGAACCTGTGGCTTGTGTGAGGGAGAGAGAGTATTGGACAATTTAAGTTTGAGAGCAGCTCCAAATTGAATGAGGTCACATTATCCTACTGCTTTCTCGTCTGTGTATTCCGATTTTCTTCACCTTCATCCTTAATAATAACTTGTATTACAAGTCTAAATTAACCCAATCCAAAATGTCACGAGGTATTAGCCTATTATCAATTTATACACGATTTATGACTAATTTAGTATATGTCATGACCTATTAAGGTCGTTTTCGAATATAACACATTATTAATTTTAACGGTTAAACTGCATATCTGGCATGACAGTTTTAGATGACGGTGCAAAATAAACAATGGCTCTCAAAAGAACATTGCCACGAAACCAAACAACGATTGCGGTGGATCAGAGGTTCACTGTCGGGGAGTGAGGAAGAGGCCATGGGGACAGTACGCCGCCGAGATCAGATATCCAGGGAAGAAGAGTCGTGTTTGGCTTGGGACGTTTGGTACGGGGGGTGGGGGAAATCGTGAACTCCAGCGAGCACCAGATGATGAATAACATTAACAATAACGTTATTTGGATGAATAAGAAGGCTTTCAATAGCCAAATCTCCGCCCCCGTGTAATGTCCCCGATTGGGATTCTAGCGAGAGATAGAAGAAATTGAGGACAGAGATGAGAATAGAGAAAGTTGAGAGAAGGAGGAGGATAAGAACAATCTAATTTCTTAGGGTTTTCATTAATGATTCTGCAAGGCTACTCCGCAGCAGAAATACAGCTCCCCGACGACAATCCGTACTAGTTGTTGCTACAGTAACAACAAAACCTATCATGACATTTTCAAAAGCGTCCCTCAAGTCTAAAGCAAATTAGTTACTACTTTATGTGAAAATAACTAAATGGTCCAAAACATTACTATCCGCCCGTGTAAGATTCGACTTGTCCCAAGGCGATTTTAAGCATCTTTGAACGGTTGACAATCCTCCCAGCTAGCATCAGCCTCACTTTGATGTGCTCATTATACCAGTATTTGTGATACTGGTTGGTTTCCTTTGTTAATGAACCTCCTGGCCAAGATAGCTATTGGCAACTACTTCATGACTCCATTTCCATCCACTTCAAGTAAGTTGGGGTTGATAATGGTTGTCCCTCCCATTGCCTTCTTAAGCAATGAAACATGGAAGACTGGGTGAATGGTGGCAGTACCTGGTATTTACAGTTCATAGGCCACTTCCCCCACTTTTCTCGACACTTTAAATTGTCCATAAAAACGAGGAGACAACTTGATATTCTTCCTTTGTGCCACTGATTTATGCTTGTATGGGTGTAGCTTGAGATACACCTTGTCACCCACGTGAAACCTCCTCTCCGGTCGGTGCATATCAGCCTGCTGCTTCTGCCGGTTTTATGCTCTAGCCAAGATGTCTCTGAGCTGATAATGAGTTGGAGGTAGATAGGTGATTCTGCAAGTCAAACACGAAAGGTGGATATCCATAGAGTGCCTCAAAGGGAGTTAGCCTCAAGACAAAGTGGTAATTTATGTTATACCACCATTCAGCTAGGGGTAACCACTGTTGCCATTTCCATAGAACTCCTTGTACCATACACCTTAAGCAATCCTCTAAGCATCTATTCAATCTCTCTAGTTGTCCATTTGTTTGAGGATGGTAAGCAGTAGAGTAGAGAAGTTTCACCCCTTGTAGTTAAAACAACTTTTCCAAAATACACTAGTAAAGATGGTATCCATGTCAGATACAATAGTCGATGGCACCCCATACAATTTGAAGATATACTCCATGAACACATGAGATGTTGTCACTGCTGTGTAAGGGTGAGTCAATGCGATAAAATGCCCATACTTAGTGAGCCTATATACCACCACTAGAATAGCTTCTTTCATCCCAGATTTAGGCAACCCTTCTATGAAGTCCATGGAAATGTGCTTCCAAGCATGATCTGGAATTGGCAGAGGTTGAAGCAATCCGGGGTAAGGAATATTCTCAGCCTTACATTGTTGGCATATTGCACATTTGGACACCCATTCTAGCACCATCACTTTCATCCTAGGCCAGTAGAAATACTTCTTAATATGCTGATAAGTGGTTTGTCCCCCTCAGTGCCCTCCAATCAGAGATACATGGAATAGAGACAGCAACGATTTCCCACATGTCTCTAACAAATAGAGAACAATATTGTGTATATACATAGTTCATATGTATATGGCGGTCACGATGTGCAGATCTTTTCAAAATTATAGTTAGCTTTCCTATCATTTAAAACTAGAGGTGATTTTCCATAATATATACTTGCTTTTTAAGCTAAGTTAAATACCAATCTAACGGGACAACATTTTGCTTGCTCATGATTTGGTGAATCATTCTCATCTAAAAAATATTTCCCCTAGATGTGCTTTGAAAGTTGACCTCATGAAAGCATTTAATTCTATTCATCTAAAGTATATGTTTAGAGTTATGTAGGCCATGGAGTTTTCTCTACAGTTCATTACTTGGATTCAGGGTTGTCTCAATTATGTGATGTTCTGTATTGTCTTGAATGGAGGCATGGTGGGATATTTTGCTGGTTGTAAGGGTTTGAGGCAGGGGACCCACTTTTCTCTTGCTTTATTTATTTTGATGGAACTCCTTCACTGTTTTATGTTCAAAGAAGCTTGTCCATGTAACATCCCCTATCATCCTAAGTGCAAGAAGTTGGGAATTACTCAGCTCTTTTTTGCTGATGACTTGTTAGTTTTTACTAATGAGACTGAGATGGGAGTTAAAGGTATTTGTAAAGTTCTGAATGATTTTTATGCCTTTTTTAGATTAAAGCTTAATCCGGAGAAAACTGAAATTTTCTTTTCAGTTTCGGTTGATCCTTGCATTAGACTTGCTATCACGGTCTGGTTTCAAAGAGGGGAATCTTCATTTACGCTGTATGGGTGTTCCTCTCATATCTGGGAAGCTTCAGTTAGGGATTGTGATGTTTTCGTGAATAAAATTACAGCTAGAATCAAAAGTTGGAGAGTTAGGGTCCTGAGTTATGCTGCAAGGCTTCAATTGGTTAATTATGTGCGTAACACCATGAGTCAACACTGGCTCTCTATGTTCCTCTTGCCTAAGACTGTGATTAAATCAATGGAAAAATTTGTAACGACTTCTTGTGGAATGTGGGTGAGGGAGGTAGTAAGAAGGTAAACATAGCCTGATAGTTCGTGGCTCTTCCCTTGAAAGAAAGGGGTTTTGGTGTTAGGGATTTGTCTGATTGGAATCTTACTTGTATTATTCATCATGTTTGAAGCATTTTCTTGCAGGCTGGCTCTCTCTAGATAGTCTGGGTGAAAGAATACAGACTCAGGAGAGGATCCATTCTTGATTTTTCGGGTGCTTATTACCACTCTGGGTTTGGAAAATGATTCTGATTGCAAGGGACAAAGTGATTCAGTTGATTTCCCTTAATGATGAAAATCTTCCCTTATGGAATGGTGATTTCATGACCAAATTTTTAGTTGCTACCGTTTGGGACACGATTAGGAGAACGGAGAATGATGTGCCTTGGCATAAGTTGGTGGGGAGGCGTCCAGTTATTAGTAAATTATTTGGCTTGCGATCCAAGGCAGATTGACTAGTCAAATGTAAATGGCTTCTTGGGGGACCACTATTGATGTCTCTTGTTTGATGTGTAGTGATGGAATTGATAAGATTAATCACTTGTTTGTAGGCTGTTAGTACGTGAAGAAGATCATGGATTTCTATTTTGGAAGAAAGGACTCTTGCTCCGGCTAGCTCGAAGAGATTTTGAGTGCAGCTAAGGATTTTTCTGGTGGTTATGCAGACTCTGGAGTGTTTTGATTGATGCGGAGAGCAGTTTATAATAGCGTTTGGTATGAGAGATGTAGGAGGAATGATGGTAAAAATCATACTTCAGCTATAAAAAAAGCAAAAAAGATCTGTAGAGAGGTGAAAATTATAAATAGTTAATAGCTGTTTGAGAGTTTCTTTGTTTTCAGTTGATAGATCTCTGTATGGATTGCCTGGGTG
This sequence comes from Linum usitatissimum, assembly GCA_030674075.2. Taxonomy (NCBI): domain Eukaryota; kingdom Viridiplantae; phylum Streptophyta; class Magnoliopsida; order Malpighiales; family Linaceae; genus Linum; species Linum usitatissimum. Next base: position 3,000,839 of record JAUJYP020000780.1, read on the forward strand.
AAGTTTTGCTATTTTGGCACTCAGCAGATTCATAAATAAAATCTAAAAGTATTCATAAAAAAAATACCAATCTATCTACTGTTTAAAAGAGGATTTATAGAATGATCAATGTCCAATGATCGGTAAAAGATCTATAATCCTCATCGTCTTCCCAAATATGTCAAAATCTAAAACCATCATTGAGATCATCATCGTCTTCTACAACCATTCATTGATATTTCCATCAATGTCCCTTACGAACCACTCGTCATAAGGATATCACTCTTATAACCTCCATGTATGAAAGGTGAATGGCTTCATCATCGTTAGGTGTGGGAGCATAAAGGTCTATAACCTTTTTATCACAAAAATGACCTCAATTACATCATCATAAATTGGACTCCATATTTATGGGAAGTCAACAATTATGGGTTATGTTTGTAGACATCTCTCAATCACTGGTCATAACACGCATGCAACCCAAACGGTATTAACTTCTCCAATAAATAAATTTATGATTACAACCACAAACTCAAAATCTGAGTTTTAGCTCACAAAGATTCAACCAAAACTTAGAGAATAGGTTTAACCATCATATTAAAACGACACATTATTAGTACACTTCACTAATAAAAAACCATAAGGATTAAAATTATACAGGTTTTAATCTCGGCAGAGTAGAAAATTATAATAATTTTAGTCTCCAAATTTGAGTAGAAAAACCATAAGGTTTTTAATTTCGGTGGGGGTAGAAAGCTACCCATGCTTTATTTTCGAGTTAAGTAAAAAGTTTGAAAGCTTTAGTTTAGGTTTTGAATAAAAAGTCCAATAACTTTAATCTTATTTTTTAATAAAAATCTCGACAAGTTTAATCTCCATTAAGTGAAAAGCTCAAAAACTTTAATCTGAATTAGAATAGGAAGTCTAAAGATTTAATCTCCCAACAACAGTAAAAATATCATAAGATGAAAATTAGTGAATTAATATTCCAAATTGATAACAAATCTGTGCAAAATGGTAAACATCACACTCGAGACTGGATCGAGAAACCAACCATTCATCGATGTAAAACCCATAAGAAAATAGAAAATTGTTGTACTTACTTGTCGAGACGCTTTCTATCCATTAGACTGTCCTTTGCAACCAACTGTCCATCAATAATTAAAGAAACTGGACACTTTGCATCTTACTGGTCAATGTTGCACAAAACAGTATGAATAATTCAACTGCTCATTCCAGTTACTCTCAAAGCAACAAGAACCATTCGCGTATAAATAAATAAAATTTCTTAAGATTTTTAGTACCAAGGCACCGTATATTGCATCTTGTGATCAAGAGTCAAAACACATAACAAGAAAAACACTGTACGAAGTACATATGTATGAACTAGAAACTAATCCGAGCCAGCCAAATCATGATTTCTCCTTAAGGAATTCTATTCCCCCCCCACATCGTAGATTATGGGTACGATTTCCTTTTTTCTTCAACTGCTCTGGAGCCTGGTGTTGACGGAATTTTTCTTTCTCTACGGCTTTAGTATTATTTTGTTGCTGAGATACTCTGGAGAGTGAATAAGATCGAGGTTGTTGGAATGATGACAATAATGGATGGTAGTGATGAGATGACAGTAGTGGTATGTATGGCACTTGGATGGCAATACTAGATGGTAATACAAAATTATTGCTATTCGACTAGAATGATATGATGGCAGTCTTCGTAATTATTGCTAATAGACATTACTCGGATAACAAGATGACATTCTTCGTAATTATTTGTCATTAGACAGTACTGGGATAAAATGATTACATTCTTCGTAATTATTTGTCATTAGACAATACTGTGATAACATGATGTCATTATTCGTAATTATTGTTGGTAAGCTGGAAGGCAGGGATGACATGATGGCACTATCCTTAATTATTATTGGCTTAAACAAAACCAATAATAATTAAATAATCGGATGTAATGGGCGTAGAAAGGAATGATGATACTGAGATAACATGATGACATTCTTCATAATTATTTGTCATTAGACATTATTGAATGATGGCATTATTCGTAATTATTGTTGGATTAAACTAGAAGGCAGTACTAGGATGTCATGATGGTATGCAATTATTATTGGCTTGACTCAAAACCCAATAATGATTAGATAATCCGTGTTAACTGATAGAGATGACATTACTAGGATGGCATGATGACAATAGTTATAATTATTGTTGACTTAAGTCAAAGCTAATAATAATTAAATAAACAGCTTAATCCATATGCCATTAAGATAGTACTGGATGGCAATACTGAAATACAGTAGTTGATGGCAATACCAATACTTACCTCAACGTAATATATTATTTATTTCATAAAAAAATATTTTTAGTGTAAACATAGAATAATTAATTTCCTTCCCTCTAAACAAGTCGTGCTCATCCCATACCATTGATTTCTTTTGAATGAGGTGGTATTTTCGGAGTTTACTTATTTGGAGTTGGTTTATTATTTTCATTAGAGAATTGGTTCTTCAATAGTTTGAGAAGTGGGAAGAAGGCATAAAGAGGCAAATGACATGAAAAAGAAAGCAATAAGTAGGCATAATGGCGACTCGCTGCTCTAGCTAGGGCTGCGATTATTGTTAGTGGCGGCGGGGGTGTAATGTTTAGTTATTTCACATAAAGTAGTGATTAGTTTGCTTTAGACTTGACAAGTTTTTTCGTTACTCTAGCAACGGCTAGTATGGATTGTCGTTGCGGAGCTGTATTTCAACTGTTCAGCCTTGCAGAATCATTAATGAAAACCCTAAGCAATTAGCTTGTTCTTATCCTCCTCCCTCTCTCAACTTTATCTATTCTCATCTCCTCCCTCAATTTCTTCTATCTTTCGCCGGAATCCCAACTGGGGGCATTACAATTGGTATTCAGAGCCAGGTTCCCACAATATCTATGACACAGAATCACGGTACATGAATTACTGCCTTGGAGGAGCAACTAGCAGCTCTGAGAGCAGCTCAGCAGGCGAACGATACCAACCTAACGACCACCGTCGATAGACAGGGCACAACACTGGAAACTCTTCAAACGAGCAACACGACTATGCTAGCTTCTACTCAAAGACTATGGAACAAATGTTCCAGCGTTTTGTGGAAAGACAATAAGAAGACCCTCCCTACGGTGATAGAGAGCGGCGAGGGCTTCTAATCAGGCCAGACCAGCTGGTAGCTCATCTTCCAAAGTTAGAATTTTCCTTACTTCTCTGGTACAGATCCAGCTTCACGGGTAAGGAAGTGTACTAAACTCTTTACTATTCTTTAAATCCCTGCTATTCAACATGTTGAAATGGTGGCTCTATTCCTAGAAGGAAGAGCGGATATTTGGTACCAAGGATGTGCTGTTGAACGCCCAAATCTGCAATGAGAAACCTCGGTTGTTGAACTGATGGAGAGGTTTGGGGATTCCTCTTGTGTGAATGTGGATCGTAGTTTCAATAAGCTGAAACAGACAGGTTCAGTATTGGAATACTAGGAGAACTATGAGGACTTGTGGTCTAGGATACTTAAGTTAAATCCCACCTTAACGGAATCCTATTGTGTCCAAAGCTTCATTAGTGAATTTGATGAAGAAGTCCAACCAATATTGATGATGATGAAGCCAGCAGACCTCACGGATGCCTTCCTCGAAGCGAGGATGCAAGAGGGCTTCCATTGAAGCAAGACAGAACAAGTTTAGAGCCACTACAAGGTGAAATACTGAGGAATTATCCAAGAGACCATCTCCTCCAAACAAACCAATTGTATTCACCCCTAGAGAAAACAAAGAGTTGTGTTACAAATATGGAGATATAAATACTTCTATGGACATATTTGCAACAAGAAGAGGCTGAACAACCTAGAAGGGGAGTTGGATGATGAAGGAGAGGAAAGGGTAGATGAAGATGAGGAAGAGGAAGAAACAACTCAACTAGAATTTTGTATGCAAGCTGAAGGTATACCTAATGGATCTGCCATCAAGATTAAGGAAAGGCGGGCATGTACCCTCTACTGCTTCTGGTAGATACTAGAGCTAGTCACACCTTCATCAGTCATAAATATGTTGAGGAACTTAAATTAGAGCTCCAACCAACAATACTTATGAGAGTAAAAATGGCTAATGAAAATCCTCTTCAGAGCACAAGATGATGCAAGGACATAAGTTTACAGTGGATACCAAAATCCTATCACTAAAGGAGAATGATCTCATACTAGGGTTTGATTGGTTGAAGACTGTCAGTCCTGTCTAGATGGACTTTGGGAAGCTTAACCTGTCATTTGAATGGGAAGAGAAACCAATGGTGTTGCAAAGGATAGAAGAAATGGGAAGCAGATGCAGTTAATGAGCGGTCAAGCAGTTTATAAGAGCCTCCAAAAAGGAGAGATATTCAGTTTAACAGGGTGCCTAGTGCATCGTTGTGGCTGAAATGGAATCACCCATCCATGAGGAAGTGCAAACCATTTTGAAAGAATATTAGGATGTATTCAAGGTGCCAAGCACCCTACCTCCTACTTGGGAGTATGAACACAACATACCCCTTGAGACTGGTGTCAAACCAGTCAATTTGAGACCATATAGATATACCCTTGATCTGAAGGATGAGATTGAGAAGCAAATTAAGGACATGATGGATAGCCAAGTTATCCAAGAGAGTCACAGTCCCTTTGCTTTCCTTGTATTCTTGGTAAAGAAGAAGGATGGAGGCTGGAGGTTTTGTGTAGACTACATGCAATTAAACAAACTCACCACCAAGAAATTTTTTCTCATACTACTGATTGAAGATTTGCGAAATGAACTTTAAGGCTCAACTTACTTCACCAAGCTGGACCTAAGAATTGGATATTACCAAGTTAAAATGAAGATTGCAGACCAGTACAAAACCTCTTTCAAAACTCATCATGGACATTTTGAGTTCAAGGAAATGCCTTTTGGCCTTACCTATCCTTTTTGCCTTTAACCATGATTTGCTTCTTGATATGCCTTTTATTTTATCTCTTTTCCTTGGACATTTCTATTGTAGAGGATTGGATGTATCATTCAATGTGTCCAATTATGTTGTGTTCTTTCTTCATTTTCTCCTCCTTTAGGTTTAAGAGCTACACAAATTGATGTAGGTTTAATTTTCAATGACTAGGCCATGAAAGCTGTTTCTCCCTTTTTGTTGTTCCATGAAAGACAATTGGAAATCAATTACCTAATTATGTGGTTACTTAAACATTTTATTTCATATATAATATTTGGTTAGCATTACTTATATGTTGTTGCATGGTTTTACATTAAACATTGTGATCATTAATGTTGGAAAAGAAGGGGATGATTCGTTTTACTCGGCTAAAATTTATGGTAACATTTATTTCTCTTTTATTGAAGATAATTGGATTAGTAGACTAGAAGGATGTTAGAGTTTCAAGATTAAAGAGTTACAATTTGGTCCTATTCTTATTAATCAAGATTCATATGCTTTTAAAACGAAAATAACAAGTGTCTCTGAATATATGTTTTTCCGTGGATGATCAACTTTGTCACTAACTCATGGGTTTCTTGCGTGCTTCATATTTGGTGTTATATATAATATGTTTGTAATGTACATATGAACGACTCTATTTAGCATGTCTTACCCATCTTGATCTTCATTCACAAGTGTGGGTGACTATCTCCAGTCTCCTTTCCTCCGTCAGGAAAAACAACTTTGAAACATGAATTTACATATAATTAATTATAGTATGGTGTGGTGTATCGATTATGTATAGGCTCGAGCAAATTATTTCCGTATACTTTAATAATGTTGAGCGGATTAATAACTGTGATATTAGTGAATATCGTGGTGGGATTATACATATATTGTAGTAAGAGAATCGATAGACAAATATAAACTGCACCATGTTGAGGACAAAGCTAGTATGAGCAAACATCATAAAGGCAAAGCTTCAAGGATGTCCAAAAAAGATTAGCAAATATCATTAAGCGTAGCTCTCATGCTTAGTAAAATAGTATCTGGATTATTTTTTTTACAATTAAACTAGTTGTTATTTTAAAAAAATTAACAGTTTTCACTTGTTTTTATTACTGGCCTCAACAATCAGAGCTATGTAAATTTATTTTACCTTACTATTAAACTACTCTTGGAAGGTTAATTAATATAGTATTAATACAAGTGAATTTTTCTGTATAATTGATATAATGTAATTAGTATTCCACAAATTAAAATTAGGAGAACTATAAATAGGACACCATATCTACCCATCCATCTCCTTCCTCTTTATCTCCAGGTCACCAATCGCCACCCGACACGTAGTCTTCAAGCCAGCTGGCTTGGCGAAGCAACGACATCGTTTAGATGTCGAACATTACAAACAAACCGATAAATAAGCGTCCAAATTATTAGTCCAACAGCCACAGGCTGACGTGTCCATCACGCCACAGTCCTACTCCTCCTTTACACATTTCTTGCTCTCTTTCTCTCTCTTCCTGCTTTCGCCATTTTTGATTTTTCACTGACTACCACCTGTTAGGGCGGGAATCCAAAATCATCTCTCTCTCTTCCAAACCCCAAAACTGTACCAATACAAACAAACATGGCCGTGACTCTTCCGTCTCCCTTCTATTCTTCTGCCCTTTATCTGATTCTAGGGTTTCCCTCTCCACTTCGTCTCTGATTTTAGGGTTCCTCGACTTCCATTTCCTTTTCCTCCTTCCGTTTTGCTTTCAGAAATAACGCCATGCTTAATCTGCGTATTGGCTCCAAGGTTTGGGCTGAGGATAAGAATCTCGCTTGGGTTGCTGCTGAAGTCACTGATGTCATCGGCAAGCAACTCCACCTCCTCACTTCCACTGGCAAGAAGGTTCTTCAGCTTTCTATCTCGCCTTCTTTTCTTGTTTCGGTCCTCTCTTGAGCTCCTCTTACTTTCAACTGTATTTCAGGTTGTGGCTTCTTCCGATAAGCTGTTGCCAAGGGATGCCGACGAAGAGGAGGAGCACGGTGGAGTGGACGACATGACCAAGCTCACCTACTTGAATGAGCCTGGAGTTCTTTACAATCTCGAAAGGAGATATGCCCTCAACGATATTTATGTACTCTACCTTTCCCTTTCAAACGTGTTTGACTTAATTCCCGATTCGATCGACTGTTCTATTTCGGTTAAGTTTTGATTATCTTCTGTTTTAGGGGATTGTTTCTGCACTCAATCATGATGCTTTATAGCTACCATCCGATCAATAATTTAAACTACTTCCTGCATTATGGATAACGAGCTTTTAGAGTGGTATGCCTGTGAAATTGAATTGTTAATCAATGAGATCCTGTCCAAAGTTGTCGTTCAGCCTGGCCTTCCTTCACTGTACATAATTAGAAGTTCTTGTAACTGTGCTATTTCTTAATGTTAACTTTATGAATTCGATGCTTACTTATTTAAAGAGCAAATAAAAATTGGGAAGAATCAAGCAAATCTGCTGTTCATTTGTCCAGTGGCTTCATTAATTAAGAATTGGTGGTTCAGTGCTTAATTCTTCTGTTTTTATTTTTCCGTGCGGAATAGACATATACAGGAAGCATTTTGATAGCAGTCAATCCTTTCACCAAGCTTCCACATTTGTACAATGTGCATATGATGGAACAGTATAAAGGAGCTCCATTTGGGGAGCTAAGCCCTCATGTTTTTGCCGTGGCTGATGCATCGTACAGGTACATCAGCACATTTGAAGATACTTGTAACTAATTGGTAGTTCTGAATATGATGAGTATTTCTTATAATTGTCTGATCCATTTAGTCACTCCTTAACTGTTTCTGGTTCTGCTGCCTGTTCAACAAATATTTTACGCAATTGCATTTTATATCTAGAGCCATGATGAGTGATCGTCGAAGCCAATCTATACTAGTAAGTGGAGAAAGTGGGGCTGGAAAAACAGAGACAACAAAACTTATTATGCAGTACCTCACGTACGTTGGCGGTCGAGCTGCTGGTGATGACCGTACGGTTGAGCAGCAAGTTCTTGAAGTAAGATATCTGTCTCTTCACTGGACTGTAATATTCATTGGCTAGTGGTTATTATACTTTGTGTTTACCAATGTTATTTACTGGAATATCTAGGATAATTTACCCAACTCGGGCTCTTTTTGCTTGGCTACTTTTGTGAAATATTAATTGTCACTTGTATACTTGTGTGTTTGGATAAATGACAGACTATTAAACCTAAGCTGCTTTCGTATCAAGTAACTGTTGCTAGCTATTGCACACACTTATTATATTATTTGGCATGATCCAGTCAAATCCACTCTTGGAGGCATTTGGTAATGCAAGAACCGTCAGGAATGATAACTCAAGGTGTGTTGGCTCGGCACTTTTCCGATTTATGTTCTAAGTCGGGTTTTTAAAGCTTTTGGAGGCTTCTATTAGATACTTTTTTTTCCTATTCATTTCCATATATCAATATTTAATTACTCTATGGAACACTGTAAAGCTGAAGGAACAAAATAAATCAATCCAGCCATAGTAATACCTGTTTCCACTCTTTTTTATTCAAATGAATTCCTATGGAGAGTTTGGGATACTTCAGAAACAAGGGGTACATCAACCTAATAAATAGGGAGCTTCCAAGATTCTGTAAACATCTGGAGATCACATCTATTAATTTATACAACCTATTCTGGGTATAGAATTATCTAATTACTCTGAGGTGAAGGTTGTATTACTACCAAAGTAATCTGCTTTTTTTCATGAAATGATACTATGATAGTGCAGAAAGTCGAACATGCATATCATGGCCAAATATGATTGTATTTGATGCTTGTCATCACTTTTCTTTCGTGTTTACCTGGTGACATTGTCTCCATCTCAATTTGTTGTTAATGGGTTTTTTTTTTTCGAATTGCAGTCGTTTTGGCAAGTTTGTTGAGATCCAGTTTGACAAAAATGGTAGAATATCTGGTGCTGCAATCAGAACATATCTTCTGGAAAGATCCCGTGTAGTTCAAATAACAGATCCTGAGAGGAACTATCACTGTTTCTATCAATTGTGTGCATCTGGCAGGGTAATTTACTAATTTTTCTCTGAATATGCGTAGGTGAGTTCACAATTGTTGTATAGGGTGTACTTATGTTTGTGTTGCCGTTTGAAGGATGCAGAAAGGTACAATCTAGATCATCCAAGCCATTTCCACTACTTGAATCAAAGCAAGACTTATGAACTAGATGGAGTGAGCAATGCAGAAGAATACATAAGGACAAGACGGGCAATGGATGTTGTTGGTATAAGCCATGATGACCAGGTTAATGAAGTGTCATGCAGTTGCTACCTTATTGAAAAGTCTGTATTGCTTGAATTTCTTCATTCTGATGTTCTTTTCTCTCAATTTCTGTCAGGAAGCTATATTTCGTACCTTGGCTGCAATTTTACACCTTGGAAATATTGAATTTTCTCCTGGCAATGAGCATGATTCATCTGTTATAAAGGATAAGAAATCCAATGTCCATATGCAGAGGGCAGCCAATCTTCTCATGTATGTTGTCTTCTCAAATATATTCAAATATTCTTTGTTTGAAGTTTTTTAAGAAATTTTCTTAATGGAGTAACAAGGTAATAAAATGAACGCGAATTATCGTGGTATGAGGGATACAGGAGGGGCATAAATCAAACTGCTTTGTGGAACTTGTCTTGTTGATCAAAGTGCTTTTACTTATTTAATCAGGTGTGATGTAAATCTTTTGCTGGCAACATTATGTACACGTACGATTCAAACCCGTGAAGGAATTATTATAAAAGCTTTGGACACCAATGCTGCTATTGCTAGCCGTGATGCCTTGGCGAAGACTGTATATGCAAAACTATTTGATTGGTATTGTCTAACGTTCATGTTATTGAAGATCCCTCTTTCTCTTATGAATGTTTTGTCTTAACAATATAAACCTTCATTGTGCTTGTTTCTTTTCCATTAAGGCTTGTTGGTAAGATCAATAGGTCTGTAGGTCAAGATTTGACTTCCCAGATACAAATTGGAGTGCTGGACATATATGGATTTGAATGCTTCAAAAACAACAGGTACAGTAAGTACATGTAATACATGCTGCTGTTTTGCTTTGATGTTCTCTCTATTTGTAGGATACAAGGCTAGATTAATCTAGTTTGTTACGCTTCCTAAATTCATCTAAATTTATCTGTACCATTGTCTCTGTACATGCGTAGATCCTTCAAGTGTAGTCTCTTTGACTATCTCTCTGTCATTGTTTTATCTCTTTCATTGAACTGTTGAAACATTATTTTTTTCTGGGAGTTTTATCTGAATGATTCATTATTTCCATAGATGCATATATGATATACAGGAACTTCAACTCATTTAGATGGCAATACTTCTTTATCGTAAAGTCACATCTCATAGTTATCATCTGTGGATTTAATCTGTAGATGATATATTGTAGAACGATACTCACTTATACCAATTCACCTTATTTGTCTCTGTTTACACAGTTTTGAGCAATTCTGCATTAATTTTGCTAATGAGAAGCTTCAGCAGCATTTTAACGAGGTAAGCAGCATATGCTGTTGTCACGAGAAGAAATGTTTTTCCTTTTCTGCTGTTGCTAGCTTATTTGCTTTTTTTTGTGTGTTCAGCACGTCTTTAAGATGGAGCAGGAAGAATACAGAAAAGAAGAGATTAATTGGAGCTATATTGAGTTTATAGATAACCAGGATGTATTGGACCTCATTGAAAAGGTTCTCTTCCTTGTCATCGTCTCAAAGTAATGAATTATTCTTCACTTGCACTGCTATTTTTTTTAACTGTTAAATTGATAATCGATGGTAGCAATTGGTGTCGCATTAAAATAGCACCAAATATCTGCTGAATATTTGATAATGAAGTGGCCATATGAACAAAAGACCGCTGCAAATAGCTGTAAATATCGTGGATTGTCCTTTTGCTTTGTAATTGGCTGTAGTCCAGTGTTTTCAGCCAAAAATTGGGTACTATTTTAGTAAGTTGTGCTTACTGGAGCAATGGGCATTTTTTTGATTTATTTTATCCATGTATTTCTTGGATGCTTATCGGTATCTTCAAGTTTGAAGTGGTATACTTTTGGTTTGAGTAAACGTGATTAATGTCTTGTTTAATTCCGATTTTTGGTTTAAATGTTTTCAGAAACCAATCGGGATAGTTGCACTGCTCGATGAAGCATGGTACAGTATGAGTTTAATATGGTGGGTTTGATATATTATTACTTCTGTGCCTTTATACTAATCCTAATTTGCATTTTACGCAGTATGTTTCCGAAATCCACACACAAAACATTTGCGATGAAATTATTTCAGCACTTCCGCTCTCACGCCAGGTTGGAGAAGGCAAAATTTTCAGAAACAGATTTTGCCTTATCGCATTATGCTGGCAAGGCATGTTGAATTTTCAATTGGTACCTTTGGAGAAGTTGGATATTGATCAGTTGAAAAACATTTCTTACAAATTATCACTTCGATGTGTAGGTTACCTATCAAACAGACACATTCTTGGAGAAAAACCGTGATTATGTAGTACTGGAGCATTGCAATCTATTATCATCTTCCAAATGTTCCTTCGTTGCTGGACTTTTCTCTTCATCTCCAGAGGAAACTTCTAGATCATCATACAAGTTCTCTTCTGTTGCCACTAGGTTTAAGGTAACAAGTTTAGTTAATAGATTTTTGCATGTCTTTATAATTAGGATTTTGCATGCTCGCTCCTACTGGCTGAATCAACAGTTTTCTCAAAGTATGTGCTGAATCTAGTATTTGTATTATCTATTTCCCTAGTTAGTTTATCCTTGCGGTGTTCTAATAGGATACTAATATAGGAAGTTTAGAGAGAGTGAGCTTATTGAGGAGACCTTCCTAATGTAGGCCTCCAGGTTTCCTAATATAGGGTTAAATTCTTTACCTTATAATGTACAGTTAATTCTCTCAATGATACCTCTTCTCTTTGTTGTAAACAGTATTCAAGAGCCGAATTGTTTACTTGATGATAATATCATTTCACTGTCTTATTTGTTTTTTGTTATGATGAAGTGCAATGCAATTTTCGAGTATTTCTGTTTTTTTATGGAAAGTATTTCTGTTTATAGCTTGCTAATTTACATAATCTTACTGTTTTTATGTAGCAACAACTTCAAGCACTTATGGAAACCCTAAACACAACTGAACCCCATTACATACGATGTGTGAAGCCAAATTCTTTGAACAGGCCTCAGAAATTTGAAAGTCAGAGTATATTGCATCAGTTACGATGTGGGGTTAGTCATGCTAATATTTCCTTTGTTTCTTGTTGAAATAATTTCCTTTGTCAATTGAATGCCACATTTGGGACTTTGAACTGTATGTATCTTGAATGATCTAGTTTACTAGTTGCCCCTTTTCCCCCTGTGGTTTATTTGCTTGATACAATAATGCCCGATGCACAAACAATTATATGCAGTGCAGCCTTTATTCTATTTTAGCAGGTTATTTCTCGTGTTTGGTGCTTGGAAACATGTCATTTGAAACACTTAACATCAGAAGAAGGATTCGACTATTGACACGAGGGCTGGACTGCATGTTGTTGTAAAACAAGCCAACTTCTTTGCTATAATAGTTTAAGCTGGTGGATTGGCTCCTATAAGATTGAATGAATTCATCAAAACTATATAAAGTGTGGGTTAGGAGGATAGAAAGAGGGAAGGGAAGTAGGTATGACACTGTCCCATGCTGATTACTGTTGAATTACAGTAATTAGTAGAGTATGAGTAGGCGTAGAAATCAGAGTAGGTTAGCTGGATTATTCGATTCTTCTAGCCTAATCTATGCAGAATAATAGTAGAAAGTAGTAGGTAGAGTAATCCCTGATTTATAGGGATTACAAATGAGGTGATTCTGCACCCTACTACGGTGCAGAATCTGTATATATATATGTAAGCAACATTTCAGCAATAATAATATACCAGAATCATTATCATTCTGGAATTCCACATGGTATCAGAGCGAGGGTATATTCATTAGATCTAAGCCCCGTTCTCCTTCTGAAAACTCCTATCTCCTTCTCTATTTTCTCATCCTCCAGCCATGAACAACGCTGACAACATCCCACAGTCTCCCTCTGTGACTACAGAGGATCCGTCATTGAGACGCACGAATCCAGCAGCCCTATCAGAAACTGTCCTAGGCTGCATCACAAATCACTGGCTGAACGGAGATAATTATCTTCAGTGGTCGTCGTCCGTTCTAAAATTCATCTCAGGGAAAGGAAAGAAAGGGTACCGATCGGGAAGACGAACGCCCAGTGAAGAGGATCCAGAGTTCGCCAACTGGGACATTGAGGATAACATGGTTCAGTCATGGCTCCTGAACTCAATGACCACGTCCATTGGCGAGAAGTTCCTTCTCCACCAAACTGCTCATGAGATCTGGGAAGGAGCGAGACACACCTACTCCAATCGGCCAACAAAGCGAGAGGCCTTCGAGGTGGAGATGCGTCTCCATGATCTCAAGCGAGGGGGAGAAATCCGTCACTCGGTATTATGACGAGCGAGTAAATGCTGGTTACAGCAGGACCTATACGACATCCATCTATGGAAGTGCACGGAAGATGCAGACCTCTACAGGCAGATTCTCCAGACAAAGCGAACCATCAGGTTCCTTCTTGGTCTAAATCAGGCCCTAGATGAGGCCAAAGGAAGGATTATGGGCCGTCTTCCCCTTCCTTCAGTTAGAGAGGCGTTTGCTGAAATCAAGTGGGAAGAGAGCAGGAGAAAGCTCATGATTCCTGACTCAAAAAACACCTCAGTAGAAGGATCTGCCCTTGCTACTCAGCAAGACACCGGAAATCAAGGAAGTGCGTACACCAAGTCCGGAAAGCTTCGACCTCGGTGTACGCCTTGTAACAAGCCGGGACACACTAAGGAAACATGCCGGAAGTTACATGGGAAGCCGCGGACCGGAAACCTAAGGCGTAAAGGGAGGCTTATGCACGAGCTGTGCTGCAGCTAACCAAGTTCAACAGTTTGGTCAGATCACTAGAGAACAGATGGAGATTCTCCAGCAGATGATGGCACAGTATACCGCTAAGAAAGCATCTGCAGGACCCTCTGAAACTCACCACAGCCTATTTGCTAGCCAAGGTATTAGATCCACTGCTTTCCTTACTCAAAGTCATTTTAACCAACACTGGATTTTGGATACTGGTGCTACTGAACACATGACGGGTTCTAGACAGCTGCTCCACAATATCCAGGCTCACGTAGGGAAAGCGAGAGTCCGTATCGCCGATGGAACAATTGCTCCGGTCGAAGGGATTGGGACGACCTACCCGACTCCAAATCGAGCTGTGTTCCCGTCCTATATGTGCCTAAGCCGAATTGTAACCTAATCTCTCGTTAGTCGGATCACACAAGATCTTAACTGGCGTCTAACATGTGATCCATCACAATGTATATTGCAGGAGGTGGGATCTCAGAAGATGATTGGCAGGTTTGAGCTGTGTGACGGACTGTTCCTTCTGAGTACAACAAGCGGATCCAGACCAGGGGGAGAGGGTTCCAAATCAGTACACCTAAGTTCTAGGACAAGCCAGTTAGATTGCCCTGTCATGATGTGGCACTACCGGTTAGGCCACTCTAGTTTCTCTTACCTTAAAAAACTGTTTCCTAAGCTATTTATCAATAAAAATCCGAATTCCTTTTATTGTGAGGTCTGTCAACTTGCAAAACAGACAAGAGTCGTCTACCATAGCCTACCATATAAGCCAACACATCCTTTTTCCATCATTCACAGCGATATTTGGGGTCCGTGTTCTGTAAAAACAGTTAGTGGGTCTAGATGGTTCATCACCTTTATTGATGACCACACCCGTTTAACATGGACTTATCTCATGAAATCAAAGACTGAAACAAAGGATATATTTCAAAATTTCCTAAATCAGGTCAAAACCCAGTTTCAAACTCCTATTCGAGTCCTTCACACCGATAATGCAAAGGACTATTTCAATCAATCCTTAAGTTCCTTCCTAACGGCTAATGGCATTGCTCACGGCGGCTCATGCCCTTACACCCCTCGGCGAACGGAAATTGCTGAACGCAAAAACCGTCACTTGCTGGAGGTTGCGAGGGCATCACTGTTTGCTGCCAAGGCTCCAAAGAACTTATGGGGTGATGCTGTCCTCACAGCCACTTATCTTACCAATCGTCTCCCAAATCGAACCCTACGTTTTAAAACTCCTCGTAGTGTTCTCTTAAAAATCTTTCCACATAGTCATGCTCTATCGTCTGACCTCCCTCTCAGAATATTTGGCTGTACAGTGTTTGTTCACCTAGATCCATCACTTCGTACTAAACTTGATCCTAGAGCAGTCAAATGTGTCTTTCTTGGATATTCGTCCCATCACAGTGGTTACAAGTGTTACTCTCCACATAACCACAAAGTCTATCACTCAAAAAATGTCACGTTTTTTGAAAATCTCCCTTATTACTCCCACTGTCCGCCTCAGGGGGAGAAACCTATGGTTGAGTCCTCCATTGGGAGTATTACTACTCTCGACTCTCAAATTGTTCTAGATTCTCCTGAGGTAGTCCAATCCACTCCCACAGAAAAACCCAGCCAAACCCCTCCTCTCCTGGTTTATCAGCGTAGGAAGAAGGCGACAGTCAACTCACATGCTCAACCTGTCCAGGAATTTGATGAGAACCTGACCTCCCAAGAAGACGAGTCAAATCAAATGGATCAAGGAGTTGAACATGGTGATGAAGTCGGGAATCATGACCAGACAGAGGAAATCCAGGACGCTGGTGTAGAAGAGATTGGGGTGGATGATACAGTCTACCTTCCAATTGCACACAGGAAAGGGACTAGATCTTGTACAACTCATCCCATTGAGAGATGGGTTTCATATGGAAACCTAAGCCAGAAATACAAGGCGTTTGTAGGGACTCTCGATGATACACAGATTCCTCACTCTATTGAAGAGGCTATGGGTATACCCCACTGGAAGGCGACGATCTTGGAAGAGATAAATGCACTCTCGAAGAATAAGACATGGGACATAGTAAGGCGCAACAGGGAAATCCACAGTCGATTGCAAGTGGATATTCACAGTGAAGTATACCTCAGAAGGGAAGATTGAGAGGTATAAGGCTCGTCTTGTAGCCAGAGGATTTACACAGTGCTATGGAGTGGACTACGAGGAGACATTTGCTCCAGTAGCCAAGTTGAAAAGCGTGAGAGTTCTCCTAAGCATTGCGGTAAATCTGATCGGCCCCTATACCAACTAGATGTGAAGAATGCTTTCCTAAACGGAGATTTAAGTGAGGAGGTGTACATGAAGGTTCCGGCGGGTGTTACCACCGAACCGGGAATGGTGTGTAGGCGAGAAAGGCACCGTATGGCCTCAAGCGATCACCACGAGCATGGTTCGAGAGGTTCTCAAAATCAGTGAAAGGGTACGGATACTATCAGTGCCAAACAGATCACACAATGTTCATAAAACAGAATCAGGAAGGGAGGAAGGCCATCCTTATTGTATACGTTGATGACATTATCATCACAGGGGATGATGAAACGGAAATCAGAAAGCTCAAGGAGAAGCCGGCACTGGAATTTGAGATAAAAGACCTAGGAAATCTGAGGTATTTCCTAGGAATTGAAGTAGCACGATCTAGTAAGGGATCGAGTTTGTCCCAACGGAAATACGTCCTAGACTTGTTAAAGGAGCGGGATGATTGGGTGCAAACACAAGACACCAATGGAACACAATCTGAAGTTTGGTCTTGGCCAAGAAGCAGCGCCAGTAGAAAGGGCGAGTTACCAAAAATTGGTTGGCAAGCTAATATATTTAGCACACACACGTCCAGATATCTCATTTCCAGTGAGCATCGTGAGCCAACATATGCACAATCCAAATGAAGAACATATGGAGGCGGTGATGAGGATATTGAGATATTTAAAAGGTACTCCAGGTGTTGGGCTACTAATTCAAAAACATCCTAGTCGCAGAATTTCGATATACACGGATGCAAGTTGGGGCCGGAGACCTTACGGATCGAAGGTCAACCTCGGCGTATTGCACCTATGTGTGGGGGAACTTAGTGACCTGGCGGAGTAAGAAACAGACTGTTGTCTCAAGAAGCAGTGCTGAAGCAGAGTATAGGGCACTGGCAGACGGTATTTGCGAGGGAGTTTGGTTAAGGCGTATCTTGAAGGAACTCAAGATGGAAGATAAGGGGCCTATTAGAGTGTTGTGTGATAGTCAGGCAGCACTCAGTATTGTGAAGAATCCAGTTCATCATGATCGCACTAAACATGTTGAACTGGATCGTCATTTCATTTCGAGAAGGTAAACAACAAGGAATTCGAGATGGAGTACGTTCCATCGAAGCGGCGAATCGCGAGATATTCTTACTAAGGCACTGCCTAGGGATATGTTTGATGACTTACAAGGCAAGCTTGGCCTTCATAACATCTACAGCCAAACTTGAGGGGGAGTGTTGAATTACAGTAATTAGTAGAGTATGAGTAGGCGTAGAAATCAGAGTAGGTTAGCTGGATTATTCGATTCTTCTAGCCTAATCTATGCAGAATAATAGTAGAAAGTAGTAGGTAGAGTAATCCCTGATTTATAGGGATTACAAATGAGGTGATTCTGCACCCTACTACGGTGCAGAATCTGTATATATATATGTAAGCAACATTTCAGCAATAATAATATACCAGAATCATTATCATTCTGGAATTCCACAATTACTAGATGAGGAATAATTTTGTCAGCCTTGCATACATGAGCCAGTAATAGAAAATGGGGTAAAATACCAAATTCTTTTTGTAACTTTGGACCGTGTTATGTAACGGTCTCCAAACTTCCAAATGTTAGATACTGGTCCCGAAACTTACAAACATGACCAATTAGAATGGTCACAAATTTTACGTTTCGCGACCGGTATGTAACCCTGTCTTAAAGTAATGGCCCATTATGTATTTAACCAATAGAAAATGCGATCTTAGGTTTGGAAGTCTGCTAAATTAGGGTTTAGAATAATCTCATTGTTATTAATCTTGAATGATAACTAGCTCTATTTATAATAGAGCTGTACACCTAGGGTTAGAGTCCAAGTCCTTGTAGGAAAAGGCTACTACCCTTATTAAAATAATACTGACTTCCTATGCAAGGAAGGAATGTCCTTATTGGACTCTAACAACTTCCTAATCAAATAATAACAATAACTATGCCGTATCTCAACAAAGTCTGTTTTTTCACGGGAAAGGGTGTGCTATTTGATAGCTATACCTATAGATCCACTGCTCCAATCCTTGTATGCTGTTTGAATGATGCTTTTGTGCATCTACTCTGGAAACAACACTAGCCTTTTATTTTAGATTTTCATTTCTTTGAGACCAAGAGTTACTTCTGGCTTCACCAATAAAGAAGTCTCTTTCCTTCAGTTCCTTATTTATGTGCTCATTATAATGAAGAATATCGAGCAATACATTAAATATTTGTCATCTTTTTGAAAAGGATTATTTTCCACCAATATGCATTAGTAAGGGTCAGGAAGAACTTGAACCTAATCTCCATAAATTAGTCACCGATACACAAATATGTGGTCCGTAAACATTTCTGGCATTATTTCCAGAAAGGCTTGCAGCCAGCCCGCTTATTTTGGTGATAAAAGAGTTTATGGAGATACAGTAGGTAGTTTCCTTATGCATGTTTAACATCTATAATCTATGTATGGTTGTATGATTCCATATGTAATTTTGACGTTGCTTTGTGTCTTAACATGAGTTTTCCTGAATGTCCCATGATATGTTTCGTCATGATTGTTAGTTTGATACATTTACTTTTGATTGAACAAAGGGTGTCCTAGAGGCTGTGCGGATAAGTCTTGCGGGATATCCTACACGAAGAACATACTCAGATTTTGTCGATCGTTTTGGGATTCTTACTCCGGAATACCTGGATGGAAGGTACTGGTTTTCAATGGCAAGGCTAATTCTTTTGAAATAGGATTGGCAGTTTGTTTTGTATACTTAAAATTGAAGGACAGGGTATTCTAACAAAAATGACGCAAAATGGATATTCATTGACAGTGCGTAATGCTGTTGTACAGTACTTTCAATGACATTGCTTTACCTTGGGAATTTAGAACAGTTGTTTCGTTTCATTTTTATTATCAATTTTGGGAAGTGGAGCTCTGACAAAAACTAAGCAAATGGAATTTAGTACTCCCTAATGTATTAATGTTGCTTGTTGTCTCCTTCTGTCGCTCTTCATGTTTGAGAAAGTAGTGCCATTTGTATGTCTAGTATGAGCAGAGTATTTGTTACGGGGTTATAGAATCCCTAATTGGTCTTTCTTGCATAAGCTTTATCTATACTAGATTTGAGGTTCATAAACAATCTCTTATGTACGTGTTTCTCCTTGTAAAAAAACCTTCTGATTCCATATATTGTCATATTAAAAACCCTTATACGAAATGTCCTCTTCGATTTTGCATCTAATGCTCAGTTTCTTCATCTATTAATTCTAACTATCTTGTCTTTCATTTCCTTTGGACAGCTGTGATGAAAGAGTTTGGACAGAGAAAATACTGCAGAAGTTGAAGCTTCAAAATTTTCAGGTACTTCTCATTTTACTGAAGGTAAAATACTATTTTTTGGAAAGAAAGAAGAAAGGGACTGCTGGGGGTGGAAGAAGCTGGCTGTGTCATGTCTGGGGAAGAATGCGCAAGGCTTATGTGTTAGACATCACTTAATATCTCCTGCCTTCCAAACCGTGTAAATTTTGTTTCCTGCAGTTAGGGAGAACAAAGGTATTCCTGAGAACTGGGCAGATTGGTATTTTGGATGCACGAAGGGCTGAGGTTTTGGACACTGCAGCAAAGTGCATCCAGCGACGGGTACAGACTTTCATTACATGCAGACGTTTCCTTTCAAAGAAAGCAGCTGCAGTTTCATTCCAAGCATACATTAGAGGTGTGTTTTACTTTCTCTCTACAGTAGGGTACACCCACCTGGAAGTCTTTCCTAATAGATAGAAGGCTTGCGTCACCATCTTCTCTAATATTTATTGTTATCTGTGACAAGAAAATTCATTTTTGAAATTCCTAATTTACTGGTCTCCGATGCATTATTTCCACGGTAATACATAAGACAATGAAATAGAACTGCTTCATTCCTATGTCATTTGTCTCTTCATTCTTAGCACAGGCTGCTTAACACTTCCTTTTATTTCCTCTTCAAAAAACGAAGGTAAACAATTAATAAGAACCGATATCTTCTTTATTTTGTTATAATAGCATTACAAATCTTCTGTTGGCTTCGTGAATCAAAACTTTACTATTGCTTCATTGCCATATGCTAACAAACGGTCTATTCTTTGCGCTTAGTAACTAGCTATTAACACTAATTGTTGCACTCTATTTCTGTAGATGATTGTTTTCTGAGCTTACTTTTCACTGCTATATATGTAGGAAGTATTGCTCGGAAGACATATTCTCAGAAGCGGAGGACAGCTGCTGCTATTACAGTACAGAAATGGGTTCGGAGGTGGCAAATGCAGCATGCCTATTTGAAAATGTTTTCAGCTGCAGTAGTTATACAGTCAAGTATTTGTGGTTACTTATCTCGCCAAAGATTCAGAAATGGAAGGAGCAACAAGGCTGCGTCTCTCATTCAGGTAATTTTTTAGTATTTTATATGTAATATACTATTTACGCAAAACTTATATGTAAGTGCTATGTTCAAATGCTCTACTGCGCTTGTTTCAAAGAGTCAGACATGGCTGTTGACTCCAGTTTGAAACATCGTACTTGTTTCTATGATTTCAAGAGTCCTCTAAATATGATAATTACAACAGTGCTTTTGAACTACACATATTCTTTCCACTGTTGTTAGGCTTTCCTGACTTAGTTAATATAATCTCTATTGGTTTTGACTTTTCATACAATTATCAAGGCTCGGTGGAGGATGTACAAGTTCCGCTCTGCTTTGAGGCACCGTCAAGCTTCCATTGTAGCCATACAATGTCGTTGGAGGCAAAAATTAGCGAAAAGAGAGCTTCGCAAGCTTAAACAAGTAGGAGATTTAGCTACTTCTGTTCGCATTTGCTTACCAAGAGCTTAACAGGGACAAAGATTAATTATCATACCTTTGCAGGCGGCTAATGAAACAGGGGCCTTGCGTTTAGCAAAGAGTAAACTTCAGAAGCAGTTGGAAGATCTCACATGGCGGTTGCATTTGGAGAAAAGACTACGGGTATCTTAGAACTTAAAATGATTGAATCCAAAATTTTGAGCTCCTTGTTCTCTGACAGTTAGCTGCGGTTCTTGTGTGTGTCTGTCTTTTCCTAATTTTGTACGGTCCTTTATTCAATGCAGGTTTCTGGTGAAGATGCCAAGTCCGTTGAACTTTCCAAGCTTAAAAAATCATTAGAATCTATGATACTTGAATTAGATGCAGCCAAGTTAGCTACTATTAGTGAATGCAACAGAAATGCAGTATTGCAAAATCAGTTGGAACTGTCAAAGAAGGAAAAATCATCGTTGGAAAGGGAACTTAATGCGATGGCTGAGCTGAGAAAGGAGAACACTTATTTGAAGGTTGCTTTTTGTTCACGCTTATTTTTATGCATTCTTGAATGTGTCAAGATAATGGAGGTACGGCCTTCTGGGTGTTTCTTGTGCTTGTTTTTGAGGTCTTGAACCAAAACAGTTGCACCTCTGCGCTTCAATGCTCAATATTTTTTTATGGAAATCTCAGCTATTTTCTCATTTCCTCAAGGTTTGGTTTGGAAGGGTATGTTTTTAATTCTTGCTTGTGGAACAAACCCACTCCCATTTAAGCAAATTCAAAGTAATTAAATTCATTCTCTCAGATTGTTGGAGTTTCTTGTTCTATTTACATCTTTATTTTCCATTGATTGGATGTTTATGTACACCCTTTGCTATGATCTGTGTAATCTCATTTGTTTGTTCTATTAACTGAATTCGCTGGACAATTTGTTGTTTGTCAGGGTTCTGTGGACATCTTACAAAAGAAGAACTGTGCCTTGGAACTTGGGCTTGTCCAAGCTCAAAAGCATACAAGTGAAACTGTTGGAAAAATGAAGGATCTTGAGGGCAAATGTTTTCAGCTGCAACAGAATGTTCAGAGGTATTCATCTGTTGGAAGTTTCTCATGGCTGTGTACTTGTTTGTTGCAGTTGATAACTTTTGTCCAGTTGTTAACGACATATGATGGTCGGTCTACACTTAACTGTCCTGGAAGTTCGTGTAAGGATGCAAACGTCATTATTGCCAAGGCCTCTTAGACACTGACCTGCTTATTATATTGTTTGCAAGTAATTAACGGAAATCATTGATCCACTAAACAACCACCGTAAGTTATGGGTGTCTGTCCCATGTGGTCTCCTCTTCTGAGATAATGCTAGATTGTCGGTGGAAACATAATGGGCTCACCAACAGAGTTACCTACATTATTTCGTGACATGCTTCGTACGTTGGAGATTGTATTAACTCCATTTTGATGCCTTGTTTCTTTTCAATAATTGTAGCCTGGAGAAGAGGCTTGCCCTGTTGGAGGATGAAAATCATGTCCTCAGACAAAAAGCTTTGAGTACCTCTCCGAAAGGAAACAACTCTAGTCTGGTGAAATCCTTTTCCGATGTAAGTAGTAAAGTTTCTTGCATATTTTCCAAGTTTCTTCCTAAGCTGCAAGAAATTTGATGATTGCTTCATTTTATTTTGAACATATTTGTCTTTGAGAATCTTATGACTTATTACTTCGTCAACTCTAAACTGGCCCCAAATGGCTTTATGAAACAGAAATACCCTGGTGCAATTGTTCTAACTTCTGAGAGGAAGCAAAACTTTGTAAGATATTGCCCAAGTTCTTCTGATGGTTTACCAATTAATTGTTATGTTTTCTTATGCACACATATCTTGGTGTAGGAGTCACCAACACCTTCAAAACTTGTACCACCCTTTTCACGTGGGTTGTCTGAATCACGCCGAACTAAGCTTACAGCGGAAAGGTCCCAGGTTTGTGCTATGCAGACACTGAGTTTAAACAAAAGCATGCGATGGGTGTTAACTCCGGTGGAAACAGAGACCTGGTTACTTTTGCTGGTAATAATCAGTGTCTGGATTTTGCGTGCTGGCTAATAGCTTCAATTGCTATGCAGGAGAATTATGAATTCTTATCAAGGTGCATCAAAGAAGATTTAGGCTTTATAGAAGGAAAACCGTTGGCAGCTTGTATAATATACAGATGCCTTCTTCAGTGGCGTTCTTTTGAGACTGAGCGGACAACTATATTTGACTATATCATTGAGGGAATTAATGATGTCTTAAAGGTCAGACATGCATATTGATTCTCATCAATTGATGTCCCTACTTCTGTTCTGTAGTATCAGTTGAATACTTGGGTATATTGTTCCATTTTGTGCTTGCATTTATCTTTTTGCCTCTGCTATTGAGTTGTTTGTTTCCTTCCTCGTTCTTCTTTGTATCCTTTTTCATGTTCAACTTTCATGTCACTTTATCTATTGCCTCTAGTAGCTTTAGATAGGTTGTTTACATGCCAAGTTGAACTAACAAGGGTAAAAATATATTTGTCGGTTGAATTATTAGGACATCTCTTACTATGATGTATCATCTCTTATTCAGGTAGGGGATGAAAACATCTCTTTACCATATTGGCTGGCCAATGCCTCTGCACTTCTGTGCCTCCTACAGAGGAACCTACAATCAAATGGTTTTTTTACGAAAGGGACTCCAAGATCTACATCTGCAGGATTACCCGGAAAGGTTCTGTAAACTATATATTACTCTTAGTATATTGTGGATAAAACAACCCTGCTTGACGATAATGTGCAGTTTAGATGGTCTTTGTCACAGGGGACTTCTGAATTGTATTTTAAATGACAGATTGTATGATTCGATTCTCAGATTGCATTGAATTGCATGCTAATATGTTGAGAGATGACTTGGACATACTGTTTTTATACTTCTCTTGTTTGTTTTTCCACATCTTATTATGCTCTCCTAGTTTTGCAAGCAGCACAATGTATATGCCTCTTTTATGGTGAAAACATGTAGGCTTTTTGTGTTCTTTATTGTGGATCAATGCAAGTTTTTAGCGAAGGACTATTTCTTTGCATCCTCTTGCTGTGATGCTTTTATTTTCTCTTTTTGTAATGTCTTCAACTTCTCAGTTGTAAGTACGGATTTTGTTGAGTCCTGTTCTTTTCTCCCCAACAGGAGACTCGGAACAAGATTGGTACTGCGTTTCCTGAATTAATTGATTTTGCAAGAGATCATTTATTCACAATTGGTTCTGTGTAAACCCATGATTTAGTTTACGAAAGAAAGAAATGATTTTTGACCGTGCGCTCTTGCATTTCCTGTTATATCTTAATCGTGCATGTGAATTGATTCTGACATCAAGAAGGTATTCCCGACAGGCTCTGAAGTCTGCTTTCAAGTATATTGGCTTTGATGAGGGTCTTTCACATGTGGAAGCTAGATATCCAGCGATTCTATTCAAACAGCAGTTAACTGCTTGTGTAGAGAAGATATTTGGTTTGATTAGAGATAATTTGAAGAAGGAACTATCACCACTTCTCGCATTTTGTATCCAGGTGACTTTTTCTGTCATCATTAAAAAGAAATTCTTATCCATGCATGGACCCGTCCTTTTTCTGGGAAAGTCTCGAATGCTTGATTAGTAATATAATAGGCATCTATCTATAAATATGGACCATGTTCTTCATATGAATTGCTGGACAACAGAAATGTGTCGATCTCCTTTTTTATTTTTTTCACTCTTCTGAAATGAAAGGATGAAGTTCCTGGCAGCAGAATTTCAATTCACATTTGCTAACAATTTACTGCTTTTTCAATGCATAGTTTAGTTTCACTTTATTGTTCTTTGATAGCGGCTCGGTTATCTGAAAGTCGTGAATAGTTTGCTTTTGTTCTTTGGTTGGATGGAAGTCAGTTAACAGTAGGAGTTTGGACTAAATTTGTAGTGATGGCGTTTTCATCTGAATGAAACCCCATTGGTGGTTGTGGTCACAAAGATATTTTCTGTATAATTTGTGATGCACTGACTTATGCACACGGTGTTTCCCATTTTTAAGGCCCCTAAAACTGTACGCAATGCTGGGAAGTCTTCTAGATCACCGTCAGGCGTTCCTCAGCAGTCACCTGGTAGTCAGTGGGAAGGAATCATCAATTTTTTGGATTCGCTCATGGACCGGTTACGTGGCAATCATGTATGTATGAATTGCAAATTGCTATAGTTGTATTGTAGAATTTTTAAAGTATCCTTGAATTGGTATGCTAGCACTGAGGTAAAATATATTTAGCATAAGAGAGCTGTTATACAAGATGGCCTTTGTTCTACGGTTGAGAATATGGTTTCATTGACACCAATCAGAAAGTCCTTTGCTTCATTAAGCATTTAGGTAGTTGGGTAAACAATGACCTTAGGTCTGATCTCCCGTCTGAAATGTCAATTAAATATTTTTTTAGACTTGCAAGTATGATATGGATAATGACTTGAAATTTGCATTCAGGTGCCATCGTTTTTCATCCAGAAGCTCATTACTCAGGTGTTCTCTTTCATCAATATACAACTTTTCAACAGGTATAGACTGGCCACTTTGATCCCACTGTTTCTTGGAACATAAAGTTATTAATGCTATATAACTGGCCGCCTAACTGTAAATATGATGCAGTCTTCTGCTACGACGTGAATGTTGTACATTTTCAAACGGGGAGTATGTAAAGTCTGGTCTGGCAGAGCTTGAAAAATGGTTAACTAAGGTGACTCAGGAGGTAATGACTTGGGAACTTAGTTTTTCATATGCTAATGGTGTAAATTTTGCTGCATGCATGAAATAATTGATTTGAATTAAGTGTAAAATGTAGTACGCAGGAAATTCGTGGCACGAGCTAAGTTATATCAGACAAGCTGTTGGGTTTTTGGTAACAGACTTTACCTCCACTGCCCTTGTCTAAATTGTTGTGATTTTTCTCTTCCACTTTTTTCCTTCTGGTTCTTCTAAATGTATTGATGTAAATGTGTAGGTGATACATCAGAAGAGGAAAAAGTCCCTAAAAGAGATCATGGAAGAAATGTGTCCAGTATGATATATTTTTTCCACTGTATTATTGTTTATCAAGATGCATAGATTTGGTGATCAAAACATCTTGTATGCCGGTGAAATGCAGGTGTTGACTGTGAGGCAAATATACCGTATCAGTACCATGTATTGGGATGATAAATACGGCACTCAGAGCGTATCAAACGAGGTACTTGTCATCTATTTGAATTGAAGTCTTCAGTTTTTTGGTAGTAAACAGAAATTTTGGTTGGTGGGTACAGGTGGTTGCTGAAATGAGAGAGATGTTGAACAAAGACAGCCAGAATCTGACATCCAACTCTTTCCTATTAGATGACGATCTGAGGTATGTAGTAAGTTTGTAATTCAAATTCACCGATTGCATTCAGAGAGAATATATATGCAGTAAAGCTTGGATTTATTATGCTGTTGCAGCATTCCGTTCTCGACAGAGGATATAGACAAGGCGATACCAGGAATCGATCCTTCAGATATTGATCTTCCAAAGTATTTGCTGGAACATCCATCTGCGCAGTTCCTTAAGCGTTAACAAATCGAGAATGCAATCTCCCTGGTAACTTTAGGTATCGTAGTAGTGGGTTAGAAGAGAAAAAGACTTAGTATCTGTAGAGAGCAGTTTGGATAATGGTTCTGCAATTTAGCTGAGAGCTCATTATTCATCATCATTCCTTGAATACGCTTAAAAAAGTGTTGCTTCTTGTAACTTTGTTTCTATGACAGCGCTGCTGCTTTTCTGTAATTTGTTGTATATATAAAATAGGAAACACCACTGCATTTAACATAAAGTTTGACAAAATTATTGCACTCAAGACTCAGGATCCGTTCCAGGATTAATTAGGCCCTTCGATCCCTACATATGATTTAATTAGGGACAATATAGTCATCACCATCTCCGGCCACCAGCAAAAGTTTTCCTGTCATTTTTTCAGCGACTCCAACATGTGGTTTGCACTTCTTTTTTCACTCGTCATCGACGTTATGGATTTACGTTTTCGGAATTTTTTTTGATCGATGACTACAATTTTGTACGAGGATTATATTGATCATACAAAATGTATATATTTATACCAGATATGCATAACCTCCTGAAGTAAAGGCATATATATATATATATATATATATATATATATATATATGGAAACAACTATTGTACTTCTGGATATTACATATTCCTATTTACGTAGATTCATTTGATTTGTTTATTTTTGAATTAGATTTAAACGGTTAATAATTTATTACGTATCTAATCATTAAAAATAACTTTAGTTCATCTTAATTCCAGCAAACAAAAAATACTTCCATTTTGATTTCCTCTCTCACACATGTAAATAAAATTTTACTTCTTTTTTCAATTAACATTTTCCTTCCTATTTTCTAATCGGAAGATAATTTTTTTATTAAACAGATAATTAATGAATTTGTTGTTTCCAACATCAATTTTTATTTTTTTGTCAGAAAAATATTCTATTTTACTTTTTAATCTCTTTCACCTACTTAATTTTCCTTTTTATTATTTTTACTTTCATAATATTTTATTTGTTATTTCGAACATAATGCTTTCTTCCTAAATATTATTTATTATAATTTTTTCATATATAATTTTATTTGGTCTAAATATTACATTAACTAGATGCTTAAATTTTTATGATAGATATTGCACAATAAAAATTATAGCACCTATACCAAACAAGGTTTACATTAATTTGGTGAGGGTAAATTTCTATATGAAAATATAATCAAAACAAGGTCCTTCCGGTTTGTTTGGCGGACAGAACGGTGTTCCGTCCGGACAGACCACCCAGGCAAAAATTAGTCCGTTCGGGTGGTCTGACCGAATGGAAAATTGATCTGTCCGGTTTTTTTATAATTTTATTTCAAATTTAATTAAATCTCTTAATTTCGTTTAGGTCGGTTTGTTAATTTAAATACTTGAAGTATCAGTTGGATGTACGGGATATAGCCATGAGTACTACGGTAAATGTTCGACCAGTGTTTGAGAATGATTGAGTTTGTCGAAGATTAAAATTCTTATAAATTTTCAAAATTTATTAAAGAATAATTTAATAATTCACTCAATTTAGAACGTAGGAAAGCCTCATTTAGGAATTTAGAAAAAATACAACGTCAACAATTTCTTTAAATTTATTTGAATATAATTATTAAAGTTACTGTTCAATGACTAAATCACCCTTACAGTTTGGCCTAATTTCCCAACTCTACCCAATAGGTTCTCCTCCTCGTTCATTTCCAAATCTTGGGCGAATACATGCTTCTTGAACATAATCGAATGAACTACCTCGATTTTGGACATTGCATAGCTTTGGTGATTAATAACCATAGCAGACGGCTCCTGCATCATAGTAACAATACTTCAATTGTAAAACCAAAGACATAAAAATTGTCAGAGCCAGCAACACAAACGATTTTCTTTTCATCTATTCATTTTTAACCAATCCTTAAACTTAATTCAACATAAACCTCATCAAAATCAACTCCACACTCCGTAGCTATGTTCTTAATCAAATCAGAAGCAGAAGTATTCACTGCTATAATCAAATCATGACCCGAGTCAACGAAGTCAATCAAAACACGCGAAATGCAACCCATACAAACTCAGAATCAGAAATAAATTCCTTTCCAACTATGAAGCCGCTGATTCTTCTTTTGTTTGAACGAAGCTGCTGGTTGTTCTTGGCTAAATATTAAGGATAGAGATTGGGAGGAGGAGGAGAGATGAGTTTTGGATTTTTTATTTTTATTATGTTTATTATAATGTATTATTAAAAGAAATGTTATATACGCGGTCAAAATTAGAATGGTCGTACAATCAACTAATTCCGTGACTGTCATATGCACAATTTAACGATGGAAGTGGATGTCATGTATAAATTCGTAAACATGTTTAATAGTTTATGATATACGCTAAATTACGTATATGTCGTTTATACTCTAGTGATTTCGCAATAGTTCGTGACATTTTAGGTCATTTCTCCTTTTAGTTTTTGAAATAAAATGATTATTGACCGTTAAGATATGATTCTCAAAATGAGTGGTTAAAATGAGTCAACATAAATGGAAGTATGTGATACATCCGGAGTATAATAGTCTTCACCTATATATATATATATATATCCCCTGCAGGTCTCGATACTCTGAGCCACATGACGTGTTTTTAAATGGCTGAAATTAAATAAAATGAATATATATTCGGTAACTGCTTTAAATATTAAAACTGCATAATTTAATCACTAGATCTTTTAACTCCGTCACCTCGTTCAGTTAAGTTATTATTTTGTTTGAGATATGTTTGGTGAATGAAAGTTAACTAATATCTTCTTCTTCCTCGCCAAATTATCTCCCACGAACCACCATTTCCTTTCATCTAATTGGTTCTGAAAGCTTAAATCAAATCTGCATAAATTTAATCCTAATTAAACTTAACCAAACAATTGAACCACGGGTTAACCTAAGAAGAAAATAATATATAAACACTGCATCTATCATCATCATCCAACGTTGCCGCTGTAGAATCCAAGGCCGCCGCCGTAGAATCCAATACTGTTACTGTATCATCATAATTCTTTTTGCCGCACCTCAATCCCGTCGACAAGCTACCACCATCTCGTTGTTCTCATGGAACTTCTCATTGCACTCTAACAACGAGCCTCTGTCCCTGATGAAATCGTTGAGAGTTAGCGTGGCCTTCATGGTAGAGGTCACGACCTGGTTAAAGTTGGTCCAACTTCGACCGATTGAATAATCATGGAGTTATTGATTTGTTTGTTGTGAGGAAACAAAGTTTTATCTAAAAAAAGTCCGATCTCTATAAAAGTACGTATAAGGTGATTCGAGAAGGTAAAGATATAAAATTTGGAGATATCAACATTTTCTTCTAAAACAATTAATTGGACTATCAAACGAGCCTTTAAAATGATGTTGTTGAGGATAACGGTGTTAATTTGAATTGGTGACGTTTTTGTAAACCCAATATCGAATAATTAAACTGTACGACAAGCCCAAACAGAAGAATTATAAAGAGAGCAAACCTTGGAAAACAAGAAGACCCTAAAACAGAACGGACCAAGCACAACACAATCAAAAAACGCAAACGCCTAGCAGCATGGACAAGCATCGTTATTTGACCCACCAAGGGAGCTAGAATCCTGGGCGAGAGCAGACGAAGTTCTAAGGGTTTGGGTTGGGAAACCGAAGCCGACCGACAATGTGTACTCGTTGGCACCGAGGGCCATCTTCCTCGGGATTTGGCCGGTTTCCGTCCGCTAGTCTCCTCTGTGTAAATCTGACAGTTCCCAACGACGACGTTTCTTGGCGTTTCGTGCTTGATCAGCTGAGGTGTGGCAAGGTCAACCACAGTGAGATTTGGGTTCGTCATCATGTCCGGGTCACAGGTTCTTCCACCTTCTGGTTGTTGCACAAGAGATTGCGGCGTAGATAGGATAGGCTCCGGAGCTTCCGACGTTGTGGTTGTATTGGTATAGGTAGGCGTCTACTGGTGTCTCGAACAATGAGCAATGGATTCGCCGCCTTTGCCAGTGCATCCTTCCTGATTTTGCAGGTAATCTCCTTACCATCATGGAGTGTGACTGGCCACTCTTTCTGAAGGAGCTTCCTGACGTCCAACAACACTTTAATTCTGCTAAAGGGCTCCGGAAAGTAGATCACATTTTTTGGATCGTATTCCAGGTAGCGTCCTGCAAAGTAATTTTGAAGCTCTCCTCCCACCCTCTCAAAGAAGTATCCAAAAGGGAGATATGAATCTGTATATAAAAGGCCACCTCGGTCAAAGGTACGACATGTGGGGATTCTCCGTGCTGCAGCTGATGTGTGATGAGGAGAGTGTGGTCCTTCCTCCATGGGCTGGTGTCAATCAAAATTTGGGCATCGATTTCGTGATTGAAGCAGAAGATGAAGCGCTTTCTTTCCATGGCATCAATCTCCACACCCATCTCTGACTGTCAAACCGGTGGCATGGTGCGGTGAACCACTTGCAAATTGATGGCTTTTTTTGTGAGGAAAGTGCCAACAATATAAAGGTCATAATCCCAACCCGATCGTTCCTCAAGAAAATCCTTGCGGGTATAGGTCCTGGATTTTTGTGTCTATTGAGTTGGCATCGCGATGATAGTGACGGTGGTGTTTGGTGGTGGATTAGGGTTTGAGGTATTGGTTTGGGTGGAGCCGTTGCTGATGTCGTCGACTTGTTTCATCGCTCCAGAGGAAGATGTCGAGAGGATGGGTGTAGCGGTGGCTGTCGGGGTCATCAGGATGGGTCGAAGTTGGTGGTGTTGGCGTCAATGAGAAGAGATGAGTGGTGTGAGGCGGCTGTAAGGTGAGGAATGAGTGAAAAATCCTAGGGTTTCCCTACGTTTAGGGGAGTCAAGAGAGGCCTACGTCTAGCGAAATACTGGGTAGGTTAAATATAAATTTGTATATTAGGTTAACTAATAATTAATGTCAAAGGTGTATACCTTGAAATATATACGTCATTTATCGTAATTAATAAATTATAACGGAATTGAAAATTTATCTAAAAATTCTTACTTAATTCTTCAAAATTATCAATACACTAACCTCAATTCCACTTAAGAAAAAATAGAATTTTTAGAATTTATAGTTTATTTTTAAATTCATTATACCAAATGGTATCTCAACGTACATATAATAACTGAATAGTAGTTGGACACTACAACGAAACACGAGAATATCCATATACAGAAAGAATTCTTGAAACCATTTCTTATTCACTGTAGCACACAAAGTCACTTATGGAGGAATGTTTTGAGTGTTGGTGGTTTTGGACTGAAACTTTATAATTGTTGTGGCCAAAGGTTCGGCCGAATCCTTAGTAACTCCACCACTGACTCTCAATCTTACGGATTTCACTTCCGACTATGGGGGTGGTTTCAACCTGTAGCCGGTAGTAATGGATCTGGTTCAGACTTGAGATTAGGTCCGAATTAAAATTCATTAAACTCTGTAACATGTTTCTGATTTTGTATTTAGAGCAACATGCGGGCGGAATACAAAGAAAACAACAAGATGATAACAATGAAACGAAGTTAGTTTGTGGAAGCAGCAGCAGCAGAAAAGTAATGCAGATCAGCCATGGAGAAGGATCGCATCGGTGTTGGGGACGGCAAGGAGGTGAGTTTGTGATGCGTCGATGATCCTGGGTACATCGGTGGTAGATAGCTGTTGTTATGATGTTGCTGCGAGTGGTGGTAGTGATGTTGAATAGTAGGAGAAGAAGAAGCTAAATTCGAATCCTGAAAGGTGAATCCAGCTCCTTCTTCTTCTTCCATGGCGGTTGTTGCAAGAGAAAGAGCACTTCTGCAGGAAGCGATGGGGCGGTGTTTGAGAGCAATCTGATTTCGTCGACGCTTGTTGATGGCGTGTTCCTTCTTCTGAATCTCGCTGATATTGGCAATCGATTCCGCCTTGCCTAGATCTGAAAATGATTTCGCCTTCCCAGCGTAGCACTTGGATAATCCTCCCTTTTGCCTGCAAAAACATCAAAAATCAAAATTTTCTGTCTTAAAAGAGCCAATTAAAGGTACAAATCAAATCGATGAGAGCTTTACAAGTCGAGATGAGGCAGGTTTTGTTCCAAAGTACCCAACTCAAAACTTTTCCCTCCTCCTCTATACGCGCTCTGCACCTCCTTCTCCTCTTCCTCGCAGTCGCTGTTGTTCCCGATAGAAGATGAAGCAGAAGAAGACGAAGAAGAAGACGCCGAGGGACTACTGCACTCAATCTCATTCCGCGGAGGTCCACCTATCCCGATCAACGACTGACGGCGGCGTTGGATCTCCGGCATCCTAACCTGTCTCTGTAATGCTATAGACACAGTGAGCAAGAATCTGAATCTCCCTTGGTTATAGTTATAGGGCTTTGACTCTGTCTGGATATGGAAGGAGTGTGTATCCAACTACTTAAAACTTTCCTCTCTATAGAGATTGGAGATCTCTCTGGTTTGGAAACACAAAGGCTTAATAATTGTAGAAGCTAGAGTTTCTACAATTGTTATCTGTGGGCAGGCGGTCAGATTCAGACAGAGAGATAAGGGGAAGGGGAAAGGAAACAAATAATAAACAAGTAAAATGATATTTTTTTAAATTAAAAACGTTATTAATATTAATAAATTATTTCAAAGGGATAAAATCAGTAAAAGTGATTGTAGGCCTTATCCGATAGATCAAGTTCAACTAAAATCAATTTTTTTATTGGGCGGATAGTCATTTTTTATTCACTTATTTGTAAATAAATTTTTGATCGTTAAATCGTTAAAAAAATGAATCTAACGGCTAAACATGAAATGAAAGATCAAAAATACTTTCGAAATGTGAAAAGTAGCCAAATAAATAAATGGGAAAGTAAAAAATTATGAAAGGAAATAATAATAATTATTTTTTGATACAATCTCTCTCTCTTTTAATTATTTCCTCAATTTAATTTAATCTTAATATTATTTTATTGATTTCTCAAATATAATTTTCATTTTAAAAATATTGTTTATTTGAATTTTTCAAATATAATGAGATCCATTTTGATATTTTTTAAAAATTTTAAATTATGATTAAGTGGTAATTTATAATAATGAATTTATGAACAACTCATGATTTGATTAAACTCTAACTATCAATTTATAATTTACTAAATTTTTATTTTGACTTTCTTAATTAATGTGTCATTTTTTTATATTTTTTTGTTTCACTTTTGTCAAATTATAAATCTTGAAATTTACATGCAAGTTGGAATTGGTAATTTCATCTGGATAAAAATAAATTGGCGAGCCGTAATTAATTGAAATCGGATCCCAACTTCAGCAGAATGAACATATTAAAAAGACATACTAAAAACACATAATAGACTCATAAAGTTAAGTTTGACATTTTAAAATTACTATCCGGATACCCACCCAAAATCCGCCCGAACCAAACGGATATTTGACAGATTTGGGGAAATCTGTTAATTGTAAATAACGGACGACGGACGGTAATGGATTCTGTTATATCCGCCCGGTCCCGCCCGTTACCAACTATGTCGTTTTACTTCTTATATATAAACACTCCACAAAGGTTGGTTGATTCCTAAAAATAAATTCATATCCAACATGTTTTTGCCTGCGATTGTTGATCCTACATAATCATATTCCCTAAATCTACCAATCAAATCTCCAAATCCCCTACATATTTTTTGGGTTTCAGTTGTTCATCTAAAATCATCATCTGTAGACAGCATAACAGAATACGTCTCTGGCTCTCTGCAAACAACCTCCTCTGACTTCTCATACTCTCGACTCTATTCCAGGTTATCATTATCAAAGTTTTTCAGATTTTAATAAGTTTTATGTACTTTTTATGCTCTTAATGTGAATGGAGTAGCATGCATGTTACCTGTATCCTTGCTTCTTACTTTTCTGTTGATTTGACCGACTCTTATTTTTCTTTTATTGATTATTACAGTGAATGACTAGAGGATTGAAATTTCTGGAGATTTGATTCAAGTTATGTTGTATTCTGGACAATTTTGGAAGTTAATTTCATGTTTATTGTTTATTCAAATTTCAAATTTTTATTAATTGTTTTGCCTCTATAACGGGGAACTGTGGGTATCCGAAATCCACCAATTAACGGTGACGGTATCATATTCCAACCCTTTTAGCTGCAGGGGCCGGGGTTGGGGAAATCCGACTAGACTAACGGGCGGGGATCGGATACCAGGAATCCGTCTCCATCCGCCCCGATGCCAAGCCTACGTAAAGTGTATATATCACCGATATAAAAGAGTTGTAAACTGGACATAACCATGATGAATTCAACTACTCGTAAGGTGGACGTAATAACGACATAACGCGCACGTAAAATGGTTGTATCTGGGACATAATATGCTCTACAATGACCACACTAATGTACTTTTTTCAAATTTTTTTGTTCTGAAACTACCCTCATTCAAGTCAATTAGGTTGACTCATTTTAAACCGTTGAATGACAATTGACCCAAAAGTAGCCAGAACCAACGACCCACGATCTGTCAGAATCTCCTCTCGGAACCGTAGCCAGTAGGCTTGGCAATCAAAAACTGAAAACCGGTTACCCACCTAAAACCGGATTATTCAGTCGGGAAAAAACAGTCAACTTAGAGTCTTGACAGGTTTCGGGTTCCCCGTTACCCGTGATCACCTGTTAACGGGCGGTGATGGTATTTTTGGAATCCGCCTCGGTGACCCCCGATACCCGATCAACCCATCTAACCCTAATTGCAAAAAAAAACCCACATCTCATTCTGTGTTTCAGATCCGCCGCTTCCAACCATCGATTTTCTCTCAACCCTAAGTTCTTCCATACACATTTTCTTCAAAACTCTCTCGGTTCCATTAATTTCTGGCGATAAACTCTACAATTCTTCACCAAATAAACAGATTATACAATTAATCTGCTCAAACACTACGATTTCTTCAAGATTTCCGATTATCCCTTCAATTTTCCATTCATCGTTTTGTAGTCTCTTCTTCGTTCATTCACCTATAAATAAATTGACCCTAACCTCTTGTTTTATCACCCTGATTCTTAACCCTCAGAGTAGCAAAGCAAGAGACGTATAATCAAGGAGCATATCAGCTATCAATCATAAGTTCTCTAACTTCTAGGGTTTTGTGTATTTGTGTGATTTATGTTGCACACAATTAATTTCTAAGTTCTAACTTCTGAGTATTTTGGATTCTGTGCTATGTTCGATTAAGAGATTATGTCGATGGATTCTACTACTGCTGTTCTCCCCAACTCTCAAGCCCCACCCCCACTTCCTAACCTTGAAGCTGTACCTCAGGTACTTCCTGTTTTTGAACCCCAACAACCAATGCTTAATGGTGGTGATCCACCACCAGTTAATGGCAATGGTGTTGCTGGTGATGCACCACCAACCAAAAATATTGCTAGCGATGAACATGCTCCATTATCTTTTGGGGCGAAACGTCCTTTGAAAAGTGATGTTTAGCCTCACTTTACTAGATTCTTAGATAGGAATGACGTGATGAAAGCCAAATGAAATTACTGACGTAAGATCTTAGGGGGTGATACTAACAATGTTACTTCACATTTGAAAAACCATAAAAGGTGTGTGTTTAGAAGCAAATTTATGATGGTAGATAGAAGAACATTGCTAGTAACTTTCTTCCTAACAATGTTATTGGGAAGAAGGAAATGAGAACTGGCCATTTTAACAATGAGGTTTCTAGGAAGGAACTGGCAACTATAGTTTTGATGCACGAGTATCCACTTGGAATGGTGGATCACTTGTACTTCAAGATCTTC
Source organism: Linum usitatissimum (assembly GCA_030674075.2). NCBI lineage: Eukaryota > Viridiplantae > Streptophyta > Magnoliopsida > Malpighiales > Linaceae > Linum > Linum usitatissimum. The sequence continues at coordinate 3,037,301 of JAUJYP020000780.1, forward strand.
TGCAATTCTTTACAGCCATTATTCAAAGTTCCTAGTAGAAACACCACTAAAAAGGATATCGTAGCAATGTACGAAATTGAGAGGAATAAGATTCAGAAGGTGATTAATGAAAATATTGGTCGGATTGTTGTTACTACTGACATGCGGACTGATAGTAATCAGAAAAGGGGTTATACGGCTGTAACTGCTCATGATGTTGATAACCACTGGAACATTCAGAGTCATTTGCTAAGGTAATTGAATTCTCTATTGTAATTGACAATTACTTTAATGTTTCTTGAATTATAATAATTTTATTCTGTTTCATAGGTTTCTGCTCCACATACTAGTGAGAGATTAGCAATTATGCTTCGAGACTGTCTCATGTTCTGGAATGTTGACTGTAAGTTGTCAACTATACTTCTTGATAATTGTTTTACGAATGATGCCATGATCGATAAGATTAAGAGGAAACTCGTTCTGACTGAGCTTTTAATGAATGGTTCAATGCCGCAAATGAGATGCTCTACTCATGTACTTAATTTGATTGTTAAGGATGGTCTAGATACTATCAAAGGTCGGATTGAAAAAATTAGGGATAACGTGGTATACTAGACTGCAACTCTTAGGAGAGTTGAGTTCTTTGAAGAGACTGATAGGCATATAAATGTTGAAATTGGAACAAAGCTTGCTCTAGATTTCCCTACTAAGTGGACTTCTACATTCAACATGCTTGAATCTCTTATTCCTTATAAAGATGTGTTCAAAAGATTGAGTCATAGAGAACCTAACTATACTTCTTTGCCTAGTAGTAATGATTGGATGTTTACTACGTTGTGAGCAAAAAACTTGAGATTTTTAAATTGATTTCTGAGCTCTCCTCTGGAAACAAATACCCTACTTCCAATTTGTTCTTATCAAGGATTTGTGATATGAAACTAAAGCTAATTGAATGGAAACTTGATTTTGATGAGGTTATTGTTGCTATGGCTGAAAAAATGTCGATAAAGTTTAGCACATATTGGTTTGATATTCATGTTTTGCTTACTGTGGTTGTGGTTCTTGATCCTGCATACAAACTTGACTTGATTGATTTCTATCATGTGAAATTTGGCGGGTCTGATCTGACTCTAGACCCTGAAAATGTTAATGCTTCTGTTTATGAGGTGGTTCATGAGTATGAGCTGAAACAGAAAACATAACTGGATGAATCTTCTAGTTCTGGTATGCTCTTAGTTCAGCTAGTATATCAGAGCCAGAACTTGAATTTGAGCTGTACTTAAGCTAAAAGAAAAGGGCCAAAACAACATCTGTTTGTTCTGAGTTAGATCACTATCTTAGTGAGGATGTTGAGAAACGAGGTCCTAAGGTTGGTGTTTTGGAATGATGGAGAGTAAATACTGGTAAGTTCCCTCGACTGCAAGAAGTAGTAAGGGTATTTCTTGTTGTTCCATTTACTTTTGTTGCTTCGGAGTCTGCATTTAGCTCCGATGGCAGACTACTAGATCCTCACCGGAGCAGACTGCATTTTCGAACTGCGGAGGCCCTTATGTGCCGTAGGAGCTGGATTAAGGATGACATATAAACAGGTAAGGATGGTAGCAAGTTCAAAGTAGATTAGAAGTTCTTTTTGAGTCCAAATTTATAACTAATTCACTGTCTTACAATGACATCAAATGCTGGAAAGGAGGAAGAAGTGCTAGAGTTAGATAGTTGCTTCTATGCGATGTTAATGGAGGATCCTAGTTGTGAAGAGTTTGAAAAAGAAAGTTAGTAGATATTTTGAATCCTTTTGCATATATAAAGTTAGCCATTCATACAGTCATACTAGTTATTAGTTTAGGGTATATTGACTTGATATCATTATAATGTATCCACAGATCTTAATCTCATTGTGAAGGAAGTCAAAGTCGTAGAATTTGAAGATTGAACTTGAACTAGATTGATGCTACTTGCCCTTCTCATATCATTGAAGTTTGATGTTTCTGGATGTGTTATGCTTGAAGTTTGACGTTGCTGGTCTGATGGGAACTTCTGTTGGTTATGCTTTATTTTCCCTTCTACAAATTCAATTTCGATTGAAACTTCTTGTCAGTCTTAGCTATGAATACTCAGTCTATTTTGTTTTAGTGTTTCTCTTAGTTTGAGAATTGTTGGCTGTTAGTAGCCTGGGTTGTTTGCAAATTTCAAGAGTCAAGACAGTAATTTTACATTCCGGTTTCTTTTAATCTCCTCCTCCTCCTCCTCCTCCTTCTCCTCCTCCTCCTTCTTCTTCTTCTTCTTCTTCTTCTTACTCACCTATATAGCCTAAGTCGTCCACTCTCCGTGGCACCAAACACCACAGCTCACATAATCACATGCGGGCTACGCTCCTATACTTCTTTGTGTCCCACTCTCATTGATATAATTGCCTTATCTCCCTCACACACATAAACACTAACACCCCCACACTTTTTGGTTAGGAACCACCACGAGCTTCCGATAGTCCACTCAAGTTAGGAGGCGCTATGTACTCAACCGATTCTACCTATCCTTCAAGGAATCATTAATTGGTTGGAACGACTTAAGGTGACTTGGACTCATCAATTAGCGGACCATATAGAGACGGTTAATTGCTTATAAGCTTGCTTAGCAACTTAATAAGTGGGGAGTTATTCGCTAGCCAGAGATAACAGACAATGAGCCACCGTCTCCAACCCCTCGAGGTACGACGCCTAAATATATTGATAACAGATCAAATTCCCTCCACATCTAGGCTATGAGCATGTTCCACTCGAGGACGTTACAAAGGTTTAAAGGTTGTTGTGCATAAAATGGTATGTGTAAAATGGTATGTGTAAAATGGTATGAGATCTATTTGTAAAAAAAATGGTATGAGATCTAATATTGGATAAGTGTCTTTACCTAATAGGCAATTTTTATACTCAAAACCCAAGGGGGCTCCGCCACTGATTGTCGCCTAACACTTATGCACAATGGAGAAGCCAGTCAAGAGCTAGATGATGTAGCCAAACATAAAGTATTATATGTGTCTATCGGGCAATTGGTTTTGTAACTTGTTGACCAAGTGGCTATAACAAATAACAGAATCACAATAAAACAGTGCAATAATATGTGAAATTTATAGAGAGACTACACAATGAAGAACCAGAAGGATTATATATATGGAAGTGGTTACATTAGGTAGCTGCCCATCGCATATAAAGCATGCGGGGCATCTAATTAACTAGTTAATAAACTGAAGGGAACAAGCAGGAAATTACAGTAACAAATCATTAAGGACATTATAATTCATAAAATAAAAACAATTAATGATGCGGTGGTGGAGAACAACCAGCGAGCTTGGCAAGGGCACCGACAGCTAATGAATTGACGTAGGTACAAGGCTCAGTGTAGACAGACTCCCAACGCTTGTCAACGAACTTGTCATTCTTGTCCGGTCCACCAAGAATTGCTCCAGTGAGCTCGTTAGGGTTGGGCGTATCCTTGTTGAAATACTCAACAAAGCTCATGGGGCAGCTGACATCGGCGGGGGCAGTGCAAGGGATGGATGCTCCACGGTGATGGGCCTGCACAGGAGGGTTGTTCCCGAATCCAACCATGTACGATCTCTTCTCCGGGTTGTTTCCGAGGAGATAGTCCATCTGCTGCCTTGCGAACCCCAACAGCGCTTTTGCGTCGAACTGTTTCGGCCCGCAACAGACCTTCTGGTTGAACTGGCGGAGGATGTCGCTGTAGATTGCGAATAGATTTGCAGTTCCCGTGACGTATTGGCTGTTGGCTCCGTCGCGGAGGTGGATCATTCCTCCTGGTGTTATGCGCACTTGATGGTATGGGCTTTCTGGCAGGTTTGAACATATGAAACTGTCGGCTTGTCCCTTGTACTGCTCGAAGCTTTTTTCTCCTTCGAAGAATAGTTTAGCTAGGAGAATGTGAACCCCTGCGTATTTTAGATCCCAGCTGAACTCAGCGACGCACCCACTAATGGCGTCCTCCTTAAGGTATTTCAAGTAGGTCTCATTCCTTGTTGCCATGTATAACCATGTCGCACCCCACATAAGCTCATCCTTCATTTGTATATGTGATTAATATTAGGTTTTAGGAGTCTATCAAGTCATTTATCTGTTAGTTGATTTGTAGTGTATTTTTGTTCACCCATCAACGTTATAGAAAAATCGGTACATTATATTTTGTATGTCCTAACCCGACCTGGTCCTATTTAATAAAGGTTTTATCTGGAGTCTGGTTTGACTGAACCTAATCAGGCTAAGCGATACTAAAATATTACATTGTTAAAGTAGATTGTATCTATTTTTTTGTATACACTTGCAAACCAATGTATTACTTCAAACCCATTTTTGTTATATAATACTACAATACTTCGTTAATTATTATTATAAATATCACCTAAATATACTTGCCGGATTAATGAAAGCACAATTCATTGAAATTATGATCTTCACACAAGGCAGTAATAACGGTAGTATAAAGGTTATGATATGTTTTTTCTAGTTCGAGGGTTGGACCGAGCTTTACCTGAAAAGTCTAAAAACGCAAATTTATAAATTGTGTAGACCTGAATTCAACCTGATCGTACTTAATTCGGACTTTCAGATTCCCACGAAACCCAGTTGATCGGGTCGGGATAACTCTGGTCATAACCCGACCCGATTCCCACCCTAAGGCTATCATCATCCACAATATATATGACTTCATCTAATAAATTAAACCAATTGAGAATATTAAAAGCAAAGTTATCAAACTCAAAAAGAATTAAACTGATAGAAAAAGTTAACGTAAATAGGTAGTTAGTGATGATAATGAAAACTCACATTGTAGCCGGAGAAAGAGCAATAGAAGGGGCATTCCCCGTCGAAAGTTGCCTTGTGTGATTTGGCAAATAAGAACATCTGATTATCATTTTAACACCAAACACAAACACAATGTTAATTATATATTGTTTTATTGGGAATAAGGAATCAAGATGATTGATCGATGGATGTGTTGTTACCTTCTTAGCTTTATTGAGGAGAAGACGAGCATAGGTCTTGTTGACACTTCTGAAGACCATGGAGGAAGAGGCAAATGCAGCGGCCACCTCAGCAGCGATCTCACTACCAGGGTCATTCTCATGGATCTGCAACACGGGTCGTGGTGTCTGCATATTTTCGGGTCGGACCCAACACTGGTGGTCCTTCACCGGATCCCCTACCTGAACATACAACTTGTTACGCTTAGAGCTCGCCTTGAGGAAGAAGTCGGTTCCCCATTTTATGGCATCCATAGTATTTTGCCATTCCCCAGTCTGCTGAAGCTCCTTGTGGTAGAACACCGCATTCATCGCCAGCGTCGTCACCGTAAACGCCATTGGGAGTCCGTACTTGACGTTATCCCCTGCGTCGTAGTACCCTCCTACCAGATCAACCTGCACATTCAAAACAGGGGATATAGATATTTTTTTTCATATTAAGTGATCCCGTCATCAGGTCAACTCCGGAACTGCCGGCCGACTACAACCTGTTTGGAAACAGGGGATATATTGAAATACCTTACCAATTGATTCAACACAAAACAAACATTTGTTTTGAACGTACATTTTCTACTTTACCGTCGTCGAGGGCAGAGTCGCCTCTCCAGGGGAGGCGGTTAGTTGGGGGAAGTTTGCCGGATCTCTGAGCTTCTAAGAAGATAAGAGATTTAGTTAATGCATCTTTGTAATCAAAATGTGCATTCACACAAACAAATGATGTGGCCACTGCTATTACAATAATTGCTGCAGCCACATATGACCTCATTGCCATGGTTAGCGCCTAGACAACTTTTTTCTTTCCAACTCTTTTCTTTAACAAAAAATCAAAGAATCCATAAACAGTACCCTTCCCCTAGCTTACAACAATGGCTAACAGAGAAGGGGTAGAAATCAAACTATATTGTTATTAGTTTCTGTAAGGTTATTAACAATGAGGAGGAGGGGCAGACAAAGGAAGGAAGGAGAGAGTTTGCGGGGATGAAAAGAGACGAATGGATGGCCTTGTGCCCTTTCTGAATTTCTTTAGGATTTATGGCTGGTCTTAATAAAAGAACAAAGAAATTGGTCTTCTCTAATTCTGGTAATTTCTAGTTATGGATTGATTGATGGATTATATTTTTTCTATTTTTTTTCTCCAAGCTTGTTGCATGTTTTTGTTGTTGTTCTCAATTTGTTGCATGATTATTGGGTACAGTACCCGTGAATATAAACATAATACGTTTAACGTTAACAATGAAAATACAACATATCGATAGAATAAAAAATGGTTGTTTAGACCATCTCTAATGCTAAGTCTCATATGGCTATATTTAAATTTTTTATTTAATATTTTACATTTATTAAAATGTGTTTTGCTTTAATTTTGTAGTTCTATATTAAAGATTAATACTTTTTAAATTTCATCTTATGTTAATTTTATCATTTTAATTTTAATAATTTAATCATTATTTTATATAGATATAATTAATTAATTGAAACAAATAATTTGATTTTTTTTTGAATTTGGACATAATTTTTCAATTAATATGACCATATAAATAAAAAATAAATGATTAAAAGCTATTGCAATTATAAATATTAAACTTTATTTTATAACATATTAGTAACCAATGAATAAAAGCCATATGGATTCCAATAAGGCTTTTATATATTGAATCACCTCTTTATTTAGTGGAATCTATATGGCTGGTTTTTATTGCTTTGTTAAATATAACCATTTGAACCCAACTTTAGCCAAATATAAAACTAAAAGTTATAATTTTTAGTCATTTGGAACTTCAACCTTGTGCATTTGAAGAGTTTTAGTTCTATAATTTAGTCATTTGGCCATTTGAGACTATCGATTCGAGATGGTCTTAAATGGGTTCAATAAATCATTTTAAATGTGTAAAAAGTCTCTAAATTAATAAAATTATGTATCATCAATCATTAACATCTATATCAACTAGTAAAATTACCTATAATTAATCATTCACATCTGATCGGGTTGTGATTGACCGGATTGATTCTAAACTTGCAGGTTGGACGTCTCCAACCATGTCCCTTACAGGACGGGTTCACTTGCTATTTCTGTCTTATATGCTCTTCCATCTACATGTCCCATAGCTGAACACTTCACCTTCACCTTTTCGTGTGGTAGGCTTCCATGCCCTTCTTACATCTCAATGTTAGTTTTGACTTGGATATGCTTGCCCTTATTAGTCATTATCAGTCAATGTTACTGTGAGACCAATAACCATAGAATAGTCCACTCTAATGTTAGCTTGAATAGCTCCATCCATCAGTGATACCGCATCACCTTGCTAGAGACCAAAGGATAGTGATCTCGGCGTGCTTGGGCATTCTTATAGAGGAACTTTCACTTTTGAGTTCTCGTCATCTCACCAATAGCTATAGGCTTTCGACGGTCAGTATCATAGGTGTACCAACCCCCTGGTAGCAGATTAGGTATATTAGAGAGTTAAATACAGTAAATACCAATGAACTTTAAACCGCAGTCATACTAACCACTAAACTAATTTTAGTTCACCAAATACCACCAAAGTACTTTTTCGTCTCTAACATTACCACTCCGTTATTTCTTTGGATGGAATGCTCACATGGCCCAAAACTAATCAGCGGTTAAGGCCCAATCTGTGGCCAGCTCATCAAAATAAGAAAACTTCTTCTTCTCTATGTCTTCCCTCCCTTCTTTTACTTAGAACAAACAAACTTTATCTCCGATAGATTCATATTTACATGCTTCTTCTTCTTTCTCCTTTGGCTTCTCGTTTTCCTTCTTTGTGACACTTCGATTTCGGGTTGATTGGCGATTCTAGGTTTGTAACTAAGTTTATGACTTCTGGAATCGCTGACAAGTGGATGACCACAGACATTGTAACACCCTGCTACGAACGGGTTCATTTTTTTTTAAATACAACGGAGCAATAATAGGGGTGCTACACTACACATACTGTACATATGTATATCATTTAATTATTTTGAACTCATTCAATTAATTCCTTCCTCATAATCTAGGATTGTGCTTTTACGTACCCGTATAATTAATCTGTCAACACAGAAACTGCTCACAATGTCATATATGACTTATTCATTTTTCACAATACAATACACTATACCAGAAGTCCAGAAGGACACATATACATATAGAATAGAAGTCTCGAGCTTCATAGGCTCGGACCAGAGTAACCATATACTTGCCCTTAAAGTCACTATATTTTACAAAACCATATCTCACATTATACTAATACGCAACCACTCATAGCATATGCACATGATGAGAGTAAGAGTCTCAAACGAGTTCTCAAACACAAAATGAGGATTAAGACAAAATCTTCAATATCTACCTGGCATCATCACCATGATGGCTGACCCCGGAACTAGATGATACCATTTTGAGGATTTGTAGTGTGTGAACCAGTAAAGCCTATTGTCACTGTGAAATGGAAATGATGGGTCAGTGCTAATCACTGAGTGAGGATCTTTGTCCTGGGCTACTCTAAGGTACACATAATAATATGGAAAGTATATGACATGTAACACATAAGGCTAATTCTATAATCTAATTCATATCCATATTTTATTTGGGATCCAGACTCACATATGCTGACGACCACATAGAGTTAGTGGCACTACAATGGCCCACGTAGAGTTAGTGTGGTGCTTACCAAACCCACATCAATAGTCAGTTGTGGCGCTTACCAAGGCCCATAACGTAACATAAGTGAAATAAGTACAATCGTCAACATACAAGCCCTAACTAGGTGATCAATCAATTACAGAATTTATTCACTAATCAGTAATAGCTACTGCTCAGATTAACACATATATTAAATCAGACATATCAACAAAGTAGCAGAACATGTATCATATTAAGCCATAAATAGGGTAAAGAAGAATGTATAATCTTAGCATTAAATGGACATTACCCTATCATGCATATGGCCTTTAATAATAATAAACTCATAAATGGAACGTCTAACCCGGTCGGATACGCAGGAGACCCTGAAATAACCCTTGAGAAACAGATAAAAAATTTCAAGTTGCGATCGTAATTCCGGAGGACTAGAATTATGAACCAAGCACGATGCACTAGTTCTTATGTATTGCCTCTGTTTAAGTGTTCTACCTCCCACTATTTCGACCTTACAACTTAATGGCTAATGTACTATTTATAATAGAGGTTGGTGATGCACTACCGCTAGAACGCCTAAAACAATGGAACCAACTACCATAACTTATCCATAACTTATTTGTTTGTATCTTAGGTACTAGTACATTCCATACATCCAAAGAGATGTCTCAATGTATACATGGGTGTAAACACCAAATACTTGCCATGTACACTCTTTATCTTGTATGCTAGTGAGTAGGCTTTGGTAAAATAACAAATCTAACTACTCTTGCATATATCCATATATGTACAGAAATTGTTCACGTACCTATACAATATTGCGTACCAAATTAATTTAGTGGTATTTTTGGTACGACCCGGCGAGAATGTTACAATTCCTAGAAACTTTTACATTAATATTTTTGTACTAGGATCGGGTATTACATTTCTCTCCTCCGTAAAAAGATTTCATCCTCGAGATCAAAATAAAACTACATGAAATTCTAAATACACACATAGACTAAATAAATACAATTTATTAAGGACAAGGAACGTGTAAACAACACCATAGAATAGTTATCTAGGAGCGAAGATCAAGTTCTCCTTATGAAACATCATATTGACTTCTACGGATTGGTTCAATTGGAAGATTCTCTAGATGTCATTGCTCTTCAACACAATTGAAGTGTTACATAAAACAAGATATGGCCGAGATGAAGAAAATGGCCACAAGCAGAAGAAAATTCACCCCAATCAGAGCTTCAGAGAAACTAATGAAAGCCATATTTTGAAAGTAAAACTTAAAACTTAGATTTTTGGAGGGAAAACAAGGACTAACTCATAGTAAGAAGCAACCAGAGAAATCCAATAAATAACATCTCAGTTTCAAAGAAAAGAGGCGACGGGGGATGAGACACTTGCATGTGCACATTAATGCACCTCCTACTTTATCCTCGTGTTGGAAACGTAAAAGATGAACAGAGAGGGGAGACTTATTAATGGTAGTCAATATCTGTCGGACCTTACATATCACTATCACAGCTGTCAGGTACACCATGGAAAAAATCAATACGATTGGTCAGGTTACTATTTATGGGTCACACTTTCTTAGTCTTATATTTAAACCTAGGGAATGATGTACTTTACACACAAAATAAAATTCTCACAAAGGGTTCTTTTGAAATTAATTACTAAACGACAGCCTCATATGGAGACCTCCAAGGGAACTGACAAAGGAAATGATACGACTGCGACACCACCTACCTGTACCTTACAACATAGTCGAGGAGCTGGAAGTTCTACAGGTTATTCTTATCCTTCCGGTTTTTGTCCTTTTTGCGATGCGAAGAAATTCAAATGGTTAGTTGATAGCGACTGTACTAATCACATGTCTCTTAACGAAAATATTTTCTTTGGGGTTGACTACAATATTAATACATCTATTGCGGTTGGAGATTCCAAATTGAGAGTCAAGGGCAAAGGTTTTTTCATGCTAGTTCCACTCATTATTCAAGATGTTCTACTGGTTCCCGATATTAAGATGAGTTTTCTAAGCGTTAGCCAGCTCATAGAGGAAGGCTTTTCTTTCTTCTTTAATGGAAACTATGGTACAATCTACGATCCAAATGGAAATCATTTGTCCAAGTTCCAAGGTCGGGTAGGATTTTTCTACTTTATCTTATTCCCATCAGCCGCAGAATGTACTACAAGGAACACCGATCTACCGAGGAGAAACTTCTATCGTTGTTTCCCATGAAGGACAACCACAAAGAGAAGAGGCAAATTGGGCTCCAGACAAGAGATCTGGATCCAAAAGAGAAAAAGGAGAAAGAAGACTCCAGCATGATGTTGTTAACCAAGGCAACGAGGATTATGCTAAATCAATTGCTTGGACTACCGTCAAATAAACTTTAACCATGTATTATTAATAAAAGCAACTTCAATTTCAGTTACCCAGAAAGACTACTTGGCCATTAGGAGACAATCAAGGAGAACACCTTTGAAAACATAACAACCCTCAGTTACTTAGAAACGAAAAATACAATCTATAAAAAAACAACCTTCTCATCTATCGCGTTGGCACTTTTGCTCAAACTCCTTGAGGGTTTCTTGGTAATGATGATCATCTTCACGGAGGCATTGCCTAATAAACCAAGAAATGAACAAAAGAAACGAGATAACTATGAACATACAAATCTTCACAGCGAAGAGTGCTTTGGAGGATTCTGTCATTGCTTTGGCGGGAGAAACAAATTAAAATTCCGATCTCAAAACAAACTAAGAGAGGAAGCTTCAATGGCGATGGATGAGAGAAAGAAGAAGAGGGAGAGCTTAAGAAGAAGATGGAGGTGAAGTGGGCATAATAATTGTGTCATTCACTATTGCCCTGTCGGCATAAAAAGACAAAGAAAGAACCAATACCGAGAATCGATTTGGTTGAAATATCATCTACCGTCAGCGCTAATAATCTTGACCTTTGAGGGGGACTTGAGACTGTTTTTGTGAAACCATAATCCTTTTTCAAACTCTTCTTTGAAACAATTAAAATCTCGATTTGAAAATTCTGGGACAATATGATACAACATCGATCCTCTAGTATTTCTTAGTAAACCAAGAAATAAAAGAAAAACGACTCTTATAATCTAACACTACTCGAGATGGGTTCACATGAATGCCAAATCATAATGCATATGTGCAACTAACGATGCATCACAAAAGACACAACCACTCGATTACTTGTGGAGATACGGGTATGTAATACATCCCCTCTTTTGACGTTTGCGACGCCCCAAGAGAGAAAGGTAGCATACCTATAATGCAGAAGACGACCGAGCTCTGATACCACCATGTAACACCCTGCTATTAACGGGTTCGTTTTAAAAAATTAGTGGAGCAATAATAGGGATGCTACGCTACTCATACCGTACATATGTATGTCATTTAATTATTTTAAACTCATTCAATTTGTTCGTTCCTCATAATCTAGAACTGTGCTTATACGTACCCATATAATTAATCGGTCAACATAGAAACTGCTAACAATGTCATATATGACTTATTCAGTTTTCACAATACAATACACTATACCAGATGTCCAGAAGGACACATATTCATATAGAATATAAGTCTCGAGCTTCATAGGCTCGGACCAGAGTAACCATATACTTGCCCTTAAAGTCACTATATTTTACTAAACCATATCTCACATTATACTAGTATGCAACCACTCATAGCATATGCACATGATGAGAGTAAGAGTCTCAAACGAGTTTTAAAACAAAAAACGAGGATCAAGACACAATCTTCGATATCTAGCTGGCGTCGTCACCATGATGGCCGACCCCGAAACTAGATGATACCATTTTGAAGATTTGTAGTGTGTGAACCAGTAAAGCCTACTGTCGCTCTGAAATGGAAAGTAAGGGTCACATATGTTGACGACCCACATAGAGTTAGTGGCACTACAATGGCCCACGTAGAGTTAGAGTGGCGCTTACCAAAAGCAACATCAATAGTTAGTTGTGGCGCTTACCAAGGCCCACCGCGTAACAAAAGTGCAACAAGCACAATCGCCAACATATGAGCCCTAACTAGGTGATCAATCAATTACAGAATTTATTCACTAATAAGTAATAGCGAGTGCTCAGATTAACACATATATTAAATCAGACATATCAACAAAGTAACATAACATGTATCATAAGTCATAAATAGGGTGAAGAAGAATATATAATTTTAGCATTAAATGGACATTACCCTATCATGCATATGACCTTTAATAATAATAAACTCATAATGGAACTTCTAACCCAGTCGGATATGCAGGAGACCCTCACCAGAAATAACCCTTGAGAAACCGATAAAAAGTTCCGAGTTGCGATCGTAATTCCGGAGGACTTAAATTATGAACCAAGCAAGATGCACTAGTTCTTCTGTATTGCCTCTTTTTAAGTATTCTATCTTCCACTATTTCAGCCTTACAACTTAATGGCTAATGTACTATTTATATTGGAAGTTGGTGATGCACTACCGCTAGAACGCCTAAAACAATGGAACCAATTACCTTAACTTACCCATAACTTATTTGTTTGTATCCTAGGTACCAAGACATTCCATACATCTAAAGAGATGTCCTAATGCATGCATGGGTGTAAACTCCCAATGCTTGCCATGTACACTCTTTATTTTTTATGCTAGTGAGTAGGCTTTGGTAAAATAACAAATCTAACTACTCTTGCATATATTCATAAATGTACAGAAATTGTTCACGTACCTATACAATACCGCATACCAAATTAATTTAGTTGGTATTTTTGGTACGATTGGGCTAGAATGTTACAATTCCTAGAAACTTTTACATTAATATTTTTGTACTAGGATCGGGGTATTACAGGCGTGACCATGAGTTGGTCACGGACATCATTGGAAGATCAACCACGATCGTGGTTAGCAGTCAGTCAATATTCTTCTTCTCTCTCAATCCTTTTGATCTAGACCTATGTAGGAAAATCCAGACAGTTAGGGATTTGCGGTTTTGGAATTTCAATCCTGCGATTGATCTCTTTAGGTCATTCAGGATGGGAGACTAGAGTTCTGGGAAGGCAACATTAGTTCAGACTCTACCAGGAAAGCGAATTATAGGTGGGGGTTGAGAGTTACGTTCTGCTTTATAAGCGTAGAACTTTAATTAGGTTGTCAGGAATCCACATATTGGATTCTCTTGTGATCTGATTTGGAGCAAGGCTCTCACTACTATATTGTAGCGTGTCATCTACTGTACAAATATTGTGATGTGTTTAGAGCTTGGGCTCTTAGGATGTATAGTAGTGTGTGATCTACCATACAAACGGTTCTGAAAGTTTGAACATAAGCTCGTGGTGATTGAACTGTGGCGTGTGATCCACAGTTCTTGTTAGGACAGGATAGGCCTAGTTAGACTAGCTCACGATTGAGTTCATGCAGGACGTGTAGAGTATGCCTTCAGTTGCAGATCACATGGTCTTCATGATAGTTTCGTCTGATCCACCATGACGCTGTCCACACAACTAGGGGTGTCTGATGATAGGTTATTGCCTACAGTACCATAAGGTCACATTACTAGATGTTAGTCAGTCCTATGCGAGTTTAGTAGTCACTCAGTTCTTATCACTGACCCCGTCTCTATTCTTCTTGTATGTGAGATCTTGGAACTTCAGGAGTAACTGCTGCCTAAGAGGAATCAACGAGCAGCCTCGACACCTCGACCAAGTGGCTCTCAAAGTCGTAGAGAGAGTTACCATGGAGGACCTAGTTTATCACTTTTCATGTTTTGAGGATTTTCAGTACTTTTCTCTGGATGTTGAGTTCCCCTGTTTGAGATGTTTTTCATTGGTGTTAGTACTTGATTTTCGAGCCATTGGTGCTCTGTTTTCATACGCTATCATTTATTATGATGTGAGGATTTTCATGTTTCAGTATTCATGTGTACGTTATGTATGTTTATGTTGTTGATTGAACCTGTAAGTAGTTGCATAGGTTGAACCGCGTGGTTTGATCAGGTCGTCTAGGGGAGGATTTCACATTCTTCATCTTTGAACCATGAAGTTGGAACGGGTTCAAAAAGTTTGAGAAATTGGAGCAATTCATAAGTATATTTCTTTAAGGGATTATACCCAAAGTAGCCCCTCTATTATTACAAGTTAACATATGAGTCCCTCTACTATGTTTCTTTCCATTCAAATCCCTAAACTTTGCTCCGATTAACAATCAAGCCCCTTCCTATCTTTTCTGGTCGCCAGGGTCCGTTGTTTATGAGTCAGCACGTACATGGTGGTTTATAAGCTGATGTAGCGTTGCTGACTGGGATTTCCACTAATCTTAGTCAACCTTATTTAATGTGCATATTTGTAATAAAAAAATTTCCATCCCATAAGGAAATCAGAGCAATGTAAAGATAGAGAGGATATTTGTTCTTCTTCTTACCTTCAATCTGCTGACCCTAAATGGAAGAGAGGAGATTTCTTCGTCTCAGTACAAATATATTTTTTCAAATTCCAACATTCATCTCGTTATAGCAAAATCGGACCCAACAACATATAATCATATAAATTGTATCACTTTTGTCCTTTTATTGCCTACTTTCTATTAAAGTAAGAAAGTTGTTGAAATGACTCTATGTCGCTTCAGTTTCAGTTCATAAACCTGGAGCTTCAGTTAAACAAGGAAGTGAAAGAAGTTTAATAACCATTCAGATAGAAGAACGAAAACTCAAATACACAAATTGAAGCATCAGTTAATGATCCCGACCAGGCGACCAATACCAATTAAATAAGCTAATAAGGAGCTACAAGTGAAAGAGATGGAGAAGGAGATGAATGATTTTTTAATTGTTTAATTGTTATATACTCAGATTTTCTTTTTCCGATTATATTGCTCTAATTTTCTTATCATACGGAAATCTTAAAAAACAATTAAAAATATGCATATTTAATAAAGAGTTTAACAGAAAAATGTGGAAATCGCAATCAGCACCATCACATTAGCCCATAAATCAACATGTACTCGCCGACTCATTAAAAACGGACTTCGGCGACCAAAAAAGATAAGGAGTGGCTTGATTGTTAATCGCAGTAAAGTTTGGGGGTTTGAATCGAAAGAAACATAGTAGATGGGCTCATATGTTAACTTGTAATAATAGAAGGACCATTTTTGGTATAATCCCTTTCCTTAATGTTGTTAAGATTAGCTTTAAAATCATACAACCTAACTTTTTGGGGGGTTCGTTGCTGTATTTGCAAATTGAGTTGGGACTTTGCTTTGAAATCATAAACCTATATACCACTACTGCAATCAACAAGCACCAACAGAAATAAAGGTAAACATTGATTACCCTATCCAGAATAATGACGTCTCAACAAAGTAGCTAACTTTTAGAATTTAACTTGTTCTTTTGGGCTAAACGAACATGGAAGAAGCAAAGTCTCTTTGTCGAGAGACAAAAATCAATGAGGTCATGGGAAGAGGCAGCTTCAAATAAATACCTGTTGGTGTAATGCGGTGTTTTGGTCGGGGAAAGCTATCAGAGCAAGGAGATGAAAATGATTTTTTCCGAGCTTGGAGATAGAAAACAGAGTATGAGAAGATGAATTACACGACGACAATAAGGAATAAATCAGAAAGAGAGCAGTTTTGATGGAAAGGGTTTTTATTTTGTGAGGCTAAACTTTTTGTCAAACACGGAGTTTAAATGAGCTAAAACGTAAATGGATGAGTTGGCTGCTGATTGGGTCCTAACGACTGATTGTTTTTAGCCCACATCAATATTTCGTCCAATGAAATCACGGAGTGGTAATGTTAGAGATGAAAAACTACTTTGGTGGTATTTGGTGAACGAAATCTTAGTTTAGTGGTTAGCGTGACTGTTAATTAAAGTTTAATGGTATCCGGTGTATTTAACTCCATATTAAACGTCCTTCTCATGGGAAGGGGACATGGGATACCCACCGCCTAGGTGGCCCCCATGTTGGCTGTCTCACCCCTCCACCTCTCTTTCATACGGTGAGCACCTTAGCCTAAAAGAAGGGCCAACCTTCTGGTGGACTGACAAGGTTGATATTGCCTCATAAAATGTACTTTTGCATTGAACACAAATTTTCAACCACACCTGACACTCAAATGCCGATGGATTAGTCTGCATGAAAGTTAAAGACACCCCCTGCTCAGAACTTGTGGTGGGGGTACCCTATGGGGCAATGTTGTATCCAACGTAACACCTGCTTCAAGAATGGAAAATTAAATTTGGAGAAGTCTGAGTTAGCCATGTTAACGCCCATCATGTTGGGGAAGGGATCCGTATATACAAACATGCCATCCTTCTTAGGCTTAAGGATCCTAATATGTCCCTTCTCAATCGAATCCTATAGCACATTGCGGAAAACCAAACTAGAATCGGTTGAATACGACATGCTATTATGCCACTTATAATATTTTTTCCCTTTCACTTTCTCAGGGGGTGGTATGTTATGTCCCCAGTCAACTTGACATGGAATTTTTTTTAATGTTGGTCAAAATCAAGTCGATCTTGGAAATATGAAAGGAATATTTCTGAGGCTGGATGGGTTCATGATCGGGCTTCCTCCCTTAGGGATTGGGGTCAACCTTGGCAAGAAGCGCACACGTATGGCTTCCCAAAGGCTAACTCAACCAAGTATACCTCCACCTCTATGACCTCTTAGCCTATGTGATTGATTGGGTAGCGAGCTTGGGGAAAGTATACCCCCATTGAGGCATTCTTCATATTCTCCTCCTCTTTGAGAAGTGACTCGTACTTTTTGGTACAAGCCATGAGTTGGAATAAGCTAGAGAGCTCTCTATCATGGAACTTCTTCCTTAACTAAAAAATTAAACCCCCTTATTCTAACTTGACAAATTTTCTCTGTCAAGTTAATAAAGCACCGGTTACGAGCATTCTTGAAGTTGGTCAAGAAATGCTTCACTAACTCACCTAGTTGTTGGCGCATACGTGTCAAGTCAGTCATAGAGACCCCAACTTCAGACCTATAGAACTAGGCATGGAAGATTTGTTCCATCTGCTACCAAGTTTGTATAATGTTAGATGGAAAATTGACATACCAAACAAAGGCTAGCCCAGTCAAGGAGTTGCCAAAAATTCATAATTTTACAAAATCTCCTACATCGCCACATTGGATAGTGAAACACGTCCAACATGTTCCACGGTAGATTGGTCGCCCATTCTCGTCAAGGTAAAAAAGTCAGGGTCCATAGAACCTCTTGGGAATGGGTAAAGTTTATCTACCAACTGAAAATAAAGCTTCCGATACACATGTGGTATGGTGGTCCTAACTCCTAAGGCAAATTGCTCAGTGAGATGTTGTGCCACCTATTCTCTTAGGGCATTGGCATCATGCCCATGTCCCCCTTGAGGCCCTCTTGCGGCATGAACTCCATGGGATCTAGACCTTACTCAGTAAACTGGGGTGACATATGTGTCTGGTAGGCACATGCATGATGGAATGTGATGTCCACTGTGACACCCCAATTTTAGGCAGGGAGGTTGAACCAGTTTTGGTCCATTTGTGCATGACGAAAGGGTCACCACATGCATGATTTTTGTGCAACCACGAGCATGGCTGGGCTAAGGGGGTCGGGGGTGTGATCGATCGCTCATCACGACCATGACCGGTGTCCTACCATGGGCTTGATGAGCAATCTATTTAAGGAGATCAACTACTATGTAAGGGTTTTAATTGTGGGATCCATCAAGGAAAGTCATCTAGAGTGGCAGAGGAGTAAACCCTAGAAAGTGGAGATGAGGATTCACTATGAGTCATCTGTTGAGCTTGAGTGGAGAGAGCTAGATTGATTCCACCAAGGTAATCTTTCCTCTTTCCCTCAACCGTTAACCTTTGAGGGTTTGTGATGCCGAAAATGATCCTTCTTAGATTTCTCATGTACTGAGTGGGACTCGAGGCGATGGGAGTGTTTCCGACTTATGGATCAGGTATTCGTGAGGCAGGATGATCAGAAGGACGCCAACATGTCTTGAGATAAGGTGGAGGTTTATGTTTAGTTACTCCTTTGTCTAGTGTAGAACTTTAGTTAGATGTTAAGGTATCCTTTAATTGGATTCCTATGTGATGATGATGATGTGAGCATGAAGCTCTTAAAAGTCTGTATAGTAGCTTATGATCTTCTAGGGTCATGATCCAATTAATTTTTAGTTGCTATGCGGATGAGATGGTCAAAATTTGAAGGTTGAGAAGCTGACAAAGGAAATAGTGGTGTGGTTGCCTTGGTTGTTGGATATGACTTCCATGTCGCCGATAGATATATATTTAGTACCTCAAATCTAATGCAAGTACGTAGGAGCACAAGGTTTATGTCTATGATTTCACAGATCTGAAGCTCCTTCATGAGATTGATGCATTGGCAAACCCTACATAGCTTTGCTGTCTCTCGCACGCTATCATGGACAGATTCAAATCGAGTACCAAAAGACTTAGTACTTAGTATCTGACACAAATACCTACTTTGTTCATGTCCATTACTTGTTAGTAATTGCAGGTACATATTGTTTTCTTTTCTAATTTATTTCTCTCGATGCTATTTTTGGTGAGTGATTATGATTTAGTACCTTGGATCTGTAGGAAGTACTGACTTTCATTGTTGTCGGTACCAGAATGAATTACACATACGGATAAATACTACTATTTCCTCTTGATGCGTACCTGACCTGTGAGTGATATGATGTACTGATTTTTTGTATATTATGAATTTACAGGTACAGATCTTGGTGTGGTGGTACCGAGTTACACTTTAGATCTGGAAGTTTCAAAGAGCAAGAGACTCGGAAAAGTGGGCGATAAAAATAACATCACTATTTTTATTTCTTAATTTAAGTAGTAAAATAACAATTTTTTAAATGACCTAAAGTCCAACTAATCTAGACCATTAAATATAAATTACAATCAATTAAATAAATAGATGGTTTAGAATAGTGTGTCATGTGACAATAAAAACGTCCGTTGTCACAACAGGGTATCCAGTTATGTCATACTTGCTACATTTAGAGTAATTTAGCACAAACTCCATTCAAGTAACGAAACCAACATTTAGAGGACTAAGGTATAGGTTAGTGGTGTTTTTAACCACCACTAATCTATATCCTAAGTCTGATATTTATGTTATGGTCAATACATGCTTGGAATGGTAATGATGATGTGTAAAATGTGATTAGGGTAGTGAAGTATGTGTGTTAATGATTTTGAATTTATGTACATTTCACCCTTTGAGATGTTTTTTATTACTCAAGCTTTGCCCCACATAGTTGCTTTCCTCTTCTTTGCAAGGTGAATTGAGCGCTACTTGCGTCAAAACCCTTGAAAGAAGGTTGTGACATCCCTATTCTTTTCTCTCAAAATTTTCCTAACAAACAACGCACCTTCTCAAAGTCCAGTCTTTTGAGGGAGGCGGCAGTAGTAGTTTGTACCGCAATTGTTAATAGAGAGCTAGAGAATCAAGGAGGTTCTCTCCCTAGTTCATTGGAAGGTAATCACACTCCTTTCTATCTTAATCTCTTACCTGAGGGTTACGTAGGTTTCTGATAATTTGAGTGTTGGGATCAATTCTTGGATTTAGGCTTGGGAATAGGGAGGTTCGGGGATGGTTATGGTATACCCATTACCCATCTACCTTGGTGGCGATTATTAACCATAACCATCCCCATTTTCATTTTAGTGATAGATTTAGTTCCATCACCATACCCACCCGGTTACGGATATAACCGCTCTCAACGGTTATTCATCGTTGCAAAGAAAAATAAAAATCCAATTCGAAACTAGAAAGGGCATATGAGAAATTTAACTGTAGCATTCATGGTTAATTTATGGGCTTCATGATTTGAAATGTTAGTGGGGATTGCTTTTTACCACTATTGCTAATTATGTGGGTGTTAGTGGGCTGGGCGTTGAATCTTATTAGGCTTCAGCTTTTCAGTAATACGGTTAAATAGACTTGAAGTCGTGGCTCAATGATGGTTATGGATTTGGTTATGGTGATGGTGCGGTTATTACGAAACACATAACCTAACCTTACCCGTTCTTAGCAGTTAACGGTTATAATCGTAACCTCAAAATATTCGATCAACGCGTTTAATAACCGTCAAACTTGGTCAGGTTACGGTCGGTTAAGCGGTTAACCAGTCAAGATTGCCAAGCCTACTTGGATTGGTTCCCTTGGGTTTATTAAGTGGAGACTTGATCATTTGGACGAGCTTCCCTGGTTCAGACCCTTAAAGAAAGCGATCAGAGGTGGGGGTTTGTGTTTACTTTATGCATAGTTCTACATAAAATTGTACATAGTTCTGCGTGATAATTGAGGATGTGGAGCGAGGGCTTGGATTATGTACAGTAGTGTGCAATCTACTATATAAAGAATATTTGGATGTTGAGCATGAAGCTGTGCGGGTTGAACAGTGGCGTGCAATTCACTGTTCATAACAAGATAAGATAGGCATAGCTAGATTAGATATCGATGGTGTGCTAGTATTGGTCACCCACCCTCAGATTGTGCAATCCCTTAGGTGGTTAAAGGAAAGGATCAAGATGTGTAGAGTATGCCTACAGATGTTGCTCACACGGTTAGGTTGGTTTCATGGTCTGATCCATTATGAGAGTATCCACACATAATTAGGGTTGCTAATTCTAGGTATCTTATTACTTGACCAGTAGTGGGTGGTTCGACCTGGCCTTTTAGGGGAGGATTTCACAGCTGCCTTCTTCTTATTCTTTCGGGTGTGAAAGAACATTACAATAACCCAATCAAGGTGGAGAGGTCTCCCATGCTACATCACATGGAAGAAGATCAGCTCCTCGTTCAAACATGGTGGGAACCATACTCCTCTCATTCTTTGTACGTGAGTCCATTGCGCCAGAGCCGATGGAAAAAGTGAGCCAATAGATTGAGAATGTTTGTGTACAAGGAGTACACTGTCTTGAAAATGACGAAGGGGTTGGTGGTGTGGGTGATCTCCTACCACAGAGACCTGACCTCAGTGCGGACAATGTCGGTCTTAGGCGCATTTTTGCTGACCATCGGCAGTTAGGATTGTCGTGAACGTTCCCGTCCGCGGTGCCGATGGCTCGAAATTGGTTTCGGAGTCCCCACCAATCGTTTAGAAGCGGATTGGACGCTTTCGACATAACCCAGGCCCTTTTGGACGCGGGTTATGATCCGGTCTGCGAAACGGGGATGTTGGGTTCGGGAGGCGGTTACGTGCGAGGAAGGATTAGCACCCCCGCAACGCCCGGTAAACCGGTACTACGAAATTCGATAAGTTATGCTTGTCTTCTTTGTTTTAGTGGCTAAATTATATTTTTGTTTGAATGTAGATGGTTATTTAATTTTTAGTGGATATTTCCATTTAGTTGTAAGTATTAGCGAATTTCCACTTTTGTGGAAATTCCACTTTATGTTCATAAATATTTTAATTAAGTATATTTTATTTAATTATTTGGATTTATGAATCCCCACTATTGCGGAAATTTCGCTTTATATTCATAAATATTTTTAATTAAGTATATTTTCATTTAACTATTTGGATTTACGAATTTCCACTATTGTGGAAATCTCGTTTCATATTCATAGATATTTTTTATTAGTTATTTTTATTTAATTATTTGGATTTTATGAATTCCCACTATTGTGGAAATCTCGCTTTTTGTTCATAATTATTATTTTTATTTAATTATTTGGATTTACGAATTTCCAGTATTGTGGAAATCTTGTTAAATATTTTTATTTAATTACTTTTAATTAATTATTTTGGATTTACGAA
This sequence comes from Linum usitatissimum, assembly GCA_030674075.2. Lineage (NCBI taxonomy): Eukaryota > Viridiplantae > Streptophyta > Magnoliopsida > Malpighiales > Linaceae > Linum > Linum usitatissimum. The sequence goes on from JAUJYP020000780.1 coordinate 3,059,756, forward strand.
TTCCCACTATTGTGGAAATCTCTTTTTTTGTTCATAATTAATTTTAATTAATTAATTTTATTTAATTATTTGGATTCTCGAATTCCCACTATTGTGGAAATCCCACTTTTTATTCATAATTATTTTTATGTAATTATTTTATTTAATTATTCGGACTCGAGTCTTACGACTGCCTATGTACCCAAATTTTTTGGGATCAAAGTCCACGTAGTTCGCTGCCTTTAAGAAGTTGATCGGAAGAGTTTGCATAATCTTTACTATTGTAAAAATTACACTCATCTCTATTAAATGATATTTATTTAATGGTTTTGATGGCAGAAATTTTAGAACGAAAAAAAAACCTCGTGCTTCGGTATTCTGAAACCGAAGGTGCTGACACGCTAAGGAGAAACACACATTTCAATATATTTAGTTACGAATCTCTTGATTCGTAATTGGCTTATTATTATTTATAAATTTTAGAGGAGCAATAAAGATCTCTAACGACTTATACCTTGGACACTTATTCATTTTACCTTTGGCTAAATTTTAGATACGCTTGTTGCTAATATGAAGTTCATAAAAACGTTACCATGGTATCTTTAAAGGATTATCTGTAAGAAATTTTCACATTATTTGCCAAATCACAAATTAAATAACTTGCACTAACACGATTTGACTTAATTGAAACAAACAATGCAAGGCGGGAAACGAACCATCATTTAAATAAGCATGTCACGAATATTTTTGACGACCTGATAGTTCTATTGTTGTTATATTAATATTAATTAAAGTACGACATTGATTCTCATAAATGTAAAGTTTATAGTTTTTTCGCTTAGTTCGCAACACTAACCTAACAACATCGAATAAGATTAAGGAACTTAAGGTCTTTATTAGACTTTATTCCACTCTTATTTCGATTTTATTTCAATTTTATTAGGGCCTTAATGAGACATAAAAATATTTGGCCTTTCTGAATCCATTGGGCCCAAATTTAAGCTGGGCCCAATCAAGAGACGACCCGATCCGGAAGGCAAGGGCGGGCAGCCCGCGCATGTGACCGGTCGAACCGGTTAACCGCGGGTTGGCCATAAAGCATGAATAGACAAAATTGCCCCTGGAATTTTGAGCGCTGAAGAAGGAAGGCAGGGGCAATTTTGTCATTTCACTCCAACTATACTTGGACGTATAAAAGGCCAATTTTCAACGAAAAGTGACCATTTTACAGCCCCCACTCTCTCTCCTCTCCTCCTCTCCTCTTAAATCTCTCTAACTTCTCTCTAAAACCTCTCCCTTCTCTCTAACCTTTCTCCTCTCTTCTCTCTTTCTTCTTTACCGCCGCCGCATCTCCGGCGTCTCCGCCGCTGCCGCTGCTATTTTTTTACTTTTTTTTTCTCCTCCGCCTCTCCCCATCTTCCTTTTCTGGTCACGCCGAAGGCGACGGGCGTCGCTGCCTCCGCCTCCTCTCTTCTCCCACAACGAACAAAGAAAGGAAAACAGAAGGAAGAAAACGTAAAAACATGGAAACCCCTCTTTCTACTTTAGTTTTTTTTGTTTCGACTTCGATTCGGGCTTGCATGTTGTCTGCAAATCCCGATCTGTGGATTTACGATCTGAGTTTTTTGATTTTTATATTGTTTCCCTGATTTGTGTTGTCTTTATGTTGGTTTCTGTTTTCAATAAAGATGGGGATCGGTGGAGCCGGAAAGGCAGAAAAAGTTTCCATCGACGATGGACTCGTCGGAGCAAAGGACGAGAAAGGTAAAAGGTTGAACCCTTTATTTATTCTGATTTTACTTGGTTGATGATAGTAGTTTTGTTTGATTAGGTCACTTGAAATAAAATCTGGACTATTTTGTTGTTACGATGAGTTTAGAAATCTGAACTTTCTAAAAATTACCCATTTGTTTGAAATGTTATTATTTAGTGTCATCCTTGATAAAATTTCAGCAACTTGTTAAGTTTTGAATCTTATTTTAGGGTTTGCTAGCACGTTTACTAACATGAAACGTTCCCTTGATTAGTCATAATGAATATTCGAGGATGATTTTTAAGAGAGTATAAGTGCCACAAAATGTATGTATGAATATTGCATGAATGCTTTTGAATAGGAATGTTTGGATGATTACCTTTGAATCGAATCTTCTTTTTTTTTGTCGTGTTTCAGGTAGTAGCTCCTTGCGAATGACGACAAAGTGAATGACGGTAGAAACGGTTGTACTTAGGTTTAGCTCGTGTTTGTAACTTGCTGTAATAATTTTCTTTTCTTCTTTATTTTGGACTGGGACCTCGAGTGCAGGGATTTTTTTCGTCCAAAACCATTCCTCTCCCCCATTTCTCCTCTTGTTTGTCCATTTAAATCAAGAAAAGGGGCTGCCACCTCCCCTCTCCCCCAATGGAACTTGGCTACGTTTCTTGAAACAAAACAAGAGGTGGCAGCCTCTTAATTAATAACAGTAGCGGGCCCGAAATTGGACGCAAAATACCGGGCCCGAAATCGGACATTGTCGATCCATCTCGAGTGTCCATGATACCTACTTCCGAGAGCCGACTTGCTGCCTGGTTTGTGCCACCTGTTAGCGCAATGGTGTCAAACCCGTTGATAGCTGGGTAACCTTATCGTACGCACTCCTTTTCCTTCTCTTTTCCTCCTGACGTCTTCATATTGTGCTCTTACCCAATGATCTTGAGGATTTCCTTCCTACTTTGTCTCTATTTTTGGTTATAATGGTAAAACCACAACGAACATTGTTAATGACTTGCTGGGGTTAGGAATGAGTAGAGCAAACATGCCCTTTAGGCTTCTTTTCTATAGCCTCTCTTTAACTCTTTCGTTCCTTCAATGATTTTTATTATCATTACTGGCATTTTTCTCCTTTATTTTTCTATCTTACTAACAATTTCGTTTAGAAAGACCTCCTAACGATTAATTAGAGTGAAAGTGTCAGTATGAACGCATTTGTACCAAGTTCATTTGGAGTGTCGTGCCTCGTCCATTCTATTTGGTGGCGCGTGAACAACGTTTAGGAGAATAGTGTTTAAAAATTCATGAAGTATCCAAAATGTAAAGTTGACTTAAACCTTCACTTTATTGGTGGAAAAACCATTTTGTACATCACCGTCGTGAATTTTAAGCATAGTACTTATTCACTGAATCAGAGTTAGTCGGGTAAGGGAGCTCGTCTCCATCCATGCTCGTTAATATCAAAGCCCCTCCCGAGAAAGCCCTCTTCATTACATAGGGCCCTTCATAGTTCGGCGTCCACTTTCCTCTTGGGTCCCCTAGTCGAATGGAAATCTTCTTTGCTACCAACTCTCCCTCGTGGAATACCCGTGGTTTCACTTTTTTGTTAAAAGCTCTAATCAATCTGCGCTGATACAGATGCCCGTGGTGGATAGCTGTCAACCTTTTCTCATCAATTAAATTTAACTAATCATACCGCGCTTTTACCCACTCAGCTTATTCTAGCTTTGCTTTCATGATAACCCTTAGTGAAGGTATTTCTACCTCTATGGGAAGTACCGCCTCCATCCCATAGACCAATTGGTAAGGAGTCGATCCCGTCGAGGTTCTTACTGACGTTCAGTAACTATGCAGGGCAAACAGTAGCGTTTCGTGCCAATCACGGTAGGTAACGACCATTTTCTGTATGATTTTCTTGAGATTTTTATTCGCTGCCTCGACTGCTCCGTTCATCTTCGGTCGGTATGGTACCGAGTTGTGGTGCTTGATCTTAAATTGGTTGCAAAGCTCGTCCATCATCTTGTTGTTGAGAGTTTTTGCGTTGTCGGTTATTATTCTTTCCGGGAGCCCATACAGGCAAATGATTTCCTTTTTATGAACTTTGTGACGACGCTTTTGGTGACGTTTGCGTATGACGCAGCCTCAAACCATTTCGTGAAGTAGTCGATGGCTACTAGGATGAAACGGTGCCCATTCGACGCTTTCGGTTCAATCATGCCTATAACGTCGATCCCCCATGCTGCAAAAGGCCAAGGAAATGGCATAACGTGCAACGATGATGGAGGCACATGCTTTTCATCGGCATAAACCTGACACTTGTGGCATTTTCTCACGTATTTTACACAATCAGAGTCCATCTTCTCCAATAGTAACCCATCCTTATTATCTTCTTAGCTAACGCGTGACCACCGGCATGTGTACCGCAAACTCCCTCATGGACTTCTTTTATGATTCTCTGAGCTTCAGGGGCGGTCACACATCTAAGGAGCACAGAGTAGGGGCTTAACTTGTAGAGGGTAGTTCCATCATCATAGTAACCCATTGCCAACCTCCGTAAGGTCCTTTTATCATTCTCGGATGCCCCAGCTGGATATTCCCTTTTATGCTGGTAGGTCCTTATGTCTAGGAACCAGGGATTTCCATCACACTCTACTTCAACACTAGCTAGGTAGGCAGGTGCATTTTGCTTTTTGATTTCTATTCGTGGATTAACCTCGGTTTCATCTAGTTCGTACATCGAGGACAATGTGGCGAGAGCATCTGCTATTTGATTGTCGACTCGTGTGATGTGCTCAAACTGCATTGACTCGAATTTTACCACCATTTCTCCTATGTATTTTTGATATGGGACGAGCTTATGATCCCTAGTTTCCCACTCTCCCTTCAACTGGTAGATTACTATCGCTGAAGCACCATATACCTTCAAATTCTTAATGCCCATTTCCTGTGCAGCCCGGATTCCGAAAGCGCATGCTTCGTACTCCGCTATGTTGTTAGTGCAGTCAAAGCAAATTTTGGCAGTGATAGGACATACCTTTCCTTCGGGAGAGATGAACACGACCCCGACGCCCTGCCCCAATGAGTTTGAGGCCCCGTCGAACTTCATCACCCATGCTGTTTGGATCAAGCCCCCTTCTGATTTATTGGTATTCATTATACTTTCATCTGGAAAGTCCATCCACATCGGACCTAGGTCTGAGATCGCATGCTCTGCCAAATGATCCGCCACTACACTCCCTTTAATGGCCTTCCTTGGGGTATAAACGATGTCGTACTCTGCTAGCAGCACTTGCCATCGGGCTATCCGCCCGGAGAGGGCCGGCTTTTCGAAGACATACTTGATAGGGTCCATTTTGGATATAAGAAGCGTTGTGTGATACAACATGTACTGTCTCAGCCTCTTGGCTGCCCATGCCAGCCCTCCGCAGGTTTTCTCAAGCGATGTATACCGAGATTCGCAGCTAGTGAATTTCTTGCTGGCGTAGTATATGGGGTGTTCTTTCCTTCCTGATTCATCGTGTTGAGCCAACATTGCGCCTACCGAATTTTCAAATACCGTCAAGTACAATATTAGCGGCCTTCCCGAAGTTGGTGGCACCAGCACCGGAGGGTTTAATAAACACCCTTTGACTCTTTAAAAGGCTCGATCACAACTTTCATCCCATTCGATAGACTGTTTCTTCTTTAGAAGCTTGAAAATGGGTTCACAGGTCGGTGTCAAATTCGATATGAACCGACTAATGTAATTCAAGCGCCCCAAGAACCCCCGCACCTCTTTTTGTGTTTCGGGAGGAGGCATATCAAATATTGCCTTCACTTTGTCAGGGTCTACTTCAATCTCCTTTCGGCTAACCACGAAACCGAGCAACTTTCCCAAGATGACTTCGAATGTACACGTTTCCGGATTCAGTCGGAGCTGGTACTTCCTGAGTCGCTCAAACAATTTTTGTAGCACAACTACATGGTCGTTTTCCTTTTTTGACTTTGCTATAATGTCATCCACATATACCTCTATTTCTTTATGTATCATGTCATGGAATAGTGTGACCATGGCCCGCTGGTAGGTTGCCCCAGCGTTCTTCAGCCCAAAAGACATGACTTTATAGCAAAAGGTTCCCCATAGAGTGATGAAGGTGGTCTTCTCTCGATCCTCGGGAAACATCCTGATCTGGTTGTATCCTGAGAAACCGTCCATGAAAGAGAACATATGGTGATTGGCGGTATTATCAACAAGAAAATTTATATGAGGCAATGGAAAATTGTCCTTCCGGCTTGCCCTGCTTAAATCTCTATAGTCTACACACATTCTCACTTTCCCATTCTTTTTAGGCACGGGGACTATATTAGAGACCCAATCGGTGTATTGTGCTACCTGCAAAAACCCGGCTTCGTATTGCTTTTGTACTTCTTCCTTGATTTTGAGTATCCATTCCGGTTTCATCCGTCATAGCTTTTGCTTTACTGGCTAGCACTCTTCCCTTATTGGCAAGTGATGTGTTACTATTTTTTCATCGAGGCCTGGCATATCTTGATAAGACCATGCGAAAATATCTTGAAAGTTCTGGAGTAGCTCGACGAGCCTATCCTTTTCTGCTCGGTCTAAACTGTCCCCTACTTTGACCTCTCGTCGATTCTCCTCTGTTCCCAAATTCACTATCTCTACTGACTCGTAGAATGGTTCCAGGGATCGCTCCTCTTGTTCTACCATCCAATCTGTCTCTAGGTCAGAACCATCACTTCTTTCCTCGATTTCCATCTCATAAACTGGGTGGTCAAAGTCAACTTTAGTGTTTCGAAAACCTTCATTGTTTTCAAACACATCTGCAACCCTGTCACGCGGGGGAAAAATAGAAAAGGACAAAGAAGAAAAACGGAAGTGAATAATATGGACGATGCACGGATTAATACTTATGAAAAACATGCTTTATTAAACTCGGGAACATGCGATACAAGCATCCAGGATCACTCAAAAAGACGCTTGGAGGTCCTCCCCTCCTTTATTTAGTAGTCATTTTTAGAGTTATTACATTTGTGATGGTGAAGGTAACTCGAGAGACACCAAGTTGCGCAGTTCTTCCTCTGGACGGAGCTGGCGCACCCATTCTTTTCCGGCTGTAATTCCCGTATCTAGCATGCTGATGGAGAGATATGCAAACTCCGACAGTAACCTTCCGATGCTCCGATTAGTGCAGTTTTTCCTCACATTTATCCTTCCAGCGCTCCTGAATGTGCTTGTGATGTGAGGTATGAAAGTAATTCCTTCATCATCTCCTCTCCCACTTAACCTGGAAATTCTCCTCCTTTTCCGTTCCCCTTGGATCCTCCTCATATCATCACTCTTTGGAATGTATCCCAATCCCGCACGGTTCTTGTTTTCCTTGACCTGGATGGGTTCTTTCAGCACCTCCTACCATTATGAGTACTGGAGGTCCTTAATCAGGCATTTTGCTGATGTCAGAGTCGCTTGGGAGACGTGGGCCTTGTGAGCTGCACTATGCCCTACATATGCGACGTCCTCTATTTCGAAAGTCTGGAATGCGCTTTCCAGGGCTTCCTCTGCGGCCTCAATGTAGGGTGCGTTCGAAGCTCTAGTTACCAGCGCATCCTCCTCTCCGAACACTTCAATGAGCTTCCCGTCAATTGCAAACTTCAGCTTCTGGTGTAAGGATGATGGCACTACGCCTGCTGTGTGGAGCCAAGGGCGCCCCAGCAACAGGCTGTATGCCGGATTTATGTCCATTACATGGAAATCCACTTGGAAGACCTTAGGTCCTACCTGAATGGGTAGCGAGATTTCCCCTATGACTTTGCGCTTCCTGCCATCAAAAGCCCTAACGACTGTGAAACTTGGCTTAACGCAAGAGTCATCAATCGGCAGCTTGTTTAAGGTGGATTTAGGTATAACATTTAGTGATGAACCGTTGTCAACCAGGCATCGGGCTATTATGAAATCCTTACACTTTATAGAGATGTGCAGTGCCTTAGTGTGACCCATTCCTTCAGAAGGTATCTCGTCTTCATCGAAAGTGATTTTCCCGTTTGCTAAAACCGCTCCGACTATCCCATCGAAGTGCTCTACTGAGACATCATGACAGACGTGTGCTTGGTTCAGCACTTTTATGAGGGATCGTCGATGCGGCTCAGAGGTTAACATCAGGGACATGAGTGAAATCCTCGCCGGGGTGCGGTTAAGCTGCTCTACTACTTTGAACTCGCTATGCCTTACAAGCTTCAAGAACTTGCATGCATCTTCAACACTAACCTTTAGTTCATAATCCTCATCCTCTTTCCTCCCCTCACATTCATCCAGAGGAGGAACACTATCTGGTCCATCGACTTCAGAATACGCTCTTTTCCTTGTTTTATTTCTGCCCTTCTAACCCTTTTAGTCTTGTCTAGGTCATCAGGCACGCCGTAGTGTCTTCCGCTCCTTGTGATCTGACTTAAACCGGTTATGTTTCTTATAGCCGGAGAGTCAACATCGTTCTCCTTTTCATCTTGACACGCATACTCCCACGGGACGGCCTTGGAGCTTTTATACTCGAAAGGTCTAGGGACCCTTATAACCAATGGTTTCACTTCTAAAGACGGTGGTGGTGGTTTAGCGGAGGCCTGATAGCGAATCACAAGTTTAGGGAAGTCGAATTCTGGACTTTCTGGCGATGCCATGCAAATGTCAGCCGCTCCTTTGACCCCTGTGTAGAAAATGACCAGTTTGGAATCCATGAGCGCCTACAATTTCTCTTTGAAAGCCTCGCAATCATCCATAGTATGGTTGGAATTTCTGCCATGATATAGACATTTGTCCCCTAGCATTGCAGAAATATTTCGCCCATCGGCGGTCCTTAGGTAACCACCGTCTATGAGCAGCTTGCATACAAACTTCAGTGGCGTTTTAATTTCAACAATACTCAGCTTCTCTCGATAAAATTCTTCTTTTCTGACCGTAGCAACATTGTGCCCCCCGTGGTTAGGGAGCGGATTGTTATTGACATCGGGGCGACTGGGCTGGCCGTCGAATTTCAACCACCCTGCCCTCACTAACTGTTGTACTTTTATTTAAAGCTCCTGCAGTTTTCGATTACATGACCGGGTGCCCCAGCATGATATTCGCACCGGACTTCTGGGTCGTACCAGCTGGGGTACGGTGGTTGCAACGGTTTGAGCAGGACTAGAACAATTTGCTTGCTTTTCAGTAACTGAGGGAAGAGCTCGGTATACGAGATTGGGATGGGATCGAGCGGTTCTGGCGCCCTGTAATTGGTAGGACTGCTTTGCCCATAAGTTCCAACATGTTGGCCTTCATGGTATGGCCGGGGTTGATTCCCCTGATATCCTCCTGGCTGAATAACAGTATTGGGCGCTGTCCTTTGCTGAGGAGCGATCGGTTGACTGTGGGTCACTGGCAGGGCCGCAGCTATATATGGTGATGTCTGATTACCTATGGGTGGTCGAACCCATCCTCCTGATTACCAATGATTTGTTCTCTTTCTTCTCCATATTCCGCAAGTCTTCCCTATCTGGGGCCAGATCCTGATTATGCTTATAATGTCTCATGAAAGCATCAGCGAGATCCTCCCACCTTCTGACTCTTGTTCTTTCAAGTTGCATGTACCACCTCAAAGCTGAGCCTCCCAAGCTATTCTGGAAGCAATGCATCATCAGCTTATCATCATACGCATGGTTTGCCATTTTGTTGCAGTATATTACCAGATGACTTCTCGGATAGGTGGTGCCGTCATACTTTTCAAAGTCTGGCATCTTAAACTTGTGGGGCATCACAACATCCGGCACGAGGCATAATTGTGATGCACTGAGGGTGCCATAAGAATCAACACCCTCTACAGCCCGCAATCTATCTTCCAAGCATTCGCGCCATTCTTTGGACGGCGTATCTTCGGGAAACTCAGAATGTTTCACATGCTCAAACTTAGTGTGAACATCGTCCGCACTACCTTCTCCGGTTTCCCTTTCAGTCTTCTCTTGTTCATTACCGATCACGACGACTTTCCTTTCTGAACGTCCTTCATCAGTTGGTCCCATAAGAGGAACTCCCACATCGACCTTTTGGTCTTCATCCTCCCTAACCTTCTTTTTGTCAGCCATCAACCTTACGAGCAACTTCATCTGCTCTTTCATTTCATCAAACCTAGCTTGTCGTCCTTTTATCTCATCCATCACCTTTTGGAGATTTTCCAGCGTCTGTTCTCTCATGATCCTAGCTTTAAGGTGAGTCCAATACTGGTGTGTCGGGACTGCCGTCTGTTGGTGAGCAATGACGAAAGATTTCCCTGGTAAACAACGGTACCAGTTTCTTTATTCTCTCTTTTTTTTGAAACAAAACAAGTTTCGCTCATGATGCATGATGGGTATGAATTTTGAAATCATGTATGGATGCAGGGATGGCATCATCAACACAACAACTGCTTTATAAACAGGATCATTGTTAGTAGTACAACACGCTCATAATACTCTACATACCACACTCATAGTAGTACGGTACTAGGACCCACAGTGCTTGTTATTACACCACTTTTTACAAACCAAACCACGACACACAGGTCGTTTATTTATTTACACAAAAAGGGTACAAACTACAGTTCTGAAATTTTAACTCCAGTTCCTGGCATGTTTCCGTAAGAAGCTAATTCTTCGTAGAGGTGGCTTAAGAAGGTTGCTGTCTCACCACCCTCTTCTCCCATGGCTCCCATCATCCCCATGTGGTATTCAACGTCTGCTGTCAAAAAACGCGCCCTTTTTTCAATGATCTTCTTCATCCTACCCATAGCCTGCACTACTGTGTGTATATCACTTTCATCGACCCTTCGCTCATGTACCTCTCTTTCCAGCGCACTGGTTCGTTCCTCATACTCTCTAACTTTTTCCTGAAGCTTCCCGACCTGCGCTCCTAATCGGTGAATCTCATCCCTCTGGCTTTCGATGGCTCCCTTATGCTTTGGGTCTTCCTTCTCTAATTTCTTGATTATCCTATTCAGATCTCGATTATCAGCTTCTGCCAAACTCAGTTGTCCCTCCTTAGCTTTCAGCTGTCCCCTTAGCTTATGACTCTCAATCTGCAGGTCTTCGAACTTTCCCTTAAGCTCGTCATACTCCTCTATACTGACTCCGACATCTCGAGAACTAGATGCAGCCATTCTGCTCTTACGCCCTCCCCTTGGGCATCTTGTGGACAGCCTACTCCCGCGGACCTCTTGCCATTCAGGATAATCATCAGTTACTCGATCATGGATATCCCTTGGGTCTGTGCAACTCAACGTGCAGTCAATCCTTCTGTCCTTTTCCCAACTCATGAGCGCTGCTTCTATCTTGGTTTTGTGGTTACCGTTAGCTTCCCCTATCCCTTTCGTATCTGGTATGAATTGTAGACATCCCATTTGTTTTCTAAACATGGTAGGAGCATATGCTGCGCAACCCCTTGGCCCTAGCAGAGGGACCCAATGGTTATCTCCACATCTGTACAATACATTCATGTTTGTAATCCATGGGGCTTTCCAGTGGAGCTTACTTTCTTCAAACGTGGAAAATACCTCTCCCATTGCCTTGGTGTAGCGTTCTCGTACCCTCCTCCGGCTTGGATAAACTCGGCAATCGTGCTGGTTGATCCATGAAAACATTTGATGTATCGGGCATTAGGTATTCCTAACTCTGGTGAAGGCTTCAAATGTCCAAAGATCCACGTGACTAACAAGGAAGCACTGCCGTATAGAGTCTCCTCGGCTAGCTGGTAGCAGCTATCAAGAGCCACAAAGGTTTCTGCCAGAATTGCATATGTGGGGTTCGCCCTGTGGTAGTCTGCCACAAAAGCTCTGATAGCATTTTCACTAATGAAGTGTATTGCGCTAGGATACAGTACTACTCCATATAGGATCAGTGCCAAAGCACTGACTCGCCCATGACATGTCGTACACTTGTTGCGGATGTATCCTAGAAAATACCTGATAGGTAAATACTAACCAGTTGTCCCAATCTGGATTTGGCCTTTCAGCTTATCCCTTGTTACCCCCAGAATCCGGGACAGTGACTGTTCGACCTTGGGCCTGGATTGGGTTGTGTACACCTTGCCAAGTGGCAGGTCCCTGAGACGGAGGATTGATACATACTCCTCGGCTAGTGGTGAAATGTCTATGTCATTGATTGTGAAGCAGTGAACTGAGGATCCCAATACTTGAGGAGTTCTCGCATCATAACTCCCGGGAACGGGGTGTCTATCAGATCGAACAGACATCCGTATTTCTCGCTAAACAACCTCATTTCTTCATCGGGGAGCATTGACCAGGTGCCCCTCAACACATCGGTTTCGTACGTCGGTACTCGAATCGGCAGCTCGGCAGGTTTGGGGCGAGGGTAGGGAACGGTGGCTCATCGCCGTAAGCTTCACGTTGTCGTTGCGCCGACCACATAACATACTCTTCCTCATCAACAGTATCCATGAAGCTTTCCATACTTTACAAGATGAAACTACGTTATAAAACAGGTGCGTTGTGATGATGATACCTAAATCATTGACTGAACGTCAGAAAAAAAGCTTCTTAAAAAACGAAGACAAATGCAAATGCATGAATGCAACGGTTTGTTCCGCGTAACTAAATCCGAGAATCGTGCGCCGAGCCATTAGTAGAAATTAGAAGGCTAATTAATCCATTAATATTATGATTTTTCACATCCATCCCAAAATTTGCAGGTGACGCCAAGAGTTTACGCCTGTCACCGTGCGTGTGTCGTGGTTTGCCCTATCAAGACAAGCGAGGCGCCACATACCGTCTTATCTACTTCCGATTACCATCCTATGTCTCCGCTACCCGTCTAGGTCTTACCAAGGTTCTTCCGCGATACATACAAAATTGGGAAGAACTTTGACTATGTTACTTCCGATCTTTAGCCACTGCCTTCCCCATTTCTGATAAACGAACCGGCACCGTACAATGGGATCCCAAAACTTCTCCTAAAGTTGACATCCCTGAAGACTGCTTGGTTATACTGTGCCTCAAGGTAGAAGGTGTTCTCGATCTGTACCTCTGAGAGAATCCCAGTGCTTTCCTTGATTCTGCCATCACAGTAGTAGTTGTCGGCTGACTGTAGGACGGTTGAGATTGGGTCGTGCTCTATATTGTTCAGCACCATTAGTAGTCGTTTCATTTCTTCCCAACGAACAGGTTCGTCCTCGGGCTGAATAGTTGGGTTGACTTCTTGACTTCTTTCGATTACCACGAGCTCATCATCCCAGTAATCGGTACCTTGTTCTGTGTGGAAGGCTAACAACATGTATTCTCCTAGCCATTCCTGCTGTCGGAATGTATTCCACTCGCTTATGGTTAGGAAACTACTAAGCCAACTTCCTAAACGGGTGACAGTCTCACCATTAGCCTCCCATTTGGCGACGCAAGCCGCCAATCGTGTCATGTGAAATACTACCCCTATAGTTCCGTTCCTAACCATGAATGCCAATAGGAGTCCGGCTTCAACAGGGAAGGAATCGTAGCAGTGCGGCGGGATGAAGAAGATGTTCATGCCCATGTAACACGGATGCCAATCAAGATGTCGGATTGGGGCGTCCACTCGCCCGTTTCTAAGCTGTGTAATCATCCTAAAGGCCTCAACCATGAATTCATTTCTTTTGGGAAGCGTCCATTCCACGATCTCTCTCTGTAGGGACAGCGGGAGGAGCGCCCAGAAGGGCTCGATTTCACCAACCATATTCATCTAATGGCAAAGGACATGTAAATCTAGGGATTAGCCACGCGCAACAGACCTCGACTTAGAAAAAAAATGTTTCATGATGCATGCTCATATTTAATCAGGACTACCAAAGAGAATTAAAAGGAACTACGCATGTTGAGTAATAATAATACATTGAATCATATAAATCCTTATCTCCAGGCTTTCTAGGTTGCGAGCTGACGAACGGGTTTCTTAAGGCTCTATCCTAGGCAAGTTTAGGGAGGCTTCTAGGCGTACTACATGAGGCGAATATAGCTAATCCTGGTATGACTCGATACTGGGATGAGGGTTCACGCGCCCTTACTATTGTAAAGGCAAACGATACTTCACTCAAAATTCTACCTAAGGGTGAGGCTCGGGAATAGAGCATGCAAATGCATGAACACTGGAAATCAAATAGTGCATATAGTGAAAGTAAAGCCACATTAAAGAAATTAAACATCCAAACTTATCGAGAATTTATTTTTGTAGTTAGCCTCCTTTGGAGAGTTCCTAGGTCCCCAACGGAGTCGCCATCTGTCGTGAACGTTCCCGTCCGTGGTGCCGATGACTCTAAATTATTTTTATTTTTATTTTTATTTTTATTTAATTATTTTATTTAATTATTTGGATTTACGAATTTCCAGTATTGTGGAAATCTTGTAAAATATTTTTAATTAAATATTTTTATTTAATTACTTTTAATTAATTATTTTGGATTTACGAATTCCCACTATTGTGGAAATCTCGTTTTTTGTTCATAATTATTTTTAATTAATTATTTTTATTTAATTATTTCGATTCTCGAATTCCCACTATTGCGGAAATCCCACTTTTTGTTCATAATTATTTTTAATTATTTATTTTTATTTAATTATTTTATTTAATTATTTGGACTCCAGTCTTATGACTGCCTACGTACCCAATTTTTTTGGGATCAAAGTCCACGTAGTTCGCTGCCTTTTAGAAGTTGATCGGAAGAGTTTGCATAATCTTTACTATTGTAAAAATTACACTCATCTCTATTAAATGATATTTATTTAATGGTTTTGATGGCAGAAATTTTAGAACGAAAATAAAACCTCGTGCTTCGGTATTCCGAAACCGAAGGTGCTGACACGCTAAGGAGAAACACACATTTCAATATATTTAGTTACGAATCTCTTGAATCGTAATTGGGTTATTATTATTTATAAATTTTAGAGGAGCAATAAAGATCTCTAACGACTTATACCTTGGACTCTTATTCATTTTACCTTTGGCTAAATTTTAGATACGCTTGTTGCTAATATGAAGTTCATAAAAACGTTACCATGGTATCTTTAAAGGATTATGTTTAAGAAATTTTCACATTATTTGCCAAATCACAAATTAAATAACTTGTACTAACACGATTTGACTTAATTGAAACAAACAATGCAAGGCGGGAAACGAACCATCATTTAAATAAGCATGTCACGAATATTTTTGACGACCTGATAGTTCTATTGTTGTTATATTAATATTAATTAAAGTACGACATTGATTCTCATAAATGTAAAGTTTTGAGTTTTTTTTTCTTAGTTCGCAACACTGACCTAACAACATCGAATAAGATTAAGGAACTTAAGGTCTATATTAGGCTTTATTCCACTCTTATTTCGATTTTAATAGGGCCTTAATGAGACATAAAAATATTTGGCCTTTCTGAATCCATTGGGCCCAAATTTAAGCTGGGCCCAATCAAGAGACGGCCCGATCCGGAAGGCAAGGGAGGGCAGCCCGCGCGTGCGACCGGTCGAACCGGTTAACCGCGGGTCGGCCAGAAAGCGTGAAAAGACAAAATTGCACCTAAAATTTTGAGCGCTGAAGAAGGAAGGCATGGGCAATTTGGTCATTTCACTCCAACTATACTTGGACGTATAAAAGGCCAATTTTCAACGAAAAGTGGCCATCTTACAGCCCCCACTCTCTCTCCTCTCCTCCTCTCCTCTTAAATCTCTCTGACTTCTCTCTAAAACCTCTCCCTTCTCTCTAACCTTTCTCCTCTCTTCTCTCTTTCTTCTCCGCCGCCTCTCCTCATCTTCCTTTTCTGGTCACTCCGAAGGCGACGGGCGCCGCCGCCTCCGCCTCCTCTCTTCTCCCACAACGAACAAAGAAAGGAAAACAGAAGGAAGAAAAGGTAAAAACATGGAAACCCCTCTTTCTACTTTAGTTTTTTTTTTGTTTCGACTTTGATTCGAGCTTGCATGTTGTCTGCAAATTCCGATCTGAGTTTTTTGGTTTTTATATTCTTTCCCTGATTTCTGTTGTCTTTATGTTGGTTTCTGTTTTCAATAAAGATGGGGGTCGGTGGAGCCGGAAAGGCAGACAAAGTTTCCATCGACGATGGACTCGCAAGAGCAAAGGACGAGAAAGGTAAAAGGTTGAACCCTTTATTTATTCTGATTTTACTTGGTTGATGATAGTAGTTTTGTTTGATTAGGTCACTTGAAATAAAATCTGGACTATTTTGTTGTTACGATGAGTTTAGAAATCTGAACTTTCTAAAAATTACCCATTTGTTTGAAATGTTATTATTTAGTGTCATCCTTGATAAAGTTCAGGAACTTGTTAAGTTTTGAATCTTATTTTAGGGTTTGCTAGCACGTTTACTAACATGAAACGATCCCTTGATTAGTCATAATGAATATTCGAGGATGATTTTTAAGAGAGTATAAGTGCCACAAAATGTATGTATGAATATTGCATGAATGCTTTTGAATAAGAATGTTTGGATGATTACCTTATAATCGAATCTTCTTTTCTTGTCGTGTTTCAGGTGGTAGCTCCTTGCGAATGACGACAAAGTGAATGACGGTAGAAATGGTTGTACTTAGGTTTAGCTCGTGTTTGTAACTTGCTGTAATAATTTTCTTTTCTTCTTTATTTTGGACTGGGACTTGGGGTGCAGGGATTTTTTCGTCCAAAACCATACCTCTCCCCCTTTTCGCCTCTTGTTTGTCCATTTAAATCAAGAAAAGGGGTTGCCACCTCCCCTCTCCCCCAATGGAACTTGGCTACGTTTCTTGAAACAAAACAAGAGGTGGCAGCCTCTTAATTAATAACAGTAGCGGGCCCGAAATTGGGCCCAAAATACCGGGCCCGAAATCTGGCCAGAAAACATTGACATTTCGACGTAGAAAAGAATTACGAAACTAAAAGTACGAAAGCTCGGACAGATTTGGTTAGTACAAGGATTTCAGTTCCTATTTAAAGACCAACATGCCCTCAGGACAAAGACACCCCTTTTAACGAAATTGAGAGTATAGAATAGAGACTTTCAAGCAACAAGCAGACATCGACTTCAAGGATCTCGGATCAGAAGACATAATCAAGATCAGCAAATCAAGTTTTTCGGAGATCTTTAGTGAAATCAGGTTTTAAGATTTAAAGGGCTTATTTCGGTTTAAGAGGGGAATTTATATCGGCCAGGTAAGTTACGATTTTGCGACATATTTATTTAATTATAAGTTCGTTACCCGTCCTAAAATGCGTTTTTAATTATGTCAAATCAAACCAATTAATTTTTCATTTGGCAAGGAATGTGAAAATTCCTTAAAAATAATCCTTTAAAAACATTATATCAAAAATGTTTAATGCGAATTTTTTATCTCTGACAAGAGTTTCGGATTTTGCAAAATTATCAGTTAATCAAAAATGAAATAAATAAGTATCCAAATTACAAATCATTACTAATCCTTATTATTTCATTCAACTTTATAATAAAAAGTATTTTGATTGCGAATCTAAAGGTCTGTAAGTAAATTCGTCGAACCTTTTATCTTTTTCTTTCCGTTTCTTTTCCCCGATCAAATATATCCTTGAATTGGTATTATTGAATTCAGAATACCGAAACTTAAAAGTACTTTTTACAAAAATCTCGTCATGAAACATTCGACCCTTTTTTCAAATTAAAAAGAAAAAAAACGATAAAACATAGTTTTTACAATAAAAAAAGAATACGTGAAATCCTCAACAACTCCATCCAAACTACGCGGACTTTGATCCCAAAATATTGGGTACGTAGGCAGCCGAGAAAGGCCCGAGTGCAACTATAAAAAATCACTATCATAAAAGTAATTGGTCCAGTAACTTATCTTTCGCAAGAGCAAATGTCAGCGAAAATCTACGAAAAACCCCGAATAATGGCGTGAGTTTTCTTAAGAGAAAAAATGTGCGAATCCACTATCTTCAAACAAATCATTTTTAATTAATAAAATTATAAAACACAAAAACTCTTTCTTAAATAAACATAAAATGAGAATAGTAATGTGTGGCTTTATGCTATTAAAGTCACGTGAAATTCTCGAAAATATAAAACTCATAAAAAGACTTTCAAAAATTACCAAACAAACTGTAACTATTCAGTTGCACCTCAAATCAACTTTTTCAAATCGAACTACGTGGACTCTGATCCCGAACTCCGGGTACGTAGGCCATCAAGAGACTCGAGTCCAACTTTAAAATAATTCATTATTTTCTTTCCAACTTTAAAACAATTTATCATTTTATTTCCAACTTTAAAATAATTTATTATTTTTCCAACTTTAAAACTATTTATCATTTTATTTTCAACTTTAAAACAATTTATTATTTTCTTTCCAACTTTAAAAAAATTTATCATTTTATTTCCAACTTTAAAACAATTTATCATTTTATTTCTGACATTAAAAAAATTTATCATTTTCTTTCCAACTTTAAAACAATTCATCATTCTACTTCCAACCTTAAACCAATTTATCATCTTTCTAAATTTATCGACTTCCTCTGTTTTAAACTGTTTTATAAAAATAAAACCGAATTGGCGGCTTTAGTCCTCGCAAGAGTGAGGATGGGCGAATCACACAATTAAAAATTAAGCGTACTTAATAAAAACAGAACAAACTTATCGATTTTTGTAGTACCGGTTTACCGAGCGTTGTGGGGTGCTAATCCTTCCCCACACGTAAACGTCCCCATTACCTAGATCTCTGAACGTATACCATGTCCGGTTTAGGTTCCAAAGTCTGAATCAGGATCCAAGTGTCCAATCCACTTTTAAGCGATTGGTAGCGACTCCAAACCTTCCGGTTATCGGCAGGCAGACGGAAACGTTCACTACAGCTACAAAACAGATTAAAGCTTCAATCATTTTGATCTAGGTTTCGAGTTCATATTCTCCGTCAAGCAATGATGTTTGAGACAGCGGGTCCGAAGATACCAGTATTCTAGACCGTTCTAGCCTATTTAATTCCTTTGGTTTTGGTTAAGTTATTATGCGTTTAAGGCTTCGTCGGAATCTGGATTCGGTCACTGGATTTTGGGTTTGAGCAGTCAACGGCGACGGTCAACGCATGCGATATTTTCCTTGACTGTCTCTGGAACTTTCAGTGATCACAATTTGGTCACTGGAGGTCCAGTATTACAAATCATTCTCTAAACTATGTTACGATTATACAACTTCTAGATTCTAACTATTCAGTCCATAATTGTTAGTTGTTACTGCCGCGACCTATAACTTTCAAGTTGTGACAAAATGTACCCAAATAAATTTGCTAAGTAATTCAATCTAGTACAAAGTTCGATTAATTATTTATCATCCATTATTAGAGTATAGAATTGATTCTTGATTTATTTAAGTTGTAGTTGATAACTAACTGTTAGTATGAAATTTATTACATATTAGGAGCAATCAATGTTCATAATAGTTGGAAATTAGAGTAAGATTTAAATTATGAATTAATTATTACTAGTTGATCCAATGTAGACTCTTTAGTCCATGAATTAGACATGATCAATATTTCAGTTCTTCTAGGATAATTAATTAAACCATAAGATCGAATACTAATATGATTAAGATTAAAATAATTAGTAGATAATAATCATGAGTAG
Organism: Linum usitatissimum; assembly: GCA_030674075.2. Classification (NCBI taxonomy): domain Eukaryota; kingdom Viridiplantae; phylum Streptophyta; class Magnoliopsida; order Malpighiales; family Linaceae; genus Linum; species Linum usitatissimum. The sequence continues at coordinate 3,079,092 of JAUJYP020000780.1, forward strand.
TGAATTCGGTTTGTCACACTTCACAACCGACCGTGAAGTGGTTTCTTCCCCAAGTCGTCGAACAGCCGGCCTAGGAAGCTCTAGTCTTGTTAGACCATAGTCTAATATTACTCTCGTCTTTAGGTTCATAAAGACGATCTAGCTTCAAGCTCTTTTCCAAACTCGTCCTTCAGACCATCACCGCTAGATTTTCAGGTGGGTGGTTTAATGGGGTAAATTCTTTTCGTTGTAATATGTTAGGTTTTAATTAATTTGATGCATTTAATTTATACCATGATTCCGTGATTGAGTGTTTATTTATGTCATGTTATTACTTTGATGTTATGCAAGTTGTGCCTCCTATTAAATGATATGGTTAGACTAGCTATAATGTTAGAATAAGATAAGGTTAGATTAACGTTAACGTTAGAATGATTATGTTAGAATTATGACAAGTTACAAGGACCATGATACTATGATTCATAATGCACCTAACTTGGTTATCTTTAGCTTCAATCTTTTTCTAGCATGGTGGTTTCCTCTCTTCTTGCGAGGTGGTTTGATGATGCTAACTCCAAGGGTTCAATGTGGTGATGTCGTTGAACTTAGGGTCGAGGTATATATGTCATGGATGTCAATGTCGAAGCCTTGGTAAGGTTGTGACTTCAAAAGGGTAAGGGTGAGGGATTGAGCGTTGGTGAGGCTTCAAGAGTGTGTTTCGTGTGAGGATTTGGCTTAGATTCCAAGAGTAGGGAGTGTGATTTAGGTGAGGTGGTTTCGTGTGTTGAGTGGGATTTGAGGGAGATTGAGTCTGATTTCGGGTTTATTAGCTAACTAAGATAACCTTTTCGGTTTTTTTCTCTCTTTATCCTAGCTGAGTTGGTTCTTTTTGTACTTAATCATTCTGGAACTTTTACAGGATTTCGCCCCCTTTTTTTCTCTTATGTTCTTCTCCATAATCACTTCTATTTATACGACAAAAATGGGGTAGTGCTACAAGGAATTTTTGAAAATGCCATTGTCAGATCTACCCCTATTCCTAGCTGCCAGCTGGTCTAGTTGTCCCCTAGTGGGCCTAGAGGGGCCTGCTATTAAACCGGTTTGGGTAAAACTGAACTGATTACCATTTTATATTGTACTCTCGACTAAACTCCATCCGATAAAAATCATATATCCCTCTAAATCCTACAAAAATAGGCTTAGGGATTTCGCTAGAAATCTATACACCAATGTTCACTCTTATCTCAAAAGGATCGGATTTAAAAGATGAAAATAATTCTCCAACCCATCTTAAAATCTGAACCATTTGCCCTGCTATTCAACCGGCCGATTCGGTTCTAAACCAATTCAAGTTTGACTCGTCAGCCTATCCCATAAATGTTTGACCCGACCAGTTTGGTTCTGAATCAAACCGAATTTGACTGGTCAACCTACCAATAAATGCTTAGGGGTAAAACTGTCCTTTTGCACTAAATGACACCTAAATCGAACCGATTTAACCGAAATCTGCCCGAAAAGTATCTTAATTGGATCGCAATTAAATCAAGACTTTTCTCCTTAGGCACTTATGAGAGGTCTTGGTGATTAGGCTAATGAAACCTGATATTATGCCCGATAATTTCGTCGATTTACCTAAACCGGATTAAATTCAAATGAGAGAATTGGACCAAATAAACTACCTAATCAATCGAACTTGCCTATACCTCAGCCAAAATTATACTTATATTCTTAGGTATAATTCCATCACCCTTATCCTATTTTCCGCACCCGATTTCAAATCCCTTGGTCTATCTTAACTTCTAGCAAGTCGCAAGACGAGACCCAGACCATCAATAAAATAATAAAAATTAATTTTCACCGGGCCTAGACAAAAATCAGTAACCACAAGTAAGAAGGAAGGAAGCTGGTGAACTGGTAACCATTCCAACTGATGCAGCTGGCAGGGAAAGGGGAACGACTGACGCTGGTGGGAGAGGAAGGGGAATATTTGAAGCTGGTGGGAAAGGGAGTGAAACAACTTGAGGTATTGGTAAAGGGAGGAGGAAAACCCAGACTACCGATAGAGGATGAAGAGCAACTGAAGTTGTTGGTAGGGGAAGGGGTACAATTGAGGGTGATGGTAGGAAAATGGGTGCGCCTATCATATGTGGAAGGGACATTAGGAGATGCTCTCTATGTCAGGGAACAACACATAATGCTAGAAGTTGTGTAATGAGGATAGGAGTGCAACCAGTTAATGTGAGGCTTGTGAACCGGAACTAAAGGGAATCAAAAGTGCTTGAGGCGTTGAGCGCCATTGGTGTCTATGTTGATGAAGAGTCTGGAAACCACTACTATAGAGAGTCCCTAAGAATGCCCGTAAGCCAGCCACTAAGTCCTAGTCACCCTCCAACAACTCAGCCAACCCAGGACTAGGGGTCTTCAACTTTGATGTCTATTATGTTTCCTATGTCATTTTTTGTTAGTTATAGGTAGAAAGATGTCTGTTAAGTACAATGTGATGTAGGAATGGACCATACATGGTATCCTCATTTTGTGGTAGGTCTTTTACGATGTAGGGATGGATTATATCTGGCATCCTCATTTTGTGTTTGGTCTTTTATGATGTGGATGATAAAACGGTTAGGTCAATTGGTCAATATTATGATCATGAATATGCAATGAAGTGCAGTCATGTCCTCTAGGACTTTTACTGGCCATATTGTGTTCATTAGAGTCAAGCTAATTCAATTTTAAGTAATGTGTTCCACTACAAGGAAATGGAAGAATTGTCACGAATTATTGGTTACGGATTTTGAAATACGTGATAAGATTGTCACGGATTACAAGATTCGTAACTAGTTAATTAAAACAAACCGTGACTATGATATTTGGGAATTAATTTTTTTATTTCATTTTTTACATTGTCACGGATTACAAGATCCGTAACTAGTTAATCACGAATTAAATAAAGCAAACCGTGACTATGATATTTGACAATTAATTTTTACTATTTTACGTTTACATTATCTATTTAACTTCCTAACTCTCTCTTTCCTTCTTACTTTCCTCTCTTCTCTCTCCCACTCATCCACATCATTTTCTTTTTCTTTCTTTCTCTCCACAGCCCATCTCTTTTCTCCCTCACGCCATTATCTTCTTTCATTCATCCAACATCCAATAGGCTTGGCAACGGGGAGGTTCGGGGATGGTTATGGCATACCCATTACCCATCCACCTTTGTGGCGGTTATTAACAATAACCATCACCATTTCTATTTCAGTGATAGATTTCGTTCCATCCCCATACCCACCCGGTTACGGTTATAATCACTCATCCTAACGGTTAACCATAGATATGCAAGAAAAAAAAGGAATGAAAAGTCGAAAATGCATACACATTCATTCATCTGAAAATTTTCCAAATCGAATTCCAAACAATAGTTACAATAGCATTCTAGAACACTAAAAGCACTTGTGACTTATTTTTGAAATCAAAATACAACCCAAAACTAGCAAGGGGGGAAGGATCGAAGCATTTAAGCAATACTATAAAACATGAATCTCAAAGTTTTAAGTACTAAAACACTAAACAAAATGAAACTGATAATTGAAATAGAACAATCGTTCCCTCTTTATATATAACTAGTCTGAATCTGATTAATGATTTTTTATGAATGATGGTCGATGGATGAATTTATGTTTTGCGATTCTGAAAGACAGAGTTAAGAGATAAGGTTTCTTGAAATTAAAAGCAAAAGTATTGCGTTGGGACATAGGGTTAAAATGTAAGTGGGTTGGGACAGTCAAATGGTATTGGTTGCTTTAATAATATACGGGTAAATAAAGGGTAAGTTACGGGTTGGGGATGGTTATGGGTATGGTTACGATGATGGTGCGGTTACTTCGAAACCCATAACCTAACCTTACCCATTCGTAGCGGTTAACGGTTATAACCATAACCACAAAATACCCAGTCAACATAGTTAATAAAAATAACCGTCAAACTCGGTAAGGGTACATTCGGTTTAACGGTTAAACGGTCAGAATTGCCAACCCTAACATCCAACACCCAACTTACCATATTATCTCTTTGTCTTCTTTGACTAGTCGAATGCCCAAATCTTATGATATAATGAGCTAAAGCTTGTCAAAAGTAAATTAAGATATTTTGTTTTAAGGTTTTGAGTTATGTAAGTCGTCTTTAAATATCGATTTGGTGTCATGTAAGTCATCTTATGAATATGGCTGATTAACTGAGTTTTATTTTTGTTTTTGTTTTTATTTCTTAAGTTTCAGGATTCTCATTCATATCGCCAGTCTGAAACTTCATCACCGGTCAACCTCCAATCCCGCCTTCTTCTTCTTTTTCTTCCGGTAGCGGTAGTTAAGAAAAAGTATCTCCTTCGGCATTGGCTCTGGTTCCGGCTTTCGCGATGAAATTATTATTTTAATAGTTAATAATACAACATGTAAATCCGTGACTATTAATAGAAAAGCCTGTTATATGGGGAAAGATAACCTATAAAACAATTAGGTCTCGTTTGGTATGGAGTAATGGAGAGTGGAGAAAGGTAGAAAAAGGGAATTAAGAAATCAGAGATTGTGTAATTCAATTAAATTATTTGGTGACAAAGTTTGCAATTGAAATACAATTTTCAATTTTCTAGGGATTTATTGTGCAATGATCATGATGCCCTTATTTGAAATCCAATTTCAAGACCCATCATCCTCTAGTTAGCAAAAATTTATTTAATACTCGTATAATACACATATACGTACTATATGCGTTTAGAATTTCCGTTCTCGTACTATTGTAGAGCCGTTTAATTTAAAAAATTTAATATTTTCTAATTGTTGCCGAAATTTAAACGTATTGCTATGTTGAAACAATGTATAAAACTCTGTCTGTATTTTCTAATTGTTGCCGAAATTTAAACGTACTATTGTACCATACTCGTCCCGTATTTTACTAACTATAAATGAGAACAAATCCGATACCCACCACTATTTATATTTCCTAGGAAAGAAGAACTAATATTTGTACATATCTACAACCATATATTATAATAAGTCATGGCTAATCATATAGTTTTTTCAAGTATGTATTACATAATTGTAATAATATATTACATGTTTTGGCTAATCAAACCAATATCTCACTTGTATTCCCCACCTCGATTGTTTGTCGTTATAGCCGTAAAGGAAGTTGGAGTAATAATGACAATATCTATTCATTGTTTACGAAAACTCAGAGTTTTGAAGAAAACATCCTCAACACAATGTATTTGAAAAATGCACATTTGAGAGGAAATGTGGGTTCAGAGGAAAAATATTTTCGTAAAACACTGGTCAATTAAAACTAAACAAATAAATATTTTTTTATTACTCTGAATTTTCACAATATTCTCATAATTTCCTCTATATCAATGGAGATCTAAGTTTTGATGCAGGTGAGATTCTCGCCATCCCCGATACTAAAGCAAAGATTAAAGATCCAGTTTCGCAGAAAAGGAAAGAAGATAGCAAAGCAAGGCGCTGCCTTCTAAAAAATCTCCCAACTTTTATTTCTTTCATTAAAAGGAGGAGGATGGATTTCTGGATTTCTTCCCTTCCCTTATCTGCACCAGAAATTCCCAACTTGTAAGTAGTATGTTACTTTAATTTCCGCCCCTTTGTTTTCATTGTAAGAAGAAGGAATTCTTAGACTGCTTTTCTTTCCGCCTTTCCCTTCTCCCAAATCCCACTTTTCCTTCTTCCTATTGTCTGCAACTGCAAGCAATTCAATTAATAAATTGGGTAAGCGTGAAAAATCCTCCTTTTCCCCACTTTCTTTCGGTTGGATTCACCCTCCACTGTCCACATCAATCACATGTTCATTTTTTTCCCGCCTATCCCTTTCCTTTTTTTTTTCAATTTGCTTCGAGTTTCTTCAGCTTTCAAATTTCTGAGTATTATGGTCAACAAGCCTCTTAGCTCCAAACTTGATTTGCAACTATGGCTGGTAGAGTCCAACAACAAGTGATGGATATTAAAGGCTGTTCCAGGCTTTTCCTTGGTCTCTCTTCTTCCAGTTCCAGTTCCATTACCATGCCTTCTTTCAGAGGTTCAAAGTTACCACTTGGCTCTGAATCACCGCATCCGCCATTTGCCGCTCTCACCATTTGTGTCACTGGTCTCTCCAAAGGTAAAATTTTTGACTTCTTTTGTTGGGTTGTTTTCTGTGATCAACCATCTCCCCTTCCTTGTCCTATGCCCAATTGGTCTTTTCATCTTGGAATAATGCAGAAGCAAGGAAACAAGTTAAGGAAGCCACGGAGAGATTAGGCGGTCAATACAGTCCTAATTTGCACCCTCACTGTACCCATTTGATCGTCCAAATATCCTTACGTCACTTTACATTGCAATAACAACGACTGTATTTAGGTTTTACTTCGGAAGTAAGATTAAGCCAATCATGCTAAATCCTTCCTACCAAATATCTCTTGCTCCAGTGAACCCTTAATTCTAACTACAGTTTTGGCGGCCGCAAGTTTGAGCATGCTTTGAAACATGGATCCAAAAATGGTCTCTTCGTTGTTGCATTAGGCTGGTTTGTGGACAGCGTTAGGCGAAATGGTAAGAGAAGACTACCTCTCCTTCTTCTTCTTCTTCTTCTTCTTCTTCTTCTTCTTCTTCTTCTTCTTCTTCTTCTTATTATTATTTTTCAGCTGCTGCTGTCTTGTGTATATGTGATTATGTTGGTTACATGTTTTCCCTTCTGACTGTTGATATCAATCATGCTTGGCTTCCTGAATCTCTGAATTCTATATATGGGAAACTTTTGTCTCTAGGAACTATATCAACATTTGGTTGTGCTCTTCTTTTCTTGAGAATCAGTTCATTTCAAACTGAGGGGTTCGGTTACGCAGCATCCATATCCCTGAATAAGCATCCGGACTATTTTTCCAAATACATTGAAAATTTTAATTTCACGAAACTTACTGTGTCCTTAACTTTTTGAAATTTCACAAGGTTAAATCTTGATCCTTGATCTCCTGACATGAAGGTTCCAAAGTTTTAAGGGCAGATCCAATAGGCTATGGAATTTGGTGGTAGTATTCTAGCAATGAAGTTGAAGTGACATAGTTTTTAATATCTGATTCCTATCTTCCTTTCTTTTTTGCAGTAAGGTTGAGTGAGTCACTCTACACTGTTAAGAATTTGGAAGACAATGGAGTTCGCTTGGATGATTTAAACGGGCTTGTTGGTTTTGGTGATGCTGACAAGTCTTGTATTCCTTCTGGTGTTAGCGACACTAAACAATTTGACTCATCTGAGAGTACACATAAGCATGTTTCTTGGAGAAGTTCCGACCTGATTTTTTATACTGCTTCCATGTATGTGGATCCAGATATTTCAAATGATTTGAAGATTAAGGTAATATTTTACGTCAGTTTTATGTATTGTTGTGAAGCTGAATTCGATGTCTGCATTTCACCGTTGCTTTAATTAACTGTAGCATTGTCATAAAATATGGTTGGTAGGTCAGAGAGGCTGCTAGCCAAGAAGGGGCTACATTCTTAGATCAATGGTTTGCTGGCTGTGGTGTGAGTCATATAGTGTGTGAAGAGGCTTCTGTTCCAAGGTACCTCGGCCACACAAACAACATTGTAACGGTTAGTGCTTTTTTTTAAAACTGGTTCACATCCTAGCCTCATGTTCATTATCTTTTGCTCAGGGTGTACCACCTTTTGTTTTGGCTATGACAACCTTTGTTGCAGTAAACTACTGACTTGGTTCAATGCTTGAAAGTAATGTGTCTGCTTGATTGTATCTGCAAAGTTATTGTATTCTGCTTGATGTCTGTCTCATGTTGTTACTGTGGTTCTATGGTCAATCTCAGCCGCTGTGGGTACTAAAAACTGTCAAAGAGAAACATGTACAGCGGCTTGTCCACATCTCTGCGGACTTGGCCAGGCAGGTTGCGTCACTGCTGGAAAATTCTCCCCATGGCATTGTGGGCAAGGTGGGTAATCCTTGTCCTTCATAAGTTGTCACTCTTCACATGTTTATCTTCCATTCTAACAAAGCTTATTGTTGTCTGTACTTATCTTTAGGATGTTAGCTGGGAAGTTACACAGTGTGCAGGGAGTTCAATGAGTAGTGTAACACAGGCAGACAGGGAAAAGATTGTTGATTTTGCTAAGCAACGGGTTAGAGATCGTCGTGGTCGTCGCATGCAGGTCAGTGCCTGATTCTATAATGTACACATTGGCTTCTATAATGTACAATACTTGATAGCTCTAGTTCTAATGTTTGAGGCACCTAATTCTAAGCTGATTTAAGCTGGATGGTCTTAATCTTCACTGTCGAGATAGAGATTTCAGTTTTTTGCTAGCTTAACGGTGCATATTATTGTTACTCGGGGCGGTTACAGACATGTCAAACTCCACTTCGTCCATTAACTCCAAGCAGCCTTCTTGAATCAATTTGCTGGTCAATATCCGAACCTGCATCAGCTGCTTCTATTTACACAGACTGTGTTAGTAGTGAAAGCGAAATCCACACGTCTGAGTTCCATGATGCAAATGGTGATGCCAGAGATTCAGAGGCTTCATTTGCAAATCTAACCAGGCGGCTCACTGAAAGGTTGAGAAAAAGGTTCCCATTGAAATGTTCATCATGCACATTTCAGCATTATGTGTTGGCGATGTTGCTAATTCTCTTATTACCGTTTCTTGCAGAGAAAAAACTGAACTTGTATTCCGCAGCCACTTCCTGACTATCCTCTTTCCTATAGATCTGTTTTCAGAGATTGGACCTACTTCAAAAACCTTTTTCAGCGATGGTGGTTTTACTTGCTTACAGGTTTTGGATCACATCTATGCATTTTATCAGGTATGGCCTGGTATGCCATTTGCTTCTCTATAGTTGGCAGACCTTGAATATATGACCAGGAACAAAATTTGATAAAATAGGTAAATCTTTGTTGATGCGCATAATTTCGGTTGCAGGAGAACATATCAGCAGCAGAAATAGAAGTGGGAATTCATGCTGATTCAAGATATGCGGATCGGCTTCGAGCTGCGTACTGCAGTAAAGGAACTGGGGAGCTTGGTTATGTGATGTTTAAACGTATAGAGTTGTTGGGGAGTCGGAGGAGTTTCGAGATGCTGAAACGGGTTAGTGGGGATAACAGCAGTAATGTATATGAACTATTGATTAGGGCATAATCTTCAATTTTGGTTTTTCTGGGTATATTATCCTTTCGGTGGCAGTAAGATAGAGAGCGTTTCTCTGACATTACTGGAGTTTGGAGAGTTTTATGTGGGATCAAATTCCGAAAACAAGAGACTGATGTCGATACTCTGATATGTGTATATCCTCAAAGTAGACTTATTTCTCTTCTCGTGGTTACTATTCACGCTACACTGTCATCTTTTCCATGGGAATTAGCTTCCTGGGTACATTTGTGGTCAAGCTAAACAAGATGATGTTTTAACTGGTATGGCCAACTCCCTCTGGTGCAAAATGTAAGCGGCCAAATTGAATTGCAACAACTGAACTGTCTTTGCAATTGCGACTGTCTAAATTTTGTCAGCCTCATCAATTTCTGTCTCATTTTTCATAAATTAATGATCTTCAGAGGACCAACCTATTCAAATGACACACCCCCAACCTATTAGAAAATCCCAACAGATGACACCCTATCCGAAATGCTTTTGTGGCACAGAATTGAAGTCGTTTTCAACTTTAGACAAGTCATTTCGGGTTAGTGAAGGTGATAATAAAAGGAGACAAATAATATGCAGAGAAGATGGAAACCGTCAAAACACTCTGATAAGAATATAGCAACCAGTTGCTGGCTTATCATATTATCATTTAGTAGCAGGTAAGACTGAATTCTGGATAAACCCCAATATCATACTTCAAATCTATTCAGATACATCTCCTGAGAAATTTATAACAAAAGCAAAACACATCAAAAAAAGTTTGAACGAAACAATATAAGATTACAAAATTAACAAACTGCAGAACGCAGCAGGCTCTGCATATACAAAATGGTCTCGGGATCATCACCCCCTTCCACCTGAGTATCTCTACCAAAATGTACTCCACTCCTCCCAACTGTTAATCGTACACCTTCTACTCCGAATCTTTTTCTTTTTTTCTTTCTGGATTTCATTATCTACATTTCTCCTCCATTTCTTCCCACATGTACAGATGATACAAGAATTGCTGCTTTTCACCGACAACTATGACTATGATGGATTTTGCATTTGTCAACAAAAAAAAAAGAAAAGAAAATTACTCCTATACCTCTCAGTATATCACTACCCTTAGGAGCCCTGGCTGTGTTTCTGAGTATTCAAGACCCTCCTCTTCGAGCAGATAGCGCTGTACAGCTACGGGGAGCCGTGCAGGGGTACGAGTACCTCTGGTATGATGTCCTGTCCCAACGCATATGTAAACCTGCAATCTCTGATCCGCAGCTCTGGCTGTGCTCCTCAGGACACCCAACTCTTGCCTCAGCACATGCAGGGCTTCACTTACATGCAGACCATGAAGGTCTATCATCCGCTCATTTCCTCTCCCATTTCCATATGTCTCCACTCCACCTTGATTCCTGCAAAAACAAAAGTACAACACAAAATATAACAAGTTGTACCTAAACATTTCTTATTGTCACCAACATTATATACATGCAAAAGTCCTAGAATCGTCAAACCTTTGTCGGTAGATTGAATCCTGGGCTTTCCCATGGGCTGCCTTCATCTGCACATTGTGCAGCTGCCCTTTACCACTCAATTCCTTTGCCAACGCTTTATTTCCAATAAGATATGCTTGGCGTGCCTGTTTTCAGGTATATAGCATTTACACATTATCCTGATCAAACTAGTTGATCCACACCATACATAACCCCATCTAAACTGGAGCCAAATCACGTCTGACTTCTCTCAGCAATCTGTGAACTTTAATAACTTGCTGCATAATTACCCCCTACCAGGAGGATATACTTATAATAGACTTATAATAGTAAAATTCTCTTTCTTTCTATAACATGGCAGTAATTTAGATTGTCCTTTTTTAGCTATCATATTGGAATATTATACAGAGTGCTTTTTTCTTCTGTCAGGAATCTATTATATACTAAATACCTTACGGATATGGTTGCCTGAAAGAGGACAGAAGTCAAGCTGCAAACACAAAGGATATACATACCTGTTCGAAGTACGCATTCCTCAAACGTGCATGATCACGTGCTTCTTCCCGCATCTCAGAATACAAATGTCCTGCCAACTCATAACGTTAAAGCAAACATATACATAAAAGGGATTTATCTCAAAGTTCACAAAGTAGAGGAACTTGTTGGATTGAAGAAAATTACCTACTGCTTCACCAGTTTCAAGCCAGGTAGGAGCAGCACGTGAAGAACTGCGATTATGCACCCTATCTGCATACATTCCTCTTCCTTGTCCACTACTATATGCACTGGCCAAAACATTTGAACTTCTGCTTGAGCCAACTGTAGAATCAGCAGGACCATTTCTTTCATATTTCCACACACTGGAATCTTGGAGGGCCATTTTCCTCACAGCTGAAGCAAAATCAGTTGCACCTCTTGAAGGAAAGGATGCACCAGACTTAAAAAAGAGCATGTTCTCCTTCTCAGGAGATTGATATGAATTTGTACTTTGTTGGACATCATCTATAGCATACTTGGATGTAGCATTCTGACTCTCTTGCATAGAAAGAGCTGGAAAGTCCATTGCATTGAGATTTGGAGCAGACAAGGTCTTTGAGGTCATACTCTGGCTAAAACCAGCATCGACCTGAAGCTGCATTTAGAAACAGATTATGCATACCCCTTAACATCCATCAGTGGTTCATACAGGATCATGCCTAACAGGCAATATCACAACTAAAATTCAAGTACAAGGTTCTAGATGCATAACTGATTTTGACAAGCCAATATAACATATTAGCATTGATAAAAAATGCTATGAAAAAGATGTCCGGTTATTCATTGCCGTAAAACCCCACAAGGCATCAAAATTTCCCTCAACAAAGGTGCAGGAAGCATAGAATACATGGGGAACATAATCAGCCGATGATTCTCTAATCCCAGAATGACTACAAACCGATCTATAGTACAATTATTCAATCCCTATTACTATGTTACACATTTCATCAACAGACATGAGCTATTCTCAGGACAATGTCAGGCCAAAGAGCCACAGAGAAAATCTGAACAGGCAGAAAAAAATAAAAATAAAACTTCTGAAAAATAAATTGATTACTACAGATTCTGGTCAATAGAAACCATTAGAACATCAATAGACAGATTCACACATACATGGATAATAAGCAATAATATTTCTGCAGTCGGCAAAGATTACACTGGACTAGCGTTCACACATTCAAAATCAATATCTTTTAGGAGTCGGTTCCAGTTATGATTGCCATTCTAAAGTTTTACCTTTGGGCCAACATTCCTGTCTTGAATAGTTAATAAGTAACTGAACTTTCCCAGATATACAATGCGCATGGTAGCACTTTTGAAATTCCAGACCATGCACAATAAGATTGGGAGTACAAGACGAGATGGAAAAAAATAAAGACAAGAATTGAATTAGAAAAAGAGTCAACCTCTAGCTGAATGAGCATCTCAATAGTGAGATTTAGGTCGCATCCATTGGCATAATAAACTTCTGCAAGGCTTTCTGCGGCAAAGCCAGGGAACTGAGAAGCAAGAAACTCTAGAGGATTCATTTCTGTCCCATCCATCAAAGCCTGTTCGCTTAAAATGTCATTGACGAACCTTTGTCTGGGGTTCTCACTGTAAGTATTCATCTCCCTCCCATTGCCAAGAAGTTGATCAGTGTTGACAAATTGCTTGTCCCATGGCTTAGTCGGCGAATGCAAAAGACACCCAGCATTTGGATCTTCGACATACGAAGAAGCTGCAAGCCTTATCTTGTCGCTAAAGCTGCTACCATTTCCCTGACGAGGAGAAACTTCTTGCTGTGCATTAAAACCATACCTACTGCCAGCAAAAGTGGAGAACCTAGAGGCTTCACCACCATCATTCAAGGAGAAGCCAGCGAAAGAAATGTCTCCATATCCATGAGATTCATCTTCACCCGTGATCTTAAAGTCTGGGGTGATATCATCTGGGAGCTGGTGACGCCAGAACCGATGTGCCTCATCATCAGATGCATTAGAAACTGATGACTCCGATCGATGGAGAGCTGCTCCAGAAGTAGTAATCCTTGAAGTTGGAGCTGCATCTGCGGAATTTGAAGTACTTCCAGATGATTTAAGGGAAAATGGAACGAACTCCGCGGCATTTGGATTCAAAGCTGTAGACTTGCTTGAGAAATCTATACTTTGGGACAGCTTCTTGGATAAGCTCATTTCTTTACTAAACTGGGAACAAGAGAACTCTACATGTATGAGAAGATACCAAACAGAAGAGCAATCTCAACAGTTTAGGCTTGCCTGAAACCTGAAAAACTATTGACATTGGCTTCATATAATCAGTCTTAGACACAAAAAATGGACAACATCACTCATGTTGTCATTCATATCACAGTTCAGTTTTACCACAGATAAAAAGTCGACAACAACCCAAGTGATGATATGATTAAAAAAAACAGTAATAACAATGATATTTGAAAACAACCAACAACCAGGGGCATCAAGATGTTAACTAAGGCACCTATAGTATCTTTGATGTGGAAATAATGCCAATTTGAACACACAGGAAAATTGAAATCAAAGTAAAAGCTGAAATTCAAAACATGTTTTGCTTGTTGTACTAATAGAATCCAGAAATCGAATACTAGAAATGAATTTGTGTTTACAATCTAAACTGAAACTAATCAATCACATACATCGACGATCATTCCACATTCAATTTTGCGATTGCATCAGGCCTTTGAGACGCTTCTCACACTTGCGCCAGACTATTACTATATTCTATAAGTGTTACTGTTTCAACCTTCGCATCATCAACATCACATTTTTCAAATTCAGCAAATAATTCGTCTCTCTCTCAACATGCACCCATACAAACAACTATACAGAACCAAATACAATACAAAAAATGTAATCAACAGTAAGTAAATACAACTAACAATCGAACCATCGAAAAGCAACCAAAGCAACAACAGCCCCGTTCATTTTACACACAAGGTCACTCCCAATCCAATCCTATTAAACACAGCCTGTTTAGAATTCCAATTAAACTTTATTCCTGCATCATTCCCATTAATTGTATCCAATCTAATAACAGAAAGCAACAGCAAATTGAACAAGATTCTTCTTGTTACAGCAATCAAAATTGACCTAATTTGAAATCGTAACAACAGATCAAAAACATACATTCAAATCCAACCAGCAAGAAAATAAGGAGGAAGCAAGAAAATCAACCTAATTTATTGAACTGAACTCGTTGCCTTGAGGGAGAGGGAGAGGATTCTCGAGTAGGAGTTCGGAGCTGTGGCTGCCAGATCTGCACCAGATGAACGGAGGAGGTGAGAGCGGAAGGCGGAGGTGAGGGCTGCGCTGTGAGAGCTTGGGGAGACGAGGAAGATGTGAGAACGAGTTTTGAGATAGGGTTTAGAACCCGATGACGAACGAAGCTGGGAAGATAGGAAAAAAGATAATAGTCGACCACAACCGAACCAAGTGATGATAATAATAACAGACATAATAATAATAATAATAATAATAATATCTAAAAAATTCAACAGAGAAGCAAAAGTGTAAACAGAGATGCTGACGCCTGAAGACACCATTTTCTGTATTAAGTTTTTTTAGTCGGAGACAGACAAGATAATTGTTTAGAGAAATAAATTATAAATTAATATATATATTTATTTATGAGATGTGTTGGATTTGAATTTAACCTAACGATTATTATAAATATAGTTTTATCACCAGAACAATTAAGTTTCAAATGATTATTTTTGAATTTCAGATTCGATACTTTAGAATTATTAAAGTAGGGGATTACATAAAGATTAATGGTAGTAATCATCTATAATTTAAATTATTGAATATTAATCATTAAATTTTAGCACATTTTTTTTTTTAAACGAGAGAGCTCTTTATCAAAATAGTATAACAAACTAAATTAAACTCGGACAAAAAACGGAAGTGGGTGGGTGAATGGGGGTTACACATGCCATTAAATTCACAGGAGAGCCAACTAAAGAATGGATAATAAATTGATGTCTTAGAAAATTTAACAAATTTATGAAATATAATCCTAAAATAATGACTAATTATGTGACAAAATGCAATCAACATTTAAACTTATCGTAATTAATTTTTTCTACTAAAACAGTAACTAGAATTTATGAATTAATTACGTACTAAAATTCACAACCCAGCTAGCTAAGGGTCAATAATAAATAAATTCCTTACCAAATTTAACAAATGTATTAAAATGACGATTAATTTCTATATTAATGAGATTAATTACGTGACAAAAATGTATTAAACTTTGGCTAAATAGTAATCAAAATATTTTTATTGAAAGGTGAGGTTTTCGGTATTTCCGGCTTATGGAATACTCCCATTTTTAGAATTTGATTTCAGCCGTTCATTATAAGATTAAATCTCATATGTTTTGTATTTTTAATTTCTGAAATTAATTTATTTCAAAAAACCAATTCGTTAAGGGCCACTTAACTTAATTCCAATTAATAAGCGGCATCGTTAAATTTTGTTTCATGAAAACACAACATCATATGTTGAAACGTTATGATAGATGTAGAGTTGATTTCAAATGGAGATTCAAAATAGAATTGGGGAAATAGTTAAATGACATGTTTGAAACCAAGAGACAATTTATCATGTCTACATACCAACGTGACAAGAAAAGAATTTAACGATGTTGCATATTAATTGGAATTAAGTCAAGCGGTCTTTAAGGAATTTATTTAGAAAATAAATTAAATTTAGAAATTAAAAGAATGAACAGCTGTGATCAAATTCTAAAAATGCGATTATTCAAGAACTGGATATACCGAAGTTTTTTCCTTATTGAAATGGAAACTAGAAATTTGTCAACTAATTAATCACTAATATGAAATAGCAATTAATTCTGGCTAGAAATGGTAATTCATCTAGTAAAAGTTTTATTACAATTTTTTCATAAATTCCACAATTAAAAATAAACTCAAAATTAATTGTAATCTCTTTAATACCATTTCCGTCGCCGATAGGTCCTTTCTAAATTTCCTCCCAGTTTTTTCCTAATTTTCTTAGTAGCTTGTAGCCATTCAAAGCTTGAAAGGAGCATAGATTTGATCCACAACTAGAAACAAACAACCAAATTAAGTACTACAAGGGCATATTGTGGGACGAAACCCTTTATTTTAGTATATGTCGAGGCCATAACCAGTAGGACGAGGGGGGAAAATTCACCTCGGCAAGCAAAATCTAACGTTCTGATCTCCACACCTTGGATCCTTCAACCCTCCAATCAGATCACATAAAGTTATATACTTATACATACAAACTAGAAGATGATGATGATCCATCTAATTTACCTATGCAACAAAGTTAGAAGGAAGATCGATTGAGAAATTAAAAAATGAAAATTGGATTCATCGGTAAGAACGGAGAACGATGTCGTACAAGGTGCAGAAAACCCGGTATTGGTCCTCATGTCGGCGATGATAGCTCCGCTGCCGCACCTTGAGCATGAATAATCTGTCAGCTTGCTGCTTGTCATTTTCTACCTTTATTCCATATCCTTTACCCAACTTTAAGTAACACTAATTAGCAAAAATGTATGAGGTACCTGTTGTAGAGGAAGGCTGAGCGTCGTTTGATGAGAAAATTCCACTACCGCTGAATCGTCCATGGCCAGGAACGAACTCAGAGGCTTGAACGAATTGTTGATATCTCATTTGCCCTCTTCCTATGTTCTGTTGTAAAATAATGCCTTTTGCTCTTCGATGATGACAATGATTTGAGCTCTTATACGAATTAAATTGACCAGTTTGGATTATTTAATATTTATACGCCTTAAGTGAAATTGGTCTAGTGATAGAATTGTGCTAGTCACTTACAACTATCGTGTTTGAATCGAACACACCCACTTCTAGAACATCTCATCTAATGGCTTATAATTCTATTATTTAATTAAATTGAAAACCCTACAATCATACTCCCATTACAACCGTGTTTTCCAAAATTTGCTCTCCCAACCTTTTCAGTTCTTATAACAAGGGATGGCTGCTCCAAAAATAATAATACTCCGCCTGAAGTTTGTGTTTCTGGCGGCCGAAGAAAGATTCATCTTAGTTTGGAGTTTGGTGGATCAGGTTTGATTTATGTGGTTTTATTAAATTATTAAATCTCGATTTCTCTAAACTGGTTCGTATATTTAACAGATCCGGTATTCCGAACTAGTTTTTTTGGCAGTGGTTTTTATTTGCTTCCGGCGACAGAATCAGAAACCGAGAACGAGTTGTTTAGTAATAGGTTTGTCCATCATAGTTTTTTATTTTGATTTGTGGGTGTCCTAGTTTTGCTTATTCTAATTTGTTTGAATTGGTTTCTATTTTGATTTTGACATATTTCATCCTTTGTTGAAGTAGTTTTGGTTCTGATTTTGGCCTTCACAACCAAACTAGTTTCGGTTCATGTTGTTATTGAATTCATATTGTGAGTGAACCAGTTCAGGATTGGTTGGTATGTTTGCCTGATGTTGAACTAGTTCAGGGCTGGTTGCTCAATTTGCCCTATGTTATGTCTCCTACATCTTGAGTAGTTAAGGTGCAAAGTTGCTTGCAAGTCTTTTGGTTAACATCAAATGTTATAGATTCAAATTTCAAAGTGTGCACTTTAAGGTAGAACTAGTTATTGTTGGACGAGTATATTATATATATAATGAATTGCTACAGCTTTTTCGTTATGATTTTAGGTTTTCGTAATTTCAACTGGTTATTTGGAGCATGTGAACTAGTGTTCTAGTTCACCATATCTATAATGAACTAGTTCAAATGTGATGGGGAAACATAACACACGAAAACAGTACTAGTGCAGACGCGGATTTGAAAATGGAGAACTAATAATGAATCGTAGTGTGCCAGTACAAATCGAACGTATTAGTGTTGTAGATCACTATATTAGTTTACCCATAAAGAAGAAGTTTACATCATAAAAGAAGATTTGTCACCAATTGAGAAGAAATTTAAATCTAAAAAAGAAAATTTATTGCTAATTTAGAAGAAAGAGAAAGAAATTATAAAACACTAGTTCAAAATATTAACATCAATTAAAAGAAAAGAAAATACTACACATTAAATATTTATCTATACTTAAAAAAATATGAAAGTGTTATGAATATTATTATTGTGATGAATTCTCATTGTGTAACTCCCATTTGTGTAACTCCTTCGTATAACGGGAGCTAATCTAGCTAACCTAAATCCTACCTTGAACATGAACTGTGAATCACACACACAATTCATCGTTGTGAGCTTTTGCTCGAAATTAACAACTGTCGGTATAGTAAATCGAATGCTACTGCACAACATGAGAGCCCGACTCTGAATTAAAAAATTTGTATAGTAGATTACACGCCATTATACAGTTTTGGGCGCCGGTTCCATAACACAACTCATGTACAGTAGATCACTTGCTTATGTACGGTCCTGAGAATCCGAACATTGGATTCCCGACAATGTAATTACAGTTCTACGCTTTAAACAGAAAAGTAATCCTAACCCCTACCGCTGTAAGCTTTCCTAAAAGAGTCTGATCTGAAGCTGCCTTCCCAAGCTCAAGCCTACTGATCAGTTTGGCCTATAAAGATCAATCATAGGATTGATATCTGAAAACCCCAACTCCTAACCTGTTAGGATTTTCCTACGTAGGATTCAAAACAAATGATTGATAATGGAGAAAGAAGATAGATTACCTTCTGAAGCTTCCTCAATAATCTCCAAGCCTCTCCTACTGATCTTGGATTGATCTACTTTGCCCTCTCCTCTCCCTGGAATCGATCACCGTCGTTAGAGAAAATTGAAAAATTGGGGTTTCTCAAGTTCGGAGTTAGCAAGTGGCGACTCTGCTTATATAATAAGTCTGCCACGCCCGTACCACACCCGCTACTGATAGGCAACCACACTCGTGACCTATTGATGGTCACGACCATGATCTCTGGATGGTCACGCCTGTGGTTGAATGTTGATCACGGTCGTGGTCTATCTAACAACCATGCTAGTGACAAACTTAGTGTCACCTCGTGACGGTCCACTCATTAGCTGATTTCATAAATTTCCAAAATTCAGAATTGAACCCAGAATCGACAATCAACCCAAAATTGGGGTGTCACAACTCTCCGCTCCTACAAAAGGTTTTGTCCCGAAACCTGGATGCAAAAAGCTTAACAAGGGAGAAGGGTTTTACCCTCTAGGTAATCCTCCACGAGCTCCGGGTAGCGCTCTTGCATGCTAGCCTTGGTCTCCCATGTCGCAGCCTCAACTTCCTGATTTCACCAAATCACCTTCAGCATAGGCATCTCTTTTGCTCCTTAGCTTGCAAACCTTCTTGTCCACGAAGGGCAAGTCTCTCTCCAACTGAACCTCATATGGGTGGATAACATGGTTTGGTCTACCAATGTTAGCCCAAAGCATGCTCACATGGAATGCATTATGTATCTTGTCTAACTCAGCAGCCAAAGCCAGCTTGTAAGCCACTGGCCTATCCTTTGAATGATATCGTAGGGACCAATGAATCAAGGAGCCAACTTCCCCTTCATACCAAACCGCATCACTCCATTCCATGGAGACACTCGAAGGAAGACCTTATCCCTTTCCTTTAAGCTAACCTCTCTAACCTTACTATCTGCATACTGCTTCAGCCAATTCTGAGCCACACCCAGCTGTGCTCAAATCACTATAACTCAAGAGGCTGTCTCAATGACCCAAACTGCATCCTTCCCACTTATCAAAGGAAAACCACTAACAAAGTCAATAGTGATATCCTCGAACTTCCACACTGGTATTGGTAGGGGATGAAGCTACCCTCCCAATGTCCGATGATCAAATTTCACCTTCAGGCTCACTTCACAACTCGCCACGTGTTGTATCACCTGCTTCTTCATGCCAAGCTCCCAGTAATGAGGATGAAGTGTTCAATACATCTTCGTCTCACCTAGATGCATAGCATTAGCAGATGAATGCGCCTCATCCAAGATATCCTCTCTCAGCTTGGACCCCAAAGGTACGCACACCCTTTCCTGGAAATGCATCAAGCCTTCCTTGTAGGTGTAGGGGGTAGCCTTGCCTATGACACCAACTGCTGAGCCTCTAAACCAAACTCATATGTCGCCTTCGCCTCGGAAATCTGATCCAGCAACAAGGGCCACACTAGCAGTCTTTCCAGTAATCCCTTGACTGGATTGACCTCTAACTCGGTGCCCATGCTATGCATCTCAACCAACTCGGTCAATCTCTCTATCCTGCTCCAGGCATCAGCCACTACATTGGCCTTGCTTGGGTGATAATCTATCACACAATCGTAGTCCTTGAGCAACTCTATCCAACGCCTCTATCTGATGTTCAACTCCTTCTTCTCCATCAAGTATTTGAGACTCTTGTGATCAGTCTTGATCCTAAAAGTCTCATCATACAAGTAATGTCTCCACCACTCAAGGCGAATACCACTGCTTCCAACTCCAAATCGTGAATTGGGTAATTCACTTCATGCACCTTCAGCTGGCGCCACCACTTTGCCATCCTGTATTAGGACACAACCTAACCCTGAATACGAGGCATCACAATAGATCAAATACTCACCCCAGCAACTGGTAAGGTAAGTACTAGCGCGGTGGTGAGCCTCTTCTTCAGCTCCTCGAATCTCTCAGGATAGGCCTTACTCCAAATAAAAAGCGTGTCCTTTCTGGTCAGCTTATGGATTGGTCCTGCTATCTTAGAGAACCCCTCTACAAACTTCCTGTAGTACCATGCCATGCCCAGAAAGCTCCTCGCTTCAGTCACACTCTTGGGCGGTGACCACAATTGCCTCAACCTTCTTTGGGTACACCTCTTTGGCCCGACCACTAATCAGATGTCCCAAAAACAACACCTCCCTTAGCCAGAACTCACACTTAGAGAACTTGGTGTACAACCGCTCCCTCCTCAAGGTAGCCAAGACTGCTCTCAAGTGTTAACCATGTTCCTCCTCCGTCTTGGAGTAGATCACAATGTCATCAATGAATACTATGAAAAACTTGTTTAAGTACCCATGAAACACCTTGTTCATCATTGCCATGAAAGCTGCATGGGCGTTAGTCAACCTGAATGGCATCACTAAAAACTCATAGTGGTCATACCCCATTTGAAAAGCTGTCTTAGGAACACCTTCCTCTACCACCTTCAACTGGTGATACCTCAACCTCAGATCAATATTAGAGAACATTGTCGTTCCCTAAAGTTGATCAAACAGGTCATCAATGCGGGGAAGAGGATATATGTTCTTAACATGATCGAACAGGTCATCAATACGCGGAAGAGGATATATATTCTTGACAGTCACCTAATTCAGCTCATGTAGTCTATACCTATCCTTTTTCTTCAGGAACAACCCTGGCGCACCCAAGGGTGACACACTAGGATGGATGAAACCCTTCTCCAACGACTCTCCTATAACTGCTGCTTGAGCTCCTTCAACTCCCACTCAAAAGGCACCTATGGCAAGTCGCCTAGGAAAATATTGGGGAACTCCTGAACTACTGGTACATCCTTAATCCACCCTTATGAATCAAGGAGGCTATGAGGAACCGCCCTAATCAGTCTCTCTACCTTCAAGATAGAAATGAAAGAACGCTCATAGTGATCCCGCCCATGAATCCCAGCGATGAGTACATCCTCCTTCTTAGGTGTAGATAACTTGATCGTCTTCTTCTAATAGTCCATCGTGGCTCCATGGTGCTCCAACCAATCCATCCCAAAAATCACACCGAACTCATCAAAAGGTAGAACGATGAGATTTGCTATGAACTCTCTATTATTAAAGAGTAGGACTACTCTCTCTACCCAATACTCTACCATCAGAGTCTTCACACTAGGTACTAACTCTGCAAGATCTACTCATCCTAGCAGGTATATAGGGCAAAAGATGAACAACAGCGACATAGATGAAAGAGTGCGAAGCACCTGTATCAAACAAAGCATGTAAGGATTTGTCACAAATAACCACCATACCCGTGATGGTATCCAGAGCAACCTCTGTCTCAGCTCTGGTGGCATACACCCTACTCCGTGCCTTTGTGTTCCTCCGTTGCGGTTTTCTCTGTCCCAAGGGAACCACATTAGCTCCCGTGAGTGAAGCCTTAGAGCATCCTCTTCTGATCATACTCCCAAACGGAGCCCATCCATGCTGCATTGTCGCCTCTAACGCTGCTAGCTTGCTCAGCCCGGCGTACTCTCGAGAAAAATGTCTCGGCTGCCCGCACCGGAAACATACCCCTTGTTTCTTCAGGCACGCACCCAGTGCTGCATCCCACATTCCGGGCAGTGGACTAGTTTTGCTGTGCTACCGGGGTGACAAGGTAGAGAAGTGAGTCTGTGATGCAGGGGCACCATCTTCTCCTCTTGCCAACACTGGCACTTTTATTTCCTCACACCCTCTAGGTTCTCTGCCCTCAAGGCTGCTGCCTTGATATCTGCCAGGGTTGCCATATCACTATTGGTGACTTTGATATGAATATGGCTCTTAGCCCATATAGGAACATCTGCTATATGTCCTTCATTTTCTACTCCGGTGAACCCTTTTATCACCTGCGCAACTTGACGAAGACCCTATGGTAATCAACCACCTTCATATCACCTTGCCTGAGGTTGATAAACTCAGCCCTCTTGTTTTTCCACCATTGCTCTGGCATGAATTCCTTCTTAAACAGAACTAGGAAGTCCTCCCAATCATGTCCTAACAGGTCATCCTCAACCTCCATCTGATTACTCCACCACTCCTTCTCTATACCTCTCAGTAGGTAAGCAACATACATCACTCTCTGCTTTGGCACAGGTCTTAGATACCAGAACACATTCATCAGCTCTCTCGGCCAATCAACTGCTAACTACGCATATGTAGACTCCCATTCAAAAGTAATTGCACCCACTCGAGTCAGCTCCTTGAAATCCAGCCTAGGTGCAAGCGTATCTCTGATTATCTCGACCGATTCCTCAAGATCACTACACACAGAAGGTACTATTCAACATCCCTTTTCATTTAAAACTTATGTCTACTGTCTTATTGAAAATGTGAAAACTATTTAAAACTCGACCACACCCGTGGTCTACAAACCACCACGCCCATGGTGTATCCTTGGTCACGCCCGTGGTATTTATATGACCACGCCCGGGATTCACCATCCCTTCACGCATGTGGCCTAGTAAGCAACCACGCTCGTGGTCATCAACAGGTCACAATCGTTACCCACAACAAGCCACACCCATGGTGGTCTATCCAGCACACCTATGATGTAATTTCCACCACGTGCATGGCTGACTGCCTCATTTCAAAGTTACTGGAAAGCAATCATCTTACAGACACCTAACATAGAAGTAAATCTCCTTAGGTTATTCAGTACTGAGCTTCCATGATCACTGGTCGCGTTGAGGTTCATGACGCCTCGGTACCAGCAAACACAGTTACACAGTAGAGAATCATCAGGCTCTGATACCCGTTGTGAAATCCGCCCCTAGACGACCCGATCGTACCACATGGTCTCGCAGGCTCACTCGTCACATAAATAACCATAAAAGTAAACATAAAGTCTAGATCCTAAAACGCGTCAAAACATGATTAAACAACAGCGGATAAAACAGAGCATCTCTGGCACGAAATCAAGTTCTACATAACAATGAAAAAAATCCCAAAAAGGGGAACTCAACATCTAGAGATGAGTACCAAAAAGAACTGAAAACATCTGAAAAGTCCAGAAACATAAGAACATGAAAAGGGATAATCGAGGTCCTCCAGGGTACCTCTCTCTATGACTCCTAGAGCCAGATTGGGGTTCCTGAAGATTGGTGTTTCTGAAGTTCTAAGCTAGCAGGTTGTGACTCTGCTTATATAATAAGTCCACCACGCCCGTTGCTGATAGGCAACCATACCCGTGACCTACTAATGGTCACGATCGTGATCTTTGGATGGTCACGCCCGTTGCTGACTGTTGACCACAACCGTGGTCTATTTGACAACCACGTCTATGACAGACTTACTATCACCCCCGTGATGGTCCACTCATCAGCTAATTCCAGAGATTTCCAGACTTCAGATTTAAACCCAGAATCGACAATCAACCCGAAATCGGAGTGTCACATGAACCACCTCATACACTAACAGTTCGATTACCCAGGGTAGTTTAGAGAGAAGGGTTCCTCCTATTTGCTTCGAAAACCAAACATAAGAACTGCATTAATATGCTACGATACATATTTAAGACATTGTTATTGATGTATGTGGTCTTGAACGATACATATTTAAGACTTCTTAAGGCATGGGTTCTTTCCTTTCTTTCTAAGTGTGTTATGACCAGTAAATGGTAAGTTGAGGAGATGGATAAGGCAAAAAATCTACTGGTAGAGCTGCTGTAAAGGTAAGTTACTATGTTTTTAGAAGTACCATTTTGTATGATTTGTTGATGTTTTATTTCTTTGTTTCAACTTATGTTTTAAAGTGAGGGCTCTCTTTTCTATGTGTATCCAGCTTATTTCACAAAGAAGATTGACAGAGTACCAAAATTGGACCAAGAAGGAGGATAAGGCATTCATACAGTTCATACTATAACTAGTGCGTAAAACGTATGTCGTAAATGACAGCTTTAATGCTAGAGGGTGTACTAAACAAATTTCATCCAGGTCGCGAAATTTGTGTTAATCTCTTACTACCAAAAGACACCTAGCATTTCTTAGTTGTGATCTAATATTTAAGTCGATCTTGTCTACCATTTCTCAATTCGCATCTAAGTCGGTCGAAAGCCACCATAGTGTTTCCGTATTAGCTAAATATGTGTGAGCTATTGGGCTATCATGGTATTGGCCTTTATAGTGTGAAGGAGATTGGTGGAAGTTATGAGTTTAAAACTACACTAAGCAAATGAGGTTAGGTCATGTTGAATTAAAACTAATAGATCGAATGAGGCCCAAAGTCTGTTATCTTAGAACATCATTATTTGGTTTAGACAAAAAATAATTTATCCTTATGTGAAGGATTGCATAATTTGACTTCATTCCATATCCAATAGTCGCATTTATTTGCATTGGAATTAGGCATGTCGCTATGCCAGTAGCTCTTTCTCTGAAAATGATCCACCGGAAGTTGTAACGGCATTTGAAACCTTGCTCACCAGAATAGTAAAATAGCATCTTCTGCCAGCTTGCAAGATTCCAAAGTTGAGAAACTGGGTGACTTCACACCTACTGTAAAAGACTTTCTTCCAAACTACTTAGAGGAAGATCCACCTCTATCGGCAGGCAGAGGCAAAAGCTCCCTAGCAACTCATGATTCATCATTGAATCGTTTATTCCCTTCTTTTTACTCAGATTGGTACTTCACAAACATTCAATAATAAAACCCTAAATCATGTATTAGAAAGACTATGCTTTGACCGATTACTCCAGCAAGGTCCTGTTAACGAGGCTCGAAGGCCACAATGAGGAAGATTGAATCACAGTACCGAGGCACAGTATAA
Source organism: Linum usitatissimum (assembly GCA_030674075.2). Taxonomy (NCBI): domain Eukaryota; kingdom Viridiplantae; phylum Streptophyta; class Magnoliopsida; order Malpighiales; family Linaceae; genus Linum; species Linum usitatissimum. The sequence goes on from JAUJYP020000780.1 coordinate 3,104,760, forward strand.
GCCACAACGAGGGGGACTAGGATCCACTAACCAGGCACAATAGAGGCCCCCACGGTGGTAAATTAATGTTGCTTAGAACGGTACAAGTTCCATCTTCCAATTTAGCTTTGATGTGCAAAGGAAACAACCACATAGCAAAATCTGCAAATTCAAGTAGCCGGAGGTTGCTATTCAGCGGTTGTGACTACCGATTGGAGAAGCAATTCAGCCGGCAACGATGGTTAAAAAAGTAGATTTTTGGAAAGATTCCAGCAGAGAGGATGGGCAGCTAGGTTCTTTTGTTTTATAGTAGTGGTGTTATTCTCAATAGATTGTTGGCGGAAGCGCAACAACTAGAGCTTTACCTTGAGGTTGAAACCAGACATGGAGACTTCGTGCTGAGCTTTAAGCGAGTCTCTCTCATTTTTTACTCCCTCCAAAGCCTATAACGGCTTGATAGGCTTTCGATTTCAATGTCTTTCTCAATGGACTTGAGAATTTCAATCTTTACTAGCCTCTTCATCTCATCTAGGAGAAGTAGCAAGTTGCTCCAATTATTTACCTCTTACTTCTTTGAGAAAGATATCAAATTTTTTATAATAGAGGAGCAACTTGAAGAAGAAAAAGCGGCAAATTTCACTATAAAAATATAGCTTCTAGGATTGTCAAACCTTGTGGGATGGGAAAATAATGGGTAAGTTTATATTTGAATCTACATGTTTAGCCTCCTCAAAAACATAAACGGCTACAACCATGTTGCCGCATGCAAATTTGCCAATTCCATTAATTTCTATTTAGTTTTGAATTATTTGAATTAAAAATTATGAACAGACAAACTAACATTTTTAATTTTAATTTTTTTAATGGTTGTTCATAATATTTTGATACAAACATTTTGATAAAATTTGAGTAAATTATGAGGCAATTTCATTTAGTTTTATTGTAGCCTTACTACGGTTTTATTGAAGTGTTTTTCAGTTTGGAGTCAAAGGTTTAAAGTTTAGTTTAAATATGTTATGTTTGGTTAATGTTTTTTTCTCAAATATCTCCCGACGGGAGAAATCGAGATAGCAAAAACACAACAAATCTAATCATCATCCCAAGCCGTGAGATTGGTCTCTACAAGAGTTGGGAGATATGAAAGAACCTTTCTTGCCCCCTCGATGGCTCCTTGATTCCAAACGCCCCCTTCCCTCTCATATTTGAGAAGAGCGAGATGGTGCCAAGTCACCTTACATCTATCCGCAGCCTCCTTCCCCTAGAGAAAGCCATTACAAATCTGCTCAACATCATGAAGTAATTGCTAAGGTAAAATGAAGATATACATCCATAACTATAAAATCCCCCAATTACTGATTCAAAGAGATGTAGCTTTTCTTGCATAGGAGAGTGATTTAGCTTATCCCGAATATGCCCAGTTATCTTATCATGCAACACATGATATTCAACACCTCTGAGTCTACTGGTCGTGAGCGGGACAGCACTAAATCTACTGAACAATAATATCAGCTTCATCCGCAACCATCCAACTCATATAAATTGCACTTTTATTAGCACTGAAATTGCAGCCCAAGAGTTTCCGGGAGCGGTCAAGAAACTCAACAACAACCTTAGCAGCAGTAGCATTAGCTTTCATAAAGACAAGCAAATCATCTGCAAAGCATAAATGCGTGAGAGATATATCTTTACCTTGAGTATGAAACTGAAAATGACCTTCTTGCAAAGCTTACACCAAAAGACACGAGAGAATTTCTATAAAGAGGACAAAGAGATAAGGGGAAATGGGATCCCTAGCCGAAAGCCAAGCTTCGCAGCGAAAAACCACAGAGAGAACCATTAAAGCTCACAGAAAGCATAGAAGATTCCAAACAGGTATGAATCCAAAAATGGAGGTGGGAGGAAAACACATTGTGTGATGAACATCATACAAGAAGGTCCACTCAACAGAATGAAACGCTTTGTGAAGGTCAATTTTTAAAGCACAATGGGGAGAGACCACTTTACCTGAATAATCAGGAGTAGCTCGTGAGCCAGCATCACATTGTCACTAACTGATCTGTCTTTGATGAAAGCTGTTTTGGAAGGGCCAATAAGGGAGGGGAGGACACAACGAAGACGGTTTTCCAAGATTTTTTACACAAACTTGTACACCATGTTGAAACAAAAAATCACTCGATAATCTGTCATGGACGGCGCATTCTACTTCCTAGGGATGAAGGCCAAGCTGATTGAACTAACAAAATGTGAAAAAATCCCATCCTTAAAGATTAGAGCAGTCAGATCAGCCCCATGGTGCTCTAGTGATCGTTAAAGAAAGAGGTTGGATATACGTCGGGACCTGGGCCTTATCGAAACCTATGAAAAAGAGAACAGTTTTCAGTTTGAGCGGGGTGACAAGAGCAATCACACAGTCTACCTGGGAACAATCCAACTTAAATCTCACCAGGTCATCCAAGTCAACACGGGTCGTTTGAGAGGAGGTCCCCAAGAGCCAATATAATAAGCAACTCAAATTTGAGTAATCTATGAATGATCCGAAACTAGCACACCACTATTATCTTCAAGCTGGTGAATAGTGTTCCTGACTGATCGCGCTTTAACATGATTTAAGAAGAATTTGTTGCAGCCATAACCCTCTCTCACCCAATTAACACAAAATTTTTGCCTAAAAACTCTCTTTCGTAGCTTTAAGAGTTTCTAAACAAGCAGAGAGCGGGGCAATATGGTCCAAGTTAGCACTGGAAGGATCATTCAAAGCAGCTTCTCAACAAGTGGCAAAGGCTTCAGAAGCCGCAAGTACTAGCTTATGGAGATAAGAGAATTGGCTTTTGTTGAGTCGCTTCAGTTGGATCTTTAAAGCGCAAAGTTTACCATAAAACTTGAAGAAAGGTCAACCGTCGCTAGGAGAAGACCAAACAGACTTTAAGATCCCAAAGAATTTAGGGTAGTGAGCCCAGCGTTTAAAATACTTGAATGGCCTTAGGACCCAAGGCAGCATCCGAGTCAGTCTTTAGAAGCAAGGCACAATGATCAGAAGATTTACAAGCCAAGACCGAGACAATACTACATGGATAATGTAAGGTTGATCAAAACTCTGTCAAGACGTCGAGCGATGGGGGCATCACTTCTATTGTTGATCCAAGTATAACAAGAGCCTTAACATGGGTGTGCAATCACCTCACCATCACTCAAAAAATCCCTGAAATCTATCATTGAGCAGGCAAAGAGGGGTAATTTGAAGCATCAGTGTAATCAATAATTGTATTAAAATCACCTATAAAAACCCATGATCCAGAAATATGAAGCTGAGACAACTCCTCGTAAAGAAGACAACGAGCAGCATCATTTGTGGAAGCATAAATGAAAGCGCAATAGAAAGGTTGTGGCATTTGTATGTCAACATGAATAAACTGGGAGGATCTGTGAACAATCTTCAATGGAACATTAGGTTTTCAGGATAATCAAATTGAAGAATTTATGAGAGAAAGCTTTTAATTGTGTATTGATGTTTAGAACTACATATGTTTATATAAAACTAAGATAGGAGAGTCCTTCCTTCAATAGCAAAGCTCTAAGTACTATTCATATACTAATAAGGAAAAATAATAAACATTATTCCTATACTAATAAGGAAAATTATAATATTCTTCAACACTCCCCCTCAAGCTTGGTGTAGATATTAATCAACCCAAGCTTGACTTCCAAGTTGTTGAATAAATCTCTGGATAGTGGCTTTGTGAGAATGTCTGCAGTTTGCTGCTTTATGGGAACATACTTCACTTGAACGAGTTCTTTATTGGCATTATCAGTAATAAAGTGCCGATCCACTTCAACATGCTTGGTGCGATCGTGATGAACTGGATTGTGAACAATACTAATGGCTGCCTGACTGTCACATGGGAATTGTATAGGGCCATCAACCTGACTATGAAGTTCTTCAAGAACACGCTTCAACCAAATGCTCTCACAAATGCCCAGAGCCAGAGCTATATACTCAGCCTCTGCACTGATTCTTGTCAAAACATTTTGCTTCTTCCTTTTCCGTGTTACGAGGTTTCCCTAGATATAGCTACAATATCCAATGGTTGACCTTCTATATATGAGGTCTCCAGCCTTGCTGGCATTAGTATAGACAGATTTCTCTCTGATTAGTTTTCTAGAAGAAGATACCATTTCTCAGAGCTCCTTTCAGATACCTTAGGATCCTGATAACCATCTTAATGTGCTCCTCATTAGAGTTGTGCATATGTTGACTAACAATGCCAACATCAAATGTGATATCTGGACGAGTGAGTGCTAGATAGACGAGCTTTCTAACAAGATGCTGGTAACGTCCTTTGTTCACAATAAGAATTTTATCACTGTTGCTAAGAGTTTTATTCTGTTCCATAGGTGTATTGATTGGCTTGCAATTCAATAGTCCTAATTCTTTTAGCAAGTCCAAAACATACTTCTGTTGGGAGATTACAATTTCTTTTGTAGATCTCGACACCGCCATTCCTAGGAAATATTTCACGTTTCCTAGGTGAGTGAGCTCAATTTTTTTGGAAAGTTGAGCTTTGAGTCTCTTAATTTCCTCTGCATCATCTCCGCTGATTATAATGTCATCCACATACACAATTAGGATTGACATGTTCCTCTAGAAGAGTGTTTCACGAATAGGGTGTGATCAGTCTGACACTAGTAGCAAACCCCTTGTTTGATAACCATAGTGAACCTATCAAACCAGGCTCGAGGGGAATGCTTCCACCCATACAAAGCCTTTTGAAGTTTTCACACTTGCCCTTCCACTGGATTCTTCACACCTGGAGGAAACACCATGTATACCTCTTCTGTGAGGTCTCCATTAAGGAAAGCATTTTTTACATTAAGTTGATGAAGGGGACAATCAAGATTCACAGAAAGAGAGAATAAAACCCTTATAGTGTTAAGCGTGGCCACTGGTGCAAAGGTCTCATCATAGCCCACACCATACTCTTAAGTAAAACCTCTGGCAACTAACGTGGCCTTGTATCTCTCAATCGAACCATGAACGTTATACTTAACTATGAATACCCACTTGTAGTTAACAATAATTTTCCCAGCTGGTAGAATAACTATATCCCAAGTACCATTTTCCTCCAAGGCTTGTAACTCATCTTTGACAGCCTTTCTCAATCGTGGATGTTTCATTGCCTTCTGAATATTCCTTGGTAATTATTCTGCTTCGAGTGCAAATATGAATCCCCTATGAGATTTACTAAGGTATTTAAAACCGACATGCTGATCAAGAGGATATTTCGTACAATTTCTCGTTCCTTTCTGAGAGCAATTGGCACATCAAGATCTTGCAGCTCTTCACTATCTTCCTCAATTTCTTCTACTGTCATCTCATGATCAGTAGAACCTTTTTCCTCTCCATTGTTAAATTTTTTTGTTTCTACCGGTTGACGTTCAATAACAATATTCTTCCTTTGTTGGTACACCTATGATGGCTTTTCCACTTGAGGAAATTGCTCCCCCCCCCCACCCCCAAGGTAAAATGAGGGTGGGAGTGCCAAACTACTATTATCCTCCAAACTAACGAGGTCCTCAATACTATTGTCAGTTCCAAATTGTTGTGCATCTTGAGTATGCTGTCCATGAGGCACAACCACAGGAAAATAGGGTTGGGACTCAAAGAAGGTAACATCGCGGGTAGTGTAGACATGGGAAGTGTGAGGGACATAACATTTGTAGCCTTGTTTGTTGCTGAATACCCAATAAGAACCCCTTTATGTGATTGAGGATCCAATTTGGCATGAGCATGAGAGGAATTATGAATAAAAATAGTGCAACCAAACACCCGAGGAGGTAGATCCGAATTGTAGCTGACGATATGAGGATAGGTGTCAAGAAGAAGTTCTATGGGGTTTGAAATTGGAGAATGCGACTAGGTACTCTATTAATAAGGTAGGTAGCAGTCAAGACAGCTTTCCCCTACAAGTACTTAGGAACATGATGTGTGAACATAAGTGCATGAGCAACATCGAGGAGATGTCTGTTCTTGCGTTCGGAAACGCCATTTTGCTGAGGAGTGTCGACACAAAAACTAACATGAACAATTCCATTTATTTGATGAAACGTGCCAAGAGTTTGATTCAAGTAGTCATGGGCATTATTAGTTTTCAACACCTTAATGTTGGTGTGAAACTGAGTAGGAACCATGGTGTGGAAAGTCTAAAAGATGCTGGTAGTTTCAGATTTCTTTCGTCAAGAAAGTCCACTTCAACCAGGTGTGACTATCAATGAAAGTAATGAACCACCAGGCACCGTTGATGTTGTGAATCTTCATGAGACCCCAAATATCACTATTGTGACACCTTGATTTCGAGTCAAACGTGGGTTCATATTTTAGAGATGAACCAGAAGAGTGATGGGTTGATAATTGGACAACCACGGGCGTGACTGGTAGTCAGTCACAAGCGTGATTACCAAATCGATCACAGTTATGGTCAACAGTAGACCACAGGCATATCAGTCAGTAGGCCACGGGCGTGACCATTAGTATGTATCAGGATAGAAAAATCGAGCTTTAGACAGGCAACTTTAGAGCAGACTCTTTAGGGAAAGTTATTTCAGAGGTAGGGGTTAGGATTCCTTTTTTGCTTATTGCAAAGAATTGTAATTTAGTTGTTTGGAATCCTTGATTTGGATTTTCAGAACTTTACGGTAGCGTATGATCTACTGTACAAGTATTGTGATTTAAGAGCCAAACTCTCAGGATATGCAGTAGCATGTGATCTACTATGCAGATAGATATTCTTTAAGGTTAGTTTTCATAGATGAACTGTGGCGTGTGATCCACAATTCCTAACAGTTCGCCTCTGGATAGACCTACTAGGTTATTACATGACTATGGTACGTCGGTCACCTACCTAATGGATTGCGCGATCCCCCCAGGTTACAGTCATATTTTATGCAGACGTGGCGAGCAAGCCTTGAGTTGCTCTCACGGTTCTTCAGGGTGGTTTCATGGTCTTATCCACCATGAGACTATCCGCTCTTAGATAGGGGTGGCTGACGATAGGGTGACTTGAGCAGGACCACATGATCACATTATAAACTCCTTGTTCTATCTCCAGTGAAGGCCAGGGCGGCCACAGTAAAGACTTAGTACAGGCGCAATCACAGCTCCGTTCAATTTCATTTCATCGCTTTACTTATTTAGTCACTCAGTGCGTATCACTAACCTCGTTAGAAATTGTTTTCCTTGGTGTATCTTTGTGTTCAGTCACATGTACTGGAGCTGATGGTGGAGACAGCTGGTCGGGGTTTTGCATCTCCACTTGATGTATTTTTAGAACTGGAGTTGCATCTCCACTTGTATTGTTTTTAGCATGTATTTTAATGATTTGGAATCATTATCTGTCAGTAGTTAAGGGTTTAATAGATGGTTTTATGTTTAGTTTTAATGCTTGCTTATTGTCTTGTTTAGAATTTGTGGGTTGAGGTTGGTCTAGTTTGGAACGTGAGTAGGATTCTTTGGTTGAACCAGGGGTGCGATCGAGACTCCTATGGGTGGGTTTCACAACTATGAACAGTACTAAACGTTGTAGTAGGTTGATAGCCAATTTGAGAGTAAGAAGAATGAGTATGCTTAGCCAACTGATATACTTCACATTCAAAATGCTTCGCACTTTTATTCCAAAAACAAATCTGGAAGCAATCTTTCAAGGTAGGAAAAACTAGGATGTCCAAGCCAAAGGTGCCATAATAAGGCCTTATCCTTAATGTGTGTTGTACTAGAAACAACATTAGCACAACTACTCTCTGCATCATGATGCTTCACATCTTCGGCCCCCTTCAAGAAATAAAGGTCATCACATAGCTCACCACTGACAATCGTCTTCCCAGTTCCCACTTCTTCCAACATACAACGAGGGGAGGGAAACTTAGCTTCACATTTTAAGGCATGAGTTTCTTGATGGATAGACAGGAGGTTGACATCTAGTTTTGGTATGTATAACACATGACAGAGAGTAAGATCCTTAGTTACTCTAACCATAGCAACACCCTCAACTGGAGCAACAGTGCCATCAGCAATTCGAACCCCGTAAGCTCTAGGGTATGGTTACAGGCTTTGGATTAAATCTTTGCAACCGGTCAAATTATCAGTAGCTCTGGAATCAAGTATCCAAAATTTTGGAGATTGACAAATAATAGTATAGGCATGCAAATTAATACTTTGTTTGTCGATTAAGCTAGTCATGTACCTTCTTATTAAAGTTAAAGAGCTTTTAGTCAACCTCTAACAAGATTGACGAGTTATCTTGATTGGAGTAGGTGACTTTCACATTATCTCATAACTCCTTGGAAGATTGATGTAGAAGGTAATTATCTTCGATAATTGGTTCCATTGTTGATATTAGTTAGAAACGGACTTGAATATCTTCGTTGTCCCACTTTGTGAAAGAAGATGCATTGGATTCTGCTTGTCTAGTTACAGTACCAATCAGATATCCCCCTTATGTTTCCCAGTAATGAACATACGAACAGATTGAGACCGGTGGAGGTAATTCTTCCCAATGAATTTTCTGATGGTGATTCCTCAAGATTCAGGTTTGGTGCCCGAACCATTGTTGTTAGACGTCATGCTCTCGGTGTAATAGAGAGCTGACTCAGTTGAAGAAGAAATAAAAAAGAAAAAGAAGACTGAGAAGCTGGAGTTTTACTCTGATATTCGACGACAGATTCCCCATCGGAGTTCATACCCGGATGAGATTACCACCGACGGTAGCGGAAGCAATAAAAACGGTGGTTCTGATAGCATGAAAATTTTATAAGAGAGCTTTCAATTGTGTATTGATGTCTAGAATTACATATATGTATATAGAACTAGGATAGTAGAGTCCTTCCTTTAGGAAAGCTTTAAATACCATTCTTATACTAATAAGGAAAAATAATAAATATTATTGCTATATTAATAAGGAAATTTTAATATTCTTCCACACAAATATTCCGTAAATCAGGCTCATAGCAGATATCAGTCAACCAACTAGGAAAGTGAGAAGAAATTAAAGGAGCATTAACTTGTCTTATTCGGGGCTCCAACGCTACAACTACATCAATATGAAATTTATTTATGTACACAAACAATTGATCATACCCAGCTTTGAGATTGAAACCTCTCACATTCTAAACCCAGAAGTTCATTTATTACGAGTTTGGAACCAGTGCGAATTACACCACCATTCTTACTTGGCAGTGTTTTATGCTTAATCATAAAGTCACCCAGATTCGCCTTACATGGGGTTATTTTCCAGTTGTAACCTCAGGAGGCTTGCTATCATCATAATCGCAGGCATCTTCAACCAAAATCACATCCCAGTTCTCTTTGCTAGAAACTTTAGCTTTAGCTTTATCCTTGCGCTTAACGGTCGGTTTGCTCAAGGAAATCGGCGTTGCCTTCACTCCAAAAGTAGTCTTAACAAGCGGATTGCCCTCTCCAGTCGAGATAGGAGGAACAACACCTTCAGTAGAGGTCTCCCCTCCATCAGGAGGCCTAAAGCTCTAACTAAAAGTTGATGCCCCTCACACCAGTGAGGATTGGGAAACATGAGCCAAAGGGGTCACATCGGGCACATCATCCCTGGGGCTGCCACCAGCTGAGGGCTCTTCTCCAATCGTTCCAGGCAAAACAAAAAATTCGGCCTTCCCCTTCCCTTGCAAAGAAGGTTTGGGAGCAGAGCCTGCAGTAGCAGTTTGATCCGGAATAGGAGTTCGTTGGGGTACGACCTTACGCTTCAATTTTTTCTTAGGCTTCTAATAAGCACGAGGCTGCAGGTAGGAGATGCTAATAGTCACCACCTCGTCATCAATAAGGACTGGAATAGAAGGTGGCCATTCTATAGCAGGTTCCTTCAACAAGAAAACCTTGACATCAAGACCATCCCTACTATATTGATTCAACGGCTTACTGATTTGGCGCGAGAGCCAGCTAACACCATCACCTGTAACCAAATCTGGAGGGACATTCTTGAACGTAATGTTAGGAATCTGAAGGTTCAACCAGTAGAGTTGACCAAATAACCAATGAACCAAATCAGTTCTGGAAACGACACCGTTACTCTAACGGACTAAAACTAACGGAACTGTATTTATGGCCGTTGGATTTGGAGGGAGACATGATAAACTTGAACTAATCTCCCCCTGATTCTTCTCAACGAACTCTACTGGAAGTCCATAATCGCAGGAAGTGGAGTTGATCCCGGAGCTTGAACAGACGACAATAACAGAAGATCATGTCTTGAAAACTAGCACTATTCTGGAGTTAGAGACGTGAGATATATAGTACTCTAAAAGATCAACTCAAGATATATAGAACAATCATCAATTTTCTGCAGTGATTACCTTGGGAAGCATATCTCGACACTTTGATTAGTGTGGTGATCGGGAAATTGCTTCTAGGGCAGTGGCTCATCCATGATCACTTCTTTTCTTTGTTTCTGTTCTTATCAATTACGGATTTTTGCTACTCTAATTCTTACAATCTAGAAGCAATTCCATCATCATCTGGAGAACAATGACCACCATGGCAAAATCCGTACCTGATCTGAGCAAACTGGAAGCTCTGGACGGGAACAATTACAAGAGATGGTCTCTAAGAATTCAAATTCTCCTAGAACATCTGGAGATAGACCATGTACTGTTTGAAGATCCGCCTATCAGATCAACTGGCCTACTTGCTTCCTCGTTAGACACGTCTGTGGAAACCAGGGAGAAGGAGCCATCTGCAACACTTCAACTGACTGAAACTCAGAAGTATGAGAAGGACAACCGAACTGCTCGAGTACACATCCTTAGCCACCTGAGTAATCCCATCTTCGACCTGGTAGCTCACAACAAATCTGCAAAGTCCATCTAGGAGACTCTACTGAAGAAATATGGAGGAGAAGATGCTGGAAGGAAAAGATATGCTGTAGGAACTTGGCTGAATTTCAAAATGGTAGACAACCTACCCATCATGGATCAAGTTCACCAGTTTGAGAGTCTCACGGCAGACGTACTACTTGATGGGATGAACATATGCAGTATGTTTCAAGCGAATTCTCTCATAGAGAAACTTCCTGACTCTTGGACAAACTACAAGCACCACCTCAAACACAAGAAGAAGGATATGACAGTGGAAGAACTCATTGGTCACATTAAAATAGAAGAAGCTAACAGGATCAAGGACAAGCTGGCTCACAGATCCTCACATTCTGTCAACGCAAATCTAATTGAACCTGACTATAGGTCCAAAGCAAGAAACCCTAAGAACTCCACCTAGAACCCCAGGAGGACATCTGGAAAGTCATCAAACTTCAAGAAGTCTGGACAAACTCAGAAAAACCAGAAGGGAGCGTGCTATGTGTGTGGGAAGGTCGGACACAAGGCTTACCAGTGCACTCAGAGGAAAGATCATCACCACAGAGGAGAAGGAGGATCAAGAACTCAGGTGAACGTTGCTGAATCCTCTGAAGGAAAGGAGGACCACATCACTTTCTCTGCAGTAGTATCTGAAGCAAACCTGGTGGAGAACGACACGCAGTGGATCATAGACTCTGGAGCATCAAGGCACCTCTGCAGGATTAGAGAAATGTTCACAGAATTTGAAGGGGCTGGATCAGGAGATCAAGTCTTCATGGGAAATTCAAGCACTGCAGCTGTGATTGGAAAAGGGAGAGTTATTCTAAAACTTAGTTCTGGAAATCACCTGGACTTATCTAATGTTTTGTTTGTTCCAACACTTCGCAGAAACCTAATATCTGCAGGTCTTCTCAACAAAGCAGGCCTGAAGCTGGTAATCGAGGCAAACAAGCTGGTCATCACCAAGAACAACCTGTTTGTGGGAAAGGGATATTTATCAGGGGGTTTGTTTGTCATTTCTGCAATTGCTATGAATGAAAATGTTGCTTCCTCTTACTTGGTTGAGTCTTATGATCACAGGCATGGTAGATTAGGCCACGTAGGCTATAGTTCCCTTAGAAAGATGAAAAACTTGAATCTACTTCCTAATCTAACCATTCCTGAAACACTGCCTAAATGCCAAGTTTGTGTGGAATCTAAACTAGTCAGCAAACCTTTCAACCTAGTAAAAACCAGGAAAACTGAATTACTGGAATTGGTACATTCCGACCTTGCTGATTTCAGAAACCATGAAAGTAGAGGAGGGAAAAAATACTATATAACATTTGTAGATGATTATTACAGATTTACTAAGGTCTACCTTCTGAAATCAAAGGACGAAGCAGAACTAAATTCCTAGTTTACAAATCTGAAGTGGAGAATCAATTAGACAAGCGGATAAAAAGACTTAGAACAGACAGAGGAGGAGAATTTAGTACCTCGTTTCTTAAAGAAACCTGTGAAGCTCATGGCATTATACATGAGTTCACAGCTCCTTACTGTCCTCAACAAAACGGCATTGTTGAAAGGAAAAATAGGACCTTAAAAATATGATGAATGCCATGCTCTTGAGTTCTGGTCTCCCTAACGAAATGTGGGGGGAAGCTATTTTGTCAGCTGCTAAGATACTCAATAGAGTACCCCACAAAGCTCTGGCTGCAACCCCTTTTGAACTGTGGAAAGGATTCCCTCCTAACCTCTCCCACCTTAGGGTCTGGGGGTGCCTAGCTAAGGTTTCCATTCCACGTTTCAAAAGAGACAGCATTGGCCCCAAAACGTTTGATGCAACTTTTGTTGGTTATGCAGAAAACAGTGCAGCCTACAGGTTCATGAGGATGAGTGACAGAAGTATGTGCGAGTATAGGGACGCTGAGTTCTTTGAGGACATGTTTCCCTGCAAGGCTGATTCACCTCCAGAACGAGCCATCTCACCTATCAGGTATCCTCTAAGGTCAGATCCGATTGGAGATGACAGCTTTGCTTTAAGGAGAAGTAAACGTACTAAGTATGAAACATCCTTTGGACCAGATTTTATAACATCTTTCCTGACTGAACTCACTGATTACCATGAACTGTCAGGCTCCACCATATTTGTATACTTTATTGAGGATGAACCTAAAACCTATGAAGAAGCTATGAGATCAGTGGATGCTCATCTCTGGAAAGAAGCTTCTGATAGTGAGTTAGACTCCATTAGATCAAACCACACATGGGATCTAGTAGATCTTCCTAAAGGATGTAGATCAATTGGATGCAAATGGAATTTTAAAAGAAAACTGAGAACGGATGGATCAATAGAGAGATTCAAAGCTAGATTAGTTATTAAAGGTTTTACTCAAAAGAAGGGCATAGACTTTTTTGATACCTACTCTCCAGTAACGAAAATCACCTCCATTCGTACAATGTTTGCACTAGCATCCATCTATAACATGCATGTACATCAAATGGACGTGAAAAATGCGTTTCTAAATGGAGATTTGGATGAGGAGATTTACATGGATCAACCTCCAGGCTGTATAGAACCAGGCTTTGAGAATAAGGTCTGCAGACTAAGGAAATCCTTGTACGGGCTGAAACAAGCTCCAAAACAGTGGTTCGAAAAATTTCACAACACCATTACTGGTTTTGGCTTCAAAGCGAACAGTTCTGACACTTGCATTTACACTAAACTATTTGACAGTGTTTGTGTTTTCCTGTGTTTATATGTAGACGACATGCTGATATTTAGTACTCACATGTCAGCCATAGAAGAAACTAAGATGTTTCTGTCCAGTAAATTCGAAATGAAGGACATGGGACCAGTGGATGTGATTCTGGGGGTCAAGGTAATTCGACAAGGAAGAAACTACATCTTGAGTCAATCTCATTACACAGAAAACCTGCTGAAGAAATTCAACAGCTGGGATGTTACCCCAGTTAGAACACCCTATGACCCCAGTGTACACTTGGAAAAGAACAAAGGTACAAGTATAGAACAAGAAGACTATGCAAAAGTTATTGGAAGCCTGATGTTCCTGATGAACTACACCAGACCAGACATTGGATATGCAGTAAATAGGTTGAGCAGGTACACTCATAACCCTGGAACTGAGCACTGGTTAGCATTGAGAAGATTGCTAAGGTACTTGAGAGGCACTATTGAGTGGAGCCTACACTATGGAGGGTTTCCAAGAGTCTTTGGAGGGGTACACAGATGCCAACTGGGTATCTGACAATGAACAGGTAAGTTCCACAAGTGGTTTTGTTTTCACACTTGGTGGAGCAGCCATCTCGTGGAAATCTTCTAAGCAGACTTGCATTGCTCGATCAACCATGGAGTCAGAATTCGTGGCTCTTGATCTGGCTGGACAAGAAGCTGAATGGTTGAGATGTCTGCTGTCAGACTTTCCAATATGGGAGAAACCTACTCTAGCAGTCTCACTACTATGTGACTCTCAGGCTGCAGTCTGCATAGCCCAGAACAAGACGTACAATGGTAAGAAGAGGCACATCAGAATCAGGCATGAAACAGTGAGAAGCCTACTAGAAACAGGTGTGTTCTCCTTACAATTCGTGACGTCAGAATCTAACCTAGCTGATCCTTTGACTAAGGGTCTCTGTAGGAGGATGGTAGCGGAATCCTCCAAAGGAATGGGACTAAAGACCTTCTAAGAGCTGGAAAATCTGTGACCAGCACCCTCTTCTGCTAATTTGTTCTTCAGAAATAGGTCAAACAAAGGTCACAGAAAGATCCAGAAGTAAGAGTCAAAGGCAGACAGTCAACATTAGGTAGAAGGATGAGACTTTGAGGTAGTAAGCTACCAAAGGAGCTCAATGTTCATAGCCTGGCACCAGGTGGTCTGTAGTGACTTGATGAACTAAGACATCTCATAGCTTGTAGATTCAGGTGGTTTCCATGTGGAAACTTGATGAGATCAATCCGAGATGTGGGAATAATAGAAGGCTGTAAGCCAGCCAGCCAAATGAACTTGATGAGACTTTCTTACTGAGAAAGGAGTCTCATAGGCTGCAATCCAGCTGGTTCATTGAACATGATGAGAGTGTCAAAAAGAAACCAGAAATGAACTGGTAGAAGACGACTCTCAGCCAAGGTAATGTTCAAATATGAACACTGTGAATGGAGTGATCATCACCTCAAGGATGCACGTGAAACTGTTGAACTGAAGATCTAGGTTCAAGACATTAGTCACCTAGACTCTCAGCTCTCCAGGTTCACTACGTTATGGTTCAAGTCACCCAGACACCAGAACTGAAGTGCAGAAGTTCTTGAATCCAGATGATGCACTGTTGAATCTTCATATTCGTGGGGGATTGTTAGGAATCTGAAGGTTCAACCAGTAGAGTTGACCAAATAACCAATGAACCAAATCAGTTCTGGAAACGACACTGTTACTCTAACGGACTAAAACTAACGGAACTATATTTATGGCCGTTGGATTTGGAGGGAGACATGATGAACTTGAACTGATCTCCCCCTGATTCTTCTCAACGAACTCTACTGGAAGTCCATAATCGCAGGAAGTGGAGTTGATCCCGGAGCTTGAACAGACGACAATAACAGAAGATCACGTCTTGAAAACTAGCACTATTCTGGAGTTAGAGACGTGAGATATATAATACTCTAAAAGATCAACTCAAGATATATAGAACAATCATCAATTTCTGCAGTGATTACCTTGGGAAGCATATCTCGACACTTTGATTAGTGTGGTGATCGGGAAATTGCTTCTAGGGCAGTGGCTCATCCACGATCACTTCTTTTCTTTGTTTCTGTTCTTATCAATTACGGATTGTTGCTACTCTAATTCTTACACGTAACCCATACATGGATCTATGAAGGCGAGAATTCAATCGTCTCAATCCCTTTCACCCAGCGTCGCAGCACAAGAGCTGAATGATGCACATGCCAAGATCCGGCAAGGACCCAATACGAGAGCGTAATAGAAGGGATTTCGAAAAGGAAAAGCGGTCTCATAACTGAGAGATAATGATTTGACTTTCATACCCCCCATAGGCGATTTTCCATCGAATTAAACACTTGAATAAGTGGAATCGAACCTAGAAGTTGCCCAACTAGCGCAGAGCGAAACTTCAAAGTTCCTTTGGCAATGATCGCGGGAGGAATACGCAGCGCCCCATCGACGAAGCAGTCAGGGCGAGCTTGATACATTTCAGATCCCAATTGCTGCCGGTGACCACGGAAGCCTACGATTTCTAGAGGCACATGAGTGCCGCTGGCAAGGGACACATACGGGTTGGGAATTTCAGAGAAAAATGGGAGAAGGGCACATGTATCAATGTTGATTTTTAAACCCAAAGCTAAGAGTAATCAATTCGTTATTATCATAACAAAACATTAGTTTTAACCAAGGTTTTAAAAACGAATGGAAGATTGAATTGGTGAGGTTAGGGGTTTAGGGTTTGATGGTCCGATTGGGATGGGATCGCTTTTAAAATCGGGTTGGACTGTTTTAATTATTAATTAAATAAATAAATATAGTTGAGCCGAATTAGATGTTTTTTTATTAAGCCGGATCAAACCGACAGAGAGTTCAATATCATAATTTAGGTTCTAAAAAATATAGTTACTCAATCATTGTTTAAGAAGTTTTAAATTAAAAAAGTAATTTAAAATTTTTACTAACCAAATAATTGAGATGTAATGTATAATTTACTTAATGTATGATAATTAACTGTTATAATGTTAATTAGATGTTATAATGTTTAATTTTATCAATTAAATGATGTCTTAATCAAATTGCGATATTCGTAAAGATGATAATCACTCATCCTTAGTACTTGAAATATCATGGTTTGAATCTCAATCCCACTTTTTAAAAAAATAAAAAGTGTGGCCATCAAAATCGAGTCCAACCAGATGAATTTTGCAGTCAAACCGGTTCAATTCTCAATTTTGACCATTCTCATCAACTAACGACTCGACTTCAGCTCTTTGACCGGTCCAATCCGACATTCTTAACCATGATTTTAAGAGACATGATTATTATAGGTTCACAGAAATTTACAAAAAGGCTGTTAATTCTTAGCAAGCTAGCTCATTGTTTTCAACTCTAGATAATTAATATAACTTCACAACCTGGATTCACTAAGGTCAAGAGCCAAAAAACGAGATCGCAACAACACCAGTTCCTGATTTGAAATTCTGAAACTAAAAAGGCAAGAAAGCGCAACAAACAAACTAAGGCAACATTTTTATTAATAAATAAGGTGGTATGAAGTTCTGACAAGCTTACGAGCCTGAAGGAATCATCTCTACGAAACCAATCCAGATTCAATTCTCTCATGCTGAACCAGAATATATATTGAGGAGATGGACAGAGCAAGTGAAGGAATCTCCACCGCGGCTTAGATCGTCGATCAATCGAAAGCCTCTTCCGAGCATTGATTAATGTATCAAGAGCAGTGAGAAGATGATTGATGATCAGGTGGAAGAGATCAGGAGTCACCTGCACGGCTTAGATCGTCGATCAGATTACTCAACCTTTTGTCGAGCATTCTTTTTACTTACATGTTCTATGGATCTTCGATATTGGAGCCACAATAAAATTCTATGATTCTATTTCAAATTGTGATCTAGTGTTATTGTACCCTTGCTAAGGGTGTATTTAAGCGTGATCAAAACTTCTGAGAACAAAAATTAAGCAAAGTGCAAAAAATAGAGAAGTGACTCGTGCGCGTGGCGCAGACGCCCCACGACAACGATAACGTCCGACACGTGCTTTCCACAGCCGCCCGCATGGCTATAATTCCTTTCCCAAAATCCTCCATCAATTCTACTACCACCACCAATTGGACCCCGTTTTTTATGCCCATTTTAGTACCAACCAAAAAGTACAATTTTTAACCCCACCCATATTATTTTGCCATTTGACATATCCTTTTTTGGCATTTTACATGTGGGTTGAAGGACTTTTTATTTTCGCTCATTACTGTTTTGGCATTTTTACATGTTTAATTGCTAAATTTGATTTTTAGCACTTCAAAAAGTTCTTCGGCTCCAATGGCTACAATTTTGTTAAAATACTATTTTATGTAGTTTTTAAATTTTTCGAAATGTCATTAAAATTTATTTTTCTATATTCATTTTTTAAACATAGAAATTTTAATATAAAAATTATCAAAATCGAAATTAAAATAAAAAAGATAGGAGAAACGAAAAAGAATCACATATCTCAAAACCCCTATAAGCGAATACAGACCGTTATATTTTTTTTAACAAGAGATTTCATTTCATAACGATCAAAGTATAACAAAAGTTGGATAGAGATACAAAGCGACATTATCAATGGCCGACAACTAGTTGACCGGGAGAGTGTGATATATAGTAGACTTTGCTACCAAATCAATAATTCAGTTATCTTTATCGGGGCTGAAAGCGACTCGAATCTAAAATTTATTGTGAATCTGGTCAAACACGGACGCCAAAATAACAACACATTCCCAAGGCATCGGGAGTGATCGGTTATTGATTATATTCCCCAGAGTAAAGCAAATAGAGATCAAATAGTGTGATCCATGTGCATTGCCGCATAAGATGAGCAAATGACGGAGTCCTTTTTGTCATCGTAAATTTGTCATTGTGCGTCCATAACAATGAACCCATACGCCGCCTCTTGGGAGATGCTGACGAATGACACGTCACAGTATATACTCCTATGGGGTATATTTGGTGGTTGACAATTTGTACTTTGGCTGTGGAGTAAATTACCCGGCGTGGGTGAATTGTAATAAGGTGAGGGGAGACTCCAAATGGTATAATCATGGTTTATATCATGGTTGGTTGATTCATGGGAGGGGAGGGCAATCCTGAAAACCTTCTTGTTCCTTGCTTTCCAAACGTTCTTACATACCGCTGCAATTTTGGTCATTGAGTCCCTGAAATTGGATATCTTGAGAGAAAATAACCAATCCCGGAAAGCATTATATTTTCTTGGGTGAGTAATAGAAGGAAAGAATCGATCACAAGTGTAGTAACCAAATTTCTTCCTAATATGGAATTAATATCAATATCATTTCACTAAACAATTCTAGTATCTCTAGCGAGGATTTAGCAACGAGTCGATTTTATCCATTAACTTCCGTGTCATGATTTTACTTACTCAAATGAGCTAAAGTACAAGTTATGGAGATGTTGGTAGTTAGGCTATATGTTTTTAAGTTATACTTTTTACGACGTTAATTGTTCTAAGCCAGTTATTTCATATCATTCTAAAGTGGAACGACCAAAATGAATGGACCACAAGGCTGCTATCTCAAAATTCAGCGAATTAAACCAATCGGTGAACCGTTGCGACATTTGATACATTTTTTCAGCCCAATTTAGTATCAGGCCCAAGCTTACTTCAAAAATCTCGATAAGTTTCTCTTTTATTGATGTGTTTACTTTCTAATTGTGTTATTTAATTACCAGTATGTATGCATATAGCTCTATACCGGAGCTTCACCTATAAGTAGAATTTTGAGTGTAGTAGCGTTTTCCAATACAATAGTAAGGGCGCGTGAAACCTCATCCCAATATCGAGTCATACCGGGATTAACTACTTTACCCTCATGTAGTTTGCCTAGCAACCTCCCTTAACTAGCCTAGGTTTAGATCCTATGTATGCCATTTCTTATCGTGCAAGACATAGGGCTTCCCAACAATATGATTATGTGTTTTAAATCTTCCTTATATCGCACTATTGTCTATTTTTTTGTGAATTTGCTACTTTATATACTTTTGCGGCCGGAATTTTTATACGTCCCTTTGGAAGAGCATTTTAAAACATTTTATTTGTAAAAATAGCAACACTGTGTCATCTTTGATACTTTCATTTCTAATCAAAATGAAATTATTATAATCATCTCGAATTTAAAGAAAAATACTACCATATTCAACATTATCATATGCATCGAGAGTATCATCTTCATAAAGTCGTGAAAGCATATAGCATAAGCATTATGTGTTCAAATTTTTTATACTTTTACGGTACTCATAATCATGAGCATACATCCAATATATTCATGCCATCATGCATTTCAAATATTCGTCATGTGCATCCAAAACATCATCTCCATAATTCCACTTAAGACACAACATCGTTACTTTTTATTTCCTGAGTTATTTTCATAATCATAACTAGTTTATAAAAAAAAATGCAGCACCATTTCAAAGAAATGCATTCAAATAAAACTTTATTTTGGAAATCCTACTAGAAATAGTTGATTTGGGGTGTGGCTTGATCCACACACACCTTATTTCACTCTTGGATTAACTTTTAACACAATCCTAGACATAGTCATGTAAATGAAAGAGTTGATTTGACCTAATTTAAGCCATATCACAATTAGGTTGAAAACACCAAAATCCAATCACATCATTCATAATATAAGGCATCCTACATGTCCAACCCCTCAAAGTGAGGGGATCATCCTAGCATCCACATCATCCATAATCTAACAGCAAAAGGTCTAGCCTATCATGATGAAACTACAACAAGGAAAAGGTGGTAAAAACACCATCCGTGAGCTTTAGGTAGAGAACTTGATTATGAAAGCTTCCTTGATCCTCAATCGTTGCTCTAGCCTTCAATCAATCCAACCCAAGTCTAAGGACTCCAATTGATCTTCAATCTTCTCTTCTAGGGTTAGGATAAGAGTGGAGAAGAGAGGAATTCGGATCTAATGTATTGTTATGAGGATTGTTGCTCTATCTCTCCTCCAAAATGGATTTAAATAGTAGTATCTTGAAGATCCAACTCGATTTGGTCAACTTCCAAATCGATCCCAAAATGGTATTTTACCCATATATGGCCCGTTCAACATTTGATTGACCTTCTTTCAACATGATTATCATGAAACTTGAACATAGAAGAAACAAGGAGTCAACGAAAGGTACTTGATACTTTTTATTAGGAATTAGCTTTCCTAATAGGGTGACCAATAGGGTCTCTAATCAAATGATATTGGAAACCCCTAAACGTGTATTCATGAAAGGACCAACGAGGATGGCTCTATAGTGGATCATACCACAGAGTCACCACAAAAAATGGTCAAGAGGGTCTAAGCCATTAACCACCCTAAAACATGAACTAAGCTTAGCTTAGGGGCTTACTCAACCCGGCGTGGGTTACCTATACAAAAGTCACATTAACAATCTAGATGTTATCATGTGTATATTTTTAATCTAGCCTTAAGCTACTGTGTACTGAGATATTTTTGGGCACGAGGCTCACATGAACTGATTTACTCAACCCGCGAATGATGGGTAAACTGAATTGTAATATGGTAATTCTTAGGTTAACTAGTTATAATGACCGTAATGGATAATCATGGCTAAACTAAAACTAGAACATAGCATGGCATGAAACTGGCAACCTGACTGGACTGTACCTAGAACACCAATGATGCAAATTTTAACTCCAACGAATACATGGCATTTCATAACTAGAACATCCCAGAATCTTATCTAGAATGAGCCCCCTTGCTACCTTGCATCCACTAGTTCGAGCGCGGTATCGTTTGGAGGTTGAATGAAAGAGATATGTCTCGTTTACTTGTTTGCAATTAGTTCTTACTTATAGGAGAAGAACTTTCATTTCACTACATATCTGGTAAAATCTAGAAGCAGTCCTCAGACTCCTTCCAACTGCCTGCTTGATCCAGAGCATCCAAAAGTCTAGAAATCAAGTCCAAAGTCTCAATTTGTTAATATCACAACTTAGGTGACTGGGCTGGCAACAAACCCAAACTTAAAACATGATCTCTCAATTTTTTGGAATTCTGGAATGATCACTTGTCTTTAACCTCCAGCTTCGGTGAACTGGTGTTGCCGCCGACAAACCAAGCCCAGTTTCCAGCAAGGATGTTTGGCGACGTCCAGATTCTTGGAAACTGTACATCTGGTTGCCGTCGTCTCCTTCGTCGATGCTGAGACCTCCGCCAACCGTTTACAACCTCCTATAGCGCTTCTAACGAGGCCTCAACCACTATTATATTGCTTCATTCTCTTACTCCAACGACTCTCCACAATTGTTGGAGCTCGAGATATAGCTTTCGCCGCTTCCCTCGTCACACCCTTGCTTCATCCTCAGCCACTTTCATGATCTTGCATGTAGCTCCGGGAGCTTAAAGCTTCCTCTCTCCCGCGCATCGGTCCTCGGCTTCAGAGCAGTTACGCCTCCACTCTTCCTCACCCCCTATCCTAAACAAAGATTGGAAGACCATAAAAAGGCTTCTGTCACTCCTTACTTTATAAAAAAAAACTCCTCACTTGACCTAGGCTGAAGGACCACTACGTTTAGTGAAAGGCCGAAGCCACACTCCTTCATTCGCTTCTTACATGGCCGAGAAAGCCAAGAGACTCAACCGGCTCTCTCCACTTCACTCCGTAAAAGATCCCAATCCTAAGACCTTCTTACTTTCTTTTCAGGCTCAATAACAAAGGGGCTAAGGCCATCTTAGTCTTCTTGAAAACTTTAACCCAGTATAATGAACTTGAAGGTTAATTAAATTACCGCTTAAACTTACTCCATTATTAATTATCGATTCAGCAACCAATTCAAACCTAAAATCATCCAATCTCGATCCAAGATGACCATTAAACTTCTTAAATTAATTATTTAATTATGACCAAATTATCTTATTCTACTCACAAGTCGAGTTTTAAATCAAACGAGATTTTTAACCGGTTAACCAGTAACATGATGTTACAAAATCTTTTAGCGTTGACAGGCAAAATAGTTATGGGATGATCATGATTGGGACCTATACACAAAAGTTTTCTAGGATTGCCACTCCCACGGGTATATTTCGTGATTGGGACATATACCTATGTTATTATTGACGAGCTCCAACCCGTGGTCTTGGCGTTGGAAAATACCACGGTTATGGCGCTTGTTTCCTTAGCTAGAAAAATTCCATGGTACCATATTCCAGATGAATCCGGCCAAGGCACCCGGGTCACAGAGGTTGAATCCTGATTTCTACCAAGCTTTTTCAGACTTGATTGGCGAATTAGTATTACCTAAGAAGCAGAGCCCTGACATGATGCGAGACCTTAGGGCAATATCCTTTGTGGTACTGCCTACTTGCTAAGGTCCTCGCAAATCAGCTTCTTCATGTTGTAAATTGCACTATTGGTGAGGAAAAATCATCCATTGTACATGGTCGTTCAATTGCTGATAATGTTCTTGTTGTCTTTGAAACTCTGCACACTATAAAGAAAAGGTGGAATGTTAGGCATGGGGATGTGGCTGTTCAGATTGATATCTCAAAAGCCTTCGACCGGGTTGAATGGAACTACTTGCAGCATGTGCTTGTAAAGATTGGGTTTATTGATCGTTGGTTTAGATGGATGAGTATCTGTGCCAAGTCTGTGCGATACATGGTGAATATGAACACTGCCCAAGTTAGTCCAATCTCTCCCACTTATTATGTGTCGAGGCTTCCCTTTATCGCCTTTTCTCTTCATTTTTGTTCCTGGA
This sequence comes from Linum usitatissimum, assembly GCA_030674075.2. NCBI lineage: Eukaryota > Viridiplantae > Streptophyta > Magnoliopsida > Malpighiales > Linaceae > Linum > Linum usitatissimum. Next base: position 3,128,132 of record JAUJYP020000780.1, read on the forward strand.
GGTTAGTTGAGCTTAGCATAGGGTTTGGGTCAGTAGACGTGCTCCCTTGGACTCGGTTTTACTCTTCGTCGATGACAGTTTCTTTTTTTCTGTCGAGCTTCTATTTTGAAGCTCGTACCTTGGGTTATGTCTTTGAGAGTAATGTAGCAGCTGCAGGCAACTCATCAATGATAACAAGTACGATATCATGTTCAACAACAGCACCCATCCCATGTTGGTAGTCGACATTGGTTATATATCCTTGGAATCACTCCGGAGTTTGGCAATAACCACTACTTAGGGATGCCATCATTGATCGTCCGTAGCAGAAAAATAGTGTTCCAATTTATTAAGGAAGGGGCGACGACTATGTAAGAGAGCAAGGGAGGTCCTGATTAAAGTTATTGCATAGACTATCCCTGTCTATTGTATGCTTGTGTTTCTTCTTCCCAAGTTATTGATGCATGAACTGGATCATTTTGGTGGGGTTACGAGGGAACGAACCATGGTGGGATTAGTTGGGTGAGGTGGGTACATTTATGTGTGCGTAAAGCAGACGGTGGTAAAGGGTTTCTCGAACTCCTAGGTCAAGTGTTCCTATGCTTTGTGTCCAAGGCTGGAAACTTTTGACATCTCTGAATAATCTCGCTATAAAAGCGTTCAAAGCTATATATTTTTGTTGGAATAATGTGGTGATTGAAATGTAAAGAATGAAAGTTTGATGATTGATATGTGAAAAGATGAAATTGGGTGATTGTTCTGTAAAGTGAAATAAATTGTTGAAAGAAGCAGAGGAAGCAACGGCTTCTTGTCTTTGTTTTTGTTTTTGGAATGGAATTGCTTGGATTGATTGATACACAATAGATGTAAAGCTTTATATAGCCTTTACAAACTTAACAAGACAAAGTACATTTATTTTATCATCTTATCACAACTAACTTTATTTAATTTTGGTGGCTTGATGATGGAGATTTGTTGGTGGCTTGTTGGTGGCTTGTTGGTGGCTTGTTGGTAGCTTGTTGGTGGATTGTGTTAGTGGCTTGTTGTCTATGAAGTGAGTGAAAGATGCATATTTTAACACTCCTCCTTGGATCTTTGACTCATCATTCCGAGTGCAGTTCGAAAGGGTTGAAATTTTTCCCTTGGAAGAGGCTTTGTGAAAATGTCAGTAATTTGGTCGTTGGATCCGCAATGAATTAATGAAACTTGATGTGTTCCTTCAGCTTCTCTGATGAAATGATATTTCACCTTGATGTGCTTTGTTCTTCCGTGATCGACCGGGTTTTTTGCAATAACAACCGCTGACTTGCTATCACAATAAATTGTTGTAGCTCCATAGGTAAGACAACCTAAATCATAGAGAATTTTCCTGATCCAGATTCCCTCACTAACGGTTGATGATGCAGCGATGTATTCGGCTTCTGCTGTTGATTGAGCTACTGTTTCTTGCTTTCTAGAGTTCCAGGGGATGGCTCCTGAACCAATGAAAAAAGTGTATCCGGAAGTGCTTTTCATGTCGTCGACACTACCAGCCCAGTCGCTGTCGGTGTAGCCTTTGAGATCTTTGGTTGAGTTGGACTTGTAGAAGATTCCATAATCTGCCGTGCCTCGAAGGTATCGCAAGATTCTTTTGCCGGCACCAAAGTGAGCTTCGCTTGGTGATTGCATGAATCTTGAAAGTAGACTTGCAGCATACATCAGGTCTGGTCTAGTGGCTGTGAGATAGAGTAAGCTTCCCACTAAACTTCTGAAGTGTTTCTCATCGGTTGATGCGTAGCCGTCTTCTTTTGATAATTTTAGGTTTGCCTCCAATGGTGTAGCGATCGGCTTGCATTTTTCCATCTTGAATTTCTTTAGAATATCTTCAGCATATTTTTTCTGACAGATGAAGATCCCGTCATTTGATTGATGAATCTCCATCCCTAAAAAATAGTTCATTTCTCCGAGATCGGACATTTCGAACTCTTTTTTCATGTCGGCCTTGAACTTCTGCACTTCTTCGGGATTGCTGCCTGTAACTAATAGATCATCCACGTAAAGTGAGACAATTAGAAAATCGTTCGAGTCTACCTTCTTCACGTAGAGTGTAGGCTCGCTTGGACTCCTTCTAAATCCACTTTCGGTGAAGTAGTTGTCAATTCTGCTATACCATGCTCGTGGAGCTTGTTTGAAGCCGTATAGTGCTTTCTTCAATTTGTAAACATAATCTTCTTTCTCCCGGATGGCATAGCCTTCATGTTGCTCGATGTAGACTTCTTCTTCAAGATAGCCATTGAGAAATGCTGATTTGACGTCGAGTTGGAAGAATTTCCACCCCTTTTGTGCTGAGAGTGCCAAAAGTATTCGGATGGTATCGTGTCTGGCGACGGGTGCAAATGTTTCGGAGTAATCGACTCCTGCTTCCTATGAATATCCCTTGGCTACGAGTCTTGCTTTGTGTTTATTGATTGTGCCATCAGGTTTCATCTTCGTTCTGTAGATCCCTTGGCTATAAGATAACCCGTTTCTCAAGATATGTGTCTCGTGGGACATTCAATCATATCGAGCTTTTATGAGTATAATCAATCACTACAAAGATTGATATTTTGTCACTTCGACCTTCAATATTCGAGACATATAAAATATATGTATAGCTTTGTTCTTTCGATATGTTGTGTCTCTTGGTACTCATCTTTTGGCCTATCATTCAGATGATGGCGAGTAAATAGCAAAGCTTTAGCTTTGTCATGATAAGACGTGCATTATCGTCTCGTTTCACCAATACTATTATATATGGATTTTAGCCTCGAATGCCTATGAAGAGTAATTCTTGCCCGAAACATCAAAAACCACATACTCAAATTTTAAAAAAGTTTGACGTAATTATCAAAATAAATAAATTAGATCACATTATGAATGAATTAATAATGACATGAATATACTATTAAAACTGTAATTAGCAACATATATAATACATTTATTTAATCCGTAAACGTAACTTACGATTCCATTAATAATGACATGATCATTAGCCATTTAAATATTTAATGACAATCGTTGATGATGATTGAAAAATATTAATGTAAACGTAATGTAATAATGTGATGACTAACGTTACAAAAATAATGGTTATGATAATAATCAGATAACCACCGATATGTTTCCTTTTGACAAATATGCTTTAATATTAAGTAAAATCGATAAAAACAAAGGAAAAAATACATATGTATATGCATAAGATGTCTATTACTGTTTGCGTGATCAATAATAATTGAGCAAGTAAAGATAAGCTATCAAATATTAGAATAAAGTCATAGACATATATGAACACAAAATAAATAAATAATATTGTTACTCGGTGAATATTCATATAAACAATTTGTTACTATATATCTTCAGTGGGGTATTAGTAGAAAACAAACAAAAATGAAGATTGAAGAAGTAGACATATGAATTAGCTAATAGCCCACCTTAATGACCTATTTTTAAATAGTAACAATAGCGTTATGAAAAAGTAAGAAATGAAAATGAGAATCACAAATTTTTCTTAGTAATGTATTCAAAACATAAGATAAATGAAAAAGTACGTAATATTCAAATGGGTAAATACTTAATTTAAAATATGGCAATATACATATACTCAAAAAAAAACATGTAGCAGATATAATAAATCTGAGAATTGTCAATAGCAAGAACAACTTGCAGAACCAATTATATTATAGGAGAAAAAATTGATGTGATGATATAATAAGCTAAAATGTAAGGAATCGAGTAAATCAATGTAATAACATTTGAAATCGCAAACTAAATCTAGTTTTGAAACAAAAAGAAAGTAGGTAGAAGAATAAGAGAATCGAGTAAATAGCAATCAAATATCAATCTTTGTAAACTTTCAAGAATCGAGCACTCGTGCGCAATAATAAAATTGCAAAAACGGGCATCAGGAGCATAAGCATGAACTCACTGGCCATATGTATTGTTTGTATGCACTTCGCTCATGATTACAAAAAGTTGCTCGACGGCAGAACTTCGTGCTGATAACGTGTTATAAAACTAAACTCAAAGAAAGACAAGAACAAGAGAAATATGGAGAGGGAGAGAGTTTCTTATTGAGGTGTATGGAATGCTACAAATGAGAGCTCTATTTATAGGCTCATAGATCATAACCTATACTCTCTAATATTATTACACATAAAGGTGGGAAAATAAATACAATGAGATACATTGAAGAATGGAATAAGGAGTTACACAATGGTGCATTCACTATAGTAATTATATTCATAACAAATAATTATTTATAATCGATTATAATAACTACGATGCTAGTTAATAAAACATGAGGAATGATTATGTAATTTTAAAATATTAGGGACAAATATCAACTTTTTATAACTTCATCTTTTTCAACGTGTTCTCCTCCGTAAATCATTCGTCGTTGTCCCCAGCGGCTCAACATTGATATATTCTTAATCAAATCAGACCGGTACTTTTACATCAACTCGGCCAACCTCCTAATATCCTCAATTCCTTCCCGCTCTGCTCATGGTATCAGAATGAATGAAGTGAAGATGCAATTATATATTGAAGACGTAAATGAAGGAAGGAAGGAATTGCATCTGGAAATTGGAAGATCAGCTTGTTGTTATCATTTTATTAAAGCGCACCGATTTATTTAAGTTTACTGAATAAAAATGCTAAACCAATGGTATTATGACACTTAGCTTGTCTTGTTGTCCTTGGCTTGCTTTGATTTGAATTATTTTGTCGCACTCTAATAAATTGGAAAATACATAATGTGTAGGACCTATTAAGCTTTCCGATATTTTCCTACTTATGGCTTTCTCTCTCGTTTTATCTGCCAATCCATTTCTCATATGGTATTAGAGCTCAAGTGAGCTAATCAATGACTGGTGATGAAGATGATGGTCACCCGCAGCAACCGAGACCATACTCCGATCAACACAGCAACGGATCTGGTTTCACCTTTGGTACTTTCAATCCTAACACTAAAAATCCTTCTTCTAAACTCACATTTGGAAATCCTTAATATTTGAATCCAAATGAAAATCTATCACAATCAATTTTTGTTGTTGTCTTGGGTGGTGGAAACTATCAAGTATGGAATCGGTATGTCCGTTTTGCTCTCAAACCTAAGCACAAATTAGGATTTGTCGATGACACTTTGTTAGCTCCTCTAATTACCTCTGGTAGGTTTCCTCTTTAGGATGCTTGCAATACGATGGTGTTATTCTGGCTTATGAATTCATTACATCCTGAGATCAGACGTAGTGTTCTTAATCATGAAAATGCTCGAACTCTATGTGTTGAATTGAAGAAACGTTTTGGTCAAGCAAATGCTGTTAAGATTGCCCACTTGCAATATGAAATCCATAGTTGTAAGCAACATTCAATCTATGTTACACAGTATTACACCACTATCAAGGGTCTATGGGAGGAGTATAGACAATTTGCCCCTATTGTACCTTGTAATTGCGCCCCTAAGGATACTGTAGTGTGTCCTGTAGTGGTTGCTTTTTATGAGAAACAGGACACTGATTACCTGATTAGGTTTCTTCGTGGTTTGAGTATTGAATATGAGATAGTGAAGACGGTTGCTTATGATGCAACCCCTACCTTCCATTACTATAGTCTATGATCATGCATTTTAACTTGAGGAGAAGATCAAAAGTGGAGTCACCTTCGGTAAGGAGGGAGTCTTAAGCTCACCAGCAGCTTTTGCTATCACTGCTCCACCTCCTGATGACTCCTTCATAACTCTAACAGCTTTCACTCCTAAGGGATCCTCATATGGTAATACTGCCCCAAAGAAATTCTACAGTTACTGTCGTAAGGAAGGTCGTATATTGGAGGAATGCATGAAACTTAAATGGAAGAAGAAGCAAGATCAAGAACGTCTTGCTGGTGGAGGTTGTAACCCTACTGTTGGTGCTATGAATCAAGGAGCAAGGGTTCATGTTGCTAACATTACTTCCTCATGACCACCAATAAGCCCATCTTTCACTCCGGAAGAGTTCAACCAGCTTGGACTCTTGCTGCAAGGGTCACAGTTGCCTATGATTAATGCCATCACTCAAACCATGCCTCCAAATCAGCCTCCAAATTTCTCAAGTAACTATGTTCTGTCTTCTACATGCAATAGCTTTGATAAAGTTTGGATTCTTGATATGGGGGCATCGGTTCATATTGACTCTTCCCTTGACCTATTTACCACTTTCAAACCTGCCTATGATATGTTTGTGTACTTCAAAAATTCAGAACGTGTTGTAATTAGTCATATAGGATATGTTACCTTACCTATTAGCCTCACTCTGCATAATGTGCTACATGTTCCTCATTTTGCCTTCAACCTTGTATCCATTAGTAAACTGATTGATGCATTACCTATCTCTATCTCTTTTCATTCCAACCAATGTGTGATTCAGGACTTACTCACCAAGAAGACGATTGGTTTAGCCACAGAACATAAAGGTCTCTATCATCTCCATGTCCCCGACCCTCATAATTGTCAGTGAAGTACCCTAGTTGCTGCCTCTATCAATCTGTAGCCTTATGACATTAACCTATGGCACTGGAGATTAGGGCACCCTAGTCAAGATAGAACCAAGTTGTTGGAAGCTTATAATAGTGGAGTTACTAGTGAAAAAGTCATACATTGTCAAATCTGCCATTTGGCAAAGCAAAAACGCCTTCCATTCCAATTTAGTAATAATAAAGCCTCTGATGTTCTTGAGTTGATTCACGTTGATATATGGGGTCTCCTAGCCACATAATCATATGATCATTACTCATACTTTCTCACTATTGTTGATGATTATACCAGAGGTATATGGATTTATCTAATCAAATACATGTCAGATACTAGAGGTCATCTAGAATCTTTCTGTAAGATGGTCAAAACCCAATTTACTAGAAGTGTCAAAACCATTCTTAGTGATCAAGGATAGGAGTTCCATATGTCGGAATTCTTTTTTGATCAAGGGATCATTCATCAACTATCTCGTGTTTAAACCCCTGAACAGAATGCTAGAGTTGAGAGGAAACATCAACACATCCTCAATGTAGCTAGATCCCTTAGGTTTCAATCTGATCTTCCCCTAATCTACCAGAGTGACTGCATTTTACATGTTTATTTAATCAATCGCATGCCAACTCCCATCTTAGATAATCGATCTCCTTATGAAATGATCTTCAAAGTTTCACCTAGTTTTAGCCATCTGAAGGTCTTTGGATCACTCTGCTATGCATCCACTTTGACTCATCATACAACAAAATTTCAAAGTAGAGCAAGACCGTGCGTTTTATTAGGAATAAAAGGTAATGAGTTAAAGCAAGATTTCATGTCACATGATGTAGATTTCTATGAGAAAATCATACCCTTCAAAGGTACCATTGACACTCAGCAATCCATATTACCCAAATCCATACCAAGATCACACAACCTACCATATCAAAATGAAGATGTGCCCCTCCAAGATCCACTAGAAATAGCCATCCCAACTTACCAAGCTCTACCAAACTATGAACCTGATGCTTCTAATCTAAGTTTGCCTTTGTCAAGTTCTTAATGTAGTTTGCATGATGTTTTAGCTGAGGAAGTGGAGGAAATGGTACGAGAAGAAGTTGAAGTTACTAGCAATCAACCAGCAATAAATTTGTGGAGGCCCAAATGAATCACTAGGCCACCAATCTATTTGCAAGATTACCATCTAAATAATAATGTCAACATGCATCCTTTTGGCAGTAGTTTTATCCTATGCCAATTTATTAGATCGGTTTAGAAGATATGCTTTAAATTTGATCACTCATTAGGAACCTGCTACATATGAAGAAGCAAGACAAATTATATGTTGGATTAAAGTCATGGATGAAAGTTGGCAGCATTGGAAGAGAATCAGACATGGGAGATAGTTCCAATGCCAATAGGGATGCAAGCCATCAGATATAAATGGGTTTATAAGGTTAAACTGAGATCAAATAGAACTGTTGAGAGGCATAAAGCAAGACTTGTGGTCAAAGGATTCACACAAATCTATGGTAAAGATTTTTTGGATAGTTTCTCATAAATGGCAAAAATTAATTCAATAAAGACACTTTTAGCAGTGCCAGCTGAAAAGGGGCTGGTGGCACTTAGAGCAAATGGACGTCTCCAATGCATTTTTGCATGGAGATCTCGAGGAAGAAATTTACATGTAAGCTCCTCCTATACTTGAAATACCTTCTGGTATGTGTTGCAGACTGAAGAAGTCACCTTATAGACTCAAGCAAGCCAGCAGGCAATGATTTGCCAAGCTAACTACATCTTTAACAAATTATGGATTCAGGCAGTCAGGATCTGATTATTCTCTTTTTGTTAAAGACACTAACAAAGGTCCAATCATGCTATTGGTATATGTTGATGATATTATTTTTGTTGGGGAAATATGGATTTTATTACAATAGTAAAAAGGTACCTACAATCAGTATTCAAAATCAAAAGCGTGTCATAATGGGCATGATAAAAACAAAATGACTCTGTAACATTTAAAACTTACGGAACTGAAATAAAACTGACCCCAAACTCACGGGACGATTTAAGTATTTGACACGAAAATTAAAATATTTTTAAAATACCCAAACTACTCCTCCGCGTTTTGCACCATATAATCTAAGTTTTTGCAGATAATTTATCCAATAGGATGCTTTTCTATTAATTTATATTCATTATTATATATGGGTGAGTCGTATAAAACGGTTAAAATATCAAATCTCCTATCACTCAGTTTTCTAGCTACCTGGCTGGTATGAGTTTGAAAATATTAATTGTCATCATAATTGGTCGCAACACATTTTTCTGTAAATTTTCCGGTATGATTAAATGATAAATAAAATAAAATTTATTTTGGAAAAACAAACTTATCCATGTAAGATGATAGCATTGCTATTTCTAGCTAGTTTTTTCGTTTTGTGTGGCTAGGACTCTTTCTGCTATAATCACAATCGATGATGAAGACTTAAAAAATCAGAAGCTCTAGCTGCTAAAATTTGCCAAGCTTCCGATGGACAATCTTCTTTTCATCATCTTTTGTTGAGCCTTCTTCCTTCTCTTGGTGCCGGCTAGCTTCCTACTCTACTTTCTTTTTTCGTGGTCTAAAATAGGCGGCCCATCTCAAATTATCATACAAGAAGAAGAAAAAAATGCGGCAATAATATAATGAACCTATATACCAACCACGCTAGCGACTCAGAAGTTCCAAAGAAATGAATGATACGAATAAGCCTGATCATCCGCAGCCATTTGATCATGATGATGATAATGATTATGATTACTATCAAAATCCATATGGTTTGTATCGTGATAATAATCCCCTCCGCCCATATTCATATCCATACACATACTCATATTATCCATCCCAGAGAACAACTCAAAATGGTGGTCGGAAGCAGCCGCAGCCGCTGCCGCTGCGGAGACTTCACCCGGCGGCTGCGGTGGGTGACGGTGCGACTGGGAATCCAACATTCCCAGAAACGACCAATCAATTCGCGTTTCATGAGTAGCTGCAGCAGTAGTGGTTGTTGTGGCAGTAGTAGTAATGACGGCGGGCCCCACTATTACATTCTCATCTGCTGCGGATGTCGTATTCGAGCAATTGCCTTTATCATTTCCATCACGTGCCGAAAACAATAATGTTTGGTCTTGTTGTTGTTGTTGACCGTCTTGTTTAGGGATATGATGTTGGGTAGAATGTGTGCTCTTGATTTGGTTGGCATACCTGGCAGCCACGAGTTGGATATCTTGAGGGGTAAGCAAGGCGCCGTCAATGAAAATGTCAGGCGGGTTGTCGGGGAAGTTGAAGCGGGCGACGGGTCCCCGAAGGCAGTAGAGAGCGGCGTCGAAGGCACGAGCAGCTTTTTCCGGGGAGTCGTAGGAACCTAACCATATCCTCTCACGGCTGTTTGGTAGCCTTATCTCCGAAACCCACTTCCCCCATTTCCGCTTCCGTACGCCTTTGTACTTCACCTCCTGCTCCTGCTCCATTCCAGTAGTAGTCGACGTAGAAGAAGAAGAACCATAAGTCCTAGACTGATCGGCCTCCATTAATCTGTTTCCAGTAGTGGAGTAGACCATTATTAGTTAGTTGATGTTTTGAGATGGAGGTGTTTGTCTAGCTCGGAATAATACTGCGAAAGTGTTGCTTGATGCTGGATTAGTAAGAGAGTAGGAAAAGGAACTATATATATATATATAGATTATGGAAGGGAGCGTTGACTAATGATCAGGTGGAGGGGTAGAGTTGGAAGAATGGGAGATAGTTCAAGGCGTGTTTACTTTGGGAAAGTCAGATGGAGTGTATATTCAGCGGACACGTGTCAGTTGATGATGGAGATCGATACTTGCCCAACGCGGGTGTTTTTCATCTAAATAGTAAGCAGAGACTATATTTAGACAAGAGAGAGCGAGCAAGAAAGAGAAGGGCGGGCCGGATATAGAAGACGCACGTGGGATTTCTGGTCGTATTCCTTTTCCTGGCTGGGGCCTTGGATAATATCTTTAGAAAGTCCAATTTATGGCCGCATTTCAAAATATGATACGAAATATAATTTTTTGGCACCGTTTTTTCAATCCATCACTTTCGTTAAATAAAATTTGATGAAGTATCTCACATGGCTAACGGGTATTAAGATCAAATGCACATTCAACATTTAACCTTAAATTGTCGGCTATGTTTTTGATTTGTTAGTCACGACTCCATCAAATCTTAGGTGACAGAGGCGACAGATTAAAAAAAACAAAACGTTTTAAACAACCAAGAAGAGAATATTTTATAGACCTCATCTCACGATTGTATTTTTATTTTAATTCCCACAAAAAATCAATGTTCATAATTTAAAAAGGAGTAATTAAAGAAGGTTTACAAAAAAATTAAATTTCATATCTGAATTTTATATTCACATCTTTTTAATTTTTTATTCATTCTCATAAAATTACTCTACCTCCAACATTTATATTCTCTCTTCTCTCTCTAAACCTAAATTACTCCTCCTCCTTCCTCTCTTCTCCGACAGCCGACACCATCAAATCCTCTATTATACCAAATTTTCAAGATCTACTCTTTCACCACTTCCTTTGCAATTCTTCATCCTTCTCGACCACCCCCATAAAATTAAGGAGACATAGATGAAACAACGTTGAAATGGTGTTCTTCACCATTGCAATCAATCTGGACGGCAACGAAAGATTCGATTTCAGATTAAGACGGCGGAAGTGGCGATAGTGACCAGATCTAAAGCTTATTCTATCGCTTAGAACGATATCTGCTTTGATATTAGATTTTTTTTCTTCTTTTATATGGCCTTTTCTTTTCATGTTTTGATTAGATATTTTTGTGTGTTGATGAGTTTGTGATTCTTATATACAGATTTTGTTGAGATGAATCCAAGGTAAGGTTTGATTGAAAATCTCTTCCATTGTCTGATCTGGTGTGCATATATGAGTTTTTTAAATTTTGTGGGTAGTGTAGAATTTGAGTGGGTTAAAGATTTAGTTTTAATTTTTGCGATGAGCTCTTCATACTCTGCATCTTTCCATATTCGCGTTGGTATCTTTATGTTAGATGAACACAACACGTTGAAATAATGCTTATGAACAAAACACGTATTTTATATCATGCTGAAATGTGAAAGTTTTGAACAAATCACTTTTCCCTTCTTCCGAACATGAACCTTCTTCCGAACATGAAAGTATTAAAAATCTACTTATAACATGGACATAATAGTGATATAATCAATGCATACATGAGATATAATTGTCGCATAAAATCGGCAAAATGGAGAAAACAATGACATAATTAGTGCTTAAAGTTAACATAACTACAAACTTGTAAAGTAGACATAACAATGACATTACAGTTGTGTAATGTGGACGTAACTATGATATAATCTACTCATAAGGTGGACATAAGGATCGTGTAATTTAATTTTCTCATAAAATAGACATAAGAGTGACATAATCTACTCATAATGAATTAACTAACATATAACATGGACATAACAGTGACATAAAATGTTCATGAACTAAACATAAAAATGCAAAACTGACTTGTAACATAGCATGATAGTAGATGTTCAATTTATGTGAAATAATCGACCCATAATTGCTCTATAACAATTGCGTAACATAATCTTGAAAGTTATATAAGTTATATAAACATATTAGTTATAAGATGTGACATTATCATCAAATAATAAAATGTCAAGATTGATCTTATTAGACTCAAAAAAATAAAATAAAAAATATTTGTAAAGTAAAAATTATGTTTTGAGCATTGTATAAGTAATTATAATCATTTAATTAAAACTATGGATGAATTAATGAAAGTTCAAATCTGGAATAAATAAATCATAAAAATAAAAAAATAATTCATTTCCCCCCAATATGTAATTTCCCCGCCTAGACGTAGATTTGGTTTTATACATGCTAGCTCACTGAATTTATTGTGAGCCATTAGATTTGATTAGCCCACAAAATCACCTTATCCAATGGATAGGAATCTCTTGGATCCATCCTATTGTCCTGTCTATCGACTGAATAACCGGATTGCTAAAAAGACGGTGCCAAATTTTTATTTTCTGTAGTTGATGCTATATTTTGAAATGCGACCATTGGTTGGGCTTTCTAAAGCTAGTTTGCCCTTTTTTTTAGTGTAAATACCTTCCAAAAGAATGTCACCATTCATAGAAAATATCTGTGACATTGATTTCAGATGCTATTATTTTCGTCAATTTTGATTTGAGAAGTCGTAGTTTATGAATTCGATGTGGTGGACACAAGACAAACTTGAGACACATTCAGCTTCGTCACTCAACTAAAAGTAGAAATAAAATACATTTGTAAATTCTTTCATAAAATAAAATATAATTTTAATTGGTTTCTATATTGTCACGACAACGTGTGGAGATCCGAAATTAGACTTGGCAATCGGGTGGGTCTAAGCCGGATACTTCACCATTGTCTCCTGCCCGTCAACGTCGACATGTTTACCCATCCCCGGCTCCGAGGTAATATGGGGATAAAATTGGTACCGATCTCGTCCCCGTCGGATTACTGCATTTTTGGATTTTACCCAAGACTCCGATTTAAATCTCATAGTCATCAATATCATTGGATTCCTTTAGTGCACCTAGGAACTCCTGCTCCAAATTTTGATCGAGATCTCGCATGCGGATCTTCTTGTTCTGTCGCAAATAGAAAGATTGACAAAAATAGGGTTGATTAAACCACAAGCTGCTTTCCAAAGGGTAATCAAAAGGAAGAGGAAGCTGAAATTAGGTGTTCCTTCAAAACTTTACTCACCGATACATATTGAGAGGAAGAGAACAGGAAGGAAGATAATTGAATTCTAGGAAAAAGGTAAAGATGAAAGAGGTAGGTAAAGAAGTAGTAAAGGCAATGAGTTGGGTAAGCAAAATTAAATCAATTTATGTTTTCAAAAGTGTCCAAGTTCATTGTGTATTCATTTTTAATTGATGGCCAATTGTTTGTGTGGCGTAGTGAAAGAGTTCGATTTTGGAGGTATCCTACTTTCTAAACTAAAAGTCTCACATTTTAAAAGTTTAAATTTTAAAAATAAATGTTAAAGTCCTTATAGTAAACCATAAATACAAAACAATGATGTTAAAACTCTAAACACTAAACTTGAACCCTCAAACACTACATCATAAACTCAAATTCTCAATCGTACCACAAATTCACTTTTGACTATAAATTAAAATTAATAAATCCTCAACTCTAAATATTAAACTCTAAACCCTAATACTATATCTTGAACTTTAAATACAAACCTATAACTTCAAAAATCGTAATTTTAAACACAAAATATGGCAAAATGTAGTATAGAAGGCACCTGGTGCACCGGGTGCTCTCCCTTTCTTGATCAAATCTGAGCCACATGTTATGCAGAGTGAATCTCAGCCGTCCAATTTTATTCTTCTTTTAAATTTTGAATAATTGGAAAAATAAATAACATAGTGTCCACTGAACTTAAATCCAACCAACATCAAATCATTAATTTTTGATATATCGCCATATCAAGGTTTGGGCCTTAACAAATTATCTTTTGATCACCCTAACATAAATAATGCACTTTTGAGTAATTATAATTTTATGAATTAAATTTATAAATCCGTGAACATAACATCATCTAATATTATTTTATTTGATGTCTTATTATCATTGCAGTTGATCGAAATTTCATTCATTAATAACCAAACATCAAACCACCCCACCATCACCTCTCTTAAATCTTAATTCACCATTCTTAATCAAAACTTCATTCATCAGTAACATAGCCTCACCTTCGGTTCTTCTCCTCTTGGTATCTTTTCCCGCTTACACGCCATGGATATTGGATCAATCGGATCTAAAAAGAACACGGTGATTCATCTCTTGTCGTCGTCGTTGCCATCGTTGATAGTGCTCATAAAGCGAGCGCCAGTCTAGACCATGGACTGAATTTTGATCCTAATTCAACTTTTAGGGTTATGAAATTCATCAACATGAATAATAATTATAACAGTCACAGTTACAACAATAATGGCGGATTCGACGAGGGTCTCGGATTACGAGCGTATTCTTAACGCAGGGCTCCTCTTTCTCGGTGTCTTAGTCCGTTTACTTCAATAGTGGATATGATGAAGTAAGGGAACTTTTCTTTGGCAGGTGGTGGTGGTGGTCAAGCAAGACTTGAAGATGGGTACAGGAAAGATTGCCTCTTTGCTAGTGTGCTCGACTGCTCGTAAGATGCTTGATTTGTAACTTTGTTTTTTGGTGATGCAAAGGTTGGTGCTACAGGTGTACTACGGTTGTTCTTATCAATAAACAACTCCTAACCATACCTCAAATCAAAGTCACACATTGTAAATGCCATAAACTGCGCAATTGATGCTCTATCTCATCCATAAATTGTAGTGCAAGTGTTTCGAACTATAAGATCGATACCCTTCGTTGAAAATTTTCTAGCCTGGAGACAAGATGAACTTGGGATCGAGCTGCTCTTTCCTCCATTACAGCTTGTGTGCCATGGATGATTACGAGAGGTGACGGTGAGTTTGGTTTGATTTTAGGTAACTGGTGAATCAAAATTATGTATGCTTAAATGATATTATGATACATGAAGAGCACATTTTTAGTAACATAACCTCCTTCTGCATAATGGTGTTAAGTTGTTGATATCCGAACATAAAAACAAACTTTAGGTGATGCATCAAGTACTATAAAGGTGTTATGATGATTTAAATCAAAATTTCCACGGCCAATCCTCTATTTGACAAAATTAAAAAGTTGCAGACCTATTAATTACTAGAATTAAGTAGAGTACCTATTTTGTAAGTTGTTTTTCCTATTTTTAAAAAAAGAAAAAAAGAAAAAAAGGGACGGCTCAGATTTGATCTGAAAATGGGCGGCCCAAATCTAGTAAAATTAGTGGTGCATGTGGTACACAGAAGATCTCACCATATATTTAAAATGGATTGACATGTGGCACTTTTGCCATTTTCTATTGATCTCTTTTTTATCTTCATGCCACCAATCATATAATAAATAAACTTCTAATTTATTCACTAATCTCTCAACAAATTATTTTCTGTTATGAAAATTATTGCCATAGTGAATGCCCAATTGTAACTCCTATGTTTATTGTATTATTCAATGTAGTTTATTTCCATCCTTTATGTGTAGTAATGTTAGAGAGTATATGTTACTATTCCATGAGCCTATAAATAGAGCTCTCATTTGTATCATTCTTCACACCTCAATAAGAAACTCTCTCCCTCTCCACATTTCTCTTGTTCTTGTCTTTCTTTGAGTTTAGTTTTATAACATTTTCTCCATTCTAATAGTTTTCTTCCATAACATTCTTTAGCCTACTCAAAATAAATTATTCTCTTCACAAATATTGTTCATAATAATTTTTCGATTCCAATAACATCCATTTTCGTATATTTAATTCAATTTCACTCCCTTCACAAAAACATTCATCTAATATTGAAAACTAATATGCGATTGATTCAAAACCTCAAATCGTTATAAGATGTAAAAAAATTATTAAATCGATCTAATGTATGATTAAACAAACACAATAAGTGGTCTTAAAATCGTTCAATCCCCCATTCAATATTTTATAAATGCCCAAATTAAGATTTTTTTTTGTAAGTTAATCGAATTATGCATCATTAAGTCGAGCAAATCATCACTCAGTCGGTTTGAATTAGGAAAATCCTTAAAAACCTAATAAGATTCTTTTGTAAGCTAATAAGGTTATGATCATTATGTCTTGACCAATTCAAAACACTGATTGGTTTGATTTAGTTTAAATTGGACATATTCGTAAAAAATAAGCTCATATAACATAATCTTACATTGAAGGTTCTTTTAATGGGTCAATTGAGGCCATCGGGCTGATGATTAATATTGATATATATAAATATTCACATCCATCACATATGAGTGACTGAGTGAGAGTTTGAATGAACATATCTATGATCTATATACAACCCTCTTTTATATATATATATATAATTCATCATTGAAATGTCAATTTAGCAATGAAAATTATCATAATTATATCATCATATGTACATGCTTATATATAATGATAAAATTAATATAAAAAATTTAAAAAATACACAACATTAGTTAACATACTTTTACTTTTAATCACAGATCTAGGCTCCGCCAACAGGCTATGGCTAATGGTGCAAAGACACGTATTGGTAAAAGTTTACCATTGGGAAAAAGTATATAGTAAAAAACCATTTTTAGTTGAATATGATAAATGTAAAACCATTTTAAGTCAATTAAACTTCCATCATATTAAGATCCTTAAGGATTTACAAGCTAATGTGTATGGTGCCACGATAATGTACGAACTACTCATTTTTTAGGATTCTACCTAAAAACATATTAATTAGGATTGTACACTGCTTATCACTTGACTATTTTTTTCTTTTAAATTTTTTCGAACAAACAATGGTTTAGTTTATTCGAGTTTCAGCCAACCGACCGGCACTATCTAGTTTCTAAGACAGATATTATCAATACTGGGTACACGGGGGAGATACCTTAATCCTGAAACTCTACTCCAACTCGGTTTATCCAGGTAGTGGGCATGCCCGTACCCGTTAATAACCTAGTCAAATGGGTGAAAACCGGGCAAAGTCGGGCGGGTACGAGCAGGGATCCGATTCTTTAATTTTTAATGTCCAACCTTATCCAAAATATGAAAAAATCTTGAACAGTTAGCTATTGGGTGATATTGTTCAAACGAGGCCTAACTGATATCTCTAGTTATTAACTCTAATTTGATCCATTAATACCATCTCTATCCCATAACTCATTTAACAATTTATAATATAAACTTTTAGAGTCACATCAATGAGTTTGACAATGACCTCATATAGCAATTTCAAGTCACCTTCATTCAAATAATACTTTAACAATTTATAGTGAGGAAATTATAATATATTAAAACATTTAATTCTTTTCTTAAGAATACTACTTTTTCATACTAAGCCCTGATAGGAGAGCTCACGGGAAAAACTCTAATAACAGCATCAACAATTGCAACCCAAGTGAACGAGCGGATTCCCTTCATCTTCATCTAGTTTGGTAGCTCTATGGTTACGACGCTTCATCAACATTATTGTTTGAAGATCTGAAGTTTTCTCTCGCATGAGAGCTAGGTTTTCTTCTCACAACTTGCAGTTTTGGCTAGGGTTTTCTTAACACAATTTCTTCTCAACATTAATCGAGAATTTCTTCAACATTAGTAATAGCACTGGCCCTAACATTGACAGGTTAGCCGGGGGCGACCTGCCAAGCTGAATAGTCTAATTTGCAGCCTTTGCGGAGGACCTGGTCAACCTTAAGCATATCATGGGGTCTCACCAGGATGTTTAGTTTTAGTATTTTGTTTTCCTGTTTCGTCGTAGTCCAGTTCTTAGGTTCTGATTTGCTAGTTTTTGGGCCGTAGTTGGTTTCTTTCTTTCGGTTTCTTGTTAATTTATCATCGTCAATAGAGAACATAATAGAGTTGACTCACCATTTTTTGTGCCGACTGCTACGTAGTATAGGCTAATTTGGCATCGTAATTTTTTAAATTTCTATTGGAAATTCTTACTTCATTACTTAAGTATACATAATTATTTATGTGGCTACTTAATTTCTATTTATAGTAGAATTATTAAATTAAAATTCTTGCTAATGAACAAGTATTTTATATTCCCTACCCATCATCCTCTACCCCATTCATCATTTTGAGAGATTGAGATGCTTTGAGAAAGGCTCAAGCAGTTTCCATGGCTTAAAGTTCAATCAACAAATATTTCAAAACTCCCTAATGTTTGTAGAGACCTCGGAGATAGCGGCGATGCTTCGACTTTCTTTGTGAGTAAAATGCCGGCTATCGGGCGCATGACGGTTGACGCTTCTCGGCTATTTTCGGCTAATATCTCTCACAATCGCCTGCTCGGTGTTTGTGAGGATAAACTAATTGGTCCTTTGGTAGGAAAAACTCTTGCGTGTTGATGGATACATAGGAAGGAATAGAAGTTTCAAGTTCCAAAACCTGAGAGAAAGGTAATTGAATCCTTTTTCTTTTGGCGAGTGTATGGTAGATCTAGAATTCTAGAAGCAGTAGCAACGATGGCAGAAACAGGTATTGATCGCCGGTGATGGGAAATCGAGTGAAGGAGGTGAAATGGTTGAAACCTCGATGAATGATCAACTTTTAGTTTTATCTTATAAGAAATTGGGAATTTGAATTTGTTGTGATTAGGGATTTAAGAGGGATTAACTTATTGGTTGCTGAAAGTTTCACTTGTGTTCTCTCTGTTGTTGAGCTGAGTTTTTCAATCTCTTTGATTTGTGAGTGAGAATGAATTAGAGGGAAGAGAAGTTTAGGATTTCCCTTTTTAATGGTTAGAGATTGTGTGTTATTTTTTTTGATTATTTTGTATTTGGGTAGAGATGGATGATTTCATAACTGCTAGAAGATTTGAACTCTATGTTTTCTTATTTGGCTTCATTTCCATTTTTTTTGGAATTGCTTTCCATTTGATTGAGAAGCTGCTGAATGGATTATTAAAGCAGATTGTAGAGCATTGCGTCTTCACTTTTCATGTTAGGGATTGTAAACTTTTACTGAATTTGTATATGGGTAGACATGAGTTTTGAATCGTTCCTCTTTTTAGTTCTAAATTTTCATGTTTATCGATTTGCTTTTGTTCATTTGTAAAGTTTCTGAGTGAGACCAAAATGCTGAGTGAGGAGATTTGGCTTTGATTACTCACGTGGAGAGTAGAAATGACATATTTGTAGATGCAGATGGGGATATTATTCACGAGGCCGATAGCAAAGTTGACTTGAAAGATGACGAACTTTCAACATTGGGGATGTGGATGGACTGGGAGAAATGCCGGAGGAGTAAATTTCAGAGAAAAAGAGTATTGAGAAAAAGTTAAGGTGTCTTCACTTGATTTTTATTGTAATGTTGGATTGTTTTGAGTTGGCGTTTAACCTGTTTCATTTATTTAAGTTTTTGTTGTTGTTAAGTGTAGGACGAACATGAGAGCTTTGTCAGAGAAGTTGAAGGCTTTTTTGGACGAAAATGAGAATTTTGTCAGAGAAGTTGAAGGCTATTGAGAAAGCGAGTGTAAATAAGGAGTTTAGAAGGTCTTTTACTTGATTCTACTGTTATGTTGGATGGTGTTGAATTGGTGTTTCTTCATTCGATTTTAATGAAGTTTCGTTCCATTGAGTTCGAAAGGAAAGGGAGAGCTTTGCTAGGAAAATTTGTGGGTTGTGTAAGCAGTTGAAAGATCGTGATAAGGAGGAGGGATAGGTGGGAACCGATTGATCATTGTCGAAAATGATAAATGAATGGTCACAGTTTCTGAAAGATGCTTTAGAGCAGAGGAAACAGGCTGAGAAGATATTGAGTGAGCATCATTAACAGATTGAAGATCAAAACGTATGTCTAGGTTCAGGTTCAAGGGATGATGTATTACTTTTGGGAAAAATTAATTATCATTGAGTATCACTTGGAATAAAAAAGATCATGCAGTGATAGCATCACTTAAATAATGGATAGCTCTTTGATAGTTGCTGCAATTAGACAAACACGTACACAATTCTGGGAAGTTCCTACATATTTTCAGCATTACTAGAAGCTCAATTAACTTTTGGGAAGGGTGTATTTTGATCCTGATTGATGCATATACATTTTAGACCTTGATAATTTTTCCAATTCAGATTATGTTCTTACCCCGATTGATAGTTAATTCTAAATAAATTCACACATCTCATAACTCTTTTATATTGTGTTTTCCAATACCGTACTCTTTCAACGGGTGAGTAAAATCACACTACACGTTAATTGAACATGAAACTATGCTAAAATAATCTAGTTAATCTTCTATAACGCATGAAGGAATCAGACTATTCATTAAGAAGAGTCTTCCCCTCTTTGCTTTTTTCTAGCTCACGCAAGCTTTTTATCTCAACGGTTTGGATTTGTAAATATTTGTTGGATTTGAATGACTCTT
Source organism: Linum usitatissimum (assembly GCA_030674075.2). NCBI lineage: Eukaryota > Viridiplantae > Streptophyta > Magnoliopsida > Malpighiales > Linaceae > Linum > Linum usitatissimum. The sequence goes on from JAUJYP020000780.1 coordinate 3,148,688, forward strand.
TACTTCTATTTCAGTTGACTTCTAACTCTTCTTTCGTTTTGTGTTAGGAAAAAAACCTAACTTACTTAAATCGATTATTTTCTTCCAAAAAAGTCGTTGCCTTCTCTCCGGTTGCTGTTCTTTCTATCAGTTGTCTCTTCTAATTTTGCGCCAGGCGCACGATTCCCAAATGGCTCTTTCCGTCGTTGGTCCATACTATTCTCCTTCACTCCTCCCCTTTTGTTTACCCATTCCATTTATCCTCTCTCTCTGATTCACTACGCTCTTCTTCTCCACGCAGCCTCCCGCGATGTTGCTCTGTGAAATCACCATTGACAGCCCTTCAAGTGCACTTTTTTTGCGGCCTCTAGCTTGTGTGGCGGCTAGGCAACCCGTCTAACCTAGCCATTTTTTTCATCGACATTATGTGGACCGATTCTGATATTCGATCCCCTTCCCCATTACATTCTTTGTCGTGTGTCTTTTTCTTTTGGGTGCTCTGTTTCTGTCTTCCTAATATGGCCTCACTTTGTTGTTGTTGACTTTCTAGATTTCTAGGGAATCATCATTGAAAAGATCAGTTATGGCAGCTTGCTTGGTAGCTGGCCGTTGTTAATTGTTAAAGTAAAGCTCTGGTAAATGGTTTTTTGAGACAAGACTCCTCAGTTCCCTTTATTTTTCTCAAAACCATTTATTTTGAACAGTTTTTCTTTTCTTTCAGATTTGAAACTATCTTTGCTTTGTTTTCCATGATTATGTAGGAAGTTGATAAATATGATGACTATGAGTATGGTGGAGAAGAAGAGCCATATGAGAAAATAGAAGACCAGAAGTCTATCTTTATTTGTCATAGGATGTTGACTAGGGAAAGATGATCCAATCGATTGAGTTGTACAACTATAAAAAATTTCTTCTTGGCGGTATGATTTTTATTACTTTGGGTTTTTATAACTGATTTTTTGTTTTTGTTTTGGGGGAAAAGGTTGATGGGAAAGGTGGCTTCAAATTAGTGTCATAAATGGGTGTTCAAGGAATTATCGTCTCAATCTAAACAGAATATCTCCTTACTATTGTAAATCTTTTTTTCTATAGAAACAATGCTTCTTCTTTTCCTTCCTTCCATTTGGTTTTAGGGCTTTTTCCATTTTTTTGCTGATGTTTTTTCTATTGGTGGATTTGTAGATTCCAACTGAATAGACTGATCAATTTGAGTCTTGCATTTAGGTCACTCAAACTAATTCTTGGCTTTCTCTTCCAATTTGTATAGTTTCATGGTTTCATCATCCTTCTTTTGTCTATCAACACTGAATCTATATGTGTTTTGTTGGACAGACCATTGATGTGATTCAAGTTGGACATGACCTTCTCCAGGTGGGTTCTTACAAGATTGTAAGTTTCTCTTTATCCTCTTTACCTTGTGATTCAAGCTGGACATGACCTTCTGGGTTCTTAGAAGATTTTAAGTTTCTCTTTATCCTCTTTACCTTCTTGCTATTCTATTAATAACAACAGTTCATTCCAATAACTTTAGTAATTAGAGGATAAAAAGTTCAAGATTGGAATAGTTAGCTTACAGGTCTCTAGGTAATACGAAGAAATTTTCTGTTCAAAGGTGGGTGCACGTTACAATGCCTTTTTTGTTCTCACTATAAAATGAGTCTTGGAAATATATACATGCTTGATAACAAAGCAATGTTATTAATCTTGAAAAATTAATTGATTGTTGACAATAAGTTTATTAAAATTTATGTTATAAAATAAATTAACGAGAAGAAAATAAGAGAGAAAGGGAGGAGAAATGATTTTTATTGAGGTATGTTAAACATACAAGAATGAGCACTATTTATAGGCTCATGATACATAACCCCTAATGACTAACAAAACTACATTTGAAAAGGAGATAATGGTATTGATTCACAGGGTTAATGTATAGGTTACACAATGGGCATTCATGCACCATAAAAACAATATTCATAACACTCCCCCTTGAATGAGCATTAGATAAGAATATATATTATGTTCTTTGAGTATGCTATTGATATTTCCTCGTTAAAAACCGTACCAGGGAAACCCAGTGGCAAAAAAACCATGGATAAGCGAAAAAGAGTGCAATACATATCGACTCCCCCTGATGATGATATCGATTGAGATCCTTCATATCGACTCCCCCTGATAAGGATATCAACTCTCGCTTGTCATTATATTAGTTGAGAACATTCAGTCACCAAACTCCAAAATTTTGGACTAGCTTCCCAACAGTTGATGCAGAGAGAGTTTTCGTGAATAAATCAGCCAAGTTATCCCGTAGTTGTCAAATATTTCAACTCATTGGAGTTTGTGTATAAAATGTATGCGTCACATGATCGATAGTCATCCATAATTCACATGACACTTCCCATTAGGTGACCATTAGATGAGAATATGCCTCATTAAAACCTTACGAGGGAGTCCTGATGGGATAAAACCTAGTGAAAGAAAAAGAGTACATAATCATCACATTACTTTTCACCATTTTCTTGGAATTCGTGTTGATCAATGTATCTTATGCATGATCATGTATTTGAATGGTGATATGGTTTGATTAGTTTGTTTCACAAACCATCAAATAGTGTTCATGACTATATGAAGATCAATTACACTCGATATAGAGTAACATATAGTGATCTTTACAACCAATATGACACTTATGTCCATGGTATATCTATATAACTTCTTATTAGATATTATTAGTATGTCATGGATGATATACAAGAATCGGGTTCGAGAGAGATGCATAAATTGTAAAGTAGTGGTAAGATTATTCTTCCACATTTTTTCATCTCGAACCCCTTAATCAAATTGATCTCAAAGAGATAAATGGCCCTTAACAAGATGTATAATTCACACAAGGCAATAAATAGTTATAAATAGAGCTTTCTTCCCATAAGGGAGAGATCGAACCACTAATCATATGATTACAAGGTGATTAACCACTAGGCCACAATCATGTGGTAAACTCATTAATCAAATAGATGATTTGTTTGAGTTATTCTTGAGGAATCTCAACAATATGTATGTCATCTACGTAAACAAAGAATGGTCATATCTAATGATGTTGAACAAAAAGAAACACATTTTAAATACAGATAAAAAAAAATTTGGAAAGAATTTCGAAATAATAAAATATAGCAAAGATTATTTTTCATCATTCAAAATTAAACACAAGAAGGAAAAGAAATCGAATTATATGCATAGAGAAATGTATGATATGTTAAATGGACCACTTTTCTCAATCATTCAATCCATATGACGTCAATTGGATATAATTTGTTAACTTGAACTTGAATTGTTTGCTTAGAGCAAAATAAACCCTCAAGGGAATATCATATACATATGTGTATCTTTATTATGCAAACCATACATATAGATTGCAAGCACATCCATTAGGGGCAAACTCTTCCCCTTTATAAATTGCTAGACTAATCGAATAATAAAAAGTAGTTGCATCCACCACATGAAAATATGTTTTCTCATAATCAAAATATTATAGGTTTGTTGTACACAAATTTTCAAAATGAAATAAACATGAGATGGCTCATGACTTTCAAGACTCAAAATGAGATAAACATGTGTCTCATTTGCTTCACATCTCCATATATAAAGACTTTAAGTCAAGTCTTGAAAGTTTTCATTTCTCTTGGAAATTGGGTTTTGCCTCACTTCAAATTTTTAGTGAATCCTTTATTTGCATGCACTTTGGCTCATGATCATCATAAAATATTTTGATATTTAGCGTTGAATTATACGTAATAATTTCGTCGACGTTGACTTTATTACGGTTCGAGTATTTTCATCCAAGATATAGTTAATTGAGATATCTATATTCATATCTTGCATGTACCTGAGACTCTTCTTGAGCACATTATTTGTTTCTCTTGGTGGCTTTGCTTAAATAATCTTAACCTCAATTTGACCATCTTGATATATAGCTCCATTCCACTTTTGAGGATTTTTTTTGGTTTGGAACCGAGTGGTCTACCGCACTTTATGCGGGTTTTAGACTTATTTGTGATGTCAGATTGCCCAATATCGACATCATTTTCACTGGAGCATTTCAAGTTGGCACATGAGTGTTTTACTCTGGTTGGGTTAGTAAAGTGTATGGCTAGATGATGAATTATAAAATGTTGAGCTTCAAACTGATATTGCTTAGTGTGAGGATCATGTTGTCTTTCCAGGTTGTTCTCATTTCTTTTTCCCTTCTTACTTCCCGAACCATGAGTAGCTAAACTTTCTGTGTTGTTCGGACGAGATGAAGTTTTAGCTAAGCTTTTGTATGGATGATTTGATTTGTTATCGAGGTTTATTCAGACTTATGATGTGTTCTTCCTAAAACCTAATTTCTGATTCAATTCTGTCTGGCCGTCTTGATTGAATCATCGATATTGGTTTGTGGGTCCGAGAGGAACATAGATCGATAGGCCGCTTAGGAAGAACCCTAGATTATTCATTAGCTCGAGAGAGGAGCGAATCGTTTAGGCTTTTTGCACGTTTATCGTTGTGGCATTTCATTGAACATAATTAATGAGTTTTGTTTAGGTGTAGATTAGCTCGAGAGTGGAGTCTACAGTTAGACGAAATAGATCCTTAGAGGCGCGAGAATGATCTAAGACTACATTAGGAAGTTGCCGAGCCATTATAACCTGAATAACCGAGATAATTTTTCATTCATTCATACATTGCTAGCTTTAGTGGATTCAAATCCGAGCAACTGTCATTCCTATTTGAATCTCAATCTCTCGAATTCGTTTAACTCTAAACATAATTTCAACCTGCTACTTGGTCTAGTTAGTACATCAACTTGAGTAATAGAAATAGGAAGGCCCTAGGAAGATTTACGATCCCACTATAGCAATCTAGTGGGTATTTGATAGCGGGGTAAAATCCGCCCATCATGCGGGTTTTAGACTTAATTGTGATTTCATATTGCCCAATATCGACATCATTTTCACAGGAGCATTTCCAATTGGCACATGAGTGTTTTACTCTTGTTGGGTTAGTAAAGTGTCTGGCTAGATGATGAATTATAAAATGTTGAGCTTCAAACTGATATTGCTTAGTGCGAGGATTGAAATTATTTGACCATTCATCTAATCTCTTGGCCAACTTTTGTTTTCTTCCACTAATGTTAGGAAGTTTGAATATAAACCTCCAAACGAGTCATCAAAATACTCCTGACAACTATGTTTATGCTTTGTCGTTTAAGTTTGATGTTTACTCGACTCTAGTTTGGATGGCCGCGCGATGCTGTAGAGTTTTAAATCAGAGTTGGTATGGCGTTGCACACTCGTAGATAAAGTCATAAATAACTATATAATAATAAATATAAGATCGTGATAAGAGACTGACTTGATTTGAAACAGTAATTAAGTAGATAAATATATGAATATAGCAAATAGAAAAGAGGGAAGAGTTATATCTACATGTCTCAAAATTGAGTTCTCAGAATAAGTACATTAACAACTCTTTTAAACTTGCTATATTCGGTAAAATCATGGTCAAATACTTAATTGGTCTCACAAAAGCATTGATATGTTACTAAATATCATTGTAATCTTTGCATAGATATTTAATTTATTTTTTTAAAATTAAATAAAATATTTTAATATTGATATCATTCAACTAAAAATGTTAGAGTAAGCAACATTTGTTGATGGAAAATTATATTTTAAAGATTATATAAAGAGATCTAGAGGCAAATTAAAATTAAGGGGAGGATTGACAACAGTCGGGTTTGGGTTTGGATAGTTGATATCTCTTACCCACCAATTTTAATTTCGAGTTCAGGTAATACCCGACATATATAACCATTAGTGTATAAATGTCATAGCGTATCCACACCCGAAAAATTGTATAAAGTGATGAGGAAAATTAAAATTTAGGTAGGTTTCAGTTTCGGGTTCGGGTTCAGATAGTAGACATTTGTTACCCACCCGTTGAAGTTTTGGAGTTCGGGTAATACTTGTTGTATATAACCTTTCGGGTAGTACATGTGACACCCCGACCTCAGGTCAACCTTCGGTTCGAGTTTGGGATTGAACCAGCCAGATTTGGGTCTAATAAGAGGACCATCGCGGGCGTGACAAACCGTCTGTCACGGGCGTGGTTGTCAGGCAAACCATGGTCGTTGTAAGTAGCTAGTACGAGCGTGGTCATTAGTCGACCATGGGCGTGACCGCCAGTGGGTCACGGGCGTGATGAACCATCAGCTACGGATGTAGTGCTAAGTCGGCCATGGACGTGATTAACCTATTTTTAAGGCAGTGTGGTGACCAGTAGCTCAAAAAACACAGAAATAGAGAAACCCATGTGTCAACAATGTTTTCCCAAGGATGAAGGAGAACAAATCACAAACGGAGGTCTGGATCAGCCGGTGCAAAGATAGGGGATTAGAGAAGCCAGTAGATGCTTGAGAAGGTAATCAATCCTTTTCTTCCTCTCTTAATCTTATTGATTGAAACCCGCGTAAGAAACCTGAATTCTAGGGTTTTTGGGAGATTCGATCCTTGATTGATCTCTTTAAGTCTATGGAACATGAGGTTGAGCTTTAGGGAGGCTGCTTCATATCAGTCTCGACTAGGGAAAACGTTTTCTGGTGGGGTCTTGGATTATTTTCTGATTTAAAGTGTAGAATTGAATATAGGATGTGAAAGTTTGGATTATGTGATTACAGAGCAGGGCTCTAGGGCCGCACAGTAGCTCGTGTTCTACTATACATGCATTGTTGTGATGATTACAAAGCAAGGTTCTGGGGCCGAACAATAGCTTATGTTCTATTATACATGAGTTGATGTTATGATACATAGTAGGCGATAACATGACTATTGGTACCCGATTTGACCCCATCGTGACTGACTTTTGACTCAATTCGATTGGGTTTTGACTCTTTTGTGTGATTGGTTGGAAGAAACAAGGATTTTGTGTTGCGTTATCTCAAATGGTGCCATTTAGGTTTGTTCGACTTCCTTTCTCAATGTTTCATTGAGATTGCAAGTATCCGATGAATAGAGGACGACGAGATGATTCCAACGAGATCAGTAGGGTTTTTGGGACCGTACTGTAGCTCGTGTTCTACTGTACGTGCGTCTAAGTTTGAGCATAAGCTCTTGGTGCGAAACTGTGAAGTCACAGTTCATGAATAAGATAGGTTTTAGGTTTAGCTAGATTAGATACCGATATGTGTTGGTCACCCACACATGGATTACGCAATCCCATGATATTTCTATGGCTATGGTAATGACGTGTCGAATATGCCTACAGATGCTGCTCACATGATCTATATGGCAACGAGATGGTTTTCATGGTCTGATCCACCATGAGGCTGTCAACTCTTAGCTAGAGGTGGCTGATGTTAGGATGATGCCTATAAGACCATAGAGTCACATTACTAGATTCGGGAATAGTTAGACCTTCTTGCTCTATCTTCTCAGTATAGTCTCAGTTGTACGTGAGTCTAGTTCGCCACTCTGCTTATCACTGACCCCATATATTTTGTTTCCCCTATTGAACCAGCATGTTCAGTCACAAGTATTAGAGATGATGGTGGAGAGAGAGCTGGCTACGGTGTTGATATTGTTTGATATCGTATTTGATGTGTATTTAGAACTGGGGTTGCATTTCCTTTTTCATTTGTTGTGATGTATTGTGTTTTAGGATCTGGGATCCTTGTGTGCCAGATCATAAAGCAGGTATTTAATGGTTTTTAGTTCAGCTTTTAATGTTTGTGTTAATGCTTTGATTAGTAGTCTTGGGTCTTGTTAGGTTCAAGTTGAAACCCGACTAGGACTCTTCGGTTGAGCTAGTGGTTCGACCAGGATTTTTAGGTTGGGTTTCACAGCAAAAGCCACACCATATCTATACCCGTTAGTTTTCGGGCGATTTCTAGTTATACCCTACCCGTACCCACACATAATGGTTTTAGCGGGTTTGGATAATACATGTTGTATATAACCTTTCGGGTAGTAAATGCCACACCGTATCCACACTCGTTAGTTTTCGAGCAATACCTGTCCCGAGGTCTCCCGTCCGGGAACGCATGCCGCCGGCGCTCGACCTTCTTCTGTCGCGGGGAAGGATGGTGATCAGCTCACGTTGGCGGCGCAAGGTTGAAATTATGGGTTGGAGTCACCATCGATCGAACTTTAGGGGTGGATCGAACAACTTGCTCGTCCGTCTATGCCATTGTGTCTCGAGACGAAAACTTTTGACTCGGTCTGCGAAACAGAAAATCTAGGCAAGGGGATCAGTTAGAAAATAAAAGCAATCTAATGCCCTCACTTCGCCCGGCTCAAGGCCTGTTCTGCTAAACGACATGTTTTTCATGGGTTTTGATTTCAAGGGTTGGGTTACCGCACATTTTAGAATCTGGGATTTTAGGAGGGTATTTGGATTTTTAGGGAGAGACTTTGATATATTTGGTTTGATTTGCAATCCATCTAGACTCTAGTGTTCGAGTTGAATTCTTTTGATATTTGGGGTTATATTAACGCTGACTTGACGACAATGATCGAGAATGGCTTTTGGGGATGATACTTTCCTTAGACTTTACAGAAAATATCAAATTTGATTTGTGAATGAATAAAAGGGATGGGTGGACTCGAGTCGAAATGACTGCCTACGTGCTTGGAAGTCGGGATCAAAGTCCGCGTAGTTTGAAATTAATAAATTTGGTTTGAGTCGTGCAATGGTTGGGATTGACCCGGGCTTTCGATGTTTATCAATGCGACTTGTGAGGAATCGACATCTAATAACCTTTGGATATTTTGGGAGAGGACAATTATCTCTAACAATTAACATCAAGAAATTAATTATTAAGAGGCAATTAAACATAATTTTTTTTATAGATTTTGATTATTTTTACTTGATTAGTTTTTGTCATTATGGTGATTATTTATTTTTTGGAATTTTTTATTGATTCTTAAATAATTATTCAAAAGTAGATAATTGTCACGAATTAACTAGTCCGAGATAACTATAATTTCCTAAGCTTACTCTATTTCGAGAAGTTATTTTTGGAGTTTGAGTAATTACTAAGGATAGCCAAGTCGTTGGACTTAGCATATTTTGAAGTAATTATACAAACACAAATTTGTTTAATCGTTTAATTATTTTAATTATGATTTTTATAGGGATTTTACTAAAAGGGGAAGAAATCTTAATAGAAAGTTTAAATTATAACACGATTATTTGGAGTAGTTAACTCGAAGAATTAGGTATTACTAAATAATCTCCCAAAAGACTAATCTTTCGGCAATTTTAACCATCCTATATCTTTTATTAAGAAGGATTTTTAGGGATTTTATTTATTTATTATTATTAGTATTATTATTTTAAGATTTTTAGAGAGATTTAGGAGATTAGGGAGAATGTTTTGGGTTTTTTTGATGATTATTCAGAATAGTAGATATTTTAGAATTAACCTTTCCGAAATAATCATAGAGAAGAAATTTTTTGTTATGAAGATTATTACCATAGTGAATGCCCAATTGTAATTCTTATGTTTATTCTATATTTCAATATCGTTTATTCCCCTCCTTTATGTGTAGTAATGTTAGAGAGTATAAGTTACTATTTCATGAGCCTATAAATAGAGCTTTCACTTGTATTATTCTCCACGCCTCAATAAGAAACTTTATCCCTTTCTATATTCTCTTATCTTCGTTTGAGCTTTGTTTTATAACACGTTATCAATACGTAGGCTTTACGTTATTTTGCAAATTAGAAAACATGGTGTCCGTCCGATCATATCTTATATGCTAGAAGCCATTTACACATACCACTCTATTTGGTATATTATTTTCAATATTGTTGGCTAATACTGACTCATTCTAGATCTTATTTTTTTCATTCTTATTTATCATGTTGATTTTCATTTATGCCATAAATATTTTTGCTCGTGCAATTTCTACTCATAATATTTTCTTACTTCCACGGCTTTCTCTTTAATTAGTTTGCTGTGTACGAATCAACCGTTGCAACAGTGAAAAAGACAAAACGTCTTACTTTAGAAAATAGCAATTTGGTCACTACAAAATTAAAACATAACAAAATAGTCCAAATCGTTACATTCTTCCTAGTGAAACATGGCTTGTTCCATGCCGGCTCAAGCATCTTTAAATTCTAGAAATTGGATGTTGAAGAGTTGCCAATTCTCCCAGCTGGCATCAGTTTCACTCTGGTGTGCCCAGTGCACTAGGACCTGTGTCACCAACTGATTTTCCTTATTGATGAACCTTCTGACAAGTATTGCAATAGGCAGCTACTTGATCATTCCTTGCCCATCCAAATCTGGTAATTGAGAACTTATTAGGGCGTGATGAGCCACAGCCTTCTTCAACAGTGAGACATGGAAGGCCGGGTGCACTGCTGCAATTGTAGGTAACTGGAGTTCATAAGCTACTTCACAATTCTCTTCAATACAGGAATGGACCATAGAACCTTGGCACCAATTTGGGGTTCTTCCTCTGTGCTACTAATTTATGCTTGTAGGGATGCAGTTTGAGATAGAACTTCTCACCTACTGTGAACTTCCTCCCCGTTCTACCCTTGTCAGCTTGTTGTTTCTGTCGGTTTTTTGCTCTAGCTAAGCTGTCTCTCATCCGCCCAATTAGCTGGTGCTGGTGCTGCAACTTATCCTCCAAAGCAGCTATAGATGTTGACTGAGGGTTCTGAAGATCAAACATGGATGGTGGGTAGCCATACTGAGCTTCAAATGGTGTAAGCTTCAAGCTGTTGTGATAGTTAGTATTGTACCACCACTCTGTCATGGCTAGCCACTGCTGCCATTTCCCTGGTGATCCTAACACCATGCACCTTAGGTAGTCTTCTAAGCATCTATTGAGCCTCTCCGTTTGGCCATCCGTCTGAGGGTGGTATGCAGTGGAGTATAACAGTTTAGCTCCTTCAATTTGAACAGCTCTTTCCAAAATGCACTAGTAAATATAGTGTCTCTATCTGAGACTATGGTAGCTGGCATTCAATGTAATCTGAATATATTCTCCATGAAGGTTTGAGCCACAGTGACAGCTGTATAGGGATGGCTTAAGGCTATGAAATGCCTATATTTGGTAAACCTGTCTATGACTACCAGTATGGCTTCCTTACTTCCGGATTTAGGTAAACCCTCGATGAAACCCATTGATATATGCTTCCAGGCTTGGTCGGGAATCGGGAGAGGTTGCAGCAAGCCTGGATATGGAACATTTTCTGTCTTGCACTGCTGACAAACATGACATTTTGACACCCACTCAAACACCATCAGCTTTAGTTTAGGCCAGAAAAAATACCTCTTGATACACTCGTAGGTTGCCAGTCCCTTAAAACTCCCCCACTGCCCATATAAATGAGCCCTTTATACTTCAGCAACCCTCCTGTATAGGAATAGAGGTTTGGCCCTCCTTGAGAGATGGGTTGCTCAATGAGCAAGCCTTGTGCTTCAGCATCTCCAACATAGCTGTCTTCAATGCTGAGCATCCATTCTGGCAGGGTAGCTGAAATGCTAGAGCACTGAGCATCTTCAAACTTTCTGGACAAGGCATCAGCTGCCTTGTTCAACGTCCCTTGCCTATACTTAATCTGGAAGTCTATCCCCAATAACTTGACTAGTCCTTCTGCTCCAAGAGGTGCTTGAGGCTTTCATGATCCGTCAAAATCGTGAAGGGCCTTCCTTCTAGGTAGTGTCTCCATCTCCTTACTGCAAACAACACAGCTAGATACTCCTTCTTGTAGGTGGACAACCCTTGGTTTCTTGTGCTGAGTGATTGACTTAAATAGCAATGGTTCTTTCCTGTCGAGTTAGCACAACTCCTATCCCAGTCCCAGATGCATCTGTTTCTAGGATGAGGCAATGCTAACACAGGAGCGTTGATCATGCATTGTTTCAACTCCTCAAACGCTTGAGTCGCCTTCTTCGTCCAGCATAAGCCATCTTTCTTAAGCAAGTCAGTTATCAGCTTGCTAATGACTCCATACCCCTTAATGAATTTTCTGTAGTAGCCCGTCAATCCCAAGAACCCTCTAAGTCCCCTTAGATTAGTGGGGATGGGCCAGTCTTGCATGGCATCTATCTTCTTCTGGTTAGTGGCCACCCCATCTCCACTGATGACATGCCCCAAGTACTCAATGCTCTTCTGATCAAATGAGCACTTAGACATCTTTGCATATAGGCAGTTCTGCCTCTGAATCTATAGGGTGTTCTCCATATGTTCTCCGTGAGCTTCCAAGGTATTGCTATAAATCAGAATATCATCAAAGAATACCAATACAGATTGCCTAAAAAGTGGTGCAAGGATTTTGTTCATCAATGCCTGGAAGGAGGCTGGAGCGTTGGTTAGACCAAATGGCATGACTCTGAATTCAAAATGGCCATGGTGAATTCTGAAGGCAGTCTTATGTTGATCCTCAGACTTCATCCTTATATGATGGTTACCAGCTGTCAAATCCAGCTTAGTGAAGTAATATGCTCCATGTAACTCATCTAATAGGTCTTCAATAAGGGGTATAGGGAATTTATCCTTGGTGTTCATGTTGTTCAGTTATCTACAGTCAACACAGAACCGCCACCCTCCATCTTTCTTCTGAACCAGCAGCACTAGGGAGGCACATGGTCTATGGCTCTCCTGAACATTTTGATTCTGCATCATCTCCTTCACTAACTTCTCAATTTCATCTTTCTGAGCAGGAGTGTACCTATAAGGTCTTAGGTTCACTGGATTTGCATTACCCTCTACGGGAATGTGGTGGTCAAAATCTATCCTTGGAGGTAGTACATTTGCATGGTCCAGCATCCTCAATTCCTTGCAAGATCAATGGTTCCCTTCCCATTCAAAAGCCATGTTCAATTTCTCAAAGTTCATTTGCACCAGGCTCATCATTTTCAACCAATTGAATCCCAACACCAAATCATTCTCCTTTAGGGTCAGAATTCTGGCATCAAAGGTGAATTTCTGCCCTTGCATCACCCATACGAACCCTTTACACTCTTTGGGCTAAAAAGTGCATCTCCATTGGCCATTTTCACCCTCATGGGGACTACTGGTTGGATTTTCAGCTGGAGTTCTTCTGCATACTTCTGACTCAGGTACGTATGACTAGCCCCAGTGTCCCCTAGGATCAATAGAGGGTGTCTGCCCATTCTCCCCTTCACCCTGATGGCAGACCCTGTATAAGGGTTCCCTTCTGACTGCATACACACCTCAATCTGGGCCATATCCTCCTCTTCTGCTACCAATTCTTCTAACTCCTCATTCTCCTCTTCTTCTTCTACCTCTGCTTCAAGTGTATTCAACCTCTTCTTGGTGCAAACGTGGCCATAGAAATACTTGTTACCACACTTGTAACACAATCCCTTATTTTCTTTTGGAAAACTAGGATTAGGTCTGCTTACAGGAGGCTTTTTTGAGGTTTCAGCTGCTGTTGACCATCTCATATTGGCGCAGGCCTTCTTCTTTTTAGCTTCCATAGCTGCCTCCTCAATTATGGCTTGTAGGAAGGCTTCAGTGTGGTCTGCCTGTATCAAAATGAGCAACACCGGTTGTATCTCCTCATCCAACCCGCTTATAAAGCTGTGAACGAAATAAGGCTTTGTTAGGGGTGGCTTCAACTTCAGTATTGTGGATCTAAGGTCCTCAAACTTCTCCTGATACTCCACCACCGACCTTGTTTGTTTCAACATGTTGAAACTGCCTACCACATTCACACAGGAAGAGTCACCAAACCTCTTCAACAGTTCTTCAGCCAGGGTTCCCCATTCTAGTTCTGTCTATCCCCTGCACATCCTCGATACCAAATGTCAGCTCTTCCTTCCAAAAATAATGAAGCCACGACCTACTGATTAGGAGGAATCTGATGGATTGCAAAAAATTTAGCACACTTCCTTACCAAGGAAGCCGGATCTTCTCCTGAGAAGTAGGGGAAGTCCAGTTTTGGAAGGTGGGTAGCTAGCTGGTATGGCCTGAGTAGCAACCCACGATGTTCCCGGTCTCCATTAGGAGGTTCCTCCTGCTGCCTTTCAAGGTAATGTTGGAACATCTGTTCTAACCTTTGAGTCGATGTCACCAAGGCGGTGTTGCTGGTCTGCAACATCTCCAGGGTCGTGCCATGGCAGTCCACGGTGGCCGTCAGGTTGGCATGGTTGGTGAGCTGAGCGGTCCTTATGACGTTTAGTTGTTCCTCTAGTGCTGTAATTCGGTTGCCATGGTTTCCTATCATGTCTAATGCCGGAACGGGGCTCTGACACCAATTGTAATGTCCCTGGAGGCTAGGGTTCTGGCGACGGATAGAAGAATAGGATAGGGATGAGAAGAGAGAGGATTGAGAGAAGGAGAGGGAGAGAGAATTGAGCTGTAAAACTTGTTGTTCATTAATTGATTCTTGCCTCCGCATGAGACGGCTGAAATACAGAGGATAAGGCGGCTGCCGTACTAGTCGTTGCAACAGTGAAAACGACAAAACGTCCTACTTTAGAAACTAGCAATCTAGTCATGACAAAATAGTCCAAATCGATACAATGATCGAGAAATAAAATTGAAAGGAAAGGCTAACGACGGAGTCTACATAGATCGGAGATGAGGAGGGGTGATCGAGCGAGAACCGAAAAGTGTTCTGGATCCTCTAGCTTTCATCGATAGCAACCGAGGAACAAAGTGGGTGGAGCGCCGCTGCGGTTTGGGTGAGAGATCGAGAGGAAGAAGGATCGGTGGTGATTGTCGGGCGTTCATAGGCAACATTAAGAGACGACATCATCGGGATTTGGAGGAGGACTACTATTTGACGCTCTAATTTTCGAATTATATGACGCCCTAAATTTCGTAAAGACGAAATTATATCCAAATTTACTAATTCGAAAAACTTTATCGATGAAACTATCAAAATTTATAATTAGAGAAATGTTGTACCGACGAAACTATCAAAATATTTATTTCGAAAACCTCTCACTGTACGTTTTTCCTTACAATTCGGTGAATAGAAATCGGACTCGATCGAAAAAATCGGCCGCAAGGGGCCCCGGCCGGAAGGTTGTTTCGGCCGGAGGGAGCCCCGGCCGGCCGGCTGTTTCGGCCAGCAACTACTGCGGGCCGGGTTGGTTCCCGGCCGAAATCGGCGGCCGGCCGGGCTGGTTTTCGGCCGAAATCTTTTTTTTCTCGATATCTTATCTAAATGGAGGTTCGATAGATCTTCGATTTTTACTTCCGATCTTAATTTGTGGGTATTTGAGAGTATTTGACGGTATTTAGTTCGTCGATATACACAACTTCTTATATAAATTTTGATTTTACGAAAGGATAATAATATAATTTACTCTATTTAGGGTGTCGTTTAATTCGAATAGTGGGGCGTCAAATAGAGATTCAAATTTGGAGGGCTTGGATGGACGGAGCAGCGAAGTTTCGAATCAATAGTACATATTCCATGAAGTGTGGAGATCATCGACTGAACCCTTGTGAAGAAGATAGCCTTTTCGCAATTAAGATAAGTATAGTTATCAGTTTGAAATTCCTTTAAAATTTGGGGATGACTGGCTAAAATTTTTCCTAGGAAGTTAGGTGATCAAAATATGAATATTTATTTGTTAGGGATGAATCTGCAAATGACTAGACCTGGAGGATTGAACTGGACATTTGGCCATCTGGGAAGAAAATGTCATAATCGGCCCTGTAAGTTTAAGCAAGTTACAATGAAGTAATTGGAGCATAACTTAGTCGTTTGACCTCCAAACGACGCATGATAAAAAATTATGGGAATACAAACGATTTTATGTTCTATAAACAAGGTTTGGTTTCTAGGACAGCCACACCAACTTCCTATTACCGTTTGTTAAGTGAATCTCCAACAAACCATAACTCATTTTAGGTTGCTTGTTCTCAACTCGAGTTGATTGCTGGATAATCTTCAAGTAAAGAAAGATCATTTCTCTTACACATGAAAGGCAAGGGTGATATTTGTGGATCAATACACCCAACATGTGGACCAATTATATTGATTGATGCATGCACTAGATGGTCACATGTGTATATCAATGACACATTTTTGTTATTGTATAATCATGAAAATATGCTCATAACAAAAATGGAACATGTCATTTACATGAACAACACAAATTCACATTTTGCCAAGAAATTATTATGAATTCCTCCATTATATTTGGTATTTTCGATCAAAACCTTATACTTCCCATCTATGCATATATGGATATACACATCTGAATTGCTCCACCACCATTTGTTATGATGGGTTCTCAACAAAGATTGAGAAATTATATTGATTACGAGTTCATCGATGGTAACATCTTCACATCGTTGTCAGGAGATTTTGATGACTCGTTCAGAGGTTTATATTCAAACTTCACAACATTAGGGGGAGACAACAAAGTTGGCCAAGAAATTAGATGAATAATCAACATATCATTTCGATCCTCGCACTAAATAATATGAATTTGAAGTTTAAAAGTTTATAATTCATCATGTGCGAGACAATTTACTGACTCAACCATAGTAAAGCTCTCATGTGCCAACTTGAAATATCCAATAAAAAGATGCCAATATTGGGCAATCTGACATCACAAATGAGTCTAACACCGCATAAAGCGTGGTAGACCACTCGTCCCGAAGAAGAAAAATCCTCAGAGCGGAATGGAGCTATATATTAAGATGGTTAAATTGACGTTAAGATTATTAGTCTGCCAACTAAGCTTAGCTGTCCGTAGCGGGCCAGGTGTAGCTCGGTTTTTCTGGGCTCGAACTGGTTTGGACAAAACCAAACTAGATACCTATTTATATCGCAATCCTGACTAAACATAATCCGATAGATCCTTCAAAACCCTCCAAAAACAGGCTTAGAGACTTAGCTAGAATTCAACTTATCGATAATCATACTTATCTCGCAGGTATCAGATATTAAAGACCAAAGTAATCCTCCAACCGATTCCTAATATCTGATATATCCGCCAAGCCATTCAACCGACCAAGTCGATTCGCAACAACTCGAGTTTGACTGGTCAACTTGCCCAATCAATGTTGACCCAACCAGCTTGGTTCTGAATCAACCCGAATATGACTGGTCAGCTGATGGACGTTTTTAGGCGTTATCAAAATAATTTGGCTAATGAATTAACCGGAGTCAAATTTCCATAGGATCTCTTTATCGTGACTACTCAAAGTTATGAAAAAGTGTCAATCGAAATATCAAGTAGTGTGGTTGAGGTGCCACGAGAAGCAATCAATCAAAAAGAAAATCAAATTGCGATA
The DNA here is from genome assembly GCA_030674075.2 of Linum usitatissimum. Lineage (NCBI taxonomy): Eukaryota > Viridiplantae > Streptophyta > Magnoliopsida > Malpighiales > Linaceae > Linum > Linum usitatissimum. The sequence goes on from JAUJYP020000780.1 coordinate 3,165,949, forward strand.
AACCGAAGGCTAAAATAAAGGTTGCAAGACTGCATAATATAAGGGTTGAACCAAATGGGAAAAAATAGCTTAGACATGGTATCCAAATTCACAAATGACAGAAAAATTCAACGATTTTAAACAAAGAAGATAGATTCAATGCACCGTCGCAGTTCTTCTCTAATCAAATCACGCCCTTTGGGGTCTGCTAATCAGCTACCCATCTACTATCTTAGTCCGCTCTTTTGAGACAAAGATCTGAAATCCGCTAGGCGACAAAATGAACAAGAACAGCTCACACGACACACTAGTTTATTCGCTCCCAGATCAGGGTTAAAGTTGTTTGATTTTGGTGTTCTAGATTCACATGCTCTTTCAGGATGAAGATAACTCTAACAAGGTTCTATTAAAGACGACCAAGCAAGAATAAGAACGGAAACCAAATCAAACATAAATCAAAATCCATCCAACTCGCATAAACCGTCAAAGTCAAACAATCATCCATTCATACGGAATTGCCTAGAGTTCATCTAATCTATGCACGAGGAGTTTAGCTACTCATAAGCATGAAGAACAAATCCAAATCAACAAAGGAACACATTGGAATTATGTTTACAAGAAGAAATCCAAAAAACCTAATTTCCTTGAGAACCATCGAGGAAATCGATCTGCGAATCTTGATTATGTCTTCTGATCCGAGTTCCTTGAAGTTGAAGCCATCTCCTCATTCCGAAGTCTCTAAACTTTGCTCTAATTTTTGTCCAAAAGGGTCTGTCTTTAAATGAGGGAGAACCGGGCTTTAAATAGGACTTCCAAAAAATCCATCCAATTGCGGAATGTCAATATTTTCGCTATGGTACAATTTTTTAATTTTCATGATGGGTATAGTGCCAATTAAAACAATTCATAGCGCCAATATTAACATGAGTTTCTAGAGACCATGGTCCCTATTGGCGCTATGGAGATGTATATTTCTGCGCTATGGGTATAGCGCCAAGTTTGACAAGTTCACAGCGCCAGTATTGACATAAATCCTAATAAAAATTGTAGGAAATTGAATGAGCTTTCCAACACCGCCAGTCTTGCATCAATCGGAGTTCTGAGCTAGGAGATATGTCCAAAATACGAAACAGCAACGTTTTCTGATCAAGTTGAGATCCAAGCTCCTTGAAGATGTCAAAATGCTTCCTATTGTCTGTCCTAGACCATCCACACACACCATATTGCCTTGATTAATGCTCCAATGTCGTTATACACCTGAAATCTATAAAAAAAACACTCCAAACCAACATCAAATGGATCCTAAACGGGTCTGAGACACTAATTTGAGATAAATGTTAGAAATGCACAAAACATCCTATACTTCTACCCAAAACTAGACGAATATGCATGAAATGTGGCTTAAACAAGGGCGATGAACACGGCAAATTGAGTGTCATCATCAGCCTACCCAATAAATGTCCTTTTGCATTGAACAAAACTGTCCTTTTGCGCCGAATAATACCTAAATCAAACCTATTTATCAGAAACTGCCCGAAATTTAACCTAATTGGATCGTGATTAAATCGAGACTTTCCTCATTAGGTACTGATGAGAAGACTAAGTGATTAAGCTAATTAAACCAGATATTATACCCTAGAATTTCTTCAGTTTACCTCAACTGGATTAAATTCAAACGAGAGAATCGGACCGGATAAACTACCTAGTTGATCAAACTCTCTTAAAAATCAGCCAAGATTATAGTTAAAATTCTCGGGTCTAATTTCATCATCCTTGTCCCTATTTTCGGCACCCAATTTCAGGTCTCTTGGAAATCTTAAAATATATCAAGCCGTAAGACGAGACCCGAACTGTCAAATAAATATTAAAATTTAATTTTCACCAGGCCCGGACGAAAACCGGTAACCACAGTACCCATGCCCGCACATCACAGTTAAAAATATTTAGAAGATTCAAATTTGAAACAGGTACCGGGTTTGCCCATACCCGTCAGTTACCTGCATTGACCGGATTCTCAGACAGATTTTGTTTGGGTTGTACCCGCCCGTCACCTGATATAAACAGGCACTGAGTTTGCCCATAACTGTCAATTACCTGCATTGACCGGATTCTTAGACAGGCTTTAAGTTCGATACCAATCCGCACTTGTCAAAATTGCAATGCAACAAAAATGGTTGACCATTGTGCAAAACTTAAAATAACTAGGGGGCAATTTCACTATTACTAAGGATACTAATGAACAATGAAATATGCCCCAACTTTTTATGTATTAACTAGATTATTGTAATCACTCGTTGCAGCTTTTTATGTAATAGACGTTTAGTATGTCTGTGCACACCGTTTAGAAAATGATTGTTTGATCGCAATAATTATAAATATAATTGTGCATAAAATGGAGTGTTGAGTTTTTGCTTAATTCCGCAAACATAGTGAGAGGAAACAAGATCTACTTAGTGCATTACTTTCCTTTTGAGTTTCAAGTGTTGGATAATAGACATATCATTTCTCACAGGCTAGATATCTAAACGTAATCAACCTCTACTATACTTCATATTCGTATCCATAACTTAATCAGATCAGATTTGGTAAAATAGAGTAAAACCTAATTATCAGATATTTTTAAGATATGGATAAACTCGAAACCTATTTATACGTGTCCGAATGAGGTATGAATATTAAAGTATTTGAACCATCAGTCAATTAAATTAAGTTTCTATTATAAAATATTTCCATAATCATATAATTTATATATAAATCATTATTTTTTACTTTTTGTTTAGTTTTGATGTATTAAATAACAATATATTTGAGGTGTTTGAAACATTATATAGTTTGTTGAATTTTTTAGTTAAATTAGAAAGTTTTTTTATGACGGTTATAACCGAAAATCATCCAAAAACCGATTGATATTAGTGGATAAAAAATCATAATCCGAAAGCTTATCTAGGGTACACATAACCCGAATTTGAAAGTGCAATAGTTGGAGATGAATATTAAATATTCGTACCTTAATGAATCATTATAAAGTGTAAGAAAAAAAACTAACTAAGCAGGATAAAGCAAACCAATTAGAGTTTGAAACTAACTACACCACTTGAAAAATAATAAATTTAAAATTAAATAAAGAAAACTGGAAAAGTAACAATTAAAATAAAAGTAATCTTCTTATGAATATTATTATTATGGTGCATGAATGTTCATTGTGTAACCTATACATTAACCATGAGAATCAATACCATTATCTCCTATTCAAGTGTAGTTATGTTAGTCATTAGGGGTTATGTATCATAAGGCTATAAATAGTGCCCACTCTTGTATGTTTGACACACATCAATAAGAAAGCTTATCTCCCTCTACTCTTGTGTTGTCTTTTCTTTACTTACTTTTATAACACCTTATCAACACGAATGCTCTATGTATTTCAAAATTTATATGAAGCATGATGTTCGCCCGATCACATCTTATATGTGAGAATATGTTTACATATACCATGTTATTTGGTATACTGTTTTTGGTAGTAGTGGCTAATACCGCTGCAGTTCATATTTTAATTTTTTCATTCGGTTGCTTTCAGTAGTGTTGCCATATAGATTTCTATTGTCATTTGATTTCCACTTCATGCACTTTTACGTATGATAAGTATTATCATGTGGTTTATTTTATTTATTCTATTGGCATCTTTTGTATTCATCATACCATTTTAAACAACTTTATGTATTATAATGGTCATATGTACATATGTCTCTTGGAGCATATTGCAACTTCTGTCGATCCTCAATTACCTCATATGAATATCGTATATTTCAACCCTTATGATATACTCAACTGTAATGTAATTTTTCATTATTAAATTTTAGGCTTGTCAATGTATAAATTTGATTCTCACATTAGCGTTACATATCAATATGATGCTTTCGTGATTTTGAAAACTATGTTAGCATTGCCATTATTTTAGTTTCTCCCTATAACTATCGTTATATGACATTAAAATATTAGTTGCATATTTTAATATTGTGTCAATTCACCCGTGAACATTTACGGATAAATATATTGTTATTTGTTTTGTTCCTCTAGGTGCAATATATAAACCTTTTACTTACTGCTATTGTATATTCTAATTCCGTTAGCTATTTATTCAATATATATTTTCAATAGTAAAATAATTATTGTTCATATGCACGATTTATGAAGATTAATGTTTTCCCTTCATAGTTACACATTATATTGGATTCGTTAATATATTGTGATTAGAACCGTTTTAATTTTCAAAATTCTATGATATATTGAACTCTTTATTGTCTTATTTTATCATCTCATTTATATTACTTTAATGTTAAGAAACGGTTTCTACAATTATTTTCCTTAAAATGGTTATTATTAAAGTTGTGATATGATATACTTGATTAATTTATCATATGATCTAATTCAATTTTGGTTATCTTTATAGCATGTTAATATTGAGTTCACTGTTTTGATATTTCGGGCAAGAATTACATTTCCTGAGTATTGGATATTGAAATCCCTTTCTAAGCTCATGCCCTTTGCGACACTATCAAAGATGATGAAAAATATTTAGATCAAGACAAAGACATAACTTTGATCTTTAACTGCCATTATCTCGGTGAAGTACCAAGAGAATTGGTGACATAGATGGTTAAGACGACTATGATGGAATATCTCTATTTATCAGTTGCACTATCCATCATTCTCTTGCAAAATGAGTATTGACATGATGAGCAATGACATAATATATAACTCATCGATAGTGCACCATATATTAAGTAGTACAAAATCACTCACAAACTTTAGCAGAGCTATTGCATTATTCAAGAAGGAACAAGATCCTTTTATTTCTATATTGATGATCACAAGGGAGAGGAACGATAATGTTGTATATGACCATGAAACTATTAAATGTTATCCTCCAATCTGTACAAGACATATGTGATCGTGATTGAGATATATATCAATGTACACTATAAGTTTACTCATCCTCACAACTATTATTTGGCATAACCGGTGAGACCATCTCGGTTCAATCATGATGTGAATCGATAAGTACCTGGTCCATTTCTATGATTTCATAATCTAAAGGTATGTTCTCTTGAACTTTGTTGTGCATGAAGATCTCAACTTGGGTATTCTAAAAAAATGATTTCCAAGGTTATAGGGATTTAAGTAGTCCTTGTGACTTCCCTACTTCCTGGAAACACGAACGATTTTCTGTTCTTTCAACAAGGTTTCGTTTCTAGGAAAGCATTATCACCTTTCCGTTACCCATTGTTGAGAAAATCTCCAACACAACATAACTCATTTTTGGATTGCTTATCCTTTAATAGAGTTCATTGTTTGGATAATCATCAACTAAAGTAAGATAATTTATCTTACACACAACAAACCAAGGGTGATATTTGTAGATCCATACACCCAAAATGTGGACCAATTATTTTAATTGATGTATCAACTAGAAGGTCATATGTGTATATGAAAGCAAACTAGAATTTGCGAGATTACTAGCTCAACCATTTTGGTTATGAGCATATTTTCATGATTATCCAATAACAAAAATGTGTCATTGAGAATAAATATTTTCCATTTCAATTATTGTGAATATGTCATTTACATGAACAACATAATTATGCATTACGCCAAACGACTATTATAAATTCCTCCATTATATTTGGTTTTTGGGTCAAAACCTTATACTTCCCATCTATGGATATATGGATGTGATATACACATCTGAATTGCTCCACCACCATTTGTTAGGATGGGTTCTCAATGAAGATTGAGAAATTATTTTGATTACAAGTTCATCGATGGTAAAATATCACATCGTTGTTAGGAGTATTTTGATGACTCATTTTGAGGTTTATACTCAAACTTCCAAACATTAGGGGGAGAAAACAAAAGTTGGTCAAGAGATTAGATAAATGATCATATCATTTCGATCCTCACACTAAGCAATTTGAGTTTGAAGTTCAAAATATTATAATCATCATCTTCCAGACACTTTACTAACCCAACCAGAGTAAGACTCTCATGTGCCAACTCGAAATGCCCCAGTGAAAATGATGCCGATATTGGGCAATCTGACATCACAAATAAGTCTAAAACCCGCATAAAGTGCGGTAGACCACTCGATTCCAAACCAAAAAAAAATCCTCAAAAGTGAAATGGAGCTAAATATCAAGATGGTCAAATTGAGGTGAAGATTATTTAAGCAAAGCCACCAAGATAAACAAATAATATGCTCAAGAAGAGTCTCAAGTACCTGAAAGATATGAATATAGATATCTCAATTATCTATATCTTGGATGGAAAATACTGGAACCGTAATGAAGTCAACGTCGATGGAATTATTACGTATAATGCAACGCTAAATATCATAATATTTCAAGAGGATCATGAGCCAAAGTGCATGCAAATAAAGGATTCACAGAAAATTTCAAGTGAGGGAAAACCCAATTCCCAAGAAAAATGAAAAGTTTCAAGACTTAACATAAAATTATTATATATGAAGATGTTATGCAAATGAGATACATGTTTATCTCATTTTGAGTCTTGAAAGTCATGAGCCATCTCATGTTTATTTCATTTCGAAAAGTTATGTACAACAAACCTATAATATCTCGATTATGAGAAAACATATTCTCATGTGGTGAATGCAACTACTTTTTATTATTCGATTAGTCTGGAAATTTATAAAGGAAAAGAGTTTGCCCCTAATCGATGTCCTTGCAATCTATATGTATGGTTTGCATAATAAGAATACACATGTGTATGTAAAATTCCGTCGATGATTTATTTTGCTATAAGCAAATAATTCAAGTTCAAATTATATCCAATTGACGTCATATGGATTGAATGATTGAGAGAAGTGGTCCGTTTAACAAATCATACATTTCTCTATGCATATAATTCGATTTCTTTTCCTTGTCGAGTAGAATTTTGAATGATATAAAATAATCTTTGCTATATTTTATCATTTTGAAATTATTTCCAAAACAATTTTCTTAAATTTATCTGTATTTAAAATGTGTTTCTTTTTGTTCAACGTCATTAGATGTGACCATTCTTTGTTTACATAGCTGGCATACATATTATTGAGATTCCTCAAGAATTACCCAAAGAAATCATCTATTTGATTAATGAGTTTACCACATGATTGTGGCCTAGTGGTTAATCACCTTGTAATTATATGATCAGTGGTTCGATCTCTCCCTTATGGGAAGAAAGCTCTATTTGTAGCAATTTATTGCTTTGTGCGAATTATACATCTTGTTAAGGGGCCATTTATCTCTTTAAGATCAATTTGATTAAGGAGTTCGAGATGAAAAATGTGAAAGAATAAATCTTACCACTACTTTACAATTTATGAATCTCTCTCGAACATGATTCTTGTATATCATCCATGATATACTAATAATATCCAATAAGAAGTTATATACATATACCATGGACATAAGTGCCATATTGGTGGTAAAGATTACTATATGTGACTCTATATCAAGTGTAATTGATCTTCATATAGTCATGAACACTATTTGATGGTTTGTGAAACAAACTAATCAAACCATATCACCATTCAAATACATGATCATGCATAAAATACATTGATCAACATGAATTCCAAGAAAACGGTGAAAAGTAATGTGATGATTATGTACTTTTTTTCTTTCACTAGGTTTTATCCCATCGGGTTTCCCTCGTAAGGTTTCAATGAGGTATATTCTCATCTAATGGTCATCCAAGGGGAAGTGTCATTCGAATTATGGATGACCATCGTTCATATGGCGCATACATTTTATACACAAATTCCAATGAGTTGAAATATTTGTCAACTAAGTGCACCTAAGTGATAACTTGGCTGATTTATTCACCAAAACTCTCTCTGCATCAACTGTTGGGAAGCTAGTCCAAAAATTTGGAGTTTGGTGACTGAATGTTCTCAACTGATATAATGACGAGCCAGAGTTGATATCCTCATTAGGGGGAGTCGATATGAAGGATCTCAACCGATATCATCATTAGGGGGAGTCGATACGTACTGCACTCTTTTTCCCTTAACCATGGTTTTTCCCACTGGGTTTTCCTGATAAGGTTTATAATGAGGCAGTATCAATAGCGTACTCAGAGAATATAATATAGATTCTTATCCAATGGTCATTCAAGGGGGAGTGTTATGAATATTGTTATTATGGTGCATGAATACCCATTGTGTAACCTATACATTAATCATGGTAATCAATATCATTATCTCCTATTCAAGTGTAGTTATGTTAGTCATTAGGGATTATGTATCATGAGCCTATAAATAATGCTCACTTTTATATGTTTGACGCACATCAATAATAAAGTTTTTCTTTCTCTACTCTTGTGTTTTCTTCTTTTTACTTAGTTTTACAATAAATTTATGATAATCTTCATTTTAAGATGGAAAAAAAAGTTAAATCCAAAGGTCAACTTAAATGAAATTTAAAATTGAATAAGGAAAAGAAGGGGGAAATCCTCTTAATGAACATGAAATTTGCTTCGGACTTTTTTTAACTTTAATTTATTAACTTCAATAATCAGTAAAGAAAGCCTTCATTTTCTTGGGTGACTCCTCTTATATATCTACATTTGTTAACCTGTCCTATCCACAGTTGCTTGATTTATGTATAACCCTTTTAGACTGTTAATTGAAGCAACTTAATCGTTTGACGTCTAAGTCTCCTTCATCCTTCATGTAATTTTACAACTCGATTAAACACTGCTTGAACTGACTGTTTAATGAAGACTTCCTTCAAGTTCAAGGTATCAATCCTGTATTCTGTCCCATTCATTCATTTGATTTTAGCTTTCCGTGAAACCATAAGAAACTGTGGACCGTTTATGAGAGGAATTTCCGATGGATTTCTCCTGTTCCTTTAAGGTCTCCAATTTTTTTAGTTTTTCAGTTGTCCATTCCTTCACATAGTAGAACATTAAATAAGGGTAAATGTCAATAGCGGCATGATTCATGAATACGACCAAATTCTGCATTATGCCAGTCCAGGTTAGGCCTGTAATTCAAGCATTAATTATTAAGTAATAAGAGAATTGCACTGTTGACCAGCTTGTGAACAATAATGCTGCTGACATATGAATAGTGACATTATTTTCAGCTCTGTCATCTATCATAGTTTCGGTGAAGTGAATACTAATGGAGACGTAACATACGGGAAAGCTGTAACATTCTATTGCACCTCTGCCATTGCAGCTAAAGCCCGAACTCTACTGCACACCGTAGAGATTTCCTCGACGCTTCAAGGTACCACCCACATTTTCACTGATTGCATGAACCTTGTCACAGCTCTTCAAAACCCCCAGATACCGCTGGCCTTAGCATGCTGTACTTGTTGTCAAAAACATAAACAAAAACAAAAAGCTTCTATGTAGTTCCTGGAAGCCGCCTTTTGGTCTTGTATCATATGACAGGCTGACAGCTATACTCGTCAACATTTCCTGTACGGTCAAAGAAGTCTCAATGTCAATACCTCATTATGGTTAGGAAGTCAGCGTGTTTAATAGTTAAGCAAATTATTAAAAAAAAGATAATAAATAACTTAACTACTTAAGCAACTTGTTCTTTTAGTTTTCCACGAATTGACCTGGTGAATTATTGCAGACCTGAAGCTGATCGATCATCCAAGTTAAATGACGACTCCTATGAAAATCTGTTACAGCATAGGCTTAACTGTTCAATCAGCTTTATGTCAATTGACATGTGCTACGGTTTGCAGCAAGGCAAGACGCTGGAGTTGCTTACATTTTGATGAACAAGTTTATTCATCCCAAGGCTGAACCAGTTTACTCTCAAGGGAGATTTACTTCTCTGTTCCGGTCAAAACCACTCTATTGCGTCTAAGAATTACAGTCCATGTCAATTAACGTCAATGCGTATGTTCTAAATATGAAATCAGATCAGTATGGTACCAATGGCTTTCATTAGTATTCTAATATGTTCAGTCATGGATTTGGACACGATTGTACCAAGAAGAGCAACCTTGTGCAGGAATTATGAAATAAGCTTACTAACAACAATGTGGGAATTCCTTCCTAAAAAAGAAACATCATGAAATTTTGCAGAGCATATCTATCATAATTGATGTCTTGTAGGGCCCAGGGTTATGAAGCAGTTCAGCTAGCTGCTATCAATAATAATTAAGAGCATCACAGGTAGGAGAAGCCTTTGAACAAGCAAGTGACTATGTCTGCTATCTCTTGTTCACTTTCTGATCGTATTTCTGTTATGGTAATTTAACTTTTTCCAGCTGATAATGATGAGGTTTTTTTCCCAGTAGAAAGTATTGATCAATCTTCTGAGGAAATGACGTTGGTGGGTTGTGAAATTCAGTCACAATTTACAACAGAGTGAAGTCATGCATCATGTTGTTGTCTCTTTAACTCTTTTGCCAGAGAAATGAGCCAACTGGTTTGAAAGTTTGGGTTATGACCCAGCTCTCATTTAATATAGAATTTAAAGCAGTTTGATAGGCCCATCGCAAAGTTTCAACTACACCATAGGCAAAGATGGTGTTAGCATTTACTTCTTGCCAACTACCTGTTTCCCCTAACATTTTTTGCTTGGACATGCACAGATGAAGAAAAGGCAATACCTACAAATCCTATATAGTATATATAAGTATAACCATCTGGCCTGAAATGTATCTTGAGCAAGTTTTGGAAAAGCATGACTAGATCAGAGAGAGATCTGCTGTCAACAGAGATTGTGAACTGTGGCATAGAATCGTCAGGCCCCAATGCGGGCTCCATGACATTCTCTGTGAGAGTGAGGAGAAGGTTGCCTGACTTCCTCCAGTCAGTGAACCTAAAGTATGTGAAGTTGGGTTACCATTACTTGATAAATCATGCCATCTATTTGGCAACGATACCAGTTCTGGTGCTTGTGTTTAGTGCTGAGGTAGGAAGCCTGAGCAGGGAAGAGATATGGAGAAAGGTCTGGGAAGATGCGCGATATGATCTTGCGACTGTGCTTGCCTTCTTTGGTGTTTTAGTCTTCACAATATCTGTCTACTTTATGTCACGCCCAAGGTCTATTTACCTCATTGATTTCGCCTGCTATAAGCCTCATGACGATCTCAAGGTGAATTTTAACCTCTTTTTATCTTAAAATCCTATGATTTTATCATTAGTGTCTAATAATATTAATTCCACACAAAATCGATTATTTATAAAATCGGATGAAATCTAAATTAAAATCTTATAAATTTATAAAATTGACAAATTTTTTTTTTAAATCCAAATTATCGATTAATCATTTGATCTCACTTTGGCATAGAAGAAAAGTAAATTGAGCTAGTTATCCATTGGAGTTCGAGTCAAATTGTTGATTGCATCCGGTTGGAGATGGGCTTATGTGGAGTAGATATGCATCTCTCAATTGAGTCTTCAGTTTTTGCATTCTTTGTGTTTCTCCTGTTTTTCTCTTTGGTGTATGTATGAACGGTAATCTTTTTTTTGTTATAGTTATTTGGTGATTTAAAATGAGTTAATTATCGAGAAAAAGGTAAATTATAATTTTTTTAGATATATATTTATTTTATTAATGGATTTTGATTATTTTAATAATAAGTGAAAATTAAAAAAATAATAATAACATAATATCTTTTTATTATTTTATTCATACAACTGCCCAAACGTGACATTTTGTCAAATATTGTTACCTTGTCATTTTTACATATTTCTTAGGTGATTCATAAAATCTTACGGTTTTACTATTTAAATCTACCATCAATTCTACCATAGTTTTCGATTACATGTGGAATCAATTTGACTACCTTGCTGCTATATATAAACCTCACAGCTGGATTGTGTTGTGTTCAGGTGAGCAAGGAGGAGTTCATGAACTTGGCCCGCAGGACAGGCAAGTTTGATGAGACAAGCCTTGAATTCCAGAGGAGGATTTTGCATTCCTCAGGAATTGGAGATGAGACTTACATCCCCAAAGCTGTGATGTGTCAGGAGAAGTGTTCAACAATGAAGGAGGGGAGGGCAGAGGCGTCAATGGTGATGTTTGGTGCTCTTGATGAGCTGTTTGAGAAAACTGGTATCCGTCCAAAGGACGTTGGTATCCTGGTGGTAAACTGCAGCATCTTTAACCCAACCCCGTCTCTTTCTGCCATGATTATCAATCACTACAGGATGAGAGGTAACATTTTGAGCTACAATCTGGGAGGCATGGGGTGCAGTGCTGGGATTATTGCTATTGACCTTGCACGTGACATGCTTGAAGCTAACCCAAATAACTATGCTGTGGTGGTTAGTACTGAGATGGTGGGATACAATTGGTACTCCGGTAAGGACCGTTCCATGCTCATCCCTAACTGCTTTTTAGAATGGGTTGCTCTGCCATCCTCATGTCGAATAGGAGGCGTGACTGCCCACGTTCCAAATATCGTCTTGAACACATTGTCCGAACCCACAAAGGTGCTGATGATCGCAGTTTCAGGTACTCAATTAAAGCTGAATCTCCTAATATTTCTCTTTAGCTTCCTGCTATTTGCTGCTGTTAGGGACTTAGGGGTCTGATAGCTAGGATGAGATGATTAGAAATGCAACAACTGACTTATGAAAGGCAAAGTTAAACATGTTCCTTCTGTTATGTTTGATGTGACATTAAAAATTGATCCGTGTTTTTCATTCCTAATGAATGAAATTGGATGGCAGGTGTATTTACCAAGAGGAAGATGAAGAAAAAAACAAGGGACTAAAGCTGAGCAAGGAGCTGGTGGAAATAGGAGGAGAAGCCTTAAAAACTAACATCACAACTCTAGGGCCCCTGGTGCTACCATTTTCTGAGCAACTCCTCTTCTTTGCCACCCTCTTGTTTGGAAGCCATAACAAGAAGAAAGGCCAGCTGGCACCTGCAGCAGCAGCATCCTCAAAGCCATACATTCCCAATTACAACCTGGCATTCGAGCACTTCTGTGTGCATGCATCAAGCAAGACTGTGCTGGATGAACTGCAGAGGAACCTGGAACTGAGTGATAAGAACATCGAAGCATCGAGAATGACTCTGCACAGGTTTGGCAACACGTCGAGTAGTAGCATATGGTACGAGATGGCTTACCTGGAAGCGAAAGAGATGGTGAAGAGAGGGGACATGGTTTGGCAACTGTCTTTTGGTTCAGCATTCAAGTGCAACAGCCTTGTTTGGAAGGCAATGAGACGCTCCAGGAAACCTTTCACCAATCCCTGGCTGGATTGCGTTGACAGATACCCTCTCCAAGATTAGAGCAGAAAAAGGGAAGCTGATGATGAATAAGCATGTGAACACGTTTAAAAGAATATTCTAAAATGCATGGGTTTGGGTTATTTTCTTTTCATAACTTGAGAAAACTATTGCGATTATGGAACTGAGAAGAAGAGAAAGAGAAGAGAATTGTGTTCTGTATCTTATTAGCAGCTACTGTCAATTACATGCATATATATATATAGCAATGAAGAGTGAAGAGCCAAGATCTACAGCTACTACACCAACGTCCAACAATACGTGGGCTAGGCCCACTCGTCTTATACTCCTCCTCAAGCTTGAACGTGAAGATCATGAACGCCAAGCATGTCAAGGAGATATCAAAGGCGATCCTGACCCAAGGCCTTAGTGAATATATCGGCAAGTTGCTCATTTCTGATGATCTTTTGTGGTATGATCTCCTTACAATTCACTCGCTCACGAACAAAATGATAATCCATTTCAACATGCTAGGTGCGCTCATGCAAGATAGGATTCAAGGTGATATGTAACGTCGCTTTATTATCATAGTGCATTGATGTACCTTCTGCCACGTCAACCCCAAAATCCTTGAGTAAATGGCGCAACCAGATAACCTCACTTACAGCCGTGGCCATGGCTCGATATTCAGCTAGGCGGAAGAACGAGAAACTACTTGCTACTTATTTGTTCGCCATGCAATGGTAGAATCACCGAGTTTCATAAAGTACCCCGTGGTAGATCGGCGAGTGAGTGCACATCTAGCCCAGTCCGCATCACAGTATGCCTCGAGAACATGAGGGTTATTTTGGGGGGAAATGCAACCCCTGACCTTGTGCTCCCTTGATGTACCTTAACACCCTTCAAAGCGTCAAAATGTTCCTACTTTGGGGATTCTACAAACTGGCAGAGATAGTTGACTGCGAACTGTATGTCGGGTCGTGTAATTGTCAAGTATAGAAGCCTGACAATGGTCCATCGAAACTGTTCCATGTCTTCACTTGGCTGCCGACTTACGCGATCAAGGTTGTGACGCTGTTCGAGAGGGAACACGCTATGCGTTGAACCCGCCATGCCACTGTCCTTGAGTATGTCTAGCGCATACTTGCGCTGATTCAAGGTCACTCCGGTCTTCGTGTAAGCAACTTCAATGCCCAAGAAATATTATAGTCTTCCAAGATCCTTGATACTGAACTCGGTATCCAGCCTATCCTTCATCATTTCGATAATATCAACATCATTTCCTGTTAGAATACCATCATCAATGTAGATGAGCACCATCGCGTGTGTATCTCAGCGGCGAAACACAAATAATGAGTGATCCGCCGTGGATTGCGAGAAACCTAGCCCAACGAGAGATCACGTGAACTTGGCATGCCAATTCCGAGACGCTTGTCGCAAGCCATATAGCGATTTTTCAGAGACGGCATAACCGAGTCTCGCCAGGTTTTGCAAACCCCTCCGGTATCTGCATGTACGCCTCCTCATCCAGATCGCCATGCAAAAAGGCATTGTTGACGTCTAGTTGATGCATGGGCCAGCCACGTGCGCTAGCAACAGCCACTAAACACCAATTGTAGTGAGCTTGGCCACTGGCGCAAACGTCTCATGGAAGTCCACGCCCTGAATTTGTGTGAAACCCCTAGCAATCAAACGTGCCTTATATCGCTCCACCTCACCGTTTGGCTTGTGCTTGAGAGTACACACACTTGGCAGACATTAATCGTTCACGTATCGTCAACCATGTTAACTCCCACGTTCCATTGGCTACCAAAGCTTCATACTCCCTACGCATGCCTTCTCGCCACAAAGGGTCAGAGGCGGCCTGCTCATAAGTTGAAGGCTCATCACCCGCCGTGATGGCAGCTAAAAATGTTGCATGAGCTGTAAATGTTTCATAAGTCACAAAGCCCGACATGGGATATACCTCATCGTAGCCGGGCGATGGAAGGTCGCTAGAGATGTCCAAAGAAGGTGGGAGGGACGTATCATAATCAGCAAGAGCGGTAGGGAGTTTCCGAGCACGTGTACTCCTCCTTAACTCGAGAGGACGTGGGTCTGGAGCGGGTGACAACTTAAGTTCCAGAGGAGCCACAATCGAGGAAGAGCCTTCGACATCAACAGGGATAGGATACGGGCACGGCAAAGCTGCCGGTGTGGATGCCGCCAAGTCTTCTTTAAGGAATGGAAACTGACTCTCAACAAAAAGAACATCTCGAGAGACAATAATTTCCTTACTAGTAATATCGTATACATGGTATCCTTTCTGTCCTTGTGGATAACCAACAAAAACACCCAGCCTGCCATGTTCCCCAAACTTATCTACCCCCTTGTGATTGTTGTGAGTGTAGACAAGGCATCCAAACGTTCGGAGATAGCTATAGTCGGGAGCGTATTCGAATAAGCGTTCATAAGGCACATCATTATTGATGGGATTGGCCGGGAGATGGTTGATGAGGTAGCTGGCGGCAAGGACACATTCACCCAAAAAACAAAGAGGCAATCCAGATTGAAACCAAAGAGCACGAGCCATCTCAAGGAGTTGACGATGTTTACATTCCACAACGCCATTTTGTTGTGGTGTGTCGGTGGAAGATGTCTCCAGGAGAATACCTTGAGCATCACAGAACCGTCGAATGTGTTGGGATTGGAATTCCAACCCATTATTCGCTCGAATTCTCTTAACTATGTGCCTGAACTGCATACGCACCATAGTACAGAACACAGGTAAAATGTTGCCAACCTCATACTTTTTCTTTAGTAGATAAACACACACGACACGGCTATAATCATCAATAATCGTAAAAAAATAACGAGCACCTGTCAAAGATGGCATGCTATAAGCTCCCCATTTGTCACAATGAAGAAGCTCCAAACAAACTTATATCTTTATTGAACTGCTCGGAAAAGGTAATTGAGTTTGCTTTGCTCTAACGCAAATGTCGCAATGATAAGCTTTATTACATGAATCAATATTTTCCCGAACAAACAAGGTATGAAGTTTTTCAAAAGACGGGTGTCCTAATCTCCAATGCTAAATTTCCGGTGTAGTATCTCCTCGTAAAGACGTTAGTGGAGTCGAAACATCCACGTCCCAATAGTATAGCCCGTCCCGGAGCTTACCCTTCCCAATCAAGGTCTTCATCTAAAGGTCCTGTACCACAAAACAGTCCGAGAAGAAGGTCACGACGCAATTATGTGCACTAGTCAGTTTACTCATCGATATAAGGTTGCATTTGAATTCCGTAACATGCAATAGTCGCGACAACGAGAGGCGGGAACCTAACCCGACATGCCCTACCCCAACTATCGGGACTGCCGACCCGTTGGGTATTTTTACTTGGGGGGTGGCCCTTAGCCTGCTGCAAATCATTTAATCAAGTGCTATAGCTAGTTCGTCCCTTCCTCCAGCCAGGAGAGGAAATTATACAAAAAAACTCCTCTCGAATGTGACCAGTACGACGACATTTGGAGCAACGGACCTTGTTCTTGTCAAAAGGAACGTCAGAACCACGTCCTCGAACTTGGAAGGCTGCTGTATCAGCCACTATTGGGGGTGCGGTCGTTTGAAGTGTCGCTACTACGAAAGAAGGTTTCGACGAGATGCTAATCTCTCGTTGCTGCTCATTCTCGGCCACCATGTGATAGGCTCAAACCGTTGCAGGCATTGGTTGAAGACTCAGGATATGAGATCGTATTGACATATACGTCTCATTCAGGCCCATTAAGAAAGCGTACAGGGGCTCTTTGTCTGCGGCTTCTCTCATCTCTTTCTGCATGTCACAACTACAACCCTTGCATGTACATTGCCGTCTAGGAGAAATTACATTAA
This sequence comes from Linum usitatissimum, assembly GCA_030674075.2. NCBI lineage: Eukaryota > Viridiplantae > Streptophyta > Magnoliopsida > Malpighiales > Linaceae > Linum > Linum usitatissimum. Next base: position 3,183,018 of record JAUJYP020000780.1, read on the forward strand.
GCTCATCTGATATCGCTCGTTGCCGAGTGTAGTATGCCGAAACGCCCAAATCATCTTGTCGAAGCAGACAAAAGTTGCGGCGGAGCTCGTAGGCACTCGGTGCACTTCCCTGACCTAAGCGCTCTTTGAGATCCTCCCATATTTGTCTTGTTGTAGTTTCATAACGAACGCTTCGACGAAGATCTGGGGTCATCGACGCCTTCAACCATCCTCAAACAAGGGCATCGCACCTCATCCAGTGCTCGTATTCCTTTTGTCTCGGCCGGTACAGCTAGGGTTTTATCAACAAACCCGAATTTATTCTTTGCAAATAGAACTTCTTTCGTGTATCATGAAAGAGATTGGACACAAATACTCGGCCTGGACGATCTGCGGCATTAAGGTAGTAGGGAGAGTAGATATCCACCGTGAAGGATCCACCATCTTGGGCGTGCTTCTTGGATATCTCTTCGTGCTTCATCATGATGATTTAATTTGAATACACGCGTATGGATCTACGCTGACATGAGAAAACTATTGCGATTATGGAACTAAGAAGAAGTGAAGAGAATTGTGTTTTGTGTCTTATTAGCAGCTAATGTGGATTACATGCATATATATAAATATTGGAATGAAGAGTGAAGAGCCAAGACCTACATCTACTACACCAACGTCCAACAATACGTGGGCTAGGCCCACTCGTCTTGTATGACTCTCAACTTGTTATAGGCAATTAAAAGCTTATAGCTGTTTTTGTCTGTTTTGTTCCAATTTTTGTGTGTTTCGGTTTTGAATATATAAAACAGGCAAAACCGACCGTGAACTAGAGAGATTGAAAAACGACGTTCGCTAAGATTTTTGAGGACCATAATAAATTATTCATGGATGCGGGAGAAGCAGAAATCACAAACAAATGATTTAAAACCCTAATCTAACACATGCATAAAGTAATCGACGTATGATATTGTTCATGAAGTTCGGGAAACCCTTCTTTGTGGAATCTCAATAGGGGAGATTCAGCCCAATCCACTATCAAGAGTCACTGAGAAGAGTACAGATTACAGCAACAGGAACCCTATTACTACCCAGAGACAAAATAATACAATATCGATCTAATCACATGAACAACAAAATAAAGAGGCACAAGGAAGGAATAATATTCGCTGATTGGAGCAGCAACAGAAGTCCCAAACACTAATCCGCTGACAATCGGAGGAGCAAACCGTAACAGAACTTCAAGGGAGATATCCAGGAACAATCGAGACGGTGAGTGAGTGGAGAGGGAGGTGTTTCAACTTCTGCTTACCAATAGTAATCTCTCCGGTATTAATACTTGGGTTCCTCTACCTTAAACCCACCGTTCCAACTAGGTGCTGGAATGGTTGACCATCGTGACTGATTTGGTCCAACTGGTTCAAGTCCAACAGAGACTTGGATTGATATAAGGATGAAACTCAATATATGCCCTCGTGATCCTTATACCAATACTAGTCTTTTCTAACTTCAGTGATTTAGTGATAATGGACCGGTTTTATTGACTCATTTCATCATTGACTCATGCTATGTCTCGGGTACCTTCATGGACATGAAGAAAGTTCATCCAAAACAAAAGTTTGTCAGTAGAAATAATCTTAGTGCCAAAGTCTGCTGGATTCTCAGATCCAGTGACCTTAACAACAGAGAGATGCCATTTTTAAACTTCATCTCGAATGAAATCAAAATGCACATCAATATGCTTTGTTCACTCATGATAAACAGGGTCCTTGCACAGCTGCAGGGCACTTTAGCTATCAGCGTGCAACACACAAACATATGATTTGCATTCAATTTCAGACACGAGGCCCTTAAGCCGAATGGTTTCTTTACAGGCCTCTGCGACATCGACGTATTCTGCTTCTGAGGAAGACAGATCAACAATATATTGTTGTTGTGTCTTTCAGGAAACACAATTTCCTGCCAAAGAGAAGATATAATAGGTAGTGGACTTCCTAGTGTCTTTATTACTAGCAAATTCAGAATCCACATAACCAAGAAGATCATTACGAGAAGTATGCTCGACATAGACTTAACCAGGATATTTTTTTTTCATTTTAGTAATGAAGTGCATGCTTCATGGCCATCTAGTGAGCTTCACAAGGATTTTACATGAATCTGCTCAGGACACTAATGGCAAGAGCAAGGTCTGGTCTAGTGCAGAGCAGAGCATACATAACAGATCCAACGACTTCTGTCAAAGGTGTTCGGAGTTTTTGGGCCATGTGGGATTCTACCGCCGATTTATCAAGGACTTCTCCAAGATAGCAACATCTTTGAACTGCCTTCTGGAGAAGGATGCTGCATTCACCATCACTGATGATTGCGAGCATTCTTTTGAGCTACTCAAGGAAAAGCTCATAAGTGGGCCAATCCTCACTTCACTAGATTGGTCCCTCCCATTTGAGCTTATGTGAGACGCCAGTGATTTTGCCTTGGGAGTTGTTCTACGACAAAGAAAGGGGAACCGCTTCCACCCTATCTACGATGCTAGCAAATTATTGAATGATGCCCAGAAGAACTACATCACCACAGAGAAAGAGCTACTAGCTATGGTGTTCGACGTCGACAAGTTCAGATACTACCTAGTGCTTTCTCATACTTTGGTTTTCACTGACCACCTTTGCTATTAGGTACTTGATGAGTAAGCCAGATTCTAAGCCATGCCTTCTTCGATGCATCTTGTTGCTACAATAGTTTGACCTCAAGATCGAGGATAAGAAGGGCTTCGAGAATGTTGTTGCAGATCACCTCTCCCGATTGACGGAGGAGGAGCTACAAAAGCCGGATGGGATTCCCATTTAGAAGTGCTTCCCAGATGAGCGACTCTTCATGCTCGTTGCTCAGGTTGTGAAAGGACCATGGTTTGCTCACATAGCAAACTACCTCGGCACTGGATCCTTCCCGAAGGAAGTCACACCACAAGGGAAGCGGAAGATTTTGACAGACATGAAGAACTATTTTTGTGATGATCTGTATCTCTTTCGTAGGGGTGCGGATCAGATGATTTCGTAGGGGTGCGGAGCAGATGATTCGATGATGTGTACCTTACGACGAGACCAACTCTATCCTCAAGCACTACCACGCCGGGCCAGCCGGAGGAGATCTCAGTGCTGACCGCACCGCCCGGAAGGTATTTGACTATGGTTTTTATTGGCCTGATGTTTATAAGGACAACTTCGATTATGTGAAATCATGTGCTAAATGTCAGAGGTCTGGTAACATCTCTAATCTAGATGAGATGCCTCAAAATATTAATCTTGTCTATGAAATCTTTGATGTTTGGGGGTAGACTTTATGGGACCATTTCCTCCGTTTAATGGTCTCAAGTATATCCTTGTCGTAGTTGATTATGTCTCTAAGTGGTCAAAGGCCGTGGCTCTTCCCACTAAGATGTTTGAGTCGAGTCTTGAGTCATTGATCGTGTCCTTGGTGATTATTGATGCAAATTGAACCCTAGGAGACCTATATTTATTTGTTGTTGAATGCTGAAATTGCTGGAAATCAAATGAAAAAGTTGTTGTGAATAAGACCTTGCACGTCGTGCACCCCTATTCACCATGCAGTGTCTGTTTTCCAGAAACCCGCGATCATTAAGTTGAGGAACAGCGTGCACACCTGCACGTCGTGCTGCCCAATTTCGCCTGAAACCCGCGTACCACAACTTGAGGAACGGCGTGTACAGCTACATGTCGTGCAACCACAAAACGTCCAGACATCCGTGTAACACAAAATAGGGAACGGTGTGCACCCCTGCACGTCGTGCACCCTCTTTTGAATCCGAGAACTTCCTCTTTCTCTCTCCACGGATTTTCCTCTTTTCCCAACCCGCCGCCGCCCCTCTTCCTTTCCTTTCTTCCCCTCTTTTCCCCCCTCCTTCCCTCTTTCCCCCCTCCTTCCCTCTTTCCCCCCTCCTTCCCTCTCCTTTCCCCCCTCCTTCGCCCCCTCCTTCCTCCTCCACCTCCCTCCCTCGTCTTTCCCTTCCTTTCCTCGTTCCCAGTCACCCTCCCTCCTCCTCCTCTCCTTCTTCCTGCCGCCGGCCGACCACCTCCCCTCCACCCTTCAAACCCGCCGTCCCTTCCCTCCTCCTCCTCCTACGTCCATCCCCACACCCTCCCCTTCTGTTCCCCCTCCCTTCCCCTTCCTCTACACCCACATCCCTCCCCCACAACCCACAATCCTCAACAACACCCAAAAACACCCAAAACTTCAATTCCATCTCAATTAGGATGATTCAGGACTTCTCGTTGGTCTTCCTCAACTCAGTGGCTGCCCAATTTCATTCTCCAACACTCAATTTCGATTTCCCTCAATTTCGGTTAGTTTTCGAATTCTTAGGTAAAAAATATAGCTTTTCTAAAATTGGGTCAATTGGGTGGATTCCATGTGAACATTGTGTTGTAGGTGTTGAACTTGCATACCTATGATGTTGTTTGTGCCATTGAACTTGAATTTCGCTTGAAATTTCGGTTTTTCGATAACGGTCGAATTTTCGAGTTCAACCCATTTTTGAAATTCTGAAATTTCAAGTTGTTAATGATTCCCATATGTTCCCTATGCTTTGTTGATGACTTCTTATGCCTCTGCCATTCTCGATTTCTCCCACTTGTGTTGTTCCGATGATTTCATTGTTTATGCTTATATGTTGAGCACCCGCAATGGTGTGGAGGTTATTTCGATTGGATTAAGTGGCCTATGTTCTTCATGTTTTGCTGCTATGGTTGATGCACTAGAGAATGTTCATATGTTATGGGAACTTGTTTTCCATTGTTCCATAGATTGCCTATCCTGTGTTCGGAGCTTGTGTCACTAGTATTGATTTTTATGGTTGCCTACCGTGAGAACGTTGCATTTGGTGGATGTTCGTTTTGGTTCCCTTCCTTCTAGGACTTATGCCTTACCTTGCTCTTGATTTCACAAGGACGTGAACACTTTAAGTGTGTGTGTGTGTGGGGGGGGGGGAATATGTTTATATTGTGGGTTGTTGTGGATGTTAATCAACATGCAATTTTGTTCGAATTGTGTTTGTGATAGTTGTGCAGGATGTATAGGAAGAAGACACCCGCCATAGGCATAGGGAAGGTTACCGGCGTTGGGAAGAGGCCACGGCCAAACCCTTCCTCCCCTTCCTCTGTTGGGACTAGTCCACCTTCATCTCCACCACGGGCTTTCGTTTCTAGTCGTCCACAGCGAGGTTGAGCTTCATCCTTTGCTAATCCATGCCGTTCAGCGTCAGCTTCTCAGCGGGAGACACCATCAGATCCCATTCCAACCGCTGCTACTACTTTACCGAGTCCAGAGGTGGAGGAGGCGATTTTCGACTTTGAGCCAGGGAGTGAATTTTCCCGCCGATATGGAGTGTATCGGACTTGGGCGACTACACCACATGGATACCTTGACTTTCAGAGCTTCATGGAGGAAGGGTGGAGCACTTGGTTAATGGCATACTGCGAGAGAGCAGGTATTTGGCCGCTGGTACGGCTCGACGATCATGAGCTCCCGCATGAAACCAGAGAGTTCTACTCCACGGTGAAGATATCAAGGTACGACTCTACTCAAGAGGCGGGATGTATCAAGTTTCGACTAGGAGGTCGACCGTTCTCTTTTTCAGTAGATGAGCTTGTAGAGAACATGGGTTTCTACACCCCGGAGTAGGTGGCCAACTTGGAGGTCATGTCATTGGCCACCATGGAGAGGAAGCCAGTTCCGAACCCGAGGGAGTTCTGGAAGGATATTGCTTGCGATAATGCTCCCTATTATGCTCGATCCTCGATGGCGAAGCGCATTAAGATACCGAGGATAAGGTGATGAATGATCCCTTGATCAGAGAAGAATTCAGACATATGGAACTCCTATCCTTGATCACTAGGAATGGTTTTGACACTTTTAGTAAATTGGGTTTTGACCATCTTACAGAAAGATTCTAGATGACCTCTAGTATCGGACATGTATTTCATTAGATAAACCCATACACCTCTGGTATAATCATCAACAATAGTGAGAAAGTATGAGTAATGATCATATGATTCTGTGGCTAGGAGACCCCATATATCAACGTGAATCAACTCAAGAACATCAGAGGCTTTATTATTACTAGATTGGAGTGGAAGGTGTTTTTGCTTTGCCAAATGGCAGATTTGACAATGTATTACTTTTTCACTAGTAACTCCACTATTATAAGCTTCCAACAACTTGATTCTATCTTGACTAGGGTGCCTTAATCTCAAGTGCCATAGGTTAATGTCATAAGGCTATAGATTGATAGAGGCAGCAACTGGGGGTACTTCACCGACATTTCTGAGGGTTAGGGACATGGAGATGATAGAGACCTTTATGTTCTGTGGCTAAATCAATCGTCTTCTTGGTGAGTAAGTCCTGAATCTCACATTGGTTGGAATGAAAAGAGATAGAGATAGGAAATGCATCGGTCAATTTACTAATGGATACAAGGTTGAAGGCAAAATGAGGAACATGTAGCACATTATGGAGAGTGAGGCTAATAGGTAAGGTAACATACCCTATATGACTAACTGCAACACGTTCTGAATTTTTTAAGTACACAAACATATCATAGCAGGTTTAAAAGTGGTAAATAGGTCAAGGGAAGAGTCAATATGAACCGATGCCCCCATATCAATAATCCAAACTTGATCAAAGCTATTGCATGTAGAAGACAGAACATAGTTACCTAAGAAATTCGGAGGATGATTTGGAGGCATGGTTTGAGTGATGGCTTTAATCATAGGCAACTGTGACCCTTACAACAAGATTCCAAGCTAGTTGAACTCTTCTAGAGTGAAAAATGGGCTTATTGGTGGTCGTGAGGAAATAATGTTAACAACAGGAACCCTTCCTTCTTGATTCATAGCACCAACAGTAGGGTTAGAACCTCCAGCAACAAGACGTTCTTGATCTTGCTTCTTCTTCCATTTTTTCATGCATTCCACCAATATATGACCTTCCTTATGATAGTAACGGTAGAATTTCTTTGGGGCAGTATTACCATATGAGGATCCCTTAGGAGTGAAAGCTGTTAGAGTTGTGGAGGAGTCATCATGAGGTGGAGTGGTGATAGCAAAAGCTGCTGGTGAGCTTGAGACTCCCTCCTTACCCAAGGTGACTCAACTTTTGATCTTCTCCTTAAGTTACAATGCATGATCATAGAATATAGTAATGGAAGGTATGGGTTGCATCATAAGCAACTGTCTTCACTATCTCATATTCAACACTCAAACCAGAAAGAAACCTAATCAGGTAATTAGTGTCATGTTTCTCCTTAAAAGCAACCACTACAGGACACACTACAATATCCTTAGGGGCGCAATTACAAGGTACAATAGGGTCAAATTTTCTATACTCCTCCCATTGGCCCTTGATGGTGGTGTAATACCGTGTAACATACATTGAATGTTGCTTACAACTATGGATTTCGTATTGCAAGTTGGCAATCTTAAGAGCATTTTCTTGACCAAAACGTTTCTTCAATTCAACCCATAGAGTTCGAGCATTTTCATGATTAAGAACACTACGTCTGATCTCAGGATGCAATGAATTCATAATCCAGAATAACACCATCGTATTGCAAGCATCGCAAAGAGGAAACCTACCGGAGGTAATTAGAGGAGCTAACAAAGTGTCATCGACAAATCCTAATTTGTGCTTAGGTTTGAGAGCAAAACGGACAGATCGATTCCATACTTGATAGTTTCCACCATCCAAGACAACAACAAAAATCGATTGTGATAGATTTTCATTTGGATTCAAATAGTAAGGATTTCCAAATGTTAGTCCAGAAGAAGGATTTTTAGTGTTAGGATTGAAAGTACCAAAGGTTAAACCAGATCCGCTGCTGCGTTGATCGGAGTATGGTCTCAATTGCTGCGGGTGACCATCATCTTCATCACCAGCCATTGATTAGCTCACTTGAGCTCTGAAACCATATGAGAAATGGATTGGCAGATAAAACGAGAGAGAAAGCCAGAAGTAGGAAAATATCAGAAACCTTAATTAGCTTTTACACATTCTGCATTTTCCAATTTCTTAGAGTGCGACAACATAATTCAAATTACAGCAAGCCAAGGACAACATGGCAAGCTAAGTGTCATAATACCATTGGTTCAGCATTTGTATTCAGCAAACGTAAACAAATCGGTGTACTGTAATAAAATGATAACAACAAGCCGATCTTCCGATTTCCAGATGCAATTCCTTCCTTCCTGCATTTACGTCTTCAGTATATAATTGCATCTTCACTTTATTCATTCTCATACCATGAGCGGAAGCAGGAACGAATTGAGGATATTAGGAGGTTGGTCGAGTTGATGTAAAAGTACCGGTCTGATTTGATTAAGAATATATCAATGTTGAGCCGTGGGGGACGACGACGAATAAAGGGTGAAACAAGTTCGGGGACTAAATTTGAAGTCAATGGAGGGACTTTGTGGGCTTCGGCATATGAGCAAACTATCGATGTAACTCTTGGGCGTTTTTCCTTGGAGTAAAATTTAAGAATAAAACCAGTGTGGAATTGGTTCGTCGGGGGAGCATTCGAATGAGGAGAGAGCTTCAACGATGGATGAGCTTCGTTTCACCGACCTTTGCCAGTTGATTATCCCATTGTTTGCCAACTGAGTTTCAATGGAAGATACATATGAATAAATGAAATAAATTAACAAAAAAATAAAACTAAGGAAAATTCTTGGGTAGAAGCCCTTGTTCCAGTACACCTCCTGCCACATCAGCCTGGTGATGACTCTACAGTGGAAAATATTTCATTTAGTGCTCCCATCGGTTGGATTGGCTTGGGAAGCAGCGTAGTTTATGTTTCTGACCGTCGTGATTACTAATATTGTAAAAATTTTAATTCTTACCCTGAGACCCAAAAAGACCGCGACCGAACCCCTGGATGGTTTTAATGGACTGAAATCAAGCCAAACATTTTTAATTGATCAAAATATAGCCACTTCACCTGCTCTTCCGTCGCGCCATCACCGCTAGGAAGCATCCTAGCAGCGGAAGAGTAGTGAACTCCATAGACTTATGGCTTTTCTACTGCCTCGATAACAAAGTGAAGATCCATCTTGGGGACTTGGTTGTAGGCCTATTCAGGCACATCTCCAAGAAGAGAGGAGTTGGAGTTCTGTTTGGGGGGAAGCTTCATTGCACGGCTGATGCGAAGGCTTCGAGTGATGGACGCCTTTGTGGCGGATCCGCTGTTTCAGCGCGGGTTTCCTATCACAGTTTGGACTCTCAAGGAGCATGGAGTCCCCAACCTGCTGGCTAAGATAGTAGAAGAGGGGCTAGATGTGAGAGAGAGGGAAGGAGCAGACTTCCCTCCAGATACAGTGGAGACGCTTGCAGCATAGATTGGAGGGTTGCAGATGAAGGTGAGTGGCGTTCTCGACAGTCATACCTTCCTCAGCCAAGATTTCCATCGGTTTGACAGTCATAGCAGAGTGGCTTGGGATAATCTGGACCAGAGGACTGAGAGGATTGAGAGCAAGGTGCGAGGACTTCGTCAGGACTTCCATGACTTTTTTGCCGAGAGCAGTGAGGCTAGGACTCGTCATGAGCGACAGGACGGGCATTTTTCTGAGGATCAGACTCAGCAAGGCTAGTGGATCCAGCACCAGGGACACCAGTTCACTTACATCCACGAGCAACAGCACTGGCAGAGTGGACACATGTCCTACTACTAGGACAGTTACTTCACTAGAGCTACCTACCCACCTCTATGCCCAGCTTATCCACCACCAAAGTGGCCGAAGTAGGATCCATACCCTCAGTTCCCGGGGTATCCATACCCTCCGCCTGATAAGTGATCACTTGGGACGTATCATGATTTAGACTTTTGTGTTTTATTTTCTGTTTAAGACTATGTCATTTGTTTTCTTTTTCTTAATTTTTCTTTTTGGTCGGTATAACAGATGATGATTTTGGTTTCATCTATCAGTAGTGCATTGTTGTGTTATGGTTGGCAGGTCCCGAACAAAGGTTCTATCACATCTCACCATCAAACTTCATTTCATCGGTATCACCTATTCCCTTCTCTCTCTTGTGTCTCTTGTGAGAATAAGTGTTGGGGTTTATGGGATGAATTAGGAAGCTAATATTTCACTTGATTGCTTTGATTGAATCCTTGTCATTCAACATTTAAAATTCCCTCTTAAACTCAAAAACTGTGAATGAATTGGATGCATGTTAGCATAGTATTGCTACTTGAGGGTGAATAGGATGCATGATAGATCATTTTTGGACAGCCTCCTGTTTTTCTCGAAACGAGTTTAGAATAGATTTATGCACTTGGTGACTCGATCTTGATGCCTAGTGATTTGTGAACAATTAATTCCCCTATCGAGTCACTCTAGTGGTTTAAAGTGATATTTGACTAGATGGTTTGAATAAGGTGCAAAAGAGGCCAATGTGCCTAAATTGTCATGGGGGTTTGGTTGTGATTCAACATACTGGCAACTTTGAGTCCGCCGCCTATAAGCTAGTCTCTTCATGCTTCTCTTCTCACCTCTTTCTAGTTGTGGGCGGGGTTTTCTGGGTAAACCCAGTCTCTATGGATGAGAGCCTAGCCCGGTCAGGGTCACAACTACCCCCATTTGGAAAGATACCCTCCAAAACTATACAAAATTTTTGAAAAGTGAGTTTGCAATCATGTGAGTAATTCAATCGACTCAAACATGTTTAGTGTTTCATGTATAGTAAATTTCAAAAGAAGAGAGGAGTGCTCTTATTTTTGTTAAAGTAAGCACTCCCTCCCTTAGGATGGGAAAATACCCGGCCAGGACCATTTGTTTTAAGCATAGTTGATAAGGGAAATGTTTTTATCGGTGGGTGTCAAGTGGTAGTAACCATATGCATAAGTTTGTTCTTCATTTGGATTAGAGGGTTCGGTAAATATAACTGTGTGGTTTGGTGATCTAAAGTGTATTCCTGGCATCGTGAGGCTTGAACTGCTAGCATGTTGTTTCCTTTTTACCATGTTTAGAGTTTGCTTAGAGTGCAAAAAGTAAAGTTGCTTAAGGACAAGCAAGATTTATTTGTGGGGGGATTTGATAAGGCTAGAATTTGTAGCAATTATCTAACCTTTTATGCATACTTTTTTATGATTATTAGTTGGTTCAAGCTTTATTCCTATATGATTTCATGTTTTCGCATCACAGGCCTAGATCCGTTCATTTGGACCGTTTCGGTCCATTTGATGTGTTTCTTGTAGTATTTGTCACCTATGGGTACTATGGAGATAGGTGATCTGGCTATGAAGCCAAGGATGTGACGTGTGGCGCGATTAGAGTTTGAACGAAAAGTCGTGAACGAAAAATGGAGGAGCATAGGGGCTGCACGCCTTGTAGTCCGAGAACATGTCAAAATCTCGGCCTCAAACAGGGGGAACGATGTTCCGCTCTTTCTGCTTCGAGGAACTATGGAGAATAGAATGTGCACGGCGTGCACCCCTGCATGATTTTCCCACATTTCTGCTATGCGGAAGATTGAAGATAGGGAGGTGCACGGCGTGCACCCTCCAGTTCCGGCAAATCCCTATAAAAGGGCAGATTTTGAGGAAAGAGAAGACAGTTCCCCAAACTCGTTTTCTCTCGATTTTCCCGACTTTCTTCTGTAAAAATGAGCATAAATCATTCCCTAGAAGCTCAATTGAAGATCCTTTGAAGTTCCCACCAAATATTGAAGTTAGGATTGAAGGAAGAACAAGCCATTATGTCGTCAACAAGAAGATAGTTAGGGTTTCTTTTGATCTGTTTTCTTCTAGAGTCATGAGTAGCTATGTTTTTGAGTTTCTTGGTTGAGATGTAGGATTTGAGCCATGATACATGTATTGAATGTTTAGAAACGACGATTGTGGATATTTGGTTATGAATGAAAGATTGTTTTGATTGTTGTGGTTTCAACCAAATTCTTGTTATGGCTTGAATTAGGTCAAATTTATGAAATCCTTTGTTTGATAGACTTAGGAATTCATAAGATTAACAATCACGGATAGATGAAGGTTGTCGGTGGGGTAAGCCGATAACCCAATTCTACTTTTTAAGTTTATTCTAGTTTTAAAAGTTATTCATCTTGTAATTGGAGGGCATTATGGTTTGCACCCAATGGACCAAATTGGGTGTAGTTATCAGTATCTTAGGCGTTGATGGACCAATTTAATGTTATTTCCAATTACTCGTGATTTCATTTACTTCCGAAAGAACACCTTATCACTTTGTATTTCTTCTTGGTGTTCATTACTGGCTAGCCTGATTAAGGTTATTTCTACCTTAGTTGGGAAGCCAGTAATGATAATCCACGTGCATGATCGTGCAGCGGATTCATATAAGTGATAGGAGGATTCATTTTATTCAATCCAAGTCCACATTTTTTCGTTTCGAATGCGTTTAAGAAGTTGAGCTTGTTGACTCATCTCTTCCAAGAACTTGTCTTGTTCATTTGAATCAACCCTTAAATTGTTAGTTTAATATAATCATTAGAGTAATTAAAACCCAAAACCAATTATTTCAGTCTAAACCGTGGTGACGAGTTTGAGTAGAGGCATAACGAGAGGAACCTTCAGACACAAATGACACTTGAGTTGTCGGAATAACTTCACAGTTATTTCAGCGATCAAGTTTTTTGCGCCGTTGCCGGGGACTTCTCTCATTCCTTCGAAAGCACTTAGAAGGCGCCGATTTAGGCATTTGACTCCATTTTAGTTTTTATTTTCCCATCACTTTGTTGTTTGTTTGGGTTCCACTTTGGTGTGTTGTTTTTCCCCGCACACTTGGGGACTATGCTAAGCCCACACTTGCAGGCACTAGCTCGAGCATAGTTCCTCCACCTGTTGACAACCGGAATTTCAAGGTGAAGACCCCATATGTCCAGATGGTGCAGCAGAGACCATACTCAGGCAATGATCACGAGTATCCGAGTCAACATCTGAGACACTTCACCAAGATCGTAGAGCTCATGAAGTTCAACAGGATCCATGCAGATGTTGTTCCAATGAGGCTTTTCTCCTTCTCGCTCCAAGGGAAGGCCAAAGCTTGGTTGGAGAATCAACGAATCAACTCATTTCGGACATAGGATACTTTGGCTAAAGCATTCCTAGAATAATTATTTCCGCCCTACAAGATAGATGCAATTAGGGCTCAAATTAGTAATTTTCAGCATAGATATGAAGAGCTGTATCATGAGACGTGGGACCGCTTCCAATCCCTATTATACTCCTGCCCCCATCACAACATGGAGGATTGGACTCTAACAGACATTTTCGCGCGTGCTCTTGACTATGAGAACACGCGTATGATCAACCAAGCTACAGATAGTGATCTGAACTCACTTACTTTAACAAGTTGTCTATAACTATTCAGGGAAATGGCTGTCAAGACCAAGAGTTGGGCGCGCCAACAAGCACCAGTTGCCCCACCCTCATCAAGCATGCCTCAACAAGCCCTCGACGACAACTCCAACCAATCCCTCCATCTTCTCCACTCAAAGGTTGATGCATTGGTGCATCAGATGAACAACATGGCCTTGCCCAAGGCACCAGTCAAAGAGGCCGCACCACCTCACAAACCTCAACCACGGAAGGCAGTGATGGTGTACTACTGCGAGGGTTGTGAACATGAAGGACATGATGTGTCATCGTGTCAACTCTTTTCAGAAGAAGCTGCTCCTGAAGAAGATGTGGAGAATTTCGAGCAAGTGGATTATGTCCACGAGGATCCGAATCAACAGGTTGGTTACAATACATGTGGTTACCAAAACAACTTCTGACCCAACCAAGGTGGTTACTACAACTACCCACGGAACAATCAGGGCTACCAGAACTATCAACAAGGGTCGAGACCTCAAGGCTAGGTTCCAAACCAATCACAGGCAGCTCTGCAAAGGCCTCCATGACAACCAAATTTGGGGTACAACCAAGGGTTTCCAGGAAATCAAGGCTACCGTCAGGAGAATTAGAGGGGTTATCCACCCCAAGGAAAAAATAGGGTTTTAATCAGCATGGTTATCAAGCCCCTCAAGCACCTCCTCTCGGATTCCCACAAGTAGTAGCACCTCAAGTTGTACCATCATCTTCATCAACACCTCCAATGGAAAACAATGCCATGCTTCTGCAACTCCTTCAGAACCAGCAAACTCTCATCCAGAACCAAAAAACTTCCATCAACAACTTGGAAGTTCAGATGGAACGCCTCCTCTCCATTCGACAACCGGGTACCTTACTTGGAAATACTAAGGAGAACCCCAAAGGTGAATATGTTGAGTTGAAGACCATCAATACTAGGAGTGGGAAACAGATAAATCCCATTCCCACAATAGTTAAGCCTCCCGTGACGGTCCGTTTTGCAATAAACTGAGATTTATTAAAGCTATGTCTAGAATTTTTACCAAAACACAGTTTTCACATAATTTCAAATCACAATAGTGTTTTTCAAGTAATCCCATTTTAAATAAGTACGATAAGACGGTCTTACCATTGTGACCAAGTCTAGAGTGTCATAGTTTAGTATATTTAGGATCTCCATGTTGAATGTTCTTTTCAAATTGAACAATATTCCTTGATCAAAGAGCAGCAAAACCCCCAAACACTAATCCACCGGCAAACAAAGGAGCAAACCCTAGCAGAGCTTTAAGGGAGATATCTAGGAACAATAGGGTGAGTGAGTGGAGAGAGAGGTGTTTGAAGTGTTCTGCTTACCAACAATAGTCTCTCATGTATTAATACTAAGACTCCTCTGCCTTCAACACATTTTTCCAACTAGGTGCTGGAATGGTTGACCATCGTGACCGGTCTCATCCAACCGGTTCAAGTCCAATCGAGACTTGATTGATATAAGGATGTAATTTTTACCTCAAAAATTCTATACCTTATGAATGGATTAATCTTGTAAACAATTTGTATGATGCGTAAGAACCGACCCTTTAAGAATGAATAAAATTTGATTTTTCTTGTAAAAAAACCACGTTCTTTCTATTTTTCCCTCTATCATTGACTTGATCAACCGATTCATGACTCCCAGTTAAATTATCATATTACAAGTTAGATGAGTTTTACTCAAATTTTTTCGGACGAGAGCCCACCTCGCCAACACAACATAGAAAAAAATAACTATTACATACTTGTCATTGGGTGTAACTGAATTCAAACTCGATAAATTTGAATTGTCAGTACAATATTTTACCATCAGATCAACTTCACTTGGACTACTATAATAACATGGTAGATTGACACAACTCAGTATATACTTGAATAACGAGTCAAGCTTTTACTATTACTAGGCTTTAGAAGTGCGCGATGCCGCTTATACGTTACTTGATTGTAGTGCATGCGTGTTGACCCGCTAACGGTATAGACAACCTATAACACTATATTTTTCAAGCCCAAGTCCGAGCTGATCCTATTTCACACGGTTTTCAAAGTTATCTGAAGCCCGGTTTGACCGACCTGAGTCGGACTACACCCGACCAAATTTTCCACTACTAATGACTAAAATGTATCCTTCAAACACTGTAACCTATACATTACTTCAAAATCAATTTTATATACAAGACTACAATACCTTATTAATTATTGTTCCACATATCACATGCATCTTTTTACCAAATAAATTAAGAGCAATTCATTAAAATTTTGATCTTTATACAAGGTAGTAACATTTAAACATAGTCTGATAGTTCTAAATTCTGCTGTGTTTTTCTTCTTGGGATTCGAGTCGAGCCGAATTTTATCCAAAAATTTTGACAACCCAAATATTGCATTCTATAAATCCGTGTTTGACATGATCCTATTTAGTTCGGAGTTTTGGATTACCCGAAACCCAATTGACCAGGTCGGGTTATGTCCATTTGAACCCGACGTGATTTCCACCCCAAGTGAATCACATCATCCACTACATAGTTTATTTTATCGAACAAAGTAAACTTAAGAAGAAAACTAAAGAAAAGTAATGAAAATAATGAAATCGAAACTGAACTAAATTGGTGCAAATCGTAGACTATTAGTCTTGAAAATTAACTAAAATCTTAAAAGTTAACTATAAAAAACCCATTATTGAATGATAGAGCAGTTTTGTAAAAAGTAAATTATTGGTGTTGAAAATTAACTAAAATCATTAAAGGTAATTACACAAAACCTCTTAATGATTAGTATTGTAGTTTTGTGTTTTATATAAGCTTCAACTAAATTAGTATAAATGGTAAATTATTAGTGTTGAGAACTAATTAAAAATTTTAAAAATTAATTATTAAAAAATTCGTTAATGAATGCTTGAGTAGCTTTGCAACAAGTAAACTATTGTTGTTAAAAATTAACTAAAAATCTTAAAAGCTAACTATAAAAATATTTTACTGAATAGTGTAATAGATTTGTGTTTTATAAAAATCTTAAAAGTTTAACTTGTTTTTTTTTTGTAACGTACGATGTTGCTTACATGTTAGTTTATCTATGATATGTCACTAATAAAAAACATGCCTATCATTGAACACTTAACAACAACCACTATGTAGCCGCTACTAGAATATCTAACATCGAAGAGCTAACAGCGGCCACTTAAGCCGATGTTAAGTTTATAAGCCTAACAGTGCCTACTTGCCTATTGTTAGAATTCAATCCTAACAACGGGCATGTGGCTGGTATTACACGTCGACTATAAATTACCCAACAACAACCCATCGCGATTCATCTCCACTATCACCACTCTCCAAAACACAGCAGCAACACTGCTTCCTCACGGACCGCACTTCTCCGCCGCTGATCCGACACCTCCGACCAGCGGCTGGCCGGTGTCATCAAGTCTACTCCGGTCGCTCCGACTCCACGCTCCCACCTATAGGTGAGCCAATCTTCGATTCAAAGTAAATAGAGCAAAATCCTAATTTTTCAAATTTTGGAATTTCATTGATTGAGTTGAAATTGTTGAAATTAAAGATGTATATGGTTTAATGATAAGTAGTTTTTTTGTTTGAATCATGAATATATTTATAATTTAGGAATCATGGGATGAACCCTAATTCTTAATTTGGATTTTTTGTTCTATGATGTTAATTTTGTAATTTAGATTGATATGAAGTTAATTAGTTGTGAACATGTTATATCCACGATATATGATTAAGAAGAGGTTTGAAATCTTAAGTTTGATTGTTTGGAAATTAGGGTTATTGATTTAGGTATGTACATCTATATATTGAGTATTTTGAGATGATTCTTTTTCTAATTTGATACGTTTCTATAAGGTCTACATCATTATATTGGTCAAGACTACTTAAAGAGCTTAAAGTTGGAAGATTGTGAGTTATCGAAAGAAGGTAAGAAGTTTGATCCCTCTAGATTATAAAGTTGAATAAGTAGGATATAGATATAATGTGAACATGTATATGAACTAGCTAGCTTGTTTTGTGTATAGGCGTTATTGTAAATTTCTTTGATTTTTATGTGAATTATTTAAAATGATATATATAGTAAAATATTATATAGTATTATGTTTAATATATTACCTTTATCACTTAGGTAGATATGGATATATCTTGGATTAGTCGCATAAATCCCCAATACTTTGATTGTGAACAAAAATTCTTAGATTTTGCATTTGCACACAATCGAGGCGGAAATTTGATTTCGTGCCTTGTTCTAAGTGCAAGTTAAACAATTTCTATGATAGGGAAAGTGTTTTTGACCACTTGTTACGAAAATCGTTTCCATTACACCACAAAGTATGGTACATACATGGGGAAGTGGTGGAGCCACACACATCTTCTACTCCGAGTAGTTCAAATAATATTGGTTCTCATACTACTGTAACTCATATGGACAATATTCCGGTGCGACCTAGTCATATTCAGTGAATGCATGATCTAGTGCATGATGCATTAGGGGTGATTAGACAAGACGGTCTGACTATGGACGACACTATAGGAGAGGAAGAGGATGTGAGAACAACTACTTCTAATTCTGATATAATTAATCCATAACATGATGAGTATATCAGTCTCATAAAGAACGGGGAAGAAGACTTATTCGATGGTTGTAAGAACTTCACAAAGTTGTCATTTTGACACGTTTGTTCCATATCAAATATATGCATAAGATCAGTGATAAAACAATGTCAATGATTCTTGACCTTTTGGTAAAAGCATTCGAGTTAACTTGAATTCCAAAAACTATTTATGAGGCGAAGAAGATCGTGAAAGCACTAGGTATGACTTATAAGAAGATACAGGCATGTAAAATGGATTTCATGTTGTTTTGGGGTTACGCTATAGACGATGAAGAATGCCGAGTCTGTCATTCTTCCAAATACAAGAAGACAAAGACTGGGAGTATTGTAACTGATAAGAAGAAGTAGATTCCGGTAAAAGTATTTTGGTACTTTTCTCTTATTAGGCCATTTTATTTAACCACGACTTAGTGGACATTGTTAGGCCTTTTTATTTAACCACAGCTTCGTGGGACGCTGTTAGGATTCATTAGCATTGGCCATTCTAACAGCAAATAACTGGCCACCATTAGGATTCCTAACAACGACTTCGCCCGCCGTTATGAGTCATTTTTTTCGCTGTTAGGCATGCAAATTGTTGTAGTGTGCGTTTACTCACCCATATTTATCATTATAAAAGAGATGAAGTAGAATCAATCATATATATATATATATATATATAAGGCTATAAACATCTAAATAAACGAAAGAAAGTTTAGTTAATATGAATAAATAAGGCTAAAATGAACGCGAGCTAGCAATAGAATAACTTAGAGCAGTAAACAAACATGAAACAAACTACTGAAAAGCCACAAAGGTCATAAAATTAAGGATGACAATCATAACTGTCAATAAGGGTATCCGACCCAATTCGATGCGGTGAAATACGGTGAAATCTGACTTGACATGGTATTTCTAGCATATGAGTAAATCCGAAAAGCATTATGTGCGGGTATGGGTGGGTATGGATATTGAAGTATTTGAGCCGAACCCGATCCAGTTAATTAACCTGACTTTGTACCCATATATCATTGGTTCGAAGCCCGGAATGCGCAATTATATCACCATTCCTGTAATGGCATCACTAATCTCACTTGGACAAACAGCCAGCAACCCCAAAGTTTACCTTACAGTAACATCATTCATTATGGTGCCCATCGAACGAGTTCCGCATAAAAAGATATTTAATTTCTATTAAAATATTTTGTAACGAAATCTTTTTATGTGTATACTAATTACTTATTTTCATTTTTATACTATGGTATATGAAATAATCAAATGGTTCGAGTTATATAATTTGATATTGGTCTAAATGATTTACATACTTTAAGTATTTGAAAAATGATACAATTTCTTGATTTGTTTTGAAATTTAATTTTTTTGAATAATGGTTATAATCGAAACCAACCCGAAAATGGAAAGGTATATGTATGGTATAGAATTTACCACCCAAAATGTCATATAAGATAGGTATTGCCCAATCCCTACATTACAATGAATAAGACACGAATATCAACTGTACAAAACCAACCCAATCATTACCAAACCTACTTTAAATAAAAATAAAGCGAACACAAAATAAATTAGAAAGAGTTAAATAAATAAAATAAGACAACAATGAATACCACCTGACAATAGATTGCATGGTTGTTAGATTACGTAGTTGTTGAAAACTCAGGGTCAAGGGAAATCACCCTAATGAAAGAGGTCTAAAGGGACGGAGAAAATAGGAAAAAAGAAATTGGCTTTTTGGATTTGGAGGATGAAAACAACTATATAGCTACAGAGAATTAAAGTTGAGGAGAAAACTTAGTTTACAACTGAAATGATGAAATAAAAGCAATCAAACAAATTCAACCGGAAGAAACGAGACAAAATTTTCATCAAATTATTTTTAAAGGTTTGAGAATCGCAAATCTCAATCTCAATAATGAGATTAATAGTTCAGATTTGAGTAGATAATCAGATGGTTAAACATGATAATTTAGTTATTATTTTATTCCTCCAATTTTCCAACAGTGACCATCATCTCTGGTGTGGGGCTGTCGGCGGCCACTCTCCGGCGACTTTTTCCGACAACTTTGTGGACGAGAAGGGGATCGAGGACTTCATCGGTTCTCGACGGCTGAGGTGGAGGGCTTCGACAGTTCTCAACAGCTGGGGATCAAGGGCTTTGATGCATCTCGGCGACGGGGTGGAAGGCTTCGACGGTTTACTGCAGCGGGGTGGAAGGCTTTGACGCCTCTCGACGGTGGAGGTGAAGACTTCCATGCCTCTATAACTTCCTCTTCGGTTGAATCTGGCTATGTAGCCATGCAATCTCTGTACCTAATTTGACTCAACAAATATAAAAACTACTAAGATGAGTACAAAGAATGAAGAACTTATAATAAAAACCCCAATTTCGGAAACAAAAAAGATTTGTGATTTTGGAGGACGGCGACGAAGGAATGGAGACAAAGGGGTGAGAGCAGGAGGCTACGTTTTTTTGGTTTTAGGATTAGGATTAAATGATTTTTTAATATGACCAAACTACCCCTTCGCTTTTTTGGTTCGAGATTTTTGACTTAAATCCGGACTTCATCAATATGTTGACGAGAAGGGGATCGAGTTCTTCAATGGTTCTTGACGGCTGGGGTGGAGGGATTCGACTGTTCTCAACGGCTGGGTATTGAGAGTTTTGACGCATCTCGACGATAGGGTGTAAGGCTTCGATGGTTCCCTGCCGTGGGGTGGAAGGCTTTGACACCTCTCGACGGTGTGGTGAGGACATCTATGCCTTTGTATCTTCCTTTTCGGTTGAATCTGGCTATGTAGCCATTCATCTTTGTACCTAATTTAACTTAACAAACATAAAGACTTCTAAGATGAGTAGAAACAATGAAGAACTCATAATAAGAACCCTAATTTCATAAATAAAAAAGATATGTGATTTTGGAGGACAGCATCGGTAGAATGGGGAAGAAAGGGCGAGAGAAGGAAGCTACGTCTTTTTGGCTTCAAGGTTAGGATTAAATGACTTTTTAATATGACCAAACTATCCTTTCGCATTTTTTAATTGAGAATCTCAAATCAGAAAGGGTTTGACTTAAATCCGGTCTAAGAGGAGACCAACATGTTAGAGATGAAAAAATGGAGTGTAGGTTTAGGATTAAATAACTTTATAATATGCCAAATTACCTCTCCGCTCGAACCGTTTTTTTATTTAAATCCGGATTCGGAGAAAACCGATATGTTAAAGATGAAAAACTAAAGTGTACGGAAATCCTCGGAACATCTTTTACGATTGTTATCCGTTAATGAAAAGTTAACTAAGAAAGAAATATTAAATTAATAATAAGAATTTACTCAATTGATGAACTTAAAAAATGTTACGTGCACTAAGTACATGTGTTGGCCTTTATTTTCATCTTAATGACTTCATCTTAATTATTGGGTTGGTTTAAACGTTTTTAAGTATGGGTTGAATGGTTTCAAACATTTGAATGGCTTCATCTTAATTATTGGGTTGGTTTAGACGGTTTAAGTATATTTAGGGGGTGAATTATTTCAAATGTTGTATTTAGAGATGAATGGGTTTGGAGAATCCTTAGAGAGATGAGAGAGAAAGTTATAGAGAGAGAGGGCGAGGGAGTGGGTTAGTAGATGGAAGGGGGCCATGAATGGATTTTTGGGGGTTTAGCTAGGCGTCGATCTTGTCAGACTGTGCAGACTCGGAATAGTTCGGCCACCATTGAAATCTCGAATGGTATGTTCGGGTTAGATGTTCGGTTGGAGTTTTCTCAAAGCTCGTCATCCCATTTCATGTTCCTGGAGTGGGATCAGTTGCAATGGCTGGAAGACATCTTAGATGTGGATGCCGGTAATCGGTGGCGCTTTCTGCTTCACTGTAAAAGCAAAGGTAAGAGGCGGGTCGTTTCCCTGACCTATTTTCACCTGAAGGGATAGTTGGTCGTGAAGATTCATGAGAGATGTGTAGATGGGAAAATATTCTTCGTTATTGCTCTCGGTGTGGTTGCTATGGGCAGTTGGCTTCCTCTAACCGACTCTTTCGCAATTTTGGTTTGGATTCGTTAGTTCTGAAGAACTTAGGGAAAGGACGTTCGCGGCGGTGTGCAAGTTGAAATCCCCTCCGGCTGATGGGATTTGTGAACGACGTATGATCAACGACGAAGATATGATAGAGATTAAGGATTTTAGGGTCTCTAGAATGTAGTTTCTAAAGATATGTTTGGTGTTCTGATTTTCGTCAGTGATAGTCATCAATTGGGCGGAGTTTCGGAAATGGGCGAACTGCAACTTTGGGGGGGGGGGGGGGGGGGGGGGGGTGTGTTATCGACCTTCAGTTCCATGCCATTGGTGATGATCTATGGCTAATGCCATGCTCCTCTAAGACTGAAGCTGGTTAGATTTTGGAGTTGAACTAGAACGATTTAGCAACATTGACATTATGATGAACAAATGGACCACGATGGCCGGTAGATCGCATGTGATGTCGAATTTGGGACTTGAGTGAATTCAAGGTACAGGGATTCCTCTACGTCTCAAATCATCAAAGCTGTTGAAATCCATCAACGAGTTATGTGGTTGTTTTGATTACATCGACAAGGAGGTGGGGCTTTTTGATGCTCGTATCAACATCAAGGCAGCAGAAGCTATACAACATAAGAGTCGAGGTGGAGGCGCTTCACCCATTGTCGCCTGGGGGTTCAAAAGCTCTGTTTCGGAAAGAGTAGAAGGAGTAAGGGATTTTTCATCCGCGTCCTGGGACCTCTGGCGACATTGGACTCTGTTACGTCATCCTCGTTTTGGGGGTCTCTATCGCGGCAGCCACCATAATCGGTTGGGGGCTCGAGCTATCCTATGTCTGAAATTTTTGTCGAAGGGGTGACAGACCAGGAGTTGGCAGGTACGAGTGAGGAGTGTGATGGTGATGTGACAGGGGCATAGTGCTTGATCAGATGCAATTGGTTCTTTTTTGTCTGAGTTTCAACAAGAAGGATAAACTTTGTGTGGTCTCTATTCCCGGGTCTGAGGCCGTAAGAGGGGTGAGAGGAGATTTGGGATGGGCCATGTTTTTGGGTTGTACTTCTAGTCGTGGGCCTATATTCTTCTAGTTTGGGGATCTAATCTGGCAGGTTGGGGCAACAACGATGTCTTTCTCAGTTTGAGGGCCAGTTCGAGTCAGCTTTCAGACGAGATCATCATCACGCATGAACCTATGCTTGCGGTTCTCAGACGTCAAGGATGTCGGAGAGGTGGACGGAGTAACGATGAGGCAGTCGGTGGTAGTCATTCGATTCTTTCTCTCTGAAGTAACTGAGGAAGGCATGAGGGAGTTTGTTCATGTTGCGTCGTCTTCTCCTCGTGAGAGCTCATATCCACTGCTTGGTGCAGATTTCACTTGGTCAAACCTGCTTAAAGACTCCTCTATGTTGAGGCTCGGTCGAGCCTTAGTCTCGGCCGTCTGGGATTCTCACTTTGCACGAGCTAGGCTTTTGGAGCGCTCTTGCTCCGATGATTGCCCGACACCGCTTGTGTGTGTGAATGGCCTAATGTAATTGACTATGGCGATAAAAAAATTATATGGATGGACCATGATGATTTTTTTTTATGCTTTAGGAATTTGGCACCAACAGTCGGGTGTTGCGAGCCGTCTATTTAGGTTCGCCAAAAAGTTGAAGGATCTTAAGTTCTACTTGAAACTATAGAACAAGGACACCTTCAAACAAGTTGAGAGTGAGATTGAGGAGTGGCTCGGTCGTATTAAAGAGTTGGATATTAAAGAGGAGGATGATTGCCTTTATAAGGAGGAGTGGTATAATAGGATTCTTTTGACATGCGAGCTTGACAGGTTATGAAAAAAGGAAAAAAGTCGAAAAAAGGCGAGAGATAACTGGGTGAAGCTGGGAGATCACAACACAAAAAAATTTCACAACCTCGCCAATTTTAATCGACGGACGAACTTCATTGATGGGATCTGGTTCTACGAGGTGTAAAGGGTGACGCAAGCCAATGTGGCTACTGCTGTTTTTGTCTTTTATTCTAGGTTGTATCACAGGACAACATGTGTCGGCCTTTCCCATCGATGTCTTTCCTATGTTCGATGAGGAGATTTGGGATGTGGTTAGTGCTTGCGGGGAGACAAGGCTCCAGACCCCGACGGAATTCTCATGGTGTTCTAAAAAAGGTATTGGCTATTCATCAAAGAGGATTTGTGTGCGGCGGTTCGGGAGTTCTTCGAAAGATGCTCTTTGTCGCTCATCATAAACATCACGTTCGTGGCCTTATTGGAAAAGAAGAACTCGATTGTGGATTTCAAAGATTTACAGCCAATCAGCTTAATTAGGAGATTGTATAAAATTACTTCCAACATCTTGACGCCTAAATTTAAACCGGCCTCAGATGATATTGTCTCACAAAATCAGGGCGCATTTATAGGTTATCATCAAATTCTTGATGTCGTGTTGATCACGAATGACCTTAGCGGCTCGAGAATGGAAAGCGGTAAGCCCGTAATCATTTCAAGCTAGACATTGAGAAGGCGTACGATAATGTCAATTGGGCTTGTCTTTTTCAAGTTATCGTTCGGTTTGGCTATGTTGATAAGTAGATCACTTGGATTAGAGGTTGTATTTTGTTTGCTTCTTTCTCGGTGTTAGTTAGCAGCGATGCTTCGATGTAATTTTGGAGTAGCATAGTCCCTCATCAGGGAGATCCAATCTCCACGCTCCTTTTCACTCTGGTCACGCAGCTTACTCCTTTTTCCTGTCTCATATCGAGAATCAAGGCTGGTTGAGTGGATTATGTATGGATGAGGTGGGGAAAAGAAGGTGTGAAACCCACCCCCTAGACAACTCAGTCGAACCACACGATTCTACCCATGCAACAACTCTCGTGTTCCACTCGAACAACTCAATCATACATAACATATATGATAGAAACTAACTCATGAAAAGTAATCATAAATGAAAGGAAAACGAGAGTGTACAAGCTGAGCATCAACGGCTCAATAACAATACCAAACATCAAGGTAAAAACATCCTGAAACAAAGGAGAACAAACTATCTGAAAAAACATGCTACAATTCTAAAAACGAAAAGGGGTAATGTGCTCCTCCAAGGTACCTCTCTCTCTCTACGACTCCTAGAGCCGCTCGGTCGAGGTGTAAGAGCTGGTCGTGCACTGCTCTTAGGCGGCATTGATTCTAAAGGTTCCACCATCATACATGAAAAGAAAAAAGGGACAGGGTTAGTTATAAGCACTGAGTGGCTATGTAGGCTCGCGTAGAAATGAGACTAACATCTAATAATATGACCCTGTGGTCCTGTAGGCAACTACCTAGAATCAACCACCCCTAACTGTGAGCGGGAAGCATCATGGTGGATCAGACCATGAAACCACCTTGAATAACCGTGTGAGCAACATATGTAGGCATACTTTGCACGTTTTTCCTGAAAACTGAATCACCTTGGGGATTCCGCAATCCGGGGGTGGGCTGCCGATGCAACATAATCATGAACTAGCCTAGTAGGCCTATCTTGTACTGTGCTATTATGAACTGTGGATCACATGCCATAGTTTAACTGTTAAGAGCTTATGCTCAAATCTTTAATACAAAATCTTTATTGTAGACCACATACTACTGTATAGTCTGCGAGCCCTCGCTCTATATCAGATGAGAAATCCAATCATTGGATTCATCAACATCCTATTACAGTTCTAGGCATATAAGCTGAATGTAATCCTAATCCCCCACCTCTGATTAGTTTTCTGGTACAGTCTGATTCAGTTCTACACTCCTGAAGCTCAAGCATCTTGTCATGATAAACCTGAAGAGATCAATCGTTGGATTGAAATCCCAAAACCCCAAATCTCTAAACTGTTAGGATTTTCCTATGCGAGTTTCAAACTAATAGGGTTGAGAGAGAATAAAAAGATTAGTTACCTTATGATGTTTCTCCTAGCCTCTCTAACCTACTTTCAATGATCGAGGATCAATTAGTTCCGCCTTCTCTCCTTGATCGGTCTTCTCCAACTCTAGACAAGAGAACCCTAGGTTTATGTTTCTATAAATTCTGTCTTTTTAGGTCACAGATTTGGTTTTAGGATAACTCAACCACGCGCGTAGAAAACTTACAGCTACAACGTGACTCCTTGATGACCATTCCCGTAACCTACTGATGGTCACGATCGTGATGAATTGGTGGTAATACTCGTGACTGACTGTTGACCATGACTGTGGTTGATCTGGCAACCACGCCTGTGACAGGCTCACGGTTACGCCCATGATTATCCAATCCACCCATCTGACACTTCCAGAATCTAGCAAAATCATACCAAAACCAAAATCAAGATCGTCCTAAAATTGGGGTGTCACTAGGGAGTTTTAGCCACATATTTTATACAGAGGATGCTCTTGTTTTACATGACATGTCGACCAGCCAAGTGAAGTTCTTGGTGGCCGCCCTTGGGAGATGTGTCAAATATGGAGGTCTTGGCGGTGGTTTTGGGTTGTCAGGTCAACTCTCTAGGGGCAAAAGAAAATTCGGTGGCGATTTGGGATCTGTTCTATCCATTATTGAGCAAAAAATATACTCGTGGAAGTTGAAGTTTCTCTCTTTCGACGTTAGAGTCGCCCTGTTGAAGAGTGTGTTGTCTAGCTTGCATGTTTATTATCTGTTTATTTTGAAAGCGTCTGCGACTTTGATTTCAAGATTTCAAAGGGTTCTAAATCGTTTCCTTTGGGCTGGCAATACGGAGAAGGACAAGATTCACTGGATTGATTGGAAAATTGTCAAAACCCCGTTAAGGTGGGGGATTTGGGGGTGCACGATATTAAGATTCTTAACATTTCCCTCCTTAACAAGTGGATCTGGAGCTTTGTTTCCGACCGAAACTTGTGGTTGAGGAAGTTGATTGTTCCAAAGCGCGGAGAAGGTGTGTTAGTTTGGGATACTTCGTAGGACCTCGGTCCGGTCGGATTTTTGTGGTGGAAAGTGGTGATCAGTTATTGTTCCACTTTTTTGTTTTATGGCTTGATCGATCAAAAGGGGGGGGGGGGTGTTTTTTATGGGATTTATTTATTTTAGGAATGAGGTTACGTGATGCTTATCCAAGGATGACACTTGCCGTAGAGTCTTTGAATAACAACATTTCTGACCTGGTTTCTTTGGATGAAAGAACTTCGTGGTACATTCCGCTTACTACCTTTCCTAGAGGAGGGGCTCTCGGGGAATGGAATCAGCTCCTCTATCGTTTGACGAGCTTTCTAGAATATACAATCACTTGTGGGTTTGCTTCTATTTCATGCTCTCCTCGAGCTTCACAGTGAGGTCCCTAGGAAAAGAGCTCACCATAATCAAGCTCCCGGGACTGGCCTCCTTTTCTCACAAGATAGTTTTGGATAGATGTGTTCCCACTAAGGTCCAATGTTGCATCTGGATGATCTTCTACAAGCAAATTGCAGCCTTGGACAATCTTAAAACATGTGGATTTCAGCTGCCAAACAGGTGCTCTCTTTGATATTTGTTGAGGTCGAAACCGCTGGCCATCTTTCCCTGCATTGTGCTTTCTCTTCTCTGGTTTGGAACATAATACTTTCCATTTACGGTCGGGCTTATGGTTCTATGTTGGGGGGGGGGGGGGGGGGGGGGGTGGGGTTCATGTTGCTATGAAGGTGGGTCTTCATGCCACGTCGTAGAGCATGTGGTTGGAAAGAAATAACTGAATCTTCAATGAAAAGGTCTCCTCTTCTGGCGTGGTTGTTAGAATTTTGTTATTAATTCTGGTTTTTTTGGTTGAGTGCGACCAGTTTATTCTATCGTGAGAAGCTTGTAATGTGGAACCAGTTTATATCTGACCTTGGTTGATGCTCTATTTTTCTTAGTAGTATAGAGTAGTGTAATGTAGTGTAGCGCCGCGTGTAGGATATAGTGGTATTTGCAGGGTAGTGCGCTCTTTTGGTTGTTCTTGTTGTGTCTTGTGGACAGAGGGAGTTTTTAGTGATTTAATGTTATGTTACAAGCTTAATGTTGAGGATCGACGTGCTTCTAACATCTCCCAACTGTTTATTTTTGTTGGGAAATCGATTGGCTCCATTTGCTATTACGTGTGTGTCTCTATTTCGGCCTATACCTATTTTGGTTTTTTTCTTTTTTTGTTTCTGCTTATCCGTGCCAATTTCTCATTTTTCTTGTATATTTTTTTTTTGCTCTTTTTGTTTATAATACAAACTCATAACTTGATAAAAATGAATAGGTTGAGAGGCGGGTAAGTAAAAAGTTGTGTAAAGAATATTTCCTCTTTAAAGAATATTGAACGAATGATCGTCTTATATGAATGTGTTTATATTTGATAGATGTGTCTAATACAAATCGATTTAGTATGATTGAGGTTCCGAATAGGTCCAGAACCCTATGATTTTTCACTTTGATTTCAGATTTATTTACATGTTGATCTTCACTTGCCGACTAAGATAATAGCAATTGTAACTTAGTAAGGAGTTGAAGTTTAATATATATGTTTAAGGTCCAATATTTATAAATTTTAAAAGGTTTTTCTTAATTTTATACATTTCAACAAACAATTTAAAATCTCTCCACGAACTTAATGAAGCCAAAAAAATATGCACAAGACTATCTAAAGAGTAATGAGGTTTGTATACACTTTACAAATAATTTGGATAATTTGATATAATTTTGATATTCACTTAAATTTAAAAGGACAATTTTTTTTATAATTATGATGTTTATTGTTGATAGTAATAATTGTGAGTGTTCACACTAAACAGTAAATGACAAACAATAAAATATACTTTATTTTCATGAACGATGTTTAAACTTTCAATCTAATAAGGTGAGTAACGAACAATGCTAAATATCTTTAAATTTTAAAAAAGTACAGCTGAAAACCGTAAAAATGGAAGAATATTAAACTCTAAATGGGCTTTAATATATTTCAGGCGACTACATTATTCATAATTCATAAAAGAGGAAATAAATAGATAAAAAAATAATACATTTCCGTAGAGTTTCAAGCAGCTAGAGGAGGAGAAGCAAAACTCAACTAGTTTCCCTCACTTGCATTCCCATGGCGTGCATATCTTACACATCGATCGATGCAGGAGGACTTATTATTAACCAAAAAAGCAGCTGCCTGAATCAAATTGGAAATAATAATAATAATAATAATAACAATAATAATAATAGAAACTGAGAGTGGTTCAAAGATTTGATTTCAACCAAAAACCAAAAACCAATTCTTTGCCAAGCTCAAGCCCACCACTCTCCGTCCGTTGCTTCTATATCCCCGATGTCCATACTGCACCACCCATAAACAACACAAACAAACAAACAAACATATCCATCAGTTGTAGACTTGTACATTATCAGCCACTTCTCTCACCAAAATTAGGTTTTCTCTTCTGCAAATTTAATACTTTCAATATAACTAACTCGGTAGGATCATAAAATATTCACGTAAAATCCATCGACCTATCGAATTGACTCTTGAAACCAAACCGTTGACAACATTGCCATCCATTAGCACTTGATAATAGGTGTACAACTTATGAATTCCACATAAATGTATAATTTATATATGAACACGTTATGAAATGTTGGTAGAATGGCTGATCTTCTAGTGGGTGTACAGTGTCCTAGCTGTAGAGTACA
This sequence comes from Linum usitatissimum, assembly GCA_030674075.2. Classification (NCBI taxonomy): domain Eukaryota; kingdom Viridiplantae; phylum Streptophyta; class Magnoliopsida; order Malpighiales; family Linaceae; genus Linum; species Linum usitatissimum. The sequence goes on from JAUJYP020000780.1 coordinate 3,212,683, forward strand.
AATCCCTGGACAGAGGTTTGATTTTTTTACCAAAATTTATATCTTATTTTTAGAACAAGGCCAACAAAATTTATTAGATGGCAATTACAAAATAAAACTATAAATGCGTGAATATTATACAATATATTCCTAAGTTTCATTTTATATCAAATGTATTGATCACATCAATATATTAATGGTTCATTTGATATATATTGTCAACGACTTTAAGAACAGTATAACATTGTTTGTGTAGTACTAGTCGAATACTCAATTGTGTAATTCTAATGATTAGCTAGTATCCTATATATTAATATGTTGGCATATCCAGTAATTCATTATTGGTTTGAAATAATAAATAAATAAATAAGATTTGGACAGCAGCACAGGCTTCTTGCTAGAAGAAAGTAGCAAGACAGACAGTAGTTTGGAGGGCCGTGAAATTGTTGGTTTATGCTCCTAATTAAGCTGGTAAAGAAACCTTCCACCCAGTTAAATGTTACTCTGTAGAGAAATTAACCTCCTAGAGAAAGATCAAGTACTACTTAATCAATCCCAAATGGTTATAGAGATCAGGGTTGAAGCAAGAGTAGAATAGAATTAATAGGGAAGGATGCATACCAGGGCAAAGCAGGATCATGAGAATCATTGATATGGTGTAAGGAGGCAATATCATTATCATTGGGGTTGAGCCAGGGAGGGATGTCCATGATGTTATCATCAAATTCAAATAGATGATGATGATGATGATGATCTGTGTTGAGGACATGGGGACTCTGACGCTCCATGGTCTTCATGAACTTGAACCACCAAGCGGAGGTGACCAAATTCATGGTGTCATTCCATTCCATCTGATGCTGGTCTCCAATAGATCTAATCTCTGCCATCTCTTCAGCATCCAGCACATGATGGAATCCTCCTCCTCCTCTTTCTCCAGCGGATGATAAGGATGAAGGAAGCTGAAGCCCTTCATGATGATACTGTTCATCAGTGGAAACGGAGATCAGAGAAGGAGGAGAAGAGGAAGATGATGCAGGACATGAAGATGAAGATGAAGAAGAGTGGTGGTAAAGAGTATGTATGTTATTGAAATCCTGATCAAGATTGAGGTTCAGACCCAAGGGTTGGTTTGGGAGTGGGAAGTTGAGTTGAGTAGGTGGTGAAAGAATAGGAGGTGGGTAATAATTAGAACATGGAGGAGGAGGAGGAGGAGGCAGGGGATGAGGAGGGTAATTTAGGGTGCAGCTGGAAGGGTATGACGTCATAGGGTTCCCAAGAGGTGGAAGAATTTGGTGTTGCGGTGACTCTTGTTTTCTTTTTGCTACTTCTCCTTCATTGGCTGCTTCTTGTTGTTGCTGCTGCTGTTGCTGTTTCATAGCCGCTCTGTGATATTTGAGGGCAGTAACAATCTCCCTTCTAGCCTCAGCCATATTGAGAAGCCTCTCTTGGTAAGGCCTGCTGGTGTGGAGTCTCCTTCTAACTTGCTTTTTGTGAGGCTGCTGTTGGACTACTCCTTCTAATTTGGCTGCACTATTATTACTCTGCCTCGACAAACCATTGTTATTATAACTATTATGGCCTTCATGAACAGCAACTGCAGAACAAGAGGAAGAAGAAGAAGAAGAGTCTGCCGAAATCATTGGATGGTCTTTACTTCTTGAGGAGGAGGATGAGGAGGAGGAGGAGGTCAATTGCTTCACTAGGCTACGGATATAGGCACCGGAGAGTTGAGGCTCTTGCTTCAGGTTGCTACTGCTATTATCTATTTCCATACTCTGCTTTTCGTGGCTAACTGATGATGATCTACTTCTGGCTCTTGTATGATCAATTTTTGACAAATCATGAGAATGTGGAAGAAAAGATGGTGGTGGTGGTGGTGGCGGTGGTGGTAGGGAGAATCATGTTTCTTTTTTTCTATACTTTTTTTTTGGGTTTTCTGATCGTAACAGACAGAAGGCGATGCAGAGGAAATGCAGCAGAGGTGGGGGTGGTGAGGTGGAGAGAAAGCATCATGCTTGTTATAAATACTATGTGGGAGTTGGAGGGAGGAGGAAGAAAATCAAGACTTCTGTAGCGTGTTTTATTTACTTTTTCTTTTTAATTTTAATTTTCCTTTTGGATTGTTCTCTGTTTCGGCAAAACCACCACCTTTTTTTTCTCTCATTATTTTAGCTGTGAATGAATGTTTATTATGATATATCGGCTAGCTAGGATAGAATAGAATGCTTCAGACAACCCTGTCTGTTCTGATCCTAACTGCAGCAGAAATTGCGGCCTCTCTTATTTGGGGAAGGTGAAACGTGGACAATCGACTCAAGGTAACGTAACTACCTACTAAACAGCTAGCTAGCTAGCTAGGGTTAGAACAACAATGGATGAATACTAGTTAGAACATGACTTAGCAAAGTCAGACCATCAATGCTCTTTCTAAAGAGTAAAGACACAGACTCATTCTTGGTCTTTTACCAGACGCCAAATTAGACTGCGCGAGATATGGGTTTTATTAGCATCAGCAAGCAATATTAGTGGATAAAGAACATAATTGATGCAAATCTTATGCCCTGGACTGGACTGGACTGGGTCTTATCAGCAGGTACAGTAGTGAGAGATGGATGAGAAAAAGAGTTTACGGTTTACAGTTTACTGGGTGTGGGGTGGTCGGGTGATATTGATGAATGATGATGAGAATTGAGAAAGAGATAACAGGAGGAAGGGGCAGTTTAGGGATAAGATCAATAGTAAGAGTGGGCATTCTGGTCTGCTGGTGTAATCCCTGCAAGTACGATGGGGCCGCCCGCCCGCCCGCCCGGGACCACCCTAACAGAAACGTCAGCAAAAGCCTTTGCCCCCCCCCCCCCCCCTGCTACTAAATAGTAAATAGACAAGAGAGAGAGAGAGAGAGAAACTAATACTGACGCAAGAATCTCCATTACTACCATTGCTGCTGTTGTTGTTGTTCTTGCTTCTTCTTGTGTTTCTCTTTCCATTTGTTTTCAATAGAAGAAAAATTCCAACTTCTTCTGTTTTAAACAATTTGGACAACATGACATGATTCATATAACTCTCTCTGTTCATATGAAGCAGAGAACTTGGACCTTTCTTGCGCTGCCACACGCACCAACTTAATGACACAAATGCTCCATGCCTCCATCCCTCTCCTTTCCTTTTCCATCATCAATTATTGTTTTTTTTCCTTTTCACACTTTCCATTTCACCCCTCCACTATATATGAATCTGAATATGAAATATGAATATGATCAGTACTTCTCTATCATTCAGCTGACACGCAGACCCCCAGAGCCAGAGCCCAGAGGCATGGCTTCCGTGTGGTTTTACCAGTCCTCACTCAAAACATCCTAATATCTCTAAATTTTAGCTAAGCAACCAGATTCAGCACCCAACTAATTAATCATTTTTACTTTGTTTAATTACCATCATCATCATGGATTGATTCATATCTGATGGGTAATCTTGTCACAGTACTAATCATGCATATAACAGATTATCATCACATGCAACTGACACTAGTCTTTGATAATATGTTACGCATATGGGGAAGGCAATAACTAATAATTAAACGAACGATCCCTATGAAGGAAGGAAGAAAGACCCACCACGTCTGAATTCAACTAACTTCTTGTCCTATTAGGCCAAACAAGGATAACTACTTAATCTTCTTTCTACGGATAAATTTGAGATTTCTATTCTTTCATACATAAAAGGTTGAAACGGGAATCAAGATAAATCCTGATCCAAACAACAATAACTGACAGCCCCTGAAACTTGCAACGATTTTTTCTCCAACAAAGACAACAATGGGTTTTTTTCTTATAATTGAGCTAATAATATATTCAAGCTGTGTTCAGGAAAACAATGGGTTAATCAAACAAAATCTGAGGTATGTTTAGTGCCAAGCTTAATTAATGATAATAACAAACTGGGCTGCTGGTCATCTGAGGTATAGCAAAAGCAGCGGCTACGATGACATCATTCTTCACAACTTGCAAAACTTTTCTTATATATATATATATATATAAAAGGTACATTCAACACTAAAAACATTCGTTTTAACAATTTAAAATCGAAATAATAAATTCTAAACACCTCACATGCAACCCTAAACACTAAAGAATAATGTTAAACTCCTAAATACTAAATTTTAACCCTCAAACATTAGATCATTAAACAAAATTCTTAATCGTACCTCAAACTCTGATTTCTACCAATTACAAAGCTCTTAAGTAGACTCTAAACACTTACCACTATGTTTTAAACTCTAAACACGAAACAAGAACCTCAAAACTCTTAGTTTTAAGCATAATATATAGCAAAATTATGATAGCATATATTGATCATACATACTCCGATTCAGCTGGCGTCCAATTTAATGGCAAGAACTATGCCATCTGGGAATTCTCGCTTCGTACTTTATCCAAGGAAAATGTCTACTTGCGTATCTAGATGGATCAGCTACTCGCCCAACTGCTGTTCCTGCGACTGCTGCTTCTGTGACTGTTGTTGTTGCGTGTCTAGATGAGTCTGCCGAAGAGACATCTACAGTCCCCAAGTCTGAAACTTCTAGCACTGGTCTCGCCTCCTTGCAAAGATATTGGGATGTTAGTAACGCTCGTGTTTTTTCGTATTTAATTGGATCTATGGATCCCTCGATAGCTCTCACTCTCCGATCGTTTCCTTCTGCGGCGGCAATTTGGAGTTTCCTGTATAAGACATATTCTCATGTGAATACTTCTCGCTTCTTTGATCTGGAATATGCTCTTGCAAATCTGTCTCAAGGAGAACTTAGTGTTAATGATTATTATCTCGCAACAACTAATCTCTGGACGGAGCTCGATTTGATCTCTACGTCTCTCGTTAATAGTTCGGCCAACTCAGGGATTCTCAAAGAACGACAACAAAGTCGGAGTTTGCAATTCTTGATGTGACTTTGGCCTTTGAGCAAACTCGATCTCACATGATTTCGGAAGATAAAACTGATATCCAGGACATTCTTAGTGAATTGATTCACCAGGAAACATGCTTCCGCACCCAAGCTGTTCTCGATGGAACTGGCTCGGCAGGAACCATCTTTGCAGTTGGACGCCAAGGAGGAAAATTATATCATCCGCAATTTTACTCCAAGGCTACTCCCACGAATTCTGGAATCTCTACTGGATTGGGTACTGTCAAGTCTTCATCAGGATCAATCAAATGCTCTTTTTGTCAGGAACTATGGCATCCTCAATCAATTTGCACAAATCAAAATATCTGCAACTATTGTAAGAAACCAAGTCATATCATCTCCGAATGCAAGGCTCCGGGTCGTCGGCCATATACTCCAAGTTCAACACTGAGTTATGCAGTTTATGAAGCCAACCCTGTATCTCCTACTACCGCTGATGTCGATTTTAACCAACTAATTCAGGAGGAACTTGCACGAGTTCTTCCTCATGCTCTAAACTCGACCTTTGCTACTATTGGCATTTCAGGTACAAAATCTACTCGACCTTGGTCTCTAGATTCCGTGACCTTTAATCATATCTCTAGTGACTCATATATGTTTCTATCATACACTCCTCTTGTGAATCACTATGTCGAAGTGGCTAATGGTCAGCATTTGCCTACTGCTGGCATTGGTACAGTTCAAAATTCTAACATTATTTTACCAGCTACTCTTCATGTGCCAAAATTAGTTCCCTACTTAGTTTTGTGGGTCAACTAATTGCTTCTAGTTGCAATGTCTCGTTTGGTACTTCTGGTTGTGTTATTCAGGATCTGGAGACATGGAGGATATGGAGACACGGGAGTCGGAATTGTTGCAACTTCTACCTGGATACACTAGACGTGGATACCGAGCAGGAAGTTGTGTCAGGTGGCGTTGCTAAAGTTGGGAAGCAAAATAGCAGTTTACTTATTAATAAACCGTGTTCTAGTTATCCGGTTAGACTTATTTCAGAACAGTTATGGCATCTTGGTCATAGCTGGTTGGGACATCGCCATTGGGGTTATTTATTAAGTATGTTTCACAAACACTTTTTACTAGTTGATAATCATATGAATGATTTTTTGGCACCAACTTGTTTACCTTGTGTTGAAACTAAGACTGTCACTTTGACGTTTCACTCGAGTTCTACTGAGGTTTCAGATCCCTTCTCATTGATTCACACTGATGTATGGGGGATGAGTCTTGTCACTTCTCGGTTGGGATTTCGATATTTTGTGCTTTTCATTGATCACAATACGCGGTTTACTTGGGTTTATTTCTTACGTCTGAAATCTGAACTCATCGATGTTCTCAAGGATTCGTCACTATGGTTCGCACTCAGTTTTATCGATCTATTTTGATGTTTTGCTCGGATCCTGTTGGTGAGTTTACTTCCCACGCACTTCATTAGTATTTCCGGGACACTAGCATTTTATTTCAACAATATTGTCCTGGCGTTTCTAAACGAAATGGTTTAGTGGAACACAAACATCGTCATGTTTTGGATCTTACTCGCGCCTTGTTACTTGAATCTTCCATTCATTCTAGATTTTGAGTGGACAATTTTAGGAATGTTGTTCATTTAATCAAGCGTCAACCCACCCCAATTCTTAAGGAAATATGGCCATTTGAGTGTCTTCACGGGAGATCACCCAAGTACTCTCGGCTGCGTGTTTTCGGATGCACTTGTTTTGTACTTCTTCCTTGTACGGTCTTAAAAAGGCTCTTCACGCCTAGTTTGAGACGTTTCAAGGGGAGCTCCTACTGAATGGTTTCTGCCATAGTTCTAATGATCCATCTCTATTTACTCAAGTGACCTCGGTAGGGATCACTGTGCTTCTACTTGACCATATATTGGGTATGCAGTCCAGGTTGTGACCCAATTTATGGCTCGGCCGCACCATCCTCATTATCTTGTTGTTTGCCGCATCCTTCGCTACTTTCATGGTACCTCAGATGTCGGTGTTTTCTTTCTATCTACAACATCAAAGTTGCTTATGGCATATGCTTATGCTGATTACGATGGTTGTGTTGATACTCGGCCCTCCACCTCAGGTTTGTGTATTCGATTTGGTGATGCTTTTGTTTCCTGGTTCTGTAAGAAGTCAGATAAAGTCTCCAAGTCCTCCACTGAAGCGGAGTATCGTTCTATGTCTGAAGTATATATGCTTGTAGCTGGTTTGGATGCTTCATCTTCTTGCTGGCCATGGGATAACTGTTACTCCACCTGTCCATCTGTTTGGTGATAATACTAGTGCAATTGAGATTGCCACGAATCTGGTTCTTCATGATCGCACTAAATACGTCGAGACTCATATTCATTACATTCGTGACTTGGTTAATGATGGGACTATCAAGTTATTTTCTGTCACCTCCGAAGATCAAATCGTAGACCTGCTCATCGAAGCTGTTTTAACTATTCGGCATTTGGTTTCTATCAGGCAAATTGATATTGCATAGTCACTACCATTTTGAGGGGGGCTGTTAGAAAATATCGATCTCGAAAGTTAGGGTATTTTAGTCTTTGTCTTTTACCCTAACCCGACCGCTTTGTACCTGTATATAAGGGGTGTGTTGGTTGTCTTGTAAGATACATAACCTCTTCTCTCGATCTCTCAAACTAATAATAAACTATATTCTTCTCGTGGACTAGTCAATCTTCTTGATCGAAAACCACGTTAAATCTCGTGTTTCAATCTCGGTTCTTACTTCTATCATGACTTCTAACACACATATGTACCTGAGTCTTTTCCATGTATGTATTAAAAAGGAAATGGGGAAATGTATTTATAAGCGGGAAGCAGACCCCGGAACCAACTACAAACCTGAGCAAAACCTTTTCTTTCCCCAAAGAAAAAATACACTTCCACAATCCTCCCCTTATCTTTCTCTTGGAGAAGAAGTACTGATTAAATTTCATTAGATGGAGCCACATTACACAGATCAGCCACTGTAACTTATAAAAAGGTTAAAAGAGTCCATAACTAGGGAAAGCCAGTTAGGCACAAGGCAGTGATAATAACACATCCTTTTCATTATAAATCTTTTCTTTCACCTACTTAAATGGAAACACCAAACTCATCAACCATTTCGTTCAAGTCTAATTTGAATGAACCTTTTCCCGAAGTTTAAGAATGAACACTAACAATTATGTTTTGCTTAAGGAAGATGATGATGGTGATGCAGATGAAGAAGGTTAGCCGTGTTTTATGGTTTCTTTTTTTCTTGTTTTTTCTACCATGATGCAAACAGAAAGGGTTAGACGACGGAGTTAAGTTAGGCTCGAATTAATTTTATGTGTGCACCTTTCATTAGTTTTACTGAAGGATTTGGAATGTACACTTCAATTTAAATAGTATCATTTGATTTATATATATATATATATATATCTTAGACAATTGACTACAAAAAATGGAAACTTCAAACATTGGAACATAAACTGTGAATCATGGCTAACACGCCACTGCCGAATATCACCAATCTCTATGAGAAGGAATCACAACTAAATCACAAAAAGCTTCTACTCTGGAGTAACTCAAAGTACCTTAACTTGTATATATCAAATGTAATTTTTTCACTTGTTTTTTATTCAGCTTATGGTCTCATCAATTTATATGAGCTCTTCACCCCACATTATGTTGTTCAACACGAATTACAGCCACTTGCATCCCCTTGATTCCTTTCCATGATATCAGCAACAACTCAACAACAACTGTTTTCCAATAAGCTGAATATGGGCCCGGTGATAGGTCCGGTTACGGGTACTCCAAGCCGGTCAAACCGGTTATCAGGTCTGGTCTTGTCAGGAAAATAACAATCGAGCCCGCACCTATTTTGAAATCAGGGTAACCCACTGACCTATAAAAACAAGGCCCGACATGAACAGGGTAGACCGGTGATCGAATTTAAATTGAAGCCTAAATAATAAACGTCCATACCCAACCCAAAAGTCCAACATCCACTCTTAATTTTAGAGACACGTATACTAACCTGATCAACCAACGAGCTATTGGTGCAATGGTGCCAGGGGCTGCACTTGGAAGGGCGAATTAAGATTCAATCCCCCGCAACAACATTTGGAGAGGAATAAAACCTTAACCTAGGGACCATCCTCGACTGGATTAGTCTGTCGGTGGGTCAGATCAGAGTTTTCACCAAACTCCATCACAAACTCACACCACAAAAAAATATCATCCAACCTCCATCGCAAATACCCACCTCCACCATCTCCATCAACATCGGCAGCCATTGATCCTCTACCCGGAAACCAGCACACTATCATCGTCCGACGATGATGACACACTCGCAACTTCATCTCCATCTCCATGTGGTCAACTAATAAATAAAAATCAGGTTTATATTGAACCCTAATTTACATGATTTTTTTTCTCGTCTTATTTTATTTGAAGTATGAACGTTACTCATTCTGAACCAATAAACATGACTCATTCTGAACCAATATTAACTCTTTTCTCCTTCAGAAACATTCTCATCTTTGTGACTTCTGCAACTATCGATCCTCTAGAAACTTCGGCGGCCATCGATCCTCGAGAAACTACGGCAGCCATTGATCCTCAAGAAAGTTCTGTGGCCATCGGTCATTCGGCAGGAAGCCACCATTGAGTGCTCGACAATGACACTACCCTCTCAATATCGTCTCCTTCGTCTGGTCGATTAGGAAAGATAAAATCCGGTTTGTTGAGAACCCTAAATTTTACGACCGTGGATTTTTCTCATTTTTTGGTGTTTATCTTGCTAGTTGTAGGGTTATCAGTTTTGCTGGTTAAAGGAGCTTGATTACTATAATGATTGACTTTCTTAGGATCAACTAAAAGGACAAGCAATTCAGGACACTGGGTTAAATGTTGCGCGTCTAGTGTTCCCCCAAGACCGATTAGGACTTCAAAGAAGAATCGAGGTGAAGCTCAATCTAGCACCCAAAGACAAGAATCAGCGCCACCTGCCCAAACACCAATGACTGACATACCAACTGAAGTACAAAGGGTAGAAACACCAATTGAAGTAGAGAGAGTAGAAATGCCTACTAAAACAACTAGAGGAGAATTGGTACTTTTGGACATGCCAAATAGAAAGCGAACTAAAGCTTGGGCAGACTTCAGAGTAGTCTTCACTCCGAAAGGTTCAAAGAAGGTAGAGTGCGAACATTATGGTGCCCTTCTTGCTTCAAATCCAACTAAGATTGGTATAACTTCATTTACTAGGCACACATAGAGTTGTCAAAAGAAAAGAAACTGTAGCAATAGTAGTCTAATGCGTCTAAACTTCCAACCTGCCAGTGATGGTACTATAGCTATAGGCATCTAACAATTTAATCAAGCAAGAGTGAGGAAGAAATTTGCTGAAATGATCATTATTGACGAGCTTCCATTCAGATTTGTTGAGAAGGAAGGCTTTCATGGGGTTATGCAAAGAGGCATTTCCAATGTTTAAAATGCCCTCTAGGAGAACTATTAGAGAAGATGTTTTGAAGTTGTTCCTTGATGAGAATGAAAGACTAAGAACATACTTTACAACTAAGTTTGTTGGGAATGTGTCTTTAACAACTGATTGTTAAACTTCCATTTAGAACTTCAACTATCTTTAACAGCTCATTTTATTGGAGTATATTGGAAGCTACACAATAAGATAATCAATTTTACAGGATTTACAGTCATAAGGGGTGTGAGATTGCGTCTATTATTGCATCTTGTCTTGAGGAATGGAATTTGAAGACAAATTTATCAATAACAGTGGACAATGCTTCTTCAAATGAAACTGCAATTTATCATTTGATACAAAAATTCAAAGATTGGGGGACTCGACTACTTGGAGGAAAATATATGCATATGTGTTGTATTGCATATATTACGAACCTGATTGCAGGAGATGGATTGGTGGAGGTTGCCATGTCAGTTCGGTGAATCAGTGAAGCTGTGCGATATGTTCGCAGCTCACTAGCTAGATAGGCACAATTCAAAGAATGTGTATCTTTGCCGAGGATTCTGAGTATGAAATTGGTGTATTTAGATGTGTGTGCAAGGTGGAATTCCACCTATTTGATGTTAAAGGTGGCTACTTATTTTGAGAATCCTTTTAATTCACTTGAGTCAGAAGAAGTATAAAAGCATTAGATTGGGTCCTCGGACACATGCTGACTGGGAGAGTGTTAGGAACTTGCTTCCATACCTTCAACTTTTTTACGATATTACAGTGCTTGCTTCAGGTACTTCATATGCCACAACTATCTATTTTTAGGAGAAGTTACTGAAGTCTTCCTTCACATTAGAGAGATGGAGTATAGTGGTGATGAAGATGTCAAAAAGATGGATGAAAAGTGTTAAAGAAAGTAACCAAGTATTGGTGCGAGGAAGAAGGGGAAAACTCGAGGTTGAATAAATTGTGCTACATTGCAGTTGTGTTTGACCCTAGGCATAAATTGGATTTTCCTAGATATTCTTTTGTTAAATTGTATGGTCAACGAAAAGCTAGATAATTGATGTAAGAGATGGAGGAAGATCTTAATGAGTTGTATGCACATTATGAAGACAGACAAACACAAAGCAGCCAATGCTTCTTGCGAATCAACTTCTCAATCAACGCCTAGTACTTCAACTCTTCCTATTCTACCAATGAGTACAGGGAACCCATATAGGAAGCAATTTTTTCCGGACTATTTAGTGCTTGAGGTTGTTTCTCGATGAAGTGACTTGGAGATCTATTTGTCGCTGCCACGTGACAAACATCTACTCTTGGCGATCCCCAAAAACAGTTTGATATATTAGATTGGTGGAAGGACTATGGTGTGAGATATCTTATGCTTAGTGACATGGTCAAGGAAATTTTAGCGGTTCCTTTATCCACCGTGCCTCCTGAATCCGCTTTTATTTCTAGTGGTCGTGTGTTGGACTCATTTAGGAGTTTGTTAACTCCTAAAATTGGGGAGGCTCTCATATGTGCAGAAGATTGGACTAGATCGTCTAATTTGTCATTGTTACTTGATGAGGAGGACACAGATGATCTAGAAGAATTGGAGGAAGGTAAGGCTCTTGGTTATTGACTTTTGATTATTTTTTATTTGTTAATGGCTCTTGGTTATTTGTAGTGGCTATTGCTTGGTCTCAAGATGTGGGATTCAATCCAGTAGTTTCAGCAACAAGAAATGCATCTGCTACTGTAACTATAAGTGTTGCTGGAATTACAAATGTTGCTGCAATTACAAGAGTTGTTGCAGCAACAAGTGTTGATCCTACTGTTGATTGGGTGAATCAAGTTTAGAATTTGAAATTTTCTCACTTTCTGATGATGAGAGACCCAATGATGCATACTCTTATGAGTTAGAAGCTACTAATTAGTTATCATAATGGTTCTGAATTACAAATTTGAAGTAGCTAAACTTTCAGTATGTTGGTTTTATTTTGAAAATATGAATTCCAATCTATTATGTCAGCCTTATGAGTTATAAATCTGAAGTACATTCTATGTTTTAGGATCTAGTGAAGAATGATTCAGTCATTGGTGGTTTTAATGTTGATATCTTTTATAATGCTCAATTATTAGGTTGATGTGAACCAGGTAACTATTTCCATTATATACTCTTTTCGTGTCAATATTTGATTGTTCTTTTAAATCTACGAACAACCATTAACAGTATTATTTTCAAAAACTTGCAGCCATAAATTGTAAATCTGAACAACAACAGCCCTTTTGTAAGAATTAGAGCAACAACAAATTGTATTAATGTTCTTTTGGTGTATGTAATTTGGTGGTAGGAAGTATCTAGTGGAAATATTGAATGAATGTCTAGTTGGGTTGATTAATCATGAACTGTAGATGGATTAATAGTTAATGATTAATGATGAATATATGGATATATTTCTTTAAAATGTGCAACTCTGAATATGTTTTTGGAAATGTGCAGTATCTCTTTCTCCTAGTTGTAGTTTCATGATGATTGGCTAGGCGTTTTTTTATCATTAGATTAGGGTGTAGGTAGATGATAGGATGATCCCCTCATGGTTAAGGGTTGGACATGTTGGATACTTGTTATCATAGTGATGTACTTGGATTATGCTGTATTCAACCTAATTTGTGTTATGGTTTGAATTAGGTCAAATCAATACTCTCATTTGCATGAGTTTTCCTAGGATTGTGTTAGTTGTTAATCCGAGATTGAAGTAAGGTGTGTGTGGACCAAACTACACCCCAATGCAACCTTTAGTGCTATGATTTATTTAGGAACATTTCATCAAACACTTAGAGTGCCATCTGAAAATCACTCAAATGGTGACACACTTAAGGGATTGGGATGTTTGGGGTATCAACTATCAAATGGTGACTAGCACCCCTTTCTAAGTGTTTATGGTGTCCTTAAAGATATCTAAACACCTAGGCATTTTGTTTAACACCTTGTGTTTGCAACTAGGTAGCTTGATCTCAAGTGAAATAGTAGTGGTAAGTCATATGCATGACCTTGCTATAGATTCCTTCAAGTCTATAGGATATTCCTATCATAAACCGTGTCCATTGTGTCAGACTCTAATAGTGAATGGGATTTAAGAATTTCTCACTTGTTAGGTTAAGGGATTAGGCTTAGAATTATGCACCTTCTTTTAGCTCATCGAGTTTTTGGCGCCATTTTCGGGGACTTGTCACTCCTTTGAAAGACGTACTGGGATTGCCGCTTTAAGCGTTCACTCCCGCTTTCATTTGTACTTTTGTTGTTCTGTGTTACACCCGTTTGTTTGTAACAATGGCTTTTTGTTTCTTGGTGTGTATGAACTCTTTATACTACTAGATGTGCATGAGATGTTCTAAATGCAATTGACACCTTCGAAAAAAGACTTCAATCACCTCCACCTCACCCTTCACCAATCCTAATACCACCTCACCCTCCATTAATCGAAGAATCTTTTGCACCCCCGTCTAGAGAAGCATCGTGTGTTGACTCGAGTTCCGGGGAGAACCATGAGTGTTTGAGAATGCCTTCGGCATGGCTCAACAAGGTAGGACTCTTGGCGACTATACCAAGCCTAATCATGAGGGAACCTCATAGTGTGTTCATCGTCCACCAACCGAAAACAGCAACATTGAATTGAAGTTCCAATAAATCCAAATGGTGCAACAAAATGCTTACCATGGTCATGAGCATAAGTATCCAAGTAGCCACCTTTAGACTTTCTTGGAGATTGTCGATGTTATGAAGTTTAACAATGTCCCTCACGATGTAATTCAACTTTGACTCTTCCCCTTCTCCGTCAATGGAAAGGCAAAGTAATGCCTCAACAATCAACCTCAAAATACCTTTGCCACATGTGTCGATCTGGCAAATGTGTTATTAGAGGACTTCTTTCCCCCCTACAAGACGCATGAGATTAGGGGAAGGATCTCTCACTTTCGAATGAGCCCATTCATGAAGCTTGGGAGCTGTTTTGAGCCTTACTCTATTCATGCCCTTACCAAAACTTTGGAGAGTGGAAACTTTCGAAGAACTTTGCTTGATGCCTCACCTTTGAAGATACCAAGATGGTTAATCAAGCGGCGGGGCGAGAGTTGAGATCACTTCTTCCTGAGCGTTGTCTTCAAATCTTTGCGGTAAGCTGCAATGCCTATGTCTCCACCAACACTCCCGCCCCCAAAACTATCAAGGAGATGCCCAGACCTCAAGAGAAGGATGGAGAGCAAGTAAGCCAATTGATTCTCACAAGGATGGATGCAATGGATTCTCAAATTAAGGCTCTCTCCTTAGCTCAACCGGCTGTCAAGCCACAAGTAGAACAAGCACCTCTTCCCAAGCTGAGAATCAGGCCTCCAATTACACAAATCTTTGTGTGTGAGAGTTGTGGAAATGTAAGGCATGATGCTTCAACTTGCCAAGATTTTGCTCCGACCGTTACACTAAAAGAGAAATACATCGAAGAAGTGGACTTCGTGCAAGGTGTTTATAGAGGAGGTAACCAATGCGGTTATCAAAATAACCTTCCTTGGAACAACAACGAAGGTGATAATCAAAGTGGATTCGAAATGAACATCCAATGTCATGGATTTCAAGGCTCAAACCAAGGAGAAGGAGGTTATAGAAACTACAACCAAGGGTGAGCTTCAAACCAAGGCCAAGGATACCAAAACTACAACCAATGTAATCAAGGTTTCTGTAACAACCCTCTCTAACCACACTAGAAATATTGATTGAATTAAACTAGTATATGCTATCGCAAAGATACATGAACCATTAATACAGTTATATATGGATGTATATAATAATAAACATGGTCATCTTATAAAATATATTCACATTATCTTACAAAAGAGAAGTATGAACGGGCAAGCTTGGGGAGGTTACACCCGTGCATGCATTGAGACATCCTTTTAGATGAATAAGATGTCTAGGTGCTAAGATGTGGGCAAAGAGCTTTAAGATACGTTAAATTAATTAGCTTTATGGCTTTGTTTATAGCTTCAGTAGGTGAAATATTTAGGATTTTGGGTACCTTAAAACGTGAACATAGGGAATATAGGGAAACGAGCACCTTGCGATTATTTCTTAAAGGAGGCCCAGAGTTGAAATTTTGATTCGAAAGTTATCATCTAGGTTTTCAGGGATTATTTATGATGAGGGTCTTATGCATATCCAACCGGCTTTAAAGTTCCATCGTGAGTTATTTATTATTAAGAGTCATATACATGCTAGGGTATTGGCTGTTTAATCTTAAGATTATATATGCTTATTTACCGTATTTGTGATTTAATAAGATACATTTTATCTTACTTTCCTGGTATATCTAATTTAATATATGTTTTAATATGAACTTTAGCTATTACTGATTATTGAATAAATCCGGTAATTGATTGATCACCTAATTAGAGCCCGTATGCTGGTGATTAATATTTATTGCACTTCTGTTATGCGATGTGCCTTGGTAAGAGTCGCACTAATTGTCACCGTGTGCCTCGATAAGTGCACACTAACTTCTTTACGGCCCGTTTTGGTGCCACTAACATATCCATGGGTCGTCAACATATGTGAGTAGGGATCCAAAATAAAACATGAATAAGAGTTCAAATATAGAAGTAGCCTTATGTGTTATATGTTGAATGCCTTATGTATGATTATGTGTACCTTAGAGTGGTCCAGGGCAAAGATCCTCACTCAATGATAGCACTGACCCTTACTTTTTATTTTTGAGCGATAGTAGGCCTTACCGGTTCACACACTACAAATCTAAAGTATGGTATCATCGAGCCCCGGGGTCAGCCATCATGGCGACGACTTGAAATCGAAGATTGTGACTTGATCCTCGCTTTTATGTTTTAAAACACGTTTGAGACTTTTACTCTCATCATGTGCATATGTTATGAGTTGTAGTGTGCTAGTATGATGTGAGATACAGTTTTTTAAAATATAGCGGCCATGAGGGCAAAGTATCTGGTGATTTTGGTCTGAGTTGTGGAGCTCGAGACTTCTATTATGTTTTGTACTAATATGTGTCCTTACGGACTTCTGATATGGGTTATGTACTATATAGAATAAATAAGTCTTATATGAGCTTGTGATAATTTTTTGTATCGAGTGGTCAATCTTATGGGTACATATATGTATAATTCTAGATTATGTGGAAGAAATTGAATTGACGAGTTACACGACATTAAATGGTATATATTGCAAAAGTAGCGTAGCACCCCTATTATTGTTCCTCTAATTTTTTACATATCAAACTTGTTTCCAACTATGTATAGTAAGGGGGTGTTACATGGTTGTATTAGAGCCCGATCGTTTTCTGCATTATAGGTATGCTACTTTTCTCTCTTGGGACGGCGCGAACCCCAAAAGAGGTTGTGTCTTTTGGTTGCACTAGTGATCCTGCGATTGTGTCTTTCATGATGCACATTCATTTGCATATGTGCAACCTAGTTTGGAAAGGTTTTCTGAAAAAAGGCGTTTTGAAATTAAAGAGTTTTCTGAAAGAGGATCACTAAAAGACCATTCTTCTTGAAGTGTGCATTAGAGTTCTGACTGGGGTGATGGCATTCATGTTAACCCACCTCGAGCAGTGTTAGATTATAAGAGGATGAGAGGTTTTGATGGATAAGAATTTGAGGGGGAAAGTACATATCTGCAAGTAGTTGTTCATTGGATCAGTGATATGAATGAGGCATTTCACCAGCTAGTTGGTAGCCACACCGGATGCGCGGCTTCACTACTGTGTGTTCTTGCTTCAAGGGCATGCCAAGACTTGGTGGGAGGCAATGAGACTCTATGAGAAAGATCCCTTCTATTTGATGGGAGGAGTTTCAAATAATATTTGATGCAGAACATTTGAAGCATTTTCTGGCAGGCTTTTGAACGAACATCCAGAAAGGGATCTACAGTTCTGACATGGCTAGCTGGAAAGATATCAAACAAGTAGAATATCTAGATAACAAAGGGAAGGAAGAATGGGAAGAAAAAAGGAAGATTGAAAGCAAAAAGTGATAAGTCAGACTGTGAGTTACTCTGGCTAGGGACCAATTGGGATGTCTTATCAAAGACATGTTCAGACAGTGTCATGACGACAAACAATGTGCACACATGCACCAATGGCGATTTGTCAGCATTTTGGGAGGGTACATTTTGGAAAATGTAGATTGTTGATAAGGGAATGCTTTAGGTGCAGTCATCAGGGACATCGAGTTAGTAATTTTCCATTGACGATTGGTCAGGCCCAATATGAGGTATCTGTTCAACAAAGTAACAAAGCTCCATTTGGGAGTGGGTTTACAGAAAACTGAGGTAATAGCTATCAGCGAAGTGTGGGTTTCCAAGGAGGAAGAGTTATAGGAGCTAATGGACGACCGTTGGTAGTCGTTCCTAGACCTCTGATGCTCAACAACCGGGAGGACGAGCTTAAGGCAGGGTTTATGCCATGACTTGTGAACAAACTGAGGTTTTGCAGCAGACGTCGTTACTAGTACACTCTCTATCCTTGGGCGTACCTTATATGCCTTATTTGATACCGGTTCCACGCATTCTTTCATTTCTAGTAAATTTGCACGAATGCTTAAAGTGGTACTTGAAGAGTTGGGGTATAGTTTTGGGGTTAGAACTCTAGTGGGGGAAATGGTGGAGGTAAAATCAATTATTAGGAATGTTTCCTCAAACATTAAGGGAGTTTAGCTGTTAGCAAACTTAATGTTGTTACCATTTGATGAGTTTGACGTGATCCTCAGGATGGACTGGTTAACTCAACATGGGGCAGTGTTGAAATGCAAAAAGAAGGAAGTTAAGATTAATGTGCCCGGAAAGGGGAAAGTTGTGTTTAAATGTATATAGAGGAAGGAGAGTGAAAGATCTCCATTCTTGTCAGCTATTCAAGCTTTCAAACTTATTCCGGGGAGATGTGAAGCATACCTTGCCCACGTGACCATGAAAAACATTGAGGAAAGGAGGATGTAGTTGTTGTAAAGGAGTTTGTGGATGTATTTCCTGAAGAATTTATGGGGCATCCTCCCGAAAGAGAGCTTTATTTTGATATCGAATTGGTGTTAGGAAATACACCCATATAGGATCGCACTAGTGGAGTTGGCAGAGCTGAAAAAGAAGTAATAAGAGCTCTCGGAAAAAGGTTTCATAAGACCGAGCGCCTCGCCTTGGGGAGCACCGGTATTGTTTGTGAAGAAGAATGTTGGATAGGTGAGGATGTGCATAGATTATCGTCATCTTAACGAGGTGACAGTTAAGAACCGTATCCTTTGCCTAGGATTGATGACCTATTTGATCAGCTTCAAGATGCATCAGTGTTTTCAAAGATTAATCTCATATCTGGCTACCATCAGTTGCGAGTTTTTGAATTAGTCACTCATGAACAAGGTGTTCCATGAACTCCTTGCCAAAATTTGTAATAGTATTCATTGACAACATCTTGATATAATCAAAAAGCGAACATGAGCATCCAGAGCATTTTAAGTTGGTGTTGAGCCTCCTAAGAGAGAATGAATTATATGATAAATTTTCAAATTGTGCATTTTGGCTAAAGGAAGTTCTATTTCTAGGTCATTTGATATTTGAGAAAGGGTTAGAGGTGGATCTGAGAAAGATTGATGTCGTGGTTAAGTGGAAGCCTCTTGAGGAAGGGTACTAATTATCGTTGGAATGAGAAGTTCCAAGATAGTTTTGAGTAGCTAAAACCTAGACTCACTACCGCTCAGGCACTCAGCTTACACACTTCTGGGGGTGAATATGTGGTGTACAGTGATGGATCTTATTAGGGTTTGGGTTGTGTACTCAAATAGGATGGAAAAGTATTGCTTATGCATCAAGGCAACTACGACCACATGAGGTTAACTATCATACTCATGATCTTGAGTTGGCAACAGTTGTTCATGCCTTGAAGACTTGGCGTCACTACATTTATGGTGAAACATTTAAGATTATGACAGTTCATAAGAGTTTGAAATATCTTATGGATCATAAGGAACTGACACAACTGATAGAGGAGGTAGATAGATTTATCAGAAGGATTATGATTTCACCATTGATTTCACCAAGGATTAGGATTATGTTGTGGCAGATGCGTTGAGTAGGAAGTAGCGACTTTCAAAGGTGGTAGATCTTTGAGCCTTAAGAGTCGACATGGAAATGGATGAGAAAGAAACATTGATGGATTGTTTGACTATCAGAACTAGACTGCATGATCGAATAAAGGAGAGACAAAGCAAAGATCCAAACCTTAGAGGATCATGAACGAGATAGAGGTGGGGAATAAAATTGAGTTTGAGATCTCTGACGGTCTACTAAAAATGAAAGGTCAAGTGTGTATTCCAAATGTGGACAACGTGAGGAAGGAGATATTGGATGAGGCACATTCCTTAGTTTATGTTATGCATCTAGGTGCAACAAAGATAAACTACATTGTGACACCTTGATTTTGGGTTGTTACTTGATTCTGGGTTTAAATCAGTGTACTGTGAGTTCTAGAAAAATCACTTATGAATGGACAGTCACGTGCGTGATCGTCAGCCTGTCACGGGTGTGGTTTTTCAGATATACCATAACCGTGGTTAGCAGGAAGTCACGAGCATGACCACCAGGAGATCATGATCGTGGCCATCTTTAGGTCACGAGCGTGGTTGCCAGGAAACCACGGGTGTGGGGGAAAGTCGGTCTTGGGCATGGTGGACTTATTATAAATGCAGAGTTGTGACCTGCTAACTCATAATTCCAGAAAACCTTAAGTCTCAAATCTCAGATGAACGGTGATTGATTTCAAGAAGAGGTGAACGCTAGATTGGGCTTGGAGATTGTCGAGGAAGCTTCAGAAGGTAATCTATCTTCATCCTCCATTTTTCAACCCTTTGATTTGAATCCTACCTAGAAAAATTGTGACATGATAGAATTTAGGGTTTTGGGATTTCAATCCTATGATTGATCTCTATAGGTCAGACGGGAAAGAATGCTTGAGCTTGGGAAGCTAGCCTCAGGATAGACTCTTCAAGGAAATCTAATTAGAGGTATGTTTAGGATTACTTTTCTACTTAAAGCGTTGAATTGTAACGAGATTGTCAGGAATCCAATGTTTGGATTCTCAAGACTGTATAGTAGAATGTGATCTACTGTACAGGTATTGTGTTATGGAGCTGGGCTCCCAAGACTGTATAGTAGCATTTGATATACTATACAGATGTTTTGATTCAGAGTTGGGCTCTCAGGTTGTGCAGTAGCGTTTGATCTATTGTACAGACAGTTGTTAAGTTCGGGCATAAGCTCACGGCGATGAACTGTATGTGTTATTCACAATTCATGTTTAAGGAAGGATTTAGGTTTAGCTAAATTAGCACATGTTTTACGTTGGTCATCCACCCATGGATTGTGAAAACCCCCAGGTTATGATTAGGGTCAGGAAGGACGTGATGAGAATGACTTCAGTTGCTGCATTCAGGGTGGTTTCATGGTCTGTTCCACTATGAGGCCATCCGCTCATAGCTAGGAATGGCTGTCATTAAGATGACTCCTACAGGACCACATGGTCACATTACTATATGCTAGTTCAGTTCTTCGCGATTCAGGTTTAGTCACTCAGTGCTTATCGTTGACCCCTTCTCTTCTCTGCTTGTATGATCAACTACGGGACCTCTGGAGAAAATGCCGCCTAAAAGAGCAACACGAGTAGCAACACCTCGACCTAGTGGCTCTGGGAATCATAGAGGGAGGTACCTTGGAGGTACCCTTTTCATGTTTCTGGACTTTTCAGATGTTTTCAGTTGTTTTTAGTACTTATCTCTCGATGTTGAGTTCCCCGATTTTGGAATGTTTTTCATTTTTATTTAGTACTTGAATTCGAGCCAGATATGCTCGATTTTATCCGCTCTCATTTTATTCATGTTATGAGGCATTTCAAGATCTAGACTTTATGTGTCTGCTCATGTTTATATATGTGATGAGTGAACCCGCGAGGAAAGCATGGGTCAAACCGTGTGATTCGATCCGGTTATCTAGGGGCGAGTTTCACAATGTGTATCAGAGCATAGTTATTCTCTACTGTGTGACTATATTTTCAGGTACCGAGGTGGGTTTAACTATATGTATCAAAGCCTGGTTATTCTCTACTACGTTACTATGTTTCCTGGTATTGAGGAGTCATGAACCGCAAAGCGACCAATCAACATGGAATCTCAGTCCTAAATAACGTGGAGAGATGTCCTTCTATGTTAGGAATTTGTAATTTGATTGCTTCCCTGTAATTTTGAAATGAGGGAGTCAGCCATGGGCATGGTAGAAAGTACATCATGGGCGTGATGGACACACCACTATGGGTGGGGCTTGTTGTGGGTAACGGTCGTGACCTGGTGATGACCACGAGCGTGGTTGGTCAGTAGGCCACGGGTGTGAAGGGATGGTGAATCACGCATGTGGTCTAACGAATACCACGGACGTGGTGATGCTTGTCAAGGGCGTGGCAAGATGTAAGCCACGAGCGTGACCAATTATACACCATAGGCGTGGTTGAGTTTTAAAAAAGTTTCACATTTTCTAGAAAACTGAGATAAGTTTTAAATGAAAAGGGATGCTAAATAGTACGTTCATGTGTGTAGTGATTGTGATGAATCAGTTGAGATGATCAGGGATCCGCCTGCATCTAGGCTGGATTTCAAAGAGCTTACTCGTGCGGCCGCCATTAATTTTGATGGGGAGTCCATAAATTTGCTGTTAGCGGTTGATTGGCTGAGAGAGCCGATGAACACGTTCATGTATCTAAGACCTGCGCTGGAGAAGAGAGTGTTGTATGCTTCTTACCTACTAAGAGGTAAAACAAAATAGTGGTGGAGTAAGAAGATGGGAGGTCAAGGATGTCCTATTGGGATAGGATTGGGAGGAATGCTTAGTTCTGTTAAAGAAGGAATTCATGCCAGTGCGGTGATAAAAGAACAATAGGCTGAGTTTATCAGGGTGATATGAAGGTGGTTGACTACCATAACGCCTTCGTTTAGCTGAGCAGGCAGTACAAGGGTTCACCAGAGTAGAAAATGGAGGACATGAAGCAGATGTTCTTGGATGGGTTACGAGCACATTATCAGATCGGGGTCACCAGCAGTGATATGGTGACCTTGGCAGATATGAAGGTAGCAACCTTGAGGGCAGAGCAACTTGAGGGTGTAAGGAAAGGAGAGCTTCGGGCTTGGCAAGAGGAGAACATGGGCCGTTGCAAATGCTAGCACCTTAGAGTAGGAGGGACACACATCATGGTTCTCCTGCATCACAAACTCGCTTCTCTGCATCTATCACCCCGACATTGCAGCAAAAGCAGTCTACTACAGATTTGATCGTCCTGCTTGCCCAGAGTCTGGGATACGAGGGCGTTGTCGTGAATGTTTACGTTCGCCCGTCGATGACCCGCAAATGGTTTCGGAGTCGCCACTGATCGCCTAAAAGTGGTTTGGAAACTTGGAGCCCAGTTCAGACTTTGGAGCCTGAACCAGGCGTAGTTTGCGTTCAGAGATCTAGGTAAGGGGCATGGTTACATGTGGGGAAGGATTAGCACCCCCACAACGCCCGGTAAACCGGTACTACGGAAATCGATAAGTCTGATGTGTTTTATTAAATGCGCTATTTTTTTGATTGTGCGAGTTATCCGTCCTCACTCTTGCAAAGACTAAAGCCGCCAATACGGTCATATTATTATAAAACACTTCAAAAAGGGAAGTCGATGAATTATTTTAAATTTAGAAAGATGATAAATTGCTTTAAGGTTGGATGTCAAATGATAAATTGTTTTAAAGTAGGAAATAAAATGATAAACTCATTTAAAGTTAGAAATAAAGTGATAAATTCTTTTAAAATTTGAAAAAATTGTAATTTGTTTTAAAGTCGAAAAGAAAATAGTAAATTGTTTTGAAATTGGAAAGAAGATAATAAATTATTTTTCAGTTGGAAAGAAAATAGTAAATTGTTTTAAAGTCGGACTCGAGTCTTTTGACGGCCTACGTACCCGGAGTTCGGGATCAAAGTCCACGTAGTTCGATTTGAAAAAGTTGATTTGAGGTGCAACTGAATAGTTGCGGTTTGTTTGGTAATTTTGAAAGTCTTTATGAGTTTTATATTTTCGAGAATTCCACGGGACTTTAATAGCATAAAGCCTTGCGTTACTATTCTCATTTTATGTTTATTTAAGAAAGAGTTTTTGTGTTTTATAATTTTATGATTTGTTTGAAGATGGTGGATTCTCACATTTTTCCTTTTATGAAAATTCACGCCATTATTCGAGGGTTTTCGCAGATTTTTAACTCTTGCGAAAAATGCATTACCGGACCAATTATTTTTATGACAGAGGTATATATTTTAAAGGTGGACTCGGGCCTTTCTCGACTACCTACATACTCAATATTTTGGGATCAAAGTCCACGTAGTTCAGATATTACATGTAGTTAAGTGTTGAGATTTAAAGAGTTGTTTTGAAGAGGATGGCGAGTCTTCACGCACCTTTACTCTTGTTATGGCTAACGTTACCAATGCCATCGAACATGAATTATTGATACTGAACAAAAGTATGAAATTTATTATTTTAAAGGGGATGCTGACGCAGCTTTATTGGTATAAAACCTTACAATACTAATTTAATAAACCCGTCTAAAACATTATTAACGCTAAATTATCATATAGATTGATGTTTAAAAAAGAATTTGAGGATTTTATTTAGAACAATATTGTTGTTATTCTAGGTTTACGATTTATTTAGTTTAATTAGAAAAAATAAATTACGTTGAGTAAAGAAAGATTGGGTTAGGACTAAATAAGGATTACAATGATCTTTTCTGTTTATGGACTTAAAACCATAACAATTAGCTTAATCCACATTTAAATGCTATGTAATTCAAGTTGAGCCCAACAAATAAGAAGAAATGACCTGAGGTCTGTCAAAAATAAAAGATGGGCCGATTGAATCAGAGATAATGGGCTGAAATCCGAACCCAAGACCCGGGGGCCCCAACCGGAAAAATCAAGTAAAAACAAGGAGGAGAAAAGGTCTGGCCTGCTAGGTGAATCGGCCGGTTTGACTACCCATTACCCGTATCAGGACATGAAAAGACGAAAATGCCCATAGATATTTTTTCTGCCAAGAACGAAGGTGAGGGGTAAAATAATAACTTACCTGATTGATATAAATACCTCTCTTAAACCGAAATCAGTCATTTCCGACCTTAACTCTCTCTCTTTCTTCCTCCCAAGTCCTCTCCCTTCTATCTACACTTCTCCCATTTCCTCTCTTCCACCACCGCCGACGACAACGGCGACAGCGGCGTTACCGCCGCTCCTCCATATTCCTCCTCTTCTCTTTTGTTTCCTCTCCCACTTTTCTTCATCCTCTGCTTTTCCTCTCCTTTTTCCTTTTCTTCTGCCTCTCCTTCTTCCTTTCTCTAGCGGCGACGCCCCCGCAGCAGCCGCTCCCTTCTTTGCTCTTTTCATTCTCTTCTCTCTTTTCTTTTTCTTCTCTATTTTCTCTCTTTTTTCGACGACGACGTCACTGCTGTTACCGCTCCCTTCTTTTATTTTCTCTTCTCTTTTTCTCTCTTTTTTTTTCCTCTTTATTTTCTCTCTTTTTTTGTCTTTTTCGGCCTCTCTATTTTCTGTCCTCTTTTTCTTCCTCTATCTCGCCGGTGGCGGCTGCCGCCACCATCTGTTCCCGTTCCACGGTCAAAGGAACGAAAAAGAAGAAAAAAATGTATAATTATAAACCATTTCACCTACTCATGCTTTTTTCTGTTTTTACTTCGATCTCGGCTTGCATATCGTCTGCAAATCTCGATCTGTAAATCTAGGATTTGAGGTTTTGGGTTTTTATGGTTTTTCTCTGAGTTTAGTTGTCTTTATCTTGATTTTTATTTTCAGTAGAGTTGAGGATCGGTGAAAAAAGAAGAGAAATAATAATAAAAAATCTCGCCGCCAACGTGACTGATGGTCGGAGATGAAACAGACAGAGAGGGGAAAAAGAAGTCAGGTAAAAGCATTATCTTAATCTTTTGATGAAATTCCTATTTGGCTGAAACTAAAAGAAATATGTTGGTTTCTGCATTGATTTTTAAGTGCTGAAATTAGAGAAACCTTGATATTATAGATTAGAATCAAAATACAAGTATTTTACATGAGTGTTACTATGCCACATTTGCTATGAATATAAATGATGATCGACTGTATGAGAATACAATGCGGCGACTCCGCTGTATGAGAGTAACCACTTATGTGTTTAATACAATGCTTAGGAAATGAAAGACGAAATACGTACATTACTTAGTAGTGTTAAGCGTTAGTGTTAGCGCACATAGATAAGTAAAAGTTAAATGTATAGTCACTAGATTTATGGAAACCTATGGAAATAGGTTCCTCATATACAAGAATATCGATAGAAATAGTTGAACTTCAAAACAAAAGGTTTCAAAACTCAAGTACTTATATGGATTTCCGCATATATACGTGAAACCCAAACTGTTTATGATGTGCTTACTCCACTACTAACTCATTACTGTTTTTTTTTGTTCTTTTGGTTCTTTGGCAAAGGTAGAGGTGGAGGGAAGTGCATTGGTGAAGGAAGAAGAAAAGGAATGATAGAAAACTCTTTGAGAATGTCAGAAAATTTTAGAGTTTGGAAAACTTTAGAGGATATAGAGAGATTGGAGAGTTTGAGATTAGAGTTAGTGACTGCATTTTGTTTTGGAGACTATAGGAGTGCTTATTTTTTTCCTAATTGTTGCTGTTAGATGTTCATTTATAGGAAAGAAGGTGATGATGGCGATGCAAGGGAGGGGTGAGGTGTTGACACGTGGGGGAAGACTAGTCTAGGTCAAAAATTTTGTAAAATTTAATACTTTTTTTTAAGTTTCGTCCATTTATTTTTAATTAAAATTCTAAAATTCGAAGCGGGTCCAAACCATCCCAATCTTATACACTTTGTGGGCTCGAAACCCGTATCACCTGGTCCAAATACAGAACTTGGCTTTTAGGTTCGAAATATCATGTCAACCCATTAATCCTACTAACGCTTAATATTTAGGTTCGGCTTAGCATCTTTGCTTATAACCGTTAATTCATAATTTAAACAATTCGGTAAAATTTTAGAAGTGTGTATTCTAATTAATAAAAGGTCAAAAATTCGACAAATAATCGAGCTACAAAAATGACAAAATATTCGAGAACCCGGACAACATTTGGCTACTACAAGCGTGTCTGAAGGAAGCAGGAGTTCTTAGTGATGCCATTTGAGTTGACTAATGCCCCTGCAGCCTTCATGGCAATGATGAACAAAGTGTTTCATGATGCTTAGACAAGTTTATTATAGTATTCATTGATGACATCTTGGTTTACTCCAAGACGGAGGAGGAGCATGTAGAGCACTTGAGAGCAGTTTTGGCTATCTTGAGGAGGGAGCGATTGTACGCCAAGTTCTCTAAGTGCAAGTTCTAGTTTAGAGAGGTTTTTATTTCCGGGACACCTAATCATTGGTCGAGGCATTGAGGTGGACCCGAAAAAGGTGGGGGCGATAGTGAATTGGTCACCGCCCAAGAGTGTGGCTGAAGTAATGAGCTTTCTAGGCATGGTCGGGTACTACAAGAAGTTAGTGGAGGGGTTCTCTAAGATAGCAAGATCACTCCATAAGCTCCAGTAAGAACTCATCGTTTGTTTGGAGTAAGGCTTGTCACGAGAGTTTCGAAGAGTTGAAGAAGAGGCTCACACCGCCCCAGTACTCACCTTGTCGGTTGCTATGAGTGAGTACGTGATTTACTGTGATGCCTCGTATTGAGGCTTAGGCTGCATTTTGATGTAGGATGATAGAATGGTGGCTTAGGCATCTCGCCAGCTGAAGGTGCATGAAGTGAACTACCTAGTTCACGATCTGGAGCTAGTGGCAGTATTTTTTTCACTAAAGCTATAGAGACACTACTTGTATGGTGAGACTTCTAGGATTAAACTGATCAGAAGAGTCTCAAGTACTTGATGGAGAGTTTTGAAACCCCGATTTCGGCTTGTTACTTGATTCTGGGTTTAAATTAGTGTACTCTGAGTTCTGGAAAAATCACAACTTAATGGACAGTCATGGCATGACTGTCAGCCTGTCACTGGCGTGGTTGTCAGATAGACCACGATCATGCTCAGTAGTAAGCACGAGTGTGAACTCTAGGACATCACGATTGTGACCGTCAGTAGGTCACAAACGTGGTTTCCAAGAAACCACGAGAGTAGAGGAAAGTCGGGCACGGGCGTGGTGGACTGTTTATAAAAGTATAGTCGCAACCTGCTAACTCAGAATTCCAGAAAACCTAAAGTCTCAAATCTCTGAGGAACGGCGATCGATTTCAAGAGGAGGTGAAGGCTAGATTGAATTGTCCCAGTTCCGTAGGAAGGGCTTGGAGATTGTTGAGGAAGCTTCAGAAGGTAATCTATATTCATCCTCCATTCTCAATCCTTGGACTTGAATCCTATGTAGGAAAATCGTGACATAATAGAATTTGGGGTTTTTCAATTTCAATCCTATGATTGATCCCTATAGGTTAGACGCGAAAGAAAGCTTGAGCTTGGGAAGGCAGGTTCAGATTAAACTCTTCAAGGAAAGCTAATCAGAGGTAAGGGTTAGGATTAGTTTTCTGCTTAAAGCATAGAATTGTAACGGGATTGTCAGGAATCCAATGTTCGGATTCTCAGCATTGTATAATAGTGTGTGATCTATTGTACAAGTGTTGTGTTATGGAGCCTGGCTCCCATGACTGTATAGTATAGTGTGATCTACTGTATAGATGTTGTGATTCAGAGTCGGGGTCTCAGGCTGTGCAGTAGCGTGTGATCTACTATACGAATAGTTGTTAATTTGGAGCATAAGCTCACGACGATGAACTATGTGTGTGATTCATAGTTCATGTTTAGGACATGATTCAGGTTTAGCTAGATTAGCTCTCGTTATACGTTGGTCACCCACCCATAGATTACGCAATCCCCCAGGTTGATCAGGCTCGGGTAGGACGTGACGAGTATGCCTTCAGTTGCTTCGCTCATGCGTCCTAGAGTGCATAAAGCACTAATCCCAAGCATATGTGTCCTAACTTGGTCATCAATCAATTATTCGTTTTATTCAATAATTAATAATTGCTACAGTTCATGTTAAACCATATATTAAATTAGATATACCAGCAAAGTAACACTACATATATCATATTAACGTACATATACGGTAAATAAGCATATATAACCTTAAGATTATACGGCTGATACCCTAGTATGCATATGTTCCTTAAAAATAAATAACTCATAATGGAACGTCTAACCCGGTCGGATACGCAAGAGACCCTCACAAGAAAAAATCCATGAAAACCCCGATGATAACTTTCAGATCGAAATTTCAACTTTGGACCTCCTTTATGAAATAATCAGAAGGTGCTCGTTTCCCTATATTCCCTCTACTAACAATTTAAGGTACCTAAAATCCTAAATATTTCACCTACTAAAGCTATAAGCAGCTTTTGCCCTTTTATAACGAAGAAATGGCAGCATCAACACCGCTTTAATCCTCCACCTTGTGAACTACCTTACATAGCCATAAAGCTAATTAATTTAACTTTTTTTAAAGCTTGTTGTCCACATCTTAGCACCTAGAAATCTTATTCACCTAAAGGGATGTCCCAACGTATGCATGGGTGTATACCTCCCCAAGCTAGCTATGTTTATACTTCTCTTTTGTAACATAATGTGAATATTTTTATAAGATGACCGAGTAAATTATTATATGCATCTATATATAACTATATAGTAATGTTTCATGTATATGTACAATAGTATGTAGTAGGTTAATTCAATCAATATTTATAGTGTGGTTAGAGCGGGTTGCTGCAATGACTAGTTCTGATGCTTGTGTATATACGAAGATGTATGTCGAAGAACACTAGAGAAGAAGTATCTCAATCTGAATATGCACAGGTCATTGGCAATTTGATATTTGTAAACCAAATATTCATTTTGTAAACCAAATATTCATTTTGTAGTTGATCGCTTGAGCAGGTACACACATAATCCTGGTGAATGTCATTGGATTGCTCTAAATAGAGTTCTTATATATCTACGAGGTACCATGAATGTGGGCATACACTATAATGGATATCCAAAAGTGTTGGAAGGATTTACATATGCCAATTGACTGACTAACTCATATGAAGCAAGCTCTACAAGTGAACTTGTTTTCTCTCTTGCAGGGGCAGCGATTTCATGGGAATCTGCCAAAACAAGCATCAATTGCTCACAACTATGAAATCTGAGTTTATAGCTCTTAATCTTGTGAGTCAAAAAGCTGAATGGATTATATGCCTCTTAGCTGACTTTCCTTTGTGGGGAAAGCCTATTCCACCTCTATCTTTATAGTGTGATTGTCAGGCGGCTATCTGTATTGTTGTGAGTAAAATATATAATAGAAAGAAGAAGCATATTCATATAAGGCATGAATTAATGAGGAATCTAATCGAAACCGTAGTATTCACTTTACTATTTGTAAAGTCCGAGAAATTTAGCTGACCCTCTAACCAAATTATCAGTAAAAGAATCATTCTTGAATCATCCACATGAATGGGACTAAAGAACTTCGAGTTGGGGAATTGATGATATATACCTTTGAATATTGGAAACAATGTTCACAGGTCAAACTAAATCATCGAAAGACCTATAAACTTATAGAACACTATTGAGGCGTGTTCATATATAATCCTAGAGAAAAGGATTAGCAGTCACCACTAACTAAATCAAACACTACAGAGAAGTGTTCAAACGGGGAGAATTCAGAAAAAGGGAAAGTGTGGGAACACTAATGAGAAGTGTTTTAATCCACCTTTATTGAGGTATGAGTATGACTGTACTAAGTTGTGATTATTTTTATATGTTGCTGTAAATTTACTGATGAATATGTGAGTCAATTATAAAGGTCACTGAACAAGGTAATAAACTGGTTGAGTACAAGAAGCTCATATATTTAATCAAGAATGCACATGTAACTTGATCAAAAAATCAAGAATAGTTTAACAACCTAGCTCACTACTCTCGAAAGATCAAAATTACACTACACTTAAGTTCAAGCCAATGTACTTAAGCCTAAGTACAACATTTACCAAGACTCTCAGTTTATTGGAAGAGGGAATGCTGGAAATGCAATGTCCAAGTATGATTTGGACTAAGAACTAAATTATTTTGGTATAGAACAACTTGATCCATTTGAACAAGTCAATTAGTGTCCTTTCACGCCAAGTGATTATAGTTAGAGTTTAAATTAACTTCCTTGTTTCCCATGCAATACCATTGGTGTTTGTTGAGGATTTCTCCCAGTCCTTATCCCTCTAATTCTTCATGCTTAGAGGAAGGGGATTGACGTTTTCCATTGCCTATAAATAAGGAAGCTTGAGGGAAGACAAAATAAATAACAAGAAAAAATCATCAAACAAACACCAATGTTTAGGCCCGGCACTTGATCTGGCACATGTTTTTCATAATATATTTTTTGGCCCATATTTCAAATCTCGCTAATGGAAATCAATTGACTTTATGGTTGACTGTTATAGTTAACCGAAAACGTGATGAAGTTATAACCGAGGAACATTGCGATGCCACATAGGACTCCACGTCAGCATAACATGCCACGTCAACCGAATTGGCGGTTGGTTTAATTTATTTACCTTCTCCTCTTTCATTTTAATTTAATTATTTCACCGCTCCTTCCACCTCCTCTCCTCCGATCTAGAATGCAGCCATCATCTATAATGCTGGCAATCAGAAAGGCTCAATCTTTTGTGTCTGATGGACTTCCCACCTTTCCCCCATATCTTCCTTCTCTTTTTCTTCTTTTTCTTCTGAAATGCAACTCGTTCTGAACTGTAACTCAATGTCACGAAGCTCTGGTCATTGCTTCCTCTGACGTCCACCATCAACCTCCTCGAAATCCCCTTCGAGAACTCAGACCAGCACGGTCTTCCTTAGGGAACAGAGAACACCGACGTCCTCTCATCATCCGCCTCCACCACCCTCCGCCCTGCGCTCAAATCCTACGTAGTCGATCTCGTTGGCGGCGCTGGCGACCGTCTCTATGTAATCGCTGACATCTTCTTTGAATGGACGACCACCATGGCCAAAGAGATCGTAGCTTTCCACATTGTTTAAAGTGGTTCAGGTGGATTCGGATTGACTTGCTATTACTTGATCTGGCTCTCGCTTCCTCATACGAACTGTGATTAAGAAACATATGGTGAGTACTTTCAGCTAGAGGATTCCCATGAGGCATCGAGATTTCACAAGACTCAGCTGCCAATGAGCATCCTGGAAACCGATGGATCCGATTCTTGGTCTCTGTTTCAGAGGGAGAATCTAACGAGAGAAGATAAGGGAGAAGATAAGGGGGTTGTGAATGTGGCCCACATAATTTTTTTTACTGTGTTGATTGTGTAATTTTTTATTCTACTTTTTTGTCAATCCACATAGGATAAAACGTTAGCCACAACAAGTTCCGTCACTCTACCATGAACTCTAATCTAACAGAGTTAACACCGTTTGAAATCAATGCCAATAATGTATTATGGAAAACATATGCGAGATTGTGTGTCGTGCCTAAACGTTGGTAATTGTAAGCTCATTTTTCCAAATAACAAAAACACAAAAAGAATAGAGAAAGCTGATGAGAGAATTATATATGAGTACCTTGGGGAGCTTCCTTGAGCTTATATGTCAATACTCGAGGAATCGCTTCAAAGGTAGTGGCCACTTTACCACGATCATAATCAAGTCTTATTCCTTCTTTATTATAAGTGTAATCTAGTTTCATTTTGTCTGATCTTTTCTGAGTTTAAGCCTCAGTTCTGTAATTGGTTTGTTTAGTTTACACGTTACTCATTGCTTAGTCTAACAACACATAATACATTTTCCATCCTCTACTCTAGTCTCTCACAGCTCATAAAATCATTAAGATCTGAATGTACGAGCTCAAATAACTCTATCTTCCGAGTATTGATAGTTTTTAAAGGTTTCTTTGTAAACTTTCTCTCAACGCAAATATTCCATTTAAATTAGGAATGAGATTCATATTCATCATTAATCTTAATGAGTCCTTATTCACATAACTTAACCTAGAGTGTCATACATCTATTGACTTACATAAGTAAGGAAAAAAGGAATTTTCGTTAATGCTCAAAATTGCCATTAATACTGGGAATAGATTCAATCACAAAATCCCCTAGACATATACATACCCATTCCCAACAAACATCCCATTTTGAAGATGACTAGTTTGTCAGCCTCTAAACCTAGTTTCATCCCAGCTTTGTTAAGAAGACCAACTGAAATCAAGTTTCTTCTTAATGAAGGCATATAAAAAAAACATCAGATAAAGATTATTTTTCTTCCCGGAGTTAAGTTTAACTTAAACCTTCCCTTTGGCAGAGCAAGAGTTTTCCATAAAGACTTGTTCTCTATCAACTCCTTATTTTTTTATTTAGGGTGTCCCGAATAGCTTTGGCAAACCTGTAGGGAATAAACTATTAATGCATATCGGGTTAGGCCTATTATTGTTATGGTTAACCAAAACCCTTATGTATATAAGGAGTGTTAGTCTCTTTCTCTGTAATTAAGCCGTCACTCTCACCAAAACCCCTAATAGAAATTCCCTTTCTCTCAGTGGACTAGTCGACCTCAAGATCGGTAAACACGTTAATTGCCAGCGTTATTCCGCTGTTACTTCTTCTTTATCCGACTGTTATCATGCTATCAAAGCCTACTGATGCGCAAATTTTTCCCATATCAAATACCCACTAGATTTCTCTAATGGAATCGTTTATTTCCCTAGGGTCTTTCTCTTTCTACTACTCAAATTGATTTACTAACTAGACCAAGTGACAGTTTAAGATTGTTTTTTACATCGTTTTAAGTAACCAATTAACAACTAAGAATGCAAATTAGAGGTAAACAAATTCGAGAGGTTGAGTTTCAAATAGGAATGAAGGTTGCTCAGATTCGAATCCACTAAAGCTAGCAATGCATGGATGAACGACAAGTTATCTCGATTATTCAGGTTATAATGGCTTGGCAATTTCCTAATGTAGTCTTAGATCACTCTCGCACCTCTAAGGTTCTATTTTGTCTAACAGTAGACTCTTCTCTCGAACTAATCTACGCCTAAACAATATGCATTAATGGTGTTCGATGAAATTCCACAACGATAAACGTGCAAAACCCTAAATGATTCGCTCCTCTCTCAAGCTAACGAATAATATAGGATTCTTCCTAAATGACCTATCAATCTATGTTCCCTTTGGCCCCACAAATCAATGTCGATGATTCAAACAAGACGGCCAGAAAGAATTGAATTAGAAATTAGGTTTTAGGAAGAACGCATAATAAGTCTGAATAAACCTCGATAACAAATCAAATCATCCATACAAAAGCTTAGCTAAAGCTTCATCTCATCCGAACAACACGAAAAGTTTAGCTACTCATGGTTCAGGAAGTACGACGGGAAAAAGAAATGAGAACAACCCGGAAAGACAACATGATCCGTCGAAAATTCTCAATCCTATCGCCAATCTTCGCTCCTTCGCCAATCGATGATAATCTATCCCTTCAATCGTTCTCTGGGACTCTCTCTCTATCTAAGAGCTCTAAAATATGTGTAGAATGAATGATATCTCGTCCAAAGGGCTGCTAGGACTATATATAGACTCCCGGTCCAAATATGAGACGGAAAAGGACTTGAAAATCCATATGGGGTGGAACACGCCCTGGAATACGCCATATTCATGGCCGTGTTCCTCCCCTGCAAATTTTTCACCCGATTTCACAGTTGGAACAAGCTGTGTTCCCACGGTGTGTTCCTCTCCAGTCACTTCAAACTCGTCTGAATTTTGCTCCCGCTCATCCCCAAACGTCGTACATTGCCTGAAAATGTATCAAAAACACACCGAACAACATAATACGGCCTCGAGGGGCAGGAGAACTAACATGTGCTAGAAATCTAGAGTTTAAACACATTTCGACACACAAAAAGCATAGTTTACGACGAAAAAGATGTGTCGAAAATACAGCACATTACATCACCCCACACTTAAAAGCTTGCTTGTCCTCAAGAAAATCTACTAATCGCTCTCTATAAAGAACTTAACATATGGTGATTGGAAGCCAAAGCTTAGGTCCTCGATTCTATCATGTTTTTTAGGGATGCAAGTCAATCGACAAACCACACAATTAGGCATGAAACTCTGAATCACTAGAATTAGTAGAAGATAGACTCAAGCATATGATATAAATGATTTTGACACCTAACAATCAGAGTGTATCCATATCCCACAAACACTTATACCTTCTAGTTCCCAGCGGAGGTAACAGACCGACGGCTCGTCCTGGCCGGGATTTCTCTTCCGTCCTAAAGGAGGAGGTGCTTCAATTTTTCAATAGCACTCAAGTTATGCTAGCACCTCCCTCTTATTTTGACTTGTTTACTTGACTATCTAACTCTACAGATTATTGAAGACAAAGCTTGAATATTTTAATGGTGTTTTCATTTCTTTCTTTATTTCTTTTTTAAGATAACGGCTTTTTCCGAATGGGGGAATTAATCACAACTTCAGTCGGACTCGGAAGTAACCAGTCTCCGGCCCATGCCCCAAGCCTCATAAAGGTAGGGAAGGCGACAGACCACTAGGGTTCCCCTACGTGTTTCGATTGCAACCAAACCCCCCGCGATATTTTTTTTACTTAGCAACCTCATTCGGACTCCTCTCGTCTGTTTTATGCTTCATAACAACCTAGGCAAATTCGTTGGGTGGATACAGATACACTGTACTGCGACTTAGAACAAAACAGTGGAAGGTAACAATTCATTTTCTTAACATATATATGAGTCTCTAGTATGCTAATTTTGGCAACATGACATGTGGTTCAAAAATGATATCCTCGCATCCACAATATCCACAAATAGAATGATAACTCTAAACATGCGTTCACTAACATCCACAAACTAAGCTTAAGAGGGAGTTTCGAAACGTAATGACAGCAATTCAACAATATTTACTCACAAGTTATGTATCACATCAATTAATAAGTTCCCAAATTCACTCCTCACTTAAAAAAGGATATTGTCCGCAATGGACCAAACAACCAAGTGAGAATGGGACAGAAAAGACGGTACTAACTTCGAGATCGTGCTAATGGAACACATGTCGAGCCTGGACGAGGACCAGGGTGCTAGTCGGACGGCAAAAGGTATCGAAAGTCGTCGAGATAAGAAGGAGTCTTATAGCCAAAGAGACATGAAGGAGAAAATAGAAGAAAGGCTAGAGCCAATCCGTTACATCAATCCACAGTCATCGAAAAATAAAAAAAATGAACAGCAGTTCAACCACGAGACACAAAGAATACCAAAAAAAAAACAACACATAGTTCTGGATATGGGAAACAACATCTTGAAACATCAAGTCGGCCTCCCTACTGGTCATCCATGTCATGTGAGGGAGACGATAGAGGGTATCGGAATGGAGTGCTGGGTGGGTACTCCAGGTGAGTGAATGCGTAGAATCGATGCTGCTCCTGGAAAGCGTATTACTGGTAGGCGTACATCTCAGCCATGGAGGCCTAAAGGGAGTCAACCCGCCATGAAAGAGTGGTGACACGGCTGCTCAAATCCTCTGCCTGTGCATCCTGAGAAGCAGGTTGGCAGCCTGAGAGGATCCTTCCTCAATAACACGTTCCCTCTCCCGGCCCGCGGGGCAGCGATCCGCGAAGACATCCATAATCTCGGCCACCATGAGGAAAGAGCTGGTGAGGCGCGGAGGAGAGTCCCATGGAATGGTGGAGAGAGCTCCAAAGTTGGACTGAAACCACAGGGTCTTCACCAGGCGAGTGATGTAAGATCCCCCATACAGCTTGCTGGATGTCTCGGCGGAACGGGACCGCTGAGCCACCAACAACTTGGAGACCAAAGGCACTAGATGAACTCGCTCCTTGTTTTGGACGCTATATAGAAGGAAGAGGTCTCGGGAGGTGCAGACACCGCCAGAGTTCCCCTGCTGAGTAATGGTGGCACAGAGGAAGTGGTGCAGGAGTCGGAGGAGTGGTACCTCAATTGTCACGGCCTTGGAAGTGCTAGACTTGTAGTAGCTATGTCTCCCGCCCTTTAACCACTTCAAGGGCTCAGAAGGGGAAATATCACTCTAGAACTCCTCATGAGTCATGCAAATAGCTCCAACAAAGACGGTCAAGGGTGGACCGGCTGTCAGTTCCTCCATCGTGTAAAATACGAGGTACACCCCGAACTCATTTAATGACCAGGAGTGGCGTGTTCCTCCGTACTGTAGCTGGATAGCTTCAGCTTCTCTTGGATCAGTGGTCGCCTTGACCCAAATAGAGGTGATAACCTCTTTGGTCGCCCACTCCTGAGCGTCTTCCTTGACATCAAACAAAGGCCTGAGGCCGGCATCATCAATGGCAAAGGAGAATAACTCACCAATGCCAGCCTTGTCCAGCTAAGCCCAATCAACCCATCCAGAAGAAGTGATAGCCTTCTGGGAAATCTCCTTCCACACCTGCTGATCTGCCTTGTCGACGAAGTTGAAGCATTGTACCTTAACTACATTTGGCATACCTTGCACCTGAAAAGAAGTGGATTGAAGCATGCCCCGTCCTCGCTTACCAAGAGAATCCATCTTGCAAGATAGAAATACAAAGGGAGATAATCCTCCGCAATCCAACTGCAACAGGACACATTCACAACACAAGGGAATGGAAAAAATTAAATCCGTCATCACAATGTCATAATTTCCCCATAAATTTCTTGAGTCACATGGGATCACCCCACACTTAGATAGCATTAGATATGGCAACGAACAAACTATAGACACGGAAGCACAAAGTTCATAAGACGCGCGTACCCTAATCACAATGTCCTGACATGTCATACAGGAAAAACAAATCGCCAATATAGAATCATGTAATCAAAAACCTCAATTGAAGGAGGGTGATCAATAACAAGAATCATGAAACACAATTGGCATGGCAAATGATGTGCAATGTAGTTCAAATTCGTTCCACAATCCTACCATAGCATCAATTTCAGCAAGATAACTCACAAGTTATGTACCCATCAATTAAGAAGCACCCTAATTCACCCCACACTTAAACATGACATTGTCCTCAATAGACCACACAATCAAGTGAGATAGGGCTAGAGAATATGGTATTAACTTAGAGATCACAATATTGAGCATATGTAGAGTCTGGAAGAGGATCGAAACTCCAGTTAGTCGGTGCATGAGATTGGACATCATCTAGATAGGATCAGAGTTCTACAGCCATAGAGAAACAAAATAAACAAGGGAGGATAGGCTTGTGCTAATATGTTACATCAAAACACAAGAAAAGAATGTAAAAAAACATACTCACAATATTTCAACCACATGACATAAGCAAAACCAAATAGAAGAGAAAGACTCAACGCTCGGGTTGCCTCCCGAGAAGCGCTCTTCCTTTTACGTCTTTGAGCTAGACGATACCTGGGTTAGGCCGCCCAACTTAAAGGATTGAAGTTGAATGCCAAGTAGCACCCTCATACATTGATGGAGAAGCCGGTGAAGTGGTTGTGAGCTCCAGTTCATGCCTTGAAGTGGCATTCTCTTCTCTTCTTAAATGCCACTGATTAAGGAGGGAAGAGGTAGTATGGTGTATCGACACTTGTATCCTCAACTATCCCTGATCCAATAGTGTATCTAGGGTAGCCATGTCTGGTCTTGAGATAGTGTCCTCTTGAATCTTGTGTGCGAAGTACTCATTATCAGTTTCTTGACATAAGTACTTCATAATCAAACAAGAATCAAGAAGGGTCTCGGTTTCTTTTGGTCGGACCACAATAGGAAAGGGACACCAAATGATGGAATGCTCAACGGTAGCTTGAATGTAATTATGGAGAGGCTCTTCATCTTCCCACACCTATTCCACAAACTCTTCATCATCTTCTTCTTCAAACTTTTCTAACTCCTCATCATGAAAAATTAGGTTGTCTTCTAGGAAGGGTAATTCCTCCCTTTCAAACTCTTCTAACTTGCCATCCTGTACAGCTAGATTATCTTCAAAGAAAGATAATTCTTCAACCACTTTATCTACTACTTCAGCTTATACTTCCATATCATATTTATCTTCATCCTCAACCTCTTCTTGTGGTTGAGGATGAGAATCTTGTTCTTCAAGGGGTGCCCTTAGCTGATCTACCATTTTGAGAGTTTGTTTAGTCGTAGCATATTCTCATTCATAGTGGCTATGACTTTCTTAAAATGCTCATGTATGTATGTATTTTGAGGAGGCGAAGGTTGATATGATTCAAGCCCTGAATATTGATTCTGAAAGTGTGTACCGTCTTCATGGTAGTTTTGCTAGTAGAAAGTTGGTGACGAGTCTTGGAAAAAAGATGGTGGTGATTGGTCTTGATTCAAATAGGAATCTGATTCCTCTTCAAAGTTGTTCCATTGTTGTTTCTCTCCTCCATAACTAGGTTGGTAGTAGCTTGATGAACCTTGGTTCTCATAAAATTGGTTGGGTGAAGAACCCCAACACTCATTATAGTCCTCTTTAGCATAGGAACCTTGCCACTGCCCATCCCAACTGTAATCCTGCATAATGGAACTCAAAATAAATAACCCTGGTAAACCACGTGGGAGGAAATAGATATGATAAGATGAATGAAGGAACAGCTAACAATCAAAATTTTCCACTAAATAGAAAAAGTCCCCAGCAACGGCGCCAATTTGATGCATGAATTTTATCCCACTTTCAAATACCCACTAGATTGCTCTAATGGAATCATTTATTTCCCGATGGTCTTTCTCTTTCTACTACTCAAATTGATTTACTAACTAAACCAAGTGACAGTTTAAGATTGTTTTTGAGATCGTTTCAAGTAACCAATTAACAAGTAAGAATGCAAATTAGAGGTAAACAAATTCGAGAGGTTGAGTTTCAAATAGGAATGAAGGTTGCTCGAATTCGAATCAACTAAAGCTAGCAATGCATGGATGAAATACAAGTTATCTCGATTGTTCAGGTTATAATGGCTTGGAAATTTCCTAATGTAGTCTTAGATCATTCTCGTGCCTCTAAGGATCTATTTCGTCTAATTGTAGACTCCTATCTTGAGATAAACTACGCCTAAACAAAATGCATTAATAGTGTTCGATGAAATGCCACAACGAAAAACGTGCAAAAAGCCTAAACGATTCGCTCCTCTATCGAGCTAACGAATAATCTAGGGATCTTCCTAAGCGACCTATCAATCTACATTCCTCTTGGACACATAAATCAATGCCGATGATTCAATCAAGAAGGCCAGACAAAATTGAATTAGAAATTAGGTCGTAGGAAGAACGCATCATAAGTCTGAATAAACCTCGATAACAAATCAAATCATCCATACAAAAGCTTAGCTAAAGCTTCATCTCGTCCGAACAACATGGAAAGTTTAGCTACTCATGGTTCGGGAAGTAAGAAGGGTAAAAGAAATGAGAACAACCCGGAAAGAAAACATGATCCGTCGAGAATTCTCAATCCTATTGCCGATCTTCGCTCCTTCGCCAATTGATGATAATCTATAGCTTCAATCGGTCTCTGAGTTCTCTCTCTTTCTCTCTAAGAGCTTGAAAATATGTGTAGAATGAATGATATCACGTCCAAAGGGCTGTTAGGGCTATATATAGACTCCCGGTCCAAATCCGAGACGGAAAAGGACTTGAAAATCCGTATGGGGTCGAAAACACCGTGTTCCATATGGAACACGCTGTGTTCCTCCCCTGTAAATTTTTCACCCGATTTCACAACTGGAACACGCAGTGTTCCTCTCCCGTTACTCCAAACTCGTCCGTTTTTTCTCCCGCTCATCCTCAAACGTCGTACATTGCCTGAAAATGTACTAAAAACACACCGAACAACATTATACGGCCCCGAGGGGTAGGAGAACTAACATGTGTGAGAAATCTAGAGTTTAAACACATTTTGACACACGGAAAGCACAGTTTACAACGAAAAAAGGTGTGTTGAAAATACAGCACATCACCTACATCGTCGGTCTTCTCTTCTGATGCTACCGCCGTCTAATTCAACGGAAAAATATTTGCATTGTGGGAGCTCTCTTTCTACACGTTCGTAGAAGGAAAGGGTCTT
The DNA here is from genome assembly GCA_030674075.2 of Linum usitatissimum. Taxonomy (NCBI): domain Eukaryota; kingdom Viridiplantae; phylum Streptophyta; class Magnoliopsida; order Malpighiales; family Linaceae; genus Linum; species Linum usitatissimum. The sequence continues at coordinate 3,253,311 of JAUJYP020000780.1, forward strand.
CTTTCTTATCTCTATGCAACAATCAAGGTTCCGATTCCTGTTGAATCCTCCTAGCCTCATGTCGCCGCAACTGAATCCGATCTCAAGAAACTAACTGTCATGACTGCCAAACTTGAACTCACGCTTGGTACGTGGAAGACCGAAAACACTCTTGTTGTCTCGTGGAACATTGGCTCGATGGAACCGACCATTGCTCTCACCCTTCGAAATTTCCCATCGGTTGCCTCTATGTGGGAACATCTATGCAATACCTATTCATAATTAAATACATCACGTCTCTTTCATGTGGAATACAAGCTCTCCAATCTATCTCGGGGGGATTTGGACGTCAACAGTTATTATCTCAAGACCTGTGAACTCTAGACTGAATTGGACTTCCTCACTAGTAATCAAATTTCCATTGTAGCTAATATGGAAGTGCAGGAGGAGTGCAAGCACTTTCGTAGCCTGCAATTTTTTATGTGATTACATCCTGAATTTGAGGTAACTCGTTTGCAAATGATTTGAGAGAACAAGATAGACATGAATGACTTCATAACTGAGCTGATTCGGGTAGAAACTCGGCTCCAGACGCAATCTCGCTTGGATGGTCAACACAGCGAGAATTTGGCCTTCGCTGCCCAATTCACACATCCTCAGTTTACAAGGAACTAACGACAACAACCAGCTTGGTCCACTGCTGATTTTTGTTGCCGATTTTGTAATGAATTGGGAGATCGAGATAATCATCACAAAATACGTAACTTCTGCAACTACTGCAAGAAGTCCGGTCATATAATCTTGGAGTGTAATCTCTGACAAGCTCGCCATGGGAATAAGCCTCCTCCTAGCTATGTGGAACATCAAATACTAGTTATGATGTGGACTCCTCCAACCAATTGTCTATGGCTGCCCCTCCTTCGACCGACTATGAGTCTGAAAAAGGTCAACTCGTCCAAGTCGTCAATGCTCTAATGTCGCCTTTGCTTCTCTTGGTACTTTAGATAATTCTCATGGCTGGCATTTGGATTCGGCTTCCTTTAATCATATCACAGGAGATCGCTCTTTATTGCAAACATATCGGTCAGTTGAGAATATGTTAGTGGAAGTTGCTAATGGACATAAGTTAAATGTTTTGGGTTTTGGTACTGTGGGGCACTCTTCACTAAAACTATCAGATACGCTGCACATTCCTGCTTTGGTTCTTAATTTAGTATTGATTGGACAGTTGAATGAGAATGGTTGTGGTCTCCTTTGATTCTGATGGATGTGTCATACAAGATCAGGTGAACAACCGGATGCTCGGGATAAGACTTAAGCTTATATGTAATTTTTACATGGAGGAAGGACCTCGTGCTGCTGGTTTGGCAGGTGTTCCTGGTGGTGCTCCTATAATTTCATATTCTTCTTTTGCAGTTCAGAATTCAAATAAAGTTTGGGAATTATGGCATTCTAGACTTGGTCATTTACATTCTTCTCGATTGTTAGACATGTTTCAGAAACAATTATTATCGGTTACTATAAATATAAATAAATTTTCGGCCCCTTTATGTGTACACTATATTGAAGCAAAAACTGTCACTCTCCCACATTCTTCGAGCATTACTATTGTTGGGGAACCATTCTCTCTTATACACACTGGTCTTTGGGGTCCAACACCAGTATCTTCTCGCCTTGGGTATTGCTATTTTGCTCTCTTCGTTGATCATACAACTCGCCATGTTTGGATATATTTTCCGCATCTCAAGTCCGAGTCCATACAGGTTGCCATTGATTTTGATCAACTTGTTCAGACTCAATTTAGCACTATAATTAAACAGATGTACTCGGTCCCATGGGGAGTTCTCTTCTCAAGCTCTTCATCGATTGTACAAGGATAAGGGTATTTTGTATCAAATGTCTTATCCTGGGATTTCACAACAAAATGGGGTTGTAGAACAGAAGAACATACATGTATTGGACTAGACTCAAGCCTTATTACTTCAATCTCAGTCTCCTTCTTCGTCTTGGGTAGAGGCAGTTCAAACAGTTACTTATCTAATTAATCGTTAGCTGACACGGGTCCTAGATAGTCAGTCTCCGGATGAAGTTTTGTATAATCGACTACCTGATTATTCACGACTACGGACGTTTGGGTGTTTATGCTTCGTTCTTCTGCCGAAACAGATTCGTACGAAGTTCACCGCTACGACAGCCTGGTGTGTGTTTTTAGGATAGTCTGGTCACCATAAAGGCTATCTTTGTTATGATTCTCATGCTCGTCGACTTCATATTCCTTATAATGTGGTGTTTTGTGTCTACTACCATTTGACCCCATCTTCAGCTCTACCAACACAAGTTTCATTACCAAATTATGAAGACGTCCTGCGTACAACTCAAACTCTTGATCCATCTGCTAATATGAACAACGAGGCAACCGATCAGCCCGGCAATCCAACCCATACTCCCACTTCACTCACGCTAGCCTTTACTACTCCTATACCAGCCTTTAGTACACCTACACCAGCACCTACACCAACCTTTACTACACCTCTACCAAACCAGTCATTCCCTTGATCATTAATCTTCCCATTCTCCACCTGTACTAGAAACCCAATCATCTAGCTATGCCACCAAGCACAAACGACCCAAATGCCACGCCTCTTGCACCATCTCCTCCACGCCGTTCGATCCGTGCAACATGTGGACACAAACCTCATCACCTCTTCGATTATGTTGCCTACGATGCCTCAGCCTTATCTATACTGAAAACATACAGGGAAGCATGTCTCGATCCGGCTTGATAGGAGGCTATGGATGTTGAATCTGATGCGTTGGTTGTTAATGATACTTGGGATATAGTTGACTGACCTGCTGATTGATGAACGATTTTACTAATCTCAAAATAAGCCTAGGTAATGAATTAACTAGAGTCGAAGTTCATTAGGGTCTCTTTATCATTACTACCTAAAGTTATTAAAAGTGTTAATCTGCTAACAAGTTTGTGTGGTTTAGGTGCCACGAGAATCAACCAATCAAATAAAAATGAAACTGCTATAAACTAAAGGCTAAAATAAAGGTTGCAAGACTGTATGATATATGGGTTGAACCAAATTGGAGAAAATGGCTTAGACTTCGAATCCCCTAGACTATCCAAATTCATGAATGATAGATAAATTAAATGATTTAAGAAAAACAAGATATATTCAATTCACCATCACAGTTCTTCTCTAATCAAATCACGCCCTTTTGGGTTCGCTAATCTGCTATCTATCTACTATCCCAGTCCGCTCTTTTGAGACGAAGATCTGAAATCCGCTAAGCGACAAAACGAAAGAGAACTGGTCACACAACATACTAGTTTATTCGCTCTTGGATGAGGGTTAATGCCTAACCTAGTTGTTTAATTTCAGTGTTCTAGATATGAAAGCTCTTTCGAGATGAAGACAAATCTAACAAGGTTCTATTCAAGACGGCCAAGCAAGAATAAGAATGGATACAAAATTTAACATAAATCAAAATCCACCAAACTTGCATAAATCATCAAAGTCAAACGTTCATCCATTCATAAGGAATTATCTAGAGTTCATCTAATCTAAGCACGAGGATTTTAGCTACTCATAATCATGAAGAACAAATCAAAATCAACAAAGGAACACATTGAAATTAGGATTACAAGAAAAAATCTGAAAAAACCTAATTTCAGCAAGGAAATCGATCCGCCAATCTTGATTATGTCTTCCGATCTTAGCTCCTTGAAGTTGAAGCCTTCTCATCGCTCTGAAGTCTCTGAACTCTCCTCTAATTTTCGTCCAAAAAGGTCTCTCCTTGAAAGAGGGGTGAAAGGACTGTAAATAGGACCAGAAATCCTTGTTTCTGTCGGCTGTCACACTATGCACATTACCAGGTATGTTTTAGGCGCATAGTGTACCAAACTTTCAGAGAATCCATCCGCCCAAGCCGTCACACAATGCGCCTAAACTTAGGCGCATAGTGTGACAGTTTACGATGCATACTGTGACAAACTTCCAGAACCAAAGTTTTAGGAAATTGAACGAGCTTTCGAATGCCACCAACCTTGGTTCCATCAGACTTCTAAGCTAAGAGATTTGTCCAAAAGACGAAACTATAACGTTTTTCGACCAAGTCGAGATCCACTCTCCTTGAAGATGTAGAAATGCTTCTCATTGCTTGTCGTAGATCATCCATTTATGCCGTATTACTCCGATTAATGCCTTAATGTCATTATGTACCCAAAATCTATAACAGACCCTCCAAAATGATATCAAATGGACCCTGACTAGGTCTGAGACACTATATCGAGATAAAATATTAAAATTCATAAAACATGCTAAACTTCTAACTAAAGAAATACAATTATGCATGAAATATCATGTAAATGAGGGCGATAAATGTGAAAAATCTAGCGTCATCACTAATCCACCAGTAATTGGTTCTCGTTCGGTCTACATGGCTAAGTTTCATCCATATGGCGCTCCTTATTGTTACAAGGCTTAGATGGTTGCTCAAGGTCATTGACAAGAGTATGAGATTGACTATGAAGAAACTTTTTCACCAGTGGCCAAGATGCAAACAGTTCATGTTATTTTATCGATTGCGGCGCAACGCTCTTGGTCACTATATCAGCTTGATGTCAAGAACGCTTTCTTGCATGGTCAATTGAAAGAGGTTGTTTATATGGAGTGTCCTCCTGGTTTTCATAAACAGGGTTTAGATGTTGCTTGTCGTTTGAAAAAGTCGTTATATGGATTGGAACAAGCTCCTCATACTTGGTTCGAGACTTTTCAGGCTATTATTCTTTCTTACAAGTTTCCTCAAAGTCGTAATGATCCTTCACTCTTCACTCGTACTACATAGAAAGGTATCACGACTCTTCTTCTATATGTAGATGATATGGTTATTATAGGGGATTATACGAACGGGATCGATGCACTCAAACGTCTTATCCACTCCCTTTTTCACTTGAAGGAGCTCGGTAATCTCTCATACTTCTTGGGAGTTGAGGTTCATCGATCTGATGCAGGGGTGTTTCTCAGACATAAGAAATATATACAAGATCTCTTAGACACGTCAAAGCTTGCAAATTGCAAGCCATACAACACGCCTATTGAGACAAATCTTAAGTTAAGTAGGGATGATGATAATCCCATCCTAGATACATCACATTACCACACTCTCGTAGGCAGACTTATCTACTTAAGATCTATGCGGCCGGATATTGCCTAACTGGTACAGGTGGTAAGCCAGTTCATGAGCAGCCCTCGAAAGAGCCATCTCGATGCAGTGCACAGGATTCTACAATGCCTCTCAGGTACTATTGATGTTGGACTATATTTTCCTTCCTCAGGTTCTTCTACTCTCACAGCATTCGCCGATGGTGATTAGCCGGGCGTGTGGATACACGTCGCTTGACTTGCAAATGGTGTGTTAAATCTGGTAATTCCTTTATTAGTTGGCGGTGTAAGAAGCATGATTGTACATCAAAGTCTTCTACTAAAGATGAGTACAATCAATGTCAGAAGTGTGCTCAAAGGTTGGGTGGTTGATGAGGTTACTTGACGAGTTTGGTGCCAACATCGAGACTCCCATTCAGTTAGTTGGTGACAACACTAGTGCTATTCAGATAGCCAATAATCCAGTTCTTCATGATCGCACGAAACACATATAGACTAACGTGCATTACATTCGGGACTTGATCACTGAAGGAGCTATCAAGTTGGCCTACATTAATTCTAAAGATCAAATTTCCAACTTGCTTACGAAGTGTCTTTCTACAAATCGACACTGGTTCTTGGCACACAAATTGATGATGCACAGCAGCCACCATCAGTTTGAGGAGGCTGTTATTGTATATCGGGTTAGGCTCATTATGGTTATGGGTTAATCAAAACCCTTATGTATATGAGAAGTGTTAGTATCCTTTTTTGTAATTAAGTTGTCACTCTCACCAAAACCCCTAATAAAATTCCTCTTTCTCTTTGTGGACTAGTCGACCTCACAATCGGAAACCACGTTAATCGTCGATGTTATTCCGCTGTTATTTATTCTTTATTCCTCCTTTATCCTATTGTTATCAGAAACAAATCAAGTGATATATTTGTCATATGACTTAGTATATGTCCCTTTGTTGTTTTATTGTCCTTTTGATATTTGAGGATGGAATCAACCTCCTTTTGACATTGTTAACGGCTTCTTTTTCAATTTTTCCAGTAGTAACAACAGTTGGAGTAGCCGCTACAGTTGGAGTATCTGCCAATGAACTTGAAGAGGTCGTTGGATTCAGAACAACAAAAACATGAGGTTTTGTAACCAAGACATAATCCACCTCCAGTTGTTCTAGAGATATAATTATAGAGCATCCATTCAGACCATCTCTTAAAATTGGTTCCGTCTACAGGATCAGTTTTGCTCATATATGTGATCAATCTTGATTGGGTAGCCATTGTTAAGCAGAAAAACAATGAAACTTCGAACATAAGTCATTGTCTTTGAAGTGTTTTCCTCCTGGATATCTACAATCCCTATGAGGAGGAATCACGGCTGAAGGTGTAATCACCGAAAGCTTCTAGTTTGTAATAACTCGAAGCACTCAAACTTGTATATATCAAATTTATTGTTTCACTTGTGTTTTATTAAGCTCATGGTCTCATCAATTTATATTAGCTCTTTACTCCACATTATGTTGTTCAACATAAATCAGAACCACTTGCACCCCCTTGATTCCTTACCATGATATCAGGAAAAAATCAGCAACATCTGTTTTCCAGTAAGCTGAATAGTATGAGAAGTTAGTTGGGTAGAGGCTTGGTCATCATCTTCCGTTAGACTCGGTCTATGTGGGATTGGGCTCAATTAGTTCCTAATTCATCAGTGGACTACTTAGTATGGCTTCTCATTACCCGCATAATTCGCTTGCAAAATGTACCAAATGAGTAACAAAAGGTTCCATTTGTTTATCAAGGCCGTTCATTTTTTGTACATATCATCTATTTTTTTCAAGCATATCAATTTAAAAAGTATCATTCAATTTGATAAGGCATCATTTGTTCTTTAATGTCTACTATTTGGAAATACTTCTATTAATGAAATGTGTACCATTAAAGTATGTAAATGATACCTTTTATTCTCGTAAGTAGAACTTTCTATGAATGTTATATTGGGCAAGGCATGAGAAGCCCCAACCCTGTATGTGGGTCGATTGTGTCAGATATTACTCTTTTAAAGCAACCTTACCATAATTCTTGATAAACATAACTTCCTATCCATACCTAACAATCAAATATGAAACTCACTATTTAATCAAAGTAATGAGTCGGTTTGGTTACAGGTTGCTGGTTTGGATAATACTAATATATATTTTTATAAAGGGTGTGTAGTATATTTTGGATAATGCTACGATGCCCCCACTAAAAGTGACCCTATAGTAATTTTATTCAAGTTGATTAGGAAATACCATGATAACAATAATAAACCCAAGTATAAACATCATGCATTAACATAACCGAGTCAATCAAAATAAATAGGAAAATTAATTACTTAATTATTTGAAATCATAAAAACATGTGCTAGAAGAGGAAATTAGATAGAAACAAATAAAAAACTATCTACAAAGTCCACTAGTAATTTGAGATTACTTTTATTAGCAAGAGACTACTAAAGAATGGTGATATAAATTCTCAGTTAATTAAATCAAAATTATAATTAAAAATTGACCAAAATCATCAAATAATCACCAAAATAATTTAATGGTTCTAAAATATCTTTACGACAAGGACAAAAAAGAAGTGTCCTCTCCTCAAATTTTCTGATATTCTTCTATGCAAGTTTTCATAAGTTGATGATTAAGTTGTTACAAATTCAATAGGTTGATGACCAGAATAGCCATTAAGCGCAATTTTAACTTTCGGCCCAATCGGTTGAAGTCCGTTTTACGGTTCGCTAGTAACCAGAGATCCAAAAGTCCATATCTGTCCCTTCCCCATTTCCCCCCAGATCTCTTCTAGTCTTCTGAGAAATCCAAACAACGCTATATTCTTCCTCCTGTTTTCCACAATCTCCGATATAACGCTACTTTGCGCGCTCTGGCTGGGCGAACTACGTACGTCTTGATTCAATCTTTTTTTTTCTCTCACTCGCTTGTATACTCATTCTTACTGAAACCGACTACTTCCCAACTGTGAATTCATTGCTGATCTGTCTGTTGATGCTTTGTATTCAGAGGGGATAGCAAATGGCTGCTGGGGGTTTCGTCAGCCGGGCATTTGATGCCATTCTAAAGGAATGCGCCGGGAAGAAGTTTCATGATCTTCAAAAATCTATTCAAACTTATCTAGGTCTGTGCTTCACGTCTTTGTGATAATACGGATCGCGGAATTCAGTCCTGTTTTTTTTGGTCTCCTTAGTCCTCTGGCTGTTGAATGTTGCTTCTTCCATCGTAAATGAATTTCAATTTCTACTCTAGGCCTGGATTTGGTGGTATAGGGAGTCTGTCTGTCTTTCTTTGTTTTTTTTCCTTTGCCTTCAGCCAATCTCATCCCAGACATAGAAATGTAAAAATGGTTATATATGTGTCAGATTTCCAGCGATTCAACGTTCCCAACTTAAGGAGCGGCTTCTCTCACTTGTCTGCACTACCAGCTATGTAGTGTGTTGACCGATTAGCTCCCATTCATTGGTTAGGGTTTAGTGATGTTTCTTCACCTCTTTGTCATATTTTAGAACAATTAGATGATCACTGTTTACCGCTTATGTTGCTAAAAGCTGCATATCCACTACATGCATAATGCAATATTAGTAGACATGTCCTGGAGGAGTTTTTATTTGCAGCGTCTTCAACAGTCATTGATATCGCATTGCCCACTTGGCGATTGAACTGTCATGGTGTCACAATTTAATCAAATTCTCCTCTTTAACGACCATGAATTTTAAACTTTGGGGATGGTTTGTGATTTCTTCCTCTTTTATGCAATCCTGAGTATATTATGATTTCCGTAGTTTCTTGTCAGTTATTGTTGATCTCCAGGGCACCTATGAAAGTAAAGAATATTGACGATGACGCACTATGTGAATTAAAGTTCCTGTTGGTTTTTTCAGTGGCCTTATGGTTTTGATCTTCATATTTCTCTTGCAAATGTCTAATAGATAATACAAAAGAGATCAATCAGCAACCTAAGGTGGGTGACACCAACGAGACAGAATCATCAGCTGTAGATTCCAGGTCAGTTGTAGTAATGCATTATTATGACGGTATTTGGCTGGCTTCCAACTATATATTTAAATTACATGACATAGTTTAGTACATATGATAACTTCATGCAACTCTTATGTTTATTGTTAACGAATGTTTGTGTTCATTTGAACAAAGTTAGAATCTCTTGGTCTTGACTTCTGATTCAAAATTTTGATGATTGTATTTGCTAGGCAAAGGTAAGTTATTCTTGCTCATATTACTATACAGCTTTGATTTAATACAAATTGAAGGGTCACCAACTCCTCAAGCTGTAGGAATACAGTTTCTTAACTGTCAAATTTGTGGTATTAGTCACAGATGTCCTGTTACATCATAATATTGAGGTTACCTATAATACACATACGCTAATGAGTTTACTGGTTCAGGATGTTTCCCTGGGCAGGAGATCATTAAATTTCAAGTTGTCATTCATGCACTATATCCTTTTCTTGCAGTTCGCATGAGGCAGAAAGTGGAGAAAAATCTGTAGGAAGTACAGAAGAGTCACAGAAGGATCCACAGACATCTGAGGACATGAAGCCTGTCAGAAGCAGTCGAACTGTTTCCGTTGCCTTGGCCAATGCTGGCAACACCTTAGATGGATCTGAAGCAGAACTTGTTTTGAACCCCCTTCGATTGGCGTTCGAGTCAAAGAATTTGAAAATCCTGGAGCCAGCCTTGGATTGCCTACATGTACGCAATTTAAGACAGATTATCATTAATATTGTTAGCTTTTATCTCCATAGAAAATAGTTCAGGGATGGTAGTTGATTCTGGATTCCAATCTGTATATGCTCTAACTTTGCAGAAACTCATTGCGTATGACCACTTGGAGGGTGATCCTGGTTTAGATGGTGGAAAAAATTCCTCGTTCTTTACTGACATTCTGAATATGGTTTGCAATTGTGTTGATAATTCATCTCCTGACAGGTTTGCATGCTCATTCAGTGTTATTGTTCATTGTTTTAACTTAAATTTACACTGTTTTCATATGTGCGGTTTTAGTGCTGCTGGTTTAATCGATAACCCATATCTTCCAATATATTTTTCAGTACAATTCTGCAAGTGCTTAAGGTACTCTTAACTGCGGTAGCATCCACGAAATTTAGAGGTACAGTGTTCTTTGATGGCCAAAAGTTTACATGCTTACTAAATGAGGTTACTTTAGCACATTTACATTTTCTTTTGTGTGGTAGTTACCATACCTCTTAGGAACCTTGGCTAACGACATATGAAGTAGGATCAAATGAATGCATCAATTATGTTCATTGCTTGCGACAGTTTTCAGATATTATTTTCTGCTTTAGGATGCTGGTCTTTGACTTTCCACGTATATGTTGAGAGTGGTTGTTGCTGTTTGAGGCGGCGATTAGGTTTAAAGGTTGTTTTTTCTTCAAAAGAAACTTAATTGAAAGAGGGGTTGGAAAAAATGATGTTGCATTAAGAGTTAAAAAGATTGATTAGATATATATCAAGCATTATAAGGATTTCTTCCCCTGATCAAGTACATTACAGATTCTGTTAGAACTAAATCTTTTCCCTTGTTTGTTTTTCAAAATTTCATGCATGTTGACATGTTTGATGCAGTACATCTGGAGCCTTTGTTAGGAGTTATCAGAATATGCTACAATATAGCACTTCACAGGTTCTTATTATTATCATTACCACGAGTTTCTAGCTTCAACGTGGAGTAACACTCACAACTTCTAGTTTTAATGTTCAGCAAGAGCCCCATCAATCAAGCAACATCAAAGGCGATGCTTACACAGATGATCAGCATTGTTTTCAAGAGAATGGAAACAGATCCTGTATGGCTTGGAATAACATTGATTAAAGCTGTCCATTTGTTCTATGGGTTAAACTAGACACACAGAGAGAGGGCATTTTGGATCACTTTTTCTGTGCTGAGTCATTATTTTCTGGCAGCAAATCCAAGTTTCCACATCATCGAGTTCTGGAAACCAAGAATCTACTTCAGCTGCACAATCAGACGTAAAAATTGATGAAAATTCATCTCCAGACCAAAACGAGGAAGGAATGACTCTAGGAGATGCACTCAATCAGGCAAAAGACACATCTCATGCATCTGTTGAGGAACTCCAGAATCTTGCGGGTGGAGCTGATATCAAGGTGCATTTTGTATTCCACTCCATTCACATCTTTCTCATGGCCTATTTCTATTTGATTTTTTTTGCTCTTAGAAGCCACCAATGTATCGTACACAGTTATGTTGAAGAAGATTATTATATTCTGTGTTGTAAGTTCTTTATTAGCTATGGTTAGTGTTAGTTGGAAGTTTTCTTATATAGGAAGTCTTTATCTCAGAGATCTTCTGAGTTAGGAAGGCCTCTATTCCTAACAGTATGTATATCTAGCTTCAGTTACACTGTTGTGAATAACATATACGAGAATCATTCTCACCAAACCTAATTCTCTTTTAAGTTCGATAAGATACAGTGGATGTTCTCCTTTTATTAGTGGCAGCTTGCTTTTGTACTGGCTGAGAGATAGCTTTGTATCTTGGGCAGGGTTTAGAGGCTGTTCTGGACAAGGCTGTGCACATTGAAGATGGAAAAAAGATAACTCGGTAAGAACATGAAGGTTCCTTGGATGACACTGTCTAACCTCTCTTCCTCAAGATGCCACTTTTCTACTGTTGCTTTGAATTTATTGTAACTGTTTTGTAGAGGAATAGATCTTGAAAGTTTGAACATTGGTGAACGTGATGCTTTACTTGTATTTCGCACCCTTTGCAAGGTCAGTTTTTACAGTCAAGCATTGTTTTCACTTTTATACCTTGTATTTCTTTCAAAAATCGCTTAGAGCCTTTAAAGTCTCCAAAAATATCTGCAGATGGGTATGAAAGAAGATAGTGATGAAGTAACAACAAAGACAAGAATTCTTTCTTTGGAGCTTCTACAGGTAACTTCTTTATATCATCGGTGTCTGAGTTTGTGGACTTATAAGTTATAATTAAGCATTCATCATCAACAATTACTTCTCAGCTATTTATTAAAAAACCAGTTATTTCTGCTTAACTAGCTTCAAACCGTTTTTCTGTTAGTTTCTTATTTCGTAGTCAAACTCATTCACTTTCACAGACAAAAATGTTAATGATGTTAAATGGTTGTGCCATCTGAATACATGTTATTGATTTGGTTGCCTTTATAAAGTTTTAGTCTGTCTTAGAAGTACAATAATATACATTATGTAAATGTTTATTACTAAAAGGCGTTTACTTTATCTTTCTTATTTTGAATAAAAGAGGAATATGTGACGTGACATTTGTGAAATTTTAAAGACAAATTTGGCCCGTTTGCTGGAATTCATTGATAGCATACAGTGACTTGTTCCTGCAGGGCCTATTGGAAGGAGTTAGTGATTCATTTTTGAAAAATATCCATTTTATTGATTCAGTGAAGGCATATCTTTCATATGCTCTAATACGAGCATCAGTGTCACAATCACCTGTGATATTCCAGGTTTGATAAACTCTGAACTTGTCATTTCCCAAATCCTTGTATCCAGTTTATACCATCAGATCTATTTGTTAATTATATGCATGGTATAAGTTTTTGACGAGATTATTTGCTTCATTTGTATCATGCATTACTGTGACTGCAGTATGCAACTGGAATCTTCTCTGTGCTTTTGCTGCGGTTCCGAGAGAGTCTTAAAGTATGAGTAAATATCTTTATAGCTTGTTTCATCCTTTAGGATACACTTTGACTATTGTGTTCTTTGTTTGACATTGATGATTTTGTATACCTGGTAACTTCTGTCAGGGTGAAGTTGGCGTCTTCTTTCCGTTGATAGTCTTACGTTCACTGGATGGCCCTGAATCTAATGTTAACCAGAAAACAAGTGTTCTCAGGTAGAGTCTTTAGTTATTTTGATGCGTCTTTATGACATTCGTAATGCATTTTGAATGCATTTTTCAGGTTACATAGTTTGCGTTCATATGAGTAGTTTACTCTGTACTGTTACTTTCTTAGGATGCTCGAGAAGGTCTGCAAGAATTCTCAAATGCTTGTTGATGTTTATGTGAATTATGACTGTGATCTTGAAGCACCCAACTTGTTCGAAAGAATGGTATGTGCTGCTGTCAAAGTTGTGGAACTTATCTATTGAATAATATAGTATGTACCGTGTTTCTGTGAACATGACACTTGTTGGTTGTGTCTGGGTTATGCTATAGGTGACTGCTCTGTCAAAACTAGCTCAAGGGACTCAAAGTACAGACCCAAGTACGGTTGCTATGGCTCAGACGACTTTACTCAAAGGTTCATCGCTGCAGGTTGGCTCATCCGTCACAACCTCTCTATGAATTTGTTTGATAATTATATGCTGTAATTTCATCATTTTTTGGAATTCGTTATGATACTGTCATCTTAATGTTTCAGTGTCTAGTAAATGTACTTAAATCACTGTTTGACTGGGAAAAAGCATGCCGAGAACATAAGAAAAGTAGAAAGGTTCAGGCAGCTCAAGAAGAGCTTTCAGATGAAGTTTTTATTGATACAAGAAATAAGGAAGAGGCCAATGGCTTTGAGAAAGCCAAAGCTCATAAATCTACAATGGAAGCTGCCATCTCCGAGGTACTGATTATCTTGTTCTTCTAAACTCATCTTTGGGTATGAGTCTGTTGTAGATACTCACTGTTGCCGAGGATGTTGATCTTGATGAGGACTTGATAAAATGTTTTGTGACAATGCAGTTCAATAGGAAACCATCAAAGGGAATAGAATATTTGATAGCCAATAAGTTAGTGGAAAGTAAGCCTGCTTCAGTTGCGCAGTTCCTCAGGAACACTCCTACCTTGAATAAGGTAAAGTATGCTACAATATTTTTGTTCTTTAATGTTCATTTGGCCCATGACCCAGTATAACCTCTTAGTTTTGTAGGCTATGGTGGGAGACTACTTGGGCCAACATGAGGAGTTTCCCCTTGCTGTTATGCATGCTTATGTCGATGCAATGAGCTTTTCTGGAATGAAGTTTCATGCAGCAATTCGCGAGTTTCTGAAAAGCTTCAGACTGCCAGGAGAAGCTCAGAAAATTGATCGCATTATGGAGAAATTTGCTGAAAGGTGAGGTTTGCGTGTTTATAAGTAATATATCGGATTCCATTTTTTTCTGTTCTGTAAATCAACTGAAAGAGTGCATCTATACATACAAACCTTCCTTAATTCTAAACTGAAGTAATGACGTGTTTTTCTGTCTAAATTTTCACCCCGTGCTGCTAATACATACAAAACTGACTTGATCGTGCATTATGCATGAAGTTCTTTTCATCACTTCATTGATTGTCATAAAATCCTTTTGGTGAGATATACTATAAAATTTTGGAGCTGAAGGCACATTGTTATTGGCATGTAACTGCTAAATTAAGGATTGATACTGTTCCTGATATGAATAACACACTGAATGGTTTACATTAGCGGGTCGTTTGGATGAGGTATTTTGGCCAAAATAACTCGTTTTGAGTTATTTGGGTCAAAATACCTCATTTGGCATCCAACACAAAATCTGTGGTATTTCGGACTGTGGTATTTCAAATAACTCACTTTTGAGTTATTTCAAATACCTCATCAAAATAACTCGTTTGGCAACCAAAACGAAATATGTGGCATTTCGGGATGTGTTATTTGAAATAACTTATTTTTGAATTATTTCACATACCTCCCCACCATACCTCACTATTTCGAGAATGTGGTATTTCCGTTACCAAATACCACATTGAATAACTAATTAGCCAAATAAGATAATTCTCATACCACAAAGCCTTTGCACCACATAAATATCACATTGTCAAATAGCCCATCATTTTGTTCCAAAATACCACATATCCAAAATACCTCATCCAAACGTCCGATAGTTTTTCCTCTCCATAGGTGTATTCTCTTTCTGTTTTAGTTTTTTCATGAACTCTTGTTACTTGGCTTTAGGAACCCTGTAGCGTGGTTTGACATCAAACTTATTGTACTTCCAAACTATTTCTGTTTATAACTCACTACATTGCTTTGAATATTGCAGATATTGTGCTGACAACCCAGGTCTTCTAAAAAATCCAGATACTGCTTATGTTCTTGCATATGCAGTTATAATGTTGAATACCGATGCACATAATCCAATGGTGTGGCCTAAAATGTCAAAGTCAGATTTCGTAAGGAACAATGTCATGGATAATGCAGAAGATTGTGCACCAGCAGATTTGCTGGAAGAGATTTATGATTCTATCGTGAAGGACGAGATTAAACTGAAAGATGAAGCAGATGCTGTTGAGAAAAGCAAACACAAACAAGAAGGTGAAGAGAGAGGTCGCCTTGTGAATATTCTAAATCTGGGCATCCCGAAAAAAAAATCATCTACCGATGTTAAGTCTGAAAGCGAAGCAATCATTAGACAGACACAGGCATTTTTCCGGAAGCAAGGGGCACGAAGGGGAATTTTTCATACAGTTAAACAGATCGAAATTGTGAGGCCTATTGTTGAAGCAGTAGGATGGCCTTTGCTTGCTACCTTCTCCGTGATTATGGAGGAAGCAGAAAATAAACCAAGAGTTGTTGCCTGTATGGAGGGGTTTATATCTATAATCTGCATCACATATGTTCTTGGAATGGATACCATGCGCTATGCTTTCCTAACGTCCCTAATCCGGTATGCCTTTGGCCTCATTTTTCTCTTTCCTTGTGATGACCAAGGCAAACAAAGACTGTTCTCACTTATAATAAAGGTTTTGAATTGTTTGTCAGGTTTACTTTCTTGCATGCCCCAAGGGACATGCGCAGTAAAAATGTCGAAGCATTACGTACACTGCTTTCATTGTGCGACTCAGAAGCTGATTCCTTCCAAGACACATGGAATGCAGTTCTGGAGTGCATCTCTCGCCTTGAATATATCACTTCCACACCTGCTATTGCTGCCAGTGTGATGCAGGGGTCAAATCAGATTTCTAAGGACGCTGTTCTTTCCTCCCTAAAAGAGCTGGCTGGGAAGCCCACTGAACAAGTTTTCATAAATAGTGTTAGATTGCCTGGTACTTCCATAACAGAGTTCTTCACTGCTCTTTGTGGTGTCTCAGTTGAAGAGCTAAAGCAGACACCTGCTCGAGTATTCAGCTTGCAGAAGCTTGTTGAGATCAGCTATTACAACATGTCTCGGATCCGTATGGTATGTTCTTTGTGAGTTTCAACCCGTGTCCCTTTCTTTCGTGTTCATTGTAATATTTCGTATTGAACGAAGAAAAAATGCTTCCAAAATGGTTGTCACTTGGTGGACTGAAGCCTTAAAATTCCAACTAGGCTATTGACAGTGAGTGGCTGTCAAAGGTTGAATCAATCATTCTTTTTTTCGGTACACGAATCAATCATTCTTCCTTCGTAGAACCTCGGGGATCATTACGTAGAAGCTTCCATTTCTTCTGGCTATTCCAGCTCACCCAAATTTAATTTCACAAGAACTTACGCTCATGCTGTACGATTATTCTTGAGTTATGTGTCATGAAAACATGCTAACTACTCTTACTATCTTGCAAATTATGTAACAATGTCGAATTAATACACTTGTAACGACTTTTTATGTTGACCAATTTGGCTCAAGATTTTTTCTTATTGACATAAGGTAGTCTTCAGGTCAATGGTTTTTCAAAGTTAGATGTTTGCTATCATGTAGGTGAATATTATTAAGTAGTCATAATGATATGATCCCCTCTCAATGCATGTCGTTTATGTTTTTATCATTGAACTTTTTGGGCTCTCTTCCAGGTCTGGGCTAAAATATGGTCTGTCCTAGCAAATCATTTTATTTTTGCTGGGAGCCATCAGGAGGAAAAAGTTGCTATGTATGCTATAGATTCTCTGCGACAGCTTGGTATGAAGTATCTGGAACGTGATGAACTTTCAAATTTCACTTTCCAGAATGACATTCTGAAACCATTTGTTGTTCTTATGCGCAATAGTCGAAGCGAATCCATACGAAGCTTAATTGTTGACTGCATTGTGCAGGTATTTCTTACAAACATAAGAGCATGCTGATTTCCTTGATTCTCATGGCTGCTCTCATCATTTTCAGCATTCACGAGGCATAAAAATCCACGCTCCTTTGTTTCATAAGAATTTTTCCATTTCCTTCATTGCAGATGATAAAATCTAAAGTGGGAAGTATAAAGTCAGGATGGCATAGTGTTTTCATGATCTTTACAGCTGCCGCAGATGATGAACAGGAGTCTATTGTTGAAAGGGCATTTGAAAATGTTGAACAAGGTAAGAGCAACGTTTTTACCAAACCTACCTTGATTCTTAGCTCTATAAGTATCTCCAAGTTTGGCAATTTGGTTTTGCTAACCAAATATATCTGCAGTTATTTTGGAGCACTTCGATCAGGTTGTTGGAGATTGCTTTATGGACTGCGTGAACAGTCTTATTAGATTTGCAAATAACAAAACCTCTCATCGTATAAGTTTGAAGGCGATTGCACTTCTCCGCATTTGTGAAGATCGGTTAGCAGAGGTTTGTCATGTTGCCATATGCTCTTAAATGAGTGAGATACCGATTAGTCAGTTTTAATATGCCAGACTTGACAGCATCACTTGTCATGTTAAGTACTTTTATCAATCTAGTATTCATATAGCAAACTAGTGTACTCATTTGTCTCCATCGTTACTAATTTTTACAGGGTCTCATTCCTGGTGGTGCTTTGAAGCCCATTGATGCTGATGCAACATTTGATGTAACTGAGCACTATTGGTTCCAGATGCTGGCTGGTTTGTCTGACTTAACACTGGATCAAAGACCTGAAGTCAGAAGTTGTGCTTTAGAGGTTCTATTTGATTTACTGAATGAGAGAGGTAGCAAGTTTTCAACATCATTTTGGGAAAGCATTTTCCACCGGGTCCTATTTCCCATCTTTGACCACGTGAGGCATGCGGGAAAAGAGAGTTTGTTCTCCTCGGAGGATGAATGGTTTAGGGAAACCAGCATTCATTCCCTTCAGCTTCTGTGCAACCTTTTCAACATATTCTACAAGGTACCACCATATTTCATTGGAGTGTTTTCAGTCCTTTATGGTTTATGCATATGCATAATGCTGAACCGGTAACCAGCAATAAATAATTTACTCGAGCTCATGAAACCTTCTCTCCGCGTACAAGCATTTTTCTTGAAAGTAGTGATGTGTACGTATTACTCTGAGCATGGGGAAATAGATGCAGATATCCAGGGATCTTGCCTGTTTCTATTCTGCTTGTTTCCAATCATTTGCTCATCATTCAAACATATGTGGTGTGGGAGTGCGAACATGATTAGAGTAAATGTGGTGACCTAGTCATTGAAAAGAATTGTGGATATACAACCAGATAAGCTTAATTTATTAATGTTATATTTGTTTTCCTAGTTAGCTAGAATCCGTTAATACTTGGAAATCTTAATTAAATTAGTAACTAGTCTCCTAGATGTGTCAAGTCCGACTTTGTAAACCTCTATATAAGGAGCTTGTCCAGACAATAGCTTAATTTTTCTAGACAAAATCAATCTTAGCCACTCATTGTGTACTTTTAGCTTATGGTTTATTGAATGTTACATTAATAATTGAAATAATAACTTCGTTTGATCCATAAAAAACCTTCGTTTGCTATATAAACTCATACTAGTATGCACTACAACAACACTAGTATATTATAAAAACTTATACTAGTATCACCAAAGTGCGTAATAACTAGATACTAGTATCACCAAAACTAGATTTAGATCTGGTTTCAGTGGACGGACTGTTAGATGTAGGAGTCGGTGAAGGCGAATCAAAACTAGATGGAAGCAACAGATGTAGCTCCTTGTTGAAGAGCCTGTGGATAGATTGGGAAGACTTCAGCGTTGTCTTGTTCACCTTGGCGCTAGATCTCTGCTAGCATCCTTGCCAGCAAACATGGAGCTCGGTTTCTTCATGGGGGAATGTGGGCGTCGTGTCAAAAGAGATATCAGATTGGGTGGGGGAGAGATGAGTTTTGCGGCCTTGGTGGGAAGTCGCAGTCCGGACGAGTGAGTGAGAGAGAGAGAGAGATGGGAGGCTGCCGCCTGCTGGAGAGAGTGAGAGAGAGGAGATGGAGGATGGCCATCGTAAGTGAGAGAGAGGAGATGGTGAGCGGCTGCTGGCCGAAAGAGAAGGGATGGGATTGAGAGAAAAATGTGGCTGCTGTGTATGTTTAGGATGAAAGCAGGGTTTTCACTTTCAAGTCATATGCAGAGATTAAATTAGAGCCCTAAGATTCGAAACCCCAAAATGTAATGGTTATAATACGTTTTGTCTAAAAAACTAAGGAGATATCTTAGTTATGGAAAGAGTTGGTCTATCAACTATAACTACTGAGGAAGGAATTATCTTTTTAACTTCTAAAAGAACTATTAAAAGCCGTATACAGTGTCATTTAAACATGCACCTGACAGTCTCCAGGATTTGTACTATTCTATGTCCAAAAGCAATCTTATTCTAAGTTGCAATCTGACATTAAGGTAGATGGATGACACGGTCCTAAAACTGACATTTTGGGGCCACTTTAAGCCGTACTGTTTTTATGTTTTGGTGTTTCGGGACCAGTATATGTAACCCATGCCAAAGTTTTGGGATCAAATTATGTATTTGACCCAAAAACATTATATTGACAATACAAAATATGTGATGAGTTATCAATGTCAGGTAGACTAAACATGCAGCGGACAACAATTGTTAGTTTCACGTATGGCATGTGATTGTAACAGTACATATTGTTTTTCCTTATTCCATTTTGGGAACTCAGCCTTCCACTTTTCTGGTGCAGGAGGTTTGTTTCATGCTTCCACCACTTTTGAGCTTGCTTCTGGACTGTGCAAAGAAGACCGACCAGACTGTTGTATCCATTTCTTTGGGTGCATTGGTGCATCTCATAGAAGTTGGAGGTCATCAGTTTAGTGAGAGTGATTGGGATACATTATTAAAAAGCATAAGGTTCGTATAGAACATTTTGTAAATCAATGTATTGTTTATTCATAACCATTGTCTTATCTTCTGATATATACAATCCGATCTCTTCTGCTAGGGATGCTTCATACACTACCCAGCCGCTTGAGCTACTTAATGCTGTCGGGTTGGACAACTCAAAAGGCCCAGTAGTGAGAGCTAATCTGGAGGCTGACACAAGAGATGATTCGGCCAACAATCAGCCTGATGCCAGTGAGAGTGTTAGGGGAACTCCTTTGCCATCCCCAAAGATAGCTCATAGTTCAGGCATTAATGCCAAGCCGTCAGTGTTCCTCAATCAGAGTCAAGAGCCAGGAACACAAAATAACGTGGATGGATCAGAGGGTTAGTTTATCACTTTCTATCCGAAGTTTCATATAATTCCTTCCCTAAATTATGATAATCAAAACTAGGATCCCCTGGAGTTTTTTATTCATTCAAATCTGATTCAAAATCCCAACTCTATTGGTTCGGGTTGTCAAACTTCTTAACGTAATCATTCAAGTGAAATCAGTCTACCAGATTTGTGAATCAGTGATGATGTGGACTGGGACATCTGCCGAATGTTAGAACTTCTACTGTAGCTGTCAGGTGAACCCAAAATTAGCGCTCCGTCTGATGTTATATCAACTACTATCAGTTGGGTAAATTGAATAAGAATAGTGAGATAGATCACCACTAATCAACTAGATAGCCATGGCATAAGAAACTTATGCACTGCCATTTCATATCTTAATTAACTTTACGATAGGTTTAGCCACTGCATCGGAGCATCAATACATTCTGCTGAAATCTTTTTATGCAGCTGAATGTTTTAGAATCAAGTATAGAAGCATGCAGCGGTTAGGTATATTTTTTCTTTTCAGTATCTCTTGATAGATTGAATCAAGAGAATAGGACGAGAGAGATCCAATACAAAATAGATGAGGGTATTCAAGAGAGCATGGCACATTACTGTCATTTGATTGGGTATTGCAGACAAAAAAGACTATGCTTTCAAACTGTTGAGATACGGCGGAATAGTTATTATTATTTGTTCCTTTTCTATAGTTATTACCTATATATATAGTAATAGAGTCCAATAAGGACATTCTTTTTTTACATAGGAAGTCCGTATTATTTTAATAAGGGTAGTAGTCTTTTCCTATAAGGACTTGAACTTTAGTAGTCTTTTTCTACAAGGACTTGGACTTTAACCCTAGTTGTACAGCTCTATTATAAATATATAATATGACTACTTGATAATATTGACCTACATGATAGCAAACTGATTATCATTCAAGATCAATAAGAACAAGAGGATTATTACCTCATAATTTAACATGGTATCAGAGCCTGGTTGGAACTCCATAACCACCCGCTCCGCCGCCAACCAACTCTCTCTCTCCTAAACTTCTATTTCTCTTCTTTTTTCTTCTTCCGAGCAACAACCATGAATGTCGGAGGAATCAAATTCGGACAAGTTGGTGAGGTTGTGACCACTAATGATAGCACCAATGCTAGTCAGAGTCATACCAACAACACAACTCCCGCAAATCCTCCGACCAATGAGTTTGCTGCTTTCATCACACCACACAAGTTGAATGGTGAGAATTATGTGCAATGGTCACAGTCACTGCTGATCCATCTTGCACACAGAGACAAAGAAGGCCACATCAATGGAGACCTTCCCGCTCCTGCCCAGACAGAAGCCACATACAAGTCGTGGAAGATCAACGACAACCTTGTGAAATCATGGTTAATCAATATCATGGAGAAGAACATCGGTGAATTGTATCTCCTTCACAAAACTGCAAAGGACATCTGGGATAATGTCGATGATGCCTACTCCAACACGGATAATACAGCCGAAATCATGGAGATTGAAACAAGGTTGTACAACCTTAACCAGGGCAACATGACGGTTTCCGAGTATCACAATACTCTGGCTAATCTATGGCTTCAGATGGATATGTACCGTTCCCCTAAATGGACTTGTACCGTAGATGCTGTTGTTTATCGAAACCTACTTGATCAGACCTGTACTGTTCGGTTCCTCCTTGGATTGAACAAGGATCTTGACGATGTAAGGGGACGGATCATGGCAACATCACCGCTTCCAGATCTAAGGAAAGCCTTTGCTCAAGTAAGACGTGAGTCCAGTCGTTGCAGGATTATGCTGCCTGAACAGCTCAAGCCTACAAATGAAGGATCAGCACTTGTAGCTCGTAATGCTCCCAAGAGCAATTAATACTGCGATAACTGCTAACCCTAGTTGTACAGCTCTATTATAAATAAAGCTGATTATCATTCAAGATCAATAAGAACAAGAGAATTATTACCTCCTAATTTGACACAGACGTTGATTTTCATCATGAGCAAGAATATGGTAACTATAGGACGAACTGCAGTCTACTGATTACTATAATAGAATGGATGGTTATACTCTTATAATTCTTAACGTCTCTATTGTTAAGTCAAGGATCCTTCCCATTATGGCCACCCTATTGAATTTGTTAATTTTTCATTTTCTTCAATGAATTGATTCTGCCCAGTTCACCTAAGTTATGCTATGTTCTTGTAGGTATTCCATCGCCATCAGGAAGAGCTCAGAAACCTGAAACCTTGCCGCGTACTCAAACTCTAGGCCAAAAAATTATGGGAAATGTGATGGATAATCTTTTCCTCCGTAATCTTACCTCTAAATCCAAGTCTCCTTCTGATGCCTCTGCACCATCTTCTCCAGTTAAGGTATGATTTTTTTTTCTTCATCCATGTTTTCCCTCAGTTTCACCTTTCCACTTGATGCAGCCTATATATGGTCCATGATAGAATAGTTAGGGAAAAACTAACAAATTGCACTGCAGTCTAGTCTAAACTCTAAAGGTATAACACAAAGGAAGACGAGGCTCGTTAAAATTTTCAATGTCATTGTAGCCTTTAAATTCTTATCAGGAGAGAGAAGTGTTAGGATTAAAAGTATTAGGAAAGCTCTGAAGCTATCATAATAAAGAATCATTGGTTGTGGGTCTTGAGCTTTTTGGTTCATTCATATGTTGGTATAGGTTCTTGATGCTGCGGGGCCCGATACAAAAGATGAAGAAGAAAGTCCACTGATGGCTGCCATTAGGGGCAAGTGCATCACTCAGTTATTGCTTCTTGGAGCTATTGATGGTATACAGGTATTATCTTGATCTCCTGATTTCATAATCCTGCCTACTTTCTTCTTGTTGAATAGTATACTTTCAGTTGTTTCTGAATATGTTTCAACTGTGGTGAAAGCTTGTCTCCTTTTTCTTGCAGAAAAAGTACTGGAGCAAGTTGGTGGCTCAGCAAAAGGTTGCTATAATGGATGTTCTGTTATCTATATTAGAATTTGCTGCTTCATACAATTCATATACCAGCCTCAGAATGCGTCTGCACCATGTTCCTGATGAAAGGTGGTCAAGGAAGTTTTTTTTTATTCTTGTTCTCCATCTCTTATTTAAAAAAACAGATGTTAGCAGACTGTCTTGTAATCTGTATGTGAACAGGCCTCCTCTCAATCTCCTTCGACAAGAACTAGTAGGTACTAGTGTGTATCTGGATGTTCTACAGAAAACTACTTCAGATTTTGACGCAAACAAGGAGCAGAAAGTGGAATCGAAAGCAAACAATGGTTCAAGTCCAACGGGACAACTAGAAGGGATTGCGGAGGAAAAATTGGTTTCATTTTGTGAGCAGGTACTCCGGGATGCATCTGAGCTTCAGTCCGGTGTAGGAGAAACGACGAATATGGATATCCATCGAGTGCTGGAGTTACGTTCACCAATCATTGTTCGGGTATGTATGGTGGTGCTTTTACTGAAAGCTAGAGAGAGAAAGTTGTAATTTTGTTAGAGTTGACATCGAGGTTGTTTCTTGTCTTGGATATATTTCAGGTGCTTGAAGGAATGTGTTACATGAACAGCCAAATCTTTAAGAGACACATAAGAGAGTTCTATCCGTTGCTGACAAAGCTTGTTTGTTGTGATCAGGTACGCCTAATGTTCTAATAATGATTTAAGCTAAGCCGTGCTTTATGGCAAACTCTCAACGAAAATAAGAAGAAAACTAATACTATTTGAAACATCACCATGATCCGCATAAAGACGGAATATCGCTATTGGTTTATGATGAAATTGTTTTAACATGTGGATGGTGGGGTTTTGTTCAGTTGGGTGTACGAGGTGCGCTTGGTGATCTATTCAGGATGCAATTGAAAGCTCTGGTGCCGCCCTAGTCAAACCAAATCTCTTTCTATTAAGGGATTTGGATGTTATTCCAAGCAATCTCTTTTATTCTTCAACACTCTTTCTGGATTGCACAATAACATATATATATATATATATATAGTATACCAGATTTGTGATATCCATAGATTTTGGTAGTCGAGAGAGAAAATGGAAGACAATGTACCTTGCGACTTGACTGTTTGTTGTACAAACTAAATAATGATTCATTTTTCATTTTGGCTCCTCACTGCAATCTTAATCATTTATATTATTCACTCGAACAACTGGAAGTACAAAGACTTGTGGTTATAGCAACTGCTGTTTTATATGTATTCATTTCCGGGTACCAGTCCATACCTAACATTTGTTTTTGATAACGGGTGATGTGCCCATCTGTTACTCCATATCTTTTTCTATAGCACTATCGGTGGGATAATTTTATCCATCCAAGAGTTCATTATTCCATCCCCATCGACTTCGGTGCTGAAAACCGACATCACAACCTTAGTGGCCAAGAAATCTCAAACTGAAGTATACACAACAGAAAGATAGCTAAAAGTTGATACGTTATCAAAGGTCCAACTAGTGAGAAGTAGTGGTGGGGTAAAAAAGAGCCTCATATGCCTTCATATGGTTGACATAGTTATCCTGGCGTGAAATGTGAAGAAGCGAGATCAAGGCATGGAAGATAAGACGAAGCGACGTATATGGAGGAGTAAACCCACTCTGATATCCGAGCATGTCAATGTAGGGGACGAGTTGCTTCGAAAAAATCAATGAGAATAATGGCGTGACTTAGACTTCTCTGAGCAACCAGCGAGATAGCAGATTCAATACCCATCACCTCCAGAGTTAGAGGATTGGTGATATGATTGACAAAAATGAGGGAGCCCAAAGGATTGCGCAACACCCATCCAATCGCCCCATGTTATGATTAGGGGTGGAAATTGGGAAAGGAATGGGACACCGTTCCCGAATTTATGAAATCCCGAAATCTCGAATTCCAAATTCCCAACCAAATTCCAAAAACTGAAATTCGGAATTGGAAATTTAAATTCGAGACTTGGAGTCCCGAATTACATTTTTTCCCGGAATTTTTATTTCATTGACCAACACGGCCACAAGCCCACAATTCATTAAAGCTACTACAGCTTAGTAGATTCCTCCATTAAAGCTACAATTCAGAATTCTAGATAATTCAACATTCACCTATTACCGTCCATTAAAGCTACTACAAACAATTTAACATTGTTATAGTTAAGACAAACCACATCAAACTCCATTGAAGTTTAAAACATCAATTCCAAAATCTTTGATAGTATCATCTAGTGTCTAAATAAAATACCACCATCCAACTTAGCAGCAAAAACCATTGCATCTCCTTCATCGAAAGATCCCCCAACCATAGTAGCAGAGGTGGCACCTTCACCTTCGTTCACACATATTCGTTGGAATGATGCATATACTACTTGTAAGTACAAACAAATTAATCACGGTTAATGTCAAACGATCATATACAAACAATGAAAGGAATAGTGATATCCAATCTCCCAACCTATTACCTTTTCGTCTTTCGGGCCCGGGTAGAAGTCATCAAGTCTATTGAGAGGATTCAAACCTCTTTCTTGTGGAGTGGAATGTCGGACACAAAAAAGTTTCACTGATTAGTTGGGAGAACGTCAAGGTCCCAAAAGAGCAGGCAGGGCTAGGCATTGCAGACTTAAGATGCATGAATAAAGCCTTTCTTAGCAAATAGATCAGGTGTTTTGGGAAGGAAACAACTGATTGGTGGTGTGAGCTTATAGCTTTGAAGTTTTTTTTAAAGAGGTTCTGAATGGCAGACATCCTGCTTTAGAGTTTCTTCAGGTTGGTCCATCTAGTTTTGGGTTTGGAAGGAGAGTTCAGTTGCGACACACCGATTTTGGGTTCTTGTCTGGTTATGGAATATTAAAGAGAGTCATGACGGAGTTTTCGATAACGAACGTGGTCGATAGTCCGTCACGACTAGGGTTGTGAGCGCAATCATGGATGTGGCCAATGGTGCATCACGGGCGTGGTCAAAGGGTACCACGACTGTGGCTTATAAGCAGACATGAGCATGGTTGTAGGCTCACCACGAGCGTGGTGAGAAATGTATATAAGTTTATCACGACTGCAACTCTTTAGAATTACATAAACCATATTCCTCTCTCTCAATTATTTCCCAACGAGCAGCGGTTCTTCTTAGAGTCTAGTCGATCAAAGGAAAAAGTCAGAGGTGGATCGTTCCCCACCGAGCTACTCTGGGAGTCCGAGAGAGAGGTACTTGAAGGATGTTCGACCCCGTTTTTATTTTGAGGAGTCTTACTCAATTTTTAGTTGTTTTCCACTTGCTTTTTTCCCCTTATGTTGGTATAGATTTTGGTTCTCTGTGATGGATGCTTTGTTAGTATTTTGTTAAGCCTTTGATGCAATTTGACTTATGAGATGTGGATTTCTATTGAATAAAAATGGAGTTAGGCTTTGACTTTGGAAATGTGCTGCCTTGTCTGGAATGATGTGTGTTTTTGGCTGAGTGAAACTCGTGGTTAGTATGCATGGGTTGAATTGGGTGGTTTGACCTGGTCTTTTAGGGGCGGATTTCATATCATGGACTCCATTTTCTTCTTCATGAACTCATCATATTTTCCTCCCTTTCTCCCACTAATCGGTAATGTACAAGTATCTCTCACATTTAGGGAATTAACACGGGGCAGAGCATTAGCAGCAAGTAATTTGTGGTAATATTCAACCATCTCCTTGATTGAATCCATGACCTTCTTTGCTAAATTCGCCCCCTGGTTATATCATCAAACACATCACAAAACTCTTTGCCAAACATATATGTCGTGACATACGAAGTACCCAAAACACAAATAGTTAAATCATAAAAAAAACTTCACATACTCATCAACATCCTCGCATTATCACATTCACTTGAAGGAGGGAGTCCAAGTAGAACACCATCACAGTAGGTTTGTCGACAAATGTGTGAGCTGAATGCAACTTTCATTCCCTTCTAAAAGCTTAATTACAGCTTCATACTTCTATGTTGCTTCCAACATCAAATAGGTGGAATTCCATCGAGATGAAACATCTAGGGACAAAAGCTTTTTCAAATGTTGTTGGAGAAGACTTCATTCACTTTACTATCTCTCTCTGCTGATATACTCGTCTCTTTAAGCCCATCATTAATAACTAAGTTCACTATGTGAGCAACACACCTAATAGTCGCGTAGCCATTTTCCCCTGTTAGCCGGTCAGGCATTGTTGGATTGGTATAAATCGTTGACAGTGATCCCCTTCTCCGAACAAACCTATATTTCTAACATACAAGATGAATAAGTTAAAGCCTTTACTCTCGAGTGGTAGAAGTGAAAGTAGTAGTAGAATAAATAATAATAAAAAGAAAAATGAAGAAATAATATCGTATTAGGACATAGTTAATAATTTGCAAAATTGAAATCTTCCCGAGTCTAGTCCTTCAAAGATTTATAAATGTAATTTTACCACTAAAACGAATTATATTGTTAAAATTATCGGACAATCGATTCCTCTATCTGACGGATATAGACATTTACCCTTATTGTCTGAATACTTACTTTCCCTACATAAACAAAAGTATAATTTCCTCCACATAGGAATCGTCCAAGTAGCCTTAAAGCCTACGACAAGATTAGATTTCAACACCTCTTCCATAATATGTGTTAGAGAGAAAAAGACATATAAAGTTTTTTTACTCTTTATTTGGAGTTGTTGAATCGAGTCTTAGGGAAGGACTCGTGTTCTTTACTTGTATTCCTAATATTGTCTTATCTCTCAGAGACACAAATATCCACAGGTTATAATTCTCGATATTCAAACTTATGGATTCGACATGCTGCCTGGATCTCAAAATGTGATTTTAATATATAGAATTCATTATAAGGTGATGACTAGTACTATCCCCAATATGAAACCGATATCACAAAACCTAGCCGCTCAAAAGGGTCAAACTACTTTGTTTATAACGAATATGTCTAATAACCTTATAGTTCCCAAACCTATTTCTTGGGAAAATGCCACTGTTTTGGATAGATGGTTACTTGAAGTAGCGAACCCGCCTAAAAGGAAAAATCATCTAAAAGTTATGGAAATCGTAGAATTTGACGATGGTGATGTAGAACTTACCTTTAGTTCATTTCTAAAAGCTCGTATAAGTATAGATTGTTTTAAATTCACAAGATTTTCATTCGATCAACCAAGGTCTAGCATATCCAATTCTAGGCTTGAGTCGATAGTTAATATAGTAAAAAATAAGATGAAGTAGCTCAACCTAAATATCATGTGGAAACTCCGACCATCGTGGGTTCAAGTTCTTCCTGTCCTAAGAAGGATAATTTTCGATTCGATTCTCCGACTCCTTCAAATATGGGTTATAC
The DNA here is from genome assembly GCA_030674075.2 of Linum usitatissimum. Lineage (NCBI taxonomy): Eukaryota > Viridiplantae > Streptophyta > Magnoliopsida > Malpighiales > Linaceae > Linum > Linum usitatissimum. Next base: position 3,282,178 of record JAUJYP020000780.1, read on the forward strand.
CCATAGTGACCTTGACACTAATGCCTTTGGTCAAAATTATATTGGAAAATATAATTTGTCTATTTAAGATAAATGGTTTATGTTAAATTATTCTAAATGGAAACAACTTATTTGAAAAAATAGGTTGAAATTATTTGATGAACAAACCGAAAATCCGATAGGATTTTACGAATATTTAAAAAAGTCTTATATAATTCAAGGGAAATCTTTCCCGGACTTTGAAGATAGACATATAGATATATACTTTAGAAAGTGCATTTGAAAATTATTTTACTCTTACAGGTAAAACAGTTAGAGGTATTCACCCCCTTCGTATAACTTATCGGTAGTGATTAATAATAATGAGATCATCGCAAATCCTTACAGAGCAGATGCTTCTTTAGAAGGGTGTAGTTGACAACTTAACTAAATCAATCTAACTTTGCAATCTATCCGAAAGCAACTTATTTGCATTGAAGAAGTTATTAATAAAACTACCCAAAATTTTCAGGTGAAGTCTCAAAACGTGAATTACCAACACTATGCTCAAAAGGTTTTATTCTAAAATGTTAGATGATATTGTTAATAGGCTAAAAGCCTTAGGTCTAGAACCTAAAGGAGCTCAACCTTAATTCTGATAATTCTTCTTATACGAAGGTTCTGATGTTGACCAATTAGCTAATATGTGTACCATTAAAGTATGTAAATTAATAAAACATTGTTTAGAAAACACAACTTAGACTGCCCCTACTTAGCCTTACTACTCTAGGCCAACTCTTGTAGACCTTCAATTTGAAGATATAAAGAATTATATTGCTGCTCAATTTAATGGAACATCTATTGTCGAGTGGAACATTGATGGCCTATCTCAATACCAAATAAAAATGTTTTACAATATATGCTTATGTACCCCCACTGCGGCCAAAGCTAAAAGGAAATAACGAATTACAAATTGTTCAAATTGTTAAAGGTTGGTGGGATTTTTATCCGACTCGTGAGGCTAGACACCATATCTTAACCGCTATTAAACAAGAAGTTGATGCGAATACTAATCAGTCCCGTCAGACTCCTGATAGTGTTCATATGCTTCTTTTTACTATAACTACTCATTTTATGGGTGGATAGGACTTATGGGCAATTAATCAATATAAGATATCCAACATTATCTCATTTTCAATTAATCAATATAGGGATGTCTTTTTCTCTAAAGTCTTTTTGAGGGAAGACTGTTAACATGATTTTTTGAAAGAAAAATTCTTATCAGGATTACCATCCTTATTTGCTGAACATATTAAAAATAAAATTAAGCTTAAAAATGAAGGAGTTATTCCTTGTTGTAAATTTACTTATGGTCAACTTACTGCAAAGTTTGTTGTCGAATGAATTAAAACTTCATAAACAAGCTAAAAGCGATAAAATATCCGGTAAAAGAGCGTTAGTAGATTTTTGTGAGCAAATTGGATATCCCTATGATATTACTCTTTACAGTAAGAAAAAGAATAAATTTAGGGAACCATATTATTCTCGTTCTAAAAAACTTTATAGGTATCGTAAACAATGACCTTTTAGAAATAGTAAACAAGAAAATTATAAGGAAAACGAACTAATAAAATAAGAAATGATAGGAGGAAATCTAATAAGATAGTTATATGTTATAAGTGTAGAAAACAGGAGCATTATTCTAATCGATGTCTGATGAAGAGAAAAATCAATGAACTAAGTGTTAGTGATGATCTTAAAGTCACATTAAAGAAAATATTTTTATCTGACACTGATTCTGAAAAGAAAGATATGGAATTAGAGGATTATACTTCGGAATCGTTTTCTGATTCAAATCGTTTTATACTAAGTCTTCATGTGAATGTGATCAATATAAAGCTATGCGTCAAATGTAAGGTTTATCAACATTTAGTTAAGAAAGTTTTATATTGTAATTTATTGATAAACTACAAAATCCTAATGAAAAAAGTGCAATGCTAGAAAAGTATTTAGAAAATCTTTGTGACCAACCTAAGCTAAGTAAGCAAGTGTCTAAAAGACAAAGTGATAACCAATATATTCTTCATGAAGTTTTTAATAGAGTTAGAAATAATCAAGATAAGGAACCAACTATCTCTTAGCTTAAAGGCCAAATTAATGAAATAAAATTTTAAATTAAAGATCTTAAAGATAGGTTATTAGTCCTTGAAACTATATCTATAAATAATTCCGACACATTGCAGCCACCTATTCCTCCTACTTCGGATAACGGAGGAGATGAAGGTGCTGATGATGATGAAAATTTTCTGAAGTTTGAAGTTGAAACTAAATCCTTGCTGCTTAAAGCCCTGGAATTTGTAGATGTAATAGATAGGGTTGTTACTCAAAATGGCACACAAAAATCATAGTAGTTAATAAAGAATATATGTCTAGTGTTGTTGCCTTAATCGACTCTGGAGCAAAATTAAATTTCATAAATGAATGTCTTGTTCCTTCTCAGTATGTAAAACCACTCAAGTTTTATACATGGCAGATAATAGTAAACTTATAGTTCATTATAAACTATCTGATGCAGTTGTATGTAATAATGGAACTTGTTGTACTGTGCTGTTTAATGATCAAAGAATTATCTAATGGAGTAATACTAGGAACACCTTTCCTAGCTATGTTATATAGATAAAAATGGCATAATTGCCTTTTTTTTGAAGGATATGAGGTTAAATTCAATTTTTAGAACCACCTCAATATGGGATTCCATAAGGTGAGATGATGAAAATCATCTATAATCTAGATGATCAATCCTGACCGTCGATTCTCTATTTTATTTAGATATGTAATTAATTAATTAATTTAAATGTTCTCTCCCTTTTAATTGATGTATATCTTTTTAACTTCTTTACATTTTGTATTGTTTTTAATTAAGAATAAATTTTTTATTTCCTTTTCCTTCCTTTCAAAGTTAATATTATTAAAAGCTATAGTCATTTATGTGAACGAGTTTGAACTGGTTCACTTTCATGTGAAAATATCCTAACCTAGTTCACTATATTTGATGACGCCCTAACTTCCATGTAAGCCATACTACGTTCACATGAAAGTGAACTAGTTCAGATAACATTCATATAAATGGGCATAGCTTTGAAAAGAAAAGGTTTAACACTCAGAAACCCGTGTATAAGTATTAAACGAGCATAGTAGAACTTTGTACTAGTTCATCTGCATGGAAGATGGGGCATCATAAAAAAACAGTGAACTAGTTTTGACTACCTTAACACGAAAGTGAACTAATTCAAAAAACGATGAAGATGAAAACACAAACGTGTGTACTAATTCAGCTAATTGAACTATACATGCATCGAAAGAAGGAGGAAAAAATCCTTCAGAGTCATGATCTGTAAAGAAAGATGAAGAAAATAAAAACCTTTTATTTTTTTTAATAGTCAATAATGGTAAGTGTGGAAACTTAAAGAGATATATTAAGTAAAAGAAAAGAAATAATTATAGATTCATTAATTATCTAAACATGTAATAAAAAACAAAAGATCAACGGTTAGAATTGATCATTTCAAAATGAGATGACTTCCATCATTTCCTCCTAAATATTCCCTCGATATCATAATATATTTCAAATTAAAAAACAAATTGAGGCTAAATAATGGTTTATAAACTCTTTAGCTCAAAAAGTTATTTATAAACAAATTGAGCAACATCTAAAGAGAAAAGTTTTAAAAGATAAAATTCTATATTTTTTTCGATAGTTATTGTTTTTCTCATTTAACTACCAAACTATAGCAAGCTATATAAATACAAGAGTTTAGGAAACAAGATCAATGAAGAGCTATACCTACTCCTAAAACCCAACTCAAAATTCATACTATCAATTATCTCATTGACTGAAATTATGAAATCCCCCAGAAAATAATCATGCACATGTAACAGAAGTAATTTTGAACTTCAGGCCATTAATGATCCTTCCCATAAATGCATTGAGTCACAGATCCACTTGTATATGGAATTTCTAAAGTGTGAATCATGAGACCCTCAGTTTTGAGCTTTCCTCGGAAATTGCAAACTGGGATGGTCGTCTATTAACTCCAAACGGACCCCTACGAACTGGCCCTGTCATTTTTCCAGCATTGAATGGCCTACCAGAACTTCTTCCACGTCGAGCAGTACATTGACCTCTGCCTTTCCCTCTACTGCTCTTAGTAATATCATCAAGAGACATATCAACAGAAGTGGCCATTGAGTTTGATTGTTATCTATCAACAGATACAACACGTCCTGCAAAAAACGGTCAGCTTTGTTATTAACACCACCCAGTAAAACACATGACACTAATAGCATCAGCAAAACAACCGTCAAGTTGATAGATCTGGTCTTATGAACGACTCCTAGGCATGAGAGCGCAAATCTAGAAATTACTATGCAACTGGAATCTCCTAGATCACACCGAATAGAATAATCAGCTACATGCATAAAACTCAAGTTCCGGCCTAAGTGGTGTAAAGCTTGTTCGATTGAAGCGTAGGTCAGCATTTTGAATAGTCGTAGCCGGAGAAGCGGGGAGAGGTAGGTAAGGGATGTAAAGGAAATGAATGGTGGTGGTGAATAATTAGTGTGTCGGGATTGTTTGTGATGCACACAACTACGAATGTGGCTGAAAATAGTATCGATACCAAATTCAACTAAAAACACCAATGAAAAATGATTGATTCTGTGGAACATTGTGACCCACTATAGTGTTATTGATTATTGCAAACATTGAAGATTACTTAAATTGAATTAATCAAATTCTTCATAAAAAACGGATGGTAGTTAATTAAGATATGTGGTCATTGGGTAATTTTCTTAAAGTTTAAAAAAATGGAAATTAAATAAAAATAACAGTGGAGATTAAATTCCATAAATATACAGTCCAAATCATTTTTTGTATATAGGAGTACTAATATTCCGAAAATATTGAAGAGTTATACACAAAAACTGGAACACCGCCAAAAAAACATGAATAATGCAATAAGAAATAGCTAAAGTTTTGTGAATTCAACTATTTGGCCATTAACATAACTTGATCCAATAATTCATCTTCCAATTACCATATTAGTTCTTGATTTAAAATGAAAAGTTAAAAACAATATCCAATTTTGAGTGTAACTTCTTCATTACAAGTTTGGTTTTATTTTTTTTATATGGAAAAATAACTTCTTCATTACAAATTTGGTTTTATTTTTTTTATATGGAAAAATAAGTATTTTTTAAGACGAATCTAATCATAGGGATATTGGTAGCATTGGAAAACTTTTGAAAATGTGTACTTTTACGAGGTCACTAATGTTTTTAAGTGAGTTCGTCATGACTTCATTTTTCAAGGGGATTTGTCATCACTCGTGTTTTCATCGACCATATATATATTTATCGAAGTTGGTAATAAATACTTCAAACACTACAAGAAACTCCTACTTTAACGGCATATATATAACAGCAGCCAGCCACCCGCTGTTAAACTAAATGTCTATTCAGCATTTAACAGCAGCTAGGAAGCCGCTATTAAAATAAATTGCTTTAATAGTGGTTCTGAAATGACCGCTCTTAAATTAATTGATTTAACAACAACCATCTAAATATCGTTGTTAAATTTGGACCATATTTACGTTGTCGTTTCGGGCAACTTATAACAGCGAATATTTTAATTGCCATATTTCCCTGTTAAATTGCCATATTTCGAACCACTAATTCGACATGTAAATAGGTATAAAACTCATTGGAGTTACTATAACTATCAACATATAACTATTGTAATGACAATTCAACCATATTTAAGTCAATGGAGTTGACCAAATGTCCGTACTACACTCGTATATACATACTCATATCGAAGTCGTAACAACACTAATAACTTCATCATATATGTATACATACACATTCACTATCTAAAAGGACTCTGTAATTAGCATGTTGTATAATTCGACAAGTTCATATAATTCGAAGACCGAATATGAAAAATCGGGATGAGTAAGATGTACGTACTATAGTAATATACAAATCGAAACAGTAATGCCATCTTTTTAAGTTTTGATAACGAAAACTCATTTATAAATTTTCAATTTCAAGAAACAACATATATGACCATATACCGTAATGATCTAATGGTCCTTCCAATCCCCCTTCTTCTTCATGTGTCCTGGGTTGGAATCACAGCTCTTGCATTATTTTTACATTTAACAGCGGCCTTTGTTTAGCCGTTGTTACATGAAATTATTAACGGCGGTTTAGTTAAGGCTGCTGTAACATTTAACAGCGGTTACACAAAGGCCACTGTTAAATATTTTAACTTAGCACAAATCGACGAGTCTCTCATTAAAAGCAACGATGTCATTTATTCGGTTCATTTAACAGCGTTTTCAAGTTAAACGAGTTAAATGATCAATATAAATAACAGCAGCCCTCCCCTTCCCCACAGATCGTGATTTCTAGGATAAGGGGAGGGAGGACATAAACTACATAAATAGCATGGAGAAGAAGAAGAAGAAGAAGAAGAAGAAGAAGAAGAAGAAGAAGAAGAAGAAGAAGAAGAAGAAGAAGAAGAAGAAGAAGAAGAAGAAGAAGAAGAAGAAGAAGAAGAGGGCTACTCCAATCGTCTCCAAGTCTCGATTTCCAACTCTCCAATCTCAATCTCCAACTCCAATCCAGGTATTTGAATGATTTAGGGTTTGTTAGAAATTCAAATTCATACCCAATTCATTGGAAAAGCTACTCCAATCGTCTCCAAGTCTCGATTTCCAACTCTCCAATCTCAATCTCCAACTCCAATCCAGGTATTTGAATGATTTAGGGTTTGTTAGAAATTCAAATTCATACCCAATTCATTGGAAAAAAATTCATACCCAATAGTTTGATGATTGTGTTTCAAAATCATGTTTTCGAGTTGTTTATTGACTTATTAATTACTAATGTTAATTTTAAGATTTAGAACAAGAAAATCTAATTTTTCAATTTTTGAATGAATGTTGGTAATTAGGGATAATTTATGTTATCCTTTTAATTGGTGTATATATGTTGTTAATTTGGGGATAATAGTTTTTTTAGCTATACCTTTTGTTAATTTTGAATTTGGGAGAGTTTGATTATTGTATGTATATATCACCTAGAATTTGAACTTCTACTTGTGAACTAGAGCACCATCTTATACTTGCATTTTATGATATCTCGAACCTACTTGTGTACTAGAACTTATATATAACTTGTATACTTGAACAAATTATAATGTGAACTAAATTGAACTTATTATCTTTATAACTAGGTTGTAGTCATGGACAATTCTTGGATTGGAATGTCTTGTAATACTCTACAGTATGTCAACGGTGTAGAGAAATTTTTAGATTTTGCATTCTCTAATAGTCGGGACAGATCAACAATCTTATGTCCTTGTTCGAAAGGTGCTTTTAACAAGTTGCACATAAGGGATGCGGTGTTTGATCATTTCTTACAGAAGCAGTTTCCGTCTGAGGACATATTGTGTGGGATATCCATGGAGAAAAAAGGGGTTAACCTTCTAATCAAATTAGGTTTCGTATGAGTTCTAATTAGGCATTATCCAATCCTACACCAATGGAGGTTGATGATCATGTGGTCTCAATGCATTCCCTTGTCCATGATGCCTTTGGTATACTTGAAAACTCAATACCAGCCGACCAATTTGTTGTCAATAATGCTTTTGGAATTGCTTCAAATGATCATGATCCCTCTATTGTAGAAAATGCAAAGTTCGTTCATCATATTAAGGATAGAGAGAAAAAATTATATGATGGGTGCAAGTTCTCAAAATTATCATTCTTATTAAGATAGTACCACATTAAGTACATGCACAAGATAAGTGAGAAGGCGTTGGGTCAAATATTGGAACTTCTGCAAGAAGCGTTTGATTTAGCTCGGCCTCCAAAATCAGTATATGAGGCGAAGGAGACAATAAAAGCCCTTGGCTTATCTTACCAACAGATACACGCTTGTCCAAATGACTGCATGCTTTATTGGGGCAATGCGGCTGACGAACAGAGCTGTAGAACTTGTAAAAAGTCTAGATATAAAGAGATGAAGACGGGGATTGTAGTGACAGAGAAGAAGAAGCAAGTACTGCAAAAATATTCCGCTACATCCCTCTAATTCCTAGATTACAAAGGATGTACATGTCATCAAAATTGGATGCGGATATGGTATGGCACTCAACTGATTTAGTAGTGACGGTATTGTTAGACACCCTCGGGATTTAAAGGTGTGGTCAAGCTTTCATTTGAGGTATCCTGAATTTGCTAGTGACCCAAGAAATGTTCGACTAGCACTTGCAAGTGATGGATTCAATACGTTTGGTAAGATGGCCACAAACCATAGTGTTTGGCATGTGGTTCAAGAACTTCTTTCGATGTAGCCTTCATAAGTAGGTCTGATATTTGTTCTGCCGAAGGAACATACAGTACTTCAATAACTCCACTTGAAGCTTTCTCTGAAATGAAGTGCCTATCAACTTCCACGTGTTTGGTTTGGTCATGATGCATCGGGTTCTTCACAATGCTCGTGGCAGATTGGCTATCAATCCTCATAATAATAGACCCTCTTGATTCGACTTGTACTTCTTCCAAGATCCTTTTCAGCCATATGCTTTGACATATTCCTAGAGCTAAGGCTCTATATTTAGCATCAGCACTGCTTCTATCAACACCCTGCTATTTTTACTTTTCCAAGTGACTAGATTTCCCCACACATAGGTGCAATAGCCACTTGTTGACCTTTGGTCAGTTAACTCCCCAGCCCAACTAGCATCGATGAACACTTCAACACCCCTAGCTGCCTGCTTCCTGAATCGTAGGCCAGGTTTTGGTGCTACCTGTAGGTAACGCAAGATTCAGATAACTGCTTTCATGTGTTCCTTAGTGGGATTCTGCATCTGTTGACTAAACTACATAGGCAATTTCCGGTCTCATATGAGATAAGTATATCAACTTTCCTACGAGCTTCTGGTACCTTTCCTTATCAGTTGGTTTGCTTTGTTGTTCACAGTTCCACTTCTTGATCTGTTCCATAGGAGTATCAACCGGTTTGCAGCCAAGTAGTCCTATCTCGGAAAGGAAATCAAGAACATACTTTCTCTTACATATAATTAGCCCTTCTTTTGACCTTGCTACTTTCATTCCAAAAAAATAACGCAGCTATCTGAGGTCTTTGATTTCGAATTCGGTTGATAGCCGGTCCTTCAATCCTTAGATTTCATCCAGATCATCTTTGGTGATAATAATAATATCATCCACATACACGATTAGGATTGCCATCTTCCCATTTGAGGTATGTATTACAAGCAACGTGTGGTCGGTGTGACATTGCTTATAACCACCCTGCTTGACTGAAGTGGTAAACCTTTCAAACCAAGCACAAGGTGATTACTTCAAGCCATATAATGCCTTTTTAAGGAGACAAATAGTACCTGGTTTAATATGCTCCACCCCGTCTGGAATGTTCATGTAGACTTCTTCCTCCAGATCACTGTTAAGGAAGGCGTTCTTCACATCTAGCTGAAATAAAGGCCAATCTTGATTAACTGCAAGGGACAAAAGAACTTGAATAGTTTTAGGCTTTACAACAAGGGTAATCAATTCCTTGAGATTGAGTGAGCCTCTCGTCGCTAATCGTGCCTTATGTCTCTCAATGTTGTCATTTGCCTTATATTTCACTGTGAAGATCCATTTACAGTCCACTGTTCTTTTTCCACGTGGCAGGTGAACAATATATCACGTCTTGTTTTTCTGTAAATTCTGAAGTTCACTTTCTATGGCTTTACGCCATTCAGGGTGTTTCAGTGCTTCTTGAGCATTTCAAGGAATCAGTATTGTGTCTAACCTCGTGAAAAATGCATTGTACTTATCACACAAGCGATTGTAGTTTACTACACAGTTAATTGAGTGCTTGGTGCATTCCCGAACTCGTTTCGGTGAGCAATAGGAAGATATAAATCGCCTTCATCAGTATTAGGATCATTATCTTCTACATCAACCATGTCATTTGATGCTTCTTCTATAGGGTCAATCCTTGTTGTTCGGCGAGAATATGTCTGAGTAATCGGAGGTCTAATAGGGTCGGCAGCATGAGGTTCAGTAGAAGTATCTACAGTAGCCTCTCCATTGACCGTTGGCTCACAAATCTCAGCGAGGGGGAAAGCTTGAAGTTCCAAAACATGGCTGTCCAGAACATGGTTGTTTTGCCCCTGTGACGATTCCAGCAACAACAAGTTCTCTTGCTGCTCCCCCTAAATCATGACATGTGGGAAATACGGCTAATGTTCAAAAAATGGCACATCCATTGTATGGAAGAGCTTCTTAGATATAGAAGAATAGCATTTCTATGCTTTCTTATGAGTTGAATACCCAAAAAACACACATTTTTTAGATCTGGGATACAATTTAGAACGTTGATGAGCATAGATATGAACAAACGCAATACACCCGAACACCTTCAAGGGTAGATCGGACGAGAATGCGTGGACATGAGGATAAGCCTATAGAAGAACCTGACGAGGGGACTTGTACTGCAGAGGACGACTTGGAAGTCGATTGATTAAATATTTAGCAGACAAGTTGGCTTCTCCCAATAGGTACTTAGGGATGCGAAAACATCATTGCTCTTGTGAACTCTAAGAGATGCCAATTCTTTCGTTCAGGAATTCCATTATGTTTCGGTGTTTCAACATACGAGCTGCTATGGATGATTCCTTTGGTTTTCAAGAACAAGCCTAGGACTGTATTGAAGTAACTGTGGGCATTGTAAGACTTCAGGACCTTAATCTTTTATTGGAACTGAGTGTGCACCATGGTTGAGAAAGACTTAAATATTACACAGATTTTAGATTTTCTCTTTAGAAGGAATATCCATGTCATACGAGTATGCTCGTCAATCATAATAATGAACCATCGTGCTCCACTAGGAGTAGGAACACAAGAGGGGCCCAAAATGTCATTGTGGATGACTGAGAATGGGGACAGTCGGATACACTGATCTTGTGTTTTTGGCATACTAACAATCTTCACAATTAAACCAAATAGATTTTTAATTAGAAAACAACTTCGGGAACAACCTTTTGAGATAATTGAAACTAGGATGTCCAAGACGCCTATGCCATAACATAATTTGACTATCTATACTACTTTCTTCCAAACTCTAAACTCCAATATTGAGGGCAGCCTTATAGCTTGACTGCCCACCTTGTAGCCGATATAAGCCATCCACAAGATCAGCCTTGCTAATCATCTACTTCGAAACCACATCCTGAAACTCACATGATCCATCACTAAAAGTTACTTCACACTTCAAGTCTCGGGTTAATTGGCTAGCATATAGTAGATTACAGTTGAGTTTGGGAACATAAAGCACAGGAAAAAGAGTAATATATGGGGTTACTTTGACCCTTCCTATTCCTCTGATGGGTGCCAAGGTACCATTAGCGATGCGGACCCCTGATGATGTTGGATAGGATTGTACATCTTGAAGGAGGATTAGATTTCCTGTCATGTTGTCTATAAACCCATAATCCAAAATCCACACCGTTTGATCTCGAATTTGAGTAATATAGGCATAGGGAATAATACCTATACTAGCCATGAGGCTTGAGGAACTTCCAACCAGTTTAGCGAAAAAACTTGGTGAACATCTTCTCAAGGATTCTCCAGCTGTACCTTTGAGAATGACTCATGCGAGCTTCTTTCTTCACCCGTTTCGGCCAAGTTGCTATGTTTGTTTCCCTTTTTCCTTTAGCTGTCCAGCAGTTTGTTGATCAGCTGGCCTTCCATGGAGGCCCCAACATTCTTCTCTAATATGACCAGTTCTTCTACAGTGATCATAGTATTTCACCTTATGAGTTTCCTGTGCAACCAAAGCTGGACTTTCTTTGGTAGCTTTGGTCTCGCCCGGCAGCATATATCTCCGACGGCTAGACTCACGATGGACTTGAGCGAAGGCTTTCCTGAGATCAGTGGATGTCTTGTGCAACAAGTAAACTTCACCAATGGATTTTTCCATGGCGTTTAGAAGCCACGACTTCTCCAGATTGTCATTGATCTTCCATGCTTTGTATGTTGCTGCGGTAGATTTAGGAGTTGGTAAGTCACCATTGATGTAACCCTCTTTGTCACGATGAGCAAGATGAATGAGGAGGGATTGCGTCCATTGGAAATGATTGTCGCCGTTGACCTTGTGAGTAGTGATGAACGTAGCATAGTCATAGCTGGTTGGAGGTGGAGGAGGGTTGTTTCCGGCTGTCAAATCTCCGTTGGTGCTAGGGTCCACTGTCTCTCCAACATTGCCAAATTTGATTCCAGCCATGGTGGTGCTCTAAAGAAAAATTTTATAAGAGAGAGAGAGAGTCGACAGGCAGCAACGCCGGTTTTGCATAGGGTTTCGCGAACCAAGCTTTGATACCATGCCAATATACAAGATAATAATCCTCTTCTTATTTAGATATTAGATAGAGAGCTCTATCATATAGATTTTACAAGAAAACTTAGATGGTAGGTTCCAAGTCTATAACAGATACAACTACCTAAAATAGATTTATTCAACTCCTAATTAATAATAACTAATTGGGATAGTTTTATACTACCGTATCTCAACACTGATAGTACATGTTCTGACAGTAGTTTTAGAACTCCTACTTCGACGACCCCTGCTAGTATTGAGATTGGCGATGCAAGTGCCAGAGTCGGACAAGAGAAGAGTTCCGCAAAGAAGTGATTGAATAAGAAACTGCACATAACATATCAAAGGGAAGAAGAGGAAGAAGAAGATTAGGATGACGAGAAGGCTTCAGAGTAGTGATAATTATTAGTAGCTAGCTAGTAGTATGGATTGTCCCGGATTGATATCCTAGCTAGTATTAGTACTTGAATTTTCTACCACGTTTCTATGTTATGGATGATGGAATGATGTCTAATTATTTAATGGTATGAATCTCTGTAGTTAAAATGTCTAATTTTGCACAACAAACAGCAAAACAAAGGGCAACGATAACAGGAAGCAGCAAAAACTAGAAAATTAGGGTTCTACCTATTCTTGTGTTTAACATTTAACTGCGGCTATAAAGTGGCCGCAGCGGATATGTTTTAGCTGTTGTTAAATTTAACAACGGTGTAATCCGCTGTTACATTTAATTGCGGCCACTTTATAGCCGTTGTTAAATTTAACAGCGGCCAAGTTGAAATCTGATGTTAAATGACCTCTTGTTTAAATGCGGAAGGTTGTTTTCGCTGTTAAAGTCTTTAGCATTAGACAATTTAACAGCGGTACTCCGGCCGCTGTTAAATAATTTATCGGAGGCTAAAACCGCTGTTAAACTGTGTTTTAGCCGCCGTTAAATTCGCGGATTCTTGTAGTGAAAGTTGCTAAATAACTACATTTACCTCAAAGTTGATAATGCCTACCTCTAAGTTGCTAATAAATACTTCAAAGTTGCTAAATAACTATTTTTACCACAAAGTTGCTAATATCTATCTCTCTAAGTTGCTAATAACTACATTTTTCCCTCTTATATCTATCTTATATTTAAGTTGTTAATAACTGCCTCAAAGTTACTAATGATTACGTCTACCTCTAAGAGTATCTTCATCCCTACTATTTTAGCAATTGCTAAATGAGGTGGAGGATGATGTGACATCCAATAAATAATTGTTAAAAATGGAGAAATGCTTGCAAATTTAACAACTTTGCTAATTTAGCAAATTAATTAGCCATACCACCTAAATAACTTGATATATTTTTGAAGAAATGCATTTTGACAAATTAATTTGGCATCTCACAGATTTAGAAAAATTCTCTATAAATCCGGTGTATTACTTTTCCATTACTCTTCAAAGATCTTCAACCAGATCAATCAAATTCCCCTTTAATCCTTTCTTTCATGACTCTTTGTTTTGAAATTTGTTTTTGGCTCCTCCCATTTTCGCCAAAGCTCAAAATTTTCCTTTGGAGAATTTTCAAAAATTGCCTTCGATCGGTACTTGTCTTATTAGACGCGTCTCTCCAATATCGAATTTATACCTAATGTGCCTTCAAGACACTAAAAGCCTTCAACATCTCTTTCTCCGAAATAATTTGTTTAAAGATATGTAATGAGTTACTTTTATGAAAATTTAGATAAGCTTTTATTTTTACTATAAAGAATAAAATGGGTAACACTCTAATAAAAATATGCACCGAGTACAAACGCAACGTGATGAGTTTTGATTGGCCCTCCCAATTTTATGTCATTAAAATTCTTAAATTTGTATAATTAATAACTTCATCACCCGAAAATTTAACCATGTTATTGTCGAATATGTTATTTAACATCAGTTGTCCTAAATTTACGATTCATCATCTTCCAACGAAATATATTTTAAGAGTTAATTTTCACATTTCAATCCAAATTTCATTGCACATTCCCACGGAGAATAAGTGACAAATTATGTCCTCCATTTTTACACGCCAGTACTGCAGCCAATTGGCAGACTTCTCTCCATCGATCAGGGCATAAAATTTGGTGAATTGATGTAAAAAATGTTCTCTGAAAACAATATACCCCACAAGGCGACAAATGGCTGATGCATGCACAATTACTGTTGAAATCAATGTCCAGAGTCTCAGAGATGTTCATCTAGGTCCTTTTGCGGTGCAAGAACTATATTATCGAACTGTGATAAAGCTCTTTGTATGGCATCTTATACAGTCACTAAAACAATGTCTAAGATCGAATTTGAATTCCACAACATCGGCAACCCAAACTAGTATTTTACTTTTCTGCACAAAACATATATAGAATTTCTGACTTAACCGAATTTCAGCTTGTAGACTTCCTCTGCCACTGGAGATCTGGTCTTGAAGCATAGAACTTGTCTTGCATCAATTCTATCCGCCTAAGCGAAACTTCTACAGAAAAAGGGTTAAGTCATAAGTGGTAGCTTTTCGTTAGGCGTGCTTGTATAGGGAGGGCATTCTTTGGAAACCATACCTCCAAATTTGCAGCTTGGTCGGCCAAAATTTGGGCGGATTAAATCGACTTGGCATGAGTACTTCCTTAACACTGCACAGATCTGATGGCAGAAAAAATATGATTATAGCATCCAACAAGATGAGTCAACGTTGGATCAGAGATTATACAGGAAGAGATATAAAATAACTTCTGTAAATCTCAAATGAAATAGGAGAGGTTTTTGTTTTTGAAATTAAGTTTGAGTTTGTTTTTTTTATGTTGTTAATGGCGGAATGAATTTTAACGTGAATGATGAAAGGAGAAGAAGATGAGTTAACGGAAAATTAAAACAAAATGAAATAATTAAAAGAAATTAAATTGTGGTTAACAGTTTGACCCTTTTAAATCAATAATAAATGTTTGATGATCAATTTATATTTGCTTACATATTTAAGTACTGAAATAACATCATTTCAAAAGAAAATCAAAATACCTCATAATAATCTGTCACGTGACATTTGCATCGGGTGCATGTTTTCACTGAAATATTTCCTGCTTTTGGATGTATAATTATATGCATTATATTTATACAAAAACTTAAAATTATTAATTTACTTGAATATTATGATAGTATACTTGTAAAACTTGTAAAAATAGACTGTATAAAATAAAATTGTACTACGGGAATTAAAATATATTAGCACTTTTTGAGGAAAAAATCTAGTTTTTTTTGCCAATCGTCAAGATTTCATTAATGTCTATTATCAAAATAGATATTGTTCAAAGTGCATCCCGTTGGAGGAAGTAATCAAGTAAATTTATAGTTTTATTGAGGTTAATTTCATACTTTGTTTATTAAGTAAGGATGGAAAAAAAAGCGATAAATATTTAAGGTTTTCCATTTGTTTTGAAAAGAGAGTAGGCAGGGTCCAATAGGTACGGGCCCACAAACGAAACACCATCTGCCGTATTGGGTTGGAGGCCCACTTGCCACTTAGATTACAGCATATATATGATCATGTGATGATCATAATGTCTTATGTTATCCCCTCACAACCTCCATCGCCCATTTGTTTTGTTTGTTTCTATATCCACACTATTCTGATTTCGGAGTGAGTGTCTTTTGATGAATCTGTTCATAAAATAATAACAGTATATGAAAGTGGCCCCGGCCCACATCAACAGAGACATGCAAATATATGCCAACATGCTTCCTAACTTATAGTATCATCAATCCTTTGTATAATTATGCACTTCTCTATTCTAAAGATAATATGTTATAAGCTTGATGTTTGATTGCTGCATTATTCTCATTTTTGGCTTCGTGTCGAAAATCGAATACCGGACACCGTTAGTGTTTAGTTTTCAAAAATGAAAACCGAATAGTTTAAGAATTATAAAGTTGGAAAACCATAATATAAGGTAAGAACGAAACAAAAAAGAAAAGAAGCTTTGGATTGGAGGATACATGACAAAGCCATAGCCACGTGCATGTGTGCATACATGTAAGCTGTGGTAGGACATCAAATTGTATGTACAGAAAATGTATTGGCAATCGCAGTAATATATTAAATTATAAATGGATACAAGATGATTAGTGTAGAAATACATAATAAACACAAGCTAGCTAGTTAGGATTGGGGGACCATAAACAAACCCATACTTGTTTTGCTTTTCGAATATATAAATATATATATATATATATATATATGAAAGAGATCTTGCATCACATGCCATCATGTGATGGTGATGGGAATTGCCCTTCCATGGTGTGCTGTCTTTTCCAAATTCTCTTTTTTTTTTTAATTTCAATCAATCTTGTTAATAATAATTGATAACTCATTATTATATAGTAAAACCAGATACTTTAGTCAGTGGCCTCCTTTCCTTTTCTACTTGTCAATTGTCATCTCACATATGCCTAATCACAATATTCTATATTTACAACTTTTTATTAATGCCGACTTTTAGAAATTTTGATCTCAAACTTAAAAACTGCCTGTAGCCTTGTAATCTAATAATAGGTACATATTGGTAGGCAAACAAAACCCTAGGGGTGTTAGACTACGAATTCCTCGGACCTCCACCGGACTTCGACTACCGCTGCCACTTCAATGCACCGCCGCCGGACCCGGCGCTCTCCTAAGGGTCTTCGCAGACTGGGTTATTGTCTGTGTTGCCAGTGCAGGCTCTTCCAAAAAAGTGTCCCAAGTCAATTCTGGCTACCCCTTCGGCACCCCTCGATGGTGATGATGATTTGTCCAAGCTTTCCTCGAAGGCTTATGATCCGCTGACCATGTCGTCATCCCCGTTCAAGAAAAAAGGCTTTATCCCCTTGTCGAATTCGGTTCTGGTCGTGGTACATGGACCTTTCAAACTCGAGCCTTAGCTCCGAACCTCATTGCCACATAATAACTTCATCTACTGTTTTTGGAGATAATAGCTAGACTCTTTATCTTATGTTAAAAGAATAATTATTTATGTACCCTTCGTAACTGTCATTACGAGTAATGTGCCTTGGGGATTTCACCCCAAAACTCAGGCATGAAGCCTGGAGATGCTCACCCAACCATAATAGACCGGCCCACAAGGGAGTGAGCAGAAAATGAGCCAAACCCTAAAGAGGGACAGTTGGACAATAACTAAAGGCTCAAATTGGCCACAATGGATCAGCCGCCTAGATCGCGAAACATCAGCATATGGTTTGAATCTCGAGACTACTATAAAATGCAACCCCTTTATCACAAAGGTTCAGAGACTGTTCACCATCCCATATAACCTACGTTGTCCACTCTTAACGAAACCAATACGACCCCTGCCTCATATAAATCGCCTATGAGCTCTGCCCGATACTTTTATGTCTCTCTCTCTTATTCA
Source organism: Linum usitatissimum (assembly GCA_030674075.2). Classification (NCBI taxonomy): domain Eukaryota; kingdom Viridiplantae; phylum Streptophyta; class Magnoliopsida; order Malpighiales; family Linaceae; genus Linum; species Linum usitatissimum. Next base: position 3,299,993 of record JAUJYP020000780.1, read on the forward strand.
CATATACATCTTACCCTTGTGACACACACATATATTAACACCTCCACACTTCTTGTTAAGAACCACCCATGACACCTAGAAGACAGCTCAAGCTGGGAGGAGCTATTCGAACCAATCCACCCTCTCCATCAACGAATCAATCTATTGGTTGGGATAACTCAAGGTGACTTCAACCAATCAACGACCAACGAGACCACATCCATAGTTCAACGTCTAAAATGCATGTTACTTTTTTAGTAATGACCCTTTATGTCGTTCATTTTCCAAAACATTGCAACATGAATAATCGCCAGTCGGTGGTTGAAATATCATTTGTAATCATATAACCATGGTTAAGAATCTTGGATTGGACCGGCTGGTCCGACCAGGTCGATCAAAACCGGAAAAAGAGTCAAAATCGAGTGGCCGGTTGATGAGAATGGCCAAAACAGGGCGTTGACCCGGTTTGACCATGAAATTTGGCCGGTTCAACCGAAATTATTTGGTTAGTTGGACCCCATTTTATGGCTACACTTTTTATTTTTTAAAAATATGGGAGTGGGATTCAAACTTCAAACCATGGTTTTTCAAATAGAGAGGATGAGTGATTACCATATATACTAATATCATAATTTGATTAAAACATAAATTTAATTGATAATAATAAACATCATGACAGTTAATTAACACTAAAAAGGTAGCATTTTACCATAAATGAAATAAATTGTACATTAGATCTCAATTATTTTATTAATAAAAACTTCAAACCATTTATATAATTTAAAAATTCTTAAAAAATGATTCAATAACTATATTTTTGACAAACTAGATTATGATATTGAACTCTCTATACTACCGGTTTGATCCGGCTCAATTAAAAAATCGTTCAGTCGATTGAACTATATTTATTTATTTAATTAATAATTAAAACGGTTCAATCCGTTTTTGAAAATGATCGAACCCCGGTCGAACCATCAAACCTTAACCTCCTAACCTCACCAATTAAATCTTCGATTCGATTTTCAAATGGTGGATATTACTAGTTATTTTTCTCACATTTTAAAATAACATAAAACTGTTGGGATTCTTGAAACTGCCGCATCAACATTAGTCCTCCTCTCCTTCATTTACGAATTTTAATATTTTTTTGATTTTGTTTATGTTTTCAATAGGGATTACTATATATTATAGTGGTTTCACATCTTTATTTTGCCACGGTAGATTCTCCTGCCTTCTCCTTGATTTTCGCATTCTTCGTTTTTTGAAGGACACGGCTAAACATCGTCCTAGTTTTTGAAAAAAATCGTATTAACATTTGAATGCTATTTATATAATTACGCGAATGTCCTAGCCTTTTCGTATTAAAAACTACCAAACACAATCATTCACCACCAACTTCATCTCTCTCGTCAAACTTTCTCCCAAATTCAACCTCCATCATAGGTCGCCGGATTTCTGCAGCCGACCCGTTACTCGAAGGCCTCTGCCGCCCAAACCGCCGCCGCAACCGCTCGAGCCACGCCGCCGCCAAGGCCATTGCTGCCGCTGCCATCGACTCCAACGCCTTCAAAGTCATCGTCTATCGCAAAACAAGGTTAGTCGCCCGAAAAATAGGATAGTAGTTCGTTTTGGACGGCCATTTGCACATACAACAGTCCAAATCGGACGTATGGTTTAAGAACCAGCCGCCATAACCGGACGGATAACTTTTAAACCGACAGTCCGATTTGGACTGTTGTTTGTGCAAGTGGTCGTCCAAAATGGACGGCTCTCCTTTTTAAAAATAATATTTTATGTATTAAGTTATTATTAATTATAGTAATTAAAATTAAATAAGACAATGTATTTAAAGAAGATAATTTAAAAATAGGATAATTATTTGTAATATTATGTATTTATTTTTGTAATTATTATATACAATTAATGAACTTCTTAATGATACTTGAAAATTATATTTAAGTAGTGAAGTTATGGCTGATTAAATATGTTGATGAAGTTAATTTTGTAAAATGTGGGTAATTAAAGAAGGTAATTTAAAATAAGAGTGATTGAATTTAAAAGTATTTATTTACTTTAGTAATTATTAATTATAGTTAATGAAATTTGTTAATGACAATTGGAAATGGTAATTAAGTAGTGAAATTATGGTACTTAAATATGATGATTATGTTAATTTATTTGAACGTGAGTAATTAAATAAGGTTAAAAGAATTCGGAACATAGAGAATTAAATTGCCCATTTTTTCGTAGAAAATATTAAATTAATTAATTGTCCAAATTGGGATTTGGATGGAATTTTTGTGTATATTAGTGGCGTTAAGTGCGTACTAATATTACATTAATTATGAATTGTTAATGATAAGTAGTGTAATATGTAAATTAATAGTTGTCATGATATGATAAAGGTAATTGCTATACTAATTAGTAGTTGTTATAATTTAAATTCGATAAATAGTTCATCAAGATGTCGGACAGAAGTAATAAACGGAAGAATAAGTTATCACGGTTTCTGAACTGTGTCAATTCTGCTTCCGATCGGAAAGAACAACTCGAGAAGATGCAAGCTGAGAAGAAGAAAAAACGTGGTGCAGATGATGGTGAGCCCAGCCTCATACAGCCAGAGTCATAGTTTAACATTCATGGGCCTGTGTTCGACTTTGGGTTTATGGATGTTAATGGGACCCATCAGAGTGCAGATGAGATACTAGATAACATCGCAATAGGGTCATCGCCGAATATTGATGACATTCGAGATGACTTGGAGAGCTCCGGGCGATGACTAACTTGATGATGATGAGCATGATCCTCCATTTCACCCAGCCCTTTTAGTCGATCCCTCCCCCCCCCCCCTCCGCCTACGAGGCATGGTCCATCGGCAACGGGTAGCAGGTCATCTTAGGGTTCCTCTTCTGTTCAGTCTAGATATGGTAGAGGTAGTCATTCTGTCGGAGTCGATTCAGGCACTGTTAGGCCATGGTTGCTTCAGGCGCTGACACCGGGTGGGCCTAAGATCATCGACTTGATCCCCAGTTTCGGCGGGCATATTACATACCGCATGTGCAAAGAGGGTGTGGCTTGTTGATCCGCATCGAACTTTAAGTTGCGCACTTTGAAGAAGGCAGTGAAAGCCCTACGTGCATTTGATTGGAAGAAAGAGGGAGCATAAGACATGGTAACAGCATCGAGATTGTCCCACCACACGGACATTATGTCATCCCACTTAGACAGTACACTGATTTAGGCTTTTGTGGAGAGGTGCCAGCTTGACACCACACCTTCTACATGCCCTTCGGACATATGATGATCACGTTGCATGACGTATTCTACCTACTACAGATTCCGATTGTCGGGACACAACTTAATGATGTTAGAGGCATGAACTACAAGGAATTAGCAGCATCTATGTTACATCTCCACGAGAACGATTTGAGGCCGTTGTACTATACAAAGGGTGGGTTGAATGTCGATAGAGTCATGTCAGTAGCAGTGACGGGTGAGCTCCCTGATGCCGACACCGGCATTAGCTACTTGTTCAGTTTGCTTACGTCTACACTGTTTGTAGACCGCAGTGGGAGCCTTCGCCGTGTTAGCATCCTGGAGGGTATTAGTGACATTGACAGGGTGAGCAGTTACAGCTGGGGATCCATTGCACTTGCCTTTATATACACGCAGCTAGGGATCGCTAGTTGGGCAGGTTCGACGCACAATGTAGGTGTCTGACTTTGTTGCAGTCTTGGATCTAAGAGTATTTCCCGTGTTTGTGTAGTACACAGTTCCCGTACCAGCGTCGGACCGGTGAGGCACTTGCTGGGAAGTGGGACCCTCCGAGAGCGATTGGCAGGGGATGAGGTGTTGATAACAGATTGGGAGTGCTTCGTTCACATGTGTCAGTTAGATGAGATGACACATGCACATGTGGATTGGCTTTCGTTCACCCCTACTCCAGATGACGGTGATACCGTACGATCGTGCTATTTTGGAGGGATACATGCATTTGACATCATTGAGCCTCATGATCCCATTCGTGTCCTTCGTCAGTATGGGTATTGGCAGGTGATTCCCCATCCACCTTTAACTCCATATGTTGATGTCAGGTGTACGGATGGAGTATTGTATGATGTGCGCCACTCGAGGTGAAATTTTAGCCATCCTGGTGCTTTGGCATACTTGCCAAAGATTAGCATATCCAGTGTACCTCGTGCACCCGACAGATATGTGTTTCCCAATTACCTGACGTGGTATCTCCACCACACACATCCATACATCACCCCGTCACTCATGACAGATGATCCCCTAGTTTTTGAGTTTGTGCGTCCTGCTTACTCTTCCCTAAAATATCTTATTGTAGGTTTCGTGTACAATGTTACTGTGACTAATTTGTTTATATGGCTTTTGCAGCTGCCACTGGCTATTTCTGACCGTATTGTCCACGGATTCGTGACCCTTTGGGAATTCGACGCGGTAGAGGCTTTCGTGGACAGAGGACCAGAGTATTTCGGGTTGGTTCAGTCCATGGAGGGGTTGTTTAGAGAGTTTATGCACTAGAACGTTGTTTTCTTATTTAGTACTTTGGGATGTTGTTCATCTTTATTGTTGGTGTGTTATGACATATTTATGTTCATGATATTGTCTGATGTTGTTTATGGTAAATGTTGATTATGGTTGAGTTATTCCATGTTTGATTTTGTAATTACATTTCTGATATAATGTTGATGATGATAGTTTCTATACTTTAATAACTAATATAATTGTGCAAACAAAATAATTCATGTGTACATACAACTAACATTTAATAATTAAAGTGACAGAACAAGTTAACAATTACATATACATTGAGCTTACATCGAGATTGATAGTTATAAAGACAAAAAAAATTACAATGGTGGATGATATTCACCTCTTCGTACAAATAGTGCTCGTTCAGCCCCATAGAGCGTCTCCCACAATGTCATCCGTTCTAAACCATGGACCATCGTATTTACTTGGCTGAAATCTGGAATTGGTCGCACTCCATTCTCTTCGTCTAACTGTATTTGTACCCAATGGTTCCCGGTACAAACAAGTTATATTGTACCATCCAGTCGTTGAACTGGACCGTCACGTAAAATAGGTAAGTACGTAGAACCATATGTATTGAGATGAAACGGCCGACGCGAAGATGCATACACCACGATAACCCAGTTGTACATGGAAGCAAATCCAAAAAGATGAACATCCCACATCCAGTGATCATCTGCGCACGATCCATGAGGGCTAGACAACCTCCGCTCCACCTGCTCCACGTTTGATTATACACACCGTACACGGTCTCAAACTCGAAATGCCAACCTGCAAGTACACAGTCCACGAGATATGTCCTTATCAGTGAGTATGACTCCTGGTCCCCATACACAATTGATGCGAATACACGAAACCCATAATTATCGTCCATAACAGGGTCAAATCAGGTGTAAAATAGTTCTTTGACACTTTGTGGGATATAGACCATGTAAGGGAAATTAGTCTTTCTCCTCCGAGGGTCGTCACCTACACAATATAGGTAACCCGCAACATGTTAAATACAAAATATTACAGAATAACAATGTACAATGTACGCGATAGCCAGAAGGTCTTACCAGTTTTTTTTGTCGACCTTACCGATTTTCGATCTTCATCCAACAACTGAATTGCCCATAAATTAACTTCCTTGTTCAGAGTACTCTAACAACTTTCGCACCTCTAGCACCTGACCTTCCATCAATCGATGGTATGTACGAAACACACCATCCAATTTTTGTACCGACGTGTGCAACCACATCTTGAATGATGAGTGCGCAGCTTCTACTCTGTTTGTGCTAGTGTTACCAAGATGAAATACCTGATTAGTGGCAAAACAAGCCCACTTAAACTTGCAAGGTAGCCACTCTAGTGTCAAATAATCAACCAGCTCTTGTTGAATCCCACTTTTCACCAAATCATTCCACTTAGCATGGAACCCTCGACTTGTTGCAACATTCAACACTCTCCCCCACAGACCTTTTATGAAAGTCTCGGCTATGTGTAGGTCCGAAGTTAACTTTGTCACTCTGGCTTCGATATTCATCTTCATGTGCCGGATACATAGCAAATGACGAGAAGAAGGAAATATTTCTTCTAGTGCTACTCCCAAACCTCTCTCCTTATCCATCACAAAAGCATCGGGAAGACAAGAACCCAACACCACTTTAAACTTACTCATAACCCAAGCATATGACTCCTTTGTTTCGTCCTCTACCAATGCCAACCCAATGTTGAAGTTCTTCTTAACTGGTGTCACACCGATCAACTAAACCACTGCTTTCTGATACAAGTTCGTCTTGTATGTGGAGTCAATAAAAAAACAAAGTACCATGCACCATACGAACTGCCTCCGGGTGACAAAGGAGAATGTTACAGACACGACATGACTCGTCCAGTGTAAATTTAGTGAAGTACCCAGTTTTGTCGCCTCTACAATTGTCCATTTCATAGGTTTCATACCGCCTAACCTCGCACGCCTAATCTTTACAGTTTCATTATAAACCTGCTTCATGGTTATCATACTGTTGTATGTGCCATTCAACATGCTCGCAATCTGCCTGGGTGGTATGTGATTTCCCTCCATCTGTCTAATCATCAGCTTCATCTCGTCAGTGAGCTGGTTTCGCTGGCCAGTTCCTTCACGAAATGCCTCAAGTTTGTGGTTGTGGAATCCCCTCCACTAACCAGAGTTGTGTTTGTCTACAACTCGCACAATCGTCCATCGCTTGGTAACACCTACGGGTATTGCCCTCGGAACCACTTTGAACCTACAATCCCACTTAAAAGTCGTAGTCATTTTTGTGGAACCCGAAGACGATGTCCCCGACTGCGATTTGGCCTTACCATCGTGCTTGCATACCATATACAACCGCTTCTTCGCTTCTCCAGGTTTTTTTTGTATGAACCCTTAATCACTTCAAACCCTAAAATCAATGCAATGTCTTTTGCTGCATCACCGGCGGCTTCACGTGTCTCATACATAACTCCATTCTCAACAAATTTATTGTAATCTATCTCCTCTTCTTCATCATCATCACTTCCCCACTGTATAGTACCATCTCCATCACTTCCCGGCACATTGAATACCAAAACCTATCAGTCGGTATAATATGTTTGACTATTTTTAGTATTATTCGAAGGAGAACTTACTGTTTCACTCATATCTGCATTTAGTTAATTGAGCAAATCGTAACCTGCAATAATTGAAGACAGCTTATTTTATATCCATATATCAAAATACGATTGAAATTTCTAAAATTCATAATTATTTACCACAATCAAATAAAATCAGACAAATTAATCTAATTAATCATATTATTATTTCATATAGAACTACTATAGAAAAAAAGTAATTGTTATGTAACATACGTAATGGAGTAAAATTATAAAAATTTAATTCAATTAATCATATCATTATCACGATATAATTAGAAAACATTTAATTAGTACGATATAATTGCAAAACATATAATTATTACTATCTTAAATAATTAAATTTAATTATTTCACACACATAATGAAAAAAATTATAAAAAAATTACAATTAATCATATCATTATCACGATATAATTATAAAAAATATGATAATTACTATGTAATTATAAAATATTTAATTAAAAAAATTAATAATTGGCCCAGCCTTCCAAATTAGACTGCAGGTTAGGAAACCAGCCACCCAAAGCAAATGGTCGGTTAGAAAACCAGCCGTCCAAATTGGACTGCTGGTTTCCTAACTGGTTGATCGATTTGGGCAACGGGTTGTATTTAACATACACAATGCAAAAAATATTATACTTTATCATATCATTATCACGATATAATTACAAAAAAATATGATTATTATTATACAATTATAAAACATATAATTATTACGATATTGAATTAAAAAAATTTAATAATTGTCTCAGCCTTCCAAATTAGACTGTCGGTTAGGAAACCAGCCACCCAAACCTGACAGCCGGTTAGAAAACCAGCCTTCCAATTTGGGCAAAGTGAAGTCCTAACCGGCCGTCGCTCGGTTAAGGTGAGTTGAGGAAAAGAAATCGGAAAAAGTGAAGTCCTAACCGGGTGTCCATTAGGACTTCACTTTTTCCGATTTCTTTTCCTGATTTCTTTTCCTCAACTCACCTTAACCGAACGACGGCCGTGGCGGATCCACCGAATTCTATAGACAGCGGTTGTCCGGCGAAACTCCGGTGAATCTCTGGCGACACTTGGATGAAAGTAAGAAGTGATGATGTACGAATGAAGTTCATTGGTCCCAAATTCTAATTATTTAATAACAACTATTAGAGAAATTATGGAATTTCATTTATAAAATTTTAAATTTAGATTGATTTCATTCGAAAGTTAGAACAATGTTTAGCAATTTAGTGTTTTAATTCTTTCTTTGTCTTTGTTCAAATTTTACAACATTTATCAAGCCATTTTTTATGAGATACATTCTTTTCTTTTAATGCATAACCGTTATACTACTATACGTGGACAATTGGACTTAGAAGTATTAAGATACTTTTTCTATCTGATGATATTTTTAATTGTTTTCCCAGCTCCACAGCTATCTACTAAAATATTTTTTTTATTGACACCCATATAAAATGGAACAATCTTTCCCTGCAAAAATGTACCATAGTAATAAATTATGTTTCATATTCTTTAAGCAAAATCTAAGATTTAACTCAAGGTATGGATATATGTAGGGGTTGGACCGAAAATTAAAATTATGGTTAGGTCAAACTTTTTTAAATTTTATTTTTCAATATAAATGTAGTAAATATTTATTTATTTATTTAATTCGATCAATGTGATCGTGAATTAAAAAAATTATGGGTTGCACGGGTCATGTGTATGAATTATTTGGGTCGTAAACGTTTTCGACAAAGAAAGTGTAAGCGTTTTCTAAAAAAAAACTTTTGCTATTTGCGTCCGTATGAATTATTTGTATTGATTTCATGTATTGTATTCTAAATCAATTTTTATATGGTTAACATTATATTTTATGTAATTGTTTTTGGTTCCGTGATATTAACAACATAACATTAAAATCGTACTATGTTAGAGCTGGAAATCATTATTATTTTCATAAATCATTTTCTTAAGAAACAAAATTATGTTGGACAGTTGGAATTGGAAATGGATGAGCATATATTGAATCGGCATATATTGAATCGGTGGATTGGCTTTTTCCTCAAAACGAACTCGTCTATTAATTTTGGGGATCTATCATCTGCACCCACCCCAATATTAGATGTGGGTGGGTGTAGGTGGGTAAGGTTGTATAGACAGATGATGGGTAAGTTTGATGGGTCACTATATATTAAAACACAAAAAATTAAAAGTTTATAATGTCTAATCAAATTGTGTAGATTCATCTATAATTAAATAGTAAGGATTGTTTTATGAGTTAATGAGAAAAGTATGAATTAATAATAAATTTTAAAAATATTGATAGAAAATGAAGTAATGGTTGTAGTAAAAAAACATCATAATGGAATAATCTTGAATATAGTATTAAATACTCTTTGTAAAAATTTTAAACAAGTATTCCCATTTTTATTTTTCAATATAATTGAAAAGTAAATTAGTTTTAAGTTATAGTGTGTAAATTTGGTTCATTTAATAGAGTCAAATGTGGGAGTTGTGTCGGTGGTATGTTGAATTAGTCGAGTTGTAGGTCCATTAGGTTACAAGTTAGGTTGACTATGTTATATGCTAATAGAGTTGTAAGTTCATATAGTTACGAATTTAAATTTGTCAATTTTTTGTCATACATTGGTTCATTAATAGTTGGTCGTATCGATGACAAATTAATGTTATTGAATTCTTATCAAACCTGTCACAATTGGAGTTGGTTGCACTAGATTGGGTATGTTCATTAAATCGAGTCATGGTATGATATATTCATTATCTTAAAAAAAAGTGAGCTAATTTCAAATAAATAATAAAATATAATGATGGAAATTTCAAAAATATTTAGACTTAAATAATTCACAAGAACAACTGGATATATAATTAAATAATATAGTATTTAGTGAAATATTTTCTTAATTGCGTTTATTTTGTTGCAAGTTCAAAAAAAATTAATTGATATGTTTTCAACTTTGTTTAGGGATCGAAAAATAAATATATTCTTCCCTAAACTAATACATGAATAAATATTATATAATAAAAACCGTCTATTGAACAGAAAAAAGACTAGTAACTAGTTACAAATATCCTCCTGAAAGGTTGACAAATACTTGCCTCTCGCCGCCCTTCATTAAAGTCTAATTATTTCTGACCATAGAACTATTATATTTCTCGTATAACTAGTTAAGAGTATCCTGAAGAAAGGTGATCAAGTACTCGCAAGCCAATCGTTGATACTCACCGGCAGAGAGGTGGGATGGACTTTTTATAATAATAAAAAAAAGATAAATTAAAATCAGTCAATTTAAACCCTTTCAATATACTAATCTTTTCTTGAAATCGTTGGACCAAATGACTTCCAAAAAATGAAATCACACAGTTCATTTTTCTACCAAAGATAAATGGATTAAATTAGAGGAAAGAAGAGGGTAAGTAATGACACCACATAGTTAAAAGACACGTAATTGTTTAGATAATAATACAAAAACAAAAACAAAATAGGGAGATGGTAAAAAAGAAAGAAAGAAAGAAAGAAAGAAAGAAAGAATAATTGAGCCCACAGGCCACATGAGCAGAATTCACGGCTAGTGAAGGAGTACAACTTTATTTGTTTGTTTTTGTATGGATAGTAAAAAATGGCAAGGAGGAGTCAGTCTCAGACTGTAAGTTAACCATTCCTACTACTTCCTCCTTCTTCCTTCTCATAACAACTCTATAAAGCTAACTAGCTACCTAGCTAGCTCCAGAGAGTACTACTACTCCATTTCTTTCTTCCAAATCAAATCTCTCATTTCTCATCTTCTTCTCTTCTCAGACTAGTCCTGGCCATGCTATTCCACAGCTTTCTTGAACTTTCCTAATATCTATACTCGATTAGCCCTTTTCCACCCTCAATTGTGGCTTATATATATAATATGGAGCATTTCCATGGGAGAGCTCAAGAAAGCTGTGGGAGACCATGCCACTTTCAGGACTTTTTGAATTGCACGCTATCTCTCTCTCTCTTTCTTTCTCTGCATCTGACTTTGGAGATTCAATTCCAACTGCATCTATATGTGGGTAAACTAACTTCTCTGTTATCATATATGCTGCATAATTTCTCTTCCCAAATCTTCAACTTTTGTGCCCACTAATCTTTAATCACTTTGCCAAACAGGTTCTAGTTGAGTTGTAGTTAAGTGTATGTGTAATACCTGACTTTGTTCCCAGAGACTTTGAGTTTAAAACCCATAATGTGAAATTATTTCGGTGCTCCTATGATGGATGGCATCACCGATCTCACCTGACGGTGGCGTTTAATGATGTCCGTCGAAGGGGTTCTTCGTATATGAAAATAACTTCATCACTTCTGGGATTCTGTACTGAGATGTGTCTTCTAATTCTCTTCATCTGTAAAAGAAACTCATCTCAGTGTCTAAACTTTGTTTTATTATAATGGTGGCGGTGATGATATGGGGAATTCTGCATAATATCAGTGACTTGTGTGTATCTTATTTCATACCCCATAACCACACTCTAATCATTAATTGCATCAGAATGTAGTGGGATATAGGCTGCAGCAGAGAATTAACTGCAAGTTTGAAAACTGAGAGGACTGGGGAGGAGATGAGATTATTCATTGGTAGAGCTAGCGTTATAATTCTGTTGTTTTATGGTTGTAAAGAAAATTTGTTTTGTTGTTTGTGTTGGCAGAGGAAGAAGATTCCCCAAAAAAGCTGGGTCAATGATGATACTTCTTCTTGTTGGGCAACAACAAGCATTGAAGAAGACTTGTTCTTGGGATCATAATTCTTCCTACATTTCAGTGATAATAATAATGAAAAAATAGGTAAAAAGGTTAAAACTTTTTTCTTTGGAATGACATCATTTTTTTAACCACTCTTTCTTCTCTGTTTCCTGACATCACTTTTGTCTCTGTCTCCTTTTTTTTATATTTGTTTTTGTATTTTCACCTTCCCTTACCTTCCATTCATTCTCTGTCTTTCACTGTTGTCTGTGTTTTCTTTTTACTTTCCAACTTCAATTCTGGGTTACTTACTGCTGTGGGGTAGTAGTAGTAGGAGTAGTAGTAGTAGTAGTACTAGTCCTTTTTCTTTTGTTTTGTTGACATCTTCACAGTGGTAGTTGAGGATCTATGCATGCATCACATTCACAACAACAGCAACAACAACAATATTTCAATTAAGGTTTAAACAGAGATTTTGTTGTATCATATTGTTCGTGATTCGAAATCTCTACTCTTGGAAGGATGGCTGCTTTTTAACTTCCAATTTGAATTATAGGGCAGTTAAAAGCAGTATAATATTGTATTAAGTTTTGGCCAATAATTCAGGAATATATTCTGTGTGTTTCCTAGCTGTAAATTGTCAAGTTGCTGCAGGACGGAGACGGACCATCTCAATTATGAATTTGCTATTTATCTTTTTTTCACAGCACCTACTTTGTGCTTTGCTACATGCGAAACTACAAATAATAATAATAATAATAATAATAATAAGTATTATTATTATATTCTATCTATCTACTTTCCTCGACGGCACATACACAAAACTTTTGAATATAATAACTGAGCCTCTTTAGTTTTAATTTCCTCCACAAAACTATAATACTTAAAAAATTGTTGTTTTTTACCATGTTTCCAAAAATATAGTTTCAGAGCTCTGCACTTGTACATATACAGTATGCACACAACCAACAACACCAGAATTTCCATTGGCTACCCAACACAATAATGTTCAGATACACGCCCATATATATACGAAAAATCTCTATTGCTGCTTCTGCTTTATGTTCAGAAATCAGAATTGGGGCATTTTTATTCACCCGAATTAGGCTCCAGAGATTAAAAGAAAAAGAGCAGTTTTCATCTCGATTCCCTCTTATCTGCACTTAATAAAATAAACAACTGAGTCCTGTGGAAATGGCAGGTGGTCTTAGTTAAGCAATTTTCAACCCTTTGAAAATTTGTTTGTATGTAAAGTAGTACGTACATACTTATTACAAGAAAGCTTTGTTAAGGGGAATCTTTTGCTAATACAAGTAAAAAACCTTATCTCTCTTTTATTAGTGTTCAAGTACAACTCAATATATGGATCCAAATTTGAAAGTGAAGTTAGAGCAGCTGATGTTGTAAACATATATATACTCGGAACTATTTACATTCGCAGATGATGTTGTCACACAGGGCTTCTCCATGAAAAGAGAAGTGACACGCGGATGTCTAGGACGGCCACCAATGAAGAACCAAATTAATTACGTTACATACAAACTATATATTACGAATTTTATGTTTCTTCACAAGTTGCTTGACATAAAATTTACTATTGGAAGGACAAAGAACACAAGGTTTTAGATCTTTGGATTGGGATTTGGGCCAAGCCCACACCCATTTTTCTTACATTTTTTTTTTCATTATGCTAACCTTGTAGGAGCTGCAGTTCCGAAGTTCGATCCTTATTTATGAGAATGAAGTATACCTTGTGGCTAGCAGTTTATTATCGCTTTACAAGCACCCGTGACGAAATAATGGATTATTGTTATCAACGATAAACACTATAATTATACTAAAAAATAGGAATTGGAATTCTATAATAGACACTTTCTTGTGTCGAAGTTTTTGGTGGTGGTGCCATCCTAAAAAGTATGCATGCATCACAAAATTTGGAGGTGTGAGATACCCACATGTTACTCGTCAAATTTTTTGTGTGCAAGTTGTTATGAGTCTTTCTGTTGAAAGTATTCCTAAGAGATGAAGATGATCAGAAAGTATGTATGTTCCAATATGTCTATATAGAAATTTTCCAGTTCAAAAGAATTCACCAAGTGCATTAGCATGAGATTTTCTGTGCAAACTTTGTGCAAAATAACAATATCACATTAGTGTATACTTGTTGCTCACAGTGTATTTTTGTTTCATGTTAATTAGTTTTTCACAATTAATTATTTTTATAATTTTAGTAGATTTTCATATTCGGCCTGGTAAAATTTGAAAGAATTTAAATAGTTGATCTCACCTGGATCGAGTTAGCTACGTAGCTAGTGTTTGAAGATGATGTAGGTCCAAGATAGGTATATAATTTTTTATATAGTTTTTGTAATGTGATAAAAAGGTATATATATGGTACAATTGAAAGGCTTTTGGGATTGTTATGTTGTTGAGGGTTTTCGTTGTCACCAGATGTGAAAAGCAATTTTGTGTCTCTGTAAAAGAATGAAAGAAAGCAAATTCAATACAGTGTAACCCTACCCTTTGCCAAACGCAGGGTTGATCACTCTAAGCTCCAGCTGATTTGTCCAATTCATTCTTTTTTGGTTCCAAATTAGACCATTTTTTATTCAAATTAGGTTACTTCTTTTGTTTTTTCCTAGAGAAGCCACATATTAATAAGCTTTCGACCATCTACTCAAAGTCCAGGTGACTTCACTTCAACTTCTAATGGATAAATTTGTATATTTTTCATACGGTTTACTATATTTTAATTTTTATACAATTTTATGGTGCTTCAATGTATTGAATCGTTTTGGATAAGCCAACACAATATAGCATAGGATGAATCGGGAATTAGAAATGATGAGAGAGATGCCAGCAAGACCATGTGGTAAAGTTGAGATGGTCCGTGTAGGTACGTGAAGGTGATGCATACACATACATGTGAAGTGATGTGATGGGATAACAAATAAATTGGGTGGTGGGGAGCCCCTTGGAAAAGGGATTGGGGCAGCATAGCATGTACACTGAAATAGATAGATTATAAATTAGAAGAAGAAAGTTAGAAGCATGCAGTAATTTTGATGCACGTATATATATATATGTGTGTGTGTGCCACTTTTCTATTGTGGCGTACGTGGTGGGGAAAAGGGACAAAATGTTAACTAAGTCACGTCGCTTTAAATTTTCATATATATATGCGGTGATGATCGATGATTGATGAACCAAACCAACTGCGTTCTTTAATTTCCCACTCCAATGGCTACCCCATCCATGTTCATCCATCAAATTCAACGGTGCCGCCCCCCCCCCCCAAACGTAAGTACGTGCTATTTCATGGTTTATCATCTTTTCTATAAAATATTATTTCCATTACGTACTTCATTTATAGACAAATTATTCTCACTTCATGTTTCAACTTTATACTATTTTCTTAGTCAGTAGTTTTTACTTTTTTCTTAGGACACTTACTCATTACATTTACCAAAATCAAAACTATTCAGCAATTATAATGACACTCGTACTTACCAGGAAGTGTAGACTTTAAAGACTACATGGACCCTTACGAGAAAATACTGAATACTGTAATACATTTAAAATGAAAAGAGTTCAATAATCAATCTCGAAAGCGTGGTCAGCGGACTCCTAAAAGCGCCTAGTCATGAGTGGTTGTTCATCGAATAAAAATAAAGTTTTTTGGAATATTCAAGTGAGCTAGACATTCCGTGGAAATTAAATAAATGGGTCTCCTCTGAAAAAAAAAGGAGTTTGTTTTATGTAGAGATCGATGGGTGTTTGTTGTTCATGTGATGTGAGGGTGAAGCACAGGAACAGGAACAAGAAGAAGTAGAAATGGAAACTTATTTGACCATAGCAATGAAAATGTACAAACAAGAAATCAAAACGAGACAGCAAGCAATCATGCATGAAGCGGGGGAAAAGATAGCAGAGAAGTGGGCGATTGGGAGGGAATATTTATTCAGCACAAGTAAAGGATCGAGTGATGCTACAATATAATATTATTATTACCTCTAGCTCTATAGCTAGCCCACAGAGATCCGATCGATCATGCATGTTCTCATTTTTTGTTTTGGATATTCATGAGAAAGGAGGGACACGACCCTTACAAATTCGTCTGATTCTTGGGGGAACTGGATTTGGCAAAAGCAGCAATGAAGAGACATAAAGCAATTTTGGAAGCATTGCAAAGCTTATTGGCCCTTCCAGAGCAGCATATACAAAACTGTTTCAACCCACATATAGACATACACTCTACTGTTTTCATCACAACTACGACTTCACCTCATAACCAACATTGTTATATCTGTTTTAATATGAGAACATACCTAGTCACTGAAATAGGGTACATGATCGATCTAGTGGCTGACTCAAATTGTTTATAGTAGTAGTAAAGTCATATCTAAAACGTGTTCATGTGAAAAGAAGAGAGTTCGAGGTCCTCATGGATTAAACTCGTTGTTTGGATGGGTGATTTGACCTCGCCGTTTCGATGGGTGATTTGGAGGTGATTTGACCTCGCTGGAGATATGGTCTTCAATCACCTGTTTGGACTCTTAAATCGAAAGAAATATAGGGTCTTTCGAAATCATCTTGTGGGATCAGAGAGAATTTTGTCGGAAATTTTTAATCTCTCAGAGAGGGTTAGAGATTTCAGAGGAGATATGAAAGATTTGGAACTTATAACTAAAATTACCTTTTTTCGTAGTTGATATGACAATAAATAAGTTTGGGCATTTTAGTAAGGTTTTCCCTCCATAATTATTTGCACTACAAAATCAAATCTCTCGGTCTGATTCGTCAAACCATTCAATATTCCTTTTCGACCTCTTTGATATTATTGATTGGTCCATGGACAATGTGACGTCAAAGTGTGGGGTGGGATATATTGAATGGGGTTTGCAATTGATCTTTGATTCTTTTGTGGGTTTATCTCTTGTGCATATTTGTATACTTGTTTCTTTTGCTTTTTTAAAGTCCCTATTGAACTTGATTTTGTGGTTGTCACTGGATGCATACTTAGTACTTTTATACTGCTTGTGAATGAATAGGGTGCATAGTCGATCATTTTCGGACCACCTCCCGTTTTCTTGAAACTAGTATACTAGAGACTCTTGTTTGTGATCTTTATGATTTGATACCTCCCGTAATTTCTTATCTTTCTTTGTGGTGTATGTCGGATCCCCTGTACGAAATTGCCTAGTTTTTTTATGAAGTCAAAACAGACGGGAAGAGTCCGAAAGAGGTTTCCAAAAGAGGCCAATGCTCCCAAGAAATTTCGTAGATGTCAAGAACCGTTACATCCCAATAACTCGAGTTGTTGGGAGAGGGTTAATGATGGATCCTATAGCAGCGGCGGAGCCAGGATTTTTAGTTCGGGAGGGGCCAGAAAAATTACAATCTAGAAATTAAACATGATGGAGAAAAATAGGAAATATACATGGTCTAAAACCAAAAAAAAAATTAATGTTTTAGGCTTATTAGTGCTCAAACAATATAAATTTACATTCATAAGGTTTCCAGTATTAATAAGATGACAAGGCATGTCTACTTGCATATAAAGAATTATTAACGCTTTACAATTTGGTTAACAAAAATATAATGATCTATACTTCTAATAAGAAAACTAAAATGTCTTTGCTGTCAAACTAAGTACTTCACAAAGTTGAAGAAAAACACAAACAGATAAAAAATGCTTTCTTTCTCGACTCCGCGTTTCTTCTTTCCGATGACGGTCTTGCCAGAGGTCTGGCCACCGGAACCCCTGCCAAGGCCTAATCTTGTGATGTCGACCATGCAGATTTTTTCTTCGCCTTCTT
Source organism: Linum usitatissimum (assembly GCA_030674075.2). Classification (NCBI taxonomy): domain Eukaryota; kingdom Viridiplantae; phylum Streptophyta; class Magnoliopsida; order Malpighiales; family Linaceae; genus Linum; species Linum usitatissimum. The sequence goes on from JAUJYP020000780.1 coordinate 3,317,684, forward strand.
TCTCTTCTCTGCAGGTCTCTAGTGGGAGTATTGGCGGTGTCGAGGGATCTTCCTTCTACAAAACCTTCTCAGGAATTTGCAATTGCAATCAAGGATGCCGATATTACCTTGAGCCATAAGAACAGATTCGGTTATTTAGATATTTCAAGGGAGCTGCGAGCTAAGATATGTGGACCACTACGGAAAGCCCTCATTGTCCGACTCATGGGGAAAAGTGTGGATATTGAATATATGTACAATCGATTAAAGGCTCTATGAATATGATCATAGGTCCAAACCAAACAAGCTTTGTCCCTGACAGGCAGATCACCGAGAATATTATAATCTTACCGGAGGTGGTTCACTCGATGAGGCTTAAAATAGGTCGACAGGACAGGGCATGCTTGCTATTAAACTTGACTTGGCCAAGACGTATGATAGAATTGAGTGGTCCTTTGTGAAGGATACTTTGGCGAAGCTACGGTTTTTAGAGCATTTCATTAAAAGTTACAATGGCTTCCATTACCACGGCAACAACTCAGGTGCAGTAGAATGGAAATCTCACGGATCCCTTTACCCCGGGACGCGATTTACGGCAGGGATGTCCTCTTTCTCCCTATTTGTTCACTCTTTGTATTGAAGGTCTTTATCATATTATCTTTTCATGCCTTGATAATGGTAGTTGGAGACGCATTTTGTTAGGTCGTAATGGGCTGCCCCTCACCCATTTATTCTTTGCGGATGATTTGGTTTTATTTGGTGTCGCGTCCATGGAGCCAAGATAAGTAGAGATTTTCTACTCTAAGAATACTTCGACTCGTCTTCGTTCCAACATTTGTGCTAGTCTTGGATTGCGCAAAACAAAGGACCTGGGTTGGTATTTGGATGTTCCTATCCTTCATGGACGGGTACTAATGATACTTATCAATTTGTTTTGAATCGTATGGATGCTAAGTTGGCAGGTTGGAAGAGTAAAACTATGTCGCTCGCAGGTAGAGTTACTCTTGCTACCTCTATGCTTAATGTTATTCCTTCCTATGTGATGCAAACTGCAGTTCTTCCTGCAGAAATTTGTGAAAAAGTTGATCAACGTATTCATAACTTTGTGCGAAGTAGCCTTCCGGATGGGAGGAAACCCCACCTTGTGACTTGGGATGATGTTTGCAGGACAAAAGAACAAGGAGGCCTCGGTTTGAGGAAAGCCAAAGAGTTTAACGATGTGTTTCTCGTGAAGCTTGCGTGGTATCTTCTGGCTCAACCTGAGGCTTTGTGGGTTAGAGTGCTCGAAGGCAAGTATATGAAGCAAAATGATCAAGGATTTGTTTTAGTTCGACAGAAATCTTCTTCTCGTCTGTGGCGGGGCATTAGGAGGGTCTCCGGGGTGGTTCAAAAAGGTGTCCAACAATGCATTTGTGGAGGCCGAGATACGCATTTTTGGTTCGATAATTGGATCAATGGCGGAGTTGTGTTGGCTGATTTCGTCGATCCGAATGAGTTGGGCGCGGTGACCGATTGGGTTGTTCGAGATGGAGTCACCGAGGAAGGAGAATGGGATTGGGTTAAGCTTGAAGGTCTCTTACCAAGAATTGCTCTTAAGATGATCGGGGGCATGATGCCACCAACGGGATATGAAGTGGATGGTATCCTTTGGGGTCCCCAAAGGACATTTTTCGATTAAGAGTGCCTACAATCTGGTGATCGGAATTTATCAAGAGAACTCCCAACTGGCTTGGCGCAAAATTTGGAGATGGAAAGGTCCAAATAAAATTGTTCATTTTCTTTGGCTTGCCTTTCAATCCAGGTTGTTTACTAATGTGGAAAGACGACGCAGACACATTACGAATCATCATTTTTGTAGTGTTTGAAAGGAGGCAGCCGAAACTACATGCCACTTACTTAGAGATTGTTGAGTTGCAGTAAGCCTATGGAAGGCTATACTCGGCACTGAGATGTGGGAGAATTTCTCTGTCCAAGACTTTCATTGGTTGTTGTATGGTATTTCCCACCCAACCAAATCCATTGAATTTGGTGTTGGTTGTTGGATGCTTTGGAAGAGTCGTAATGAAGTTGTCTGCAATAAGCTCCGCCTACGAGTCCTTTATTGGATCGACGGGGTTCAGGAGACAATGAGAGTGAGAGATAGAGTTTTTGCGACAGCTACTTTGGTAAGACATGAGGCGCATATAGGTTGGAAGGCCGCGCCTAACAACTATGTCACAGTGAATATAGATGGATCAGTCATCCATCCAAATAGCGTTGCTGCAGCTGGGGGAGTAATTCGAGATTCATATGGTACAATCTCTCATTCTTTTGTTGCGAGCTTGGGTAGATGTACTATCACCAGAGCTGAGTTTCGAGGAGCTATTTTTGGATTGCATCTAATTTGGGACCATGGCTATCACAAGGTAAACCTTCAGCTTGATTCTCAGTGTGTGATCACATGATTACTTAAGGAACCGCCCGATGATTTCAGGCACCTTTCTTCCATTCTCTAAGCTAAACAACTTCTTAACATACACTGGGATGTGCATATTACGCATACCAACCATGAAGGCAACCGTGTTGCGGATGCACTCGCCCATCATGGGCAGTCTCTTCTTCTCGGTTGTAGTTTTGATTTTCCTCTCCCCCATCAGTTGTTGATTGTATTCATACTGACATGATTAGGTTTCATTCCCCCGGTTATTTCTCCTAATGATTAGGACTTTGAGTCCATTTTTCTAATAAAAAATGAAAACTAAAATGTAAGAGAAAAAGAGGAGCAAATTTTAATGTATAACTGCAGCAAAATCAATTCGCTATTTTGAGGGCTCGAAGTCCTGACATGTTTCTTAAACATAAAGCATATAGCCATCTTGCCAAATCCATAACTCATATCTTTGATTGTTATTCTTTTATTTAGACAATTTTCAGAACTTTGATATATAAAAGAACATATCGTTGAGGAAATCCAGAGAGGGAATGGTCCCTTTCGGCTACCGTCCGTCCTTATTTTATAGCATTCTTTAACGGTATATATAAATTACCTATTCGAACGATCTATTTTGAAATAATATACTCCATCGTCTAAATTGTTTCTATTTCAAATTTTTGGCAATTTAAAATTTCTTCCAATTCAAATTACTCATCCAAAAGACGAGAAAAACCGGAAAAATAACAACACTAATATGAAAGTAAGGAAACGGTTATGAAATTAGAAATTTGAAAATTGAAATTTCTTCTAATTCAAATGGTTGATTGTATTTTATTTTACTGGAACTTATTAGTCTAATTTAGAGGGTTAGATTTAAAAATGTCGAAACTAGAATAGAATAGAAAGTGTAAAATGGTGAATTCAAGTTTGTGAACATATCCTAGTGTTCCCGCAACATAATGTTGGCAAGGACGATCAGGTAACTAGCCACTTCAAAGTTGAACGGTAAGCAGGTAAGTTGAGCAGGGTGAGTGTTTACGGAGTTCAAAATTGTTTCCCTTGGGAGATAAAAGTAAAAGTAAAAAGTTGCTTCTTGAACTACGTACTAATAACAAGTTATAAGCCGACAGTTATGGGGAAGCAAATTGCGGGTTTGATGGATTTTGTTTTGTCTTGTGAATTTCAACCTCTAAATTACTTTAATTTCCCACCATCAATCCATCTTTAAAGTTTTAGTCTTCTTTCACAAAGCACAATGAAAAAAATAATATATAAAACCCTAAAGCCAATGCACGAAGACAAACTCCACTGGGCTCCTTAGCTTTTAGGAAGAGAGAAGACACAGACAACAAACACAAAACAAAAACACAGCTCGTAAAGTTTTCCTAATCCCCATTTCAATTTGTTTCCCTCTAAGCATACAACATTCATTAGTGGATACATTTAATAATAATAATAATAATTATTATTATTATTATTTTATATTAAGAAGAAATGCTCATCCCTTCTTTCTTTGATAGTGAAAGTTAGTGATCGAGCAAACACAGCACTATGCCACCTAACATATATTTAAAGCATTTGCCTTTTTCCTGTGTAAGATCTAATTAAGATTTGTGTAATTGAGGACTTTCTTCAAACAAGGATGAAAGATGACTGGATTTTCTTACCAAATAAATGATGGATTTAGTGATGCATTGGTTTGTACCCTAGCTAGCTATCTGATTTTTTACCATTTGCTAAACTGCCATAATACCATATAACGACGGACTAGAGGAAGAAATAACTACGTATGAAAAGCCACTGAATTTCCAAACAGTCATTAAACTATGGCAATGTTACAATAACACCATCCTTCTATTCTAACAAGGTGCATAAAAGAATAATGTTGAGTTAGTTGGACAGGTGTAATACAGTAGGGCCCGAAAGCAGAGATCCAATCGGGCATTCAAAATTTGTTTTAGTTGAGAAAGAAAGCTGGAATAATTATTAAGGTAGTAATTAGTGAGTTAAAAGCTAAAGAAATTAAAGAAAAAAAATGTGGAGAATGACCTGTGACTCAGGCAATTGTGTGCCCATAATTAATTAATGGAGGTGGCCAAAGCTAGGTAGCTAGGTAGCTAGCTACATGGGTCTATTTATATATATATATATATATATAAAAAAAGAGAGACTCAAGTCAGTCAGACGTCTCGTGAACAGCTGCTTGCTTCCTTCTACCTTAACATTCCAGCTAATTTGACATGGTCGTGTTCTAAACAAATTATATTCATTGGCTTTGAGATCGATTCCATCTCAAAAATCCAGGTGGACACAAAATTCTAGAATAGAAAATGAGAAACCAGATGATCTGATTAGAAGGCCGGGATGATTTTTGTAAAGAACATTTTTAATATATGATGAAAAGGCAGTGAGTGAAGAAGTGGGGGATGTTGATTATCTGTTGTTTCAATCTTTTGATCTGTCCATTTTAAATGATCACTCACCCACGTACCACCTAACCCCCTGATTTGCTGTTGGATTAATGGGGCATGATCAGTTTAAGCTTAGCATTGCACCCTCTATGTATACTAGATAATTTAACTGAGAATGGAAACCTCCTGTGGTCCAATCACTCAAAACCCACTGTCTGCCCACATCAATTTATAAGCATCCAATCTTCAACACCAACAACAACTATAACACTTTCCGATTCCAATGGATCCATCAATCTTTTTTCTTTCTAATTTGCTCCAATATAATGCATTTACAGTACATAACATACAAACAACAAATAAAATTCATGTTATTTTGTTTTCTTTTTTGAGGGGGGTAATAAATTCTCACCTCATCAACCGACCGACATGGTAGAAGAAGAGCTGTAAATTGAGAGAGGTCTGGCCATATACAAATTAAACAGCTCGTACGTTTCATTGTACAAATGGAATATGGGATCAAGAGTACACTTGTTTGCCAGGAAAAATACACGCCCACCATACATATAATACATGTCTACTAATAAATAAAGCCAAATTAAAGGGAGGCAGGGTGAATTTCACACTGGTTTTCTTCTCTGAAGATAAATCCGACGAACAATATTACAAGAGATAAAGAGATAAATAGAAAACGAAAGAAATATTACATTAATGGGTGTGCTAGATTCAAACATAAAACCTTACAGGTTGCCACTACATAAGGCAACCATCCCACAGGACGGGAACTAATTTCACACTAGTCAAAACAACAAAGTAAAAACATTGGTCCCTTGACTTTCTTGTAGCACAGAGTTAGATCGTTATGTTGAGGTGGGATCTCTCCAGATTCCAGGGGATGTTTCTGCCCATCCTTCCATTTTGGAGATCTGAACTCTGAATACACAAGTACACCACATATATAACTTCCCTCATTAAAAAAAGATAGACTTGGAAGTGAATAAAAAACAAATGTACAACAGAAAAGAAAGAAACCCATGAAAAAAAAGGTTAAGAAATTGAGATCTGTATACCAACAAAGAATTCAAGTGCGGCGATTGATCTTTGGGCTAACGTTGGCCCTGATTGTATCTTCCCACAGCTTTATTGAACCGCACACAATTATAATACAAAAACCCTAATTCGCATATATATATATATATGCAGTTCAAGAAAGCTGTGGAAGGATAAAAGCAGAGGCATAATATACAGACACGATACGACGATTGATTCAAAATTGGCTTTCTGAGGGTATCTTCCCACAGCTTTATTGAACTGCTGCTTCTGCTGCATCAGAGATCTCTGGTTTAGCCATGCAGTTCAAGAAAGCTGTGGAAGAATACAAGCAGAGCCATGTTCTTTCTGTTGGCGAGAGAGAGAGAGAGAGAGAATTTGTAGAGAAGGGGGAGTAGTAGGGCTTTAGGGTCTCATTAGATGAGAGATATTTATAGCCTGGAAATTTCTGATGCAGCTTTTCTTTTCTTTAATTTTTAATTTCTTGTTTTTTGTTTTTTTTTAAAACAATGGCCACCAATCCCAAGAAGAATATTTGGAAGGAGCTCTTTATTAAGAATTACTCTCTGCCAACACCACAAACAAAAAACCATACTCTCCTTTTTTTCAATATAAATATTATTAATAAATAAAATTAAAAATGGAAAATGGGCTGACGAGGTTTATTATTATTATTTTTCGCATTTAAGGGAGTTTCCCTTTTTCAGGGATTCTAAATAAATCTCAATTAGATAGCAGCAGCCGTTAACGTGACAAGTTATGGAGCATTCTGCGGCTGAGATGGACACTATCAGGGATCTGACGGTTCACATACAACATAGGTCCCACTTCAGATCTGGTGGATGAATGAGTTGGAAGAAAATAACAGCTCTCCAAACAAATATTATTAATACCGTTTTCACCCCTGCACTTTGTTGAAGTAGCAATTGCTAATTGTATATCAGATGTTTATTCACCCGCTTCTAAACAACATATCAACAATTAGCTCATGTATCTACCTCCACTTTTAATATAAAAATGAAAATAACTTCCCTCAAAGTTAATTTCTTTTTTTGTCCGGTAACCCATCTTCCTTCTTTTACATCAACTCCTCATTTTATCTTTTCTTTCAAATTTAATCATTATATTAACTTTTTTATATATAATTTTATCGGACAGCGTTTAATTTTATATTATAGATGTAATAGTTATTAAAAAATAAAAAATTACAAAAATAACAAAGTAATCGGATTCACAACTAACTATGTGAAATAAACTTTATTGGTTAAGTATTTTTTGAGAATTATTGATACAAAGGTTATTTTTAAAATATACGATTATCGATTTTAAGTGTTATCTCAATTGAATATTTAAATTTTTTGTAGTTGTTGGAAAGTTACCAATTACAGATAAAAATAAGAATAAAAATATAATCTAAATTATGAACTAACTATGACATACCAAAATTATTCATTATATTAATTATTTGCATATATAAGTTCATCGGGCTTAAATTCTATATTAACTGAATGTTTAATATTTTATTATATACATGAGTTAGTTGTTGAAGAATTAAGAATTGTAGATTGAATAATAATAACAAGCTCATCAGGTTAAAACTTAGCTATGTCAAATTAAGTTTATTGTTAATCTAATTTTCTTCATATATAAGCTTCTCGAGTGGACCTAAATGTTATATTAATTGAATATTTAATAATTTTTATTTTAAATACATCACCTAAAGATTTAGGGTTTAGTATTTTTTATTTTAGATACATTACCATCCTATAAGATTGAAAATTTAGTTCCCAAATCTCAAACCCATTCAGAACTAAGTATATCCAAAACCTAAAAGGATACCACAAATACGCGATTGAGTACCAATTTATATGAATATCCAAATTTGATTCAGAACATATTTTAGCATTGCAAAACTTGATAGTACTCGCTACATGTCCCACAAATTCCATCAGACAATAAAAATCATTAAATCAAGCCATTGCGTCTTAGCCAGTAGCCCAATAATGTATGAGGTTTTGTTATAAGTAAAATTGTAATTACAATGTTAGAATATAGAAATGTTTTGGGTTTGGGTTACTATGGATAATAGGATTGTGGGTAGTTGATAATTAGGGTAAACAAATAGAACTAGACTATATATTTATCCGAATGGATAAATGTATATTTGGAGTATCTAAACCATCTAACTTATATTCCATGTCCCGAACATTTACAGGTAATTGATACTCAAATTCATGCGGATTCGAGACTATCTAAAAATCTATTGTCCCAATTTTCACCCTTGATTGAGATCCATTTAAAAAGAAGCGTACATTGTCAACGTGTAGAAAATACATGTAACAAAACTTTGAAAAATACAAAATATAATCCGCCCAACGAGCCGATGATGAATCTAGTATACTATGATCAGTTAATGGATTGTGTTTTTCTGATTTGTTTTCATTTAATTTCACCAATATTTAAGTACAATACTGGCATGGCTGTTGAGTCAGCATTATAATCAATTAAATAATAATATATAATTAATTTAAGGTGAATTTCTTTGGTGCACCCAGGTGCATCGGTATACCCCTATGTGGCGCTTACATAGCGTATTGTGATGTGATAATTCAGTCGCCGACATGGATTTGGAGGATTAATTTCTATTTAACCCAACATTAATTTATACATACGGTTAAATATTTGTATTTTAAATTATTCCGAAATCGATCATCAAATTACTATCTTCAAATTTTTATGAATTTGATAAAAATTGAACATTCAAAAGACAAAAATCAAATCAGAAAACTCTAAAGATGGAAGTAAGAATTTAAAGAACCAATTTTTGGAAACAAATTCAAGCTTGGATTAATGTGAGAAAGCTTTTGATGCAAGTGGCTCAATTCCCGAACTTCCTTATAACTCTAAATCTAAGATCATATGTATTTGTGAAGGACCAGAGCTGATTAGAGAGACAAAATGACATATTCTTCAAAAGGTTGTTCTTCGCCATGGTCAGTAGCTGTGACCCCGGTGACAGCAATGGCAAGAGATCAGGATCGTTTCGGCGAGAAACCTTAGAAGCCAATCTTAGATTGTGGATCCGATTTGTTAAACTATAATGAGAATTAGCTATTCAAATTTCAACCTAGTAATTGTATGTTGGTAGATTGGAGCAGTGTTATTTGTAGAGGCCAAAGTTGAGGGAATTAAGAGTGCAAACTGTGATATCGATGTTGATTGAGTTTCTGGCTACCTGAAATCGATATTTTTTATCCATTTGTGATTGAAATAATCGATCCGAGTTTCTGGCTTCCCTAAATCAAGTGTCAGTAATGATCAATGCAAGACCAGATCCTTCTTAGCAGCAAGGTGAAATAATGCATCCATGCCAAACTAGAATCATCAACTGGAATTTGGTTATAATTTATAAAGATGACCGTGAACTCTGGTTAGCCACCGATGGTTGCCCTCTTGCCAAGTGACAATGAGAAGAATGCAGTACGGCTACGGATGGGCCTCTCCTTCAGAGGTTGGATGGAGTCCATGGAAGAAGATGAATAGAAGGGTAGAGACTCAAGAGTATCTAGAGATACCCCAAGCCAGTCGAATCCGGAGGCACAAAGAAGGTGTTTCACAATGTTTAGGATTGTGTTTGTGGGTCTGTTGTTTTTTGGGCAGCAACATAGCAAGGTGGTGTTCTATTTTTACTAGAGATCTGTTTGTGTCTCGATGCTGGTGTTCGGTTGCTGTATTGTCCAATTTTGCTGTCTTTTCTTCACCGTTACATTTTCATGTTTGTCTACTGGCTGCTATTTTAATTTGGTTGCTAAGATTAGGTGGGAAATATAACTTTATTTTCGTTTATAAATATATACAAAATTTTGATTTTAGATCTTGTTTAGGTTTTTAGTTTTTATTTAACTATCATTCTTATAGAAAATAGAATCATCCAAGTTATAATTAATCTTGTAATGACAATAAATCTGTATAATTGAAGAAGCCTTATATTATTAATTGGGAATGATGAAACTGAATATAGTTGACCAGACCCGTTCACTTGGCGTTGACTGACCGTTGACCGGCGGTGACCACCCATTGACCGGCGTTGACATGACGTTGACCTACCATTGACTAGTCACCTTGTGAAAAAAAATGTCGCGGTTCGATATTTTGGGCATAACTTCTTGTCGGCTGTCCGATTAACGCAAGGTCAACGGCGTTGGAAAGCCCATTTGATTGCCTACAACTTTTATGTTGATGATGTGACCTGAATCTGGGTGTTCTTTGATCAGTTTGCTCGGTTTGGATTGATGGAGTGTTTGGAAAGTTTGAATTGTGTTCTAAGTTGGTTAAATTGATGGTGTGTGCTAATTTGAACATTGCAATTGCTAATTTAGGATGGTTGTGCCTAGTTGAATGTCTAGCTTTGAAAATGTGATGTTGATTGAACAAGAATTATGTGGATTGCTAAATTCTTGTGATGAGAACTTGGAATTGCATCTTTGTGGCTTAAATGTGAACGTTAAATATAGGTTGTTGTTAGGTGAATTTGATGCTTCCAATTGTTGAATTGATAATTGTGTCTATGCTCATTTCTTCTAATGCCTGAATTTTGATCATGCCACTACTCTTGATTGTCCATATGTGCTCATCGTGTTGGTTAATGATTCTAGAAGAATGATGCAGCTACTAGTCCATCGAGCTCACAAATTGATTACACTTGAATGATGCAAACTTTGTTCACTTGATGTTTTCATGCACTCCTTATGCTCATTCTTGTTTATTGCACTTGGTACACATTTGTGATGCTTTCTTTGTGGAAATTGATGCTAATTAGTTAAGATGGTTCCATAGCTTTTGCTCACCCTTATCTGTTACTCCAGAGGATTATAAGATGCTCTTGTTAGGATTGCTCATTAGTCTTGCTTGAGAATAATTAGTTATCTTCCTCATTGATTTTGCCTATCTTTTGCATCTTGCCCATGCCATTTCTACGCATGAGCTTTTCTTGCCTATCATTGCCCTAGTTGATTGGATTATTGTTGAGGCGGTTACTCGTTGGCCTTGGGATTTCTTCTTATTTTTTGACTCCATCATTTGTGTTTGCTTTGCTTCTTTTTGGCTTGGTTTTTCATGATGATTTCAGGTGCTCGATCATGCTCCTTCATCTTCTCATCCGGATTCACTCCTCACCTCGGTTTGGTACCCCTCTTCTCCTTATCTTTTTCACATTGAGGATAATGTGATGTTTAAGTGTGTGTGTGGGGGGAGGGGGAATTGTTAAAGTGTACCGTTCTTGTTTTTTTATGGATGTTTTGGGTGCTAATTCATTGTGCCTTCTTGTTGTGGATTAATGCATATTGTGACTTCCTCTTGCATTTTGAAACTGTCTCTTGAATTTGAATTTGTGATTGTCTTTGGATGCATTCCTAGTATTTTCATACTTCTTGAGGATGAATAGGTTGTTAAGTAGATCATTTGTGGACTACCTCCCATTTTCTAGAAATTAGTTTGCTTCGAACTTGGACATATGGACGTTATAAATTTTCTTTTTTTATATGTATGATTGATTCTCATTTTCGACCTTGTCTATTGTATTATGAAGTCAAAATGGACGAGAGTGATCTGAATGAGGTGCTAAAAGCTGCTAATGTGCCCAAAAATGATAGTGAGGAAGGTTGTGATTCAAACACACGATGCGGATTTCAATCCTCCGCATGTATGCTCGCCACATCGGGCTCTTCTTCTCAACCCTTCGAGGTGTGGATTGGGGTACTGGTGGCCGGTTTTAGCCGGATACAAGCTCGATTAGAATCACAACCTCCTCATTTAAAAAAAGCAGCCTTGCAAAAATAAAATAAAAAAAGGAAGAAAAGTTAGTTGAAACCAAATACAAGAGAAAGAAAAGCATAATAAAAGAAGAGAGAATGCTAGTATACTTAGTGATAGTTATGTTCATGTTATGATTAGGCATCCCCTCCCTCAGGATGGGAAAATACCCGGCCAGGACCATTCGTCCATTTCTTCCGCTAGTACCACAAGATATAAATGCATTGGAGAACTTTTGTATATTCACATGTTTAGGTGTCTAATCATAATCTCTATATGTTTGAGTTTGGTGTAAACTTTTCTAAGGGATTCGGTGTCTTGTGCATAATTGAGTGGTTTGGTGATCAACTTGCAATCTTAACATCGTGAAGTAGGCTTGAAATGCTAAGCTATGTCTTTTCATTCACCACATTTTGAGTTCTTTGTAAGTATGTTGAGTAGATTTGCTCGAGGACAAGCAATGTTCATGTGTGGGAGGATTTGATAGCTTGATTATTTGTAGCCGTTTTGACCCTACCTTGACTTGTTTTTGCTCCGGTTTTGATGATATTTGCTTTGTAGAAGTGTCCGGTTGGTTCATTATTGTATTTCATGCTCGTTTCCTCTCGAACGGACCATCTTGGTCTGTTTCACTTGTTTCTTGGAGTTTCTTCCTTGAGTCCAGGTATCCGTTGGATGGAGGGTTTGACTATGAAGCTAATGGTACCTTTCAGAGCGAAATCAGAGTTGGGATGAAAAAGTATGGCCGACAGAAGTTGGGGGATGCTGTTGTTGACTACTCAAGACCGTGACACAGCCTGTCACGGCCATGATGCCTAGCCTGGATCGAAACCTTATTTTAGCCTATATTCAAGATTTTTGGGGGGAGAGAGCCATGGAGATGAACTAAAACACAAATTTACGAAGGGGGGATTGCTTAGGAGCCTAGGAGCACCATTGGGATGAAGATTTGAAGCCAAACAACCAAGGATTCGAGGCCCAAGGAAGGATCTACTTCCTATTTCGATGGATTGGCGGTTTGAAGCATTCTCTACACTTCCCATGGATAGCTAGGTTTTCTTGTTCTTTGGGTTTTGTGGATTCCTTTGGATATATGGGATTGTTGTAGTATATAGTGATTGGATTGTGGATTCATGTTGATTGATGATGTGTTTTGCTATCTTGTCATCTCGATTGTCCTATTTCCCTTTGATTCGCAGTTTTCTTAGTTTTCCTGATTTGGGGTTTTCTTGTGAGATGGATTGCCAAGTTGCTTGTTGAGCGGATGTTTGTGGGCGTTGTGAGTGGTTTAGGTTGTTGAGTTAATAGACCCGATCCTAGGACCAGAAACATATCGTTACCCATGTTCCTGTCTAGTCTTATATTCAACAGTTTCCCATAGTCCTTAGGCTGATCCAAAACCCAAGCAAGACCTTTTCCCCCGCAGTCTTTCTCACCTTAGTTTTATCCGTAGCCGTCGAGTGATCTATTTGCATTCCGAGATTTCCTATTTCTTTTAGTTTGTTGTTCTGTTTTATTTTATAGTCTAGGATAAACCCTTTGTAATCTGTGATCGACTGACCAGCAAACCGAGACTGAGTAGTGAAGGCCAAGTGACCTGTGAGAGTTTGACCCTGAGGTATCTCAGGATCATTTGATTGTTGGGCCTCAAAAACCTTCACATCACTTGTCCTTCCCCAAATCGAACCACTATCTCCTCCCCACTTTCATTCTTTTAAGTAGGCGGCCTTTATCTCTAATCGTTCCTATGGTTGGCTACAATGATCATCGAGATTGGAGGTTCCGACGGGGTGATTGTGAAACACCTATACACCCAAGGGCAACTTCCTCAGGGACTAGAAGGCAAATAGACTTCTTCAAGTGTCATCAGTTGGGGGTATGTTCTTTTTCTCACACCTACTCATTTCATCCTTTTCCTTTTTTATTAATATCGCCTTATTCTAACCATGAGTTTTGTCCTTCTCAGTGCAGCTTAGGATGTTACTATTGCGAGTGGCTCTTGCTCACCAATGGTTGAAAAGTTAGGGGTGATTTTCCCCGAACAAGTTGTTTTTCAACTAAAGGTGTGGCCAACTTTGCCTTTGAAGTTGATCTTCTTGATCAGGAACCACCGATTTCTTTCCTTTTCTTGCTGAATACTTATTCACCCATCGTTTTTCCAATAAAATTCTTACCTTTTGTTTCTTAGCTTCCTCACTTCTCCCAGTTTCTTCCTTTTCCTTCTCACTCTTTAAAGAACCACCATAGTCAAACGGCTTCTCCGTTAAATCTTCTTCAACACTGCTCCATCGGTATGATCTAGTGCATCTATTTGACATGGCTCATGGGCATCTTTATTTCTGGTTTTCTTTTGATCATGTTCCTCTTATTCAACTTGATTTTCCGATAACTCCCAGGAGATAATGAGGGAACATAGACAACAATTCTTATTTCGGCATTAGAAAAAGAAGTGTTCGATCTTGCTTCCCCAAGCGTTTTCATTTTGTGTTGTTTTTCATTTATCATTTCTTGTTGTGCTTAATTTTGAGCTTCTTTGTATTGGGGATAAAGAGGTCATCCTTCCCCTATAAATCCACCCTTACTCTTTTTGGTTTCTCCCTCCATTCATCCTCTTCTATTCCTTCTTTCTCCTTCAAGACTTTGTTGATCCCTAAATCGAGATTTTCTGACGTTTGTCATCCTCTTTGCTTTTGACGATGTCTAATTGCTCATAGTGGGTGTTCGTTGTAGTCTTTGGGGTCCTTGGGTTTCTATAATATGCTCCCAATTAGCATCTCTTTACCAGAACCTTGAGGATGTAGAAAAGAAGTTCAAAAGGTGATCGGTTTCCTCTGTTGTGGTGGGAAAAACACCGATACTTCAGACTTTTAGATTCCTCATTTTTTCGTACGTTCCTTTCATGTTTCTTTTTTTATCTATGATTGTATCCTGCTCTTTCATTTGAGCGTCTATTGTATTTTAAGCACTAAGGGAATTGAGTAAAATTTTCCTTTCTCATCGTTGACGATGTAGAAACCTTTGGTATGTCATCGTCGGTGTTTTGAATGATTAGAGGAGTATGGGGCATGATGCTCCTTTTGGGAAACCCACCTCCTTCCTTCATGTCTTGTCCAAGGTTTTGACCCTACTCCGGGATAATTCTCTGGCTGACTTTACATCTTGCCGACACCCCTCTGAATGCAGAATCCAATACGCAACGGCTGGATCGTAAAGCTCTCTCGTTCTGTTGTGTCATTTCTTAAACGTCAAAACCACTTTTCAAAAAGGGGTTCACATCCCACTTTTCCCCTTATTTTACTCTTGTGATGACACTTGGTCGGTTACAGAGAATCGGCGGCCCATCCTCCTTTGCCACACATTATTGCCTCTTTTGTTTGTTGTCACTTTTATCTGTTTCATAACTATCAGTGCCGCACTTGGCCGGTCATTTTGGTAATGTCTGCGCACCTCCCGTGCAAACTCAATTGTATGCATGTAGTAAATGTATATGCATGATATGCATGAACGCAAAAGATTTTAAAAAGGAAATGATCATGTTTTCAAAATTTGGCAAATATCTTCGAGACCAAGGGAAAGTTGTTCCAACGGCTTTTGTCTATTTGTGGTTCAAGTATTTTGACGTGCTTCCAAGTTTTTGTCAATTTCCCTTTTTGTGATATCTCTTTCCTTACTTGCCCCAGTGTAACCTTGTAGCACCCCGATGATTATAAGAAAATCTGGTTCTGATGATTTAGTGAGTGTTACTTGTCGGGAACCTCTTGCCATTTGGGTCAGCGATGAAAAATACTTGGAGAAAGTTTTAAAAGTTTTCGTTCATTTTTCTAAAAGCATTTTCCTTGACTTTACGACTTATTGGGTCTTTTTTTAAAGTAGAGAATATGTAATTGCTTGGCCGAAAGACAACCATATTTGTTTTCTATTCCAGGTTTTGAACCTTTAACTAGATAGAAATACAGAAATGGAATAATAAGAATTTTCATGAGCCTCGGAGCCTAACTTGATAACCCCCTTTTCGAAACCCGGGGAAACTTATTTTTTTAAGCATACTCCTTCTTCATTTTATCTGAATTGGCGGGATTTGGCAACTCTTCCCCATAAACATTTAGTAATATGAGTAAGCTTCCCGAGAACGCTCTCTTGACCATAAACGGTCCTTCATAACTAGGAGTCCATTTTCCTCGAGGGTCCCCCTTATTTAGTGAAAAAGTTTTGATCACCATTTCGGTAACATCCCAGTTTTACATAATAAAATAATCGAGAAATTATCTCGGGACGGACACTAGATAAAGTTAAACAATAGTACCAAATATTGTTAAAACTATACACAAATGATACTGGTATCCATTTCAGAAAAACTGGAATATTACGTCAAACATCTCATTTGTGTAAGCTGGTGTCAAATAGTGAATGAACTTATCTTTAAAATAAATCCCAGAAATACACTGTCTCAACAACATCCTAACTTTACTCTAGCGATAGATGAGCAGATCCTCTATTAATTCTTCTAATATAACAAAACCTGTCAAGAACTAGTGGGTGGCTCGGGGTTAGTCATCCGAAATTATCATTTCAAAACCAACAAACATTCACATAGCATGTAAAGTCATGCCTATGACTCTGACTCTTATTTCCATATTTTAATTGGGATCTCGACTCACATATGCTGACGACCCACGTAGAAGTTAGTGGCACTATAATGGCCCCGTAGAGTTAGTGTGGCGCTTACCAAGGCCCACATCGTAACAAAAGTGAAATAAGCATAATCGCCAGCATACGAGCTCTAACTAGGTGATCAATCAATACCAATATTGCATCTCTAACAAAACTTGTTCAATTGAACAATTACATCTAACATATCATATCATAAATATATCACTTAGGATATATTAGAACAGTATGTGGATCACATATAATTGGCATGTCATGTTATCACATATAATGCATTTAAAACATTTATTCCCAGAATCTAGCAAACACAAACTCAGCTTTGGCGAGCCTTGAATCTCCATCTACACTCTACCAAACTCGGATTGAAGGTCACGGTAGGTTTCATCTTGATAATACGAAGTCTTCCGAGGGAATTAGAGGTCATGGGTTGGTCTGGAACTTGTCGATGCAACTTAATGTTGGGGAAGAAAAGGAAGGAGAAGGGCAATGGGTTTAGGTATGCTCCAATTCTACCTTTGCCTCGTAATGGTTCTAAATAGCCATACAATGAACCTCAGAGGTGGGTTTGGTTCTGAAACGTGGTAGCAAGCCATGAGCATAGCTGGCCGTCGACGTGGAGTTCTCAATAGAGGAAGAAAGGAACAACGATTTCAGGGGCAGAGCTCGAGGTATTGGCAAGGATAAAGGCAGAAAATGAGTTAGAGCTGTAATTATCCTCGATTACGGCCTTCAATCTGTCAAGGAGGCGTTGAAGATGTTTTTTGTCAGGTATCGTCAGTCGCCAAATAAGACAGAGGTCGCCGGTAGAACAGATAAAGGAGACGATGAAGATGACTAGATTCATTTTAACCAAAACGACATCGTTTATCTATCTGAACGAAAATGGAGCAAAATCAAATGCGACTGCTTATGAAGGGAATCAAATTCGGGTCTAAAGAGAAGAAGATGAGCACACAAACCAGTTGGGCTACAACTGAATAGTTGATTATGTTTACAGTCCACTTTAATTATTTATGTCTCAAGAATCCAATTCCAACACACAAGTCTAAAAATTTCAATATTAACCATACTTAGTCTCTAATTAAACACTATTATAAATAAGGTTAATATCATATAATGATTGTGTATCAAATTCCTAACTAATCGATTTAGATGCTTTATTATAATAATTTTTCTATTAAGATCGGTGTATTACAATTTCTTCCTCTCGAAACTTTCTAGGCTTTACTTTCTTTTCAAACGCCCGTATTAGCTGTCTCTGGTACAAGTGACCATGATGAACTACTGCCAATCTCATTTCTTCAATTATATTCAATTGGTCTTATCATGTCTATACCCATCTATCTTCCTCTAGCTTTTCCTCCATCAGCACTTTGAGTGAAGAGATTTTCACTTCTATAGGGAGTACAACTTCCATTCCGTACACGAGCTGGTAGGTACGTTGCCCCGGTAGATGTTCTAACCGAAGTACAGTACCCGTGAGCTGCAAACGGTAACATATCATGCCAATCTCGATAGGTGACTACCATGTTTTGTATAATCTTCTTGATGTTCTTATTGGCTGCCTCCATTGCCCCATTCATTTTCTCCCTATAGAGGATGAAGTTATGGTGTAAGATTTTGAACTCCTCGCATAGCTCACTCACCCTTTTATTGTTGAGGTTTTTAGCATTGTCAGTAATTACAATGTCAGGAAGCCCGTAGCGGTAGATGATCTCCTTATTAATGAACCTGACTAAGACACTCCTGGTTATACTGACGTAGGAGGCTGGTTCTACCCATTTGGTGAAGTAGTTTATGGTGACTATGATGAAGCGGTGGTCATTTGACTCTTTAGGCTCAATCATTCCTATCACATTCATGCCCCAGATGGAAAAAGCCAGTGTGACGACATCACATTCGGGGAAGTTAGCGGTGTGTGAAGCTCGTCGGCATAAATTTGGCATTTGTGGCACTTGTGGACATACGTGATACAGTCGGACTCCACTCAAGTCCAATAGTTTTCCGTCCTTAGAATCTTTTGTGCCATAGTATGTCCACTAGTGTGAGTGCCACAAATCCCTTCGTGAACCTCTTCAATTATGTGTCAGGCCTCTTTTGCGTCCATGCATCGGAGAAGTACAAGCTCATGGTTCCATTTGTAGAGGGTGGACCTGTCGATGTAGAATCATGGGGTCAGTCTTCATAATGTCCTTTTCTCATTTTCTGATGCTCCTGGTGGATATTCCCGACTTTGAATATAAGTTTTTATGTCATGGTACTAAGGTTTAGGGTTTAGGGTTTAGGGTTTAGGGTTTAGGGTTTAGGGTTTAGGGTTTAGGGTTTAGGGTTTAGGGTTTAGGGTTGGAGGCAATAACACTGCTGGGCTTTGGAGATACTCCTTTATCTTTTTGAATGCTAGCTGGAAATCGTCATTCCATGCCACTGGCTGATTCTTTCAGAGGAGTTTAAATATTGGCTCACACGTTGGGGGATGGTGCGAAATGGAGTGGTTGATGTAATTAAACAGTCCTTGGAACCCGCATACTTTTTCTGCGTCTGAGGCGGCGACATCTTGGTAATAGATTTTACCTTATCTAGGCCAACCTTAATTCCTCTCTCGCTAACTATGAATCCAAGAAGTTCCCCCTGAAATGACTCCGAAGGTCCATTTCTACGAGTTCATCCATAGCTTGTATTTCAATAATCTTTTGAATAGCTTCAGAAGCGCTACTTGGTGATCTTCACAACTTTTGGACCTGGCGATAATGTCATTCACATACACCTCTATCTCTTTATGTATCATGTCATGAAAAAGGTGACCATTGGCTTATGGTATGTTGCTCCGCCATTCTTTACTCCGAACGACATCACGATATAGCAAAACGTCCCCCACAGTATGGTAAATGTTATTTTTTTCTCTATCCTCGGGACACATCTTTATCTGATTGTAGCCGGAGAAGCTGTGCATGAACAAGAACATTTGATACCCGACCCTGTTGTCAAAAAGTATGTCAATTTGGGCTCGCTCGATTTTTGTCCTGATGAACGACACATATTCGTACCTTTCCATTCTTTTTGGGGACATGTACTATGTTCACCAACCATTTTGAATATCGGGATACCTGGAGAAAACCCATCGTGTACTGTTTATGGACCTCCTCTTTGATCTTGAGAAGCCATTTCGTTTTCAATCTTCAAAACTTTTGTTTCACGGGTTCCATCGATAATTGGCAGGCAATGTGTGATGATGCTTTCGTCTAAGCCTGGAATATACTGGTAAGTCTACTTCGTTAATAAATGAATAAGCTCCTCCCATTCCTTCGGGCTCAGCTGGTCCCCTATCTTGAATTCCTTCCTATTTTCCGTGGTCCCCAAATTAAGTTTCTCAAATGAGTCATAAAAAGGCTGAATACTCATTTCCTCTTGCTCCAAAATAAATTTTGTATCTTGATGTTCCTCTATCTCATCCTCTTCCTTATCCCTAGTTTCCATTTCACAAATCGGGTTATGAAAATTAATTTCGAGATCATGATAATTATTATTGCTCCTACCCGTCTCAGTTATCCTATCAATGTTCGGGTGGAGAAGAGAATAAGAGGAGAATGAAATGCAGTTTCGAGACAGAATGAGGGAAAGAAAACTTTTTTATTTAGGGTGTTTCATGTAGAACACCATTTTTTGAAATCCAAACCTAAATACAGACACACAAAGGGAAATATTTAAATTGAAACACACGAAAACTTTTATTATTTCAAAATGTGCAAATGCTTATTACTTTCCACATGGTCCCAAGAGTTTGATGGCTGCCCAATTGTCAAGGTCTTCTCCCGGTTATAGCTGTCACACCAGACCCTGTCCTTCATCCTCATCGGGATCATTTGCATTGATTCTTAGGTCATGGGGAGCCCCTATTTCATCCTTCAAAGTTAGAGGGGCACTCTTTTCCTTGGAGTAAAACTGATTAGCTTTGAGCCCACCAGGTTCTGCAGCTTGTTACAAAAGCTTTTACAGGTTTCTAGGTTGTGGCCTTTTCTATTCCCATGATAGCGACACGTGTCCTCGGTGTGTCCTAAATGTTGTTCCTCTAAGTTTTCTTTTATGTACCCATGTACCCAATGTCTAGTAGGGTCTTTCATATGTGGGTGAGAGGCATTATAATGCTATTAAGCTTCGGCTCTTCAGAGAAGTCATTGGTAAGCTCCATGGCACTCACACTTTGTCCCCCATGGTCTGGCATTGGGTTTTTTCTTTTATTGGGGTAGTGATTTTCCTCATGGAACTTCACCATCCTGTCCTTAATAGGTTTGAACTTTGTACTTGAATGCTGGGCAACTATCAATCAAATGCCCCATAGCTCTCCCATGGTATTCACTCTTTTCATCGGGGTTCTACCTTTTAGGGTACGACAGCATTGTTTGTCCATATGGCACCGACATTATGTGTTTTGCTCTAGCACTCGAGGGTACAATTCCGAGTATGTGATTGGGATAGGGTTGATGTCCTCGTAGCGTGGCCGATTTTGAGGGCGTTCTCTTTACTTGTCCGCTCTAGTAGGGCGATACGAGGTATTGTTGGATTTTGTTACGGTAGCTATCACTTGAGGTTTAAATATCGTGGCTTGCCCCACTCGAGCAGATGTTGTGATGTAAGAAGTTGTACAATCATTTGAAGGTACCCACTTCTTTTTACCCTCACAAACAACGTGTGTCTCTTCCTTCTTCAAGGGAGTGCTTTCTTACTTTGATGGGTTCTGGTCTTCTCATGTTTGGTGTCTTTCTCTATTCTTTTCCCGATAATTTGCAAGTGAGGAAAAATTTAAGCAACATTTCCGATTATGTTGTTGTCAGATGCAGCTTGGAGGGTCTCGAACAGGATCAACATCCTTTCCTTGTCAGCTAGTGATGGTTAAACTATAGCGGCAATGTCCCTCCATCTATAGAAATAATCTTGAAAACTCTCCCCCTCTTTCATCTTCATATTCTTTAGATCTTCTCTGTTTGGGGCCAAGTCCTGGTTATGCTCATAATTTTTTAAGAAATCTTCGGCCAGGTCTTGTCATCTCTTGATTTTCGAGCTTTTGAGGCCCATGTACCATCTTAAGGATGCCCTCCCCAAGCTGTCTCGGCAGTAGTGTATCATTAGCTTATCATCATATGTGTATCCTGCAATTTAGTGGTACTGCATGGCCAAGTGGATTCGAGGGCAAGTGATGCCTCAATATCTTTCGAGATTAGGCACTTTGAACTTTGGTGGCAGGACCATTTCTAGTACCAAACAAGGTTGAGAGGCATTTTCCCCATTGCATGTGATGGACCTTCGACTACTTCTGGATGCTCCTTCAAAATGTTCTTTTCATTCTTGAGCTCTAACCTTGATTCATTATCGTGCGGGTGACGACTCTCTTCTGCATTCTTAACCTTGTCATCTCCCATTTCCATTTCATCCTCATTATGGTCCTGATATCCGTCAATTTTTCCTGGTCCCTCCGTTAGGGGATTTTGTGTGAGCGCTTCAAGCAGTTCACCTATTTGGGCTCGTAGGTTGGCAATTGCGTCCCTTTACTCATCCAAATCTGTGCGCATCCCTTCTTTGATGTTTTCTCCATTAGTCTAATCCTGGATTGCGTTAGGATAGCGCGTTCTGATGTTGATGATGTTGAGCGAGCGATTATAATAAGCTTTCCCCTGTGCATCCCGGCCTCATTAAACACCTTTTTGAAAAAAAATTAAATGCTTTTCAAATGCATGGTTTTTCAAATGATGTTTGCGATGCTTGTAAAACTTGGTTGAGATAACCGTCGCCAATTTGTAAAAAGCAAATGTATGAATGCATGCTTGGACGTTCTCCCCATCCTAGGTATATGGGTCGAGTCGTGGCACGCATTATACAATGGCTTTAAATCAAGAGGTTTACGATGCAAAAGAAATTTTAATGCATATGCGCAAATGTGGAGTGTATCATATACGTTTGAATCTTCCTCACACGTTACACATGAGTTGGGCTCCGACGTATATTATACACTATTTAGAAAATCGATGATGTTTGTGATGCATGTGCATGCTCCTTTTTATTTACGCCATAGTTTCCATGTAATCTCCGGTGGGGTGTTAGTCAACCAACAGTTAGTACACATTGGGTTAGTATGTTCACCTAGGTTTGATTTTGCTGATGTCGTAGTGAAGAGGCTCTAGGATCTAGGGCTAGCTTTGGGAGGCTTTCTATCAATACTAATGCAAGGGTAGGTTATTCCCAAGAGAGAAGGCTCCAGAACTGTGTCGACTTACGCCCTGGACTCGGGCTGGTCATCATGTCAAAGTTTGGTTCGAGGAATTAGCGAGAAAGATGCTATTGCAACCCGCGAAGCGCCTACTACCCCTGATTTTCTAAATTTCAAGCTCGAATATAGAGCTTCTCAGAACTACTGACCAAATTAAATCCTAAAACGCAGTAACATTCAATGAAAGAAACACCAAGACTTATCGTGATTTTTTTTGCAGCTTTTCCCTAGGGAGTTGCTCGTCCTACCCAGCAAAGTCGCCATCTGTCCGGGAGGTCTTCAATCCGGGATGCATTCCGCCCGCCCGTGCGGTGCATGGGGTGAAGTATTGTGGAGTCGCTATCGATCGAGGAAGGTTAGGGTGGATCGCACACCCTGTTATCCCGTCCAAACCGTCGTGGCTTGGGGCAGACACTTTGTGACTTTATCTGCGAAACTTGAGAATTTTGGATCTGAGAACGGTTACGTCACGATAGCAAGTTACTGCTATCGTTCCACCCGACGCAATTCCGATACTGCTGGATGACAAGTTTTGTTTGACTATTTTGGGTTATCGCGCATTTTAAAAACAAGGATTTAATATGGCTTTGGAGTTTTGGGGAGAGATGTTGATTGGTGGACTCGAGTCAAAATGACTGCTTATGTACCCGGATATTGGGATCAAAGTTCGCGTAGTTCAAATTTGAAAACTTTGGTTTTTGCAATCCATTTATGCTCTAGTGCTCGAGTTAAATTATTTAGAGGTCTAGGAATTAATTCCCACCATCTTCTAGTTAGCAAAAATTCGTTTAATACTCGTATAATACACATATACATACTATATGCGTTTAGAACTTCCGTTGTCGTACTATTGTAGAGCCGTTTAATTTTAAAATTTTAATATTTTCTAATTGTTGCCTAAATTTAAACGTATAACTATGTTGAAACAATGTATGAAACTCTGAACGTATTAATATTGTAACATACTCGTTCCTAATTTTACTAACTATTAATAAGAATAAATCCGATACCCACCACTACTTGTATTTGTCAGGGAAGAAGAACTAATATTTGTACATATCTACAACCATATATTATAATATGTCATGGCTAATCATATAGTTTTTCCAAATATGTATTACATAATTGCAATAATATATTACATGCTTTGGCTAATCAAACCAATATCCCATTATTATTCCTCACCTTGGTTGTTATAGTCGATATAGCCGTAAAGGAAGTTGGGGGTAATAATGACAATATCTATCCATTGTTTACAAAAACTCAGAGTTTTGTAGAAAATATCCTCAACACCATGTATTTGAAAAATGCACATTTGAGAGGAAATGTGGGCTCAGAGGAAAAGTGTTTTCGTAAAACACTGGCTAATTAAAACTAAACAAACAAGTGTTTCTTTGTTACTCTGAGTTTTGACAAAATTCTTATAATTTTCTCTATACCAAACGAGGCCTAATTTAAGTGCGACAATAGAACTATTGGGTTAAGAGTGTTTTATCGACTAATAATCGATCTATATATATTTATCTGTTGGACGAGCAGGCCGTCCACATGAAAACTCATTCTTAGTTAAATGTGATTCGGGCCAATTTAATTCTAGATCCAACTCGGCCCGGACCCTGCTAAGGTCAGTTAACTCTAATTGAACTAAGAGAGAAATTCTTATAATTTTCTCTATACCAAACGAGGCCTAATTTAAGTGCGACAATAAAACTATTGGGTTAAGAGTGTTTTATCGACTAATAATCGATCTATATATATTTATCTGTTGGACGAGCAGGCCGTCCACATGAAAACTCATTCTTAGTTAAATGTAATTCGGGCCAATTTAATTCTAGATCCAACTCGGCCCGGACCCTGCTAAGGTCAGTTAACTCTAATTGAACTAAGGTTTTCTCTCATCAACCATAAGCGGCCGTCAAAATCTTATCTCGAAATCTCTCTGTCCCTAGACGAACCCTAGCCACCATCAAATTCATCTCCGATCGACCGTCATTCTATATCGAGATCTGCCCCTTCTTCTTCTCCTTCTTAGTTGTCTACACCGAGAAGAAGCCTGGCCATGCTTAGGTGAGTCCCATCCTACAAAGATACCTGTTTTCCCTTCCTAGATCGTCTTTTGCCAACTATCGATTCGTCTATGAGTTTTGATGACGATATATTCTTCTTCTCGTCCAGGTAAACCAACGAATACAGCTCGACGATGGCCACCGTCCCTTCATCTCCTCCTCTTATCTGGTTCGACGAAGCTCATCCTCTGGGTTCTGGA
This sequence comes from Linum usitatissimum, assembly GCA_030674075.2. NCBI lineage: Eukaryota > Viridiplantae > Streptophyta > Magnoliopsida > Malpighiales > Linaceae > Linum > Linum usitatissimum. Next base: position 3,342,541 of record JAUJYP020000780.1, read on the forward strand.
GACAAACGATGCTCGATTGAGGCACCTCCGGCGGTGATAGCGACAACAAATTTCTCCTCGCCCTCCTCCGATGGTGGCAGATCGAGTAAACTCCTTCGAACTCAGTTTTCGTTTCATTTTCTCTCGTACTGTTTGAGGACTTCAAACTGCCTCTGATTCTATGCAGACCTCCTCCCTTCAGAGCCTGGATGGCTATCGGAACCGACGTACACCAACCAGGTGAGATTTTATTTGGATTTATTCACCTAAGTTTAAGATTTGAAGCTTTTTAATTTTGGCTACATTTATGGTTTCGAGTTAGGGATATGGTCGAGGTCAAACTGAGAAAGTGGGGTCTAAAAGACGAAGAGGCATTGGTTTAACGACGGCTAAAGGGCACGGGGAGGGACCTAAATCGGCCAACTTCCCAGGAACCGGCTACTGTGAAACTAGACCCTTACATAGCTCTAACATATTAAGATCGTGCCACTACTTTGGTCTAACGTTTACATATTTCCAGTTAGGGTATCACTACCCCTTGAATGTTGGTTATCGGTCGACAAACGTTATGAGGGGGCTGGATTTCTCAAACTATCAGAACTAAAATCCAACCCAATTATGCTCAAATTCACGCTTACAAGTCTAATTTAGCTTACGAGTCTAATTTTTTATCTCACGCTAATCAACCTTTATAACCTAAACTATTGTTTTCATCGACATTTTTCCTACACTTGAAGTCATGATGTCATGTATTTTTTGTAGACACATACGGACTCCTCAATATATTGACAAGAACCCTTTTTAACGTGACACCTGATTCTAGTGCAGTACTCAGTACTCAAACATACCCTTCTTGGCTGTGAAATCGATTTTCATACTTAAGACAATTCCTTTACTTAAGTGGGATCTACTTGATCTTGGGCAAACTTAGATGTGCTTTCTCCAACTGGCTTGGTCTGAGCTATTGGTTTGAAAATAATGGTTGTTTCGGTTTATGTATGTGCCTAGTGATGTTGGTATTGACTTTGTAGGAGATAATGGCTGAGTTTAGGACAATATGGTAACGGTTTTGATTTCTGATGCTTGGCTGATTTTGTGACAACTTTGAGCACTGATAATGAAAATTCTGGCTTAGTTCTGATGATGATTTTGGTGTTGATTATTACTGTGATTACTACGGTTTGGGTGCGGATTTTCATCTAGTGTCTAGAGCTGAGAGCATGTTAGAATCTAGCTAGAGGTATGTCTTATAAGTAGTTGAAGCACCCAAATGTCATCTAGATCATAATTAGTAGTTGAACTCTCAAAAGAGCTCTTCAAAAGGACCGTCTAGCATAAAATTTATAGCATGAAATCCTTTTTGAATCTACATGACGAATTATAATATGTTTCTACACCACTCAAATTCTTGTTAAATTCATATTGTATTCTCGTCATTCTCGTCAGCCCTAGTTGTCTGGGTCCCAGCACTCTAAATTCCATTCAAACCTATGATAGTGACCTTGTCTCCGGGTAAAATTTGTTTTTAATCGAATTGGTCTGGGTGAAATTAAATCGGTTATCACTTTATATTGCAAATTCTGGTAAAAATCGATTCAGAATTAATTCTAATCACTTCAAATCATTTAAAATAAATTTAGAAATAGAAATCACAATCCGGTTGAAAGAAAAGATTAAAACCCTCACTTGAAAGAAACTGATTTTTAACGATGAATTTGGACAGATTCAATGGATTGAAATTGGATTATCCAAGCTGACCAGTTGATTCGACCAGTTCGAATCCAAAGCCATCAGATTTGACTAGTCAATTCACTCAATGAATTCCCGGGGCAAAATCATCATTTCCCAACGAATTACCCATCTATATCGAACCGGTTGGACTGAAATTTGAACGAAAATCGACTTAATTGGATCGTAGTTAAATCAGAATTATTCTCCTTAAATATTTATGAACGGAACAAGTGATTAGGAGAATTAAGCATTACACTTTACCCGAGAATTGAGTCGGTTAACCTGACCGGATTAATTAAAACGAGAGAAGTCAAACCGGATGAGTTATTTGGTCAATCAAACTCGTCTGAAATTTAGCTAAAATTATACTCAAATTCTCAGATTTAACTCCATTATCCCTATCCAAATTTTAGCACTTGGGTTCAGCTTTCTCAGTCGGTCTAAAAATGTATCGAATCATAAGATGAGACCCGAACTTGTAAATAAATAATAAAATTTAATTCACAATGGGCTCGGACGAAAATTGATAACCACACCGCTAACGACAAAAGACGTCATCTTGTCTCAGATTAAAAACCGATTTTATCCGCTCTTAAAATAACCGTCGTTGTTGAGCCATTTAACAACGGATAAAATCGGCTGTTAAAGGAACCACTTTTATAGTGGATCGGGATAAACTAGCAGCAACAACCTTTCATCCTCATTTCTTAATCTCTCAAAAAATCACAACTCACCCACGAAAATTTCTACCCAATCTTCAATCGTCGTTGCAGTTTGCTGCCGTCGCCGCCATCCCACCGGTGGCCGCCAGTTTTGGGTCTCCTCTCCATCACCTCCTTCAATTAATTCTCAAGTGAAACAAGTAAGTATGATTCAAATTAGGTCAAAATCTTAGAAAATTGGGATTTTCTAGTTTTGGTTAGAAATTGAGGGTTTCGATTCAATGTTCTGTGTATAACAACTTCTAAATAGTGGATTAGGGTTCTTTGAATTGGGATGTTCGAGTTAAGAGTGGATTAGGGTTTTTCGAATTGGGGTTCTTCAAATTGATTGCAAAGTTTTTGAGTTTTGATAGTTACTGATCTTATGCAGGAGTTATTCCGAACACATTGAGCATACATTGAGTTCTATTGGATTAGGAGGATCTAATTTGAGGACTATTGGATTAGGAGGATCTAATTTGAGGTTGGTATATGTTTTTGTTATAAAGAAATTTGGGGTTTTGTGTTCTATGTATGATATTCATGTACTAATTGTTTGTATTCGGTTGACCTTGTTGTATTAGGTGATTTGACAAAGAAGATCTTCCAAATTCATCCATTAATCTTTAACTTCCTTATAATTTAAGGTTGGTAGTCTAATTATGGTGAATTCTTCAGTATACCTGATATACCAAAACTTTCGGTGTGCCCAGTTTGTTTTTGGTAACGTAAATCCATCACCAACGTCCATTTTCAGTTTGCGATCTTGACGGTTCACAATTATTCGAATATTAAATTTCTATTTCACATTTTATTTTTGATCTCATATATTTTCTCAATTTGTACACTAGTCACTCTCTTTAATTCCTGTATACCAATTGATACAAAAAACATAATTCATTAACATCGCACAATCCTATCTAACAGATTCTATTCTTGCGTGGGCCGAAAATACTAATTAAGGCTCACTTCTTTAATTGGTCAATTTCAGTCCAATAATTAGTGTTTAATTGTACGAACTAACAATATCGACGAGAACTATAAACACAATATTTTACGTGGATTGGAAATTTAGTTTACATCACGCTCGAGGAATGATTACTTCGAGAGTTATAGTATTATCACAAATAATAATAACGTACCTTTGCACACTCATAAAGTGACAGAACCTTCGGACGCTATCGAAGTGACAAAGCCTTCGATAAACAAAGTGACACGAGCCAGCAACCTAGAGTACTTCAAGCTGAGATTCGGATTGACACCCCGTCAATCCTACCGACTCACTCACCGAGTCACTTACGCTCTATTTTATATTTTACTAACTTAACTTGTCAATTTTCACACAAAAAAGATAATGACAATTGAACAATTCAAGAACAATGTAAACAAGGCTCGAAAGGCAGAGAACTTGATAGTGAATTTGTGAATTGCTTTGATTGCCTGCTCCTCTATTTATACCCGCCGAGCTCCAATAATTAAATCCATTGCTGATTTTGTAGCCGTTAGGCTTTCCACCATTGAATGTTTTGCCAAGCTGTCTTCTTGATTCGCTACCCGTTAACATAATCAAGCTTTCCATTTTCAAGTCTCTTATTCCAACACAGAAGTCTTAAATTTGAAATATTTCGAAGTATCATTTTTTTTGTGGATCAATAAAATTAGAGATTTAGGCTGCAAGTGAGGAGGAGCTTGGCTTCCTCCTTTAGCTATTGACTAAGAATTGAGTTCACCGCCTTGGGATTCTGTCTCACTGACGAAGGTTAAACTGATAGTGGATTGCAGTTTTCAGATTTGTAGCAAAAAGAGAGAACAAAAAAGAGAAGTAGAAATAAAAAGAGAATAAAGATTTTAATTAATGAGAGAATAGATTAAATTTTTTACATATGTAGAATAAGTTGGTTTGAAAAAAAAATTTCAAATTTAATATTAACATTTGTCCAAATGTCTTCTATCAAATCCTAATCATCAAATTAAAAATTACGTTGAAATAAATTTATGAGCGTCAGATTAATCTATCCGCTAGGACAGATAAATTATGGCATCCACGAAATAGAATAATTGCATCATAAGTGTCACAGTAGAATAAATTAAAAAATTATAGTTGTTCTTGTTATAAAACTAAGAACAAAGAAGAGAACAAGAGCATGGGAGGAGAAGTACTTTCTTATTGAGATGTGTGGAATGCTACAAATGAGAGCTCTATTTATAGGCTCATGAAATCATAACCTACACTCTCTAATATTATTACACATAAAAGAGGGGAATGAAATACATTAAATCATACACATAAATGAGAGGAATAAAATACATTAACCATAGAATGAGGAGTTACACAATTGAGCATTCACAACAATTATCTTCATAACACTCCCCCCTTGAATGTCCATTGGTTAACAGTATACATCATTCTTTGAATACGCGTTTGATACTGCCTCGTTAAAAACCTTACCAGAAAAACCCAGTGGGAAAAACCATGGTTAAGGGAAAAAGAGTGCAGTGTGTATCAACTCCCCCTAATGAAGTCCCTCAGTCGCCGAACTCCAATTTTCTGAACTAGTCTATCAAATGTTGATGTCGGAAGAGCCTTAGTGAATAAATCAGCCAAGTTATCACTTGAACGTACTTGTTTGACAGTGATGTCACCATTCTTTTGAAGGTCATGAGTGAAGAAGAATTTAGGAGAGATATGTTTTGTTCTATCTCCTTTGACGTATCCCTCTTTCAATTGTACGATGCATGCAACATTATCTTCATGCAAGGGTGTCGGGGGCATCTTTTCAGAAGTTAATCCACACGAACTTCGAATATGTTGAATTATAGTCTTCAACCAAACACATTCACGACTAGCCTCATGTATTGCTAAAATCTCAGCATGGTTAGATGATGTGGCGGTAAGTGTTTGTTTCATAGAGCGCCAAGAAATTGCTGTATCACCACATGTGAATAAATAACCAGTTTGTGATCGGCCAAGTATGAGGGTCAGATAGGTATCCAGCATCTGCATATCCTACCAAATCTGCTTTTGATTCATTCGAGAAGAATAATCCCATATCTTGTGTTCCTTATAGATAGCGAAGTATATGTTTGACACCATTCCAATGTCTTCGTGTGGGAGAAGAACTATATCTTGCTAATAAATTAACGGGAAATGATATGTCGGGTCTTGTATGACCGGCAATGTACATTAGTGCACCGATTGCACTAAGATAAGGTACTTCAGGACCAAGTAGTTCTTCATCACTTTCCCGAGGTCTGAAGGGATCTTTTTTCACATCTAGTGATCTGACAACCAGCAGGGTACTCAATAGATGTGATTTATCCATGTAAACTCGTTTCAACATTTTAGTAATGTATCCTTCTTGATGCACAAGAATACCGTTAGGTAGGTGCTCAACCTACAAACAAAGACAATATTTTGTCCGCCCCAAATCTTTCATCTCAAATTTCTTTTTCAAGCATGTGATTGCTTTTGTAAGCTCATTGGGAGTCCCAATGATATTTATGTCATCAACATAAACTGAAATGATGACGAACTCGGTTCCTAATCTTTTTAGGAAAACACATGGACATATCGGATCATTTGCATGTTCTTCTTTGATCAAATATTCACTAAGGCGGTTATACCACATTCTGCAAGATTGTTTCAATCCATATAAGGATTTATTTAATTTGATCGAATAACGTTTTCGAGAACTTGATTTGTAAGCTTCAGGCAGATGAAATCCTTCAGGAAGTTTCATATAGATGTCGTTATCAGGTGATCCATATAAATAGGCAGTTACGACATCCATGAGACGCAAATCTAATCCTTCTCGAATTGCCAGACTGATCAAATAGCAAAAAATAGTTGCATCCACCACAGAAGAATATGCCTCCTCATAATCAATTCCGGGTCTTTGTGAAAATCCTTGGGCAACAAGACGTGCCTTGTACCTCGTAATTTCACCATTTTCATTACGTTTTCTTATAAAAACCCATTTGTACCCGACGGGGTTGACACCATCAGGTGTAAGGACCACAGGTCCAAAAACTTTTCATTTTTCGAGAGACTGTAATTCTGCCTTAACTGCATCATTCCATTTTGGCCAATCTTTTCCTTTTTTGCATGCATTCATGGATTTTGGCTCATGATCCTCATTTTCATCAATAACATTCAGCGCTTAATTATAAGCAAAAACTTCATCGACGTTAACTGTATTGCGTTCCATTGTTTACCATCCAAGATATAGTTGATTGAGATCTCATTATTTTCAATATGTTCGGGTACTTGATGCTGTTCTTGAGCTGATATATCAACGATGTTTGGTAGCTTATCCTCGATTGGACCATCTTGATTTGCAGCTCCTTTTCTTTTTCGAGGATTTTTATCTTTGGAACCGATAGGTCTACCACGTTTCAGACGTGCTTTAGACTCATTTGTATTTTCATGATGTCCAATAGAGACATCTACTCTTGATGGAGCATTCATTGCTGGGACATGAGATTTGGTTACTCGATGTGGGTCAGTAAAAGCGTCTGGCAGTTGATTCGCTAAACTTTATAAACGAATTATCTTTTGAATTTCTAGTTCACATTGTCTAGTACGAGGATCATAATGAGATAATGCTAATTCGTTTCAACTGATCTCTTTGTCCAGCTTATTATTTTCTCCCCCTAATGTTGGGAAAACTGATTCATCAAAGTGACAATAAACAAAACGAGCTGTGAATAGATCTCCTGTCATTGGTTCTAAATATTTTATAATCGAGAGAGACTCATACCCAACATAAATTCCCAACCTCCTTTGAGGTCCCATCTTAGTGCATTGTGGTGGTGTAATAGGGATGTAAACAGCACATCCAAATATTCTTAGATGAGATATATTCGGTTCCTGACCAAAAACCATTTGTAAGGGGGAATACTCGTGATAACTTGTTGGCCTGATGCAAATTAATGTAAGACAACATGCCCCCCAACATGAAGTGGGAAGCTTTGCCTTCATTAACAATGGTCTTGCTATTAACTGTAAGCGTTTGATTAGAGATTCTGCTAAACCATTTTGTGTATGAACATGTACTACAGGATGTTCAACATCAATTCTGACAGACATGCAATAATCATTAAAATGTTGTGAAGTAAATTCACCAACATTGTCAAGGCGTATCGTTTTTATCGGATAATCCGGAAACTGTGCTCGTAATATGATCAATTGAGCAGGTAATCGCGCAAATGCCAAATTACCAGTGGATAATAACGATACATGTGACCACTTAGTTGATGCATCAATTAAAACCATAAAATATCTAAATGGTCCGCATGATGGATGAATTGGTCCACAAATATCGCCTTGAATGCGTTCCAAAAATGTGAGCGATTCATTTCTCACTTTTATCGATGATGGTCGGATAATCAATTTTCCTTGAGAACATGCAATACAAGCCAAATCATTCGATTGGGGAATTCGCGTACTCATCAACGAGTGTCCAAGGGAATTCTCAAGTATTTTACGCATCATAATTGTTCCGGGATGGCCTAACCGGTTATGCCAAACTACAAATCTATCACGATCCATAAACTTGGAGTTTATAATTGAATGTGATTCAATTGTACTAATAAACGTGTAGTACAAACCGGAAGAAATAGATGGTAATTTTTCAAGATAACATTTGTTACCATCTACCATACTTGTGATGGCAATATATTCTTTATTTTCTTCCTCAATTGTCTCGATGTCATATCCGTTGCGACGGATATCTTTATAACTTAATAAGTTGCGGTGAGACTTTGTAGAATATAATGCATCATCAATATGCATTCTAGTTCCTCCGTGTAGTAGCATGGTTGCTCTTCCGGAGCCTTCAATTAAATTACTACTACCGGATATAGTGCTAACATTAGCTTCTCGCATCACTAGATGAGAAAAGTACTTCTTATCCTTTAGAATAGTATGAGTGGAAGCACTATCGATGAGACACACATCCTCATTTTTTATGTTGTTGTGGATGGCAGTAGTATCCATGCTTCGTGAAACTTCGAGAAAATAGGCAGAGCACTCGTGCTGATAACGTGTTATAAAACTAAGAACAAAGAAGAGAACAAGAACATGGGAGGAGAAGTACTTTCTTATTGAGGTGTGTGGAATGCTACAAATGAGAGCTCTATTTATAGACTCATGAAATTATAACCTACACTCTCTAATATTATTACACATAAAAGAGGGGAATGAAATACATTAAATCATACACATAAAGGAAGGAAATAAAATACATTAATTATAGAATGAAGAGTTACACAATTGAACATTCATTACAATTATCTTCATAACAGTTTTATACATAAAAGCACAATCTGAATTACTATTACAATAATATTTGGTTACCTAAAACCATTTTTATTATAAGCTCCATGTATGTGTCCTTGGATTTATGCATGTTTGGGCCATTTCTTTTTTATTTTAGAGGACCTTTGATTATACTAAGTTTAACAATTATAATTATATATGTTATTTTTGTCAAAAAAAATATTTTATATTTACAAACTAATATAGAACTAATAAATGTTTGGATTTAAATAAATGTGATAATCACGCGGAATATTTATAGTTGTTTGATAAAGGGGTAAGCTGGTAAAGTATTCACCTTACCTTTGTTTTTTCTGCCCAGATCATCAGCGCAAGTCCAACACACGCAACAAAGAAGCCACTTTCATTTTAATAAATAAAATGATATTAGGCCTGGTATTGCCTGGAATGATAATCTAAAAGCCATTGTAGAAGGTGGTGGTGCTACACTGCAACATATCATCTCTGCATATTGATTGTACAAGTCATTAACAAGTAGTAGTTTGTTTCCACCAATTCCTCCTATCATATATGTTTGAATTATTGATGAATGATTGTACCAAGTATATAAAACTCTATCCTCTAATTCTTAATATGGTAGGTTGCTTCATTTGGTTGGTTGCTTGATTTGTTTGTTGTTATCTAAAAAATACTGGTGTGTTTTTTCGTCTTCTTCTTTTTAGTTACGTGCTCTGCCTTCCACCTCCCTTCTTTATTATTAATCCCGAGCTAGCCTTCTTAGTTCTTAATTCTCATCCTTTACTTTATAATAATAATAATCATCTTTTCATGTTGATTTGTAAGTTGTAGACAGACAGTAGTAACTCTCATCGTCATCCGCATTGCATGATCAGACAGACACGTCAGCTTGAACTGATCAGCTAGCTAGCTCATCATCAGAGTTGTCTGTTAATCGATTGGAATCCCCCTCAGCTGATTTGGGTAGATCATCATCATCCATCATATCCAAGGGATGTTGGGGAATGGAGTAATTGGGATATTGGGGGAATCGGTGAACAAGTGGGAGAGAAGGGCACCGCTGACCCCATCACACTGCGCACGCCTTCTTCACAGTGGGGTGGCTCGCATCATTGTGCAGCCTTCAACCAAGCGAATTCACCATGATGCATTGTACCAAGAAGTCGGCTGCCATATATCTGAAGATCTCTCTGAATGCGGACTCATTGTTGGCATTAAACAACCCAAGTTGGAGATGATCCTTCCTGATCGAGCTTATGCGTTCTTTTCTCACACACACAAAGCTCAGAAAGAAAACATGCCTTTACTCGACAAGGTACTTTGTTTGCATCACAGATATATAAAACTACAAAAGCAAGATTTTACTCTGTTACCTCAAATTAAGTATGATTCTGTTCTCTTTTATGTTCTATATATAGATTCTAGCTGAAAGGGTAACACTGTACGATTACGAGCTTATTGTGAAGCCTGATACCGGGAAAAGGAAGCTCGCTTTTGGAAATTATGCTGGCAGAGCCGGACTTGTCGATTTCTTGCATGGCCTAGGCCACAGTAAGACTCTCTATTCTATCTTCTTCTTCTTCTTCTTCTTTCTTCTCATATCAAAATAATTTACTTTTTACTTCTTTGGGTTTTTGGTGTTCAGGGTATCTGAGCCTGGGGTATTCCACTCCCTTCCTTTCACTGGGTGCATCTTATATGTATTCTTCATTGGCTGCTGCTAAAGCTGCTGTCATTTCTGTTGCTGAAGAAATTTCTACTCTTGGATTGCCTTCTGGAATCTGTCCTTTGGTTTTCGTTTTCACAGGCTCCGGAAATGGTACCTAGTATCCCATTTCTTCATTTCTTTATAACTCATTGCCCCACCACAAGATTATTCTAATTGCTTTAATTTCTGCGCTCTCCAAACCTCTACCAGTTTCTTTAGGCGCCCAAGAAATTTTTAAGCTCCTTCCCCACAAATTTGTTGACCCTAGCCAGCTTCCACTACTCTTTTCACAAGTAAGTTACCGGGTTGGTTGTTATGTGATTCTGTACACTTCTCGCAAGTTGTATTTGTCCTTTTAGGTATCTGCAGGTTGCTCAAGTGTTTGTCTTTTCCTATCGTTTCAAGAGAGGTACTCTGATATTATGCTACCTTCATATGTTGATGACGGTGTTAATTAGGCAAAGGACAATGGTACTCCAACAAAGGCTGCCAAGAGACATTTTCATGTCTATGGTTGTGTCGTCACTTCCCAGGACATGGTCCAACACATTGATCCTTCCAAACTATTTGATAAAGTAGGTAACTGCAACATGTCTTACTTGATCGAGTACTACGCATGTGATACTTGCATGATCTGACACCTTGAATATTTCTCCTTCAGGCAGATTATTATGCACATCCAGAACACTACCAACCAGTTTTCCATGAAAGGATAGCCCCATATGCATCTGTTATCGGTCTGTCATTGAACACTTTCAACCATTCCTCTTAAACGCCCTGGATTTTGTTAGAAAGACTTTGCTAACTGTACTTGGTTGCAGTCAATTGCATGTACTGGGAAAAAAGATTTCCTCGGCTGTTGAGCACTCAACGAGTTCAAGAGCTAATGAGAAACCACTGCCCACTAGTTGGTGTGGCTGATATTACCTGTGACATCGGCGGCTCGTTACAGTTTGTCAACCGAACCACAACCATTGACTCACCATTCTTCAGATACGACCCAAGAAATAACTCATACCATTCTGATATGGACGGTAGTGGCATCATCTGCTCATCTGTCGACATTCTTCCAACAGAGTTCGCAAAAGAGGTATGTTCTGTTCAAGTTATTAAGGCTGTTATTTGCAATAAAATTTCAAGTTTCTTAGGGTCTTCCTTGATGAAACATACATGATGGACTTGTACTTTGCTGTCAAATCCTCAACAGGCTTCCCAACATTTTGGAAATATACTGTCAGAATTTGTTCGTAGTTTGGCTTATACAACCGACATTAAGACTTTACCAGAAGATTTGAAGAGAGCTTGCATCACCCATGGAGGAAAGCTTACTTCGCTATATGAATATATTCCACGCATCAGAAACTCTGAATCAGAGTATGTCCTTCAATAGCTCCAACTACCCTTTTTAAAGTCGTCTTCATACTTTCATGCTACTTCACAAACTAACTCAATCCCTGTTTGTTCCTTCATATATATTTACCACAAGACAAGAAAATTCGTTTAAAAGTTATTATAAAAAATACTCTATATCTTATCCTTTTTATTTCCGTTACTCGACTGTTTTTTGTAGTTAGTCTGAGTTAAATAGAATTCTCAAACTGTCTGTCAAGACTAAGGTCTAGTTTCAGTTAAAGGTCCACTATGAGCTGATTTCTAGTATACTTACGAAGAAACTAAGATGACCAATACGAAATCTCTTCTTGATGCAGAGAAATACAAGAAAGTTCAACAAATTCAAACTCTGGCAGGAAGAATTTCAATATATCGGTAAGGGAAACAAAGTTTGAATTGTTCTGAGTGTTTCTCTGGGTTTATTCCTAGCAAGTTCATGTTATTTGCTAGTAATTTATTCTGGTTGATTGACAGGTATCTCTTAGTGGTCACTTATTCGATAAATTCCTCATAAATGATGCATTGGATATCATTGAAGCGGAAGGTGGCTCCTTCCGCTTGGTTAAATGTCAAGTTGGTCAAAGTACCCAGGAAGCATCCTTCTCTGAACTGCTAGTAAGTAGACCTCTGGTTTAGATCTCTGATTATGTAAATGAAATTCATTTCTTATTTTATTATATGAGCTGAAAAACAATGGTATCTATACGAAATCAAGTTCAAATAACATCAAGAGGAGCCTTCTTTCTTACTTTACGTTTGCTTTTTTGATACATATGGACAGGTTGAGGCCAATGACAGAGCAGTTCTCGACCAGATTATAGATTCTTTGACGTCTCTTGCTAATCGAGATAAACATCAAGGAGATGTGGGAAGCCAAGAACATAATATTTCTCTCAGAGTTGGTGAGATCCAGGAGAATGGCTACAAGAAGGAATGTAATGGAACAATAAAACGTTCAGTTCTTATTATTGGCGCTGGCCGAGTATGTCGACCAGCTGCCGAGTTCTTAGTATCAGTTGGGAGCAATGCAGCCTCCAGTTGGTATCAAACATGTCTGGATTCTGATGAAAGAAATGATATTGAAGTTATTGTCGCATCCCTCCTCATAAAAGATGCACAAGAGGTAATATTAGTTGAAATCACTCTCCTAATTTGATTATGCATTTAAGAGTCTTGTACTGCAAGCTAGCGCTTGAAATTACGTTAACTGATCTCGCAGATCACTGAGGGTATTCCTAATGCCACAGCAGTTCAACTTGATTTGTCAGATCATGAAAGCCTTTCCAAGTTCATCTCGGAGGTAACACCTTGTGTTCTTGACAAAAGGTTGAAGGAGTGAGCTGAATTGGGACAAATTAACTTGAGAAAATATTAAATATTTCTCTTTCTGTGTTGCATTTTCTCTTTCCTTGGTGCAGGCTGAGGTCGTTATTAGCTTAGTGCCTGCTAGTTTTCATGTAATTGTAGCAAACGAGTGCATAAAGGTATTCTCTATAACGCCGTTACCTAACTTAGCCTCGAATTCTCATGGTGGATGGGTACCGTAAGGTGCAGGCTATCCTTTCCATTCTGGCTAGAGTTGTGAAAGTTTCCTTAAATTGATTCAGCTGAAGAAGCACCTTGTTACTGCTAGCTATGTTGATGATTCAATGTCATCATTGGATACAAAAGCGAAGGCTGCTGGTGTCGCCATCCTTGGGGAGATGGGACTGGATCCTGGAATTGGTAACTTTTTAAGCAAAATTAGACTGCCTAGCTACTCATTGGTTATTAATAATATGGTCTCTTTTATTCCTAGATCATATGATGGCAATGAAGATGATCAATGAAGCTCGTATGCGTAACGGGAGAATAAAGTCTTTTACCTCTTACTGTGGAGGACTTCCTTCCCCAGCTGCTGCGAATAACCCTTTGGCTTATAAGTTCAGGTACTTTTTCGAAGGCATTTAAATAAAAAAATATAAACAATGATCTCTGTAAATTGGATTCACTGATTTTCTTATAATTCTCTCAGTTGGAGCCCTGCAGGAGCCATTCGAGCAGGGCGCAATCCTGCCACCTACAGATCTAATGGTGAAATTATACAAGTTGCTGGTGAGCTTCACAGACAGCGTCAATTGTAGATTACTGCATTCTGCATATTAATAAAACAGCTTTGTTTCTTAGTAAAAAATAGTTCTGTTACGATATACATGCTGTTATATATTCCTGTCTGAACTTATGGTGAAATCCATGTTGCAGGTGATGATCTCTATGATTCAGCTGCTCGTTTCAGGATTCCAGACCTCCCTGCCTTTTCCTTGGAATGCCTTCCTAACCGTGACTCTCTCGTTTACGGGAAGCTATATGGAATCCAAGATGAAGCTTCAACCATCTTTCGTGGAACCCTACGCTATGAAGGCACGAGATATATATAGATATATTTTGGTATCCCAATGAATCAAGTAGAATTGTTTCATAGAAATAATGTGTTGAGTTGATTCATCGTTTGTGCAGGGTTTGGCAAAATAATGGCAACACTAGCTAGAATGGGACTTTTCAGTCATGAATGTCGTCCCATTCTTGTGCGAGGAGGAGCAAGACCAACGTTCCAAATGTTTTTATGCGATCTTTTGGGAATTAAGGACGATCAGTCACTTGGAGAGCAGGATATTGCTGAAAGGATAGCGAAACTTGGATATTCCAAGGACCTAGGAGCTGCAACCATGGCAGCCAAGACATTAATGTAAGAAATGAGTGCTTTTCAATTTCCAAAGTGAAGTTAATAATTCACAAATTCTTGGGTTATTCATATTTCTGGTATGGAGTAGGCATTTAGGACTTGATGAGCAGAGTGAAGTTCCAGGCACATGCAAGACTGCATTTGATGTTGCTTGCTTCCGGATGGAAGAAAGGCTGGCCTATTCGAGCAATGAACAGGTATGTTTACTTTCAATAAGTTTAATATCATCCAAATTTTGGTGCAATAAGGTTCTGACATTTCTTGTTTGTTTGAGCAGGATATGGTGCTTTTGCATCATGAGGTGGAGGTGGAATTTCCTGATGGACTACTCTCAGAAACTCATAAAGGCACTTTACTGGAATTTGGGAATACCAAGGAAAGCAGAATCACGACTGCCATGGCTCTCACCGTTGGTGTGCCGGCAGCTGTTGGAGCTCTGGTAATTCGTGACACAGTTGCAGACATACATATATGTTGCATAATTTGCATCTCAGTAATAGCCTAGATTCACCATTTTCTATCTACTGACTTCTTTTATATATGCAGCTGTTGTTGGAGAACAAAATCAAGAGCAGAGGCGTGCTGCGGCCGATTGAACCAGAAGTTTATGAGCCGGGTTAGTGACCATCATCTGCCTTTGTATTTTGCAGGATTGGATATTAGTTTGTGGTGGCTTTGGCTTCATATGGATGAATTTTAAATTTTGTTAGTGATCTGTTTCCTTTCTTGTTTGTGGTCGGCCAGCACTGAAGATATTACAAGCTGTTGGCATCAAGTTCATTGAGAAGATCAATTAGACGTTTGACCTGAAATCATCCAATATAATGAAGAAGAATGCCTCCCTAGCTCCCTCTTCTTTCCCTGTATACTAGATTGGGTGGCGCAAAATCTTGAATATGAGTTGGTACTACATTGCTCATTGGTAGATAATGTTGTAAATAACTATATAACCAATAACTATATTGTTGGTTGCACACGCCTTATAAGTTTATCTGTCTATGTGACATAATTATTTGATGATTGGAATTCCACTAAACTTTAAACCTATAATCAAAACAGGGGAATCAGAATATAACCTTTGTTTTTGAACCCGATGCGTTCTTTGACGATTGATGATGATCGTTAACTCGAGGTCGACATCTGCATGACTCGGTTGAATCTGGGAAGCGCGGCGGGTGTTTCTTGTTGGTGCATGTCGTAGTGGCGGCATTGGATCAACAATAATCAGCAAAAGAAAAAGCCAAAAGAGGAGGTCACCGGTGACTTACCTGTTCCCATGGGTTGAATGCGTGGCGTGATGCAAAAGTAAGTGAGGCAGAATGGATGTCTTCACTCAATCAGAACCTCCAGTTCCCGACGGCACCGATTCCACAAGTAGAAAAAGCTTCAATCAATCGACGACGTTATTTTGGTTCCAGGAGAGAGACAACGCGTGGTGGGCGGTTTTGAATGATATGGCAAGGATTTTTGTAATCCGGTTACCAGTTTGATTTCCAATTCTAAAATATGGATTGATTAGGAACAATTCGGTACAAATACCATTTTCAAAATCTGTACCATTAGATCAAGATTTTAAAACCTAATGGCTATTAATACTGTTTTAACTGTTATGACACTTAGAGGGTATTTTAATGATATTATTAGGTCTGCGTGAGAGAAAGGAAACAAACTTTCCATTTAGATGGCCTCAATTCAATCTTCCCTATTTTTCTCAAAACAAGTTTAAGAGAAATAAATAGATAATTAAATAATCTCAAAATAAATAATTGGTTGGGCAAGTACAATTAGTCTTAAAATTTGCCCTTTAAAACATAAAAAATAGATTGGAATACATACAAATATCATAGACCAGGTCTGTATCCTTTAGATAAAGATAAAAAATAACAACCAGCAACTTATTGAAATCAAATGAAAAGATGCTAATATGGAGGTAAACGTCCCAAATAAAATCCAACACACCCAACCAACGAGATATAGAAGAATTTCAGAAAGAATGTGCCGAATTATTAGAAAAAGGAGAAAGTACCCAGTCCCAGTCCGCATAGTGCACCAGCTTTTTATGTAGAAAATAATAATAGTGAAATCAAGAGAGGAAAACGAAGAATGGTCATTAATTAGATGCAAAATCAGGATATTGGCAACTGCAATTACATGAAAACACCAAACCACTAACAGCCTTTTCTTCCTTTCGGATTACAACAAGCCCCGACTAGGTGAAATGGAATTAATTATCCAGACCGATGTTTCAAAAGATACTTGGACAGGATGCATGTTGGCCATACAAAATGGCAAAGAAACATTACAAATGGACCATTTCGGAAATATCAGATCTTCGGATCAACCTCAGGCTACATATGAACCATCTTGGGTCTTGGCAATATTGAATCTTCGGATTCTCGATTATCAGTTCCATTCTCGATTATGTATATACATTTCTGGGACATTTACTACTACTGAACAGAACTACCCTATCCATGAATTAGAGACACTTACTTGCATGTCTCCGAACACTAAAAAAATGGAAGCTTGAGCTACTATCAACTCGGTTTGAATTATAGACCGATTCCAAATATGTTACAGGATTCTGGAGGTACAAGCTACAAGCAGACTTCAACACAGAACGCCTTATCCGGTGGCAACAACAACTTCGCTGCTACAATCCCTACCTCAAATACATCAAAAGCAGCAACAATCCTTTGGCAGATACATTGACGCGAGAATGGAAGGAATCATAAAAAATCTAGCTAATCAACTCGAGCAAAAACAAGAAAAAAGACAAGCACTGGAGCAACAAGCCCTTCTTTGCAGAGGGGAGGAAGAGGACATTGTAAACACAATTACTATCCTCCAAAAATAGCTCGACACCAGCTTGAAACAAACGTCATCAGCATCCATCATTCACCCCCCAGCTGGCAAAAAAGCAGCAGATATAGTACCTCAAGAGACTACGATCAGCACTAATAATCAGAAAGCAGCACGATGGGCAGACATCGTAGAAGAAGACGAAAATATTGAAAAGGAAAGGAATAATTATGAGGAAGATGACAAAAAAATAACAAGTGGTATGCCATTATGAAGAAAAACACACCACAGTAATCACCGAAGAAGCCACCTCAATATTAGCCTACGACTTCCATCAATACGGATTAGTAGACACCATCTACACCACAACAATGAAGATCTTTGACGACTTTCCAATAAACATGAGGCTGACCATAAAAAGATATTTCGAATCCTTTGCCAAAGGAAGAGAAATATTCTTGAAATATACCAGCAGCTATCCAGTGTTCAGCAATGAAGAAATCATCCTGAAATCAAAAGAAGTCATCCTCATGGGCGTCTCAAATAATGACTATCCCACCAGAGATGACCTAAGAAGCTATGTCAAACAACCCGGTTACCACGCCAAAGGACCGGAAAATCCCCTCAAGGTGAATTATAGTAGCATGAATACCTTAATCACCAGCAAATCAAGAAATAAAATATCCAATGAAGAATGTGTAGTAACCAAATTTGTTCGGATTTTTGAATTTTTAGTTCCGTATTTTACGTCAAACTGTCAACACTTTTCGGGTCCGATTTCAGACCCGATTTTGTGCCCAATTTCGGACCCGTTACTGTTATTAATTAAGGGGCTGTTACCTTTTATTTTTTTTTTGTTAAAAATGTTGCAAAATTTGGTTGGAAAAAAAGGGAAGTGGCAGTCCATGTCTTGATTTAAATAGACAACAAAAAGAAGAGGAAAGGATTTAAAGAGTGGGTTTCTCCAAAAACCCTACCCCCAGACTCCCCTAAAAAGCACAAGTAAAAAAAAAGAAGTTATTACAAACTAAGACTAAAAACTAAAACTTCTGTCATCATCCGCTTTATCGTCACTCGCAAAAGGGCCGCCACCTAAAACACGACAAAAAAGAAGATTTAATTTGAAAGTAATCATTCAAACATTCCTATTCGAAAACATTCACACAACATTCATACATACACATTGTGTCTAATTGACTGAGCGTTTCATTTTAGTAAAAAAACCCAGCAAACCAATAAAATGAGTTTAAAAAATTAACTGCAGTTGCCAGAAATTATGCTAGCAAAGAAACCTACAACCATCTTTCACCAGGGATTCAAAAAACCTACGGAACTCGTGATATAATCGAGTTAAAACACAGATTATTCGACTAAACAAGGCTGCTGGAATGTTTTTAAAAACATTAGCAAAAAGCAAGTTTTTGAAAAATAAAACTTAATTAGAACACGTAGACTACTACTACAACCCTAGTAACGAAATTAAGCCAGTTCCTTAGACAACTTATAAACGAAACAGAAATCAACAAAAAGTAGACTCGACTGATAATTTTTTTACCAAGCTGCTTTCTCTCTATCTTTGTTTCTCCACCACTGCTGTCGATTTCCGCCCCTAACCAAAAAAAAACACAGAGCAAATTAAATCCCAAAAATAAAAAAAAGGTTTGAAACCCTAGATCTACAGATCGGAGCTTGCATGTCACCGGAGGATTCGTCAGAGCCTCCTCCGGTGACATGCAAGGCTGGATCGAGACGAAATCAGAAAAAAAAAGAAAAAAAAGAAGGGTTCAGAGATATTTTACCTTTTATTTATTTCTTTTTGTGGGTGGTGGTCGAGAGAGGTGAGGTGAGATGAGAACCGCTGAAAATTTGAGAAAAACAGTGGAGGGAAAAGAGGCAAATCTGCAAGGCCAAATATTGCATTGAACTAGGAAGTTTTTGGTTTGAATTTTAGGTATTTCTTACTCTATATACCTTAGAGGTCAACCTAGTTCGACACATACTACATACATATGGCTAGATAATCCGGTCGTTGAGAACGAAAAAAGTTCGTAACCACCATTATTACTTTGTGGATCAAAATGATGCAACAGTTTTTGTTCATCCTGTCTTAATTAGCCATGGTACAAGTCTTAATTTTGACCGATAGGAGGGAAGAGCTAGTCCCATTAGTCATGTCACTCCCTCGCACAGTGTACCATATAGGATCCTACAATACGTCACAAAAGTGTCAGACCAATTGTGTATCAATATGTGTCGAGTTAGTCAACTTGTATTTAAGAACCGTTATGAGCTATTGAGAAATGAGGGCGCGTCACAACCTACTAATAACATGGAGATAGATGAAATGGTGGCCATATTTCTCGTGAAAGTGGGCCAGAACATTAAGAATTGCAAAGTATAGTTCCTCTTTCAATGTTCTGGCGAGACAATTAGCCAAACCTTGAAGGTTTGTTGATATTGAAACTTAGTACCCTTTTCCTCGCCAACCCCACTCCGCCCCCCGATTACACTGACTGGCACTGGAAGCATTATCCGGTATGTGTTGCCTATCGATTATATTGTACATTGGTCACTGTTTTGCACTTTTTTATTTAAGTAACTATAATGGTAGTTTGGCACAAGGCTGTTTAGGAGCGTTGGATGGGATGATGGTGTCTGTATAGTGTTTGACTGAAAAGGAGGGTATTCAATATCCTCCCAAAAATTATTTTAGGCTAGCTAACTTATTCATATGATTGGAAGAAATTAAAACGCCACATCAGCTTGTGTTGCCCTACTTCTAAAGGGCTCTCCACTCACAATAATAACACAATAACTCTTCCCACTATCTTCTACGTTCTACTTCTGATCCAACACCTCCTCACTCTCTATTTCAAGAAAACGGAAGCAGATCGAGAAAAAATGGTTGTCGCCTGGTGCTTGTCTTTAGGGTTGAGAGAAGTTGATACCTGATTCCTCTTTTCATTTGACAGTAGATTCGTGGTAATTCCCATTTCTTTTTTCATATTATGGTAACATAGTATTGCTCGTCCCTTCCCTTAAAGGTTATCCATTTAGGGTTTAGCTAGTTATAGGGTTCAACGTTTGGACATCTGCGGCCGGATTGAATTGCCGCTCTATTTGCGATTATGGCTGCAGTGGAAGGTGATTTTTGGAAGAGGATGCTTTTCAATTTTTGACTGTAAGTATTCCTTTATCAAAACTATTACGTGTGAATATTTTTAAGGGTTCTTTCAGCTCTCAGTAGTGTTTCCTACATCAAATATGAAATGCCAAATATTGCATTGAACTGGGAATTTTTTGGTTTGAATTTTAGATATTTCTTCATACTCTATATACCTTAGTGGCCAACCTAGTTCGACATATACTACATGCATATCGCTAGATGACCCGGTCGCTGAGAACGAAAAAATTTAGTAACCACCATTATTACCTTGTGGTTCCAAATGATGCAATAGTTTGTGTTCACTCTGTCACAATTAGCCGTTGTACAAGTCTTACTTTTGACTGATAAGACGGAAAAGCTAGTCCCATTAGTCATGCCACTCCCCCACATAGTATACCATATAGGATCCTACAATACGCCACAAAAGTGTCTGACCAACTATGTATTAATATGAGTCGAGTTTGTCAACTTGTATTTAAGAACCTTTGTAAGCTATTGAGAGATGAGGAAGGATCACTACGTACTAATAACATGGAGATAACATGGAGATAGATGAAATGGTGGCTATTTACTCGTAAAAGTGGGCCAGGACATTAAGGATTGCAAAACACAGTTCCTCTTCTAATGTTCTGGCGAGATAATTAGGCAAACCTTCAAAGTTCTCCAATTGTTAATATTGAAACTTAGTCCCCTTCTCCTCGCCAACCCCACTCCGCCCCCTTGGTTTCACTGACCGACACTGGAAGCATTATCCGGTATGTGTTGCCTATCGATTATATTGTACATTTGTCACTTTTTTGCACTTTTTTATTTAAGTAACTACAATGGTTGTTTGGCACAAGGTTTTTTAGGGGCGTTGCATTAGATGATGGTGTCTGTATGGTATTTGATTGAAAAGGAGGGTATTGAATATCCTCCCCAAAAATCATTTTGGGTTGTCTAACTTACCCATATGGTTGGAAGAAATTACACGCCACGTCAGCTTGTATTGCCCCACTTCCTCAGGGCTCTCCCCTCACAATAATAACAGAAGAACTTTTACCTCTCTCTTCTATGTTCCACTTCTAATCTAACACCTACTCACTCTCTATTTCAAGAAAACGGAAGCAGATCGAGGACAAAAAATGGTTGTCCCTCCTTCTATCTCTTTGTCCGACTTAACTGGCCTTTATGGGATTTATGAAGCTGGTGAATGCTTCTATACTTACAGTAGTGGTTTCTTGTTGAGATTTGTACTCCCTTCTCGTGCATTATTCAAGTACAGCTGTGTTGATTTGGTGTATAGCAGCATGTTTGGATGGAATGATCTTCACCATGATTTTGGTTCCATGATTGTGCATCCTTAACTTCTGTTGTATTGCATGTAAGCTTTTTCTAAGACAAAATCTTATCACCCGATCTAAGTTCGTAATAGTAAGTATGTGGCATATGTCGTTGCTGTAATTACTGAGTATGTGGTGGTATTATGACCCTGCTCGATGTTTACTACTGAAATGCTACCCATGTGTCCAGTACATTGGTTCCTTCATAAAGTTATGCTCTTTGTTCACAATGTACATAGGAAACAGACCTTTTTGACGCGGGTTACACCAACTAGGGGGTTTCTCACTCCATATCATAACACGCATTATCATTTAACAGAACGGGGTGGGAATAGGCCTAGGAACAAAAGGATCTGTTCAACTTGCAGCATTTGACCGCTCATAATGTAATTGAGCGTACTTTTGGCAGCATGAAGATGCATTGGGTTCTCCTTCGGGACAGATCGCGGTTCTCTCGACAAAGGTTTCAATGATTGTAAATGCTTTTCCCCTGCTACATAACTACATTCCCCGGGGGGGGGGGGGGGGGGGGGGGGGGGGGGGGGGGCGGGGGCTGCGATGGGGGTCAGGGGATCGAATATTTTTGAACAAGCTTACAAGGACTTGTCTACGTCGGAACCTACTATTCAATTAGATGACTCGATTGTCACATCAGTTGAGAGTAGCGACGAGTGGAATATGGTCCATCATGACATGAAGGCTACGTTGTGGGGCAATAGAAATGTCGGTTGAGTCTTGCCAAATCTAGTTTGATTTCACTATTCTATCTTAACAACGGGGCCAATGAGTCTGCACAAAGTCTATGTCTAAGTACTAGCGCATGTATTCCTTCCTGATTGATTTCATGTATTTTAGAAGTTGTCTTATATTCCTTTTTGTTGTGTAACAACTAGTACTATATCACTGCTTCGTGCTTTAACCCAGATGTTCGTCATCATGCCAGTTGTTACAAATGAATTACAAGATGGCTCGTAAGTATACTGCATGGTCCAAGGTGGAGGAGAATTCTACTTTCAAAATGCTGCACTCTCTTCATTCAACTGGTCAGATTCAGAACGGGGTACTGGTTGATCCAAGCATACTGCTGATACTATGAAGAAGAATTTTAGATGGTACAAGAACAAGTTCAACGCACAATTCGACTTGATGAACTCATCAGGCATGGGATGGAATGATGCTTTAGCCTGCTGCGAATGTGACCCTGAAGTATTCAAGATCTGGATTAAGGTTATTTGACATACAGTCTTTTTTATTTAGTACTATATAATTAATGTGACTACCAAGTACATTAGCAAAAGTGTTTAATGTTCATAACGGTATACTAGGAGGTCTATAATTTACAGTATGGCTTGTCATTTACAGAGTCATCCATATGCGCGAGGGCTGCAACATGCAAAGCTTGAGCGGTGGGATGAACTGTGCAAGATATTTGTATGTAGCCATGTGGATGGGACGGAAGGGATGACCGAGAGTGACGCTGCAACTGCCTTAGAGGCAGAACTTAATGCAGGGTCGAGCATACCTTTAACTCCGTATGAGAACTACGCGGCTGAGACAACCCAGATGATGGAAGATTTCATCAACGCTGGGTTTGATATGCGTGCAGAAGGGGCCTAAGGGACGTTGGAGAGGAGACAGTAAACAACAAACCGAACAAAGGACCAGAGAAAATGAAGTCTACATGATCAGGTCAAAAGAGGTCCATGAGTCAAGTACATGATGCATCTTTGGGGGCCATTCAAACATCCATTGAAGGGACGACTTCCAACATGACGAAGACGGGATACAACATAGATAGCTTGACAAACAACTTGTGCCTCCCCGATGACATTGTAGATAGGCGCTCGTTTGTAATGGACGAGCTTGAACGGAGACCAGGTGTGATGAGATTGATGCGTATTAAAGCCTGTAGGTTATTGTTGAACAAGCTAGGTGATCTGGAGACCTTCTTCGCTATGTCGGCCGATGAGATAAAGGCAGAATTCAAAGCTACCGTTGTAGAGTAGTTGGCTCGGTGGGGGATTACCTCTTGGCTGTAGGGTATTTTGGAAGTAACCCCGATGTCGTGTGACGTGAACCAAGGTGGAGTAACCTAATGTGTACTTCAAAACTTATTGTAGATGGTGTTGTGTACGACTTAAGTGTGGGACGAATGAACGTATCTTAAATAGTGATGTAGACGAATGAATTTATATTAAATAGTGGTGTATACCACTTAACCATAGGATGAACGAACTTATCGTACATTTTGGGATTTATGGAGATTGGGCTCACGTACCGTAAACGGATTCCATTCATTAATGTTCTTAATTAAGGAGTAGACAGTATCATAGAAAGACATGTTTCTTCAAGTATGGTGGTGTGTCCTCAAGTACTGTGAATGTGGAGATATAGTAGGAAATGTGCTTATATTGCATAAAATAATCTCTTGGAGATAAATGGGTCAGAAGAAGGTTGTCGGGTTCATAAGAAGTTTTCCAACTTGCCACACATCATCATATATGTTATATCACACATCTAGACTTATTTTTATAGGGAATTCGATTTAAAGATAAAATCGAAATATTCACTCAAGTGTTAAAGGACAGTGTTTATGCATTCATCATCAACTCTGAGGCACGCCACCAATACTTGCACATCAACCTACTTTTACTCATCATATATCAATGCACATCAAACACTAGTCAAAAGGTCTTTTATTTGACTTTGTAATGTGGGCAGAAAAGAGAAGAGAAGGTGAAATGACTTTTGGTGGTGAGTTTTTTTTGCTTGCCTCATCCCTTTTTTGAGATTTTGAGATTTTTCTTTTCTTCTATTTTCGAAATTACACTTATACATAAAAATGGATTAAGGGAGACTATATTATCCTACAATTACTTAATTAGCAACTTTATTGACTCCTAGACCCGACTGAGTTACATGCCACTAATGTAAACATGATCAATTGAAGGCTTGAAAGAAAGGGGATACAATATTATGGAGGGTATGAAAAATGACTTTTTGGCTTTGATTGGGTTACCTAATAGAAAATGTAAGGACGGGATGGATATTTTGCAGTAGAGCTTTTCTAAGTGCCTTTATCATTCTAGTGAATCAATGCCAAGTGAATTCAGTTCGGTATCATGCAAGTACTGGATTAACAACTGTTGTGAACGTTTCCGTCTGCGACGCACGACGACTTCCTTCAGCGTCCCTACGACGTCTTGTCGCTCTGCCGGTTACCCTTTTTGTTAGATTTCACTCAGTTACGAGTCGCCACCAATCTCCTTGAAGCGGATTGGACGATATTGATATAACTCATGTCTTTTTGGATGCAAGTTAGATAGGGTATGCGAAACAGAGATCTTGGATTCGGGGGGCTCTTAAGTGCGAGGAAGGATTAGCATCCTCACAACGACCGGTAAACCGGTACTACGAAATTTGATAAGTTATGTTTTATTTTCTTAGTTTAGGGGTTTAATTATGTTTTAGTTTGAATATAGAATATTATTTAAATTTTTAGAAAAAAGTATGACATTTATTTAATTGGAAGTTTTCACGAATTTCCCCTCTTGCGGAGATTTCGTTTTCTATTAGTAAATAATATTTCAGAGGAATATTTTTAATTGATGGTTTGGATTCGAGTCTTATGACTGCCTATATACCCAATCTTTTGGGATCAAAGTCCACGTAGTTCGCTTAGAAAAGTTGTCGAAGATTTCGCGTCACATTTACTATTGTAAAAATTACGCTACCATGCTGGGTTTTTGTAGAAAAAGTGTTGAATAGTTTTTTCCTTTTTATGATGAGATTTTTATAACAGGTACCTCTGGATTTCGATATTCCAAAATCTGACGCCACCAATTTGGGAATATATTGATCGAGGAATGAGCGATACAAGTTTGAAATGTGCTTACTAACAAACCTCTTGATTCGTAATTAGATTATTGTTATTGATAAAGTTTGGAGAAGTAATAAGAATTAGTAATGGTTTGCGATTTGGGCACTTATTTGTTGCAATTTTGATTAGTCGATAATTTTATAAGATATGAAACTCTTGCTACGGATACGGGATTCATACAATGTTGTTATGATATTTGGAAGGTTTATTATTCAAGGCATACTTGATTTTTTTATATCCTTGGCTTAATGACAACTTAGTTGAGTTTTACTAATTAATTTGGTTTGACAAGAATTAGAGACACGGTATCAGATGGGAAACGAGCCTATATTCAAATAAGTACGTTACAAATGTTTTTGGTGATTTGGATAATTTTATGGTCGTTATGTTAATGTCATCGGTAATAAAATATTACATCGACTTAAGTATTTGGAAGGTTTGATTTTTCGGGTTTACGATTTTAACTTCTAAATACCAAACATAATTAAAAAAGTTAAGATTTAATCTTGTTATTAACCTATACTTATTTTGTTTTTATTCTCCACTTAATCTAATAATTAACCCTAATCGGCCGTATTAAAGTCCCTTTTAAGAATGAGGCCACCACTCTCTAAAAACTCAGCCGTAAATCAGCTTCTCTCCCTCCCCTCTCTTCTTTAAATCCCAACGCCTCTGTCCTCTTTTCTGACGCCGACGGTGGCTGTGGCAGCAGCGCCGTCGCCGCTCCTCCCTTTCTCTTCCTTCTCCCTTCTTTTTCCTCTGTCTCCCTCTTATTTTCTCCCTTTTCTTTCTCTCTTTTTCCTCTTTCTCTCCTCTACTCACCCACAACGGTGCCGCAACCGTTCCTCTCTTCTTCTTCCTCTGTGTTTCCCCATTATCCTTTTTTCCTCAGTTTTCTCTTCTTTTCCTCTCCATCCCTTCACCACTCACAGCGACGGCAACATTACATCGTCGTCTCCTTCCTCTGCTTCTCTCCTCATAGCGGTGACGATGAGAAGTCGCCGCCTTCTACACCAGCCACGAGAAAAAAGGTAAATATAATCTGACCCTCTTCTCTACCCCTCTGTTCTTTTGATTTTAACCAGATCCGGACTTGCATGTCATCCAGGATGCTTCTGGCGAGTCCTCCAGCGACATGCAAGCCCTGATCTACAGATCTAGGGTTTGATTGATGCTTTTATAACTTTTTCTTACTTGTTCTCTTATTTTGTTCTTTTGCTTTGAGGTTGGGATTAGGTGGAGTGGGAGAAGAAGAAGTATAGAAAAGATGAAAGGAAAAAAAATTTCGCCGCCCACGATGAATCCGTCGGCCGGCGAAGAGACAGACGAGGGGAAGGGAGGTAAAAACTCTATTTTATTTTTCTCTGATTAATCCTTACTTAGCAAATAACTCTATTTTTTGGTTCCCTCTAGGTCTACGAAATGAGGTAGATTCAATTTTCTCGAAAAAGTTAGGAGGAAAGGGAAAACTGCCTTTGGGAAGATAAAGCACTTACTCTCTAACTGTTTTGATTTTGCTTGGTAGATGATACTGGTTTTGTCATTGATTAGGTCTCTAAAAATATGAATAACAACTTGATTATTTTGTTATTGAAACTCGACTAATAATTTAGATATTCATGGAACAACTTTCTATTTGAAAAGTTTGATCATTTTACTACTTTAGATAAAATTCCAGGAATAATATTTGACAGAAAATCCACATTTTAACTCGATTCTGGCATCATATTATGAGTAGCTTTGTTGTTATTGAGTTCTTTGTGTAAATGGTGATAGATGGTCATAGGTTCCTTTGATAGTATATTTTCCAGCAACTTTTAATTATATTTTAGAAGCTTATTATACTTATTAGATCATTGTTCATTGAGATGAATTGCTTATCCACTTATTTGAAATGAGTTTAAGTTAGAAATGGTTTAAACGACATAGCATTCAATATTTGTGAGCTGAGAGTATGAGTGATACGTGAATGATAAAAAAATAGATATATTTTTTAATGATATACCTTTAATACGAAGCTTTTCCTTTTGTCGTGTTTCATGTGGCAGAGCCCTTTCCTTGTTTCCTCGATTTCAGGATGCTTGGGCTTCTTCGTAGGTGACAAAATCCTCTTTTGGCGGCTCCTTCGTGGGTGAAGAATGAAGAAAATTGTAGTTTTCGCTTTTAGTGTTTTGTAATATTTGTTGTTCTTTGAGACTTTGTGGATTGGTTTGTATATTTTTTGGGGATATTTTATGGAAGAGTTGGGGATGTTAGTGTTTTTGCTTCTTTAAGATTGTTGTCCTTCTCCAGTCTTTTTTTCTTTTCCCCCCTTTTTTGGTGGTTCAAAACCTGCCATTTATACTGAAAATGGCGGCTCTTGCCGTCCATGCTTACTAATTAAGCACTGGCAACCAATCTGACAGAAAAATGGGAGGTGGCTGCCACTTGGAAGCCAACAGAAACAAGCTTGAAATGGGACTGAAATCGGGTCTTAAATCAAATTGGGCCAAAAACCCCATCATGTGTCGCAAAGGTGGTCGATCGACTTTTTTCTCTAAATTTTGAGGTGAGGGGCTTGGGATCCATTCGTTTCGGCCGTTCCAATTTAGAATAATCTAAAATAACTGGCTTAGAAGAATCAACATTGTTAGAAGTATAACTTGAAACTACGCCAACTAATTACCAATATCTCCGTAATCGTACATTAACTAATTTGAGCAAGTGAAATCGTGACGCATAAGTTAATGGATAAGATTGGCTCGGTGCTAAATCCTCGATAGAGAAGCTAGGGTTGTTTAACGATATAGTATTGATATGAATTCCATACCCGGACAAAATTTGATTACTACAACAACAAACAGAGAAACCACTCAAATCAATTTAAGAACAAATCTACTAGTAAAGTAGATTATCTATACTACAAAATGGTCTTTTAGGCCTCGTATTGTCTTGTTAGATTGTAATTTGATAATCATTCATGCCTTGTCACATCAAGTTGGAGACAACTCCATAGTGCAAAGGTTGACACCTAGTTCTGTGAACTTTGTCCCTTCATGAAAAAATTCAAAACGCTTCACACCGACAACCTGTGGCAGGAATGGAACTCAAGTATCATGATCTAGACTCGATCTAATACATAAATATTGAATTTGACTCAAATAAAGTGAAAACTACCGACTCCTGACATGGGATGCCTCCCATGAAGCGCTCTTTCTTTAACGTCTTTGAGCTAGATGATACCTGAATAATTAAGTTGGGCGACCCAACTCATAACTTCTCTGAGGCAGCATCGTCGTTTCAGACATACGGCTTATTTGCTCCAATTTGAAGTAGCTATTTCCTCTTTCTAGTATTAAGAAGCTCCACCGTACTATCATCTTTGATGTCGGTGACGTCGAACGGTTCAAACCACTCATTTTGTCTACGTTATCATCAGAGGGCTTGATTGGCTGCCTCATCTCTTTCACTTTAGGCTTCCCATTTTCGATTATGAGGACCATCTCTCAATTAACCTATTTCTTTGGGATCAATTTATGCTCAAAAGATGGGTTAATAGGTAAAGCATAATCGATAGTGATAGCATGCACTTTAGCAGGATGTTTTTCAGACAATTTCAGCTTAGAGATTGTAATCATACTTGAGGACGGACTAGATATCTGAAGGAAAATCTTCTCCTCTCCAAACCTCAAAGTCATTCGTCCTTCCTTTACATCAATGATGGCACCAGCGGTGGCAAGAAATGGGCGACCAAGGATTAGAGGGGTTTGCTTCTCCTCTTTGATATCCATTAACCCAAAATCAACCAGACAATAGCTATCATGCAAATTCACTAGCACATTCTCTACCATCCCTAAAGGATGTTTAATGGACCTATCAAAAAATTGGACATTCATATCGATAAGCATTAAACTAGAAAGTCCTAAGCGCTTAAACAAGGAATATGGTATGATGTTAACACTGGCACCTAAGTCTGTTAATGCTCTATCAACATGATACTTATTAATAACACAAGAGATAAAAAAGCTCCTTGGGTCTGTTTGCTTGGGTTCCACATTAGCTTGCAAGATTGCTGAGCATTTCGCACCAAGTGTTACTGTTGGGGTGACCTCTTCTCTCTTCTTCTCGAGCAGTAATTTCTTCAAGTATGTTGCACACGTTGGGATTTTGCTGATGGATTCCAAGAAGGGAAGACAAACTTCCTTGTTGTGGAGTAGTTCCGCATATTCCTCATCATCTGCCGGTAAGCTCTTCTTTCTAGGGGGTGTTGGGTAGGGCGACTGATGAACGGTTTTAGGCATTGTCAAAAATATCCGGCTAATGGATTAACCAGAGTCGAATCTCCCTAGGGTCTATTTAAGTATCTTACTCAAAGTTTGTAACTAGTACTAATCGAAATATCAAGTAGTGTGGTTTAGGTGCCACGAGAATCAATGAACCAAAGTGAAAAATGATAATTGCATCAAAAGTATATGGTTTGCAAGACTGTACGATAAAAGGTTTAGACAATCAGAGATGAAACTACTTAGATTCTGAATCCCCCTAGGCAATTCAAATTCACAAATGCTAGACAAAATCCACGATTTAAAACGAACAAGATAATTCAATAAACGGTTAGAATTCTTCTATAATCAAATTATCCTAGTCCGATCTTTCGATACAAAGATCTGAAACCCGCTAGGCGATTTATCGAATAAGAATTGCTCCCGCGATAGACTAGTTCATTCGCTCCCGGATGAGGGTTAATATCTAACCTAGTTGTTTGATTTTGGCGTTCAGGATATGCAAGCTCGCACGAGTCTAAGAAAAATCTAACAAAGATTCATTCAAGTTGATTAGGCAAGAAAAAATTGGAAACGAAATCAAATATATACTGAAATTCATCCAACTCGCATAAATCGACAAAAGTAATTCGTGAATATGAATTAACCTAGGGTTCATCTAATCTAAACTAGAGAAGTTTAGCTGCTCATAATCTCGAGAGACAAATCAAAATCAGGAAAGGAAGACATTGAATCCATGTTTACATAAAGAGTTATGAAAAACTAATTTCGCCGATCTTCCCAAGAACTTGATTTGCCATTTTGGTTACTTCGCCGATTCAGAGCTCCTTGAAATTTCCTCTAAGTCACAGTCAAATCTCTCAATAAAGCTCTAAATTTCATCCACGAATGTCTATCTTCGAATGAGGGATGACCGGGCTTGAAATAGAAGTTCCCAAAATCCTTCAAATTTTGGATTGTCAACTTTGTCGCTATGGTTCAATGTCAATTTTGCCTCTATTTGCATAGTGGCAAGATTTTCACGGGTCCATAGCGGCAATCTTAACTTGTTTCCAGAGACATTTGCCAATTTTTCCGTTATGGATGTGTGTGAATATTTTGACAATCTATAACGGAAATACTGACATAATTCTCAGATCAAAGTTCTAGGAAACGGAACAAGCTTCCCAATGCCACCGATCTTGTATCAATCAGACTTTTGAGCTAGGAGTTATGTCAAAACTACAAAACTGTGACGTTTTCCGACCAAGTCGAGATGCAAGCTCCTTTAAGATGTAAAAATGCTTCCTAGTTCTTGTCCTAGACCATCCACACACATCGTATCGCTCTGATTAATGCATCGATACCGTTATATACCTGAAATCTATAAAAAAACACTCGAAAAAGCATTAAATTGACCCTGACTAGGCCCGAGACAATAAATCGAGATAAAAGCTTATAATGCATAAACCATCATAAAATTTTACCTAAAGCAATACAATTATGCATGAAATATCACTTAAATGAGGGTGATAAACAAGGTAAATCGAACGTCATCAAATAACCCCACACATAAGCTTTGCTTGTCCTCAAGAAAAAACCTGATAAAAGTAATGACATTATAATATACCGTAATATTTGGCACTAAACTTTCTAAACTTCATCTCATAATATCAATTGCAAACGGAAGGTTTGACGGAAATCGGTCATATTGGAGCAGTTTACATTGGCATTGTCATTTTCGATATCAATTGCAAACAAAAGTTTTGATAGACAGTTATTATGGAGTAGTTTACTTTGGCATTGTCATTCTCGATATCTCGGTATAGTTGTTTCACTCTTATCCTTGATTCTTAGTCCATTGAGGGCAATATACAATTCAAGTGTGGGGTGATGGTGTAACGAGAGGACTTTTAAATTTTGTTCATCATTTCATTCATACTTTATTTTCATGTCCTCACAAACAGTATTGGCGCTTACACATCTACCAATTTAGGGATCACATTAAAACATGCAAGGGGTATGTAACG
The DNA here is from genome assembly GCA_030674075.2 of Linum usitatissimum. NCBI lineage: Eukaryota > Viridiplantae > Streptophyta > Magnoliopsida > Malpighiales > Linaceae > Linum > Linum usitatissimum. The sequence continues at coordinate 3,374,513 of JAUJYP020000780.1, forward strand.
ATTATGGGTTATACGGTAGTTGTTACGGAATGACCACTCATTTTTACTAGACTTTCCTTTTTGTATTTAGTGCTCTCGGATTAATTGATTCAAATGCTTAAAATGTTTGGTTTAAATCTGTAAATTCAAAACAAGATTTAACTTTCTACACACAAAAAATGCTTGTTTAATTTGTCTCAATAATTCAATGATTAACTTAACGCGTGTGGTCGAAGACTGCCACCTCTGCGGTAGCTGCCCTACCAATTAGGCAGTCAGTTCAGATGCCTCCCATAAGAGAGTTCATTGAGGTATGTGTGGGAAGAAAGAAAAGTGTTAAAAGGTGCATTATGTCGGCCTGCTTTGCTTTCCTCCCCCTCCGCGCAAGATTGAGTATAGGACTCACCAGTCTTGTTCGGCTACAGGTTAATTATATTGAAAATTAAAAAAGAAATAAAAAGAAACAAAATTTCATAATTTCATTAGGAAGCGCAAAATGAATCTTAAAGTTGCGACAAATGCATTTAACCCATTCATTTTTAGCATTTGAATCTTGATTAATCTGGAGTGCACTGTCTCGGGAATTTCAAATTAGAGATTTTATCTCACCGATGTGGTCAAGCATTTAACCTCTGTTGCATCATAAATTGTAAAATTACATTTCCTAAACCGTGTGTATGTAACGGTAACTATCTTTGGTATTTCGTGTAGGTTAAGTTACTGTTTGCTTGAGACAAGTAAAGTTTAAGTGTGGGGAATTTTTTTGACATTATAATATACCGTAATATACAGTAATACTTTATCAAAAAATAATATACCGTAATATTTGGCACTAAACTTTCTAAACTTCATGTCATAATATCAATTGCAAACGGAATTTTCGACGGCAATCAGTTATATTGCACTTAATGCCATAAATTCAATCCTTGGACCTTCATGGTCCAATTTTATGTTTTTTCTAGTGTTTTATTGACATTTCAGGTTACACAATTATAAAGGGATAAATTACAAATTCAACGATACAAACCGGAGCTAAATCAGATTTCGAACGGAGAAGTTACGGCCGTTTTATGATCGAACGAAGGAAGGACAACCGGGCATGGGTGAGGACGTCCATCACATGTATATCTGTCCATCATCGATCCATGGAAAGCTACAGCTTGCATACAGCTGATGGAGTAGGTGCGCCCATGCCATTTTCGAGCCTATATAAGGGCAACTCATCTCCACTTCGAAAACACCATATTAGACCTCCAAGCCTTCCTACTTTGTCCCAAGACGTCCTCGTTCAACCCAGGAACGTGCCATTTCAAACTGCACGCAATTTGGAGCCCCGAAGGTAAAGATGTCCATTCCAGAACTTCCGTTCGATATCGCCCGCATTGCTGAATTTTACGACGGTGGAGTGTTCTCGAATCTTGGAGCTCCAGGTTCATGTACTATCTCTATTTATGTGTTTTTAAGTTGATTACCATGTGTAACTAAGGTCTAGATCTGTCCAGAATTGATGAAACCTTGATTATGTGTTAATACGACATTATTTGATTGTGTTATGCGGAACTATTGTTAATTTCGTTCTTGTCTTTCTCTTGCATATAGCTACTGCCATATCTTGCAATTGTCGAATTCCAGTTGTAAGATTATTTTTTGGATTTGGTTTAGATATGAAAGTGGGACTAAATCCCCGAGCGCCAAGGGTTAGAATCGCCGTCTCCGCTACACTCGAGAGAGGGGGCAGAACATCGATCCGGTTTGGAATTAATTTTCGCATTAATCATTGTTCTATATTATTGCACTTGGTAATTAACTCTAATTAGTCTCCAGATAGCAGTTAGATTAATACAGAGTATGATATCTATGATACAAACGTGCTTAGATTCTACTTCTGGATTAATCGCGGTAATTACTTTTTAACGTATAGTTCAGCATAACACTTTCGGGAAAATTTACTTAACTATCATTGCTTCTTGGTGAATTCATTTCCGGATAGGTTTCACTCATCCATTAAACTCAATTCTGATTGTCATGCTTTCATACCCGCTATTCTAATGATTAGACTTTCATCCTTGCAATTTCCGCATCGCTTCAAAAGAAACCCTGTGAATACGACCTCGCTTTACCGAGTTTATCTTTGAAATCGCCTTTAGGTGTGATCAAAAAGCTATGGAAAACATCTACAATCAAATCAAACTACTAACATAGCAAATAAAACCCATACTCCTCATAGCACCCCTAAATTGCTTAACATACAAGTGAACCTCTAAACAAAACCGGACAAGTAGTAAACGCCTCTCAAGAAGTTCTCCAACTTGCCACACATCATCATACATGTTATCACCCATGTACACTTACTCTCAGAGGAATTCGACTTCAAGATGAAGCTGAAAGCACTCACTTAGTGTTTAGGGACAGTGTATATGCGCTCATCATCAACTCGGAGGTGTGCTTCCAACACTTGCACATCAACCTACTCTTACTCATCACATCAAGGCACTTCAAACACTAATCAAGAGGTCTTTTATTCGGCTTTGTAATGTGGACAGAATAGGGAAGAGAAGGTGAAATGAAATTGGTGGTAGGTGTACATAGTGGCCGATGACTCGGTCTACTCTAATATGGAGGTAAGGTACTACTCACAAACAACAATATGCAAGGATCGTATTCTAACAGGAGCTTCAAACTAGCTCGTTTAACCCTTATGCATAAACTACTACTTCGAACTTTTGTGCTCGTTTATTCATCTAACTCAAAACCTTTTGGCCTTCTATTCAAATTTTTTATTTTTCTTATCTCGAGACTTGGTTTTTTCTCTTGCTCCATCCTTTTTTCGAGATTTTCAAAATAGTTTTTCTTTTTCTCATCATTTCTTTTTGGAACTCTATATAATCCAAGATTCTTCAAAACTTAGTAACTTCGACTCCTACACTCGACTGAGTTACATGCCACTAATGTACACATGATCAAATGAAGTATTGAAAGAAAGGCAATATGATATTATGGGGGTTATTAAAAAGGTTGTTTGGCTATGATTGGGTTTCCTAGGGGAAAATATAGGGACAAGATGGATTTTCTTTTTGCGCTGGAGATTTTCCTAAGTGGCTCAATCATTTTTAGCAAATCAGTGTCGAACGCATTCAAACGGGTATCATGCAAGCATCAGATAAGTAGTAGTAGAGAAGACCACTCAAAACTATTTAAGAGCAAATCTACTAGTGGAGCAGATTATCTATACTACAAAATGGTCTTTTAGGCCTCGCATTATCTGGCTAGATTGATTATAAAAAACATGTATACCCGGTCACATCAAGTTGGAGAGTCCGTGCTACTTTAAAACATCAAAGTAACACTAAAGAACAAATCAATAGACTTTGATCACTGGCCTTTACTCCTATCAAATCTAGGTTCGCAAGCAAATCAGCAATTCAAGTGCACAAATCACAAGGAAGTTTTCTAAGCGTGCCAAGTAATTGATTCAAAGATAGTTCCAACAAGCTTGAATATAGGACTCATATGCAAGACAACGGCTGAAAAGACTAGCTAACAAGAATCTTATGCAAACTCACCCCACACATAGTTTGGACTGTGTCCTCATTGAACGAAATAGAAAAGTTGCATAGGAGTACCTGGAAGCCGTGAGAAATCCAAGAAGCAGGATGCATGATCCATGATCCATGAAGTCTAAGCTCGATGGTGACACTAACTATTGAAAACACTCAAAACACACACAAACCAAAAAAATAAAAGAAAAAAGGGACTAGGACAAGTGTCCAACACCCACACATAATAAAGTGGATACAATATCTGAATACAAAGAAATAAAAACTACAAGGAAGAATGATGATAGTCAAAATTAGGCTCAAAATCATACAAGGGGGGAAATAATCAGAATAGTGGGTCAATATTGCCGATATAAATGGAAAAAGTGGTCGCTATGTGCATAGCAGCAAGTTTGACACAAATCCATAGCGACAATATTAACAAACAAACGCAAATTTTTCATCCCTTCAAGAAAAACCCAACCCACTTTGCACCATTGACTCGATACAGGCAACCGACTCCAGTATCAAGTTCTAGACTCAATTTAACACCTTAACATGCAATTTGACCCAAGGAAAAATCAAAACACTGACTCTAGACATGGGCTGCCTCCCATGAAGCGTTCTTTCTTTAACGTCTTTGAGCTAGACGATACTTGGATGGTTAAGTTGGGGCGATCCAAATAAGAACTTCTCTGGCTAGCATCGTTGTTTCTAACATATAGCTTATCCACTGCACTTTGAAGTAGCCACTTTCTCTTTTCCGCATAAAGGAGCTCCACGATACCATCATCTCTAACACCGGTGACATCGACTAGTCCAAACCACTTGTCTTTGTCTACATTACCATCGGGGGTCTTTATTGGTTGCCTCATTTCTCCCAGCTTTGGCTTACCCTTTTCATTGGTGGAGGCCATCTCTCGATTCAGCTGTTTCTTTGGGATCTCTTTCTACTCAAAAGGGGGTTCAATACACAAAGAATTATTGAGACTAACAGCATTCACTTTAGCAAGGTGTTTTCATGAAATTTAAGCTTAGAGGATGCAATCATACTCAAGGTGGTACTAGATATCTCAAGGACAATCTTCTCTTCTCCCAACCTTAAAGTCATCTGTCGTGCTTGCGCACCACCAGTGGCTAAGATGGTCGACCAAGGATGAAATGAGTTTGATTGTCCTCTCTGATTTCTATTACCACAGAATCATTTGGGCATTAGCTACCATGCACATTCTCTACCATCCTTAGCAGCTGCTTAATGGCCTATCAGTAAATTGGACATTCATATCGATAGGTATTAAACTAGATAGCCCTAAACGCTTAAACAAGGGAAATGGCATGATGTTAATACTAGTACCGAAGTCAGCTAATGCTCTATCAATATGATGTTCATTAATAACACAAGATATTTAAAAGCTCCTTGGATCTTTTTGCTTGGGTGCCACCTTAGCCTGCAACATCGCTGAGCATTCCGCACCAAGTGTTGCTGTCTAGGCGACCTCTTCTTCTTGAGCAATAACTTCTCCAACTCTGTTGCATCAGTTGGGATTTTTGTGATGGCTTCCAATAAGGGAAATAAGCTTCCTTATTGTGGAGTAGTCCCTCATATTCCTCGTCGTCTACCAGTAAGAACTTCGTCCTATGAGGTGATTGGTAAGGTGGCTTTGGCCTGTATCTCTCTTCCTTCTCTGCTGTGAGGATGAAGTTTCTGTTTGCTGGTAATCAAGCTTTTTGTGGAGATGCTGCTACTACTGATTCGGTTTGATTGGAAATCCTTGTGGTCCTCCAATGTTGTTGCTCGAAATCCCTTATTGGTGTGAGTTTTTTGTGGTGTTGTAATCCTCTGCCCTAGGCTTGTAGAGGTCCGAGCGTCCTCCAAGGTGAGGAAAGTTGTACATTTGTGGACGTCCCCCAAAGTTCTTTGCTCTATAATCTGGACATCCCTATTGATTAAGAGGGAAGCCTTGGCAGATGAAATCCACTTCTTCTACAGTCAGTGAGTTGTTGGTCAAGAAATTTAAGCACTCTACCTGACTATCACAAGCACCACACCAAGCACAAGTATAAACTAAAGTAGCATGGGGTGAGAAACTTTTAGAGTGGCATAATTTATCTTCTTTTCTAACTCCTTAACATGAGCTCTTAGAGCAATATTATCTGCATTATCATAGGATACTACATTCACTTGCTGAATTGTGTTCCTCGCCCAGTTTTTAGATATTGTTGCACAGGAAGCAAACTGGACTAAAGAAATTGTAGGAGTGAAGGCAGTGACATTCCTATTTGCTAGTTGATGTACTAGCATTGTTGTTGTTCGGTCCAGAGATCTGCTGAATGTATCTTCCAGCTAACTGTTGGTGAGGGGATTCACACAATAGCTCCTAAAACCAATTACAAAAGTCAAATAAGCTCTCTCAATCTCTCTGATGATTTCAAGAGATTGATTCTATAATGGTTGTAGTGTTCATTGGTGGATAGTATTCTTCCACAAAAGCTTGGGTGAGTTCATTCTAATTTGTAAATGTACCTCCAGGTTGACTAGTCAACCATCTTCTTGCTGCTCCTCTGAGAGACCACTTCAACAACTTGAGCTTCACTAATTTGTCAGAAAAACCTCACATTTTGACAATGTCACTATAAGCATAAACATCCACAACATGAGCACATGGATTCTCGTTGGTCCTCCTCTCGAACTTTAGGTTATGTTGAATTAAGATGATGAGCCATACTTGATGTGGAGTTCGCACCACTTGGCTTGGTGTAATTGGCAAGAGTTTCGGGCCGCCATTGGTTCACAAAGACTGGAAGTGTAGCTGTGATCTGAGCGTGATTCTAAAGATTCTTCATACCAGGATTCTTCTTCGCTTCCCTATAAACCTCATAGAGATTCAGTAATATCTCCTTCTTCTTTTAAAGAGCGCAAGTCTTGATGACAGTTTTGATTCGATTTGGGTTGTGCCACTACCGGTAACTAATGAACGGATTTTACCCCGCCAACACCTGTTAGCATTAACCAGTGGAATCCTTTATTTCTCTAGGGTCTTTCTAACGGAATTACCCAACTTAAATTTATTAACTAGATAAGGTGACAATGATTGGTTGGTTTTTTTGTGTTAAAAGTAATCCAATTATAAACTAATAACTGAATTAAAAGAAATCAAAATGCAAGATATCGAGTTTCAAAGATTGGATGAAGGTTGTTTGGACTCGAATCCACTACAGCTAGCAATTCATGGATGAACGATATGCAATCTCAATTAATCAGGTTACAATGGCTCAACAATCTCCTACGATAGTCTTAGATCGCTCTCAGGACTCTAAGGATCTATTCCACTCGACCGTAGACTCCTCTCTCGAGCTAATCTACACCCATGCCGAACACACTAAAGGTGTTTGATGAAATTCCACAACTAGAACGTTGAAAAAAGCCTAGACGATCTGTTCCTCTCTCGAGCGAACAGAGAATTTAGAGTTCTTCCAAAGCGTTCTATCAATTATCGTTCCTCTCGGACCCACTAATTGATAATGAAGATTCAATCAAGATGATCAAACAAAATTGAATCTGAAATTTAGGTTTAGCAAGAACACTCGATAATCCTGAACATTGATAGCAATATCAAGGGTTTAGAAACCCATCATCCATACAAAAGCTAAACTAAGGTGTCATCTAATCGAAACAACACAAAATATTTGGCTGATGTGTGTTATGCCCAAAATACTAAATTGTTACGTTTTCTTCCCAAAGTCGAACGTACTGAGTTGTTCTAGGCTCCCCGTCATGCCTTAATTCATCCCGTTACGTCATATGACACCTGAAATGTACATAAATATAAAAAGCAACATAACACGGCCCAAGGGGCAAGGAGAATGATAGTGCTAGGATTTGTAGTAATTATCTATCCTTATCTGTACGCTTTTTGAGTGAATATTAGCTTGTTCGTGCTTTATTTCTGTGTGGTTTCGTGTTTTGGCATTATGTGCCTAGACTCATTCACTTGGATTGTTATGTTCCATTTGATTTGTTTTTTTGTAGTATTTTTTATCCACGGGTACTCTAGAGATAGAGGGTCTGGTTACGAGTCTTTGGATACATAATGGAGCACGATTGGAGCTCGGACGGAAGAACAAGACGAGAAATGATGGAGCAGAAGAACTACACGCCGTGCATCAATACACCTCGAGTAGGCCCTTAATTAAAAAACCTATCGTAGCAAAAGAAGGTGTACCCCGTGCACCCCCTAGATTCAGCAGCTTTCATATAAAAGCCTGATTTTGAGGAAAGAGAATAAGACTTCCCCAGAACTAATTCCTTCGACTTTTTCACGACCCCTCCTCTACAAAAACACCATTCTCCATCCCTATAAGTCCAACTGAAGATCAAAAGGATTCCCCATTTAAGATTCAAGCTAGGATTGAAGCTAGAAGGTTAAAAGCGACGATTGGAGCAAGATTAATTCATCGTCTCCTCATCAAGATGATTGTTAGGTCAAATTTTGATTTGTTTTCTTCTAGAATCATGAGTAGCTAATTCTTTAGAGTTTCTTGGTTGAGATGTAGCATTTAAGCTATGAAGCTCTCCCTAAAATTTTAAGTTCGTTGGTTGTTGGATAATTGGATTCAAATGAATGATTACTTTCATTGTTGGGCTTTCAACCTAATTCTTGTTATGACTTGAATTAGGTCCCCTTATTTCATAGATTCTGGAGTTCATATGATTAACAATCTACGATAGATGAAAGTTATCGGTGGGTTAAGCCAATAGCTCGATTCTACATTTCATGTTTTTTTTTAGTTTTAATGGTTGTTCATCTTGTAATTGGCGGGCGCTTTGGTTTGCACCTAATGGACCAAGTTGGGTGTAGTTATCAATAGTTTAGGTATTGATGGACCAAGTTAATACTAATTCTGATTACTCGTGATTTCCTTTAATTCTAAAAGAGCACCTTATTAATTTGTAGAACTTCTCGGTGTTCATTACTAGTTAGACTAGTTGAGGTTATTCCAACGTTGATTGGCAAACTAGTAGTTATTTTGGCAATCGGGGAACAAAATATACACCAAACATCATGAGTTCAAACATGTCAAGGCATCCAAATGCCCAAAACTTTTAATAAAACACGTCCTAATAATTTAGCACATCAGTGACAAGCGATGAAATCTCACCTGCATAAAGAAAAACAAGAGAACCCGTGAAAAGTAACTGTGGAGGTAAATATTTAAAGCAAGAGTGAATGACTAATACCAATCTGATAAATAGTTTCTTACATGACTCAAAATTATCCTAGGATAATACCAAAGTAATAAGGGTCGATTCTCCATGGGGTTTCTCATCGCATTCTACTCAAAGTCGCAAGAAGTATTAATCGGTCAAACAAGAATTGTGGTTTAGGTGCCACGAGAACTAATCGATCAATCAAGAAAATAAAAATTGCTTTGAAGTAAAGACTTTACAAGAATGCACGAATAAGGTCTAGAAAATTAGGGATGAAACTGCTTATACTTTGAATCCCCCTAGACAATTCAAATTCACAAATGACGGAAAAATTCCATAATTTAACACGAACAAGACAAATTCAATACAATGTCAAAATTCTTCTCTAATCAAATCACGCCCTTTTATGACTGCTAATTTGCTACCTATCTAGTATTCTAGTCCACTCTTTCAAGATAAAGATCTGAAACCTGCTACGCTATTAAACAAACAAAATTGCTCACACAAAGGACTAGTTCATTTGCTCTCGGATGAGGGCTAACGTCTCACCTAGTTGTTTGATTTCAACGTTCTAGATATGCAAGGTCTCTCGAGTCTAAGACAAATCCAAAAAAGATCTATTCAAGTTGATCAGGCAAGAATATAAACGAAATTGAAATCAAACATAAACTGAAATTCATCCAACTCACATAAACCGTCAAACGTAGTCAAATCATTCGCTCATAAGAATCAACCTAGGGTTCATCTAAGCTACGCAAATGCAGTTTAGCTGCTCATAATCTCGAGGGATAAGTCAAAATAAGAGAAGGAAGATATTGATTCTAGGTTTACACAAATAATTATGAAACACCTAATTTTGTCGACCTTCCGAGAACTTGAATCACGTTCTTGATTCTTTCACAAATTCCGAGCTCCTTGAAATTGCCTTATGGTTTCACTCAAAACACTCAATATTTCTCTTAATTTCATCCAAGGAATTCTGTCTTTGAATGGAGGAGAAACCGACTTTAAATAGAAATCCCAAAATCCTACAAACTGCGGGTATTGTGAGTATTTACGCTATGGCTCTGTGAAAGATTGCGCTATGTTCATAGCACAATTATTGACCAAACAAAGCGCAAAGACTGACAGGGTTTACAGAATGCACTGTCAACTATTGCGCTATAAACATGTCAAAGATTGCGTTATAGTCATAGCGCAATGTTTGAGCATTTATAGAACAAAGATTGACATCGATCAACCCTTGTATTTTCTACACTCCTCGAACCGTCCTAGCTCGTCCATGCATGCCCGTATTACTTCGAATAGTGCGCCGACATCATTATGTACCTGAAATCTTACAAAACTACTCCAAAACGACATCAAAAGGACCCCAAACGGGTTTGAGACACTAAATTGAGATATAAGCTAGAAATGCACAAAACATCCTTAACTTCTATCCAACGCTATACGCTTATGCATGAATTATTTCATAAATGAGGATGATGAATGCGGTGAATCGGACATCGTCTTTGCCCCTATTTCATCATCGGAGGACGATCTCCTTAAGAATGTGGTGGGAACCCCGCTCCTCCTCATCTCTGTATATGAGATCATGGCGCTAGAGTAGGTGAAGAAATGAGCCATCAGATCAAGAATGTGTGTGCAGGAGGACTCGCTTGTCGCGAAACCGACAGTGGGATCATGGTTATGGGTGATGTCCCATCAAAAGTCTTGAACCGCATCCTAGATAGTGTTGGGGTCGTCGCCCATCTCATACAACCGAGAGATCATCGCAGGGTCCGCGTTGAATTCCAAAGACACATTAAATTTGTCTAGGGTCTCGTTGGACTGCTGCCCCTCCCTAAATGGTATGAGATGCACTTCTTATCCATGTAATCCTTGTCATTTTTAAAACGGAAGGTGCTTCAAAACTCCTGAAGGGTGACAACAATGTGGGAGGGGGTTGCTGGGGCAGGTGAAGTGCAGACCACCATAGTAAAACCAACTCAGCACCCTTTCCGCCCACGCCAGGTTCATTTCCCTGATGCTCTTGATATCCAATATCACGATCGGGGTGGCGAGAAAGGTACGATGTTCCCAATATTGCACCCAAGAGTTTATTTCCAAAGCAGTGATGTAATGCGGCACATTTGCTTATCTGTTGGTCAGGGGGACATGCGTCACAAGACTTTTTTCCTCATCGTCTGAAGAGGAGAAGCTTGAACTTGGTGGATCGGTGGAAGGTTTTCGGCTCACCAACAATTATGACACAAGCACAACATATCCACCCCACCCTTGATCGTGATCAACACTATATCACAAACCACATCAATGCATTACATATCACAATGTCAAGACCCAAATGGAGAATTACTATTCTACAATGAAGATCAAGAAAATCACATATCATAATCCACCCCTAAACAGGCAACACAAGTTCCAATGTATTAAGTAAATATAATTTGCAATTAATAAGGCAATTCCAGAAACATACCATAAACTCGTCGACTGAAAATCATCTTTTCATGGACTAAAACTCAGCCAATTAAAGGCAAAATCATACCATAATTCTCCTACCATACCTAACTTCAACATAGCATAATTAATTTTGAAAGCCCCCAACTTCAAAAATTATGGTTCATGCATTCCATTCCGAATCCTGCGAATTAGCTCAATCAATCAAACCAAAGCATAGGAAACTAAGGAGAAATATTAAAGAGGACATACTTGGACTTAGCCATTGCAAAGAGTTGAAGAAAACACATAAATTCCTTGAAATTCGAAGAAGGATGAAAATCTTACAGGAAATGCTCATAACTTGATGGAAATCAAAGCAATTAATTGGGGAAAGGTTGGGGATCGGTCACCGGTCATCGATGACCAGTGCGATGGTGGCGTGGCGGCGACGGTTTTCTAGTGGTCACTCGGAGAGTTGATGGGAGAAAGGTGTTGGTTGGTTTTTTGGTTGGGGAATTTTTGAATGTGTTGGAGAAAAATCAGAAGGGAAGGGAGGATATCCATCATTTTGGGTGAAATATGCGCCAAAGACTTGGCGTAATGTGCATCGCAAAATCCCCATCATAATATGGGCTAAAGGTTGAAGTAATGTGTGCCACACATTACAACTACCTTAGGCGCATATTAGGAACAGAAAACTGATTTTTCCCCTTTTTCAAATTTTAAAGATTTTATCTCCAAATTTGGACTAAACTCAACCAAGACATAGTGACCAAGACCCTGATTCTCAACTAGACACTAACAATCATGTAGACCGACTTTAAATATTAAAAAAATGACTCCATACATAGGTTTGCACCCATGAACCGCTCTTTATTTAACGTCTTTGAGCTAGATAATACCCGGTTGTTTCCTCTACAATGTCTAAAAATTGAACCTCAACTCTTTCAGCGGGATTATTAGTAAGGTACCGTTTGAGATTGTGACCATTGAGTTTGAAAGTTCCCCGCTTTCGATGAGTGATTTCAACTTTCTCATGTAGAAAAGACTATGTAATCTCATATGACCTTGACCATCATGATTGTAGGTTTCTCGAAAGTGTCGGAGGCGAGAGTTGTAGAGCAGCACTTTGTCTTCTTTATTGAATTACTTCACGCCTTGGAGTCGAGCATCATGAAGGCGTTTATTCTTCTCTTTATAAAGCCGAGAGCTCTCATAAACATGGAACATGTACTCCTCCAACTCTAAGAGTTGGAATTGCAGTTCTGAAGCTGCAAGACTAGCATCCATATTATGCTTGACCGGTAAATGGCAAGTCTTACCATAAACTAGTCGATATAGTAAAGTGCCGATAGGAGCCTTGAAAGCAGTTTGATATTCCGAAAGAGCCTCATCAAGCTTGATCAACAAGTCTTTGCAAGACTGATCGACTGTCTTATTAAGAATCCGCTTAAGCTTGCGATTTTTCACTTTCGCCTGACCACTTGCATGTGGGTGGTAAGTGAGTACCACGATTGCTTATGATAGAGCAAGGGGCACCAAAACGCGTGAAAATGCGTTGGATAAATTTCATCACCCTGCTAGCATCATTTGTGGGCAGCAATGGCGCTTCCGCCTACTCATAAACATAATCCACATAACCATGAATGTACTTATTATCGTGGGATGGTAGAAAAAGGCCCATAAAATCAATACCCACACATCAAATATCTCTATAGGCATGGAATTAGTCATATAATTTCATTTCTATTTGAAAAGTTACCTGCGCGTTGGCATGCTTCGCAATTGTTTACAATCTCGTTGCAGTCCTTCAAGATTGTTCTCCAATGTAACCTTGAATTGAGAATCATGTGTGTCGTGTGGTTTCCACTATGATGTCCCTCAACGAGGCCAGTGTGGCAGTAGTTCATGATGTCACCGGCTTCGAACAAGGCAACACAACATCTAACGATTATGTCATGTCCTACATAATAGAGGTGTCAATCATCCCAAAGCTAGTACTTGGAATCGGAAATCATCTTCCTCTTTTGTTGATTGTTGAATTTCTCATTAACTATTTCGACAGTTACGTAGGTTGCGATAGAAGAAAACCATGGGAGCTTGGTTGTATGATATTTTGATACCGATTCTGCTTCTTTCAGAAAAAAGTAGTTGTTCTTTAGGGAAAATTTATTGATCTCGGTTTGAAAATACTTACTTGAGGAGGTCCCTTCTAGGCGAGATAGATGATTGAGTGCTACATTTTCTGCTCCTGCCTTGTCTTTGATAGTAATGTCGAATTCTTGGAGAAGCAACACCCATTGAATAAGTATCGGCTTTGCATCTTGTTTCTCTAAGATTTGTTTGACAGCGGAGTGATCCGTGAACATAGTAGTAGAATATAAAACTAAGTAGGAGAAAAATTCATCAAATGCAAAAATAATTGCACGTAGTTGATTCTCAGTTGTTGTGTAGTTTCTCTATGTATCATTCAAGGTCTTGCTCGTAAAATAAATGGGATGGAACCTCTTCTCCTTTCTCAGTCCAAGCACAGCTCCTACTATAAAGTCACTTGCATCGCACATCAATTCAAAAGGTGCATCCCAATCTGGTGCCACCAAGATAGGTAATTTGTTAGCTTCTTCTTCAGAATGTTGAAGGCCGGTAAGAATTTCTCATCGAAAACAAAAGGAACGTCTTTCTCTAATAATCTAGTCATTAGCAATGTTATTTTACACAAATCCTTAATGAAATGACGACAAAATCCAGCATATCAAAAGAAGGTACGAACAGTTTTCACATTAAAGGAGGTGGAAGTTGGGAGATGGTATCGAGCTTAGCCAGATCCATCTCAATACCTCCTTTGGAGACCTTATGTCCTAGAATCATGCCCTTCTCTACCATGAAGTGGCACTTCTTCCAACTCAAAGCTAAATGAGTTTCTTCACATCTTTCTAGGACTTTCTCCAAGTTAACTAGGCATTTTGAGAAGGAATCTCTATAGACAGAGAAATCATTCATCAAGACTGGGACAATTTCTTCAAGGAGGTGCCAAAAATTTCCATCATGAACTGTGGAAAAGTTGTTGAAGCATTGCAAAGACAAAGGGAACTCATCGGTATGTGAACGTGTCGTGGGGGCATGTTTAGGTAGTCTTCTCTTGATCAGCCGGATCAATGGGAATTTAGAAGTACCTAGAAATTCCATCCAGAAAGCAGTCAAACTCATGTCATCTGAGTCACTCCAACATTTTATCAATGAAAGGCAATGGGAAGTGATCCTTCTTGGTAGCACCATTGAGGCGCCTGTCTTTAATGTAGAATCTCCATCTAGTAACTATCATTGTGGGTATCAAATTGCCTCTGCTATTGGACAGCGGTGAACCCTCCTTTCTTCGGCTCAACCTGCATAGGATTAACCTATTTAGGGTCAGAAATTGGATAAATGATACATGCATCTAGCAACTTGAGTGATTCCTTAGTCACTACTTCTTGCATCATTGGGTTTTAAACTTTCTTCCAGATTGATTTTGTGTTTGCAGATAGAACGCATGATTTATTTGATGTCTGCTAGCTTCCAAGCGATTGCTTATTCGTGTTTCCTCAAGAGGTCAATAAGCTGCTCCTTTTGTTATGGTTCGAGTTTGGAGCTGTTGATCATTGGCCGTTTTGAATCTTCTTTCAGGAAGGCATACTCAAGATGCTTCAAAAATTGATATAATTCCAACTAAAGGGGCTACTCGTAAGATGTGGTGATCATTGGAATCTTAGGAAGCGCCAAAGTTGGTGGCGGTCCTAAATAGGATTCGAGCTGCTAAAGTGCTTTTACATGTGCCCCTTTCTCCATGCCATCTAACCAATCACCATAGACATCTGTAACAGCACATCAATCTCGACGAGCCAAGTGAGAAAGTTCAAACATTTCATAGGCATCTTGGAAATCTTCTGAAATATCACTGTCATCCTACACTTTAGCATATTTTGTCCCTTCTTTTCTTTTAAACTAAGGTGACCTCTTCTTGTCCTACTTTTAAGGTTAAAATATCTTTGCACACATCAATCATGGCTTCAGCAGTAGCTAAGAAAGGTCTACCTAATAGGATATTTCAGTAATCAACATCTATATAAAGCACAACAAAATCGACAAGGAACTCAAAAGGTCCTACACGAATCATCACATCATTTATGGTACCTCTAGACTTCTTTAAAGATCTATCAGTAAGCTGAAGAACCATAGCAGTTGGTTTAAGTTCATGTAGATTTAGCTGTCCATAGAAGCTATAAGGCATCATATTAATACTAGCACCTACATCGGCAAGACTACAATTCACTTTAATATGCTTAATCATGCAAGTTAAAGTAAAGCTCACTAGGTAATTTTGCTTGACGGGTGTGATATGGATGGTTGGTCCTTCTTCAAAGAGGGGACTTCTGTCGCATCATTGATGTTGATATTCTTGTTAAGCACCTTTGAAAATTTTGCATAAGTTGGAATTTTTGTGAGGCTTTCAAGAAAGAGAGAGTGACTTCTTGCTTTTTGATGAGCTCCACGAATCTCTTAAAGTCTTTGGAGAGGCTCTTCTTCTTGATGGCGGTCGGGTAGGGTGGCTTTGGATTTTATTTGTTGTATCTTCTAGTGATAGGATGAAGTTTTTGTTGGTTGCCTTGGGAGATCTTGGAGGTGTTGTTATTGTTTTGATTGGTGCTTCCTCCTCTTCTTCTGAGATTTCCATTGCTACAGCATCTAGTACCATTCTCTGATTCTAGGATGGATTCTCGATTTCCTTGGACTTTCTTCCCACTTCGCAGTGAAATTACCTTCATCTCCATGACGTGTTTGCTACTGTGATTGTTGGGATTCTGCTTTATATTGCCTGGGAGCTGTCTTGGAGGCCTTTGATCAACCTTATGTGATAAAGATGTAAATGAGGCATCCATCCTTTTCATCATGGCTTATTTTACTTGCAAAACAAATTGTTTGTTAGCTATGTGCTCCTACTTCGTCTTCATAATTTGAAAGAGCTCTATTTATGCCTCCAGAAGATGAGTTATCTTGGTTGTATTGTTGATGTGGTTTAATTGCCTTGATTGGAAATTCAGGTGGTCCTTGATAGATATTAACTTGAGTAGATCCACCAGTGTTATTGCTTGAGCTCGCTTGCTCGTATGGATTACCTTGTACAGCAATGGCAATGATGTAGATATCCACTCTCAACTTGTAAAAATATGGTGTCCTGCTCTAATTGGATGAGTGTAATCTCCTCTAGGATGGCCTTGGAAATTCTTTACTTTGTAGTCCCAGTATCCTTGTTAACTAAATGGAAAGCCTTGCCGCATAAAATCCACCTCCTCAACAAACATGGTGTTTTTAACGATATAGTTTAAGCAGGCTCCTCCCTAACTATCACAAACACCACATCAAGCACAAGCAAAACACTGAAGCAACATGAGGATTAGGAAAACTTAAAGTAATCTCATTTAACATCTTTTCTAAAGCTTTGATGTGGGCAATCATTAAAATGCTTCAAGCAATAGATTCCGCAGTAGTAGCATTAGCCGGTTGGATGGTTGTATTTCTTTCAAAAAATTGAGAGTGTTGGCACTTGTAAAGTAGTAATATCCTTATTAGCTAGTTCATTGACTAGCATTGATGTTAGTCAGTCTAAACCCCTAATAAAAATTTTCGCAAGTTAGCTATTTGTATATCCATGATGTGGGCATTCAACAAGCAGTTCTAGGAATCAGTCCCATAAATCATAAATATTTTTGCCCTCTTTCTGATATATTCTTGAGATGGACTCTCGAACTTTTACTGTCTTCGAGGGGGGGCTAGCATTCCTGCATAAAAGCTTGAGCTAGGTCATTCCATGTTGTATATGTGCCACCTGGTTGGTTCGTCAGCAATTTCTTTGTTGCTCCCTTGAGTAACCATGGGAAGAGCTTGAGTCTTTACTAGTCATTAGAAAAGTTTTCTACCTTGGTGGTGTCACGATCCAAAACGAATTCCATGTAGTGAGTGCCCTGATTCTCATTCAATCTTCCTTCAAACTTCAATTCTGTTGGATAAAAGTGATGAGATCTTCCCGCAATTCGAAAGATTCTGCAGCTGGTGCAATGCTTGAAGTGGAGCCAGTAGCACTTGTCTTGGTGAAGTCTGCAAGAGTTTGTTGTGCCATTGGAGATGATGGAGGGGAGACAGTTAATTTGTAGTTGTGCTCTGTCTTTTCTTCGCTTGAAAATCCTTCTTCGCGTCCCAGACGAAATGCATATTTTGGGAAATCACCCTCTTCTTCTGAGCTCTTATAGTTTTCGAAGTTAACTTATTCTAGTGTCCTTTGTTAATTCAGTTGAGAAGACTTTGACCGATTACACCTTAGACACACAACGAGAGCAAACCTACACAGAGAAAAATAAGAGAAGCATAAGTAATGTGGGGAACAAAAATCTAAATGGAAGTGGATGATCAATACTCAACACACTTATTTCAAATATAGTAGTGAAATCCCCCGCAACGACGTCAAAATTTGACGCGCTTGTAGCAAGCGCTCAAAAATAACCTAATTACCAAGGTAACTAGGGTCAAATTCCCTTGGATTATATGTTCTATTCAAAGTGATGAAAGTACTAATCCAATTAACCAAATCTATTTTTGAGGTGCCATAATTATCAACCTATCAATTAAAATGAAAATCAAAGAGAATAATAATACAAGGTTGCAGGACTACACGATTGACGGGTTTCAACAATTGGGATGAAACTGTTTAGATTTCCACTCCCCGTAGGCTATCCAGAAAAACAAACGGTATTTAACTACTTGATTTATGCAAAACAAGATAAAAGCAATTCACCGTCGTAATTCTTATCTACTTGGGCCATGCCCTTTCGAGACTACTAACCTGCTACCAAACCTAGAATCTCAATTCGCTCTCTCGAGCCAGGAATATGAAACCTATATGGCAATTTATTGATCTAGAATTGAACTCACGACAGACTAGTCTAATCGACCCCTTCTTAATGACTAAACTAGGTGATTGATTTCGATTTTCTAAGATAAATAAACTTTTTCAAGTCAATGCAAATATAACAAGATCATATTCAAGATGATCAGTCAAGGACAATAATGACAATGAAACCCATCCAACTCACATAGATCACCATAGTCAAATAATCAATCATTCAGCTAACACCACCTAGAGTTCATCTAATCTAAGCAGAGATGAGTTTAGCTACTCGTCATCTTGAAGAACAAAACAAATTCAACAAAAGAAAAACATTAAAACTAGGTTTACAAATGGAAATATGAAAAACCTAATTACCATGAAGAATTCTAAAGAATGAGATTAATCAATCTTGATTATGTCTTTCGATCCGAATTCCTTAAAGTTGATGCCTTCTAGTCGCTCCAAAGTCTCAATAATCCTCTCAATTTCGTCCAAAAGGTGTGTCCCCAAAATGAAGGAGAACCGGTTTTTAAATATGAGAGGAATCATAATGGCTATCGATTATGCGCCCTAGATGTCATAATGTGTGCCGCACATTATGACTATCGTTGGTGCATATTACAACGAAAAGTCAGAGACTGGAAAAATATCGAGTCTAATATACAATGGAGATCACTGTAATGTGTTTCACACATTACGAAAAGCTTAGGCGGACATTACACCCAAAATTGGTCCTTCGGTATTTTCTTCATTCTTTCGATGGTCCCAGGTCATCCAAGCATGTTGTATCACTCCCATTAATGCCTTGATATCTATGTATTAGAAATCTATAAAAACTTCCCCAAAATGACATCACATGGACCGCGAGCGGGTTCGAGACAGAAGTTTAAAATGCAAGAAACACCCTAAACTTCTACCCAACGCTATACAAAAAAGCATGGAATGTCGCTTAAATGAGTGCGATGAACGCAGTGAATCAGACATCATTATTGGCCAGAATATTCACACAGTGTTACAAGTGTTTTATAAGTTCTCAGGGCTAGAGTTGAACCAGGAGAAAAATGAGGTTTTGTTTTCTAGTACTGTCCTGTCAGATATTCACACCGAGATTGTTCGATGTACTCAAATTCTAGTTCTCCGACCTTGATTTGTGATGACATGAAACATGATAGAGTTAGGGATGAGAATTTTTCAATGCCTTTAGTTAAAACCGTGAGTTTCAATTACATTGCTTAGATTCGAATTATCCTAGAAATCATTGCTTATTTTGCTCAACTAGTTGATAGTACACATCGTCCTAGGATAGAAAAATCAAACCTTGTGGACATTTGAACTATATTTAGGCAATTTTACCTACATGAAAACGGCGGTACACGATTTGTTGCTAGACATCAATATCAACTTCCGTGTATGAATCCTAACTTATGGTGTGTAGAATTTTGTTTTTTTTAATCTAATGCGGATAAGGATATCTTCGAGCCTAGGGTGTGGAGAGGGAAATGAAGTACTCAAAGAGTAAATGAATTTAAGCCTATTGAAGCCGCGCCTATTATACATGGAAATCCCTTCCTAGTTCGAGAGAACAAAGTATTGATGCGTCGAGAATGTGGAATAAGTTACGGATTTAAGGTTTCAAAAAGTTCAGAGCTTTCAGAGAAAATCAACGAGAAGTCCATCAAGTTTGGAGGAACTCGGAGAGGATGCACACGATTCGGAGAAGGACTCACAAAGATAGAGGCCAAGAGGTCCCTCACATGGATTGACAATGATAAGTTCATCCTAGAAGAAATGGGGAATGGGCGAGTGGCTCTGATGTCGTCGAGCAACATTGATGCCAGCATCGAAATCGCACCAAAAATCAAGAACCTTCAAAAACGCAAGAACAAGCAAACTTTTCTCGACCTATCTTCGGAGTGGGGCTATAAAATGATGAAAGGAGATCCTCCGCCAAGTTTGGAAGCATTGTCAGCTGAATTAAATTCAAAGGTGCAAAGATGCTCGAAATCGAAACTTCCAATTTCATAGTATTTTCACAGTTTGAGCCCCCAAACAGAGCGATTTTGTTCGAGCCAACTCTAGATCAGAAGCATTATGTAATATTTGAATCTCGTCAAAGTCGTTTTGGAGCAAAAAATGCAAGAGTCAAACTCGAGGCCTCCAAGTGGACTCGGAACGGTGATGTCGGTTGTTCCGAGAAGACGACTCTTCAACATTTTGGTGCTCAGACCCGTTTAACACGACCAATAACTTCACCATACACTCAAAGATCTTTCTTCAGTGTATCCAATGCCCAAGATGATAGTACAACAGCCAAACAAGTGCACGACTCACTAAGCTCGATTTCAGAGCTTAAGTGGACTCTAGTGTTTATTTGCGAATTTAGTTATAGTTTATCTTGCCCTAATTTATTTGAGACTTTAGTGGTTTATTTAGGACCAAGAAGCCCTCCTAAAGAGTTCCTTGGACTATTTTTATCTTTAAGGAGCAAGGATTGATTTAGTCAAAACTTGATCCCTAAGCAATAAGGATTATTTGCCTTACAAGGCAAGGACTCTGTTTCCTTATTTCATTGTGTAAACTTCTATTGTGTAAGAGCAATCTTTCGCCCTGTTAGGCGCAATATTCAACACGTTTTCACGGTTTTCGAATCTTCGAACACTAAAAAATATTTATGCTTAGCATAGATCGGTTCAAGTATTTTTTATTGTTTGATTGCTATATTTGCTGTGGATCCTAGGCCTAGAAGAACGGTTGCTAGTCGAAAGACCACAACTAGCCAAACTACTTCTAATTTTTTCTCTGTTTTAAAATTGAGTGAAATATGAGTGGTAAAAAAACGAGTGGTGAGATTTGGACATTCATAGATGAGTAGTGATTTAGTGAGGTTTTTTATTCTAATTCGTTGTTTAAGATGAGTGAAGAAGAGATAGATGCAAATTTGGGGGACAGCGTGAGCAACCTCACCGACACCATCAAAACCATCGCACCTAGACTTGAAGCATCAACCTCATGCGAAATGTCCAAGTCCATCACGAGGATGACAATGGGAGGCCCCCTCTCGGATTCATACCTCGTCCATCACCAAGGGATAAGCCAAAAGATGATCTTAGTAGCTTGAAGATGACTGTTCCGAAATTGGCGGGAAGAGTGATTCAGAAGAATACATTAATTGGGAGCAAACGATAGACAACTTGTTTCAATGCCATAATTATTCTCTTGTTACATTCACAAGATATGTGTCGATTTAGTGGAAGCGACAATGTAGAGAGCGAGTACAAAATGGATCTGAGGTTCGAACTTGGAACTTGATGAAGCGTTTGATGAGGAAGAAGTTCATGCCCGTTTGGTATCAATGAGACCTCCACTACCGAATCCATAGTTTGATGCAAGGAAACATGACGTTGAGAGATTATCACAAGGATATAGAGATCCTAACGACAAGGGCTGATCTCTTGGAAGATGAAGAGTTGAAGGTATCTCGGTTCTCCAGAGGATTACAAGAATACATCTCCTACAAATGCAACATCCAAGGCTTTGTAGAAATTGAAGAATTAGTGCAACTAGCCATTCGAGCGCAGCGATAATTAGGAAGCAGATATAGAAAGAGGATCACGAATGCACCCTCTGCACCTTGGAAGGCCACGACAACGAAGAAAGACGAAGCTTCACCTTCCGCCTCAAGCAAGGAAAAAGCTCCTCAAGGTACCCCAAGTCCTAACCCATCAATTAATCTTACTAATGATCGACCTAGTGGGCGAAATTGTTTCAAGTGTCAAGGACGAAGCCACTTTGCGAGAGATTGTCCCAACAAGCACACCATGGTGCTTAAAGATGGAGAAGTAGTTACCGATGACAAACAAGAAACGGAAGATGAAAAATCTGATGTGGGGGGAAGAAGAAGTCGAGCCTACACTAATCAAGAAGTTCCTTGGAGTTTCTAGGTGAATACTCAACACCCAACCCGCCACCAACTTGGAGCAAAGGGAGAACTTATTCTACACGCGGTGCAATGTCAATCAATTGGAGTGTGGCATGATCATCGACGGGGGAAGTTACACCAATGTGGCTAGTGAAGTGTTACTAACAAAGATGTAATTGCCAAACGCTCCACATCCGCATCCTGACAAGCTCAAATGGCTCAATCATAACGGACAACTAAAAATAATGAGGCAAGTGTCAATTCAACTTTTGATTGGCATATATGTTTATAAAGTGCTTTGTGATGTTGTGTCGATGAAGGCTGCTCATATACTACTTGGGACACTATGGCAGTTCAACAAGGATTCCATCCACGATGGAAAAACTGACGTGTATATATTGACATATAGCGATCGATCCTAAACCTTGAAGCAGTTTACACCGTTGGAAGTTTATGAAAATCAAATTAGAGGTATCAAGCTCGTGAGGCTAGAGTGAAGAAAGAGTTGGAGCTCAAGAAAAGAGAGATGACGAAAGAAATGGGTGACACCAAAGTGAGTGAAAAAACATAAAGAATTAGAAGAGCTCAATGGGGAGATGAGACGAGAAAAAACCTTATGCGGAGGTGATGTGAGATCAACCAAGCAAGTTCCGAAAAGAAGTCCCTCGTAGTGACACACCATGATGAGTGTTTAAATGCTAACGTAATCTATTTGGTGTCTAGTTTTGGTGTTCAATTTTTTGCACGAATCCAAGAGAAGAACCATGGAAGCAATTTGCCGCAGAATCACATCAGCAATTAAGTCCCTTGCCTCACACGAAAATACCCCTAGGTCTTCCTACCTCAAACTTTTGAATTCAAATTCTCAGAATCTGATTTTTGCTAACGAGAAGCATGCTAGAAAAAGGGATGAAAATTTGTGAATTCCTTTGATTAGAGTCGTGAGTATCAATTATGTTGCTTGGGCTCGAACTATCCTAGAAATCATTTTGTATTTTGCTCGACAAGTTTTTATTGCTAACCGATCTAGAATAGTGAAATTGGATATTTTGCTTAACAAACTAAATCCGACCGATTGAAAGTTCCAAAAAAACACCAAAAGTAAATATCACTACTAAGCAAAGACTCGATCGAGAGTGGCTGGGTCGACGTCAACTCCGCAATCCCCTTCATCATCCTATGCAGTTAGGCAGGTCGCTCCTGGCTAACCAGCATGTACCATGGTTACTGGAGCATGGTCTCCCTTACGGAGAAAGGCACCGGCCGTGTAGAAGAGAAATACGGGAGTGGCAGTGGTCATACAAGCTCCGTGAAAGAAACTTCCTCAATGTCATTGTGGTCCAACATCAAGATACGTACCTCGTTTGCGATCGATTTGTTGTATGTCGGTGTTAGTTGTTCCTTTGCGATTGCATTGCAGCCTTCATCCCTATCGATTACATTCTCCATTGTTGTGTGGCTTATCGTTGCGATCTTAATGGTTGTCTCCGGGTGCTTGTGGAATATTTGGAAACCCTACTTTAGGCTAGAAACAAGCCCTATGCGTGGCTAAAAACAACCCTACTAGAGGGGTAGCACTTGGGATTGGATGGATGGGCAGCAGGGTTTGCTTCGGGGCGTTGGGAAGACTGGCATCGAGGACTGGGTTGACGGCGGCTCTAGGGTTAGACACTCACGTGAATTAGTATAATTTGTTTTTTACCCACTAAAAAAATTAGATCTCATTTGGTAGTTTGTTGTATCTAAACTGTAATCTCACCATACGTATTATTATTCTTTTGAAAAATGGTCATTTCTCATATACTTTAAAAATTTGGCCATTGACTTATGTATTATTGAATGGTTCATTTACCCATTTTACTGTGTCCACGTAACTGATCATATCCTTTTGTTACATTTTTGTTCAATTATGTCAATAATCTCGTCCAATGATAATGTTACAGTTGAATTAGCATCTTAATCACCATAAGTAATAAATAAAATATTAATAAAAATATTTTTTATTTTTTCCTTGCATTCCCCTCCTAGCGGTCCCAAGTCACAAATTCAAAGTTTTGAGAAGTCCGGAACTTTCGGGGAAAATCAATGATAAGTCCATCGAGTTCGAAGAATCTCGGAGAGGAAGCACGCGTTCTGGAGAAGAAGAACTCGCAAAGATGGAATATAAAAAGGTCTGTTGCATGGATTAACAAAGATAAATTCATTCTCTAAGAAATGGTGTTCCGATGAATGGCACTGATGTCGGCGAGTAGCATCGATGCCAGCATCAACATCGAAACCGAACTGAAAATCAAAATTCTTCAAAAATGCAAGAACAAGCGAACTTTTCTCGAGCTATCTTCAGAGAAGATCCATATGATGATGAAATGAGACCCTCCACCAAGGTTGGGATCATTTGGAGTAGCAAGGAATTCGAAGTTGCACTGATGCTCGAAATCAGAACTTCTGATTTCTCCGTCCTTTCACAGTTTGAGCCATAGCCCAAACATAACACTTTTGTTTGAGCCAGCTCCAGAGCAAAAGAATTATGGACTATTTAAATCCCATACAAGCAATTCGGAGCAACAAATTCAAGAGTATTCA
Organism: Linum usitatissimum; assembly: GCA_030674075.2. NCBI lineage: Eukaryota > Viridiplantae > Streptophyta > Magnoliopsida > Malpighiales > Linaceae > Linum > Linum usitatissimum. Next base: position 3,399,097 of record JAUJYP020000780.1, read on the forward strand.
TGGCCTCCAAGTCGACTCGCTGGGGTAATGCTGATACTTCTAAAACGAGGCATCTTCAACATTTTCGAATCCGGACCAGTTTAGCTCGACCCAAAAATTCACCATATACTCAAGGGATTGTTTTGATTGTATCCAAGGCCCGAGGCAAGGTCTACTACACCTCCACAAGCTCACGGCCCAAAGCCTGAATTCGGAGCTTACGTTGCCTCCTATCCTTGCGTTTTTAGTTGTAGTTTAATTCGGATTGTTTTTATTCAAATTTTAGTAGTTTATTTAGGCCCAAGAAGTCCTCCTAAAGAGCTCATTAGCATATTTTTATCGTTAAAAGTAAGGGTTGACCTAGTCAAAACTTGATCGTTAACGAAGAATGTGTACTTGCCTTGCTAGGCAAGGAGTCCTTTCCTAATTCATTGTGTAACTTTTGGCCCTCTTCTTACTTATAAAAGAAGAGTTTAGGTCATTGTTTTCGGAAGCGCCTAAGAATAAACAAAGTAAATTTCTTCATAAGTTGTTTTTCGATTCCGTCTAGTTCGAAGCACGTTGTTGCTAGTCTAAAGGATTTCCTATACATCGTATTCGGGTTTTCAAACCCCCCCCCCCCCCTTTTCGAGGCACCATTCGCGTTGAGACTTGGACCCTCCTTCGACTCAAGTCGATTGGTCGGCTAAGTAACTTTTGATCCAATTGTTGGATTTTGTTCGTTATTTTGAAACCATTTTCGATAGCTTATCTCGGTCATCTTCATTGTGCAGTCCGACTCATATCACAATGTTCTTAGAAAAAACGATTTTGGCATTAGATCATAGAGCAAGAGGCATGCAATAATTATGGACTATGATGAAAATATGCTTATGATGAAAATATGTAAGTGGGCATACCGAAAGTTATCAGTGTATCCACATTTAGTCGGGATACTGTAACGTTTTGCATAGTTTCAACTTATGATGCGAAAAATATGTTGATAGTTACAACTTAATTACAATGCTTGAAATTAGACAGATAAAAGGCATTTTATCGCGGTCTCACTAGTACACATCCAAGCAAATGGTCAAGCAATCAAAAATTGCCTTGACACAGCAACTTGAAAAAATCTTGAAAGTAAGAAACCCCCAAACAGTCACTTGCATCTTTGCTTCCCAGAAGCATTGAGGGGAGAATCCCTAATGTTCAAGTTCTTGGTGGAACCATTATGATTATAGTTTCGAACCAGATGATGATTAGCATGAGAGTGAGCATGATGATCATGATTAGACGACTTGTTCTTCCTCCTGCCTTGTTGAGACATGATCCTAAAATGGTGGTGATTAGACAAGATGGCAAGGTCATTGAGGTCCTGCAATGGAGTAAGGAGCTTCACCACTTCATCCATTGTGGGTCGGGCTTTAGGGTCCCTGCTAAGGCAGGTGTATGCAAGCTGAGAGACCTTGTGGACACCCTTGATGGAGTAGTTGAGTTCAAGACGAGGGTCTACTAATTGGTAGAGCTTCCTTTTGTCGGCTAAGTATGGTCTTGCCCAGGATACAAGGTTTTGCTCACCACTTGGTCTTTTCTTGTCCATTGATCTCCTCCCTGTTAAGATCTCTAGGATTACAACTCCAAAGCTGTATACATCACTCTTTGACGTCAAGTGACCTGTCATTACATACTCTGGAGCAGCATATCCGTAAGTGCCAACAACCCTTGTAGAGACGTGAGTTTTGTCTCCCTGAGGACCTGCTTTCGCCAGTCCGAAATCTGAAAGCTTTGCGTTGTACTCCTAATTAACAAGCGTAACATTATATTAATTTCGTTGCTCGGAAATGAGACCTACTTAGTAATGCAAATATTGGTGAAGAAAGAACATACAGAATCAAGCAAAATGTTAGAAGTCTTGAAGTCTCTGTAGATAACAGGCTCAGGTCCTCCATGGAGAAATGCCAGCCCTTTTGCTGCTCCAATGGCTATCTTTATCCTGTTTGACCATGGCAGAGGAATCGTCCCTGTGTTTTAACATTTAAAATATGCATATCTAAGAATCCTCCTTTCATTTCATGTCTAAAATTAAAATCATTTTAGAAAGAAAAGAGAAAACAAGTACTTCTGAAGAGATGATTTTCAAGGCTGCCCCTAGTCATGAACTCGTAAACAAGTACCCTTTGGTCATCTTCAATGCAGTAACCAATCAGCTTAACCAAATTTGGGTGATGTAGCTGCCCCAGGAAATCCACTTCTGCCTGCACCATTGTTTTATGTTTAGATCAAAAAAAGATATATAATCAACTCGATCATGTGTTTTAAAATTGAGTAATTAACTACTAACCACCCATTCTCTATGGCCTTGGAGTCCGTCAGGCTTCAAGCTCTTGACGGCGACGGTGATTCCGCAACCGGGTTTTGCCGGACCGGTCCCGTTCTCCTCGATCCAACCTTTGAACACATACCCGAACCCTCCTTCTCCCAGGATGCTGTCCGCCCTGAAATTGCCAGTCGCCGATTTCAGTTCCTGGAAGCTGAACTGCAGCAATGGCGGCGGATCCGGTTTGTGATCAGATGACAGCTTTTCTTCGTTCGGCGCACACAATTCTCGATTGCTGGCGTTCAAGTACCTCGTCTCTGTAGCTGCAAAGTAGAAAACAGAGCATTTTTGTTAGGGTCAGAGAGAATAAATAAATAAGGAAATTTAGTTAGTTAGTTAGTGTTAGGGTGGCACTTACCAGCGTCGTAAACAAGGCTAGTTCGAGGGATGGCGTTGGGAGAGGCGGAGGAGGATTTTCTGCAGTTGGCACCACTTCGCTTAAGCACAGCCCAACACCCACAGTACTTGTTCTCCTCCATAACTGGACTGGAACAGCAAGCTTTCTCTCTCTCTCTCTCTCTCTCTCTCTGATTAATTACTTCCTTATAGCTGGCTAGCTCTTTAATTTCATATTTCATTTGACCATGATTGTGATTTTGCAGTGTGCTGCTGAGAGAGGGAAATGGGGAAATAATAGTAATAATAATAATAATAATGTGTGATGGTGCTTCCTTGCTGTTGTTGGAGTGGAGAAATCAGGAATCATCATTCATTCTCATTATCATCATCATCATCATCATCGCCCTTCTGCTTTCTTTTCTTTTCTTTCTCACTTTCCACCACCACTACCACCACCACCTTTCTTCTGTGGGGAATAGCTAGGCTAGGGAGATGCTCTTACCTCGTCTTTTCTATTTTAACCTCTCGCCCGCCACACATCAATTTATTTTTACACGAGTAATCAACGTTCCACATCAATTAGTTAGTGCTAAATTGTAAATTGATTCTATTCTTCCATCTGCCGCCACTCAACCTCCTTCCCTACTCCTTGCCATCTTCATCAAAACTCTGTTTCAAGTTTCATTTATAGGGACGGGAGTTGATCCACAATATTGACGACCCCGATCTCACCGGTTTAGCCCAACTTGACTGCCAGAGACGGATTTAGAGGTTACTATCTTAGGTTACGGCCACTCGTTATTTATGTCAAAAAATTTATAATCATTTAATTTTTTTTTTAAATATAATTCCATTCATAGAGATAAGATATAACATTAAGTACAAAGTGGTGCAACGGGAAGATTCTTATTAGAAGGTCGCAAGGGAGAAACAGGTAACTGAATATTTTGTTTTGCAACCTTAATCTCCTCAACCAACAACTGCTCTAAACGTGACAAAAGAAATAGAATGACTAAACTATAACACTACCGTGATTGGCTCTGGACACGACGAAATGAAAAGACTCAAGAAACTCTACCCCAACTCAGAAGGAAAAACAAACTAAATGCTAAATGAAATTAAAGAATATCAAAACACGGGGTAACCGATATTACGAAGCCTCGCGTGGACCGACCGGAAGTCCATATCACTGGTGTTGTCACTAAGGTGGACGGGGTAGAGTCATTCGACTCACATGCAGCTCGAAGCTCGGATCATGTGGCTCAATCGGCCGCGATGTCATCCTGTTGGGTTCCTCCAAGCCAGTTGCACTGATCGAAGGGGTGGTGATCCCCACTTGTGGTGTGAATTCGCGAGGAGCAATCGGTGATATCGCAGGTCCAGATCGCGATCCTTAACGACGATTCATGATTGATGGATTGATGGAGGATGAGTAGCTTGACGGCTAGGGTTTATGGAACAAACTCTCTGAAAGAGTGCAACAACCTTTCATAGGAAAGTAGCAATTGGAGCAACGACAACAACAATGTAAGCTAGGGCAGCGATTGAAAGCAAAACCCTAACGGCAGCCACACGTGACTTTTCTTCTATGTTGAGAGAAAAACCCTTCCTAAGCAAAAAAAAAGTTAATATTGAAGGTTTTACTCTTTGTTAATGGTGAAGAAATTAGTTATTTAATTTTTTCTTATAGTTTTAGCTATTTTTTAATTTTGATCCAATAATATTTTAAAAATATGTTCACCCTAAATCCGTCCTTAAATGAGTGGTCAAATTAAAATTATAGACACTCCAAAACCTAAATCAAAAACGATTAAGTCAGCCTCGAATTAGTTAAATTAACGTTGGATAAGAAATAAAAAAAAAGTATGACCTTGTTGGGTCTGAAAAATGGTTTGCAAATGCATGTTCACATTACTAGCTTGATTATGAGTATACAAGTTAATATCACCCTGGTTCTGCCCAATAACCGGAATGTGGTTCCTAATCATCCCATTCAGGAATATAACTTGTTCAATAGCAACTTATTGAGTTCTATCATTTTTTCTGATCTCTTATCTTATTCTCTTGACTATTGTTTTAGCACACCTGAGTAGTGGACTAACTAACTAACTAACTAGTGATTTAATTAAAAGGTCGAGTAAGTTTAGTGAGGTTATATACTATTTTTTTTCAATTTCAAATAAAAATTTTTAGTATTTCATCACCACTAAAAATTGAGCTAAAATTTCAATGTCAGAATGTAAGCATATCGATAAATTTCTTCTTTCATTTCCCCTATCCAACTTACCAACCCATCAAGAAATCATTGTATTTCAAAATCTTAACGACATGTTGTTATGTCAAAAGGCAAAAAAAAACATGTTATAAAGTTCCGTTGGTATATTGTCCTAAAACACAATAATTAAACCAAACAAAAAGCCATAGAGATAATATTATATGGACTAATGATGAGAATTTGTCTATAGTATCACCTTGTCAGCAGGGTCCTAAACTTATTCAAAAAAAATAACATTACGAAAATCTTTAGCGTATGTTTCTTTTACATGCGGGCATCTTTTTATCAACTAGTAAATGAATTATTTTGTTTCTGAAATTGAGGGCCCAAAGTGACTTTGTTCCCTTTATGCGATTAATAAAAGAACTTTTTTGGGGTATCTTTACGTTATTGTTTGGTCAAAAACACAAACACGAAAAGATAGTCAAAGAACCCAATTGAGCCCAATGTCTTTTTCTCGGTCCACTTTTGGCAATCCAACATTTCTCTTGTTGAATATATTCTTTTGTGAGTGGAGACTGTGACTTTGTGAGGGTGTGCTATATTGAGGTTGGATTGGATTGTTTTTCTTTTTTTTCAAACCATATTGGTTTCAATTTTTTTATTTCGTAGCTTGTTATTTTGATTTTTTTGTTAGATGTCTTTCGTTTTGAGTTATCATTTGTAATATTTTGTTTTGTTTTCAATATCTGCACCTCTTATTATGTACAAACATCATTATAATAATCGAATAACCTTAATCTTGACGAATAATATAAGCATACTTTAGAGTAAAATATAATAATTACACTAATTTTTAATATACCTCTATTCTTATTGATAAAATCCTAGCCTTCACCCCAACTGAGTTTCTCCTTAGGGCTTCATCGCTACAAATAAAATAAAACTTGGATCTAGAAACAATCTTCAGTTGCTTCACCATAGCTATTTCCCCAATTACTTCTTAATAAGCTTCGATCCAGAAACAAAATTCAATACCACCAACCCGTTAAATTTTCAACTCAAGCAAATGTTCTCCACTCCAATCAATAACATCGATCCAGCTGGCTTATGTGTATCTCTTTTCAATAGAATAGGTGAATAATCTTCACAAGACGTAACTACAATCTAGATATATCCATGCATTGCCTACCGGGTTAAAACATCAAAATTGCTTCGTCCTTCTAGAATGAAGTTGAAGAATAAGAAAAGGAAACGGGGGAAAATGGAAAGGTAAAAGGAAAAAAAACAACGGGAATTGATATTTCCCTGTCATTCAAATGGGAATTCCATTCATGGTGTCGATATCGTTTTTGTCCGGATTCGCTGTAAATAGAATTTTATTTATTTATTTCATATGAGTTTGGGTCCACTTTGGTAATTTAGTATATAGTTAATTACAAAATTTTGGCTAGGGTGCTTAAAAAATCGGATTGAGAAGTTGAATTTTAAACTAAAAATGATTCGGGAGGGATTTAAATTTTAAAGCGAATTTTATCATTTAAAAAAAAATTTCTTCCAAAAATTTTGACGGACTTTCAGATGAATTTCAGACATTAACAGAATAAGTTGTTCGATTAATCTGACTATCTGGTTCGAATTCATTCCAGTCAAATAGACCAGTTCAATCCTTGGGTATGGCTTCAAATCTGATTTCTCAAGTCTTCGAATCCGCTCATAAACTGCCAAAGTCAAGTTCTAATTTAATTATGATTCGCCCAAGCCGGTCAGTTAAGTTCAGTTCAACTGGGTTGACCGGTCTTATTTTTCTTGGCATTCAGCTCAGAAACTAGTCTTGCTGGGTTATGCAACTAATAGGGGTTGAATGGTCCAATCTGGTTTCGGTCCATGGTCCAACCAGTTGGGTCGAGCGGTCATATAGGTAGTCTTGTTTTGGTCAGGTTGGTTTGATTGGTTCCTTAAAATCGATTCTGTTTAAACAGGCAATGTTTTACTCAGTTTTCGAATCGAGTTACAATTTCTAAAACTATTTAGAGCGGTTTGAAGTGGTTGACATTAATTTAGAGTCGATTTTTAACAATACAATAAGGTAACCGATTCAGTTCAAGACAGGGCCAGTCAGCAGGGCCCTCATATGGAGAAATTCTATCCATATGGTAGCCCTAGGTGGACTAATGGATAAGTGCTAGGATAGGGAATTGTTGGGCTACAGTGGGTTTACTGTTGGGTTGACCTTTCCCTCCAATTTTATTAGGGCTATGGGGCTATAAAATGGGTCTTGTTTGGAGAGGAAACGGGAGAAGAAACAAGACTAGAAGAGTTGGAAAGATTTTTGAAAAAATTTCACTCATCCTCCCATCACTCCTTAAATCACACTCGAACCTCATTTAAATTACATTTAAATCACTTTTAAGATCTCATCCGAATCGCAGTCAATACCTTACTATCATCGAGCTCAACCTAACTTTATCGCATTCGGCCTCATAAATATCAACATCATCGCATTGTCACACCTCTGAGATAAGCATCGTTTGAGCCACCTCGCAAAAAAAACCTATAATAATAGCAACCACCTAAACACCAAATATCATTTCCAAAAGTGAAAGGTAAACAAAACAAATATTATTGAAGTACCTACTTTGCCATCTTACTCACATTTTAATTTACATATCATATCATTTTAAGTATGCTTTGATTAAAACTTAAATATCAAACTTAGGATATATGTAGATCGGTGGTTGTTAAAGACACCACCAACTTTGACCTTAATCCTTTAAATGTTGGTTTATTGGCTTGTATGGACTCTGTATGCTAAATAACTCAAAACATGGCAAATATGACATAATTAGCTAAGATAATAAAATAGCAAAAGTGGACTTAATGATGATTCAAGTTAAGTAAAACAAGCAGAAAAGATAATGTAACTAGTTACTTGAACTTAAAAACTAGAGTTTATATGATGAACTTGTTTATTAGATGATATTTTAAAAAACCTTTTTTGAGTAATGACTGCTAGTTATAGTTTAAATGACGTTTGAGCATTTTATCAATTACGTTAAAAAAGAAAATTATAAGATATATCTTTAAGTATACTCTAATGTGCTTTTAACTCTAGACACCAAACAACGGTTCAACCAAATCATTACTATACCAAACCTGGCCAAACCACAATAAAAATATGTCACTTTATGCCCAAAATAATCACAAAACCAGCCACAAAATCAACCCAAAACCAGCCATCATTTTGCACAAAACCATCACCAAAATCAGTCAAAACTGCAACAAAAAAATCAGTCACCTACTACCACCAAAATCAGCCACCATTATCCCATACAAATCACCTCACATTCAGCAATTATAACAACTGTGAATCAGCCATCGTTAGAGCACAAGAACAGCCTCAAAAACAACATTACCGCAACAAAACCAGCTACTATCCAAGCACAAAAGCGTCCCCAAATGACAGCAAAAAAATCAGCAGCATTGCTTCATTGAAATCACCACTAAACCAACCATCATCATCATTACAGAAGTTTCACCTCAGCCACCATTATACCCAAAACAGAACACAAAATTCAGCCCCATTACTACACGAAACAGTCACTATATACCAAACCAAAATAACCTACATCAGACCCCAAACACAAGACAGTGATCAAGGTTAACAATGCTACATCATAAGAGTCAGAAATCTGCATCATGAAATTAGATGATACATCACTTTACCAAGATAGTAACTTTGGGATGAAAACTAACATGCTAAGCAAAAAGTGTATATGAGCAAAAATAGGATTAAGACCTAGCTTAAGGAAGATAGATCTCCTAATTAGCTATTGTACGTGAAGAGTGTCATAAAATATCAAGACCTTAGCATGAGAAATGGCTTTACAAGTGGAAGCATATAACAGTCAATCAAACCATGAAATTATCTTAACGTAATAATCATAGAATGGTAAGGTAGAGGCTGAGTTTTATGGTAGCAACACTTGGAAGATGATTTCTCCTCAGTCTGGTCGAGCACTTAGCCGTGTTCCTCTGTGATTTTACGTCGATTAGTAACTAGGAAGAATAGCGACGAGAGTTTAGAACCTAAGTATAGAAATTAGTCGAGATAAAATGAAGAGGAGAGAAGGAACAGATCAAAATTTACCTGAGGATGTCGATCAATGCAAATCACGTTCTCTCGCCGTTGGAATGGAATCGAGAAGAAGAGGAAGAGGACTGGGAGCCGTCGTCGGGAAACGTCAGACCACGATCGTGGTGTTCCTCGTCTCAAAACCTAGGGGTCGAATTAGATCCAGTGCGACAAAGGATCTAGAGATGAAGCAGATATCGTAAAGAGAAGAATGATCGGCTAATTAGCCTAAATCGTCCCCTACGTTTGGTCCGAATCACAAACTCGTTCCCATTGTATTAAATATAACGACGGTCATTTCTTTCGTTATCGGAGGTAACCATTTTGTCCTACCGTCTGGCTCCGTCATAGACAGTTAACTTTGCTGATGTGGCAGTTCCACATTCGTTAAAATCGAACCCATAATTATCCATGGTTAAAACACGATAATCTGTTAGAAACACAATTGTTCGTCTTTTCATTTCAGATTGTAACCAAAAGGTCCTTTTCGAATTAAATGGTAACACCTGCGCCCCGTTTTCATGAATGATGAATCCAGGTGCCCTCGTTCGTCCTTCTCGCCCATCATGGAATGGATGAAACGACTTGATGATGGGTGAGAAGGACGAACGAGAGCACCTGGATTCATCATGCATGAAAACAAGGGCTCATATGTTACCATTTAATTCGAAAAGGACCTTGTGGTTACAATCTGAAATGAAAAGGACGAACAATCATTTTTCTAACTAATTTGATTTCTCATGTTTTAACTATGGGTAATTATCAATTCGGTTTTAGTTGACGTGGAATTGCTACATTAGCAAAATTAACTGTCGTTATGAAGGATCAAACGTTACGTCCGATAACGAAAGGGATGCCACTCGTTACATTTGATACAACGAAAATGAGTTTATGATTCAGGCCAAACATAGGGGATGATTTCGGCAATTTAGCCTAAAAGACGAGAGAGGGGGGGGGGGGGAGGGAGGGAGGGGAGGGATGTAAGTCACGGAAAGGAGATAGGATTTGAGAAAAGAGTTGTGACAGCCGCTAGGTGGAAGACTGAAGAAGAGGAACTCCTATCTCTTCTAAGGGTTAGCCGATTTTTTATGAAGTTGGGTCGAGTCGAATCCGGCTTCTGCTAAGGACATGGGCTCAAATTCAGAATTTCAGGAACGAGACTGATGGATAAGAAGAGTCGGGCCTGGTTCGACCACTTGAAGTTCGGGATACATAAGTCAAACGTAGAGAATAAGTATTAAAAAATCCCAAAACATTAGTTTTATTTTTCTCTTGAAAAACTATTTCAAAAAATAGAATAAGTATTAAAAACTCCCAAAAATCATTTTAATAATTATCTTAATTCCCGAGAGTTAACTATTTCGAATAATTGTCGGGCAAACCAAAACATTAATTTTATTTTTCTCTTTTATTTGAAAAATCCAAAAAAGTATTTCAAAAATACAATAAGTATTAAAAAATTCCAAAAATAATTTTGATAATTATCTTAATTTTTTAGAGTTAACTATTTGGTATAATTTTCGAAAACCAAAACATTACTTTATCTCTTTTCAAATTCTCCAAAAGTATTCAAAAGTAGAATAAGTATTAAAAACTTACAAAAAAAATTTATTATCTTATAATAATTAATTTCCTTAAAATTATTATTATTGTAGATAATTATCCCTCTCTTAAACATCCAAAAGTTAGTATGTGTTAATTCCTTACAAGTCGTATTGAAAAACACTGAAAACTCACGTCAAACGCAATTTATCAAAAATTGAGCTTTCAAATTCAAACTACGAGACTTTGATCTTGAGGTTCGGGTACATAGGCAATCAAAAATGATTTGAGTCCACCCAAAACCAATTCCTCCCTTTATTTATAACAGTGAACATCACCCAACTTTAAAAAGAATTATACCTGAGCACGAGGGTATAAATGTGTTGCAAAAATAAATCTTTCAAATTCGAACTACGAGAACTTTGATCCTGAAAACCAGGTACGAAGGCAGTCACTTTGACTCGAGTCCACCAACCATCATCTCTCCCTCAAAATCCAAAATGATTTTAAATTCCCGGTTTTAAACCCGATGTAATCCAAAACAGTGAAAGAGAACTTTTCGTACCTAGTCGTACCGGTCTTGCGTCGGAAGGAACATTAGCATTAGTTTGCTTTCATGACATAACCGACCCCAGATCCATAACTCTCAAGTTTCACAGACAAAGTCACAAAGCGTCCGTCTCGTGCCACGACGGCTAGACGGGCAAGTTCGGTGTTCGATCCACCCCATAACCCCTCTGATCAATGGCAACTCTATAGTACTTCAACATTGAGCCGCACGCGCAGCCCGATCCCCTTCCCTGCGGCGGAAGTGGATGAGCGCACGCGGGGTGGGGTAAGGGGGTGAGTGCGGTCCCAGACGAAAAACCTCTGTGATACATAGATTTGAGATGGAAATGGCCTTGATATGAAATTTAATTCCGATAGAACTCGACAGTTAGTTTTTGACAAAAATTAAGAAAACTGTTCAATTTCGTCAAAATTGATCAAAAGTCATGTTCGCAATTCTTGGCAGAAACAACATTTAAGTTTTTTTAATACCATGATTTATAAAAGGAATAATATACATTTGTACCCTTATATTATGCAAAATTTACATCGACATCCCTCTACTAAATTGTAACCGCTCAAACCCCCTGAACTTTGACGGTTTTAACAAAAACACTCTTGGGTTAGTTTTTCAGCCAAAGTTTGTTTAATATATTGATTATACAAAATTTGACGTGTACAATCAAAATTTGACGTGCATAATAAAGGAGTACAAATGTGTATTTTGCCTTTATAAAAAAATGTGTGGATGTCGAATTGGTGAGTCACATAGTATGTGGTTCAAGTTAAATCGATATCAATTATAGTTAAATCACGTGTGATCGTAATTATATTGCGATGGTACCAGACAATTTTGACGAGTAGAATTTATAGTCAAATCGATTACACTAGTTAATACAGATGAGGTCTAATGTATGCATATCAACCAATCTGGACCAAGAAGTATAAATCCATATTGGAAGACACTTGGTCGATCTCAAACAGCCCAACAATCGAAGAAAGTCCACCTTGGTGTGATGCGGCGCGCCGTTCAAGTCCACTCACACAAACTCGCATTTGGAGCAACTTTGTTCGAGCCATCACAAGGCCAGAGCAATATTATACCTTAAAAGAAGGCTCAAAAGACAAGTTGAGAAAGTCATATCAGTTGTTGGACCCTACGCCCAAGTGGCCATGTCGCGGTGGCACCGGTGTGACACCGAAACGACACCTCTTACACCAATTCAAACTTGAACCAAATTTTCCGATCCACAAGCTGTCTAATCACTCAAAGGGCTGCCTTGAGTGAGCCAATGATCACAAATCAGGCCTACTACCCATAGGTATATGGCTCACTAGGCCAATTATACGAATGCTTAAGTGTCCCTCCATATTGTATTAAAGTCTTAGTAGTTTAATTGGGCTTTTATTTTAGTGATTTAATTTAAAGTTAAGGCTCAAAAAGGCTTTTTTGTCTGAATTAGTGTAGGTAGAATGAAGGATAGTTTTGTCATAAATTAACTTTCTTTATAAGAGAAAAAATCATTTTTCTTGTTGACCAAGAAAATGCTTATTTTTAGCTCATTGTATTTCCAACACTCACCTCTAAATAGAGGGTTTAGGCCTTCAAATTCAACATCCCAAAAATAATGATCAAGTAAATTTAATGTTTTCAGCATAAGGCCTGACATCGTTTATGCAGTTGGGAAGTTGAGTAGATATAAAAGTAATCTTAGTACTCATCAGTGGCATGCTATTAGGCGAGTACTTGGTTACTTTAAAGAAATCCTAGGTTATGTTTTAACGTATAAGGGGTACATGTGGGTTATAGAAGGGTATTTAAATACAAGTTAGATATCTAATATGGAGGATCACACCTCTACTACTAGATAGGTCTCTACTACTGGATAGGTATTCCTACTTAGGGGAAGAGCAATATTGTGGGCTTCCAAGAAGCAAACTTACATCACAACATCAACTATGAAATCTGAATTCATAGCATTAGCGGCTTCCGGTAAGGAGGCAGAATGGCTAAGGGACCTGATTTATGAGATATTGTTGTGGCCGACACCTATCTTACCAATTCATATCTTATGTGATAGCAATGCTACCTTCGGTATGGCATATAGCCAAGTCTATAATGGCAAGTCTCGTCATTTAGGGGTGATGCATAGTGATGTTTGTGAACTGATCACTCATGGGACAACCGATGTGCAGTATGTTCGGTATGAACAAAATCTAGCTGATCACTTGACAAAGGGATTAACTAGAGATTTGGTTGCCAAATCGACAGGAGGGGTGGGACTTAAGTCTGTCTAGATTTCCAAATATAGGACACCCAATTTCCCACTAATACAAAGTTACAGGCTGAATTCAATGCGAAAATCCTATGGATTGAAACTGGAGCACAAGGTTTGAAACATCTCGAAGGTATGTGCTCAGGAACCTACGAGTGATAGAGGTTGGAGATTAACTTCTTAATTTATTTCTTGACAAAGTGTATATGCAGGTACACAATAAAGGAATTAACTTATGCGAGCATGAAGTGTAGGCGCTTTAAGAAACTCAGACTTGGTTTCGTGTGAGCTCGTGAAAAGATTGGGACACAAGGTGGTCAATAGTGTTAGAATATCTTAGAATAGATAGGATAAACTCTTGTGTATGTTATCTTCATATACTCAAATGAGTAGACGGGTTCAATCTGTAGTGACACCCCTATATTCGAGTATTTTTTAATGTATAATATATTAGATGGAAATTCAATCTTCGTGACATTTTCATTAATGCAAGAGTTTTTCGGTTGGATATTTGTTGTAATTTTAGTGAAATTCATAAACTTTACTAAAATGGGGAGGAATGTTGAAAATATGCACCCATGGTTCGACCTTGGTGCGATAGCAGCACCTTGGACTTGACCCTGGTGCGATGTCGGTGTTGGTACGGATATGTGGACTCACGGGGAACCTCACCTTATTTCAGAGCAAACTGGACCTAACTAGCATCAACTCCTCTATGAGCTAGTTGATGTTAGGATTGACATTCCAGCTCATCTAGCTCCATTTGAGCTCGATGCTAGTGTCACTAGCTGCGATGCTGAGCTGAGTTACGGTGCTAGTAGGGAGTTAGGTGGTTGGGGTGGTTACTCCTTCTCCTAGGAAATTGGTTCACACCTCTTTGTGAAAATCAAACTCAAATCTGAGTTGTTTTCCCTCCAAACTCGTAGGATTTTAAGGTAGTTACTTTATAACCACCTTCAAGTCTATTCATAGAGATTAGGATGCCTCTTGGTAAATGAACTCGTATCCCTTCACCCATTGACATTTCCCCTATATAAAGAAGGCACTTGTGTGGGAGACATCTACCCTTGCCTTTGAGATTCTAAATGACTCTTATTTCTAAAGTCTAAAAGCTCAAGTGTAGACGGTCTTATTTTTAAAAGGGAATTCCTGATACTCAATACTTATAAGGTGGAAATACTCTTTTTAAAAAGTGATACCTACGATTCCATCTTGATTCAAAATCTCATTATTTATCAAAATTCAAAAAAATTGTTGTTTGGAACCTCCCAATCTAATGCCTAACTTCAGCACCAGATTTTACTCCCTTTGTCGGGGCTGGAAGTAGGCATGTCCACGTAATGAAAAGATGATTGATTATGGCAAGTTGGGATCAGTGGGTGAGATAAGGCGAGATTATGGCTGAAATGAAGGCATGTGGAAGCCCCTTGATTCCACAACAAGCGGGTGGTGCTCATGCTTTGGTTCTCCCGCTCGTATTAATAATCCATAAGGTAGATCGGATCTCTACTTAATTTGTATGTAACAACATTATTGTTAATCATTAACACCATACGTCCACATCATTGCAATTGTTAAAAAAGCGAGACACGTCACTTTGCAAGTGTCTAAATTTTACGGATTTAGTATTGATACTCTTTATGGATTCTCCTCCTAATCTTGATGTGACATCAGATGAACAAGTTAATGATGTTGACTAATTCTGAAATAATAAGACGTTTTACTTTGGAAAAGCATCTCTCCCAAGTATCAGTAACCAAATGGTTAGAAAGTCGTAGTCCGTTTTCTTCCTTAAAGTGTGATGATATATGATTATCACATGAAAGTTCTACCTATTATGCAGTTTGTTTCATGTTTGAATTTGAACACACATACAGTCAGAAACTGGAATGACGACGACTCATTTGACGTTTTTTACTTTCTGTTACAACGGCACTGAGAGACTGACTCGTCCAAATAAGCAAAGAAAGAAAGAAATCGTGTCCATCAATCAGAATACGGGAAGAAGAAGCTTACCGCCTCCACTTCTCATCATCATCTTGAACTCGTCGAAGTTAACCATCCCGTCTCCGTCAACGTCAACTCTCCTTATCATCTCCTTGCAATCCTCAATCCTCTTCCCTTCCTTCAACCCTAACGACGACAGCACCCACCATAGCTCCTCCACTGTTATCAATCCATCTTTATTCCTGTCGAATACATCGAACGCCTTCTTCAATTCACCTCCTCCTCCTTCCCCTGCCGCACCTCCACAGCCACTAATCTGATCTTCTCCGCCCGACAATATTTTCCGGCACAGGATCTTGAACTCCTCCAAGTCGATTAATCCGTCTCCGTTTGAATCTACCTTCACTACCATCTCCTCAACCTCCGTCTCCGTCACTATGATCCGTATGTTCTTCAGCGACTCCTTCAGTTCCTGCTTCGTGATGAATCCGTCACCGTTTTTGTCGAACGTGGCGAACACGCTCGTCATCTCATCGTCGGTGTCCTCCGTCTTCTTCTTGTTACTGATCTGATCACTCTTGGAAACAGTAGTAACAGACTTGCTTGATTCGGCTTGTAATGGAGCGGATTTGACCTTCTCTAGCGCTGCCGTGACGGCGCGCGGGAGGAAGAGGGAGTGGAGCCAGGCGTAGAGCTTCTTCGAAGGGAGATAGGAATTGAGATTGAAGAGACCGGCGAGGAAGAGAAGTAGGAGTAATAGAGCGGCGGAAATCATTGTTAGGGGCTCTGACTTCGCTCGGCGGTGGATGAAGGCAGAGCCAAACAAAAGCAACAGGAGAAAGTCAGAAACAGGGACAGAGGGGAGAGAGGGATTAGGAAAGGAGAAATTTGTTTTGGTTGGAAGAAGGTGCCAAAAGGTGTGAAGTTATTTTTTTGTAATTAAACACGCTATTTGGTACTGTGGGATCTCTCGATCTCTCTTATTAATTTATTCACATAAATATTAAATTACTATATCGTCAAAAACGCGTGAACGAGTATTAACTAATACCCAAAACCTAATGGAAGAGTTATAAGAGGACTATTATTTCACGCCATAATTTTCGAATTATATGACGCTCAAAACTTCGTAAAAACAAAATTATTCAAATTTACTCATTCGAAAATTTTTGTAATGATGAAATTATCCAAATTTTTTCATTCGAAAACCACTCTCACGGTACGTGCCTCCTTACAATTCGTTGAATTTTATCGGGGTGGCATCGAAAACTCGGAAGAAAACCATCCTGGCCGGCCGCGGATTTCGGCCGGGATTTCGGTCCGACCGAATTTCATATAATCCCTAAACCCTAAACACTAAATCATAAAACGCTAAACCCTAAATCCTAAACTCTAAACCCTATAACCCTAAACCCTCAAACCCTAAATTCTAAAACCCTAAACCCTTAACCTTAGAATTCTAAACCATCAAACCCTAAACCCTAAATTCTAAAACGCTAAACCCTAACCATAGAAGCCTAAATCATCAAACTCTAGAATCCTAAACCATCAAAACATAAACTCTAAATTCTAAAACCCTTTACCCTAGAATCCTAAATCATAAAACCCTAAACCCTAAATTCTAAAACCCTAAACCCTAACCTGAGAACCCTAAATCATCAAACCCTAAACGCTAAATTCTAAAACCCTAAACCCTTGACCCTAGAATCCTAAACCATCAAACCCAAAACTCTAAATTCTAAAACCCTTTACCCTAGAATCCTAAACCACCAAATGTTAGACCCTAAATTCTAAAAGCCTTAACCCTTAACCCTAGAAATCTAAACCCTGAACGACGTCATTCACCGGTTGGGTTGGCTCAAGGAAACACCATGTGATGATCCATGGTGGTTCTGGAACGTGGATCTGCCAGGGTATGCCACTATATTTAACTGGACATTCGTTGTTGTTGAACCTGGCTTGCGAGGGGTACCGTATGGGGAGGTGTGTCGTACATAGTGTGTACTGGGAACCACTGGGTTGTGCTCACCTTAGATGACGATATCCGGGTAATTCTTTGTTTTAGAGTTATTGGGCTCAAGACCGAGCTAAACAGATGTGTCAACATGACTTATACCTGGCCGAGCATGCAGAGTACGCACGGGTGAACCCGTAGATCTTGTCCTTGAATTTAGTGTATCTAATTGTCGGACTTTCGTAATAACCTCTGTCATTATTAACTAGTTCCTCTATTGTGTCTGTGACTTGATGTTACGTTAATGGATTAACGGTTTGTTTTCGTTTTATTTACCAAATAATGGTCTCGAACAGTCAGTGGTTCCGACCGAACTGGTGTCGGTCGGAACCTTATTTCGGGCGACATTGGGGCCGGCCGGAAGGCACTAGGGCCCGACCGGCCAGTCATTTCGGTCGGGCCCCAATCCCGGTCGAAACGAGGTTCCGGCCGGCACTAGCCTCGACCGAAATCGGCGGCCGGCCGGGGCATCCAATGGCCTTTGTTTCAATTTCGTACCTCAAACGACGCTTCCGATCTTTGATTTCTTCTTCGGACCAACGTTTGTTGGTGTTTGTGAGTGTTTGAGTTAGTCAATATAAACAACTTCTTATATGGATTTCGATTTTACGAAAGAATAATATTGTAATTTACTCAAATTAGGGCGTCCTTAAGTTCGAATGTTAGGGCGTCAAATAGAGATGCAGATGCAGATTCAAATTTATAATGATGCCAATATGACATAGGTTTGATATATCTATTTTTTATTTATTTAGTTGTCAAGTTTTATCAATATTTATTTATTTATATAAACAGATATAATATTATCTTGCTCCTTTATGAATTTTGAATTTACCTAAACAGTTGGGTAATGTCTGGTTGTTAAAACTAAAACAAAAATATTAAACCAATAAACACTCAAAACAGTTAAAAATTGCATAATCGTACATTTTTTTAAATGAGAATGAATTATATAGAACCATAAATATATACAAATGTGCAGAATTTTAGGTAAGATTATGTGCATCCATAAATAATTTTTAATCGCTATATCACCTACTTTAACAATTGAGTGTTTTAATAATTTATAATTATTTATATTCCTCAAATTTTTTAGTAATTTATTATATTTAGAAAAATGTTCCAACATACTTATGTGTCATAGCTAATATAAAAGTTTACTTTTAGAAAATTGGTCCATATCATATGTGGCATTGCTTGAAGTTGCTAATTTAGCAATCACCATTCTATCCCTAACAATTGCTAATAAGAACGGTTGCCTTGCTTTTACTATATTTGTGATATTTTGGGACACATCGAGAGTCTTTACGAGCTCATATTTCAATACCCCGAAGACCAGATTACCTTCCTGTGGGATGATGTGGGATGAGTCGACTAGGGTGTTATCCTGGAAGGAGATGCAGCTCAAATAACTTCCCAATGGAATTTGGTTCGTGAGGAGACCAAGCCCCCCCCCCCCCCCCCTCTCTCGGGATCAACCACGAGCTGATGGTGGTATGACTACTCTGGTAAGACCAAGGGGCAACAATACCTCAATGGCACACCACGTGTATGAAGGAACTCAATCGACAAGGTTGAAGAGTAGAGACCTGGGTTAGAAGGAAACAATAACGACGAGAACAGAGACATGAAGCGCCGCCATTCAAACCCATTAGCATCCCACCCCATGGAGCTAGAGGAAGTTGGGGATCATCGTCCCATCAAATCTCCAAAAAAACAAGATCATGAATATCCATTGATGAGGATCGGTCCACCACACTGACCGGAGCCAGCTGGAGAGCCAAGACCCTAGCCTCTCTTGGCGGTTCCAATAATTGGATGTTATCTCTAGGTTTCTACGACAGTAGTGTTGATGTTTGGAATTTTTTTTAATTTCGGACTTACGTTAGTAGTGTTCTCCAGTTGTCTGTTGGCTGGAGTTTATTCCGTTAATTTCTCTTGTCATGGTGTCCGTTACGGAGAGAAAGGACTAAGGTCTTCCTGCAAAATCATAAATTCGCGGCCCATGCAGCTTCATTTGTGGTGATTGCTCCTCCTGTTAGACATTCTGTATGTTTCTCAATTCACATATATAAGAATTATAATAAAGGTCTCCTTTTTCAAAAAAAAAATGCTAATAGAGGTTTCATATCATCTTTTACATCATTTAACAATTGTTAAAGTATTAATAATTGATAGTCGGCACTCTTCTTCTCAGACAACAACTACAACACAAGAATTTTTTCATGTGTCGAGTTTCTCTTATATTTATAAAAAAAAATAGTTTCTCAAAGATTTCACTATTGGACTTTCATACATATTATATATCGATAGCTACGACAAAAATCGTTATAAGTGGCGGGTACTTGTTGGGTGGGTTATGGGACAGATAACATGAAATTTGTCTCCACCCATCACCAATATAAGTGGGCATGGAGTTTGTTTGTACGCGTCAATTACCCGCATTGACCGAATTTTAACCACCCAAAATAGATGGGTTCCGGGTGGGTACCCAGTTTTCAGACTATCATTGTCATCCATAGGGAGTTATTCGTTTTAGAATTCTCTCACGGAAGAGTAGAATTCACATGTCTAAGGTTTGTGCTCCGTTGTACACATCCAAGTCGATTTCCAAGCCTCCCCTCCCACTCCTGTCCAATGCTCTTAATCCTCTACATCCTATCACCATGGCAACAACAGTTGTGATCTTCCCCCCCAAAGGTCGTTGCCGCCGCCATCGAATCTGACATTTTCGAACCACCAACAACATAACTCTAGCACCCATACACCAGATCGTAAGATCATGCTACTCCGGTCCCATCATCTTATTGCTCCCCACCGAGCATTTGCAGACAGGTCGTGGCGCTATGACCCCAATCTGCTGGACCCCCATGAGATTGTTCCAGGTGAATCCCTCGAACAAGTTGCCCTTCACAATTCTGAATCTTGGATCTCGTTTCATGTTGTCCCGACATATTTTTTCTTATCGAGTTTGGGTAAAGCTCTTGGAGACTCCATTTATTTTTCTGGAAAATAAATTCCGATGACCAACCAAGCAAATTTGTACCGAGTGTATATATATTTGTACAAACTCGTACAGAAGTGTATAGTATGATACTTAGTCCATTACTTATTATAATACTTACTATTCACATTTGTGTGGCTGTTAAATGTCAATTTTGCCCTGTGTTCTCAGCCGTTAGATCTAAGATACAATTTTTTGACGGTTTAGATTTTTGCCGACTTTTTGAATCGAATCTAAAAGCCATTTCTCTAGCTCCAGATTCGTACTCCAAGTTGGGGCTAACTTGCGGGCCATATTCGGCCTTAATATGGGCAAATGACAAGCCATACCTGGACCGACAACTGAAACATAACCGAATTGTATGTAACTAACCTCATTCCTGCTTCTGTTTCCTCCGGTGGTAAACAGAGAAGAAGTATGTTAATGACTTAAAAAGCTATTCACACTTTAATTTAGTAGGAGGGAGGACGCTAATTAAACATTGGATCTCTAATTGTTAAGAGCATTTTGTTTTGAGATCAATTACAACAAAATTCAACAGAAAAAAAAACTAATCTTCTTCATTTCATGGGTTTACCTCTCTCTGCACTTTGATTATTTTCCCTTGAGTTTACAGTATGCGTACAATATAGACCCAACGAAACCTAGAGTCTGACCCACGATATTCATCTGCATAACCACCACCCATTTCACCATAAACCACAATGGCGTACGTATTAGATTCTGATTATGAACTATATAGTGAATAGATAGATAATTCATTCTGAAATCTCATTTACCAGGTCAAATGGAAGCCCCCCGAACAACATCCACCCTAGTCCAATGGTGAAAACATCCTGCCATTCCCACCATTTTTAACCAACCCACTTCATATCAGTACTAAACAGTAACACCAATCATTTTAAATGTTGAATGGAAGACTGCTTTTGTTTTCAGATTCCTCCACAATTATATCATTGAAATCTAACCATTAACTTTACTAGCATGCCATTCAATACGGTTCCACTAGTATATATTTGCTTTTTTTTGGTAAATGATTGTTAGGATCCATGTTCGAAGTTCGAACCTAACGTATATATATATAGATGTTTTCTTTGATCAATAGAAAGTGCAAGTACCTTCAAATTACCGCAGATTGTTTGTGTCAATGCTGAATTAATTGTTGTGTTTAAGAACACAGAGTAATTGATCAAGAAAGCCAGGATACATGATAGAAGCATCACAACCTGCAAAATATGTCGAAGCAGAGAGCTAACTATTCAATTTTCAGGCGCTTTTTCACATGAAACCAACATCATATACAACAGTTAGAGAGGTCAGGCAATAAGGAAGCACCTGAAATCCTGGATATAACAGATAGGGAAAGTTCCTTAGGGATCCTAGATCCCCACTGACTGATGTCCAGACTAGTAATACTGGTAAACATATAATGCCTGCAAAACAGCAGATACCACTACGTTAGGAACTAAATATGGAAGCCGCAAAAAGACAGTCTTATGCTGATAATCTTGTCTCGGCTAGCTCTCACCATTGCACCACATGAGGCCAAAGCTATTGAGGCCACTAGATTTTCCTGAAAGAATCAAAGAGTATGTGAGGAGGTGTTCCGAATTCTTCTTGCTACAAAAAAGTAAAAACTCAATTAGAAGACTACTGGAGCCACTACCAATCCGAGCAATCGAAGCAAGATATATTGCTGTGCAGATATTTGCAATGAAGACGACAGCATAGCTGTAGGCATCAAATGACAAGTCTCGAGCTCCAGCAATGAATGCTCCAAGTATAATTATCCCCACACTGATGAAATCCATAGTTTGGTTAGTTCAAAAAGGTATTATCACACTTAAAAGTTAAAACTTAGATTACTTCGCAGTTCTTTATTCATATCTATCGCTTTCATATATTTTAATCCACTCTTCTGTTATTCAGTCATCTTTTTTTGGCGGTGAAAAAAGACATGCTACTGTTACTGCACATGGCAGGTTCCGGACACATTCAGATGATGATGAAGAAGAAACTGCATTCTGAGAACCATGAACATGAAGCCAAGTTAATGGGTTTCATACCTGCCAATAACAGGCAATGAATGTTTCTTCCCTGTCAAGAGATACTCAACTACCATGGTGAAAGCCACTGTAGTCCTTCTGAGGGTGGCATACATGGGGACATTAATGCCACGCACAGATTCCATGGTGACTAACTTGTAGCAGAATACACAAGAAACGAGTGAGTACGTACAATGCAGAAACAACAGTCTATGCGTTGTGTGAAAGAAGCAAATGAGCTTATACTCTCAAACGATCACGTACCATGTAAAGCAAATACGAAATTGCTAGAGGAACTGTTCGAGCTAATGTCTTCAGGGGTACCAGTTTAGCTGCGTTGGAAGTAGAGGTTGGCCGTTCACTAACTGTAAACGATACAAGCTTCCAGTATTTCATTGCATAGAGTAAAATGCACGAGCATATTATCTGAAAAACGCATGTGATAAGGATCATCATAATCAATAAGCAACAAGGCAAATATGACACTGTCAATTTTCCGCTGCTAGAAATTGTTTATCCAGATCATACTGATCACTAGGATCTGTACAACTTCGTATGGAATACCAAGCTTGCCTAGTTTATAATAATTTAGCAGCATGTTTACTCATAGTTTAACGATTAATATTGAGTTTTTTGCCTTAACTAAGTGGCTCAGTCACTGTTACGGTTTCATAAACACCCAATGTTGATTTAGTAGGTCGTTTTCTCTTCACAGATCAAGCCAGCCACAGAATCGCGGATGATCAAATTTCATCATTGCCAGAATTCCTGAGCTACCTAATTACAGTATAGGGTGCAAACACTATACCTGAAGAAGCGTGATGACGTTTGCATAAGGGAAGCTGTATGAAGAAAGGGCTGCTTTATTGAACATTACCAAGAGCACTGCATCATACAGAATAAAACATGGTTCCAAAAATTTATTTTTGTATACGGATATTAGGGCGGAATGCTGGACGAGTTCGGGCTAAACTCCACGAGTACCCATCCCATAAGATAGAAAATTTGGTTCCTAAGTCCCTAACTCATTCGAAACTACGGTAACCATAACCCGGATGGGTATCACGGATATGTTGTTGGGTACGCATCTATCCCAATATTCAAATTCCAAATAGTACAAGAAAGATAAGAATTACGAAATATTCACTGCCCACTGCAGCCCTAATTCCGATTCGTGGGCATTGCTCATTATTGTATTACACAACAAGAAAAATGTATGTAACCAATATTTTGGTTTTGGGTTACAACAGGTACTTGGGTGATAGGGTTGTGGCCTTGTGGGTAGATGGTAGGTAGGATCCACGAGTAGAACCGGATTACAGATTTATCCGAACGGATTAATGGATACCAATAGGTATCTAAACCATCAACTTACATCCCGCGTCCAATACTTGCGGATATCAGTTCGGGACAGACTCAGGATTACCCGAAAGGCCGAAACCGCGGTCCCAATATTCTCACCCGTTAACAACTCGGTTCATCATAAACCACTCAATTTGAAAATTCTCTGTAAATGAGAGAAGGAATTCTCGAAAAGAGACAGGAAGAGAAGAATTCATGTTAGTCGATGCGATTAAATAATGAATTAGCCCCTACTGCAATCCGACGATACAACTCGATTTCCCCAGAGAGAATCCAAACAAGATGAGCACACACAAACGAGAGAGGAAGGTAAAGAGAGGGGAACCTGCAGAGGCCATGTAAGAAGCGGCAGCGAAAACTCCTTTCCTGCTCATGGCGTCGGACTCATCCGTATGCTGCTTGCTCTCGTTTGGAGTAAATAGAGGCAGCTTCTCGGTCTTCTTCTCCGACTCCATGCTCCTGTAAATAACAACAAAACAACGAAGGATACAAGGAATTAACGTCGGTTTCGATCTTGAAGATCGACTGGTCCTCGGAGACGGGAGGATTTTTATTAGGATTTTTGTTTGCCGTAGGAGGAAGAGAGGCTTAAGAGTCTGACACAAGGGGTTAATACGCATTTGCACCTGTTTATTATGCAAAATTTAAATTAACACTCTTATACAAAGTCTGAATGATCTAACCCCTGAACTTTGATAACATTTACAAACTGACCCCTCTGTTTAGATGTCCGTTACGTCTACTAACGTGACACTGCCAACTCAACTTCCACACACACATAGACGGCTAGCTGTTTCTACTAAGAAAATAAATTGATTTGAATTAATTAAAAAGATACATTTTTATCCCACTTCTTCCTCTTTTTCCTAACCGTCAATTCGTCATTTTTGTTTTAGTGTTTCTCTTTTTTTCTCTTTTTCATCTTTTACTTTGATAATTAATTTCTTTGTATTCAACGGTTGCTCTCATCATAAATTATTAAAAAATGAATTTGAAGTGACAAAATAATATTTTTACTTGAATATCCAGAGCTTAGAACTACCCATCGCCAACACGAAATCATGGAGATTCTTCCTGATTTCAGTAATTTATCCATATATCCTCATAATTAAGAGTTTCAAGATCCTTTTCATTAAGAAATTGTATGTAAAATGAAGGGTCTGGATGAAGTCATGCCTTAATAGTTAGTTTGAGGTGATTGAAGAAGAGCAATAGCTATTATCCAAATTTTTTGACATGATTTTTTTTCGGAAATTAACAATTTTATTTAATTGTAGTTGGTTGTTGCAGCAAGGTAATCCACGTTACGCTTTGCTATTTATAAATCAGTTAGTTTCTTTGCTAAGGAAAACAAAGTAATTGGATATGACGGATTAGTTGCATGCAGTTAACATGAGTCCGTCAAAGATCAAACGATATCATACATGTAATCCTTAGATGAGGACGAAAGGAGAAATTTGAACCAACACCCATTCGTGGAGCGAGTCCTCCATGACTAAAACCTCAATCCGACAGTCGCCTCTTCTTTCGAATATCTTCCTGGACTTTCCTCTCTTTTCTTTTCTCAATTCAATTACTGATGGAGCGTTTAGATGAGTAGGGATGAGTGAGAAAGATGAAGGATTACTAATTAGTGACTTTGAAGATGACCAGGGGAGGAGCTCGACCGTTCAAACATCACAATGGAAGAAGAAGTGAGGCGGAAAATACAATTCCCGATCTCACTTTCCTAATCTTTATCTTTGATCACTTATCAAAATTACTATATATTTGGGTAGAAAACACAGTCATCGGCCACATAGATGTCAAAGTTTAAGTGGCGTCTAACATTAGCAGATTTAACGGAAATTGGGACAGAGAACGACTGGAAAGGTGTCTCATTAAAATTTCAAAGTTGCTAAAACAATATTTCATTCACCACTCTTCAACTTCGACGAGATTTTTTCGTCCCCTCATCTTTTACAAAACTCAAACCATCATCTTTCTATTTATTGGATTATAAGAGTCGATGCAACCAATTACCCTTTCTCAATCATCGATCTAACACAATCACGAAAAAAAATTCATCATTTTGGTTTTAATTTTGTATTTTGTTTTGCTTAACGGTGAATAATCGCTGAGAGTTGTTATAATCGTTAACGACAAGGGTATGGTGATGGAACTAATTCGATCACCAAAATGAAAATGGGGATGGTTATAGTTAATAACCTCCATAGAAGCGGATGGGTAACGGGTATATGCCATAACCATCTATAAACCTCCCTATTGCCAAGTCTAGTTCTGCCATGTAGAACATGATTATAGGCAATCTGTATAGCACTCGTGTCATCGGCATATAGTTGCGCATGTACGTCAACATGACACCCTAGCTCCTCAAGAAAACAATTCCAGAACAAACCTCACTCATAGATCGATATTCAACCTCGGTTGATGACTTGGACATTATATCTTGGTTTTTACATCTCCATGCTGTTAGCTTAGGAGGTTCCAAGCAGCAATACTTCGAACTCTGATAGGTGACGATATCTAAGATGAAGACGAAATCGTGGGTACCACTTTCCGAAAAGAGTATTTCCACCATACAAGCCTTGGGTATCAGGAAATCCCTTACGAGGATAAGACCGTCTCCACTCAAGTTCTTAGACTTTAGATACTAGAGTCGCTTAGAATTGTAGGCTAGGATAGATTGTTTTTTGTGTTTTATCCCACACTACAACCTCCTTTATATAGGCAAGGGGTCTAGCACTAAAAGGGTACGATTCCAAGTACCAAGAGGTGCTAATATCCTCATGGATAGACTTGAAGGTAACTACCTTGAAGTCCTACGGGTTTGGAGGGAAAACAACTCAGAAATGAGTTTGAAATTCATGAAGAGGTGGGTACCCATTCGTCCTAGGAGAAGGAGTAACCACCCCGACCACCTAGCTCCCTACCATCACAGTAGTTCAGCTCGGTACCGTTGCTAGTGACACTATCATCCAACTCAAGGTTGAGCTGAACGAGTTTTAGTGTCAGTCCCTAACTTCATCTAGCTCACAGAGGAGCTGATGCCAGCTACTTTCAGCTAGCTCCGAGCTAAAGTGAGGTTTTCCGTGAACTCACGTATCCGTCTCACTTCAATATCACACCAAGGTCAAGTCCATGGTGCTGCCATCATACCAAGGTCAAACCCAAAGAGCATATTTCCAACATTCCTCCCCCATTTTAGTGAAGTCTGTGATTTCGCTAAAATTACAAAAAATATCCAACAAAAAACTCTTGCATCAATAAAAATGTCACAAAGATTGAATTTCCATCTAGTATATTACACTTTCCAAAATACTCGAATATAGGGGTGTCGCTACGGATTGAATCCGTCTACTCATTTGAGTATTTGAAGATAACATACACAAGAGTTTATCCTATCTATTCTAAGATATCCTGACACTATTGACCGCCATGTGTCCCAATCCTCTCACGAGCGCACACGAAACCAAGTCCAAGTTTCTTGAAGCGGCTACACTTCATGCTCGTATAGGTTAATTCCTTACTCGTGTACCTGTGTATACACTTTGTCAAGGAATCAATTAAGAAGTAAGACTTCAACCTCTATCACTCGCAGGTTCCGGAGCACATACCTTCGGGATGGTGCAAACCTTGCGCTCCAGTTTCCATTCATAGGCTTTCTGCATTGAATTCAGCCTCTAACATTGTATTAGAGGGGATTTGGGTGTCCTATGTTTGGAGAACTATACAGACTTAAGTCCCACCCCTCCTGCCGATTTGGCAACCAAATCTTTAGTTAATCCCTTTGTCAAGTGATCAGCTAGATTTTGTTTAGACCTGAACATATTGCACTGTGATTCTCCCGTGAGTGATCAGTTCATGAACAAAACTATGCCTCACCCCTAAATGACGAGACTTGCTATTATAGACCTGACTATATGCGCTAGCCAGAGTAGCATTGCTATCACATAAGATAGAAATCGGTGAGATAGGTCTCGTCCATAATGGAATCTCATAGACCATGTCCCTTAGCCATTCTGCCTCTTTGCGAGCAGTCACTAATGCTATGAATTTAGATTCCATAGTTGAAATTGTGATGCAAGTTTGCTTCTTGGAAGCCCACGAAATTGCTCCTCCTCCAAGTAAGAATACCCATCCAGTAGTGGAGGTGTGATCCTCCATATTGGATATCCAACTTGCATCCGAATACCCTTCAATAACCGATGGGTACCCCTTATACGTTAAACTGTAACTCATGGTTCCTTTGAGGTAACCAAGTACTCGTCTGATTGCATGCCAATGATGAGTACTCAGATTACTTGTATATCTGCTCAACTTGCCAACTGCATAAGTGATATCAGGCCTTGCGCTAGTCATGGCATACATCAAGCAGCCAAGAACTTGTGAGTACTCTAGTTGAGATACTATTATCCTTGTGTTGGGCATCAACTTCACACTAGGGTCAAATGGAGTTTCCCAATTCTCGATATCCCTTACTACTAAACTTAGTAAGCACCTTCTCAATGTAGTGACATTGACTCAACAAAATTTCCTTCCCATCTTGTTTGATCCTAATCCCAAGAACCACATCTGCCTCCCCCATGTCCTTCATGGAAAACTTTGATGCTAAGAATTCCTTGGTACTATCAACTCGTTCTTGATCAGTTCCAAAGATGAGCATGTCATCCACATACAAACAGATGATGACTTCTTTACCCAGTTCATCAAATTTTGTATACACACACGTGTCTGCCTGATTTAAACGAAAACCATATGACAAGACAACATCTGCCACTGTTTAGGTGCTTACTTTAGTCCATACAAGGATTTGATTAGCTTGCACACCTTATGCTCATTCCCAGGCATAACAAAACCTTTCGGTTGTTCCATGTATACCTCCTCATCAAAGATCTCCATTCAAAAATGCTGTCTTGACATCCATTTGATGGATCACTAGATCATGGATTGATGCTAGTGCTATTAATAATCTAATAGTCGAGATCCGAGCCACCAGAGCATAGGTATCAAAGTAATAAATTCCATGTCGTTGTTTAAAACCCCGAATCACCAATCGGGCTTTAAACTTATTGATAGAACCATTGACTTTTATCTTCCTTTTGAAGATCCACTTACTTCCTAATGGTTTACATCCCAAGGGGAGATATGTTAATAGCCAAGTGTTATTTCCCAAGATGGAATCCTTTTCCTCATCGACCGTCTCCTTCCAAAAGGCGGCATATTGTGATCGCATAGCCTCTTCATACGTACTAGGGTCATCGTTAATATTATAGCAGTACAAGTATTATGATCCTAGTTCCATCCTGGATCCCTCAATAAGATATACGTTGAAGTTGGTATTCAACGAACTCCTCAAGGCCAGCCTCTGGCTTCTACGAGGCAGAGCCTGCTTGTCCATAGGAATAGGCAGAGTATCTTTTGATGATGGCATCAAATCCTTGGGTCTTTGGATTGATGAAAAATGATTTTCATTGAAGATGGCATCCCTAGACTCAATTACATAATGCACCATGTGTGCATCGTTAGATTCTATGACATAGAACCTATATGCCTTTGAATTCTCAGCATATCCCACAAAGATGCAATCAATGCCTCTTTCTCCTAAAGTATTCCGTTTAGGATCAGTAAGCTTTACTACAGCCCTACAATCCCAAACTCGAAGGTAACTCAAGTTTGGTTTCCGCTTATACAATAATTCATATGGGTAGTCTTGTTCCTTTTGTTAGGAACTTGGTTTAGTAGATAACAAGTCGTACGCATGTCTTCACCCCAAAACCCATTACTCAAACCTGAGTATGACAACATCGAGTTTACCATCTCCTTCAAAGTTTGATTCTTCCTCTCAGCCACACCATTATGTTGTGGTGTGTATGGAGCAGTGGTTTCATGAATGATCCCCACACTTTGGAAGTACGTTGGATCATAGAACTACCCTCCTCGATCAGTACGAAATACTTTGATCGAGATACCTTGTTGTAGTTCAACTTCGGTTTTGAACACACGAAATTTCTCAAGGGCTTCATCCTTTGAATTCAACAAGTAAGTATAGCAATACCGAGATTAGTCATCAATGAAGTTGATGACATACTTCTTACCTCCGATTGTAGGAGTGCTATGCAAGTCACACAAATCGTTGTGTGTCAACTCAAGCATCACTAATTTCCGTTGGATATTAGTGAAAGGTTGACGAGTAATCTTAGTGAGCATACACGTTTTACATCATTCAACATCGACATCAAAAGAGGGCAGAACCCTTCTTTTAACATATCTGTTAGACGTTTATAGTTAACGTGTCCTAACCGAGTATGCGATAAGGAGAAGTCAGACGTACTAGCCATGAAAGCATAATCATTAATAACAGTATTATTAATATTCAACATAAACATGCCATTGTTATAGTGGTCGAAGCCTACAAACACACCACCCTTAGATAAGACATATCTATAAGATCCGTACACTTGTTTGTAGCCATATCTATTAAGCATACTACCTGACACCAAGTTCTTCCTAATCTTAGGGACATGAAGTACATCTCTAAGCTCTAGGCATTTTCCAAAACTAAGCTCCAACACCACCAATTCACGTCCAACAATAGGGGTCGTTGACTCGTTGCCCATGTGAAGTACAACATCGTCATCCAATGCCTTGTATGTTTTGAATCAGTGACGATCCTTGCATACATGTCTATTGGCACCCGAGTCAATCCACCATGCCACTTCATCATCCTGCAAATAGAATGCTTCTGATATTAGTGAAACAGAATTCACATCAATATCTAAATCAAGGTTCATGAGCCAACCTTTAGAAGTGGAAGTCCCTTGATCTTTCGATCTAGGCTTCTGATGCTGTTTGTTGTTGTGACTCTTCTTGGTGGGATAGTCATGTTTGAAGTGACCCGCTTTCCCACATATCCAACAAGAAACTTTCTTTTTCTTGTTAGAGTCTCCTTTGGTGTTGTTCCAAGGGCGCTTCTTGCCCTTTCGTCGAGCAGATGGCTCTCCTTCTTCTGTCATATGAACAGATGAAGAATCCTCCGGTTTCCCACTTTCTTGCATCTGTAGAGACTCCTGTATCCGCAAGTGGCTTCCATATTGGATCAGGGACAGTTCCTCCTTCCCACACTTAAGCGTGTGCTTAAAGTCCTTCCATAAATAAGGAAGCTTCTTGATTATGCACGACACCGAGATGGCCTCGTCCATCTTCATATCATGTTGGGCAAACTGTCCCAAAATCCAAAGCATCTCATTGTATTGCTCCAAGACCAATCTGGTCTCGACCATTTTGTAATTTAGGAAATTACTAACCAGGAACTTCATGCTGGAAGCATCCTCAGCCCAATACTTTGACTCTAGCATATCCCACAACTCGTGGGCCGATTCATAATTTTGATAGATATCAAATAATGAATTCGCCATGCCATTCAGAATATGGCCACGACATATGTAGCCGTCATTGTCCCACTTTTGTTGCTTCCATACTCTTTCCTCCTTCTTCTTCTCGTCCGTCTCTGTCTCCTCCTCAAGCTCCGGAGGATATGGTGTAGAGAGAACATACACGACCTTCAAAGTGGTGAGAAGGAAGTGCATCTTCTTCTGCCACCGCCGTAAATCCACACCTTCAAACTTCTCGAGTTTGCCAAATGATGTTGTCATTTCCTTGATTGCTGCAACCTTGGACATGGTAAATACTCTTTTTGAATGTTAGCTTAGGAGGTTCCAAGTAGCAATACTTCAAACTCTGATAGGTGACGATATCTAAGATGAAGACGGAATCGTGGGTACCACTTTCCGAAAAGAGTATTTCCACCCTACAAGCCTTGGGTATCAGGAAATCACTTTCGAGGATAAGACCGTCTCCACTCAAGTTCTTAGGCTTTATATACTAGAGTTGCTTAGAATTGTAGGCTAGGATAGATTGTTTTTTCTGTGTGTTATCCCACACAACCTCCTTTATATAGGCAAGGGGTCCAACACTGAAGGGGCACGAGTCCAAGTACCAAGAGGTGCTAATATCCTCATGGATAGACTTGAAGGTAACTACCTTGAAGTGCTACGGGTTTGGAGGGAAAATAACTCAGAAATGAGTTTGAAATTCATGAAGAGGTGGGTACCCATTCGTCCTAGGAGAAGGAGTAACCACCCCAACCACCTAGCTCCCTACCATAAATGTAGCTCAACTCGATACTGCTGTTAGTGACACTATCATCCAGCTCACGGTTGAGCTGGATGAGGTTTAGTGTCAGTCCCTAGCTTCATCTAGCTCACAGAGGAGCTGATGCTAGCTAGTTTCAGCTAGCTCCGAGCTAAAGTGAGGTTTCCCGTGAACTCATGTATCCGTCTCAACTTTGGTATCACACCAAGGTCAAGTCCATGGTGCTGCCCTCGTACCAAGGTCAAACCCAAAGAGCATATTTCCAACACAAGCCACACACGAGTCACTCACCTTGATACACTAGCTAAATGTCGAGCGTCTAGTATCCACACTAACCAACATAGTCAACATCTATATGAAGAAAGGAAGATCCTCTGCAAATGTGTGCCTTGTAGGTGTTAGAGAATTCAATAGACAACAATAAGGTGAGGCTTGCGAGTTGAGGCCATAAATTGACTAGCAACTTGCCTTTGCATAAGCCACATCATGTCTCACCGTCGATAGAAAGTAGGACCCAATAATGCCCCCTGGTGCTTACTCAATTTAAGATTCATCTCCATTAGCGTATTACGGGAAATGAATACCCCGATCCTAGTACAGAAATATTAATGTAAGAGTCTATGAATTTATCAAGAATTTAGTTTATATATACTAGTAGTACTTGTATTTGTAAAAGTGTTTAATTAAATGGTTAACATGAATAAAATTGAAACTAATCAGACTAATATATTGATAAAGAGTAAGATGAGAAATTGATCAATTATTAAACTAGTAGCTTAGCTGGTTAGTGCGCTTGTTCTCCATGATGTAGACCTAGTTCAAATTTGAGTAGGAGCAATTACCTATATTTTTATTTCATTTCGTTCAGTCCTTAAATGACATCGTTTTGAGTAGAGATGTACTTGGTCTTCTTCTCCAACCCCGTCTCTTCCGCCGACGACCTCTTGTTTGTATTCAGCAACCGCCGATTCCCGACAACAGACATCTTCAACGCCTCTCTGACTAATTAAAGGCCGCCACCATCAAATTATCGTCATTAAACTCGAACTCTGACCTCTTTCCTGTTTGAACCCATGTGAATCACACCTGAATTTTTGTTTCATCCCTCCTCTGATTTAACCTCTTTCGACGCGAAACTATAATGCAGGAGTCGATGCCACTAATCAAGATCAAACCCTCACTCGAGGGGAATCTAGAGGCTATTTAAATCCATCACCAGTCGACCCTTTAGTACAGGGAACGCCCAGAAAAATCGTGCTTCTCTATTCTTTTTCTTCTTCTTCTTCTTTGGCATCGACTTGCGTCGGCAAGTTCTAGACCAACTCGAGACCTTTAAATCCTTTGGTTGACTTCGTTTTATCGAGATAAAGCTTTATATGACCTTCGATTCGAGTTTGATCGAGTTTTAGTGGTGATTCAAGGCTCACCGGAGCCGAGTTGGTGTTCACCGGATTCTGGAAACTTAATTGGAGAGCTGATTCCCGATGATGAATGATAGATATCCAGTTTATTCCCTGGACTTCCATACTTCTGGATTAGTATCTAAACTGACTTATTCTGTCATTGCAGTCCGTAACTTTTTAATCCTTTCAGCCGCGGCCCAATACTTTCTAGCTATTGCAGTTTGGCCCATCAGTTTCGAGTTAAGCCATATTGACTCGTTCTTGAACGTTTGACCGTATTTCAAGTCAACCCGCTTAATTCTAGGTGGGTTGGTTTAAGGGGTGATATCTTTCATTTTAAATGTTTATGTTTTACTTGTTCTCTTTATACTTCTTGAAATTACATGTATAATACTTGGATTAAATGTTCTAAATGCATTATATGTGACAAAGGTGACATGTCAATTATATATGACCCACCCACTATTCTGATATATCCTAAGTGATATATTTATGATCTAATATGTTATATGTAATTGTTCAGTTGAACAAGTTCTCTTACAAGGGTAATATTGGTATTAATTGATCACCTAGTTAGGCCTCGTATGTTGGCGATTGTGCTTATTGCACTTTCGTTATGCCGTGGGCCTTGGTAAGCGTCATATTAACTCTACGCGGGCTATTGTGCCACTAACTTCTACGTGGGTCGTTAGCATATGTGAGACGGGATCCCAATTAAAATATGAAAACAAGAGTCAGAGTCATAGGAATGACTTTACATGCTATATGACCGTTTATTGATTTTTAAATGATAACTTTGGAAGACTGACCCCGAGCCATCCACCAGTTCTTGACACGTTATATTCGATTAGAAGAATTAATAGAGGATCTGCTCATCTGTTGCCATGAAGTTGGGATGTTGTTGAGACTTTGTATTTCTGGGATTTGTTTTAAAGATGGGTCCATTCACCATTTACTACCACCTTCCGCAATATGAGATATTTGTCAAAATATTCTAGTTTTCTAAAAATGTTAATAGTATCATTTATGTATAGTTTTAATAATTTTTTTTACTATTTTAAACTGTGTCAGGTGTCCGTCCCGAGACAATTTCTCATTTATTTAAATTATTATGTAAAACTACGATGTTATAGGAAGAGCACTCGACATACCCAACATCAGCAAGGAGATGAACAATGAAATATTTTCCGATTCATAAAAGTACCTTTAGCCAAACGATGAATCTCCAAACCCAGAAAGTAAGGTAGGTTTCCCAACTCTTTTTAACGCTGTTATCCTTTTTATCTCCTCGTCGGTATTGGCGGCGGTCAAGGCCCTGCTGGATGAGGTGGATGGGAACCCTTTATGAGGGCGGTTGTCAAGGCCCCCACGAAAGGAATATTGGGGAGATCGCCGTGCTTGGAGTGTTACTGTGCTTGAAGCGTGGATCCGTCTATGTATGATGGCAAATATATATGGTTGAACTCAATTGTACTTTCATTCTTGAATATAATTCTCTTTATATGTCGTTTGGATGAGGTTTTTTGGATATGTGGTATTTTGGAACAAAATAGTGGGTATTTTGGAGATGTGGTATTTTGAAACAAAATAATGGATTATTTGAGAATGTTGTATTTGTGTGGTACAAAAGACTTGTTGTATGAAAATCATTTTGTTTGGCTACTTCAAAACAACGTATTAATTCACATGTGGTATTTGATGAATAAAAATGTCTATTACTATATTACCCTCTTCAATCCTTAATGAAGACAATGATCGTGCTTGTGAGATTATTTTGTTATGTGTTTTATTGTAAAATGATATTGTATGTCTTATTTTTTGAAGTTGGATTATGTGGCAGTCTTATATTTAAATTGTTAATTAATAAGTTAGGCAGGATGAGGATATCTACTGGTATTCGAAACTCATAAGTATTCGAAATTCACGAGTTTGGAATGAGTATGAATATTGATATACGGATGGGGACGGGGATGCAGATGAATTTTATGAATAGATATGAAGATAAGTATAGATATTCCGTCAAAAACCCGCCCCATTGTCAAATCTAGTTGTAAAAAGAAAAAACAAATCAATGATAGTTTGAGGTTGAAACCTAACCAAACAAATCAAAAATCAGGTGAACTGATTGGCCACTCCAATCCGAAAACTACCTGTTTTCACCCAATCCAAGAGTAGGCGCGGGACACACCAAAAAATCCACTTCTCCTTCTCCTTCTCCTTTCTCATTCATTTGTCTATTTCAAGTCAGAAATTCGATTATTTTGCTTTTTCTTCTCCATTAAGCAATATCCAATTCCCTTGAAGAATCGTTTCCCACCGAATCCCTAGCCATGTTAGAGACGGAGCTCCACGATTTGTCCGACGACGCTGATTACGCCGCCTCTATTCAGCAAGTAAGCTCTCTCTCTCTCTCTCTCTGCGTCTTCCCGATTGAATTCACGAACTCGATCTCTCTTTCCCGCGAATCTGCATCTCGGTCGCATTCATTGAACTTCAATTGGTACTTATTTAGGTATTTTCGTCAGTTTCCCACTTGCGCCCTTTGTTCTTTATGAATTATGGTGATATTATTTATGGTACAGGGATCAACGAGCATCATGTTGACGAGAAGTGAGAGCGGGAACAGAAGCATGTCCAGCGAACCGGAAGGTGCTGAGCTTATATATTTGAAAGATAATGTTACCATCCATCCGACGCAGTTCGCTTCTGAGAGAATCAGCGGAAGGTTGAAGCTGGTTAAGCACGGCTCTTCAGTGTTTATGGTGATTATTCTATTTGAAAGTTTGTCATTGTTTGACGCCGCTTGTATTGTTTTGGTTGACTGCGTGGTTTTTGAGCGTTCATATGTTTTCTTGATGCCAGACGTGGATCCCATACAAAGGACAAAGCTACAGTGCTAGGCTTTCTGACAAAGGTTCTATTGGAATGAGTTTCTGAGTTGAATGAATTGTTCACTCTTATGCTGCTGTTTTTTTTATGTTATATCTCTCATTTTATTTTTGTAGATAAGAGCCTGTACACAATCAGAGCTGTCCCTTTCTCGGATGTGCGATCAATTCGTCGACACACCCCAACGTTTGGGTGGCAGTACATAATTATTGTTTTGTCCACAGGTATAAGATGCATTTTGTTTTTTAACAAAGTGTCACTGACGAGGGTCTCTGCAGTTGAGTTCTTCAAACATTGGTTTGAAAGTAACCCTTTAACAGGATTCATATGCCTATCATTTTGTCATAAAATCTTAGTTTGAAGATTTCATGGTTTATATTTGTAGCTGTAGTTTTGGGTGTTGAACTGTATTTTGATGTTGGCTTCTCTGTGCTAATGATATAATTCTTCAGTTGTTTCGTGGCTTAAGCGGTAAATTACCAATACTTTGTAATTCTCTGCTCTCTCTGCTTGTTTTCCGTGTTATGCAGGACTTGCATTTCCTCCTCTTTATTTCTATAATGGAGGAGTAAAGGAGTTCTTTGCTACACTGAAGCAACATGTTCTGATTGTCAGGTCTGATATTGATTGGATACACACTTTGTTTCTGTGCAAAAATTGTAGTCATTAATGATTTTTGCAGTATTGACTTGTTGGGATAGCTCCACTTAAGTTTAAACTCCTGTACTATTATGTCTCTACTCTTTTAGCAGTGATATTCCTTTGAGTGATCTTTTTTCTTATGTACTTTTACTCTTTTAGATCCAAGTCTATGATGTTTATTGTACCTCCATCTCTGGCAAACTAATATTAAAAATTCCATTGTGCTGATCCTGTGTGTTCTCGATTTATTTTCAGGTCATTGGAAGATGCAAATGTATTCCTTGTGAATGATTTTCAGAATCCACTGCAGGTCTGTACCTTTGTTTTCTTGTCACTCGATGAAAAGTTACCAGAATAGGTGTTGTATATATTTTGCTTTGCTGTTTTCCATTTTTCTTATTGGTTTGATCAGTTTGTGTCGTATAATGTAGTCATTTTTGTCCTGTTTGATGGTGCTGGGAATGTTCCCTTTTGAGATTATAGTCTTTGTGTGTTCCTTTTTTATTTTCTATTATCACTTACGTTGATTTCTAGTTTCTACGTTTGTTCTTCAATTGATGGTACTTATCACTACAGAGAACTTTATCATCGTTGGAGATGCCAGGGGCAGTTTCAATAGGAAGCACAACAAGTACGCCTGATTCAGGTGAACAATTGTCATCCTTGACAGATGGTGGTAAAAGTGGTGATGATATTGCTCAAAGAATCTTGAGGTACAAGCAGAAAGCTAATGATCCTGGCCGTGATCTTTCTATCCATGTACTTGAAAAATTCTCTCTCGTGACCAAATTTGCTCGAGAAACAACAACACAGCTGTTCCGTGAAAATAGCAATGGGTTTAGTGCTCTGGATACAAAAAACTATAGCCTCCCTGGGCATGATAGTCCTTACAAGGAAGAACAAGAAAAGAAGAAAGTTCCTGAAGAAATTCATGTACCCGCAGATCCTCTGGAGGTTAGCCTTTGTTTCTTCTCGGCCACATTCATCTCTTACTATTGAACTAGTTGGAAAAACCTAAAACAGATTTTAAATAACATTTCGTGGGAATCGTACTTTGCAAATGCGATCTAGTGTTGTGTGGTTTGTTGTAAAGTCGTCTTTTTCTAGTATGGTTTTTTATTTAATGCGTGTCCTAATTTATTTGGGCAGTTTGATAAACTGGCACTTGTATGGGGAAAGCCGCGACAGTCTCCTTTGGGGTCTGAAGAGGTAATTGCTATTTAATACGAGTTATTGGTTGAATGGGTATTTTAAGTTTTATTTACTTTTGTGCATCTCAAATTTTTCTTACATGCATTCTTAATATATTATCAGACCCTCTGTCTTAGCCAACTTCTTTCAGTCTGTTTAATATGGATTGTTGGTTCGTTGACTTTTCCATTTGTTTCTGATATCTCCAATTTCCTTTTTCTGGTGTTACTTTGTTTACTACCTTAATCTTGGATCCGAGATTGGTTTCTCGAACACTGTTGTGAGATTTTGCTGTCACTAAATAGATAATCAGCCTACCTTAGTCTTGCCGTCTCTTAGGCAAATGATTTTGTCTTTGTGTCTGCAGTCTATCATGGTATAAGCAAGTAGGATGAACTGCTGTGTGCTCTTGTTGATGGTCTCTGGATTACTATTATTCTTTACTGAAACAGTGAATTGACCATTGCTATGCTGAAGGTTTCAGTTATGTAGGAGCTCAGCAGTAGCTATGATTGTTCATATAATCATGTAATAACTAAAGGGAGTGCGGTTTATAATATATTTCCTCACTGTTGGGTTGCATTTTCAGTGGGCCGCTTTCTTGGACTCGGAAGGGCGAATCATGGATTCGAAAGCTTTGAGAAAAAGGATATTTTATGGAGGAGTGGAGCACACAACACGCAAAGAGGTCTATTATTTTTTACATGTCACAGAGATGCAGTACAAGCTTCATTTTGTTTTAAAAGTTTTTGTAATAAATGCAGGTTTGGGCATTTTTACTGGGATATCATGACTATGAATCAACTTATGCAGAGAGGGAAAACCTTAAGACGCTTAAGAGAACGGAGTATCTGACACTAAAGCAACAGTGGCAGGTTGGATTTAATGCGCTAGTTCTGAAGGCTTAGTTGGTTTCATCCTTAAGCTATAATTTGAAACAATCAAAGAATTGTACCCTGTCGTTAGATTGGGCAGTAGGATTCAGGCAATATTTTATTCGTCGGGATTTTCCTTGCGTTAGTTTCCAATCTTTATCTGTGACCTTAACTTAATGACGTTTCTACTAATGCCCGAGAATCATTATTTTATTAGGTACATCAGGGGGGATACAGAATAGGGATACTGATCTTAGAAACTGTAGTCTGTTGTTTGTTGATAACATACTCTCTCCCAAATTATTCTCATATGTCAAAATTTTGTATTGGGAAGTTTGTTTTGATTATTCTCTCTGAAATGGACAGCTACCTTCCAGTTTTAGATTGAACAGTGAACATGTTGAGCAAGAGAAGAAAAATTGTAGTTTACTCACTAGATTGATATTTCCATCTACAGAGTATCTCCTCTGAACAAGCCAAGAAATTTACAAAATTCAGGGAACGGAAGGGGCTGATAGACAAAGATGTGGTAAGCATTATACCCTAGACTGGATCGTTTGACATAAGATAGATTTTGTATCAAGTGATTGTATCTAATGTGGTTCTGTTCATCTTCAAGGTGCGGACTGATAGATCACTACCTTATTATGATGGAGATAGTAACCCGAATGTGAAGATTCTACGTGATATCCTATTGACATATTCATTCTATAACTTTGATCTTGGATACTGTCAGGTTGGTGCTTCTTCCTCTCAAATTTGTTAGGTTACAACTTCTTTCATTGTTCTTCAAATATAGCGTGTTACTTTGCCTTTATGCAAAGCTTTCATTTTTTCCCCTAGTGGTAAATGTTGAATTATTTCAGTTTTAGATGTCGTCAACAACATATTTCTTTTGTTCTCCAGGGCATGAGTGATCTACTGTCTCCGATTTTGTATGTAATGGAGGACGAATCAGAATCATTTTGGTGTCTTGTGGCGTTGATGGAACGACTTGGGCCAAATTTTAACCGGGACCAAAATGGCATGCACTCTCAACTGTTTGCACTTTCTAAGGTATCCCGCTCTATCTAGTAGCAATCAAATGTGCAGTGCTCGTAGAGCCTTGATATTTACAGGTTTACCTTGTGTTGTTGCTCTCTTATCTTCAATTTGAATGGCTAAACAAAACAAAAGACCATCTTCCTCCTATTTTTTGTGTTGGTGGTTTCTACTTTCTAATGCAATCCTTTTGGAAACTGGGAATACTCTTACCTATTAATTCTCTTTTTTATTGTCGCAGTTGGTAGAATTGTTAGACAGCCCATTGCACAACTATTTCCAGCAGAAAGATTGCTTGAATTACTTCTTTTGCTTCCGTTGGCTTCTGATACAGTTCAAGAGGTGAGCTTTGCCCGGGTGTATTGTTATTTGTCCGATATGCTAGTTCTCATTACTAGCTGTTGCGCATTAATTTGTAGGAAATTTTACGGACCCATTAATTTGTAGGAAATTTTACGGACCCATTAATTTGGTTATTTTGCAGGGAGTTTGAATATGAGCAAATTATGTGCCTATGGGAGGTTCTATGGACACATCATCTGTCTGAACATCTGCACCTATACCTGTGTGTTGCGATCTTGAAGCGGTACCGCAGCAAAATTTTCGGGGAGCAGATGGATTTCGACACCTTGTTAAAGTTCATTAACGAGCTAAGCGGCCATATCGACCTGGATTCAATTCTTAGGGATGCGGAGGCTCTGTGCATATATGCTGGTGAGAATGGCGCTGCTTGCGTTCCACCAGGTACGCCTCCTTCACTACCTATCGAGAATGAGAATAGCATGCTCTATTCGCTGGAGGATGAAGTTCTGTAAATCCAGATACAAACTAGATCCTTCCATTTTTCTCCGATCCCATCCCATCATTCTGTATAATTGCTAAGTTTTGAACAGAGCAATGTATATATAAATGTAAACCAAAGTCTTAAAACCTTGCCACATATTTTGTGCCTTGAAATAAATATTTATATGAAACGTTACACATTTGGTGCAAAATGAGGAGAAGAAAGTTGCATAAACTAGGTGGGTTCCGAACACCAGTGACTTCTCAACCAACTAAAACAATGCCCCATAGTGTAGGTGACGACTTGTTTCGACTAGTTGAGAACTAACTAGCAGCATGATTCACTGGCTTCTTCATTATTGAAAGAATGCGTCTCCGTCCCCGATGAAGCATTCGAATGGCTGAGGAAAAAAAAGGAAGGGATCCAAATAAGGAATGAAAGGCTCATTAGTGTCTAGCATCAAGGCGGTATCCCTCGCTGCCGCCGGCATTGGAGACTCAATGTAGTAGCTGTTCATGTTCTGTGCAGCTTCAATCCACGCATCATCAGTAGCTGTAGTTTGGTTGTCTTCTCCTATGGTAACAACTGGCTTTATACCGCTTACCAGCTGGGGATCTTGATGAGGTTTTTCGTCCTTGGAGCTGCGTCTGTGATTCTTATTAGAGTTCATCGTCTTTGGTCTCTTGCTGACTCGGCTTAGCCTCTTATTGTTTAAATGGGTGTTCCAGTAGTTCTTCACTTCGTTATCGGTGCGGCCTGGAAGCCGGCCAGCGATAAGAGACCACCTGCCCAGCACATTGGATCAGAAGAGTAAAGAAGATAACAAGCAGATTGGATGATGACTATTACCGATTTCCGACAAGCTTGTGCATTCGGATAATGAGGTCTTGTTCCTGGTCTGACATGTCGCCTCGTTTGATGTTTGGTCTCAAGTAATTCTTCCACCTAAGTCTGCAGCTCTTACCGCCTCTCTTCAAACCTGCAAAACCAGCCTTAGTGTACGAGTAGCAAAGAGAGAAGAGGTAGCCCAGTCCAGGTGGGGAGGCAAAGAAGAAGAAGACGAAGAAGAAGAAAAACAAGCCTGATTTAGCAGAAACAGTAGCCCAGTTGCCTTCACCGTGAGTTTGAACGTACATTCTGAGGATGAGGTCTTCCTCAGGCTTCCACAACCCTCTCTTTTTCACTTGTTGAGTATCATCATCCATCATTCACTCACTCTTCAGTCTTCACTCAACACCTACTTGCCCTTTTCCCACTCTAATTATGGCTACTGTGAAAAGGTGCTTTGTTTTATAGGCTCTCTCTCTCTCTCTCTCTCTCTCTCTCTCTCTCTCTCTCTCTACACACCACTACTTCCAGTTCCAGTTCCAGATAGTGTTGAAGGTTGGATGGGGAAATAATATTAATAGCCAATTTTGAAAACAGGGACAGTGATTGTCAGTGCCAGT
The DNA here is from genome assembly GCA_030674075.2 of Linum usitatissimum. Taxonomy (NCBI): domain Eukaryota; kingdom Viridiplantae; phylum Streptophyta; class Magnoliopsida; order Malpighiales; family Linaceae; genus Linum; species Linum usitatissimum. Next base: position 3,441,287 of record JAUJYP020000780.1, read on the forward strand.
GCAACAAACCATAGAAAACGTACGTGCAAATTGCAAATGCAATTGTAGTTGTAAAAACTAAAGAAGTCCCAAAGGGCCAAAGGGGATTTTTGATTGATGGATTCCTGACATAGGCCAGGACCCTCCCTTTTCCACTTTTCTCAGTACTATCCTATCTACCTGCCTCTAAGCCTCTCTCTATCTCTCTCGAGATGAAATCAGTATAATGATTTAACAAAAACCAAATGCAATGCGAATGTAGTGAGATCGCATATCATATGATATGGTATGAGATTGAATGGGTACGCTACTCTTTACTGTTTAATGATTTTATGCTACTCTTTACTGTTTGACGGCCAACTCAACTCAACTCCTGATGATGAAAATGTGGAACCTCAGCTTCCCCACTCTCACTCTATATATTTCTACTTCCTGTTCCACCCACCCATCAGTCCACTCCAGCTAACTTGTACACTCTCATCATACCTTTCTCACTCTTCATCACATCATCTACATATCTATTTTGTTATTGAGTTGTGTAGTATGTTGTTTTCAATCATTTCAGTACTACTAGCCTTTTGTACTTTGAATAATACTAACTCTCAGTTGTATGTCTGCATTTCATTTTGCAACGACACACCTTATTCCAAAGGATTAACGTTTCCCATTGCGGAGGAGTTTTTGTTTATTTTTATATTTTGTGTGGTCTTTACAGCAGTGACCGTTCAAAATCTGACCACATAAAATACCGTTTTGAGTGACATCCACTATCAGACACAACACAGGCAGTATGCAGCCTTTACTATTTATCTATGCACCCACAACCCACTTTGGCCACTAATAATATCTTCTCTTCAATAATATTTTCCCTGGAATCTAACCTCTGCATTTTTAGTGTCATTTTGTGCTTTGGCCTAATCTACCTCCCTTGTCCTTCAATCATTTCGACATTATTACTATTAGTGCAAACAAATTTTCGATTTGGAGAACTCTCCTATAATCAAGTACTTGACTGGGAACCAAATTAGCAGCATTGCCCTTATAGCTTAGAGGTAGAACGTCAATCTTATAAATTGAAGGTTTGTAGTTTAATCCTACATGAGAGAGAGCATTTTATGCTATTACCTTTACTTACGTCTTTCAGCTCTTGGGAAGTAGTAAATAATAGTCTTTTGTTATAACTGCAAATCATTTATTAAGTTTCACTCCCAAATAAGTTTGTGTTAACAGAGTCGGTACCGATTGGGTGGTTTAGGTTTTTGATCAAAATTGGGCATTAAATCGGTTGGACCCCAATTTTTGGTCGATTCAAGCCAAACTAAATATCCAGTTGAACCAGATTTGTATGACTTTATTTTTCTTTTCAACCAACTTTAATTATTTAAAGTTAAAGGATAGTAATAAATCTTATGACAACTAATTAATATTAAAAAGATGGCATTTTATTATAATAAATAAAGTATATATTAAATCTTAAATCATTTTTTAATAAAAAACTTTAAATAATTTATATAGTTTGAAACTTTTTAAAAGATGATTCTATGACTATATTTTTTACGAGTTAGATTATGATATTGAACTCTATATACTACCAGTTTGATTCGGTTCAATTCAAAAGTTGATCGGTCCGGCTCAACTCTATTTATTAAATAATTAAAATGGTCCGACCCGTTTTAGAAAATGGTCATACCCCGGTCGAACCATCAAACGATAAACCCATATCCTCACGGCATCGATCTCCGATCCGGTTCTGAAAACATTGCATCACTGAATTAAAAACAACTTTCATGCTAACGAAAGATACATATTTTTCGATACAATTTAGATAAAATGGACTCAGAAAGCCCAACCTGTCGTCCTTTCGCAAAAATTGGCACATATCATTTGAAATACTTTTTAACACCGTTTTCAAATTTCGTCAACTTCATTTTATGACATGGACAATAAAAAAGAATGTGGTATGCAAGTGTGGAAAAAACTGATGTGTCAAGTTAATGTGGCGAAACTACTGAGGTGCCAAGTAAATGTGAATAAAATATGAAATATAAAATAATATCACAGAATAATTAATAACTTCTCTGTTGGTATTAGTGGATTTTGGCTTGACAAATAATGGACAAACTTGAATTCCAGATGAAGGATTGTATTAGTTGATTTTTGTCTTCTTCATTCAGATCTTGAGGATTGTATTAGTGGACATATAGATTTGTCAAGTTTTGATTTTTTGGTATCTATGTCACGTTGTCGGAGTTCTGCCTATTACGACCGAAGCTCCAACTATTTATTTGTTGCTTTTAATAGATTTTAACAGCGGCCACATAAAATCTTAACAATGGATAAATGGCCGTTTTTAAGAAGGATGTTTTAACCGTAAGGCACGTGCCATTTTTATGATTTTTTAGCATTGGACCACCTAACAGCGTATGAATGGCGATAGTAAGGATTCTTAAAAAATGGTCACGACTACTGTTAGGATTTTTTTTGGCCCTGTTAAGATTATTATTTGTTGTAGTGAAAGCCGCCCAACCTGACTACCATCAGGAAGAAGGACCTCTCTAAAGATTTCGAGAGATTCATGAAGCTCATTAAAAAGCACGAAGTCACCCTTTTTAAAGAAGGATCAGCTATCAACATCACACCCGCCAAGCTAAAAGGCTTAATGAGCTTTACTTTACCTTGCATGACTAAGAAAATTAAAGTAAATCGAAGTCTTATTGATCTAGGTGTTAGTATTAATGTGATGCCTTATAGCTTATTTGAAAATTAAATCTAGGTGAACTTAAACCGACTGATATGGTTCTTCAACTTGCTAATAAAACTCTTAAGAAGCCTAGAGGTACAATAGATGATGGGTTCATTCGTGTATTCCCTTTTGAGTTTCCTACTTGAAGAAATGTAGTTATTTCGCTAACATTTTATTATTCTTTCTTCCTTTTTAATTATCCTATTATAATAGGTATTATCCTAGAAGTTATTAGATAATCTCTTAGATATAATAGGTCTTTCTCTCGGCTGCATATTTAAGGAGGCTGCTCCTTCTAGGATTATTCATAACATAATAATACATCGAGGATGTCAAACCTCAATGTTCATCATGGTATCGGAGCCGGGTCGGCTAGTGCCCTAGCCGCCAGACCTTATTCTTCTTCTCGAAAACTTTCTTCTTGCTTCTTCAATAATGGCGGGAATCAGGTTCGGTAACGTCGGAGTTGTTAACACAGAAACCGGAGGTAGCTCCCATAATGGTGGAACACAACACCATACCATCGGCCGACTTGAGTGGATTCACCACCAGTCACAAACTGATGGGCGACAATTACCTAGACTGGTCTCAGTCAGTTCTGATTTTTCGTATCAGGACGGGGTAAGGAAGATTACCTCACCGGAAAGGAAGCAGCTCCGGAAGAAACTGATCCGAAGTATAAAGAATGGAAGATTAATGATAATCTTGTAAAGACCTGGCTCATCAATTCTATGCAAACTGCCATCGGGAGAACGTAATGTTCAGTTCGGGAATATATGAGTTCAGGAGGTATCGTCGGGGAAGATGATTGGCTTATATGTGCTACATGCAGCAAAGCCGACAAGGACAACTCATGTGGCAGTAGAGAATGGAATTATTTCTATTGTTTTACCAGCTAGTTCAAATAGGAATAAGAGTAGAATAATGTTACGGCACTACAGCCTTGGACATCCCAGTTTTGGGTATTTAGCAAAGTTGTTTCCATGATTGTTTGCCAATAAAAGAATTGATCAGTTTGAATGTGAAGTTCGTTAGTTTGCAAAGCATACTCGATCTGTCTACTCTCCTACTCCTTATACTGCTACTGCTCCATTCTCAGTTATCCACAGTGACATTTGGGGTCCGACACGAGTCCCTAAAAAACTGGAATGCGGTGGTTGATTCTCATGATTGATGAACACAATTGTATGACCTGGACATTTCTTATGAAAGAAAATCGGAGACAACACAAGTTTTCTAGAACTTCTGTAGCATGATCCCGAACAAATTTCACACACGTATCAAAGTTTTGAAGACTGATAATGCCAGAGATTATTTTAACTCGGTTCTTGGAACTTTTCTCACTACAGATGGCATCATTCACAGGACCTCTTGCGTTGATTCGCCTGCACAGAATGGCATCGTGGAACGCAAAAATATGCACATTCTTGAGATTACTCGAGCCATTATGTTTGCCACCAATGTCCTAAAGTACTTATGTGGTGATGCTGTCTTGGCAGCAACGTATCTCATGAATGGGATGCCGAGCAAAACCTTACAGTTTGAGGCACCGAGAAATCTGCTCATGGCCAACTATCCTCACATTCACTCTTTCTCATCTGAAATCCCATCAGATGTGTCTGTTTAGTGCACCAGTATGCTCATCAACGATCTAAATTGGATCCATGATCATTGAAGTGTGTTTTTATTGGCTAGTCAGCCCACAAAAAGGGGTACAAGTGCTATTCTCCTCAGCTCAACCGGTATTTCCATACAATGGACGTCTCTTTCTTTGAATCCAAACCATATATTCCCAGTTCTCAGATTCAGGGGGAGTCATCATCACAAAGGAATCCGAATTATGGGAATTTGTTATCGGAAGTGAGATTGAGGGAACTATGACAACACGGTCTAGATATGAACCTACTTCTACTTGTCAGTTAGAGCAGGTTATAGCTGAAGTGTCTACGGAGAATGTGGACCAGCCAGCTTTTCCTACACAGCCTGTCCTTCTAATATATTCTCGATGTGAGAAGAGACAGGAAATCAAAGTTAAACCTGAAACCAGCCAAGTTGCAGGAGTTCACACGGAGGAAAGCGAAGATCAAATGGAAGAGCAGACTCATGATGGAGATTTAAATCTCCCAATTGCATTCCGGAAGGGTGTTCGTGAATGTACAAAACATCCTATTTATATGATGGTCAACAACAGTAGGTTGGGAAACATACATCAGTCATTCACTGCTACACTTGATACTGAACGGATCCCAGAAACTACTCATGAAGCTATGAGAATGCCAAAATGGAGAGAAGCAGTTCTTGTCGAACTGAATGCAGTAGAAGCGAATAAAACTTGGAATATAGTGTAGCTACCAATGGGGAAGAAGATAGTTGAAAGCAGTTGTAAGTGGATCTTTACTATAAAATTCAAAGCAGACGGAAGTATTGACCGTTACAAAGGCAGACTGGTTGCAAGAGGGTTTAATCACACTCAAGGGACTGATTTTGAAGAAATATTTGCTCCAGTAGTAAAACTCAGCACTATAAGGGTTCTATTCCCACTTGCAGTCAACCTAGGCTGGCCCTTATATCAGCTCGATGTCAAGAACGCCTTTCTAAACGGCAATTTGGCAGAAGAAGTATACATAAATATCCCAACAGGCATGACAGAAGCTCCGGGATCTTTTTTCAAACTCAAGAAGGCTCTATATGGTCTTCAACAATCCCCTCGAGCATGGTTCGAGCGTTTTGCTAAGGCTGTAAAAACAAGGGGACACACTCAATGTCAAACAGATCATACTCTGTTTGTCAAGCATAGCAACGAAGGGAAGATTGCTGCCGTTAATTAATATATGTTCATGATATCATCATAACATGAGATGAACATTCAGAGATTCGGTCCTTGAAGAACAAGCTAGGTTTCGAGTTTGAAATAAAAGATCTTGGAAATGTGAAATACTTCATTGGCATGGAAGTAGCTAGATCCAAATAAGGTATTGTTGTCTCCGAACGGAAGTATGTTCTGGATCTTCTCTTTGAGACTAGAATGTTAGGGTGGAAGCCTATAGACACCCTATGGAGACCAATAAAAGGTGGAGTAGAGAAAGAGAGATAAAACTTGTTGATAAAGGTAGATATCAGAAGCTTGTCGACAAACTGATATATCTATCTCATACAAGACCTGACATTGCTTACTCAGTGGGAATTTTTAGTCAAAGGAAAATTTCAGATTTTACACATGCTAGATGGGTAGGCAAACTCACAAATAGAAGATCCACAACTGGTTATTGCACTTATGTGTGGGGAAATCTTGTTTCATGGCGTAGCAAGAAGAAATAAGTCATTGCACGAAGTACAGCAAAATACAGAGCCTTAACATTAGGGAACTATGAAGGTATCTGGCTTGGAAGAGTAATGAGGGAATTAAAGCTAACTGTAGATGGCTCGATCAACATGCTTACAGATAGCCAATCTGCTATGAGAATTGTGAAGGACCTCGTCCATCATGATCAGACTAAAATTGTGGAGGTTGATCAGGCATTTATCATAGAGAAGAACACAAAGGGTACTGTCATTGTGAAGTACGTACCATCTTCACACCAAACAGCTGATTTTCTTACAAAAGATGTGTCGAGAGAGTTGCTGGAATACTTCAAACACAAGCTTGGTCTATAAAATATCTACACCAAACTTGAAGGGGAGTGAAGAAATATAGATAGTTACTCTGCATACTATTTTATTATTCTTTCTTCCTTTTTTTGTTATCCTATTATAATAGGTATTATCCTAAAAGTTATAAGCTAATCTCCTAGATGTAGTAGGTCTTTCCCTCAACTGTATATTTAAGGAGGTTGGTCCTTCTATGATTATTCATAATATAATAATACATCAAGGATATCAAATCTCAATGTTCATCACTATTGATTTTGTGGTGCTTGATATGTATGCTGATGATTGCAATATCCTGTTAGGTAGACCTTTCTTTGCTACTACTGAAGCAATAATTGATATGTGCAAATGTTCTTTAACCTTAAAAGTAGAACAAGAAAAGGTCACCTTTCGTTTAAACAAAGGGATGATATATGCTAAAGTACATGATAATAGTGATTTCGAAAGATTTTCAGGATGCTTATGAGATGTTTGAACTTTCTCACTTGGTTCATCGAGATTTATGTGCAGGTACGGATGTGTATGGAGATTGGCTAGAAAAGATGGAGCAAAGGGAACATGCAAAAACACTTCAGCAGATAGAATCCTATCCAGGGTTGCCACCATCCTTGGAGCTTCCCAAGATCCCAAAGATCACCACTTCGTACGAAGAGCCCCCAGAGTTAGAATTGAAGCTACTTCTGGAGCATGTCGAGTACACTTTCCTTTTTAGCAAAAAGATTTGAAGTTGCTAGTGATCATCAGCTCAAAACTCAAACCACGACAAAAGTATCAGCTTATTAACCTCTTGAAGAAGCATGAGTAAGCAATCGCTTGGAAGCTAGGAGCAATGAATCAGTCCTTCTGTCTGCACCCGCAAGATAAAGCTGGAGGACAAATTTAAACAAGTAGCACAATCCCAACAATGACTCAATCCAATAATGTGATGAGTAGTGAAGAAGGAATCAATCAAACAGCAAGATGCATGTATCATTTATCCAATTTCTGACTGTAAATGGGTTAATCCTACGTTGTGCCGATGAAAGGAGGGTTCACCGATGTCCCCAATGACAGCAACAAGTTGATACCCACGAGGATAATTACTGGATTGAGAGTCTACATTGATTATAGGCGACTCAATGATGCTACCAAGAAGGAATACTTCCAATTACCTTTTGTCGATCAAATATTGGAGACACTCATGAGGCATGAGTTCTATTGCTTCCTGGATGGCATGTCTAGATACTTCTAGATTTCCGTCAACCCAGCTGATCAAGAGATGGATAACTTCACATGCCCCTATGGAAAATTTGCATAGCAACGAGTTCCATTTGGTCTTTGCAATTCTCCAAAGACCTTTCAACGGAGCATGACAGAGATCTTTGGACACCTCCTTGAAGATGTTGTCGAAGTCTTCACGTGTGATTTCCCAGTCTATGGCGACTCCTTCTCCGTATGCCTAGTAAACTTGGAGAAAGTCTTAATCAAGATGTTAAGAGACTCATTTAGCTTTGAGTTGGGAAAATTTCACTTTATGTTAGAGAAGGGGATTGTCCTAGGCCATAAGGTCTCCAAACGAGGTATTAAGGTGGATCAAACTAAGTTTGAAACCATCTCCCAACATTCCTCCTGATAAACGATTTTACTTTGTCTCAAAATAAATCTATTTAATGAATTAACTAGAGTTGAATCTCCCTGGGATCTCTTTATGTATTCAAAGTTGCAAAAAGTACTAATCGATCTAACAAGAGTTGTGGTTTGGATTTCACGAGAACCAATCGATCATTCAAAAGAAAATGAAAATTGCTTTAAAGTAAAGACTGCAAGACTGCACGAATTGGTTTTAACGATCAAGGATGAAACTGGTTATACTCCGAATCCCCCTAAGCAATCAAAACTCACAAATGACAGACAAATTGAACGATTTAAACGAAACAAGATAGATTCAATTCACCATCGCAATTCTTCTCTAATCAAATCACGCCCTTTTGGGTTTGTTAATTTTCTACCTATCTAGAATCTTAGTCCGCTCTTTTGAGTCAAAGAGCTTAAACCCACTTGGTGATTAAAAAATAAGAACTACTCACACGACAGACTAGTCTATTCGCTCCTTAATGAGAGTTACCCTCTAACCTAGTTTTTTTTATTTTGGTGTTCTAGATGTGCAAGTTCACTCGAGTCTAAGACAAATCTAACAAAGATCCATTCAAGTTGATCAGGCAAGAACATAAACTGAAATCCATTTGACGCATAAATCGTCAAAGTTTCACAATCATTCATTCATAAGGAGATACCTAGGGTTCATCTAATCTAAGCACGAGAAGTTTAGCTGCTTAATGAATGGATTTTACTCGTCTCAAAATAAACCTAACTAAATAATTAATCAGGATCGATTCTCCCTAGGGTTTCAATGTCGTGTCTATTCAAAGTTATGAAAAGTGATAATCGGTTGATCAAATTGTGTGGTGTAGGTTCCACAATTGCTATGTCTATCAATTATTTTAATAACGTAAATGATAGGAAAAATAACAGAAGGTTGTAAGACTGCACAATAGAGGGTTTGAACCAAATGGGAGAAAATAGCTTAGACTTCGAATCCCCCTATGCTATCTAAATTCACAAATGACAGACAAATTCAACGATTTAAGCAAAACAAGATAGATTCAATTCACCGTCCTAGTTCTTCTTTTATTAGATAACGCCCTTTTAGGTCCGCTAATATGCTACCTATCTAATATCTCAATTCACTTTTTCGAGATAAGATTTAGAATCCGCTACGCGACAAAACAAACGAGAACTGCTCACACGACGGACTAGTTTATTCGCTCCCGGATGAGGGTTAACGCCTAACCTAGTTGTTTAATTTTGGTGTTCTAGCTCTTTCAAGATGATGAAAAATCTAACAAGGATACATTCAAGATGGCCAAGCAAGAATAAGAATGGAAACGAAATTAAACATAAACCAAAATCCATCAACTCGCATAGATCGTCAAAGTCAAACAATCATCCGTTCAGAAGGAATTACCTAGGGTTCATCTAATCTTAGCACGAGGAATTTAGCTTTTCATAACTTTGAAGAACAAATAAAAATCAACAAAGGAACACATTGGAATTAGGTTTACAAAAAGAAATCCGAAAAACCTAATTTCGCTGAGAATCGTCGAAGAAATCGATCCATTAATCTTTAGTATGTCTTCCGATCTGACCTCCTTGAAGTTGATGCCTTATCGTTGTTCCGAAGTCTCTGAACTATTCTCTAATTTTTGTGCAATAGGGTTTGGAAATTATGAGGGAGAGCTGGACTTTTATAGAGAAGGATTTCTTAAGCCTAACGGACTACCAAAAGTGCGTTGTACGTTGACCAAAACTGCGCTACGTACATTTGGTCATATTTACAGAAACCTCTGAATTTGAAAGTTGTATAAAATTGAACTAGCTTTTCAACGCCACCGGCCTTGCATCAATCTGACTTCTAAGGTAGGAGATATGTTCAAAATACGAAACTGTAATGTTGTCCGACCAAGTCGAGATCCAAGCTCCTCTAAGATGTTGAAATGCTTCTCATTGCTTGTCTTAGATCATCCACGCATGCCGTATCACTCTAATTAATGCCTTGATGTCATCATGTACCTGAAATCTATAAAAAACACTCCAAAACGACATCAAATAGACCCCAACCAGGCCCGAGACACCAAATCGAGATAAAAGTTTAAAATGCATAAACATCCTAAAATTCTACCTAAATCAATACAATTATGCACAAAATATCCCTTCAACGAGGGCAAAAAATGTGACAAATCTAGCATCATCAAATAACCCCACACTTAATCTTTGCTTCTCCTCAAGCAAGAAGCTTATAATAGCCATGGAACCAAGGGCAAAAATCTATCAAATACCTCCACACTTGAACATTGGTTATCCTCAAGGAAATCTACAACTCGCACTCTACAAAGAACTCAACATGTGGTGAAAGGAAAAACATGAACTAGGACCTCAACTCTATCATGGTTTCTAGGAATGCAAGTCAATCAACAAACTACACTATTATGCACACGGCACCGAATCTCTTAGACTAATAGAAGAGAAACTCGTACATATCATGGAAATGACTCGATTCCTAACCATCAGAGTGTATCAATACCCCCACCCCCCAAACACTCAAGCCTTTGTTTTTTCATTCGGACTGCATCCCCCTGTTTTAACTTTGCAATAAGCTAGTAAAACTCGTTGGGGGTGAATAGACATACACTCTACTGCGACAAAGAACAAAATAGTGGAAGGAAACAATCCATATGCATCTTATATAGGAGTCTCTAGTATACTAGTTTCAGGTAACACAACAAGTGGTTCGAAAATGAAATTCTAGCATCCTAGACAACTATAAATAGAGCGAGAACACTAAAACATGCATCCACTGACATCGACAAACTAAGCTCGAGAGGAAGCTTCGAATGGAAAGAAAAGTCACTATAAGCATACACAAGACACTAGGCAAAGAATCCCAATCCCAAATAGTGTGAACAAAACCCCACTCACACTTGCACAACACATTGTCCTCAATGTGACTAGAGAATAGGGGAAAGCGGTACCAAACGGGGTGAAGAGCGCAACAGGATGGAAGGAAGAGGACTATAATTGAGAACCTGGAATCATCATATGGTAGACCAAAAAGAGAAAAGTAAACACAAATGGTCGAGTCAACTGAAAAGAAGAAATCCCAAAGCCACTGAGGAATCATCTCAAGAAGAATTCAATCTACTTAGGCAATGATAGGCAAGAAAAGTTCACCAGTAGAAATGGCATGGGCAAGATGCAAAAGATTAGGCCAAAACCAATGAAAATGAGCAACTAGTCATTCTCAATTGTAACTAACTAGTAATCCTAAACAAAAGTATCCCTAGATTCACAACTGAACATCAACGGTCACAAGAAAGCATCACAAATGTGTATCAAGTCCAATGAACAACAATGAGCATAAAAGTTTATGCAAAGCAAAGAGTGACAAAGTATGCATCATTCAAGTGTAATTAAATGGTGAGCTCAATGGACTAGTAGTATGCATCATTCTTCTAGAATTATTAACCGACACAATGAGAACATATGGACAATCACGAGTAGTGACATAAAAATTCAAGCATTGGAAGCAATGAGCGTAGTCACAATCATCAATCCAACAATTAGAAGCATCAAAATTCACCTAGCACAATTCTAGGTTCAACTTACTTTGAATCACAAAGATTCAATTCCAAGCTCTCAACAAATAATTCAATGTTCAACAACATTCGATTCAATTAATATCACATTGCAAAGCATGAGATTTAATTAGGCAGAACCATCAAAAACTAGCATTTGCAATGTTCAAATTAGCCCAAAACCATCAAGAAATCGATAACGACCAGACCCGATCATCGAATCAAATTAGACAACAATTTAAATTTCCCCAAATTCCATCAATCCAAACCGTGTAAACTGAGAACAAATCATGTGGATTCAGGTCAAATCATGAAATAAAAGTTGTAGACAATCAAGAGCTTTCCAACGCCGCAAACCTTGCTTTAATCGGACAGCCGAGCAAGAAGGTATGACCAAAATATCGAACCGTGACGTTTTTTTTTGCATAAGGCGACCGGTAAATGGGGGTCAATAGGTGGTTAACGATGGTCAACGATGGGTCAATGGGTCTGGTCAAAGTCGGGTTGGTTCAGGTGAAAATTGAATTTAAAATCAGTATGAATCATTATGGTTCATTACGGTTCGAACCAGTTCGGTCTTTGGTTGGTCGACCGTCAACTGAGGGTCAACGAATGACTATGGATGGTCAACTAACATTCAAAGGTTATATGATCTGGAAAGCACGATTAACGACGATCGGGACAATCTATCGAACTAAGGTTTTCAACAAACTTGAATCAAATCTAACAACCAGATGGACTAGTTACCTTGCCGACCAATCGATCACAAGGTCGAAGGGAGCTTCTAAGTCTCAATAAATCAAAGGTTCCACAAAGAGGGGGTGATAACCCGACTACGATAAACCGAATCCACTGTCCTACTAACGACGTGCTAAAAATAAAACGAATGATAAATAGCGAAAGCCGAAATTACTTTGATTAAATTCAAGGGGGTCTTATCTAACTATGGTGGCTACACCCTCTTTATAGGAGAGCGAGACCACAAAATTATAAGGAAATTAAGAAGGAGAATGAGTCTTTTCCTTCCAAGGCAAATAATCCTTCTTCCTTAAGGAACAAGTCTTGACTAGGTCAACCCTTGCTCCCGAAGGATAGAATTCGGCCAAGCAGTCCTTTATGAGGGCTTATTGGGCCTTAACTAAAGCTATTAAGTCTGATTACAAGCCCGAATTAAACTACTACAACTCAAATAAAAGACCGAGGGCCACTTAAGCTTTGAAATGGGCCTAGAGAGCCGTGCACTTGGTGGAAGGTTGTAGACCTTGTCTCGGGCCTTGAACACATCCAAGGCAGCCCCTTGCATGTTTGTTGAACTTCTGGGTCGAGAAAAACTGGTCCGGGATTGAATGGATGCAAGAGGCCTCGTTCCGGTGGCACCGATATCACCGACATCACCGTAGTGAGTCCACTTGGAGGCCTTGAGCCTGACTCTTGATCTGGATGCTCTGGATGACTTAGATGGGCTTCACTATCTCCAAAACACTTATGGTCGAGAGATGGTTCGAGCAAAGTGTCTTCGTTTGGGCTCAGTCTCGAATCTGCTTGATACAGAGATCCCAACGGGTGCGATTTCAAGTGATTTTGCACCTTTATCTTCTCTACTGCTCTGAAAGCTCTCAAACTTGGTGCAGGGTCTGCTTTCATCATTCCACACCTGTACTCCAAAGATAGTCCAGGAAAGGTTAGCCCAAACTCCCGTTCTTGCGAATCTTGATTTCTAGGTGTGGCCGTGATGTTGATGCCGACATCGATGTGCCGGTGCGGCCTCAGTGCCACTCGTTGGTTCGAAAAAAATTGGCCTGGGCTTGAATGGATGCAAGAGGCCTCGTTTTTGTGGCACCGACATCACCGTAGCGAGTCTACTTGGAGGGCTTGAGCCTGACTCTTGATCTGGATGCTCTGGACGACTTGGATGGGCTTCACTATCTCCAAACTACTTCTTGTCCAAAGATGTTTCGAGCAAAGTGTCCTTGTTTGGGCTTTGGCTCGAATTTGCTTGATATGGAGATCCCGACGGGTCCGATTTCAAGTGATTTTGCACCTTTGTCTTCTTTGCTACTCTGAAAGCTCTCAAACTTGATGGAGGGTCTACTTTCATAATTCCACACCTCTGCTCCAAAGATTGTGCGGGAAAAGTTGGCCAAACTCTTGTTCGTGTGAATCTTGATTTCTAGGGGTGGCTATGATGTTGATGTCGGCATCGATGCCGCGGTGCGGCATCAGTACCACTCGTTGGATCGGGAAATCTTCAAGTAATCCATTATTTTCATGATTCCAAGACAGGGAGGTCCTTACTTCCATCTGCGAGAGTCCTCCTCCGAAATTCTTGCTTTTGCTCCAAGGTTCTTCGAGTTTGGTGAATGTTTTGCTGGATGCCTCTAAGGGCTCTTGTCTTCTCGAGACCTTGGCATCATGGATCGGGACCCCTAGGTGGGTCCCATCCAAAAGTTCAGTCAATGGTTAGATTAAATAGTCTTTGTTTGGTTTAGTTTGGTCATGAATCACTCGGCTCGGTGAAGAATCATTCAGATCGGACCACAAACCAAATCACATGGCCCCCACACGGCATTGCGTCACTATTACGAGAGCAATGGTGGGTGCCTAGAGAGGCCATGCGCCTTTTGATCAATCTAACAGACACGGTCTGAGACACCATACGCCGTTAGATCAATCTCACGGACACGGCGTGCCTCCGATACACACCGCTTGACTGCTCCAACATCCTAATTTTTCAGCAAAAATCAAACAATGCAAGCATCCTTCGACCTTCGATCGATAGTGATCGGACCCCAATTTGAAACGAGACCTCACATCATGCATTATAAATCATTTGTAAATCATGAAACCCTGGGAAAACTCTAAATCGACTCGAACAATCACATCAACAAAAGAAACGAAAACAACGATCACAACACAAGAAACATAGCAAACACACAATCAGCGGGGCTCACACATCCCCTCATCGATGACACCTATGGTATCACCAACTCGATAATGCTCCAGATGGATGCCATGAAGTTGAAAAGAATCGAGTTGCATAGGCATTGCTACCTCAATTCTCCAGCAAGTAAATACTTTCTTGACTGTGCATAGGCCGGACCAACTTGAGATGGAGCTTTTTGGGATGAGCTTGAGGCAAGGGCCAAAGATGATAACTTGATCCCCCTCTTTCAATTCCTTTCTAAGGTGGAGGTGCGCATCATGGATTGGCTTGGTCCTCTTCTTGCAATACCTCAAACCTTAATCCGTGTAGGAGTGTGGCTCCTCGAGCTTGTGCATTAGAGATGTCCCATTCTTGACCTTGGAGACATATTTCAAGTGAGAAGGAGGGTTCTTGACCTCAATTTCTGGTGGTTATTCATTCATGTTCCTTGTGTTAGAAGCACTAGATGGGACTAGAGTGACAGCATGCACTCCCTTGATCGAGATAGCTCTGGTTTCCTCATTATCCGATTTCACAAAATCACTCAAGGAAGTACAGATCCAAGGCATCATGATGAAGAGAATCATTAATAGAATAGGACGAAGCCATCTCAGCAGACTCACCATATTCATCATCATCATGAGCATCCGGGTACTCCATAACCCTGGTCAATTGAAATGTGGCTTCCTCTTGTCGTACTCTCAAGGTAAGCTTACCCTAAAACATGTTTATGATCGCCTTAGATATGTTGAAGAAGGGTCGACCCAAGATCAAGGATACACCCGTGTCCCCGGTATCAATCACGAGAAAATCGACCGAAAACACGAACTTTCGTAGATTTGTCCGGTAGTTGGATGCACATCTTATTCGGTGTAAGTTCACATAGGCCTTGTTTCTCATACAATGAATGTGGGAAGACATTTATACTAGCACCTAGATCATACAAGGGAGAAAGAAAGTACCAGAATCATTAATTTGAGTTTGCAAGGTAGGTCTCTTGAGAGGATTGCCGAGCATTGCTCATTGAGAGTGATATTGAAAGCTTTCGTGTGCCTTCGCTTGTTGGTGAATATTTCCTTCAAGAACTTGGCGTATTGAGGCATTTTTTCTATCGCTTCGGCGAAAGGAATGGTGAAGTTGATATTTTAGAGACGACACACAAATTGCTTGAAGTTCTTCTTGAGAAGATCCGTATCCAATCGGTTGGGATAAGGTGCCTTAGGCTTGTACGATGCCAGCGGGGCTTGGAGGTAGCTAGAGCCTTGGTTGAACTCTTCGTAGCCTTGCTGGAACCAAATTTAATTGGAATCTTGTACTTCCCATTATCCTTTGGAGCTTTCGGAACCAAAGCTTGCGAAGCTGGTGCACTTTCTTCGACCATCACTTCATCCTCTTGATTGCTATCCTCCTCATCCTCATTAATATCTTCAACTATCACTTCATCGTGATTCACTACCTTAGGAGGTATATTGATGGGAGGATCGATTACCTTGGGAGTTGTGTCCAGAAAGTGTCTCATGCTTCTAGTGGTGATAGCTCCACAAGTCTCCTTGTTGTTCCTTGCATTAATTTTGGTGTTGCCAGGTAGAGTACCCGGTTGACGACTTGAGGATGCTTGATTGAAGTGACCCATTTGGCTTTGAAGCACTGTTATCCTCTCTTGGTTTGGAGCTTTCCCTTGGTTGTAGTTTCTATAACCTCATTTACCTTAATTCAGAGCTTGTCCTTGGTTATAGTTCATATACCCTTGACTTTGGTTGTAGCCTTGTTCTTGGTTATAGTTCCTATACCCTTGACTTTGATTGTAGCCTTGTCCTTGGTTTGAGCTTTGAAATCCTTGACCTTAGTTGTTCGTTTGGAATCCACTTTGATTAGTACCTTAGATGTTGTTCCAAGGGCAGGTGTTTTGATAACCTCATTGGTGACCTCCTTTGTAACCACCTTGCATGAAGTCCACTTATTCGATGTACTCCTCTTCCAGTGCAAAGGCTGGAGAAAAAGCTTGGAAAGTTGAAGAATCATGCCCTTCATTGCCACAACTCTCTCACACAAAGAATTGTGCAATTGGAGGTTTGAACCTTGGCTTGGGAAGAGGTGTTTGTGCTTCTTGAGGCTTAACAACTAATAGTATGATTATTGGTAGCCATTTTCACCCTATGCATGTGGAGCCCATGTGGATCCAAACGCCATGTGGAGACATCAGGAAAAATATATAAAAGCCATTTTTTGAAAAGAGAGGAGCCATTGATTAGTGTCCCTTGTATCCATCTCATCCATTACTCTTCGCCCATATCCTAGTCTGAAAATTCGACTTTATGCATTATTAGTAGGAGACCATTGAAGACCAATCAGAGCGTTTGGAAGAGCTAGGATTGAAGATTGGAGCACTCATCAACCTCTTCACACCTTAGGGAGATGGTGATTGTATCTTTTCATCCTTGTGTTAGTTTGATCATGTTAGGCTAGACTTTTGAGTTGTTAGATTTGGGTGTTGTGATGTGCTAGGATTATTCCCTCATGATGAGGGGTTGGATACACTTGGATGCTAATTATGATTGTGGCTATTGCTTCGATTATGGTGTTTTCAACCTATTTTGTGTCATTGCTTGACTTAGGTCAAATGAACTCTTTCTTTTACTTAATTGTGATTGAACTGAGTTAGGTTAGAAATCTAAGATTGAAGCAAGGTGTGTGTGGACCAAGCCACACCCCAATTCAACCTTTAGTATGTGGATTTCCTTAGTGACATTTCATCGAACACTTAGAGCGCATTCCGTTAATGACTTAGGTAATGACAAACTTGAGTGATTGGGATGTTTCAGGTGTCATATGGTGACTAACACTCCTTTCTTGGTGCTTAAGGTGTCAGTAAGACTTAGCACTTAGGCATTTTGTCGAACACCTTGTGTTCACTACCAATTGACTTGATCACTTGGGAATTGGTAGTGGTAATCCATTACAAGACCTTGTCTTAGAGGAGTATCGAATCATAAATCGTGTCCAAAGTGTCCAATTTCCCAAGTGATTCAGATTTGAGCATAATTCAACAACCGAAGTCTAGCAACTCTCCTTTCTTTGTTTGACCTTCTAACTCTCTTACCTTGTTTAGTTCCATTTCTTTGAATTGCTTTGATACTCTTAGTAAATTCTTAGTACCCTAGTTCATAACTTAGATAACACCACTTTTGAATCGTTAGTAGTTTAAACTGTGTCCTAAGCATTAAGTACAGGCTAGTGAACCGATCCTCGTGATATAACAACTCTTGTAGCTAGGATTTGTGTTCACACCCTTTTCTAAGAGATCAAGTTTTCGGCGCCGTTGCAAGGGATTGGTTCAATCCTTCAAAAGGAAATCTAGGAACACCGCTTTAGGCATTCACCCCCGATTTACTTCTTGTTTCCCCGTTGTTGTGTTCGACCCCAGTGTGTGTAGTAATACATTGGTTGTTCGTTTTCGTGTATAGGACTCTCTTATACATCTTCATTGTCTATTAGACGTTTGAAGCATATTCAACATGCACCAAAGCGGCTCATTGGGACTCCACCTTGTTCTCTATTAATTGCATCATCATCCACACGTCCATAAATCTGAGCATCTTCTACACCAAAATCTAGGGGGTTTCCTTAGTTGATTCAAACTTGAAATAAGAAGCGGAGGCGTTTGAGAATGTTTTCGGAATGGATCAACGACCACCTAGGATTCTTGCCAATTACGTCAAACCCACTATCAAAGGAACTTCCTCAAGTGTCATTCGTCCATCGATCGAAAATCGGAACTTCGAGTTGATGTTCCAATATATTCATATGGTGCAACAAAACGCCTATCGTGGCCATGAGCACGAATGTCTGAGTAGCCACCTCCGAAGCTTCCTAGAGACTGTGGACTTCATGAAGTTTAACAATGTTTCACAAGAGGCCATCCAACTTCAACTCTTTCCATTCAGACGTCAAGGGAAAGTGAAGCAATGGCTTGGGACGATTTGGCGAAGGCTTTCTTAGAAGAGCTCTTCCCTCCCTACAAGATGGACAAGATTTTAGGGAGGATTTCTAACTTTGAACAAATCAATTGAGAGCCATTCTTCAAGGTTCGGGAGAGGTTCCAAGCTCTCCTCTACTCTTGCCCTCATGAAAACTTCAACAAGTGGAAACTAGCGGAGACATTCGCTAGAGGACATACCTACGAGGATACCAAGATGATCAACCAAGCAACGATGGGAGATTTGAGATCAGTCCTCCCCGAACGTTGCCTTCAAATCTTCCGGGAGATGGTTGTGAAGACGAAGAGTTGTTCAAGGAAACAAGGCCCTAGAGACATAAGGTGGTGAGCCGGGATCCCTAAGTTTTTACCCACACTCAAGCTCCAAAGGTAGTTAAAGAGATGTCGAGACATAAGGAGGAAGATCCCCATCAACTGACTCATATGTTGCTTGCAAGGATGGATGGTATGGCGGCTCAAATCGAAGCACTTGTCTTAGTTTAAACGGTGGTGAGACCTTCTACTAGTCCATTTCAAAAGGAAGAGGCTCCAAAACCAAAGGTGAACCATCCCGTTGTGAAACTCTATGTTTGTGAGAGTTGTGGTAACAAGGGTAATGACTTCTCTACTTTCCAAGAAATGACTCCAATGGTTGAACCGGAAGAGCACTTCATCGAAGAAGTGGACTATGTGCAAGGAATTATCAAGGAGCAACAAAAGTGGGTACCAAGGCTCAAACCAAGGCCAAGGTATGAATCAAGGTGGATATCACAACTACTAACAAGGGCAATGCCATAATCAAGGAGGATATCACACTGAAAATCAAGGGAGTCAAGGATACACTCAAGGGTATAACCAAGGCCAACAGAATCAAGGGTACACTCAAGGGTACTATCAAAGCCAGGGTTATAGGAACTATCAAGGACAAGGTTCAAACCAAGGCCAAGGGTACAACAACAACAGCCAAGGGGGAAAATCTAATCAAGGTAATAAAGGGAGTCAAAGCTCAAGTCAATGGTATAATCAAGGTAACCGAGGCAATGATCAAGTTTACAACAATTCTCAAGGATATACACAAGATCCCAATCAAGGTTTTAACCAAAATTGGGGCAATCAAGGGAACTTACAAGTTACCAATGGTCCTCCACACGGATTCTCAAATTTGTCTCCTCAAGTCCAAGGTAACACCTACTATAATGACAACTCAATGATAGCTCAAATGATGGCAACCAAGCTAAGTTCTTCCAAGAGCACAAAAAGATGAGTCAAGATCAAAGAGCATATGAAGACACTCTGAATGTCACTACTCAAGCTGAAATGACAGAGCTAAGGAATCAAGTTGGATACCTCACACAAGCTCATTCAAGACGGTAACCGGGTACCTTCCTAGGGAATACCAAAATCAATCCGAAAAGGTTTTGCAAATCTAAGTGCTAGTGTCAATGTCATGCCTTACTATTTGTACAATATTCTAGACCTAGGAGAACTTAGCCCGAATAAGGTTTGCATCCAATTAGCGGACAAATCTGTTAAGATCCCATGTGCAGTGATTGAAGATGTGATTGTGAGGGTTGGGGAAATTCATTTTTCCGGTCGATTTCCTTGTGATTGACACATGGGATACGAATGTGTCTTTGATCTTGGGCCGACCTTTCCTCAACATGTCTTAAGTCAATCGTAGACATGTACGAGGGAAATCTTACCTTACGAGTCGGTAAAGAAAAAGTCAACTTTTATTTGACTCGTGGCACGAAATGCTCGACTACCCTTGGTGATGCTAAGATTGATAATGCTAACAAGATGGCTCCGATTTTCTCTATCTTTGATCTTTTTTGTGAAGACGCCTTGGATATTTCCTTGAGCGATTGTATGAAATAAGATAGTGAGAAAACCGAAGGTGATACGATCGAGGGAGTGTACGTTATCACCCTAGTTGCACCAAGTGCTCCTAAGACGAGGAACATGGATATACCGGACCGGAAACTGAAGAACTATTCTTCTTGTTCGGAAAGAGTCAACAACGTCAAGGATGGGAAATCCATAATGCACAAGCTCAAAGAGCCACGCTCCTATATGGATGATGGTTCGTGGATTCACACCACCCCATCAAGACAGGACTCAAGTCCTCATTACGACCCATTCACGGTAACAAAATACTTTTCTTACGGAGTAATCGAGGTAACTTCCCCTTCTTGTCCTGATCCTCTTCAACTTTGTGGGGTGCATCTTGTGCATTACCAAGTTGGTGATACCATAGGTGTCATCAATGAGGGGATGTGTGAGCCTGGTTGATGTCATTCCATGTTATGTGTAGTTTAGTAGTAGGAATGATAAATAAAACTTGCTTGATTGCGTGTTTGTTGAGTTTTTTGTATTTTGTTCATGTTTTGTTTCTTATTTATGATGGTCGAGTCGAGAGAATGAGTGTTTGGAGAGAGTTGCATGATCCCCTCTTTGTATGTCTAGGGCTGGTAGAAAATTTTGTTGCATTCAGAGTTCGTTTGATGCTCGAAACGTAGGTGAAAGTGCTTGATGTTTGGATTTGTGTGGACGTTCTGCAGCAGAACCCCACATGCCATGTTGACCCACGCGCCGTGTGGTCTGTGTCAAAAATGAAATTTGGCTTAAAATTTTGTGCGTAGTCCGTGTGGCATTTGAACCGACCTTGACCCAGTTGGTTTTTTACCAAACCTAATCAACCCAAATCTGTTAGTTGACTGTTAGTCAACCGTTAAGTTTGACCATAGACCCGTCGACCAGTTAGTTGACCGTTAGCTTACAGAGTTTCCCTCCGGGTTGGACCGACTCAACTCTTTCAGCTAAGACCTCCACACGCCGTGTGGATGAAATGTCCATACACCATGTGGTTGTCTGGAATTTGAACTTTGGCTCTAATTTCGATGCACACTCTATTGGAATTTGTGTGGATCCACACGCCGTGTGGCGTTTGAACTGGCCTTCCACCGGTGAGTTTTCAACCGAATCACACCAATTCCCCCCCCCCCCCCCTTCTCCACACGCCGTGTGGATGAAAGTGTCCACATCCACACGCTGTGTGGATTGCCCAGATCTGCAAACCCCATTCTCTCCCAAATCGCAATTTTTCTCTCCTCCCCAGGCCTCCTTCCGCCACCTCCCCTCCTCCACCCACCCTGCTCCACCACTCTCCTTCTCTCCTCCGCCTCTCACCACTACCATCCACCTTCCTCCGTCACCCTCCACCCTCCTCTTCCTCACTAGCACCGTACCCAACCTCCTCTCCCTCCCCAACCCCTCCACCCGCCGCCAGTCACTTCCCAGCCACCTTCCATTTGCTCCACCACCTCCAGCCTTCTTCTAGCAACCGCCGGCCGGAACCTCGTCCATCTAGCCCCCTCCTCCTTGGTCCAATTTTATTTTCACCCCGTTTAGGTCATAAATTTGCCCCAAACTTTGGGATTCTATTGCTCTTGGTAGGCATATTTAGGGTTCGGAAATTGATTTTGAGTGTATTTTGATTCATATTTGGACCCCATATGATTTTGGACGAAAATGTGCATTCATGGCTTGGAATTGAGTTTATTTGGTCCTAGTATGCATGCTAGGATTGTGGATTTCGAATTGATTGACTTGTGCTCAAAATTGTGACTTGTTGGCTTGGTTTTGGGATGGAAATGCCTCTTGTTTGCATGATTAGGGTTGTGCAAAGCTTGAAGTGTCATTGTTGGTTGGTTTGGTGTTGCACTGTAAAGGGTAAGGATAGGTTTGACTCTTGAACTTTTCAACTTTCAGTCATGCTACCTCAAACTTAGGATTCATGCATTCCTTCCATTTGCAAGGATGCAAATTCCTATGTGTGGGGTTGAAACTCAATTGATGGTCATACTTCAACAAATGGATTATTTAGCTATGGTTTGGGGTTTAATGTGGTTTAATTGTGATGATGATGTTTGAACTATGGAATTGCTAATTTGTGATAAATTGATTGATTAGCTTTGCCATGGTGATTCTCGTGAAACTAGAATGTGATGAACTTTGAAATCTTGAGTTGAATTGTTGGAATTGCATCATTGTGACTCGAAATGTGTTGAACCTAGAATGTTGCTAGGTGATTTGTAATGCTTCCAAAGGATGACTTGATTTGTGAATATGCCTCATTACCTACGTTTGCTCAAGAAATGACAAAACCATTGCTCTTGAATATGCATATTGCTATTCCATATGGTTTATAATTCGAATAGGCTTGTTGCATACTACTCGTCCACTTGATGCTCTTCTGATATAACTTGGAAATTGAATTGTTGATTCTTTGATGGTTTGCTCATATTTTTCATGAATATCTCGTTGGTTGGACTTAGTACACTTTGATGATAAACTCTTATGGTAATTGATGCTAACTTGTGAACCTAGGATTTTCTTTAAATTGGATTGCTAGTTAGTTACTTATGTGATTGACTATGGTGCTTTTCATTAGATTTCCTCATTTTTTGCATCTTACCTTCTACCATAACTGCTTATGTTGATGATTGTGTGCTTAAGTAGGATGATTGATTGGTATGCGTTTATTGTTATGTCTTAGGATGCTCACATTTGTTGATTTTTTTCAGGATAGCTCCTAGGCCTAAGGTTACTAAGACTAATAAGAGGAAGCAAGGAAATGGTGGTTATTCTTCCTCAGCTGCAGCTTAGCCAGCTTCCGAGTAGTTTTCTCAAGGTTCAGCCTCCTTCTCCCTTCCAGCCAATCGAGTGGCTCCACCTCCTCACCTCATCAGGGACTGCTTCACCTTTCCTTTTGCTGAGGCTTACTGACAGGCTTACCAGACGAGCCAGTACCTTCCTGTTGTGGCTCTGGACAGGTTGGTGCTGGAGGGTTTCTCTAGAAAGGGTTGGTTGACCAGCTCTGCACCTATTGCAACCAGTCCGAGCGCTTTTGGAGGTTGATGATGATGTAGGAGAATGTCTACCCGCATGGATGCAGTCCAAGGTGATCTCCTTCCGACTTGGAGGGAAGTATACAACATCTAAGCGGACAAGTTTGGAGTTCTCCTTGGGTTCTACACATTATAGGAGGCTGAGAGTGGAGCACTCTCTAAGATTTCCACTATTAATGGCTTGGAGATGCCAGATGAGCATGAGTTTTGGCTTGGGATTTCCAGGTGTTTAGATAACTTTTCTCCTAGGCACTCGATGGCCCTTTGGTTCATAAGCCGATGTTGAGGCTTATTCACTTGTTTGGACGGCAAAACTTTGGGCACCGGTCTTCCAAGGCTTCGGGAGCGAGCCACCGATTTGGTTTGCTCTTTTTGACTTTTGGCCCGAGAAGCTGATTCGGAATGGGTTGTCTGACCTTTTAGCTGAGGAGGTCGATCCCATCACCCCGGTTCTAAGCAAGGTAGCTGCTGCTACTGATGTGGTTGTCATTCACACTACTCTTGAGTAGTTGTCTCTCTAGCAGTTGGAGAGTAAGGATAACAGGGGGCAAGAGGCGATGACAACTTTAGCTTACAGAGAGTCCTATGATCAGCAGTATGGGTACCTGAGGGATGTTCTGAGAGAGCTCTGAGACGATGATCACTCAAATATAAAAAAAATAGATATGGTTTTGTGGCTTTGGCTCAAGTTTTTTTGGAAGAAACGGTCCACTGTCAAAAAGGTTTCCTCACTTGGGCAACACATCAAAATTACTAAGTTTCGCAGACTATCCAAAACCAGCATAAGAAAATAGTCAAAACAACATTGTATACACTGCATAAATTAGAAGTCCTTTGAGGCAGAACGATGAGTAAAGAACAATGTACTTCTCAACACAACTCAAACCACTATTATAGATACGGGAGCAGGAGTAGGAAACACAACTCAAAACCTGCCTTAAACCACCATTTTAGGCAAGTTTGATATTGAATTTAACTAGTTGACAACCAAATTGGAGGCACTACGCTGATGGAAGGAGATGATCAAATCCAATTGGGCTTGGTATAGCTCTTCGAACTTAAATCTCGCATACACTTCACGTTTTAAATTACGATCTACTTCATCAATCTCCTTTCTATCATAACTCTCCATACATTCAAATAACCGTTTAACATTTAAAAACTTATCTATAATAGAATTTTCAACTAAATAAAAATATATCCCTCTAGAAGAAATTAATTGAAAAATTCATAAATTTTATTATGAATTTATAATTAATAATAATTATAATTAGATTATGCATGAGTCTAATAATATCTGACAATTATATATACGTTTTCAAGCGTATGAAATCCGCGAACCATGTTCATCTTCAATCCTCTATTTTCTCTCGTTTATTTTTTCTGCGGGCAACTTCTGTTCCTCTTTGTTTCTCAATTCGGAACAAAAAACTCCCCAAACCTTAATCCTTTTTCATCTCCAGCAAATGCAATCCCCTCTCAATCCCCTCTTATTTTTCTTCTCCAGCATAGCAAAACCACACAATCACTGAAATCTTCATCGGCAACTTCCCATCCTCCCTTTTCCATCAAATCCGATCCCAGTCAATTCCCCCTTCTTCTTCTCCAGCAAATAAAATCCCACAATCATGTATTGTTAGGGAACAATCATCATCGTGCACTTCCTAGGAACCATCATCGACGCTGCCTGTATCCGTCAAAAATACGATCATCGTCTTCTATCGATAAATATCAAAGACAAAGCATGTCCATCATTTTTATTAGATTGAAGTGACGAAAACAAACCCGATGATGATATTTAAATCTGAATCTCTATTTGATGCCCTAACATTCGAATTAAACGACGCTCTACGTTGAGTAAATGACAATATTATCCTTTCGTAAAATCGAAATCCATATAAGAAGTTCTGTATATTGACTAACTCAAACACAATCAAACACTCAAAACCTCTCACAAACACTCTCAAACGTTGATCCGAAGAAGAAATCAAAGAACGGAAGCGACCGTTTCAGGTACGGAATAAAAAAAAAGTGGATTCAGAGGTGCCGACCGGCCACTCGTTTCGGCCGAGAATGTCCCCGGCTGGCCGCGCAGTTGCATGGATGAGTTGAGAGGCGGCTTCCAATATTAGTGATACACGATTCACATTAATATATATATCAAGGTTCAAAGACTGACCTTTTGAAGTGGAAGAACCATGATCTTTCGATCTAGGCTTCTGGTGCTGGTTGTTGTTCTGATTCTGACCCTTAGCCTCTTGGTGGGACAGTCACGTTTGAAATGACCTGGTTTCCCACACGTCTAGTAAGAAACTTTCGTTTGTTTGTTAGGGTCTCCTTTGGTGTTGTACCAAGGGCGCTTCTTCCCTTTCCATCAAGTAGATAGCTTTTCTTCTTTTATCATATGAAAAGATGAAGAATCCTTCGGTTTCCCCCGTTCTTGCACCCGAAGAGATTCCTTTATCCACAAGTGGTTTCCAAGTTGGATCATGGACAACTCCTCCTTATCATGCTTATAAATGTGTGCTTAAATTCCTTCCACAAATGAGGAAGCTTATCGATTATACACAACATCGAGATGGCCTTGTCCATATTTATATCATGTTGGGCAAAATGTCCCAAAATTTGAAGCATCACATTGTATTGCTCCATGACTGGTCTCGTCTTGACGATCTTGTAATTTAAGAAATTATTAACCATGAAATTTTCGTGCCCATACCATCCTCAGCCAAGTACTTTGACTCCAACTCGTCCCACAACTCGTGGAATGATTCATAGTTTCAATAGATATCAAACAATGAATCTGACATGTGATTCAGAATATGGCCACCACATATGTAGTCGTAATTGTCCCACTTCAATTGCTTCCGATGGATATGGTTTAGAGAGAACATACACCACCTTCAACGGTGTGAGAAGGAAGTGCATCTTCTTCTACCATTGGCGGAAATCCACACCCTCAAACTTGTCAAGCTTGCCGAAAGATGTTGTCATCTCCTTGATTGCCGCAACCTTGGAAATAGTAAATACTCTTTTTGAATGTTAGAACGGGAGGTTCCAAGTAGCAATACTTTGACTTTGACAAGTAAAGAGATCCTGGATCAAGATTGAATCGTGGGAATCACTTTCCGAAAAGAGTATTTCCACCCTACAAGCCTTGGATATTAGGAAATCCCTTCTGAAGATAAGACCATCTAGACTTGAGTTCTTAGGCTTTAGAAACTAGAGTACCTAGAATCTCGTAGACAAGGATTTATGTGTGTTTTTTTGTATGTTTCTCCCACAAAACTACAATCTTTATATAGGCAAAGGGTTCATGGATGAAGGGGTACGAGTTCATGCATCAAGATCCTTATCTCTATGGATAGGCTTGAATATGGTTATAATGTAACTAACTTGAAGACCTATGGGTTTGGAGGGAAAAAAACTCAGAATTGAGTTTGAATTTCATGAAGAGGTGTGAACCAATTCATCCTAGTAGAGGAGTAACCACCCCAACAACTTAGCTCCCTACCAGTACCATACCTCAGCTCAGAATTGCAGCTAGTGACACTGGCATCAACCTAAAATTAAGTTGGATGAGCTTGACTGTCAGTCCCTATCATCAACTAGCTCATAGAGGAGCTGATGCTAGCTAGTTCCAGCTTGTTATGAGCTAAGGTGAGATTCCCCGTGAGTCTAAGCATCAGTACGAACACCGACATCACACCAAGGTCAAGTCTAAGGTGTTTCCATCACACCAAGGTCGAACCTAAGGTGCATATTTCCAACAACGAGCTGTTCTGCGTCCTTGACCGAGTGGCTCAGTGAGTCCCAGAGAGAGATACTATGGAGGATAGTTCTAGCCCTTTGTATTGAGGATTTTCAACATGTCTTCATATGTTTTTCGTGATGGATGTTACCCCTTATTTTGGGATGTTTGCCATGTTTATGTTGGATGATTATGAGATGATGTTGACCCTTTGATGCTAAATTTTTACGTTATCGAATCATTATGATTTTGAGGAGTATTTCATTGGTTAGTTTCGTATCTTGAATGTATTTAATCCTATGTCATGTGTTGAGTGGAAACCGTGAGTTTTATGCATGGGTCAAACCAGGTGGTTTGACCAGGTCTTTTAGGGGAGGGTTCCACAATAGGTATCGGATCTCGGTTATTCTTGAATGTACGATTGTGGTTACTCGTACCGAGGCTTCATGAACCTCAAAGACATGAGTTCTCACAGTGTCACGATATACTGAACAACTGGGGAAGATGTTTCTGTCTATTTGATAGCCGTTCGGTAAGTGGTGTTGTGTTTATTTTTTAAAACGGGAGGAGCCAGCCATGGGCGTGATGGAAAGGACATCATGGGCATGATTGCCAGACCATCACGGGCGTGGCTAATAGTGGGTAATAGCCATGCCTGAGTGATAACAATGGGCGTGGTTAGTCATTGGTCACGTGCGTTGTAGCTAGTGCATCACGGGAGTGGTTAGTCATTGGTCATGTGCGTTGTAGCTAGTGGCATCACATGCGTGGTTAGTTATTGGTCACGTGCGTTGTAGCTAGTACATCATGAGTGTGGTCCAATGCATGCCACTAGTGTGGTAAGGTCTGTCACGGGCATAGTCGTAAGTACACCACATGAGTGGCAGAGGATGCACCACGAGTGTGGTAGGGTTGAGTTCATCAATCTCAAGCAAGGAGAGATGAAAGTGGTTGATTAAAACAACACCTACATCAAGTCGAGAAAGTGGTATAAGCGCTCACCATAGGAGAAGGTAGAGGACATGAAGCAGATGTTTTTGGATTGGGGCCACGAGCAATAACATGGTTACCTTGGCGGATATCAAGGCAGAAGCCTTAAGGCCTGAGAACCTATAGGATGTGAGGAAGGGAGAACGTCAGACTTGGGGAGAGGAGAAGAAAAAGAAGGTGGCAGACTCAGTCGAGGCACTGGTGCCGCGAGCACCTAAGAGGAGGATGGACACTCATAGTGTTGTTCCCGCACATCAGGCTCACTTCACCACTTTTTTCATCCCGATAGTGCTGGAGAGGGAGTCCACTACAGGATATGACTACGCTCTTTGTCCAGAGTGCATGGCGCGACACCGAGGAGCATGTTTCAAGAGGTCTGGGGCCTGCTCCATGTGGGATTCGGGTGATAGGAGAAGCTTCAATGCTCCACTGTCAGGACCTAATACAGTGCCCATGGGATAAGGGACACAACATGGGAGGAACACCGAGATACAGCGTAGGGTGTACGCTACCAGAGTTGAGGCAGATGCCACCCCAGATACTATCATGGGTATGGTTATAATTTCTGGTAGATTCTTCTACGCTTTTTTTTTATATGGATGCTTCGCACTCTTTCATCTCTGCTGATGTTGTTTGTTTGCTGCCAATCATGCATGTTAGGATGAGTAGACCATTTATAGTGAGTATCCTAGTATAGAAGACTCTACTAGTGGAATCTTGTGTAGAGGGAGCAGTTCTGCTCTGTGAGGATAGGGAGATCACATCAAAACTCCTCGTTCTATCTTTTGATGAGTTTGGTATGATTTTGGGGATGACTGGTTGCATCAACATGGAGCCTTAGTGGACTATAGGGAGAAGGTGATCAAGTTTTTTATGTTTGGGAAGAAGGGTGGAGTGATCTCTAGGACCTAGGGGCGAGAACATTGGGTCACCCTTTCCTTTCCGCCCTGAAGGTAGAGAAGTTGATTAGGAGTGGAAACGAGGCTTTCCTATGGATGCTGAGGGAAGGATCGAGGATGTGCTAGTGGTTTGGGAGTTTTGCTGATGTATTTCCGGAAGATTTACGTGAGGTTCCTCTTGACTGGGAGGTGCTCTTTGATATAAAGCTAGTGCCAAGCATAGCACCTATATTCATAGCGCCTTACGGAATGATGGGGCTGTTAGAGAAGGGGCTCATTCGTCCTAGTGTATCATCTTGGCGTGCACATGTACTATTTGTGAAGAAGAAAGATGGGTCTATGAGGATGTACATAGACTATATGAGGCTGAACCAGGTGATTGTCAAGAAAAAGTATCTTCTTTCTCACATTGATGACTTGTTCAATCAACGGTTGTGTTCTCCAAGATCGATCTAGGGTCTAGGTACCATCAGCTGAAGATAGGAGAGGAAGTTGCTCCTAACATAACATTACGAATGAGGTATGGCCACTATAAGTTCTTAGTGATGTCGTTCGGGGTGACTTATGCCCATGCAACCTTCATGGTAATGATGAACAAGGTGTTTCAAAGATACTTAGACAAGTTTATCATAGTATTCATTGATGAAATTTTGGTTTACTCTAAGAATGAGGAGGAGCATGTTGAGCTCTTAAGGATGGTCTGGACCACATTTAGGAGAGATTGGTTGTTTGTCAAGTTCTCCATGTGCGAGTTTTGGCTGAAGAAAGTGTTGTTCTTGAGAAATCTGATCAGTAGTCGGGGCATCAAGGTTGACTAGATGAAGGTGGAAGCGGTTGTGAACCGGTGACCCCCTAGCAATGTTACTAAGGTGAAGAGCTTCCTGGGCATGGTAGTGTGATACAAGAAGTTTGTAGAGGGAGCTGAAGAAGAGGCTCACCACTACATATGTTCTTACTTGCCTATTGCGAGGGGGGGGGGGGGTGAGTATGTGATTTGTAGTGATGCCTGCTATTCGGTGCTAGGTTGTGTTGTGATGCAGGATGGCAAGGTGGTGGCATATGCGTCTCGCCAGTCGAAGGTGCATGAAGTGAACTACCCTGGTCACAATTTTTAGTTAGAAGTGGTGGCACTCGCGATGAAGCTATGTAGGAATTACCTGTATGGTGAGACTTTTAGGATCATGACTGATCACAACAGTCTCAAGTACTTGATGGAGCATAATGAGTTAAACAATAGGCAGAGGCGTTGGTTAGAGCTGCTTAAAGACTATGACTGTGTGATAGACTATCACCTCGAGAAGGTTTATGTAGTGGCCGATGCCCTGAGCAAAAAAAGGTAGGTTGATAGAGTTGGTAGAGATGAGGAGCATGCAAACATAACTGGATGTTGATCCGGTCAAGGGTGTTCTGGCTAGCCAGGTAATGAGGCCCTTTCTATTGGACCAGATTTTCGAGGCTCGGACGTCGAATGAATTAGTCTTGGAGGCTCAGCAAAGGGTGTCGGCTGGCAAGGATACACCTTAAACTTGGAAGGAAGGCTTAATGCTTTCCTAGTGAAGGGTATCTGTACCTTTTGGGTCTAAGCTGAGAGAGGATATTTTGGATGAGGCACATTCATCTGCTTATGATATACACCCAACTGGGATGAAGATGTATGGAATGCTTTGCTGTCATCACGTGGCTAGTTGTGTCGTCTGTCAGAAGGTGATGTTTGATCATCGGGCATTGGGAGGGTTGCTTCAGCTCCTACCTATACTAGTGTGGAAGTTCAAGGATATCATGATGGACTTCATTGGTTGTTTTCCCCTGGTCAATGGGAAAGATGTAGATTGGGTTATAGTGGACCATCTGACCAAGGTGGCTCACTTCATTCCCATCCGATTTAAGACAGATGTGGAGGAGCTAGCAGGGTTGTATGTGGAGCGGATAGTGAGGTTGCATGGAGTACCCAAGACGATTGTATCGAATTGGAACCCCAACTTCACCTCACACTTCTGGAAGGGCTTGCATGATGTCTTGGTGATGAAGCTGAATTTTCTACAGCTTACTACCCACTGGCAGATGGTCAGTCGGAGCGGACCATTCTGACCATGGACGAGTTACAACGCTCATGTGTACTTGAGTTTGAGGTCCTTAGTTGAAGGTCTTACCGATGGTGGAGTTTGCTTATAACAACTCCTACCATCACATCATCGTGGTAGCTATGTTCGAGGCTCTATATGGAAGGAAGTGTAGGACCCCTCTCTTCCAGAAGATGTCCTCTTGATTTTGGGTGATTCGAGCACATCAGAGTGTGGCTCAAGATAGGCAGAAGTAGTATACAGACAGAAAGGTGAGAGAGGTTAGCTTCAAGGAAGGGGATAAGGTCTTCCTTTGAGTATCCCCTTGGAAGGGAGTGATGTGGTTTGGCAGAATGGGGAAGTTGGCTCTCCGGTTCATTGGTCCTTACGACATCATTTGGAGGATAGGACCAATGGCTTGCAAGTTGGCTTTGCCAGATGAGTTGGATCAGATACACAATGTGTTCCATGTGACTGTACTCCGGGCATACATTGGTAGACCAAATCAGGTGATCTAGCTAGATGAGGTTTAGTTGGAGAGGGACCTAACCTTCCTTGAGCAACCAACCCGGATCGTGGACAGGAAGGTCCTCAAGCTATGGGGATACTCAAAGGAGAAGCTGATGTTGAAACTGATATAGAAAAATCAATATGTCGAAGTTGCGACATTGGAAACCGAGGCTAGAATGTAGGAGAGCTACCCGAAGCTCGTGGAGAGAGTTACCGAGCAGGTAACTTCCTTCTCCCTTGTTAAGCTTTCAGATTCAGGTTTGAAGACAAAAAAATTTATAGGAGGGGATAGTTGTGACACCCCTATTTTGGATCGAACTTGATTTTGGGTATCAATCTGAGTTAGTGGGTTCTAGAAATTGACTGACTGGTGGACGATTACGAGCATGACCGTGAGCCTGTCACGGGTGTGGTTGCTAGATCAACCATGATCGTGCTCAGTATTCATTCATGAGCGTGACCAGAAGTTTGTCATGGTCGTGATCATCAGTAGATCACGGGCGTGGTCGGCAGGCAGTCACAGACGTGGTGGTAAGTTTGCCACGGGCGTGGTGGACTTATTATCAAACCAAATCAACGATTTGCAACTCAAAATTTACATAAAAAACTTAGAATTCTCTGATGAACGGCACTCTGTCTCAAGAAGTGGAGAAGACCGATTAAGGGAGGAAGGCATAGTTTATCGATCGCATTTCATTGACAGTGGGTTAGAGAGGCTAGGAGAAGCATCAGAAGGTAACCAATCTTCTTCTTCTCTCTCAATCCTTTTGATTGAAACTCACATAGGAAAATCCTTACAGTTTTGGGATTTGGGGTTTTGGGATTTTCATCCAACGATTGATCTCTTCAGGTCAGTCAGGATAAGAGGCTTGAGCTTTGGGAAGGTAACTACGGTTCAAACTCTACTAGGAAGCTAATCAGAGGTAGGGCTTAGGATTACATTATGCTTTTATGCGCATAACTATAATAGGATGTTGGGGAATCCAATGATTGGCTTTCTCATGCCGTACAGTAGCTTGTCATCTACTATATAGATGTTGTGATCTGATATAGAGCAAGGCTCTCAGCCTGTACAGTAGCATGTGATCTACTGTACAGATTATATATTCACGATATAGAACGGGGTTCTCAAACTGTACAATAACGTGTGATCTACTATACAGATTAAATATCATGATTCAAACATAAGCTCCTAACATATGAACTGTAGCGTGTGATCCACAATTCTTCACAATACAGTTCAGGATAGGCCTACTAGGCTAGTTCATGAATATGATGAGTTGGTCACCCACCCCAGGATTGCACAATCCCCTAGGTATGATTCATATTTCAGGCAGGACGTGTAGAGTATGCGTACAGATTCTGCTCACACGGTATTCAGGGGAAATTGCATTGCCAAATCCTGCATGAGGCTATCCACACATAATTAGGGGTGGCTGATGCTAGGTAGATACTTACCGGACCACGAGGTCACCTTATTAGATGTCAGTCTCATTTCTACGCGAATCTAGGTAGGCACTCAATGCTTATCACTGACCCTGTCCCATTCTTCTTTACATCGATGGTGGAACCTCATGAGTCAATGCCGCCTAAGAGGAATGCACGAGTAGGCCTGACACCTCAACCGAGTGGTTTTGGGAGTCATAGAGAGAGGTACCTTGGAGGAACCTTTTACCTTTTCGTTATTGAGGATTTTCAATATTTTTTTAGATATCTTATCCCTAGATGTTTGTCCCCGTTTATTTTGGGATGTTTTAACCTTGTATTCGGGTATTGATGTTTAGCCATTGATGCTCTGATTATATGTTGTCATTTTCTTTGATTTATGAGAAGTTTCAAGAGTTAGCTTTCTAATTATGTATGTATGTTTATGTTGATTTGAGTGCAACCCGCGAGTTGTTAAAATGGGTCAAACCATGTGGTTCGGCCGAGTCGTCTAGGGGCTAGTTTCACAATTACTTTCTACTTTATAAACGTACAACTGTAATAGGATGATTGGGGAATCCTTTGAAAGGATTTCCAATGTGATGTAACACGATGTAACATGATGTTGTCTATCACTGACCGTAGTCCCTATCTTATACGTATGTATAATTATGGAACAACATGAGCCAATTCCGCCTAAGAGAGTGTCGCAATCTACCAAGACACCTCTTCGTAGAGAGAGGTACTATGGAGGATAGTTCTACCCGCTTTTTTGAGAATTTTCAGCATGTTTTCATATGTATTCCACGATTGTTGTTTTCCCCTTATTTTGGGATGTTTGTCATGTGTATGTTGGATGATTATGAGATTATGTTGAGCCTTTGATGCTCTGTTTTGATGTTGTCCATTCATTATGATTTATGAGGAGTATTTCATGAGTTAGTTTCGTATCTTTAATGTATTGAATACTATATGATCTGGTGAGTTGAACCGTGAGTTCTATGCATGGGTCGAAATTGGTGGTTCAACCGGGTCCTTTTTAGGGTTCCACGCCTAGAACTTTCCCAATATTGGAAGCAACACCTTTTCCGACGCTGTTGAGCGTGCTCCTTTTGGTAGATCCAGCAGGCGAACCCAAAAATCTTGGAACCGAAGACGGAGTCGCCCAGCCCAACATTGGATGTCGACGGGAATGTCATCCATCTTGTCATAGAAAAACAGTTGGTACAACCCAAATCTCTTAGGGAAAATACAGACAGTGTCGTTCAATTGCCATTTCTTAGCTAAAGTAGCATGGACCAAGCGCAACAAGCATGTTTTGAACCAGAAGAATTGATTGAGGAGGCTTTGAGTGAGGGGATTACTTCCAGCATCAATATCGTCGACAGAAACTATGAAGGCATGGGTAGCCATTATTGGAAGTCGAGAGAGTTAGAAAAATGAGAGGGAATTTGAGGGGTTAATTATTCCTGGTATTTGAAGGGTGAATGGCTCACATGTGAGGAAATTAAGTATCACAAGTTGTGGAGTTAGTGGGAATCATGCTCGTAATTAGAGGAGGTGAGTTGAGGAAACTGACTGTTGGTGACGGTTGTGGGAGTTAGCGAGTGATAACCAACTAGCGCAGCAGTTGGGCGGTTTACCGCGTGGGCAGAGGTTTGTGGGCGAATCCGGGGGAACTGGCAATTAGCAAGTGATAACCGCCCATATGGCGGTGGTGACCGGAGCGTGTGTTCAGCCGTCCGTTAAGGCTCATAGACCAATCCGGAAAGTCGACGGTGGAGAAGGACTTTCGTCCAAGCTCACTACGACCCTAGGCGCGGAAGTCAAGTGCGGGAGCGTGGAGTAGTATACTTAAAGTGTTGTAAGTGTGGATGGGTTGATTAGGGTCGATTGAATAGGAGGAGTTAGATGGGATGGATTTCCGGTTGGGGCAGAGGAGGGGGGAGCGGGTGAACTATAGGATAATTAGAATCTGAATTTACAAGTCTGAGAATACTAAATATATAGATAAGATCAATTGGGCCTAAATTACTTAATTAACCTAGATAAAGCTGAAGGGATTTAACGGATACATGGCAGGACTGGGTTTATCCACTCGTGTTTATCTTGACAGTTTGCAACCAACGTAAAAAAATTTCGAACTGGTTACTACCTCTGACACTATGCTATAAATAACAGCAATCAATCAAGTGAAACTTAAGCGAGGGTAAATACTATAGCAAGCACGGAGCTGCCTATATTGGGTAGTTTGTTAGGAGTTAATCAAGTTCAATACAAACAATTTTAGCGGGGAGCATCACAGTAGTTGTTTGGTTGTATTCTTGGTGTCCCGTGTTAATCTAAATTACTTTCACAAATCTTAGAGAGACCTTTGAGAGTAAGGATTGACATCAAAGCTAAAATTAACTTCAGTGGAACCTCGTTAAATTAATGTTCTTACTCTGTGTTATATTGTGCCGTTTGCTTGCTAAATGGTTGATTATTGATTTCATCTTAGTTAGTTTGACAGGGAAGAAGTAGCTCATTAAGCTTGTCAAGGATTTGCATCGTATTAATTTTTTTGGACCTTGCGTATATTTTAAGGCCAATTCAAAAATCCTACATCCACTTCTTCTTATCTCTTTCTGCTCATGTTCTTCCAATATTTTGAGTTCGTGGAATTAAGAATTCAGCATCCGGAAATTGGCATCAGTTCTAATATATCGAAATCGTTGTTGGAGTCGGAGGTTACAAGAGCATAGAAATCGACCGTGGCAAGTACTCCGATGAACGGATGATGAATTCCCTCACCCCTCTGTACTCTACAATTTTGATTCCTCTCACGATGACGTAGATGATCGGGAGAAATTAAAACAAAAATAAAAAAATATATTTTTGTTATGAAGATAATTGTAGTGAATGCCTAATTGTGTAACTCCTCATTCTATGATTAATGTATTTTATTCCCCTCCTTTATGTGTATGATTTAATGTATTTCATTCCCCTCTTTTATGTGTAATAATATTAGAGAGTGTAGGTTATGATTTCATGAGCCTATAAATAGAGCTCTCATTTGTAACATTCCACACACCTCAATAAGAAAGTACTTCTCCTCCCATGTTCTTGTTCTCTTCTTTGTTCTTAGTTTTATAACATGTTATCAGCACGAGTGCTCTGCCTATTTTCTCGAAGTTTTCACGAAGGTTGTTATTTGCTATATCTTGTTTTCCAAAGTTATTATTATTATTTATTTATTTCTTTTATTTGCTTATATAATCTTCTTTTTCAAAATTAGAGTTAGAGAAAGGAATCCATTTCTATTTTTTTTATATGTAACAAATGGTGGTCTTTCTCATTTTACCGATTTCAAAAACAACTTTGTCATTTTTCTATTGATGACTATTATCAAACGTTTATATTGGTCAAATATCATGCCTTTATAGGCTGGCCTAAACGTTTAGTTATCATCATGTATATTTTATAGTATATATTATTATGACCTATCATATTTTATATCTTCCGTTTCTTTCCATAGTGTTTTTTTTGCTTATATGTTGCCTTTTTAATTCATGATCAATTCTAAAATAGATATAGTTGTTATTTTATTATGGCATATGCATGAGTATCTCTTCTAGGCAACAATATTTATAAAATATTTTATGCATTTTTCTAAGTGAACTCACATTATATTGTTAGCTTTTTTCCATCTTATTTTAAATGATCATATTGATGTTTCTGTCACGTATATATATGATATTTTAGCCGTTATACAAATATATTAAAATTTATCATCTCATTATAGTTAACTCTTTTGATTTTGTGCATTTTGTTTATAATTCATGAATACCTCTATTTTTTTTTGTTCCTACCCAAAAGAGAAAACATTTATCACTATTTAAATGTCTATATAGTTATGTTTCAAGATGGGTATGCCACTATTATTATTATTATTATTATTATTTCTTTAAAGCATTCTTTATTTCCATGTTAATGAATGTTCCATTACCGTTACTATTTTAATTATTATATCATTTTCATATGTTTTATTATTTGGCTTATAATATATTTGTAATCCAATTTGCTTCTTTTATAGCATGTCGAATATTTCCAAACTTGAGTTTGTGGCCCGTGACGTTTCGGGAAAAAATTACCTCTCGTTGGTCTTGGATGCTGACATCCATTTGCAAGCCAAAGGGTTGGGCGACACGATTAACGATGAAACTGAAACATCTGCCCAAGACAAAGCCAAGACTTTGATCTTTATTCGCCACCATCTTGACGAGGGCTTGAAAAGCGAGTATCTCACCATCAAAGATCGTCTCGAATTGTGGAATAATCTCAAAGACCGATATGACCACCAGAGAACGGTGATTCTCCCTCGAGCTCGTGATAATTGGGTGCATTTACGCCTACAAGATTTCAAATCCGTGAGCGAGTACAATTCTGCCCTCTTCAAAATTTGCTCGCAGTTGTTGCTATGCGGCGAGAAAATCACTGATAAGGAAATGCTCGAGAAGACATTTTCCACTTTTCATGCTTCCAATATAGTTCTCCAACAACAATATCGGGAGAAGGGCTTCACCAAATATTCTGAATTAATATCATGTCTCTTAGTGGTCGAGCAAAACAATGACCTCTTATTGAAGAATCACCAATCACGCCCCACTGGTATGGCTCCATTTCCGGAAGCTAACGCGACAAATGGCCACAATTTTGATCAATATCGTGGTCGTGGCCGTGGTCGTGGCCGTGGTCATAACCGTGGTGGTGGATATGGTCGCAATAATGTCCATGGTCGTGGACGTGATTATGGTCACGGTCGCCTTCAGAGATTCAACCACTCTTCTCGTCCACATTTCAAACGGGATGGGCGAATGAATAAGGAACGAGGTGGGCCTAGCAACAGAAACTTTCAAAATATGTGTACTAGATGTGGCGGCGATCATTGGACTCGCACTTGTCGTACACCTAGACATCTTATCAATCTTTACCAAGAGTCAAGGAAAGACAAGGTTGAAACCAATATGGTCATTGAGGAAGGTGTTTTGAACCATGGCCAATTTGACACCACTCATCTGGATGTTGCTGACTTCTTTCCTCCTCATGATGGAAATGTTGAGAAATAAGATGGTTGTTGAGATATCTTTTATTACAAAATGGTGCCTTGATGTATGCACCTTATTATCGTTCTCATTTGATTT
This sequence comes from Linum usitatissimum, assembly GCA_030674075.2. NCBI lineage: Eukaryota > Viridiplantae > Streptophyta > Magnoliopsida > Malpighiales > Linaceae > Linum > Linum usitatissimum. The sequence goes on from JAUJYP020000780.1 coordinate 3,479,455, forward strand.
GTTTGAGTTTGTTTTTCTTGAAAGTGTTTTCTCATTTTTTATTTCTTTTATTAATGAATTTCCCATCATAATTGTCCCTTCTAATATGGATTATCATTTTCGTGTTATAGCATGGATACTACTGCCATCCACGACAACAAAAAAAATGAGGATGTGTGTCTCATCGATAGTGCTTCCACTCATACAATTCTAATGGATAAGAAGTATTTTTCTCATCTAGTGATGCGAGAAGCTAATGTTAGCACTATATCCGGTAGTAGTAATTTAATTGAAGGCTCCGGAAGAGCAACCGTGCTACTACACGGAGGAACTAGAATGCATATTGATGATGCATTATATTCTACAAAGTCTCACCGCAACTTATTAAGTTATAAAGATATCCGTCGTAACGGATATCACATCTAGACAATTGAGGAAGAAAATAAAGAATATATTTCTATCACAAGTATGGTAGATGGTAACAAATGTTATCTTGAAAAACTACCATCTATTTCTTCCGGTTTGTACTACACGTTTATTAGTACAATTGAATCACATTCCATTATAAACTCCAAGTTTATGGATCGTGATAGATTTGTAGTTTGGCATAACCGGTTAGGCCATCCCGGAACAATTATGATGTGTAAAATACTTGACTTGGACACTCGTTGACGAGTAAGCGAATTCCCCAATCGAATGATTTGGCTTGTATTGCATGTTCTCAAGGAAAATTGATTATCCGACCATCATTGATAAAAGTGAGAAATGAATCGCTCACATTTTTGGAACGCATTCAAGGCGATATTTGTGGACCAATTCATCCATCATGCAGACCATTTAGATATTTTATGATTTTAATTGATGCATCAACTAAGTGGTCACATGTATCATTATTATCCACTCGTAATTTGGCATTTGCGCGATTACTTGCTCAATTGATCAGATTACGGGCATAGTTTCCGGATAATCCGATAAAAACGATATGCCTTGATAATGCTGGTGAATTTACTTCACAACATTTTAATGATTATTGCATGTCTGTCGGAATTGATGTTGAACATCTTGTAGCACATGTTCATACATAATGGTTTAGCAGAATCTCTAATCAAACGCTTACAGTTAATAGCAAGACCATTGTTAATAAAGGCAAAGCTTCCCCCTTCATGTTGGGGGCATGCTGTCTTACATGCAGCATCATTAATTCGCATCAGGCCAACAAGTTATCACGAGTATTCCCCCTTACAAATGGTTTTTGGTCAGGAACCAAATATATCCCATCTAAGAATATTTGGATGTCTTGTTTACATCCCTATTACACCACCACAACGCACTAAGATGGGACCTCAAAGGAGGTTGGGAATTTATGTTGGGTATGAGTCTCCCTCGATTATAAAATATTTAGAACCAATGACAGGAGATCTATTCACAGCTCGTTTTGTTGATTGTCACTTTGATGAATCAGTTTTCCCAACATTAGGGGGAGAAAATAATAAGCTGGACAAAGAGATCAGTTGGAATGAATTAGCATTATCTCATTATGATCCTCGTACTAAACAATGGAACCGCAATACAGTTAACGTCGATGAAATTTTTGCTTATAATTCAGCGCTGAATGTTATTGATGAAAATGAGGATCATGAGCCAAAATCCATGAATGCATGCAAAAAACGAAAGGATTTGCCAAAATGGAATGACGCAGTTAAGGCAGAATTACATTCTCTTAAAAAACGAAAAGTTTTTGGACCTGTGGTCCTTACACCTGATGGTGGCAACCCCGTCGGGTACAAATGGGTTTTTGTAAGAAAACGTAATGAAAATGGTGAAATTACGAGGTACAAGGCACGCCTTGTTGCCCAAGGATTTTCACAAAGACCCGGAATTGATTATGAGGAGACATATTCTCCTATGGTGGATGCAACTACTTTTCGTTATTTGATCATTCTGGAAATTCGAGAAGGATTAGATTTGCGTCTCATGGATGTCGTAACTGCCTATTTATATGGATCACTTGATAACGACATCTATATGAAAATCCTGAAGGATTTCATTTGCCTGAAGCTTACAAATCAAGTTCTCGAGAACGTTATTCGATCAAATTGAATAAATCCTTATATGGATTGAAACAATCTGGCAGAATGTGGTATAACCGCCTTAGTGAATATTTGATCAAAGAAGGATATGCAAATGATCCGATATGTCCATGTGTTTTCCTAAAAAGATTAGGAACCGAGTTCGTTATCATTTCGGTTTATGTTGATGACATAAATATCATTGGGACTCCAAATGAGCTTACAAAAGCAATCACACGCTTGAAAAAGGAATTTGAGATGAAAGATTTGGGGTGGACAAAATATTGTCTTGGTTTGCAGGTTGAGCACCTACCAAACGGTATTCTTGTGCATCAAGAAGGATACACTACTAAAGTGTTGAAATGATTTTACATGGATAAATCACATCCATTGAGTACCCTGATGGTTGTCATATCACTAGATGTGAAAAAAGATCCCTTCAGACCTCGCGAAAGTGATGAAGAACTACTTGGTCCTGAAGTACCTTATCTTAGTGCAATCGGTGCACTAATGTACCTTGCCGGTCATACAAGACCCGACATATCATTTGCCATTAATTTATTAGCAAGATATAGTTCTTCTCCCACACGAAGACATTGAAATGGTGTCAAACATATACTTCGCTATCTGCAAGGAACACAAGATATGGGATTATTCTTCTCGAATGAATCAAAAGCAGATTTGGTAGGATATGCAGATGCTGGATACCTATCTGACCCTCATACTAGCCGATCACAAACTGGTTATTTATTCACATGTGGTGATACAGCAATTTCTTGGCGCTCTGTGAAACAAACACTTACCGCCACATCATCTAACCATGCTGAGATTTTAGCAATACATGAGGCTAGTCGTGAATGTGTTTGGTTGAGGTCTATAATTCAACATATTCGAAGTTCGTGTGGATTAACTTCTGAAAAGATGGCCCCGACACCCTTGCATGAAGATAATGTTGCATGCATCGTACAATTGAAAGAGGGATACATCAAAGGAGATAGAACAAAACATATCTCTCCTAAATTCTTCTTCACTCATGACCTTCAAAAGAATGGTGACATCACTGTCAAACAAGTACGTTCAAGTGATAACTTGGCTGATTTATTCACTAAGGCTCTTCCGACATCAACATTTGAGAGACTAGTTCGGAAAGTTGGAGTTCAGCGACTGAGGGACTTCAATTGATATCATCATTAGGGGGAGTTGATACGCACTGCACTCTTTTTCCCTTAACCATGGTTTTTCCCACTGGGTTTTCCTGGTAAGGTTTTTAACGAGGCAGTATCAAACGCGTATTCAAAGAATGATGTATATCGTTAACCAATGGACATTCAAGGGGGAGTGTTATGAAGATAATTGTAGTGAATGCCCAATTGTGTAACTCCTCATTCTATGATTAATGTATTTTATTCCCCTCCTTTATGTGTATGATTTAATGTATATCATTCCCCTCTTTTATGTGTAATAATATTAGAGAGTGTAGGTTATGATTTCATGAGCCTATAAATAGAGCTCTCATTTGTAGCATTCCACACACCGCAATAAGAAAGTACTTCTCCTCCCATGTTCTTGTTCTCTTCTTTGTTCTTAGTTTTATAACAATTTTTAGTAATATCTAAACTACCATTATGTGTTTTACTGGCATCCCTCGTTGTTGAACTTAGTTGAATATTTCCTCATTTAATATAATTGGTTCTCATCTGCTACATGTCTTTCTACTACATTCATATTAAAATGAGAATGCATGCACTATTTACAAACTGTCATAAGAGTTTGTGATTTATTTAACCTTAACTCGGTTGTCTATCGCTCTATGATCTCTATATATTGTGTGTTTATTCGGAAGAAGAATACAAGAGAAAAAGACGTATACCCTAATGATGGTCGAAATAACTATGAAGTTATTCCGACAACACAAGTGTCGTATGTATCTGAAGGTTCCTCCTGTTATGCCTCTACTCGAACTCGTCAACACGATTTAGACTGAACAAATTAGTTTTGGGTTCTAATTACTCTAATGACTAGATTAAACTAACAAATTAAGGGTTGATTCAAATGGAGAAATCGAGTTCTTGGAAGAGATAAGTCATCAAGCTCAACTTCTTAAATGCATTCAAAACGAACGAATATGGAGTTGAATTGAATAAAACGATTCCTCCTATCACTCGTATGAATCCGCGACACGATCATGCACGCGGATTACCACTACTAGCTTCCCAACTAAGGTAGAAATAACCTTAATCAGGCTAGCTAATAATGAACACCGAGAAGTTCTACAAAGTGATAAGGTGTTCTTCCGGAATTATAAGAAATCACTAGTCATTGGAAATAACGTTAACTTGGTCCATCATCGCCTAAGCTACTGATAACTACACCCAACTTGGTCCATTGGGTACAAACCAGAGCGCCCGCCAATTACAAGATGACTAATGTTAAAACTGGAAGAAACACTAAAGGTAGAATTAGGTTATCGGTTTACCCCACCGATAACTTAATTCTATCATCGATCAAAAATCTTACAAATTCCTAAGTCTATCGTGAACAAAGAATTCCATAAATTTGACCTAATACTAGCCGTAACAAGAATTAGGGTTGAAAACCAATCAAACGATGCAATCTTTCATTACAATCCAAACATCCACAATCGTCGTTCTTAAACATTCAAAACAGATATCATGGCTCAATTCCTACATCTCAACCAAGAATCTCTACAGAATTAGCTACTCATGATGCTAGAAGAAAACAAATCAAAAGAAACCCTAACCATCATCTTGATGAAGAGAAAACGGCTTGTTCTTCTTTCAATCGTTGCTTTTGGTCTTCTAGCTTCAATCCTAGCTCCAATCCTTGGTAGGAACTCTTTTGGATCTTCAATTGGCCTTCTATGGGATGATTTATGTTGGTTTTTGCAGAGGAAACTCAGGGAAATTGAGGAAAAATGAAGTTGGGGAAGAATGTCCCTCTTTCCTCAAAATTAGCCCTTTTATAGGAAGCTGCTAGAATGGGAGGAACGCCGTGCAAGGGTGCACGACGTTCCCCTGCTTAAGGGTCGTGATTTTACACCATCCTAGGGCTGCACGGCGTGCAGCCCCTCAGCTCCTCCATTTCATTTCTCGATCTTCCATTCGAGCTCCAACCATGCTCTACTTCACGTCCATAGCTTCATAACCAGACCACCTATCTCTAGAGTACCTGTGGACAACAAATACTACAAAGAAACACATCAAATGGACCGAAACGGTTCAAATGAACGGGTCTAGGCACATAATGCCAAAACACGAAATCACACGAGAATGAAGCTCGAACAACTAATAATCACTCAAAATCATACATATAAGGATAGATAATTGCTACAAATTCTAGCCTTATCACCTAAATAAACCAAATCTGCCACATCTTTTGTTTCTTCTGTTCATGTTTCTACATTTCGTTTCTCTTGGTCAGTGAGTCTTGTAAGGTTCAGGTCATGCATAATTCAAATTTTGTAGCACGAAGTGTTGTTCATGTCGTTGTATTCTAAGAAATAGATGTTATGTGGAAAATATGAATCTATATTAAAGACACTGAAATCTCAATATATTTTATTCTATGATTTCTATCTACACTATTATGTATATTATATTCTATTTCCTTACATAATATAGCCACAACTACTTCTACTTTATAATAATTCAATCATTTTTTCTTGGTTTTTAATAGTTATTTAAGTTGTGATGGGGGATTTTATTGGGTGCCTCCAACTAAAGCTAAGAGAGGCGGTAGAAAAAAGAAATGAAGTTACTGGTATGGAATCAACGGGGCTTCAATACCCCTACAAAACATAACTATATTTAGTAAGTACTTAAATAAATTTAATATAGATGTTCTTGGTATTTTAGATACTAGATTTAAGAGTAGTTAAGCTAATAAGAATTTGAAGACTACCTTCTCGGATTGGAAGCACTTTACAAATTATGATTGTAGTTATTTGGGGAAAATTTGGATTCTTTGGACGAAGATCATTCATCTTTGTGTGCTCCGATACTCAGAACAGTTTGTCTTGATGAAGATTGAAGGTGTTAATCGTTCTATATTTGTGTTGTATATGGCGTGAATAAGCGTGGAGGAAGGAAAAGGATGTATGATCAAAATGCTGGCAGTCTCCTTGTGGATCTTCCACTTGCAGTCTTAGAAGATTGTAATGATATTGCCTCTCTCGATGAAGCCTCAAATTCAGTTGGTATCTCTTCAGGCATTCTGGAATTTCAGAGTTGGAGCACGAGTAATGACTTGGAGGACCATTCTGTTGCCGGCTCTTTTTATACCTAGCATAATAATAGAGTCAATGATCCTAGTGCAAAGCATCTTGATAGGTGTATTGTCAACCCTACTTGAACCTGGTGTTTCTGATCATTATGGGATCTTGCTTGATTCTGACTTTATTGTTCATTCTTCGCCAAAGCCTTTTTAAGTTCTTTAACTTCTTGATTGACTAATATGGTTATAAAGATGGCATTGAGAAGGCCAGATGCTATCCGAAAGCTACCACTCACAGAATTGGCTTTGAACTCATTTATGCAAGACTTAAAAATGTTAAGTCTGCTCTTAGACAATTCAATAAGCAGCATTTCTCTAGGATCAGTAGTAGGATTTTTATTGCTGAGTCTATTATGAAAAATGATCAAGAAGTTGCTTTACGTACTCCAAATTCTAGTTTGGTTGCGAAATAAAAAGGGAGTTATGATTCGTGGAAGATTCTTAAAGTTGTGAGGAAGCTTTTTATTGTCAGAAATCCTCTGAAAACTGGCTGAAACTTGGTGATTCTAACACCCGATTTTTCCATAATTCTATCAAAGCTAGAAAATCTCAAAATCACATTCTGCAGAAATCTTTGATATTGTTGTCAGCTACTTTAAAGAGATTTGGGAGAGCGTTAATCCTATGGTGCAACATATCTCTGTTGAAGAGTTGGGGTATCTCCTTGTAAAGAAGCTCCCTTTCTTATAATGATCTTTTTTTATATATCGGTTTATTTTGTAGAAGTTAAAAATGCTTCGTTGTCAATCTCGAATGACAAAATTTGGGGCCAGATGACTTTTTTGCATGTTTCTTTAAAAATTCTTGGATTCTAATTTGCTATGAAGTTGTGGATGTAGTCAAAATGTTCTTTGAGACAAGAAAATTGCCCCGAGTTGTTAATTTAACTCTTTTATCTCTTATTCCAAAGAAGATTAATGTTGTGAATGTTAGAGACTATCTTCTTGTCGCCTACTGCAATATTTTATGCAAGGTAATTGCAAAAATTCTTTCAAAAAGAATGGTGACTTGCCTTCGTGAGATCATTAGCAATACTCAGTCTACTTTTGGTAAGGCAGAATGATAGGGGATAACATTTTATTAGCTCATGACCTTTTTAATGCTTACCACCTATGATTCAGTTGACTTAGACTATCTCTTTAACGTCATCGAAGCTATGAATATCCCTTTAAAATTTATCATTTAGATTCGTGGTTGCCTTGATCTAGTGATGTTTAGTATTGGCCTCAATGGAGGTTCGGTGGGATACTTTGGGGATGTAAGGGGTTAAGGCAAGGAGATCCTTTGTCCCCTTCCTTGTTTGTGATCTCTATGGAGCTTCTCCATTGCTTAGTGATTAAAGCTGCTAGTCAGGGACATATCCCGTTTCATCCAAAATGAAGGAAGCTTGGGATTACACAATTGTGTTTTGCAGATGATCTCCTTGTCTTTACAAATGGAACAGCTGAACGTATTGCTGGGATTTATCAGGTCATCAATGACTTTTATAGATTCGGGATTACACCTCAGTCCTGAAAAGGCATACATGTTCTTTTCAAGTTCAGTTTCACAAATGTTCGCTCTGATGCTATAGTAGTCTCTAGATTTAAAAAGGGAAGACTTCATGTGTGTTATCTTGGTGTGCCGCTTATTTCTGGAAAGCTTACAACAAATGACAGTGATGTTTTGGTAGATAAAATCATTACTAGAGTTAAAGGTTGGAGATTTAAAACTCTTAGATATGATGGTAGACTTCAACTTGTCAAGTCAATCTTTAATGTAATGAGTCAATATTGGATTTCAGTGTTTCTTTTTCCCAAGTCAGTCATTAGATGTTGAGAAGGTGTGTAATGATTTTCTTTGGGATGTTAGAAATGCTGGGACGAAAAAACTAAAGATTGCCTGGAAAAATCTCACTCTACCATTAAAGGAAGGGGGTTTAGATGTGAGAGATCTTTGTGATTGGAATAAGATGTGCATTATTCATCATGTCTGGAATATACTTATGAAAGTTGGTTCATTGTGGACTGTATGGATTATGGAATAAAAACTTAAGAGATGCTCCATTTTGAATTGCACGAGGGCTCCATATCACTCTTGGGTGTGGAGGCGCATTATGATTGCTTGAGATAAGGTTGTCAGTTTCATCTCGTGTATTTAGTATCAGATCCCCTTGTGGTGTGATAGAGTTATGCCTAATTATTCTATCTCAACTGGTTGGGAAACTATCAGGAAGAAAGGACCTTGTGTTCTATGGTTTCATCTTGTTTGGAGAGCTCCTCTAATCCATAAGCACTCTTTTATCAGCAGGCTTGCTATTCATGGTCGTCTTATCACTCATTTAAAAATGACTTCCTAGGGTTTGACAATGGATATTTCTTGTTTACTTTGTGAGTCTGGGGTTGATGATATCAATAACGTATTTGTTGATTGCAGTTCATTCAAAAGATTAAACATTTGCTTGGGTGGAGATTATCCTTCTTTTGTAGACTGGTAGGCAGAAGTTTTAAATGTCTCTTTGAATTACTCAGGAGCCTCTCATGCCTCTTGTTCATTCCGACTATTGTGGAGAGCTATTTTTAGCTCAATTTCGTATGAAAGATGCAAGCAAAATGCCAATGAAGCTTCAACTCCGACTATTGATATCACCAGGAAAATTTATAGAGATACGCTTGTATATATCCAAAGATGATAGCTACTTGATGTTCTTTTGATAGATTTCTATTTCCTATAGATAGACTATAGTTTGCTTGTGTTGGTAGTGAGCAGATTTTGTATTGACACTCTTCTGATGGAGTTTGCCGTTTTGGGCACTCTGAATAATCGGTGAATGAGAATGAATATTTTCATCAAAAAAATAGTTATTTAAGAAAAATAGAGAGATGCTAAATCTCTAGAATTTGGATGTCCATCTTTCAATTGTAATTACTGTTGAGTCTTAAAAATTCAATAAAGTAGTTTTGAACCCTTGACGCGAGACAGTTGGACTTAGCCCTAAATTTAAGGTTGGAAACTTAGGCCTAGTTCTGCCTTTATGGACCTCTTATCCTTAATGAACCGACTATATGGATCCTTGGGCCTTGTTTTTGGGTTGAACCACAGGGCCTGAGGGACATCAACAACTTGTTTGAAGTAGAATTATAAAATGAGTCCCCTAGGATACAAAATAAATCTCTAGTCTCTACAGGGAAGTGAACCATACAAGTAGTGTTGACTTCTGCTAGCATTGGGTATCTACAACTCCAACAACGGATGAAAAATTTGCAAACAATCTAACCATGCTACCAAAGAATGCAGGTTCAGGTGCACCAAGTGCAAAATTCAAAATCACTCTCAAAGAGATTGTTGGTTCCAAAACAAGAAAGAAGAAGGTGAATCATGTTTTGCATAGAAGGACGAAAAAAAATTGGCCGATTATAGTTGCTTCAAAGCCAAGCAAAAATCACAACTTCCATAGGTGGTGGACAGCGGTTGCAGTAATCACATGACTCAAGATGGGGAGTCCTTCACCGAGATGGAGGATACATATAAGTCGCAGGTGAGGATTGGAGACGGTAAAAAGCTGGAAGTTGAAGGAAAGGGTACAATCATCATACAAGGAAAGGGAGGTAACAAAACTCTAATCCAAGATTTCTTGTACGTTCCTGAATTAGCTCAAAATCTTCTGAGTGTTGGACAACTAATGTTTAAAAATTACAAGCTATTGTTTGATAACGGAAAATGAGAGATTATCAACAAAGCCAACAACTTGAAAGTGGTAAAAATCCCGATGACTTCCAACAGGATGTTTCCTTTCGCAATGTCGAAGAATGAAGAATTAGCAATGAAGAGCCAAAGCATGGATGAATCTTTCCTATGGCATCTCTGATATGGACACCTAAACTATAAAGGGCTTAAATTGTTGAAGCATAAAAATATGGTGGTTGGTCTTCCCCAAATCAACTGAGAAGACAAGGTCTGTGAAGGATGCATATATTAAAAAATGCATCGCTTGCCATTTCCAAAAACCACTTGGAGAGCAAAAACACCACTAGAGTTGGTACACGCATATTTGCGGACCAACCAGAACAAGATCCATAGGTGGTAAGAGATACTTTATACTAGTTATGGATGATTATACTAGAATGATGTAGGTATTCTTTCTTGAGCAAAAGTCAGAAGTTTTCTCCAAGTTCCTTCAATTGAAAGCAGCAGCTGAGAAGGAAAGCGGGCATCAAATCAAGACACTACGAATAGATCGTGGTGGAGAATTCATCTACAAACCTTTCATGGAGTACTGTCACACCAACGGAATCAAGAGGCAGTTGACAGTGCGATACACACCACAACAAAATGGCGTAGAAAAACGAAAGAACCGTACAATTGTGGAGATATCAAGAAGCATGATGAATGTTAAGAAAATTTCCAGCCAACTATGGGCAGAAGGGGTCAATACAACAATCTACATTCTCAACAGATCGCCAACCAAAATAGTGAAGAACAAAATACCGTTTCAAGCATGGCACCACAAAAGGCCGCTAGTGGATCACCTCAAAGTATTTGGATGCATAGCATATGCACACATCTCTACCCCAAATCGAGACAAGTTCGACCAGAAGGGAGAGAAGATCATCTTCATCGGATATAGTGATGAATCCAAAGGTTATAGACTCTACAATCCAATAAAGAACGAGGTGGTGATTTCACGAGACGTTATCTTCGACGAAATGGCCGAGTGTAGTTGGGAAACTCAGGATACTCAACCTCCATCAACAAATGAGATCCTAGAGAATCCAATAACTACACCAACAACACCAAATGAGGCAGATCCAAATCTAAGCCAAGGAAGAAGTCCAACAACGAGTCCAACGATAGACAACTTTAGAGACGTCGTGACAGATTCAGATTCACCTCCATTAAAGGTCAAATCCTTAAGAGATATTTATGAATCAAGTCACGGAGCATATTTTTCTGGTGAACCCTATACATTTTAAGAACCCGCAAAAGACGAAGTCTAGACAGAAATAATGGACACAGAGATCTCAATGATCGAGAAGAATAAGACTTGGGAGCTCGTGGACAAACCAAAAGACAAACCGGTCATAGGTCTAAAATGGATCTACAAGACCAAATTTAATGAAGATGGTTCCATCCAGAAGCATAAAGCGAGATTGGTGGCAAAAGGCTATTCACAACAGCCTAACGTCGACTTTCACGAAACCTATGCACCAGTAGCTCGGATGGAGACTATCAAAACAGTCATAGCACTAGCAGCTCAAATGGAGTTACCAATATTCCAGCTAGATGTCAAGTCAGCATTCCTCAATTGGAACACTAGAAGAAGAAGTCTATGTGGAAAAACCATGAGGATACAAGAAGAAAGGAGAAGAAGACAAAGCCTATCGACTAAAAAAGACGCTCGACAGACTCAAATAAGCACCTCGAGCATGGAACAGCAGAATTGATCGATACTTTCAAGACAACGAATTCCAAAGAAGTCCAAGTGAAAGCATCCCTTTACATCAAAAAGGGATAAGACAAAAACTTTCTTATTTTGTGCTTATATGTTGATGATTTGATTTACAGAGGCACAAGTCCACAAATGATTGAAGAATTCAAAAGCGCAATGATGTCAGAGTTTGAAATGACTAACTTAGGACTCATGAAGTATTTTCTGGGAATTCAAGTAAAGCAGAAACCTGGAGAAATACTCATCTCTCAAGAGAAGTATACTGAAGACATGTTAAAGAGATTTCATATGACATCGTGCAAGCTCATAGCGACACCAATGGCGTTGAACGACAAACTGCAGCAAGATGATGGAGCAGAAAAAGTTGACTGAAAAATGTACAGAAGCCTAGTCTGATCGCTCATCTATCTGACACACACAAGACCAGATATATCTGACACTCAGTAAGTCTCATTTCAAAATTTATTAATGAGCCTAGCAAACTTCATTTTGCAGCAACGAAGAGAATCATACGATACCTCCAAGGCACTAAAGAATTGGGCCTACGATACAAGAAGGAAGAAGAGAGTAAGCTAATCGGATACACCAATAGTGACTGGGCAGGATCACTAGATGACCGAAAGAGTACATCTGGTTCCATATTTTGCCTAGGTACAAAACCTATTTCCTGGAGCTTAAAGAAACATAAGACGGTGGCATTATCATCAGCGGAAGCAGAATATATTGTAGCTACAGATGCAACATGCGAGGCAGTATGGCTAAAAAGATTAATTGAAGACTTGCAACAAGGTGATAATGAACCAACCATTATTCACTGTGACAACATGTCAGCCATAGCTATGACGAATAATCCAGTATTTCACGCAAGGTCGAAGCATGTCGAGTTACGACATCATTTCATACAAGATCTAGTCAAAACGGAGAAACCACAATGGAATTCATCAACACAGATAATCAACCGGAGGATATCATGAAGAAGGCAGTTACGAAGGACAAACTCGAGAAGTTCAAACACCTACTCCATATTGCAGATTAAGAGGGGGTGTTGAAAGTAAGTAATCAACAATCTAAAGTATTCTTTCTCTAGATCACTCCACAAAAATGTCTCAACTACTCAACTAAACTAATTAATATATTTTAATAACTAAACAAATCCTAGCCACACTAAACCTACCAAGTGTGCTAGTATCTTCCTAAAGAGGTTGTATTGTCCTATAGATATGAAGCCTCACTTTAGGCAAGTGTGAAGAGTAGAGAAACAAAACAAATAAGAAAGAAGAAGTAGAGAGTGTTCGGTAAGGAGTTTGAAAGGTCCAAGTGACCAAATTGTAATATCCATAAAATTGAGTAATTAATCGAGTGAATTATCAAAATACTATCTTTTCGATCCTAAATTCCATTACGTTTCCACTAGCGCCCCAACAGTATAGACATTCACGGCAATCAGATGTGATACTATCAGATGTTGGGTGGCATTGTAGCTTTTTCTTTTGCAATCTGGAGGATTTTGTGTTGAAGATCACTGCCTATAGCCACGCAGACAGGGTAAAGAAGGAGGAATTCTTGAATCACGAGAGAATACAGAGACTAATATGTAAAGGGGATGAATCGTTTGGCATGCTACCGGAAGAGTATACATTTAAAGAGCTAATAAAGAAGATGGGATCTATCCCACAATCAGCTTCTGGGTTCATCTTCCTGCTTATTTGATAGAGAATGCACAGAGGTCTAGGTTTCTTCTTCTTGGAGGCTGTTTAAGAAACGCCTGAGACTCTTTTTTATTCGACACCAAAGTTGTCGGAAGAGGATCTGACTTTTTTAGTTTAGTTTCATTTTAGAGAGTGGATCGATGATTTTTAAGAGCTTTCTAAGCTATCGAGCTACGTCTTCTTCACATGTATATTGTCTACTCCTCCCTTGACTCTTGTCCTCAAAATATTTGTACATGTCCTATTTGATATTTCGTAGTGATAGAGTATAATTCCCTTATAGTAGAGCCTAGTGTATCATTTCATAAATCATAAATGGTTATGCTCCGCAATCTCTGCAGTTTATTTCTGTGGATAATTTTTTATACCTTTTTGGTGAAATATGGCGATGTAGAGTGCTCAAGTGTTATTGAAAATCTGAACAGCCCTAGGTAGCGAGACGTCTATAAAATCAAAATGTAATTAGTGGGACAGACTTCGGTCTAGTGAATCAATAAATATAAATCATAAACAAAAAAATGGTCTAAATTAGCCAAATAATTTGCAACATTATTAGCTTCGCGGTAAATGACAAACTAATTTCCCAATTTCGACTACAGAGCTCCTTGAATTGAAAGACAAAGATAACATGCCGATAATTCAAGGAAGAGTCTTTAACAAAGATAACAATCGCTGTCATGAAGTCAGATTATACCCTAATTCGTCAAACACCCCTTAACCAAGCAAGCTGCAAACTTTCAACAATAGCTCGCACCGCAACGCAAGTAATAGAGCAACTCTCAGCCACCTTTTTTACGTTTTAATAATTCTCTATTGGTCTATATAACACCCTTAGCCACCTTTTTTACATTTTAATAATTCGCCTGACGAATAATAATAATAATAATAATAATAATAATAATAATAATAATAATAATAATAATAATAATAATAATAATTTATAGGGAATATGGTACATTTGTTGGGTAAACTTGATAGACAAACTCCATTGTGCTATAAGAGAAGAGTATAAAAAAAGTTTCATAGGATTCCCTCTCAAATTTAGGGTTAATATACAATTAAATTAAGATGTTCGTTTTGGTATACTCGAATATATCGATATACTCTTAATATGGCATTTATATATACTATTGCGAGGCATGATTGTACAACCATGTAATACTAACTTAACAATTATATATCGAGTACCTAAAATTTGTGTTCATATATATTTTAGTCCCTTTTATTAAAAGCTATACGGAATCATTATTTTATTTTTGTTTTAGATTAATAAGTCATTTTTCTTAAACAATTTCAGATCGATAATCATTTCTTTAACTGCATCTATCTTTCAAACCATCATATCCTCTTTGCCAACGATTTAACCCACCTTTCAAATATTCTCTCCTTTGGGAATCCCTTCATCGGCGGCTCTCTTCTCCGGGGACTAACTCTGTACAGGGTGAACAAAGCAAATCAATAATGATGATCATTGACTAAGCACCAAATCAGAGATGTTTTTGTTAGAATTTTAGACTCGATATGAATGGTCACTTATTTATAATGACTAGGTTAACTAGTACATTGTTAAGAATTAATTCAATATTTAAGCAATATTAGTATACTGGTTGCTTTTGCACAATTAATTAAGAACTATGTTACTAAAACTGAAATTTAGACCAACCCAAAATTTTGAATCTATTTTGATTTGACTTTCAGACCGGTTATGAATCAGAATTTAAGATGATTTTTTTTGTAAAAAAACCAACCCAAAACCCATCCCTCGTTACCGTCATCTTTGGTTAGATTTGGTTGGAAAATAATTTTGTTTTGTTCTTCAAATTAAATGGATATCAATTATTTTGTTTAAGATTAATATGAAGGCGGTTTTATGTTTGAAAAGACACTTCTTTTCATCTATTACATAAACTATAAAAGAAGGTCTCCTCCTTCACTTTCAACATAACAAAAAATTACAAAACATTTTCAGAAAAAATCAAGCTTGCATTTTGAGTGCTTCAAAGAAAAATTTATTTCTTTAGTAAATGTAATGATTCTTGATAATGACGGTGTAGTCAATGTTGCTTTGTAAATCTCATATACACACATGAAATATCTCATCTCGAAGTTCTTTAATTTAATTAAGTCTTGATTTTGAAGGTATTAGTAGTTTTATTCTACGAAAAAATTTCTTTTAACCCTGGGTTTTGGAAAATGGTAGGAATATTCTTTATGGAAAATGTATTCGTATACAACTCTACTAAAATTCAGGACACTACATGGTTTAGTTGATCAGTGATTTGGAAGGTTATTAACTTTCGAGACAGAGTGTCGAAGTACGAGTCAATACATTCCAAAGCCATTTGCGCTTTTTCATTAGAGGTACGCAATAACAAATTACATGGACTTTGATCCCAATTTTATTGGGTATGTAGGCCGTCGAAAAACGCAAGTCCGTCTGAAAAAATTCCGAACAGTCATAAAAAATGTTAATCCGTTAATGATGGCTCGAACAGTTGGATGGAATTTGAGTGTGTTCGCGTAAGGAATATTATTAATTCTAAATGCATGGATGCTTAAACCGTTTGCATTGCGTTTGCGGTTTAATCCTCTGGGCTATGAATATATTATCGGTTTCTTCTGATGCGTGGATAAGTTAAATCTTTTTCTGATGGCTTATATTTTATTTACTGGATGCATGAAACAAATGGTATTTAAGGGTTCTGTGCACGTATGTTTATATGCATGGGATGGATACGTAAAGTATTTATTCATGGGTATTTGCAATTCAATAGCAAACTTTCAAATATTGGTTCCTTTATACACCACCTATGCATGCGAGACCATGCATGTTATGATTGATGGAAATTGCATGAAAGGCACCATGCATGCATCCATTTGGATTAAGGAGCAATGGAAATTGTTTCTTGGTATGGCAACTGTTCTAAGTTCGTTGTAATGGGTATATGATATGGAAAATCCTGTTTTGCGCAAATGAAATTTGTACACAAACTTCCCAATAATTTCAGGTTTTAATTTATGGATAGGTGACAGTTTGATAGATCAATTATTAGTAATTTGTATTAATAATTGGTTTATGGAATCAATTATTGAATATTGTTAAAGTTTATTAATAATATTGATGTTTCGAATATTTGATTTGAAATGACATATATCCATAATTTTTATGGAGGAAATGATGTCTGCATCATAGGAAACACAAGTGTTTAAATTATAATGAGATACTAATAATGTTAGTTTTATTATTTGGAAATAATTAAACACGTGATTTTATGATGAAGAGAATAGTCACGAAACATGTAATTGTTTATGGTACACTAAAGATTGTTAGTTCCTATCATTGGAAAAATAATTTGGATATCGCTTTGAAAATCGCTGAGATTTGATTATAATATAATTAATACACTTAACCTCTACCATTGAAAAGTAATGAGACTAAATCCATTGGGATTAGTCTATTTCCTGGCATGCACACTAAGTACATTTAGTTATTTTACCAAGATGAGTAATTTTGACAATTAAATTAATAGGCTTACAATTAGGTACACTAATACTAGTGTTGGTTATTGTAACAAGTTTAATTAAATTGTCCAAAGTAAGAATTGTTTAGGTCATTATTTTGTCAATATTCATCATTGGCTTAAAAGACTACTAAGGTAGAGGGTTTTTTTTTACCGTTGATTGGGCAATGTTGCTTCATAATGGATGTCATATGTTGGATCTTTTGAAATATGTTAGTCATGGTTAAATGATTGTGAGTTGTTTTATTTTCATCACATATTGTTTATACTTTAGTGATAAGGGATGGTTAAAGTCGTATTTAATAATTTTTTTAAATGGGATACCCAATTCCCCTTTAATATAACGTTAGAGGCTAAATTCAATGTGAAAGTCCAACTTTTGGAAATCGGAGCACACAATATATATTCATCCCGAATGAGGTTGTACTTACCTTCTCCATGGAGGAAGAGGTTGAATTTTAACTGAACTTCTTAATTGATACTTTGAGAAAGTGTACAAATGCAGATACAGGATTAAAGAATCAACCTAAGTGAGTGTGAAATGTAGCCGCTTCCAAAAATTTAGACTTTAGTTTCGTGTGCGCTCATGAGAAGGATTGGGACACAATGGCAGAAATAGTGTCAAGTAACTTTTGAGGATAAGTCGAAACTTGTGTGTATATCACCTTCGAGTATCCAATGAGTTATTGGGTTCAATCCTATTGGACACCCATGTATTCGAATATTTGTTAAGTGCGATATGCTAAGTGAAAATTCAATCGTTTTGCGACATTTTCATTGATGCATAAGTTTTGAATCTGAGGATGATGATGTTATTATTTATGTCACATGCGTTTGTGACATGATGGTAATTTAAGTGCTTCGATAGAAATCACTAAAATGGGGGAAAAATGTTGAAATTTTAGATTCCATACGAATAGTCACTTATTCGTAGTGACTAGGTTAGCTAGTCCATCGTTAAGAATTAATTTAATACTTAAGCAACACTAGTATAGTGATTGCTTTTGTACAATTAATTAGGAATTATATTACTAAGACCGAAATTCAGAATAAACCAGAAATTTGAACCGATTTTAGTTCGAATTTCAGACCAGTTTTAAACCGAAGTTTGGGCTGATTTTCATGTCAGAAAACCAACCAAAAACGCATCCCTCATTGGCGCCATCTTTGGTTAGATTTGGTGGGAAAATTATAGTAAATGAATATGGATTAATTTTGTTTAAGATTAGTATAAAGATGGTTTTGTGTTTGAAAAGACATTACTTTTCAACATTTGAGACATTGAATCGGGATTTTGGCAAATTTTCTGGTAAAATTAATCTTACGCCTAGGCGGACTTGTGTCTCTCCATTGCCTGAACACCAACTCAAAATCCATCCATCATTGCCACCATCTTTGGTTAGATTTGGTGGGAAAATTATTTTGTCCTTTTTTCAAATTAAATGGAATGGATTAATTTTATTTAAGATTAATATGAATACGGTTTTGTGTTTGAAAAGACATTTTTCTTCAATTATTGCACCTTTTTATAAACTATAAAAGGAGGTCCCCTCCTTCACTTTTAACACAACGAAAATTAGAAAGCATTAAAGAGAATCAAGGTTGCATTTTGAGTGCTTGAAAGAAAGGTTTATTTTTTTGATAGATGCAATGATTCTTAGTAATGACGGTGTAGTCATTGTTGCTCTGTAATTCTCGTATACACACACGAAATATCTCATCTCTAAGTTCCCGAAGTTCTACAATTTCATTAAACTTTGATTTTGAAAGTATTAGTAGTTTTATCTTACGAAGAAATTCCTTGTGGCCCTGGTCTTTGTAAAATGGTAGGAATATTCTTTACGGAAAGTGCATTCGTACACGACTCTCTAAAATCCAGGACACGACTTGGTTTAGTCGATCTATGATTTTGAAGATTATTAACTTTCGAGACGGTGTGTCGAAGTCTGAGTCAACACATTCCAAAACCATTTGCACTCTTTCGTTAGAGGTACACAATAACTAACTACATGGACTTTGATCCTAATTTTATTGAGTACGTAGACAGTCAAGAGACAGAAATCCTCTTTGAAAAATTCCCCCAACAGCTTTCACAAACAACAGAAGGATACTTTTCCATAATGTAGTGATTAATGAGGATTGCATAGTGATTTGCTTCTGTAGATCTTGGATTCATTGTCGGCCTCGGATTACATTAACAGAGGTATATATAAAAGTTCCTCTTCTCTTTCTTGTGAGCCATCGGCAGTTTAAGATATAGCCACTAGTTTCAACTTCAACCCCAAATACAAACAATCTGATTACTACAATAACAATCAACAGAAGAAACACCCTCTTATCGAACTATAATCTGTAATCGCCACAAAGGCCAACAATGGGAAGAAATTGAACCATCTGAAACCCAACAATTCTCGATCAACACATACAAATGCTTGGACTCCATCCTTACCATTCCTCGACAGTCATCACCGTCAATGTAACCCATCTCCTCTACAGTTTCCATCGTCACTGGGAATAATCTTTCCAATCAAATCGTTCAGCCACCACAAAGGTTCCCCCGGTCGATGGTCTCTAACCTCCCCAGCTTCTCAATTGCATAGTCATGAACTCTTTCTTATCACGGCGTTCATCGTTCAAAATCCCTTTTCTATCCCTAGATTTCTTTCCACCGAATCTTGATGGGCTCAACTTCGCTTCTGCCGATCTACTTCACAGAATCTTGATTGGGGGTCCGAGATGTCAGAGTGATCGTTCCGTTTTGTAAACAGATGAAATCTCTATCAAGGAGTTGGACATGCATGATTATCTAGATTGATGATTGGTTCAGGTGACCAGATATGGACATAATCCATTTTTATCCGATTTGTAGAAGTTTATGACAACTTTAATTTAAATAAATGATCGCTTAATATAAGAAAGATAAACGCCATGTAAAAGATATATCGATAATCCAAATGTACCAAAAAATTCATCTAAAATCAACTATTATATAAAATTCTGGAAGGTACCTCTCTATTCACTTGATATTGATTCCACCTCATGGACTTTGTAAATTTAAACAAGCACGACATTCCCTATTTTTAATATGCTGCCTGCACACACACAAAAAGTTTAGCCATCCACAAGGCATAATTATTTGAGAACAAAATTTTCCACTAAACATAAAAAAAATAATTAAAAACCTTATTTTTTTCTCATAATCTATCCATTGTTACAAATAGATATTCACACAAATAGTTGAATATTTTGAAAGTTAATGCCTCAGACTCGATCTCGGATAATTACTCCAATTGACTCTTTAAAACGATCGCCATGTACTGCCCCTAGATCCAGAACAGCCATAAAATGCATCCTAATTGGTACTAGGATATGGAGGTGAATGGAGATGGTGCGTACTATGCTCGGTTTGTTCTGCGTACTGTGCTCTCCGAGAGGCAGATTGCCTAACTTTTGATAATTTACACCCATGCGGTCTCCAACTTTTGGAAATGACTGTGAAACTTGGCGCTTCCTTCATATATGGTATTTTTCCTTTTGAGATGTTTCTCTAATGTAACCAAAATCTGTTTCGGAGGTGCAGCGCCCCTCTCCCATTTGCCCAGTTTGCAATGCGCACAAAGAGTCTCTCATCCATTGCCTTTTTCATGTCCTCATGCTCATTGATTATAGATTAATGCAGCTCTCGGTTTAAATCAAGCATTTAAGTTTAAGTATTTCAAATATTAACCATAACCTTTGAAAACACAAGATTGATCTGACAAACTAAAATAGACACGGAAGCAAAAACGTCCTACAAAATTACACCCTAATCGTCAGACCCGCCCAATAACCTGTGCTGGTCGGCCTACGAACACAGGGCCTCAACTTTAAGGGGGCCTCAAAATTTCGGTTATGAAATATCAAATAAAATTATTTTATAATTAACGGAGTAATTGAAAGAAAAGTCACAAAAGATTTGTTGGTACAATGGAAATATGATGGAAGCTACTATATGAGGATGCTGGTTCGGTTCTCACTAATTTTATTTTTATCATTTTTCTTTCATTATCTATAATAAGTGCACTGGTTTCTTTAAATTTATTTAATATTACTTTCTTTATAAGTTAAAGTTTTAATTCAATTTTTTTACAATTAACCTTTATTTATATATTATTTTATATATAATAAGTAAATTAATAGATTTATAATAAATTATTCATAATTTTTTTTATTAATATTAAGAAGGCATATTTAAATTTCAGTACAGTCCTCTAAATTTCATTCAACGGCCCTGCTAATCGTACCCCTAAATTATAACTGGAAATTGGAAAACCCTCCCTTTGTTTGTCCGTTGAAATCCATAGCTTCTTCCGGCGTCGACGATATCTTCTTTGAATCCGTCCATGGCGACAGACAACAACTCCATTCGATCAATCTCCTCACGCAACAACGCCACGGTGACGGAGAGAACTGTCCGACGTTAGGTCGACCAGCAAGCTCAGAGACGATCTTCTAGTAGAGATTCTAATCCGTAGCTTCCCAGATTCTAATTCCGCCAGCCGCTCCAAAGTCGTCTTTAATAACTAGAGCTCCCTGATTTCGAGTCCCTACTTGAATCACCGTTTCGTCTCCCACCACCAGCAAAAGAAGAACAGAAGTTACTTCACTTGCAGAACGAGCTGATATAGGTGATCTCAAGATTTCTTCCTCCTATGTCTGATAGAGTCGTAGGAGAGACTCTTCATGTTTTCAATTGCTTCAATGACTTGGTTTTATGCGAGTTTTGGGATGCAGATTGCCACAATCAGAAGCCTATCAGATCGTACTTGATCTGCAATCTGTTTACTCAGAAGTGGAACGCTCTTCCTTTGGCACCTAGGTATAGTTGTTGGGATACCATACCAGTAGCAAGGTTAGTTTGTGAACCTACTATTTCTAACAATCTTGATCTAGGAGATGACCAAGAACCATTTGTTTATTCTGGGTATCAATTCCGGGTGGTGTGTTTCGGAAGTATAATCATTATAACGTCTAGAGACCAAGAGTGCTTAAGCATGCTAGGGAAAAAGTGCACAAAGTTGAAGGTTTGGATTCCTTCGGGCCATCTGAACTCTTTATGTTGCGTGCATTCAGACAATCTACATGTCCAGCTGATGAATTTGTGAACCTGTCTGATAATATTGTATCGTATTGCTACGAAAACCCTTTAGCATTAAGGGTTTTGGGAGATCCATTGCACGAAAAGGATGAATGATAACAAACTATTATTTCTTGGAAGTTGAATTGCATAGATTATTTATGGATGTAGCTTATTTCCTCTTCAACACTCGTAGAACCAAGGAGCAGTGCCTGGGGAACCCAAAATCGGGCTGCGTGATGGAAGGCTTTTCATGCAATTCACCATGTTCTTTTGTTGTTCGATGTATATTTTGATATATTCAAAAATAAAATTTAGGTTCTTACTACAAGGCCTTCATTTTTGTTTCTCGGGTAGGATAGTGTAAGTTTGAGGAAAATAAATGTGTAGATAATCGAAAATTACGTAGACAATTAAGTGAAAATTTTATTTATATGATTTGGCTATTATCAATACTTACAGTACGCGGTGCACTTTAGGACGCGTGGCGCACTGTAGCTGTTGGTCCAACGGTTATCGTCATACGGTCGTTACGAGATCGTTTGAATATAGTCGTTGGATCACCCTACGATACGTCTCGCACTGTAGGATGATCCAACGGCTACTGCTTCTGTTGTTTTAAAATTTCAGTAATGTCGGCTTATTATGCAAATATTATTACGCAAGTACTATTATGATTGAAATAGATTTAAGTTAAAGTAACACTAACATGATTAAACACTGACTTCAATCATAGAAAACGTACATGAAGTTAAAATTAATTGAAACACACAACATAGGGAAACATAGACAATGAACGGAAACAAACAACATATGGATAGAGGTGGTGTATTGTCTACACATTCTGCCGACGATTTCCATCTTGATTTGTTGGGCACCTGGTTGTCCTCTGGGTTGTCGGGCAAGTCCTTCAGTTATGGCCCAAAACGTGGCATACGGGAAAAACCATATGTGATGGTGGGACGGTCGGACAATGACCTCGTATGTGCCCATCTTGGTTGCATAGGGTACAATGTGGCTCCATATCTTCAGTCCAATCTATTTCGTTATGGATTCTGGTGTGTCTTGGTTTCCCTTGGACATGGAGATGATTTCGGTTGGGGATGATCTTACGTCCACCATGTCGTGGCTAGTCCTCCGCTCCATCGATGGGGTGAAAACTAGTTGCATATATCTGAGCAATTGTGGCCAGCTTGAACACGGGATGCATAAAGTGGTACTGGTTGCGGATGACTGCGTTTCACACAGCAATAAGCATGGTTACACAAAATCTTTGTGATCTAGGTAGACAATGTAAGTGTGGTTACCACCTTCATTTATGTTGTTGTATGCACTAACCACATCATACTCACTCGATGTGTGATCGAAAACCAGCACCGTGTGAGTCTGTCCATTGACACTACGCTCACGCATTGTTGTATGACACCTCTCAGTCCAATATTCATTTTGACGAATGTCTGCCTCATATTTGTTCTGCCTCTGATCAAAAAAACTTAGTAACCCTACCAAACACATAACAATCCTACCATCGTAAGCCTAAAAAATTTAGTAACTCTGCCGAAGGACCAAGAATTGACATCATAAGCCTTAATCATGTAACTCTAAAACATTGAGCTAGCTAAAGCACATATCGGCAGTGACCTAATCCCTTTGAACCCGCCGTTAATACTCTTAGTCATGTTCGTTGTCATTATGCAATGACGCATGCCCCCATCTCGGTATCAACACATTTGCTCCACTTCTCTTGGTTTTCAAGGACCCAATTTATCTTGTTTAGGTCAAATTTGGCATCAGCGGCAAGAAAACCAGCAAGTTTTGAATTCAACCTCCTCTATGATCCCTCATTCACAGTAACGCACGGTGTTAGCAAACCGGAAATGCAAACTAGATAATGGAACATATCAATAGTCGTCACGGAAGGTTTACCTATAGCTTTCAATCGTGCCTTAATATTAGGCTCCTTCACATGGCTGTTGTAATTGATTTCATGGTGTCGGCTGCACCATCCCCATACCCAGCCCCCACCAATTTGGTCCATCGCATCTCTAATTCCAGCATGGCGATCCAAGATGATTCATAAGGTATGTCTGTCTATCACTAGGTCTCAGATGCAACGAAATAACCACACCAGGAGACAATGCTCTCTTTGTCGATGATGGCAAAAGCTACAGTCAGAATGTTATGGTTGCCATCAAATGAACTAGCCATCAATAGGGTGTCACTATATTTTCCGGCGAGGAAAGTGCCATATTAACTAGCATAGGTGGACAATGCTGGAAACTGTCAATGCAAGGTCGGAAGTTCCAGAATACATACCTAAACTGCCTTTGAACTTTGGTGTCAGGGTCACGACTTTGCACTTCATTAAAGAAATTTTGAAGTTTGTTGTAAGACTCCTCCCAATTGCCATATGTCATCTCCATAGCCCTCTGCTTAGCGTACCATGCCTTTATGTACGAGATCTGTCGTTGGAAAATGTGTGAAATCTCATCTTTGATTCACATCCAGTTGGGCGGACTCCACGTTGTGTTCGCTTCTGTCACATGTGTAATGTGAATTCCACAGCCGAACAATTCAGAATCTGTCATCCGCTCTGCTGGTGACGTGTAACCTCCATGGATAGCTGTTTTTTTTGTATGAATAACACCTTACCTCCAACTTACAAGTCTTTGAGCGAGACGTCGATAAGGCTCGATTGTTCTACAAGGTCCAGTGTTTGACAACAAGACTTTCCTGCTTCTTTGTGTAAAATCATTGATTGATGTAGAAATGTTCATGACTTGGGTAGAAATCTGGGATGTCAGGGCCACCCTCGTAATGGTCCACAGTCCTCACCACGTCGATGTTTTCCTCCAAAATTGTGTACAACTTAAGTGGAGTGTACTCACGTGGGGGGGGGGGGGGGCACGAGACGATGATGCAGCTCCTGCTCCGATTATGACATCATCAACCTCTCCCTCTGGATTGAGAGGGCCTATAGGGGCACCGTGGTTGTCCTCGCTTGAGACCTGATCATGATACCCTTCCCCACAGTTGTTGCCAGGCTCGTACTCAGCCTCGTCATCAGCCTCGTCATCAACCGCGACATCATCGTTTTTGTGTCCGCCGCAATGCGAGACCTCCTCCACGTTCTGCGAACCATAAGGTTAAAAGTAATCAGTCGTTGCGGACTGACCACCTAAGCCATAAACTCCATCGATTTCATCGTTGAACTTGAAATACAGCTTTGGATTGTTGCACGCCGGGAAAATTGTTACCATGTAGTAAATAGCTTCCCAATACTATTCACCGGTGCATGCCCGAAGACAATACCCAGCAATACTACCACCGACATCATAGGATGAAGATAATATGCATTCCGGAGGATGGCCTCCGTTGGGATCTTCATTTTCTTCAGGAAAATAGGGATCGCTCGGGCGAAGGTAGGTGTTGAACTCATCTTCACTCTTCGAGAGTGACCACCGGCATACTCAACCCCGAAGTTCGAGTGAATGTCCGCCCAGGGGAGAATGAATGTAAACTCGACCATTATCCCCTGAGAAATTAGAGAGGTGAATCAGACTTAGAAGACAAAGTGAAGAAATGAGTGTTCATGAATTGTGAGTTGTGAGCAATGGAGGTTTGTGACTAAATAGATTGGAGAGTGGGTAATAATACTGTAGAATATTCGCAGACATTTTCAACTTTCGGCAGCTATCCATGACGGGTTTGCAGCTTTTGACCACGGGTCTGTTACTAGTAATATAGCCATTGGATCACCTTATAGTGTGCGGCACACTGTAGGGTGATCCAACAACTATATTCAAACGATCGCGTAACGACTGTTTCACAATAGCCGTTGGACTAATAGCTACAATACGATGTGCGTCCTACGATGCGACGCGCATTGTAGGTATTGGTAATGGCCAAATCGTGAAAGTAACGTTTCCACTTGATTGTCTATATAATTTGCGATTAAATCGTGTCTATAAAAAATTTTCCGTAAGTTTGACAGGTGAATGGTTTTTTATGAAGTAGGTGGATGTTTTGTTTTTTTTATACATATGTTTCTCTTTCTTTATATATATAAACAACTTTATGAAAAAGAAATTTACTGCTTCGACCAGAAGAAATATGGAGATAAGCTTTATCATCTTTGGGACAGCCGCTACTCTTGAAAACCAGACACAAATTGAGAATAGTGTAAATGGTTACTAAGTATGTAATTGGTTACAAATGACTATAACCAGTTATTAAATCAGGTAACCAGTTAGAAACAATTATAATCAGTTATTGGTATAAGAGGTTACTAATAATTGTAACATGTTATTAACCCATGTAACCTGTTACTATTTTATTACTAATGATCTTGAATTCAATGCCCCCAAGCTAAACTTGACAAGAGATTAAGTGATAGAAATCCGCATAGATTTACGTCCAGTTTAGTATTTATGTCATTACTCTCTCGTCAAGACTCCGATTGTTGTAAGGTCAACGGTGTTGGAAAGATAATTCAATTAACTTTTCATATATATATTATAGGCCATCAGATTCGAAGAATCCAAGGAGATATGCTCAATTAAAGTGGATGGGCTGAATACTAAAATACGTCTATTTAATAGTTATCTTTAATTAAAGGTATAAGTTTATTTAATTTTCTATGTGAGATTAAGAATTACTTTATAATTTTTTTAATTGGAGATTTAGTTTTGAAAGCCTATATAAAAGCTAGCTATTTGTACGTAGAAAACAGATCATTGAGAATAAAAATTGAGTTTTGTGAGTTTGAGTTTTATACACGTTTGATTTGTTTGAGTGAGTGGTAATTCTTACTTGGAGGATCATTGGTTCGTTTACGTGCGTGCCGATTTGTGTTTGAAGGACCGTTAATCGTATCGGCGAGATATTCACTCTCGTTCGTGGCCGGTTATCTATCGTTCTTCCGCCCCTTATCGAAGATTTCGATTTCAAGTGTTCCGTGTCGACATTGTTGTTGGGGTTCGTCGCAATTCACGGAATGGTTCACAACATCAAGTTCTACACACACTTGTGAAAATTGTGTGCGTTCCCCCGAGGCCGTGGCCACATCAACTTTAATTTGTTTCTCGAACTGTTCTGTGATTCTCTTTACTGCCATGTCATTTAAATAGCAAGGAGGAAGATCCGGGAGGCGTATCCAAGTTAGGAGTCTCGTCAAGGGGGCGAAAACGTTGAAGTCCAGAGACAAAAAAGGAAACAGTTATATAGTAGTCAAAGATTTTCCATGGTCCAGCCACCATGGCAGCAAAGGACATTGGCGGGGAGCTAGGGTTCACCAAGGAGCCAACGGCGCGACCACGTTGCGCCTAGCCAGCTCCTCGATGTCAACCCTTGCCAAGCCACGGTTGCGCTTCCGGTGGATTACACGGTCGACGTTGGGTAGCGGCGGATCAGTGGTGAAGGACGACGTTGGAAAGGGAGATTATTGGTCGTCGCCGCTAGGTTCTAGAGTCGCCTCCGGCATTCTCAGAGCACCAGGATCTTTTACGAAATTTTGTGATTTATTAGGTTGAATTTTTTATCTTTTGTTAAGGTCCCAATCAACTCTCGTGATGGGACACTCTTAGTCAAAGGACATTAGGGTTGCCGCCCGTCCGCCGCCGGCCACGATTCATCCATGAAATTAGCGGCGACAGAAATTGGTTTTTAATCTTAATTAAGCCATGAAATTCAGCCTGAAGATGATAGTGAGAGGCGGTGAATTAGCTAGTTAGCATTAATTGATCATTACTTAATTAAGATTATCTTATATATAAAGTTTTTTTTCGTAGATTTTAACTGTGATATTGTTAAATAGGAAGTTTTTATGATATTATTAAGAATTATTGTTTTTTAATTTCACTAAATATGTTATTTGTTTTAGCGTACGTGTATATAATTTCTTATTTAAATAAAGAAAGTTTATTTGATTTCAGAATTTTCGATTTTTAGTTTTAAAATATTTATAATATGTAATATATTGTCAAAGTATTGTATATTGTATTACACATTTCTTACGGACTATTTTTAAGTTTTGGAGAAAAAACACTTAAAAAATCTTAATGTGAGATACCAAGCAGGAGAAATTTCAAAGAAGAGAAATAAACTAGTTTTATACAAATTCTCATAAAATTAATGTGTAACCTCACATAAATTAACTACTGTTATATATCGAAACATACAACCCTCATTCCCTCTCATACAAAAGTTCCAACTGTTGATTCTTTTGTCGTGACATTGCATCCACCATCTGCTCCATGGGGGCATTGGTATGACCCCGCTGACACTACCAAACATTACCTGTACTCAATGATCCTCTGTACACAATAGGTAAACTACACGAGTTGGCGCATTTATCCCTTTTTGAGCTGTCAAAGTAGAAAGATTTCGCCATACGTCAAAGTGGTGAGGTGAGAGGCATATACAACCACTGCAAAATTGTATACAGTTGCGAAGACATTCAAATCGGTTTCGTCCATCCAATGCGTCTTCGGAGATTACCTTCGTCCGACCACGTCAACTAAAATTTTACCTCTAACAAATTCCCTCCATACAAATTCTTGTATCTAGCTTCCCAATTATCTCTCACTTCCTTCACAAGCTTTTCTCGCATCTCCTTGTACAGTTCCTGGTTATGATGTATAATTTCAGACAAAGCTCGAAACCCGCAATTTCCATCTCCCTTTGGGCTAAAGAGATTGAGAACCAACTTCTGCAAACCACTCGGGATATACTTTAGGTACTTAACAATTGAAACATTAGAAAAGTACTCCTCAAAATTAGCTACTTATAATTGCAACAAATAACTAGCTTTATCATAACACAATAACTCGTTAGTAATTAATAACCTGAATCGGGTGTGGATTTCTTCGTGGTGGGAGTGGGTGTCGTCTTGGTGGGGATGGTTGTCGTTTTGGTGGGAGTACTTTTCGCAAACAAAAAAAATACTACTTAAAACATGAAAAAATAATAAGTTACAAACGAAATGAACAGTCTTACTAACCTGAAGTAGGATTACTTCGCGCATACCAATTTCTCTCGTGCTCAACCCAAGATTTATTCCTACTGTTCTCTCGTCTAGGCGGTCTTCCCTTTAGAGAATCCGACTCCTTCAGCTCTTTAATGCCCTGGGACTAAGGACGAACATTAGATCAAACTACTTTAGTGAGAGCTCGGACATCAGATGTTCCTCTACTACAAGCCTCATCCACCATATCATATATAAAATGCGTCTCTCGACGCCTTCATGGTCTCCCCACTCTGCACGGTCTGGAGGAGAAGCATAGTCCAAAGATCCCCAAAAGCGATGTAAGTGGCTTGGGATAACCTCCTTGTGTGTCTGCCAAATGTGTCATGATCTCACATCTACACGGGATATCATGTGTCTCCTTTATCACACATCACATGGATAGGTCTTTTACCCGTTCAAGTGCAAAAAATCAATAGCCCATAAGCTTATTTTCCTATTCAAATTCTCATATGGTTATTCGTATGCATACCCATGAACCTATCGAGCAGAACTTATAAGTAAATATAATAACTGGTTATTTACAAATAGAATAACTATTTATAAACTGAAAGCATAACTGGTTATTTACAAACAGAATAAATAATTATAAACAAAAGAATAACTTGTTTTTTAGAAATTGTTGTATTCTGGTTCATGTTTATAAGTCAGTTTAATTCTCTAAGTACAGTACATGTTAAGCCCAAAACTCCTAGCATTTATTAAATGATCAAAATGTCGGGGACTATTAAATGGTTCCAAAACAAAATTGATAGAATCGATCCAAAATCGTTAACAAAACTCATAATAGTCAAAGATAAAATAAAACCCTAACAAGTGGGCGCCCAACAGTAAAATCCAACAATAAAAGTCTGAAAGAAATAGTCTCAAGTCTAACTCCATAAACTGCAAATACTCGACCTCTTAAACTCGTCACTCACTCTGAGTCCTGCGACATGATGGGCAATGATGGCACTCTCCTGAGGTTGGCTGATCTCTAGCTCCTCATGCGTGACCTGGTGGGTGGCTCGGGGTCAGTCTTGCGTGTTCATTATTGTAATCTTAAGATTTCATTATAACAAGTTAATTAAGAGTTATTCATAATCATGAAATATTATTTATAGGCTTGAAGTATATCGTGAGTCTTAGTACCTACTCAGTAGAAGTCATATGTACTTGTAGTCTTGTATGTCGAATCGATCAAAATCATAAAATACCATGCGCCCAACATCCGAAGACACTCCGAGTGGTAGAGTAAGAAGTTGGCAAGATGGTTGTCATCATTTATCGAACACTTGACAAACTAATGGAGGTCTTGAGCTTGGTCCAATACCCATTGAGTTGGTGTCTTGTCGCCTAGTCTCTCATCCCTAATCTTGTGAGTTGCATTGTAAATTTGACGAATGTTGTGTTCATCACTGTACTTCTTGTTGAGCATGCTCTTGATCTGTTTTGGTGTTGTGTGTGATGCCTCCATCTTCATAAGATCTACCATTGTTTCCTTTGTCATTGCATGTTTCCTGGACGATGAAGCTCCAAGTCGTGATTGTGAAATCTTTCATTTTACGAGTCCCCCTGTCGATAACACCGGTAATTGTCTATTTTGGCTCGGAATCACCTACATTTAATGCCCGCACTGCAACTTGAAAGGGGCAACCCAACTTTCCAGTCTTCAAGTTCCTAATTGTCGCCACTGATTTTTTCCTAAATCCATGAGAGCAATACAAATATACCCTCTGATGCATTTTTAAACTCTTGTTTACTTTCAAGGATCCTACACCAAAGAAAAATCTATGCTCCTGGGCAATTGCCTTTGCGGCTACAATCGCTTCCTCTTTGCTATCATACACATCTTCGATAGCGAATAATACGTGTAATCACAATCTCCAGAACCCCCTACAAGTAAGAATGATTGAAAATTTTAAAACGTAGCAGTCATCTGAACATGTTCTTCTAAATGGTTCAATAATTTGAGTTCAACATCTAAACCTATGTTCATTTGTATGTAGAATCGACAGAAGCATCACACGCTTACCGCACTGCTTATGACGACTTTTCGTTTGTGCAACTTTAATAATGATATTTCGTGTTGTATGCAGATTGAACAATTCGAGCACCTACAAAATAACTTAGAAAAAAATTTAAAATAAAAATTAAGAGTAATAAATGATTACAGGTTTAAACATTTAGAATGAAGGATAATTTATATATTTCGAAACCTATAAATATGTTTCAACCAAAATAAATAAATTAAATTCTAACCCTGTAAATAAAGTAATTGGAATCATAATTAACTTCCTATTTGAGACACTTATCATTAATCTCCTATTATATATGGTTTATCATTAATTAAGATGAAAAAAACTTTCTATAGCAGATAACTATCCTTAAATACTTTTTACGGTATCACAACTACTAGGGTTTATCATTAAAAATTAATTAATTTTAATCCTAATCTAAATTAACTATTAATTAATAATAAACAAAAAATCACTGTCGATAAAATTTTGGTAACAATCGCCGGCAGCCACCAGTTCGTCATCGCCGGCGACGGGGCCGACGCTGTACGCCAGCACCGCCGATTGTTATCACAATTTCCATTGCTTAAGTTACAGTAGCAGCTTTGTTATCACATCTTCAAATAAATTAGTTTGTCAACGCCGGTGACGGCCCGACGACGGACATTGTTATCACAATTTCCATTGCTTAAGTTACAGTCGCAGCTTAGTTATCACATCTTCAAATAAATTACAGATGCAACTTTGTAATCCATTTCCTTCCCTCAAATAAGTGAAGTAGCAGCACCGTAATCCAATCCATTGCTTAAGCTAGTCGACCGTACAAAGTAAATAAGATGAAATTGAATTTTTTTTCTAACTTGACTTTGATTGTGGATTATTGGCGATAAAGATTGGGATGGGCGGATAATTGTTGGGAACTTGAATAATAATGATCGACGAATAATTAACGGATAACCGCAAGCGATGTGTTCAGATAATAGAATTTAAGATTTGTGTATTTGATAAAAGTGCAATTATGCCATCTATAGTAATTAAGGCGTTTTTTAAAAAGATTGTTGGGCGAATAACACCCTTAATCCTGGCCAAAGCCCATATGTTTTACTTAAATCTTTTTTTTCTGACATTGAATGGAAATTTTGAGACCCCTTTCAGGTTGAGGCTTGTTGTTGGTGGACTGACCATCACATTCCATTAGACGGGCCTGCTTAAATTATGAAACTTGTTTATGTGTATT
Organism: Linum usitatissimum; assembly: GCA_030674075.2. Classification (NCBI taxonomy): domain Eukaryota; kingdom Viridiplantae; phylum Streptophyta; class Magnoliopsida; order Malpighiales; family Linaceae; genus Linum; species Linum usitatissimum. Next base: position 3,511,828 of record JAUJYP020000780.1, read on the forward strand.
ATATCAAATGAATGTGTTTTTGTGTATTTGCTTGGAATTAAATTTTATTTTCTTTATAAAACATCAATTTGAAATTTGAACTGAATTTTTGTCAACCCCAAAAGGTATTTCAATATTTTGATGCTTTCGATGAGTTTTGCCCATTTTTCCAAATAATTGTTCTCTCAACTTTTTTGTACTAAAATCGTACAAAATGGGAAGGAAAAGAAGAAAAAACTAAGGAAGAATAATATGGAGTGGAAAAGTCGGCAAATCTAGCCTAGCATGGATAAAAAGTCTTTTATTTCCCACTTTCCTTTTTTTTCTTGATTAATGTATATCCCACTTGTATTCGAATAAAATAAATATATGCTAAAAAATAATTTACATTAAAGTCTATCTTAAACCTGGTCAAGATAACACATACATCTCACTTATCACACGGGTGATAAGCTAATTAGCTTATCGAAACCGCCCCCTCGAAAGGCAGCTAGCTTATCATACCACGAGAAATCGAGATATTGTTTCGTATCGTGCTGTCTCGTCTCGTCTTGCGGTTTATTAAATTTGTCTAGGTGCACCTCGCTTTCTCTCTCCTCTCCCAAATCCCTAACACAGCTCTCCTTCTATAAATACTCGCCCTGGAAATCATTATTATGCTATAAAAGAGAAGGAAAAGGAGAGAGTGAGAGATAAATTCACAGAGGAATCTGAGGAGAAGAGGGAGAAGAAGAACTAGACAGAGAGGTAGAGAGAGTGTGGAAGAGAGAAGGCGAAGGTATCTGAGGGGCGAGAAAGGACGGCAGAAGGGCGGCACATTCTCCGATCTGTTTCTCAGGTAAAACCGAATGATTTCCTGACAACTGTTGGTTTGTTTGTTCCCGCTTCAAAATTTCGGAGGAAGAAAGACTTGACTTTCTTCTTCTTTTTCGCCCTGTCCTCTCGCAGCGATTTGGGACTTTTCGAATTTTTTTATGGAGTTTGTTTGTTTGTTTGTTTGTTTGTTGGGGAAGTGTCTTGTATTGATCTCCGAGGCTTTAGATCTCCGAGTATTGGAGGAAATTGAGTTGGATTTTCTGTGGGCAGGTGGAGAGGGGGGAATCATGTCTTCGCTCAGCAGGGAGCTTGTGTTTCTCATCCTTCAATTCCTGGACGAAGAGAAATTTAAGGAGTCTGTACAAAAGTAAGGCTCCTTTTTTTGCCAGTTTCTGGGGCCATTTTGTTCTTCGTGGTGCCTGCTGAAGCCTCATTACGTTAATATTTGTTTAATAGTTTTTGTGGGTTTGTGTGGTTAGATTGGAGCAGGAGTCAGGATTTTACTTCAACATGCGGCATTTTGAGGATATGGTAACAAATGGGGAGTGGGAGGAGGTGGAGAAGTATTTATCCGGGTTCACTAAGGTTGATGATAACAGATATTCCATGAAGATTTTCTTTGAGATCCGAAAGCAGAAGTATCTTGAGTCTTTGGACAAGTATGTTCTGTCAGCAGTATTTGAGATTTAGCGTTATTGCATTTTGGTGTCCTCATTTTTCTTCCTTGTCTTGTTTTGGAATTGTTGATTGTCAAGTTGTACACTTGGTGATGGATTGCTGTTGTTTCATGTGATGGATTGCTGTTGTTTCATGTAATGAATTGGTAGGAGAGATCGTGCCAAAGCTGTCGAAGTTTTGGTCAAAGACTTGAAAGTGTTTGCAGCATTTAACGAGGAGCTGTTTAAGGAAATTACGCAGCTCTTGACATTAGAAAACTTCAGGTGGGCCTTGTTGTTTACCAAATTTGTATGATGCTCTCTCATCTGCTGTATTGCTTCTTACTTGGCTCGCTGTCTGTATCTTCATTTGCAGAGAAAACGAACAGCTTTCTAAGTATGGTGATACGAAATCTGCTAGGAATATCATGCTTGGAGAACTGAAGAAGTTGATAGAGGCTAATCCTTTGTTTCGTGACAAGCTTCAGTTCCCTACACTGAAAAATTCAAGATTGCGTACACTAATTAATCAAAGGTCCTTGAGAAACCTTTTCCTTGAGGCAAATTGTTGTTTTGTTCTGTTTACCTACGATTAACTTTTGAATTGCAGTTTAAATTGGCAGCATCAGCTGTGTAAGAATCCAAGGCCTAATCCTGATATAAAGACCTTATTCGTGGACCACAGCTGTGGTGGGCAGCCAAATGGTGCCCGAGCCCCATCCCCTGTCACCAATTCCTTAATGGGTGCAATGCCAAAGCAAGGAGGCTTCCCACCACTTGGTGCTCATGGTGTAAGTGCAGTGATATATGTTTACTGGTGTTTACAAGTAGTTTCTAGAATTTGACATATATGCATGCTTGCAGCCGTTCCAAGCTGCACCTGGTACTTTGCCAACATCTCTTGCTGGTTGGATGGCAAATCCATCTGCTGTCCCCTATCCATCAGTTTCTGCTGGACCCATTAGCTTGGGTGGACCTAATAATGCAGGTAGGTTTTTAGGTGCTTTAGACTTGTCATTTTCTTCTAAACTCGTAATATTGTTTTAATAAAAAAATATGTAATCATCTATCTTCCCAGAATCATTCATTCATTCCTACGGTATCAAAGGGTTATTCTATGTTTTTAGAGGTGTTTTGATTGGATCTGGTGTCTGAAACGAAACTAAACGGGGGATTACTGAATTGGTTAGGACATCATGAAGTTGTAGCCCTTCCATTAGGTTTTACCTACGTGAGGGAATCAGTATTAGTTTGGTTATTTTCTGGTTGGCTGCAATTATGTAGCTCATATCTTGTTACCAAGAAACTGTAGAAATTTCTTTTCTTAGGAAACTCTAGACTATTCTATCAATGAAAACACTTAAATATTCTAGTATTTAAGAGAAGTTACCAATGTTCATTTAACTGTTGAAGTTTTCTTGTGCTAATATCTTTATTGCATATATACACTACTACAACAGCCATGTTGAAGCGTCCCCGGACCCCTCCTACGAACAACCCAGCTATGGATTATCAAACAGCAGATTCTGAGCATGTTTTAAAAAGATCAAGACAATTTGGGATGTCCGAAGAGGTATTGGAATTCGTATCATTTCAATTCTTTAGATGCATATTGGTTATAGGACCTGCTTGACAATTGGCTTAGTTTTTAAGATGATTCCTGTGTGGAAATTTCTTATTCACTTTAGTTGGCTGAGTGCAAAGCTCACTGGATTCTGATTCTGTAAAGGTGTCGTGTGTGCCTGTGTGAAACTTTGCTCCCGTCTTTGTTTCAGATCCTAGACATGCTCTAATTTTATTGCAATTTCAAACCTCCACCAGGTTAATAATAATCTACCAGTAAATGTTCTGCCTGTCGCATATGCTGGCCACAGCCATGGGCAGACTTCCTACTCATCTGATGATCTACCTAAGACTTCTGTTATGGCTTTAAATCAAGGCTCAGCAGTGAAGAGTATGGATTTTCATCCATTGCAGCAGATACTACTTCTGGGTAGGCTTTTGTTTGATTAAGTTTAAAATTGACCTTTAAATGTATGAACGCGAAATTTTTTTTGAGAATTATAGGATGTAGAGTCTTCAACTATGTGCTACTTGGTTGGCCTGCGTATTTGCTCTGTTGTTTAAAGTCAATTCATTATTTGACAAAAGCCCTCATATACTGAAGTTTACTATTTGAGAACGTTTTGGCTTCTCTAATATTCATTTTTATGAATTGGTAACTTATGTTTGGGAGATGACTCTTTTGGCTTCAATATATCCTGCTTAAGTCAACACCTTCAAGGCTTTCCATAGCTAAGTACTTTTCTTGCTTCAGTTGGAACAAACATGGGTGATGTGATGGTATGGGAACTCGGTAGCCGTGAGAGAATTGCTTTAAAGAATTTTAAGGTTTGGGACCTTGGAGCTTGTTCCGGCGGGCTACAGGTTTGTATTTCAACCCCGTAGCAGACAAGAATTATGCTTCTCACAGATGACTTGGATTAATACACTAATGCTTTTGCAGGCATCTCTTGCTAATGACTATACAGCGTCAGTGAACCGCGTCATGTGGAGTCCGGATGGAACTCTATTTGGTAAACTGCATTTTCATTTTACGTCTGATAGTAAAATGACATGCTTTTAGTATAAGATGCACAACATGTTGTGTCGTTTTGTGCAGGTATTGCTTACTCTAAGCACATAGTTCATATCTATTCATACCATGGGGGTGATGATATAAGAAATCACCTTGAGGTATGTGTTGCCTGGATACTAAATGAAACATATCTTATTGTTCCATTTAGCCATTATGATCCATTCACCATTACATGGGCTTGGTTTTTTTATGTGGCACATTTTCCATTTGTCCTCTATTTTTTTTATAAAACTAAGATCTGGAATATTGTCTTGGCTCATTAGATTGAAGCTCATGTTGGAAGTGTTAGTGATCTTGCTTTCTCGTATCCCAATAAGCAACTGTGCGTGGTCACTTGTGGAGAAGACAGAGTGATTAAGGTTTGCTAATATTGTTCCTGACAAAGTTGGTGGTGAGAACCGAGAACATATTCTAATGTCCGAAAAATCCTGCAGGTTTGGGATGCAGTTACTGGCAATAAGCAGTTCACTTTTGAAGGTCATGAAGCACCTGTATATTCAGTTTGCCCACATCACAAAGAAACTATTCAGGTAATTTCTAGCATCTAGGATTTATGTCTAGTCTCATGCAATTGAATCCAAGATAGATTGCTTTTAGACATTCTCTGAGATTGGCTTATGTATTTGAGGATTCTCGGGTTACAGAGTTTGCTCATCTGTATTTTTCTTCAATGTACAGTTTATATTTTCAACTGCAACTGACGGAAAGATTAAAGCATGGTTGTATGATACCATGGGATCCAGAGTTGATTATGACGCCCCAGGACATTCATCAACCACTATGGCATATAGTGCTGATGGAACAAGGTTTTTAGTTATATTGTTATTAAAAGTCTCTTACCATTTGTTAGCATGAGTAACGGTTGTTAGATTCTTTTCAGCATTGAATTTTTCTGGTTTTTGTGGTCAGTTGTCATTTGATCTCCTTATGTATGGTCCATGTTTTGAGCTCACATTCTCTGGAACTGCTAGCTTGCGTTTTCTGTGTCTTGGCTTTTTGTTATCTTTTCAAGCCAACCTAATACTTTGTTGGCGGCTTCCTTGTAGATTGTTCTCATGCGGGACAAATAAGGATGGAGAATCACATTTGGTTGAATGGAATGAAAGTGAAGGTGCAGTTAAGCGGAGGTATACTGGTCTTGGAAAGCGATCAGTTGGAGTTGTACAATTTGATACCACTAAGAACCGGATTTTAGCTGCTGGTGATGAGTTCATGCTCAAATTCTGGGACATGGACAATGTTAGCTTATTAACAACTATAGATGCAGACGGTGGACTGCCGGTAAAATTTTGTATATTTATCATCCCTTTAAAGGTATCTATTGCGTCTCGTCTCATTTCTTAACAGCATCCTTTGATAATTCTACAGGCTTCTCCTTGTATAAGATTCAATAAGGAAGGAATACTCCTAGCTGTCTCAACCAGTGACAATAGTGTTAAAATTCTTGCAAATTCTGATGGGATTAGGCTGTTAAAGACTGTGGAAAATCGAGCATTTGATGCTTCCAGAGCCGCTTCTGCTGCTGTTGTGAAGGTAAGAAGGGTTTCTGAGTTCGATATTGGTATTTTAACCTTGATTTGCCTACAAAAAGGATGTATCAGACCTAATGGGAGTTAATCGTTTGACATGATATACATACAGGCCCCTTCAATGCCAAATTTTGCTGCTGCCAATCCGAATCCTGGGACTAGCAATGGGAATCCAGCTGCTCCTGTTCCACCCATGGTCGGAATGGTCAGTTTTCATGTTAAGGCATTGTTTGAAATTAGATTTTGTATAACAATTCCTGATCATTTCGTATATGAACATGTGAAATAATGTTATAGCATCCTTGCTGCATCCAATCTGCTGAACACTTTGTTTGGGTTCTTTCTGTCTTGTGCAGATTAGTGACAATCGAGCATTGCCTGATGTCAAACCTAGAATTGCTGATGAATCAGGAGAGAAGTCTAGGATCTGGAAGGCAGCCGAAATAAATGAACCATCACAGTGTCGATCTCTGAGGCTTCTTGACAATTTGACTGCAATGAGGGTAGGTTGCTTTATCCATTTCTGCGAATTATCTTTGTTCTGTGAATGCCGAATCAGTTCACACAAAGATGACACGTTCTTATATCTAGGAGCATTTTTTTTGCTGTAAACGATCGTCGTATTACTTCATCAATAACTGCCATGATTTAGAATTTTATTCAGTTATTTATAACAAAATAAGAATATTAATTGACATGTTCAATGCTGATTCCTCTATGATTGAGAAGGGGACAACAACAGTTTGTTGCGTTATAGCTGGTTTATTATGCATTCAGCTAGTGCTTATATCGTAGGTTAATCTGGTCAGCGTAACTGTATGTGATGCTATTGTAATTACTATGCGTGGGCAATTGTTTCAGGTGGCCAGATTGATGTATACAAATTCTGGAATGGCAATATTAGCATTAGCATCTAATGCTGTTCATAAGCTCTGGAAATGGCAGAGAAACGATAGAAACGCTACTGGAAAGGTAATTCTTAGTTTTACATCCTTTCTTATCTGTTGGATCTGCTTCATCACAGAAGAGGTTACTAATTTAATTCAGCTTGCATGTGTGTTCTGTGCAATTTCATGAAAATTAAAAATGGGCTCTATCTTTTATTGTAGGCTACTGCTAGCGTAGCACCACAATTATGGCAACCATCTAGTGGGATAGTGATGACCAATGATATGAGTGATAAGAACCCGGAAGATGCTGTTCCATGCTTTGCCCTATCGAAGAATGATTCTTATGTTATGTCAGCTTCAGGAGGAAAGATATCCCTTTTCAATATGATGACATTTAAGGTAGCAGTTTGGTTCTTCAGTTGAGATAATTTGTTGATCGCTTTTCTTGTCTATGTGGTGCAAGGAAACAACTTTCGAGGAAAGTTTTTCTTTTGCATTGATCCTACAGATTATCTGTTTAACATACTTACAACTCTGTGTCCTGATAATCACAGACCATGACAACATTCATGCCCCCACCACCAGCTGCAACATTCCTGGCATTTCACCCTCAAGACAATAACATCATTGCTATAGGGATGGAGGATTCTTCTATCCAAATTTATAATGTCAGGGTTGATGAGGTATATATGAGTCAATGCAATGCCTACTAATATTACTGTCATTTGAACAAATTATGAACTGATCCCCTGACGACACCTTCCATTTCCCAGGTTAAAACTAAGTTGAGCGGTCATCAGAAAAGAATCACTGGCCTCGCCTTCTCTAACACGCTAAATATACTCGTGTCTTCTGGAGCCGACTCACAGGTAAAAATTCTACTTCTAGCTGTGGCAAGTGGTAGTAACTTCGGTGTATTCTTCGATTAATTAGATCAGGTTTACTAAAAAATTTCCCTTTATGCAGTTATGTGTGTGGAATACAGATGGATGGGAAAAGCAGGTTAGTAAGTTCTTGCAAATTCCATCCGGACGTCCCACCTCTTCTATTTCGGATACCCGTGTTCAGTTTCATATCGATCAGACTCATCTGCTTGCGGTTCACGAGACACAAATAGCACTATACGAAGCACCTAAACTAGAATGTCTCAAACAGGTAAGCCAAATAGTGCCTTGTCACATAGAGAGCATGGAAACCATTGAATCGATGATTGCTGATATCTGACAACTAACTTTTCCCTCTTAATTGTGTAGTGGTTCCCCCGAGATGTGAATCCCATCACACATGCCACGTATTCATGTGATAGCCAATCGATATATGTTGGTTTTGAAGATGGAAGTGTGGGTGTTCTTACAGCGCCATCTCTCAGACTGCGATGCAGAATAGGGTCCAATGCATACTTACCTCCTAACCCAAGGTCAGTAGCATTCCACACCTCCTGACAAATTTTCATCAACCAAATCATTATGTTGTTCGTTATATATAACACTTGTTTGTCAAATGTTCAAACAGCTTAAGGGTGTATCCCCTAGTAATTGCAGCGCACCCGTCGGAACCCAACCAATTCGCAATGGGATTAACGGATGGCGGAGTTCACGTGCTAGAGCCGTTAGAATCAGAAGGGAAATGGGGCACATCACCTCCAGTTGAGAATGGTGCTGGGCCTAGCAATTCAGGTGCAGCCGGTTCAGAACAACAACAAGCTCAAAGATAACAGCACAACCATTTTCGCATACCATAAATCACAACTGTACGAAAATAGCTCGATCGATCCTCTCTCAACAGCTCGATTTTTCAGATGGAATGCTGTGGGAAGATAGATATTAGGTGTTATTTAGGGTTTAGTGTAATTTGACAAAGCTCCATCTTATAACACCCTGCTATTTTAAATTGTGGTCTTGGCCCCAATCCTTGTTTCACGGCTTAGTAGACGTGGATCCAAGTAGCTCGAGAAGGAGGTGAGATTGTGATGTAAATTAGACATTAGAAAAGGCAAAATTCATCAGAAAGAGAAGGGTTGAGGTTTTTCTTTTGTTTTGTTTGTTTTGATTTGTTATTTCAAGGCCATCTCTAATTATAGTCATTGTTTATTTGTGATCCACAATAACATTTACATGAATTTCATTACGTTGATTTGCTCTCAAGCTGGCCCTTTTACAATGTTGGTGATTCGTGAACATAGGGCACCAGTTTATCTTTTCACAAGAAAGTGATCTGTATATTCATTCATATAGGGAAACGGTGTACAACAAGTCTGAAGCGTGAGTACAATGAGTCCAGTCGTGAGTTCGTACGAGCGCCTCGAGCAATTTACCAGATTTCTTGCAAAGCTAATATCATACTTGTAGACAAAAGTCGCAAGAGATATCTTGTATGAATTAGAATCTCGGTAGAATTTGCTTTAGCAATCCAAGCCATAGGTTATGACATACACGATGTCATAACTACATATTCAATTTTGCAAGTAGATAAAGTCACAATGGCACACTTTTTTGAACTCTATGGAAGCTGTATCACCAGAAAAGAATACAAATTATGTGCTACTCTTTCGATCGTCTACACATCTAGCCCAGACACTATCATAAAATAGACCACAATTAATTGTACCCTTTACGTACAGTAGTAAGCTTTTGCAACATGACGTGATAGGAGATCCCATGTATCTGCTAACCAACCACACTGCATATATAAATACCAAGCTTCCAATCAACACTAGTACATATTTTCTGGCCTAAGTGCATGATGTTTAGATACTACCGTACTAGTACGCATATTTTCTGGCCTTAAAACATCTATTTTCCGGCTCTAGTGCATGATTTAGTCAGCGTCCTCCGTAGTGTATATACGAGAATCTGCCATCCACATTTTACCTGGACCAACAACCATTCTTAATGTCGTCTTTTGCTCAACTTTGCATTCCTTTTGGTTTTAGCTGGAGATGATTCCTTCAAAGGCACGGCCAACAATGTCCCTTCCCGGATATCACTTGGATCCGTCATCTTCTTCAACGTCTTCTGTGCTTCCATGTAAACTGTTAGATCTCGGATCTGCAAAATATATGCAATTTCCCAATCTCCATCACTACCCTTTTTATGCAATAGTACACAATGGTCAGTTTTGCTAGTCCTACGCACCTGTTCTTCTAGATCAAGTATCATCTCATCCTTGCTCCTTAATGATGAAGCTTCCCTGGAAGTGTGCATGAATATTAGCGTTCCGTTGCATGATTCAAAGATTATTGATAGGGTCCGGTTGCACTTATAAACCCTACTCCAACTGCAGAAACGATATACCTTTCTTCTATATCTTTAGCCTTTTTACGCCAAGTTTGTTCATCCTTTATGAGACCTTTGTTAGTCTACACAAACAGAACATACACATACAAAAACAAAAAATAATGAGTAAGATAGCAGAGAAGAGAAACTGTACACAAGTCCATTAAGACACTTACTTCTGCCACTGCATTCTTTTCCAGTTCACACTTATCCAATTTATTTTGGAGGTCCTGTATTGTTGATTTCAAAGCCTCCTCTAATCCTTCTGAGATTGACGTTTCTTGTTTACTTTTGGCTTCTGTAATTAGAGATTCGTAGTACTGCAAGGAAATTGAGAAAGTGCATACCACCGTGAGAATTTCTATGGTAGGTAAGAAATCACGACTGCTGATTTGCTTTGGGTCATTGAGTTTATATTTCAACAGTGTCAACAAGTTTAAAAGCAGTGTAATATCCAACTTAATCAAAAGGCAAGGACGCTTTGGAATCAACAATGTAGAACCTCCAAAATAAATTGAATAAGTTTGAACTGGAAAAGAACAACGCAGTGACAGAAGTAACTCTCTCAATGGACATGCGTACAGTTTCTCTTCTCCGTTGTCTTACTAATTCTATTTGTTTTTTTATGTACATGTTCTGTTCCATGAGACCTTAAGAGGTTGCAATAATTGAAGATATGGAATGTGGAAACAAACTGACCTGTCTTTGAGTCTCCATCTGTGTTGCAAGGAGACGGTTATATTCATCTACAATCTGCCGTAATAGTTATATAAAGTAAATATGAAGTATATTGGAACTGGATGGTCAGTAGGCTTGCTATACCAGTTGAAGAAACTAGTTATAGTGAGAATGAAACATTATGTGTATATAATACTCACTGCTTCAACTTTGCTGCTATAAAGAGCACCACCAAATCCAGAATCCTCACTACACTCGCAGGTTCCACAATCTCCTTCCATTGATCTACAGTTGGCATTCACATCAATGGACTTGTCATAAGCTTTTGACTGGTTTAGACGATGGACATAGTTATCACCAACGTAGTCCCAGATTTGCTGTGTCCTCAAATCAAGAGAGTAACGATGCTCTGTATATTGCCAATGCCTTATAGCGTGCCCTTCTTTATATCTAGTCATGAAGGCAAACCGTATATAGAGTATAGAGTATAGAGTCATTATTTTGCCGCCCTGGCAATATTCATCAAAATGAAAAGAAAAAAATCCAAAACAGCAGCTCTATTCAACGATCCATTACCTTCCACAACCCACAAAGCCACACAGCAGGCAAACCCACATATTTTCCAATGTCCCGCATGCAGCACAAGTTGGTTTCTCATCCTCCTGCTGACAAAGTCTGCAAACCTGACAAAATGTGTCGAAAGACAAAATCAGAAGATGAATGGATCCATGGTATCATAGACATTCAGGCGCTTATAATGTGAGCATTCAACCCACAGATACAGGAAGAAAAAGAAAGTCAAAACCTGACAAGACAAATACGTCCACTTCGAAGTGCAAGAACATTGGAATGAATGATCACAGAGAGTACTGAGTATTCCACTAGTGTCGGGGTCCAATCTCTCTGTCATTATAGACAAACCAAAGGAGTTCAATAACATGAGGGGAGAAAAAGAAAATAAGTTGAACCTCTATGTTCTAGCAAGTGACTAACCAAGGCATATTGGACAAGTAGGCAACTCTGTGAACCCGGTTGGAGGAGTGCTGGCCTCTTCAGCGGACTCAGTGTAGTCGACTGACAATACGAACAGGATATGGCATACCTCTGCCTAGATTTCACAAAATACAATCAAAGATTTCAATGAAGGTCGTCAACTTGAGATATGCCACATCCAAACTATGTCAAAAGCTAAACATACCTCAGCCGGCGAGAACCGCTTTCCATTGAAGTTATTATAGAATATATCAGCTGCCGACTGGGAATCAAGATTGATCAACACACTATACCGATCCTCCATCCCATCATTTCTACATTTCCATACGCAAACACCAAAAAAATATGCTCAAACGGAGGGAAATTCCAAATAGGAATCGAATGATCATCCAACAAAAGAATCCAGAATCAGGTGATAATTCTTCTAACGATCGTATGACCAGGAAAGTCCTCATACCTGATGAAGACGAGCTCGAGCACATTTTCGATGTGAGACTCGCAGAAGCGGACAAAATCGTCGGCGGACAAGTAGTTGGGGGCGGCGACAACGAAGAGAGACGTGGAGCGAGAGGTAGAGTTCGGCAAAGAACTGCGTGATGCGCTTCGATAAAGATGAACGACGCCTCTCCTTTCGCTGTACTTAGGGTACGGGGTAGGGTTAGCGGCGGAGGAGACGACGGAGAAGGGGTTCTCCTCGAGATGGAGAGGATGGTTTGCGTCGACGGAGTGAACGCGGAGGATGAACATCGTTTGCTTTGGGTTTGTAAGATTTGTGTCAGATCGCTGAGTAGGCTCGGGGTTTCAGACTGAAGAAGATGACCGCGGAAACGGTAGTACTAATTACTAAACGTACATTCGCGGGAATTCGACGACTGTTTTGGATGCGGCTAACGGCGAGGCGGACGCGTTAGTGGAAGTTTCCTACTATTATTATTATTATTATTATTATTATTATTATTATTATTATTATTATTATCAATTATCATCCTTCCGAAGTAATATGAACTTTTTTTTGGTCACATATGAATTTTCTTTTTTACGGTAACCGGAGTAATATAAAATATTAAATCGACTTTTTTCTCTTATCAATCCACTTATAATTTGGATTATTTTTTCATAAAAAGCTCACGACAAAAAAGATTAAGATAATAAACTCAAATAATAATATATATTTAAAATTTATAATAGGGTTCGTACAGTTTAAGAGGATGATGCACGAGATAGATGTTGTTATAAGCTTATGATCGAAGGATGAGATTCAATTCGATTGAAAATAAATTTTAAATGGGTCAAGTGAATTTAAAATGTATCTAAAATAAGCAAATAAATTCAAAGGCGTATTTGGATGAAATTCATATCCGTGCATCCAAACATAAAAAAAATTAATATTAACAAATAACTTCAATTTTAACAAATTTCACTGTCCATGTCATATTCAAACATGAGATACACGAAATCATCCAAACCTACTAAAATTAAACTAATCTCAAAATTTAACAAATCCTCTATATTTAACATTACGCGTCAAAATAAACGATACAAATGACAAACAAACAAAAAATTCTGATGCTACACAATAAGAAATGAGTTTGTTAAATAGTCATGGAATGGAATCTCTAAGAGGACTACTATTTGACGCCCTAACTTTCGAATTAAACGACGCCCTAAACTTCGTAATGACGAAACTATCCAAATTTATTAATAGGAAAAACTAATAGGAAAAATTTAGTATCGACAAAACTATCAAAATGTATAATTCTAGAAACTTTGTACGACGAAACTATCAAAATACTTATTTCGAAAACCTCTCACGGTACGTTTTTCCTTACAATTCGGTGAACACAAATCGGGATGAATCGAAAAAATCGCCACAAGAGGGCCCGGCCGGGGCCCCCTCCGGCCAAAACGAGCTTCCGGCCGGGGCCTCTTGCGGCCGATTTTTTCGATCGAACCCGCCGGGCGGTCCTCCGTCGGAACTTTCGTATATGCCGAAATATTAAAATCCTAAACCCTAAATTATAAACTGTAAAATCATATAACCTTAAACCCTTAAACTCTAAACCCTAAATTCTAAAACTCAAAACCCTTAATCTTAGAATCCTAAACCATCAAACCCTAAACCCTAAATTTTTAAACGCTAAACCCTTACGTTAGAACCCTAAATTATCAAACCCTAAATCCTAAATTCTGAAACCCTAAACCCTTGATCCTAAAATTCTAAACCATCAAACGCTAAACCCTAAATTTTAATACTCTTAACCCTAGAATTCTAAACCATCAAACCCGAAACTCTAAATTGTAAAACCCTAAACCATTAACTCTAGAACTCTAAATCATAAAATGGTAAACCCTAAACCCTTAACCCTAGAACTCTGAATCATAAAACGCTTATCCTTAAACTCTAAACGCTAAACCCTAACTTTAGTATCCTAAATCATCAAACCCTAAACCCTAAATTCTAAAACCCTAAACCCTTAATCCTAGAATTCTAAACCAAAGAAACGCTAAACCCTAAATTTTAAAACCCTTAACCCTAGAATCCTAAACCGACAAATCCTAAACTCTAAATTCTAAAACCCTAAACCATTAACGATAAAACCCTAAATCATAAAACGCTAAACCCTAAATTTTAAAACCCTAAACCCTTAACTCTAGAACTCTAAATCATAAAACGCTTATCCTTAAACTCTAAACGCTAAACCCTAACTTTAGTATCCTAAATAATCAAACCCTAAACCCTTAGAACCCTTAGAACCCTAAATCCTTAACCCTAAACTCTAAACTCTAAACCCTTAACTCTCAACCTAAAACCCTAAAACTCCAAACTAAACAAAACCAACAACTCATAAATACTAAATCCTAAACTCTAACCCCTAAACCTTAGAACCCTAAACCCTATAACCTTAGAACTCCTAAACCATAAAGTGTTCATATCTTCAGAGGGTAACGGTAGTACTAGTACAATTTGTTCCCGTTTGAAATTCAAACTTGGTCAACTATTTGCTTCACCAGTTCACTGTTCATCTACAGTTCTTTTTGCGTTGATATGTCCTGTTTTTCGTTTTCGCCTTCCACCTGTTCGATGAAACTCCTCAATGAATAACTTTGTATCGAAAAAGTTAGTATCGACAAAACTATCAAAATGTATAATTCGATAAACTTTGTACCGACGAAACTATCAAAATATTTATTTCGAAAACCTCTCACGGTACGTTTTTAATTACAATTCGGTGATCACAATTCGAGATGGACCGGGGCCCCCTCCGGCCGAAACGAGCTTCTGGCCGGGGCCTCTTGCGGCCAATTTTTTCGATTGAGCCCAACGGGTGGTCCTCCTTCGGAACTTTCGTTCGGCCTAAATTTTTTTCAAAATTTTTAACGTGATATTGTAATAATTTTTTCAGATAATCACATTGTTCACACGATATTAACGTTCCGTGGATGCACTGAATCGACATGAGCACTTCGGTAAGCGGAGGCATGTGACGAGCCCATAGAAGCGAGGTGCGGAGAGCTTGTGTGCAGAGCAGCCATGTGTGGAGAAGTCATGTGCGGAGAAGTCTGTGTGTCATCGTACTCAAACCCCGGCGGTGGACCCTCATCCTCGTCATCATCTTCCGGATACGACATCGCCGGGTACGTGACAGGAGGGTACCGGTCAGGGGAGTCGTAGATTCTCAACTTCTTGTTCTTCTTCGCTGCCTCTCCCTCTTTCCGTCGCGAAGCGGTGACCACTCGCTCTTTCATTCGATCTAAAACGCCCGCTTGTTTTCATTTCCCTCTCATTTTCTGGATCCCATCGGTTTCTTCCTCTACCGGATCTCGACTGTGCGATTTACCTCCGTCTTTCGTTTTCGCCATATTTGTCACTAAACTGCATTTAAACAAATAAATGTTTCTAATAAAATTCGGATTCTACTCAACTAGGTTCACTTCTTATTATTCCTAACTAAACCCTAATACCCTAATCCAAAACCCTAATTTTCCTAAATATTCACTAACAAAACCCTAATTATTATTCACTAACAAAATCCTAAATTTTATTCACTAACTAACAAAACCCTAATTATTATTCACTAACAAAATCATAAATTTTATTCACTAACTAACAAAACCCTAATTATTATTCACTAACAAAATCCTAATTATTCTAAATATTCACTAACATTCTCTAATTACACTAATCACACCCTAAAAATTCTCTAATTATACTAATCACAATAATTAATAATTAATTTCAGAATTTTAAAAAAAATAATTAATTAAGGCCCGGCCGAGCGCTCGTTTCGGCTGCGAGGGGCTCCGGCCGGCCGCTGGATCCGGCCAAAGCGAGCTGCGGCCGGAAGCTTGTTCCGGCCTGGACTCGCTTGGGCCGGATCCAGCGGCCGGCCGGGACCCCTCGCGGCCGAAACGAGCGGCCGGCCGGGGCCTCCGATACGATTTTTTTTTTCGATTTCGTACCTTGACGTTCGCTTATGATCTTCGATTTCTTCTTCGGATCGACGTTTGAGAGTGTTTGGGAGTGTTTGTGAGTGTTTGATTGTGTTTGAACTAGTCAATACACACAACTTATATGGATTTCGATTTTACGAAAGGATAATATTGTAATTGACTCAAATTAAGGCGTCGTTTAATTCGAAAATTATGACGTCAAATAGGGATTCAGATCTCCAAACTCAATGTTGCTCTCTCTCTCTCCATTTTCTCCAATCCACATTCTTTCCCATTCCACCGCCTCCGCCGTTATTTTGAATTTCATAATTGAATCCTCCTCCTCCTCCTCCCCGTCTGAATCGTCATTTTTTCCCGAATCTTGCTGCAAATAAAATGAACAAAAAAAGGTTACCTTCGCTTTTTCATTTTCACGCTTAACTCAATTCCACTCTAACGCTTTTCGTTTCGTTTGTATTGTATGGCTACGGTTTTATAGGTTTATTCATTTTCTCTGAGGAATGGCGTTGATTACCTTCCGGAAGGCGATCAGAGCGGTAAAATACCAGACGAGTATAAGCCTCGCTAAGGTAGCCGGAAATATAGCGCCGAAGGTGGAGGTACTAGTGGTGAAGGCTTACCAGCCATGAGGAGGAGCCAGCGGAGGAGAAGTACTATAGGGAGATTCTGTACCTCACTTCACGCAGGATGACCAACATTGGCGCTTGTATCGCCATGGTGTCGAAGCGACTGAGCAAGATGTGCGATTAGATTGTCGCGCTCAAGTGTTTGATGTTGGTCCACCGTCTGCTGACCGACGGCCATCCGAAGTTCGAAGATGAGGTCGTGCAGACAATGAGGAGCGGGATGTGGATCCTCAACATGTCGGATCGGAGGGCCGAGGCGAGTTCACATTTGTGGCATCACGAAGGATTTGTGACGTTCTATGCCATGTATCTGGAGGAGAAGGTTAAGAGCTCTGTGGTGGAGAAGAAATGGCAAAGTGAGAGTTTCGATAGGGGTTTGAGAGGGAGGAAGTTTGATTATCAAATTGGCTATGCTTATGATAAGAATTGGAGATCAGAAAACGATGAGACGGCAAATGATGATGAATTTAACAGAAATTGGAAACAGGGCTTTCCTGGGCGACTCAATGAAAGGGATCTGACACCAATCAAGGGGATGGAGACAGAAAGTGCGTTGGAGAAGGCAAATCATATGTTGAGGATTCTGGAGAGGGTTTCGGAATGTAGGCCGGTAGGAATGTGCTAGCATTTCAGCAAGTTGTGAATTAGAGTTTTGCGTTATACACAGAGAGGTGTGATTTTAGAGGTGATGTTGGATCGATTCCCAGAGATGGATTATGAAAACTGTGTCAAGGCTTTTGATATCTATGTCAGTGGAGGGAAGATGATTGATGAGCTTAACGGGTTTTATGGTTGCTGCAAGGATGTTGGGTTTGCAAGGTGTTATGAGTATCCTAGTGTGGAGAGAGTTACTGATAAATTGCATGGAAACTTGAAAGGGATTTCTTCTACAAACCATGGAGAATAAATTGGAGGAGATAGTTGCAGCAGCAGCAGCTGAGGTCAAGGAAGAGGAAGCAGAGATAACCGAGATCAAGGCTCAGCCTCAGTCATTGAAGGTGATGTGGCAAGATTCGGTGAACATGAGGGATGATAGACAAGGAAACAGATTGGCTTTGGCATTAGAAACTCAATTAGTTAGGCCACATATCGAACACTCTTTTAAAACAAAATAATTTATAGTTAGAAAATTAATTAATCATATATTTTAACATGAATAATATTTTTGCATTGCAATGTGGCATTGCTTCATTTTATGATTGTTGAAAATAAGCGATATTCATATGTTTGTTATTTTGATTACATAAATATTGGAGGAAATTTCAATGTATTCATAGTTACAAATTCGTCCTCTAGAATATGAAAAATACTTCTAAAATCAATCAAAAATTTGTGATGAGTCCAAAAATTATCAATTTCAAACAAATATAATTGAAAAAATTTAAAGTCGATCTAACAAAAAAGGAAAATGACGAATAATTTAGTACTAATATTTTATTTCTTATTTTCTAAGTTCTTGTGTTTTTTATTATTTTAACATTAGTATGGTTATACCTTTTCTTAAAATTGCATAACTTTTCATTTTTTTTGTTTTTTAGATAATACTTATTTACTTTGTAGTTACACGTCATATAGATATTATTTATTCAAATACATTTTTTTTTAAAAGTTGTGCTTGATATAAATAATGGGCTGTAAAGTAAATAGAATTTATAAAATCAACACTTGAATTGGGAGTGTCTCGTTTCGTCCAAAACGAGTGATACAAAAAAAATGAGATTGATGAACTAATTCGTAAGCGATCTCATTCCTACTTCTCCTAATTTACTCAACTTTGAATCTAGGTTTATTCTGAAAGATGCGCTGACAACAGTCAATACATTGGCCAAACTCCGTGTGATCTGTTTCCATGCTTGCCATGGCCAACGTTACGACTTGGCTATCTGTTTCGAACACAGACCCACTCCAAACTCTCAAGTAGGGATGTGACTTCCTCCTCTCGCACTTCTCCATGGCCATACACTCTTTGCATGATAAAATGCAAAATCTTACCCGTATCATCTCGGACCGCCATACCCACACCATGAGCTGCCATCTCCGGGAAGATGACAATATCAACATTGCATTTGAGCATTTCACTGTTCGGCGGGTGCCATGAAGGACTCATCGGTGGGAGGTTATTGTTGCTATCAGTCGGTCGGGTATGAAAACCGATCCACTCTTCGAGATCCACCGTTGCACGTTGCAAAAGAGACTCGGAGCTACTAGCCTTTTGATTCCATACCCGTTCATTGCGTTCCCGCCACAACGCCCACACAACCATCGCCACCCGTTCAGTGTTAAAACATGCACCTGTCTTTAAAATTTCGAACACCCATGCCCGTACTCTATCGACCCGTCCTCGCACACCATTAATCCACACCCACAGTCCAGCTTAATGCCAACACGCCTTCGCCACCTCACATTCAAATAATAAATGTTCCAACGTCTCCCCATGCTGTGAGCAACAACCACAAACATCCACCACTGGAGCTCCACGGCATGCAAGGGTATTCCTTGTTGGGACGACTACGTGAGCTATTCGCCATAGCAGCGGCTTCATTTTCAGTGGCAGAGTTGCACTCCAAATCGCCTTCCACTCGCCCTCAACTCCCAGCGTAGGTAAGACACCACGTTTTGCCACCGCACTTTATACGCCGACCTCACTGAACATTGTCCTCTCTTCTTGAATCCCCACAATCGCCTATTCTGTCCACAGTCCGCTGGGGGTGTCATCGCCGATATCAACCTGTATGTCACGTGAACAGAACACGTTATGAAGTAAGGTGTAAGCCCATGCCCGGAGACTAGGAATTCCAAGGTCATTAACCGTCAATTCCTTAAGTTACAAATTCGGTGTAGTTTTAACGTAGCAATTTTGATCATCCCTTAACCAATGTTCCGACCATACGTTAATCTTCGAACCATCCTCCACTTCCCACCTCCATCCCTCCCGCATAACATCCTGAGCGGCAATAATACTTTTCCACACAAAGCTTGATCGGTATCTGACTTTAACAGTTAGAAAATCTCCTTTGGGAAAATATTTGATTTTGATCACTCTTAAAACTAAAGCATTGGGTTCTTACAAAAACTTCCAACCCTATTTGTCCAACATTACGAAATTGAATTTAGTGAAATTTCATATACCCGTCCTCTCATTCTCTTTCCTCACATACAAACGGTCCTACCGCATCCACGCTATGCCGCCTCGCCCATTATATTTCGTACCCCACCAAAAATTATTCATCATACGTTCCAACTTTTTTGCAAAAATGGGAGGAATTAAGAACACATTAAAACTATATTTAAAATTATATAAAGCCAATACATGCTTTATTATTTATTAAGATGTTTTTTCTATTTCCAATTGAACTTTATTGGACTCATTTAGTTGGATATTAACTCAACTATATTCAATCAAAACTATATAAAGTCAAGACATGTTTTACTATTCATTAAGGGGTTTTTTCTTCTTCTAATTGAATTTTGTTGGACCCATTTAGTTGGATATTAACTTAACTATATTCAATCAAAACTATATAAAGCCAAGACATGTTTTACTATTCATTAAAGGGATTTTCTCTTCTAATTGAACTTTAGACCCAGAGAGTTTCATCTTAAGACTTAGCAACAGTCAGGTACGGGTTCGAATAGTTGATATACATTTCCCACCCATTGTAGTTTCGGGTTTAGACAATACCCACCTTATATAACATTTCGGGTAGTAAATGTCATATCGTACTCATACCCTTCAGTTCCCAGGCAAGTTCAATAATAACTGTAATAGAAAAAACTTCAAAACTCGAAGCAAAAAATCAAGAAACTATATCGTTTTTAAACACTTAATAAACTAAACACACATATATTATTCATTAAAAAGATTTTTCTCTTGAACTTTGGACCCACTTAGTTGTGGTTTAAGGCTTGGCAACGGTCAGGTTCGACTTCGAATAGTTGTTACCTGTTCCACACCTGTTATAGTTTGGGGTTTAGACAATACCCACCTTATATAATATTTCGGGTAATAAATGTCATACCGTACTCATACACTTCAGTTCTCAAGCGGTATTCAGTTATAACCGTAATAAAAAAAACTTCAAAACTCGAAGCAAAAAAATCAAAAAACTATATTATTTAACAAACACTTAATCAAATTAAGGTGCTCTAATACACCCCCATATGACGCTTACATATGACGCTTACGATGATTAGACATCCATCTAATTTCATAAAATTAATTATGCAATACTTATTATAGATCTACAAAATTTATTTTATATATCTTATTCGAATTAATAATATGTGCATTCAATTATTTTAGATCCATTATAGAAATTCGGTCATCATCTCAAAGATGACAGTATCAAGATAGAAAAAGGATTCTATGTCCCTTTTATTTTCCAACGACCGTCGTCGCCGTAATAATGGTCTGTCAGCTCCACCGCCGCTTCCGTCAATCTCCCAAGCCTCATCCCTGAAATTGAATTCTTCTCCCCATCCCATCTCATTCCACCCCGACTCGTCTATCTAAGTCATGGATTCGTTATATTTAACCCCTGTATGATACGTTACGCCATGGATTCGAATTAGGTCAGCTGAATCCACAAATTACCGATTCAGGAAGCTACCTACCTCGATGAAGAATAAGCACTGTTAGTAATCATCGACTCATTCTTACGCTTCAGACAGTAGTTTAAGTTGATGAAGCGCAAAGTGGTAGGACCGCTCCTCTCACTATTCTCAGTTTTCGTCATCGCCGTCGCCAAATCATCACAGCCGTGGGAATCGATCGCGATCTGGAAGACCTTGGAAGATGGCACATCCCGGATCGACAAGCACAACTACTAATCTCAGATCAGAATGCATCCTTGCATCATCCTGATCGTCTCCGTCCCATGGTCCGGCGAATCGAGGTCCTTGATGAGGGAGATATCCGATTTAGTATCTGCCTGCTACGAGGGATTCGGCTCCCTCGAGTTGATGTATATGCATTGGAACAAGGAGAAGATGCTCGCTGATGCGATCGGTGCAGCCGGTGAGGGGAGAGTTACAGTTTTCTATCTCCATCACTCTGTGCCTTACAAGTATCAAGGCAGGCGTCGAGCCATAGGTACTATATTGTACTCGATTAGTCCTTATTTGTCGCACGAGCCTGAATAGATTCCTCTCAAGGAGCTCAACTCTGAGCCCGAGTTGCGGACGTTCGTTGAATCGACCGACAACGATGTTCTTCTCATGGAGCTCTGTTGATGGACGCGCCAGTTACTGGGCAGGGCTAATAAGAATGAGTCTCATAGTAGTGGTTTCTAATTCCAAGCTTAGTCAGTCATCGTCGTTAGTCTACCAACAAAGCTTTGGTGTACGTCGGCTTGCTCTATTGTCACCGGCTGAAGTTTTGACAATGAGAGAGTATATAGCCGGAAGTTATTTATACGTCCTTAGATAGTTTTGTTGGCATGCATAAAAGATAAAAAGGATACCGAGTTGGTCTTTATTCGAATAGATGTTGATGTTATTTGGGCGATGTTGATGATATAGGAAAATGGCTGAGGAACAAGTATGTCGGTCTATTCCCTTGCAAGTTTTCCCCTATTAATACTTGGCTTCTGAACCACCTGAGTTCAATTCTCTCTTAAGCCAAGGTTTTACTATAATTCGGTTTTATTAAAAGGACGTCCTTTTGCTCCAACGAATTGAAATTGTCTTCTTCCTCGTTGAGCTCCGCCGGCGAAAGCTCCATTGTCCGGCCATACCTTTTTTCTCAATAATTGTCGATTATACTCTATTTAACCACCTCTGCTCCTCGATCTTGTGTCATTTTCCACCATAATTCAATTCGAGTTGATTTCCAACTCAATAGTTTACTCAATCGATCCTAGTAGTCAAACCCATCTTAATCTATAGTTTACTCCATCTTTGATGTGATTTCTGGCTAGAGGTTTGGCCTACCAATACTTCGAAGATGGTGCGAGGTTGAAGGACGCAGTTGAGGGGAGTCTGTGGATCTGGGATTGGGCGCCTATTCGTTCAATTGGATTACATCCCAGGTTTTTGAAATTTTTTTGACTGCAGCCGTCGACTTCGGAGGCTGGTTTGAGGACGATGATGACATAGATTTGAAGTGTTGGACTGTTGGATGTTTATTAGATTTATAAAAATATTAACGATAGTGATCAATTTGGATATAATAAATAAAGTTGAGTACTATATCTTAGATGTAAATTTATATGTGGGCCAAAGAGAAAATTAATTAACAAAATTCCACATAATATATCCAATCATCGTGACATGTAAGCGCTATATGGGGTGCACTAGTACACCCATATGCACCAAAAAATTCACCTCAAATTAAATATCAACTAAATATATATTATTCATTAAAGATATTTTTCTCATCTAATTGAACTTTGAACTAGGCTTGGTAATCCTGACCGTTTAACCGCTAAACCGACCTTAACCTCACCAAGTTTGACGGTTATTAACCGCGTTGACTGGGTATTTTGAGGTTACGGTTATAACCGTTAACCATTACAAATGGGTAAGGTTAGGTTATAGTTTTCGTAGTAACCGCACCATCACCGTAACCATACCCATAACTATCCTCTACCCGTAACTTAACCTCTATTTACCCGTATACATTATTAAAGCAATAAAGCCCAATATCCCCAACTCTCTTACATTTTAACCTCATATCCCAATATCTCCAACCCACTTACAAACTTTCTTTCAAAACATAAATTCATCCATCATAATCATTTATAAAAAAAATCATCCATCAGACCATCACTCCATTTGAACTCATCCAGAGATTCCACCATTCTTAAATTTATCTTCTACTTCTCAACCCCTGTTCTTCTACTCGCCATCACTCCATTCGAGATCATCCAGAGATTCCATCATTCTTCAATTTATCTTCGTCTCCTCCACTTCTCAACCCCTATTCCTTTACTCGTCAATTGATTGGTTAATCTGTTCCACGCTACGGTTCATCTCCTCAACTTTTCTGCAATTACTCCTTGATTCATCGATTGATTAGTTAACAGGCGCTATTGCAATCACTTGCCTGAGCAAATCGTTGATCTAAGCCAATTACAAGCGAGATAAGTCCTAAAGTTCACCTGCATGCTTTCTTAAGTGCACCGATTTTTACAATTTCAGCTCTTGCCTCTTGGTCTTCTATTTTTACCGAAAATTGAACCTTCACTCCCTATAAATTGAATGCGTATGCATTTTCGACTTTTCATTCTCATGTTTTTTTTTCATATCGGTGGTTAACTGTTGGGACGAGCGGTTATAACTGAAACCGGGTGGGTATGGTGATGAAACAAAATTTGTCACAAAAATGGAAATGGGGATGGTTATGGTTAATAACCGCCACAAAGGTGGATGGGTAATGGTTATGCTATAACTATTCCCGAACCTCCCCATTGCCAAGCCTACTTTAGACCCATTTAGTTGTATCTTAAGGCTTGACAACAATCTTAATGTTTGAATTTTTTTACATTATTGACGGATGAACAAACACGCACTAGAAATCAATTAACGACTAAACGACATAACACGCTCCTAAAACCTAGTTTATACAAAAAGTGAGAACAACTTGAACCACCATTTTATCAATGTCTCCCTCCCACTCTCAGTTGTATATTGTTGGCGCCACCCTTGGATTTTACTCCAAAGACGGTCACGTAAGAATTGCATAGTCACTTTCTTTTTTCGACCGATCATTGACTGAAGGTCTAGATACCTCTCCGTCTCCAACGGCTGGTGAACTGTCAAAATCGTCGACATCGTTGTTTTCAACATAGGATCCATCTCTCTCGAATAAAAGATATCCGTTTTTTCATAATTTATCACCTGTCTTGATGTCGCCGCATATGTATCGAAAACTCTCCACAATGCTCGTACATTCGAGATTCCCGCAAGAAAAAAGAAAAAAATATCATCAACAAAAAATAAATGCGTAACCCACAGTGCTCCCCTGGTCACATACAGTCCCTGCAACCGTCCTCTCTACCCCTCCCGCTTTAATAAGGCTGATAACCTTCTGCACAAATTAAGAAAAGAAAGGGTGATAATGAGTATCTTTGTCGGAGTCCCCGTCACGGAGAGAAGCTTTCACCCAATTCATTATTCAATAACACTCCATACTCCACCGACTTCACATACATCAACATCCACTCCACCCACTGAGGTGCAAAATCCAACTGCCTCATCATACATTCAAGATAGCTCCATTCTAGTCGATTGTATGCTTTCGAAACATCCACCTTCAAAGCTGCAAACTCTTACTTCGTCTTTTGCTTAGTTTTCATATAATGTAACGATTCAAAGGCCATAATAAATGATCAAATATACTTCTACCTCTCACAAACGCCAACTGCTCCATATCAATAATCTAACGAAGAAGTAGTCTCATGCGAGGTGTTATCTAATCGCATGAGGCGGCTTCTTATTCAAATACATTATGAATCATCTATTATCATTTATGCAAATTATCGCGAAGCAAAAAAAATTGATCGATGTCAATTGCAAAAGGACCTACAACAGGACGGTAGGTATGTAAGTTGTCCAAAACCGTCGAATGAGTATGTAATTGCTAAATTTGTTAATATGAGGTTTTACCAATTACATTTTTGCCCCGATTAAAAAAAGGTCCATTTAATTAAGACCATCTTCTACCCAAATATTTTTTACCAATTTCTATTATGGTATCTAAAGCAACATGAATATTTTAACAATTGACTCATTCAACAATTTCAAATCATCTCCATGCATCTCACCAACTATTTATTAGTCTCTAGTTTTACTTAATACATAATAAATAATTAATTAAATCATAACTTTTTTTCTTAAAAAGTTTCTCATTTTGTCTCTGTAACATTACTACTAGAATTGCTAATTTAACAAGTATTCCTTCATTCTTCGCAATTGCTAAATTAATATCATATCACCATCTATTTAATTTAACAATTGTAAAAATTTAGGAATGGAAATGTTTTAAAATCATATCCATCTCAAAAACTCATTTGTTGGAATATGACTTTATAACCACATAAATAAGTTTAGCAATTATCTCCTTTGACAATTTTTAGTCACCTCTATCTTTAAAATAATTTATACTTTAGCAATGTTTAATGATGAGATTATAATATATTTAATCATTCATTCTTTTTATTGAATAATACTGTCTCATTTATTTACTCATATATGTTTGTTTAAGTAGTATTATTAATTGATTTTTTAAATTAACAAATAATCATTCTTATACCCTTAGCAATGACTAAGTAAGTATCACTTCATTCACCATCTCATTTTAATAATTATAAAAATCTATAAATGGAGACACTCCAAAAATGAGTATTTTTTCGTTTAATTTTTGGAGGGAGTTTTTTTTTTACAATTCATACTATTGTTAGAGATTATATGTCATTATCTTCTAGAATCTTAAGTATAATTCTTTCTCGAGTCATATTTAGCACCCAAAATTTCCGCATTGTTAGAACTTTTACGGAAGAGGTTTTGAATTCTATATTTAGATATATACGACTTTAAGATTGTAAATTTTAGGTTTATAAAATTCGTTGGGGGTTGAAATTGTTGCTTGATAACTAATAAAGAAGATCACCAATTGTTTGTTTACTACTTCAGAAAAAGGAGAGATCGACCATGATGCTTGATGATTGTTGTTTAGAGCGAAATTTGGAAAGGGGAAATGAATATTGAAAATTTGAAATCGGGAGGAAAATTTCTTAAAGCTGACAAATGACGAAAAATTTCTTAAAGTTGAAGGTGTGTCTTCCCTCCTCTCCATGTAAGAAACGACGTCGTTTTATTTTTGCGGGTGGAGGATGATGACGATGACGGTTTGTATATCTTGAGCTCCTTCCCCGCACCGGCACCATAAACTTTTGCGGTTCGATTATCAACCAAACATCACCAGAAATTGGTTAATCCGATTTTAAAACAACTTTTACCCACTCGATTTAAAAAACAATTTAAGCGTTTTTTGATTTTCTTGCTAAGCCTAGGTCCGACCAACGAAATTTTTTATTTAGATTTTTTTTAACGACTAATAACCTCATCAATCTTGTTAATGATGTAAGAAAGGTTCCACATGATTCAACATTAACAAATCAAAATGGGAGGTGCAATTCCTACATGCAGGGCTACAAGAAACAACAGTCGGCATCAGTATGATGAGTCGACGATTTTTCAAACTCTCCTAACATATTACATTGACATGAAACCAAAGACACACTAGCAAACATAAAGGACTCGAAAAAAGCTAAACCGACACTACTAAAGCAAAATGGCAAAGAAGACAAAGTTTCGACACCTGAAAGGGGAAAACAAAGAGAAAAAATCTACTCAGTACGAGTGATGGCATTTGATTTAACGCGTTTATCACCCTCATTTAAGCGAAATTCCGTGCACAATTGTATACCTTTGGGATAGGGTGTTTCTTGCATTTTAAACTTTTATCTCGATTTAGTGTCTCGGGCCGGTCCATATACATCCATTTGATGTCATTATAGAGTGTTTTTATAGATTTCAGGTATGAGACGATATTGAGACAATAATCAGAGTGATACGACATGCATTGATGGTCTAGGGAAAGTAATGAGAAGCAATCCGACATTGCGAGACAACTCAGAAATCGTAAGGATCTCTACTTGGTCGGAAAATGTCGCAGTTTCGTATTTTGGACATATCTCCTACCTCAGAAGTTCGATTAATGCAAGGACATCGACGTTGGAAAGCTAGTTCAATTTCATACAACCAGAGAAATATGAGATTCTGTGTCTTTGGAGCCATTGAAAAGTGCAGGACACGTTATACCGGTCTAAGACGCACTTTTTGACAACCGACATACACAAGGATTTATCCCCTGTAAAAGCCCGGTTCCTATTCATAATTAAAGACTTTTTCGGACCAATTATAGAGCATATTCAGAGGTTTTTGAGCAACAAGAACGCAATATTTCAAGGAGTTTGGACCAGACTACATGATCGAGATTGACAATTCCCGTTCTTCAGAGATCTTTGGTGAAATTAGGTTTTTAAAGATTTTTCTTGTAACCTTATTTTAAATGTTTTCTTTCGATAGTCCTCATTTCTTAATCGAAGTAATGAATTAACTCCTCATGTTTAAATTAGATGAATCCTGGGTGATTTCCTTATGAACAAATGATTTGTAAACTTTAACGATTTATGCGAGTTGGATGGATGTTGGTCTATGTTTAATTTCGATTTCATTTTTGTTCTTGCCTGATCAACTTGAATAGGATCTTGTTAGATTTGTGATTGTGTCGAACGAGCTTGCATACCTAGAACACCAAAATTAAACAACTAGATTAGGCGTTAACCCTCATCCGAGAGCGAATAAACTAGTCCGCTGCGTGAGCAGTTCTCGTTTGTTTTATCACCTAGCGGATTTCAGCTCTTTCTCTCGAAAGAGCGGACTGGAATAGTAGATAGGTAGCAGATTAGCAGACCCGAAAGGGCGTGATTTGATTAGAGAATAACTACGATGATAAACTAAATCTATCTTTTTTGCCTAAATTATTGAAGTTGAATATCGTTTGTGAATTTGAATACCCTAGGCGGATTAAAAGTCTAAACAGTTTCCTCTAAATTAGTCAAACCCTCAATTCGTAGTATTGCTAGCTTGTTTATTTTCTTGTTATTTCTAGTTTTTTATTCTTAGATCGATAATGGTGGAACTCACACCACACAACTTGTTAAACTAATTGATATTTTTCACAACTCTGGATAAACTCAATTAAGAGACTCTAGGAAGATTCGACCCTGGTTATTTCAATAATTAGGCTATTTTTAGACGTGTAAAAACGTTGTCAACGAGCTAGTTAGGGAAAAGATATGTAAGGGAATTGGGCTTCGGTCTCTGCGCGAGATGGCCACTCCTCGGGGGCGAATTCTACAACTGAAGCCAATCCCAACCGTCCATTATATATAGGGCCCCGCGGAATTGAAAAGTATACGTTCGTATGCTTTTCGATGCCATGGGTATTTTGAGTATGTTTTAGTAAAGTTAAAATTTATCTTGTTGGATTGGTCTTTGAATAACAAATGCAAAAATTAGTAAAATTAAATTTAAGATAACATACGATAATGCCGGTGGTCACAGCCGGAGTCGATCTTTTTGGGAGACTGGCGTTTGTTTGTGTCGAGCTACTTGGGTTGCCCCGTTTTAATTTAGACCATTAGATCTTGATGAATTTTGATGTATCACCTTTCTCCCATCAAGCTTCATTTGTTTCCTTGGCCATAACGGCCAGACCTGGACTCGACGTCGCCTACCGTTCTCAGTGAGTCTTTCCACTTCCACCCCAACTCTGCCACATCACGAAACAAGAACAGTCCACCACCGACCAACCATGTCGAACATCGTCGTCCTGGACAACGGCGGCGGCCTGATAAAAGCAGGGCACGCCGGCGACCTCGATCCCACCACCGTAATCCCAAACTGCCTTTACCGTCCACTCTCCTCCAAGAAATTCATCCACCCTTCTCCCCTAACCCTCTCCTCCGCCACCACCGAAGACTTAACCTCCGCCGCCGTCCGCCGCCCAATCGACCGCGGGTACCTGATAAACCCGGACCTTCAACGCGACATATGGAGCCATCTCTTCTCGTCCTTACGAATATCCCCTCCCAATTCCTCCCTCCTTTTAACCGAACCTCTCTTCTCCCTCCCTTCAATCCAGCGATCCACCGACGAGCTCGTATTCGAGGATTTCGGGTTCTCGTCTCTCCACGTGGCCGACCCGGCGAAGCTCGTCCACTTGTACGAGGCGAGTCGGAGGCCGCACGGTCTGGTGTCGAAAGCGCAGTGTAGCCTAGTGGTTGATTGTGGATTCTCTTTCACTCATGCTGTTCCGGTTTATCAAAATGTTTCGCTAGGGTACGCTGCGAAGAGGATTGATTTGGGTGGGAAGGCTTTGACGAATTACTTGAAGGAGCTGGTTTCTTATCGATCGGTGAATGTAATGGATCAGAGCTTTATCATTGATGATGTGAAGGAAAGGCTTTGCTTCGTTTCGCTTGATGTTTCTCGCGATTTGCAGATTGCCAGGTAAGAAAAAACCCGATTTAGGAATTCACTGATGAGTCATTTGTTCATCATGGAATTGTTGAGGCTGATGAGTAAAACTGCAGGAGGAGAGGGAAGAACAATCTGTTTAGGTGTAGTTACGTTTTGCCTGATGGGATAACACACACCAAAGGATTTGTTAAAGATCCAGAAGAGGCTAATAGATACCTCACTTTAACTGATGATGGAGCTTCAGCTCTGACAAAGAATGAAGCCGATCATGATCCTGCAGAGAGGAAGAAAACCGATTTGACCAAAAACGTCAGCTTTCTTACTTGCTTACTTCTCCATAGAAGTTGCTGGCCGTCTCTTGTAAACATTCTTTCTTTGTGCAGGAATTTGACTTGACAAACGAGCGGTTCCTTGTTCCAGAGATGCTCTTCCATCCTGTAGATTTGGGTTTGAATCAAGCTGGACTTGCAGAGTGCATTGTTCGAGCTATCAACTCATGCAGTCCTCTTCTTCATCCTGTGCTATATGAGAGGTCCTTTTCTTTCTCAAGCTCATTTATATCCTGAGTGATTGTTACTCTTTTATCATTTTCTAATAATGTTTTCCCACCTTGCCAGCATTATATTAACTGGTGGAAGCACGCTATTTCCTCGATTCGCCGAGAGACTGTAAGTTCCCTCGAATCCTCCATAGATTGTCTTGTTCGGAGTTTGTTGGATGGATGAGCGCACTTATTAGAGAAAATTTTTGCAGGGAGCTAGAGCTGCGGCCGCTTGTTCCTGAGGACTATCAAGTGAAGATAATTACACAAGAAGAGTAAGTATAGTAAAATCCTATCCTCAATAATAAAGAAACCGTTTCAAACATTTTTCATTGCTTTCCATTGTTCACTAACAGTCTAGAATCATGGGCAGTCCTCTACTGGGCGTATGGAGAGGTGGATCACTTCTAGCTTCAAGTCCCGATTTTGAAGGAATGTGTATCACCAAGGCCGAGTATGAAGAACTTGGCTCCAGTAGATGTCGGATGAAATTCTCCTATGGAAAGGTTTGAGAAATTTTTCATCAGGTTTGTAAGCGCTTCTAATCTTTTAGTCAAATGGGATTATTTAGTTACAAAAAGTCCATTTCAAACTTAAAACCTCTTCCATTGTCTTTGTAAATGGCAGGCCGCAAGTCAATAACACAATCTGCAATATGCTTCTTCAGCTGCTGCCAACTTGTGCCGAGCTGTCCAATGCACCCAGCAGCCACAGCCAGAATGATGCTCAAGTTTTGTAAGTGATTAACATATGCTAACTTGGCCGCCCAATTGCCTTTGTCCTATAGCAATCTGCTGCGAGAGATGATGGGTTGATCTCAAATGAAAGGTTCGATGAAAATGATTTTATATCCAACACAGTGTCGGTGTAGCTATCGTCGCACTTCTCATCCTTTTACTGATAGAAATCATACCTACTGGTTTTTGCTCCCATCCCTGCGTTCAGTCAGCCCACCACCAATTCGACTCCCTCGTCACACTTCTTATCGAACAAAATTTCCATAGCTAAGATCTCGTGAGCCACTCGCTGATTGACGAGATTTGCACGAATTTTATTAGGGAAGTCAATGGTGTTCATTTGGTGGACGATCCTCTGGATAGGTAGGCGTCCAACTTTTGGGGAATTTGATGTTTATGACGGAGATTACAATGTGCGGTAATGATCGGAGACCCGATGTAATGAAGAGGTCGGAGCTGCGAATTAAATTCTCAGATATGAGATCAGGGATGGTCGCATGGTGGGAGATGTTGGTGCAGCGTAAAGAGCAAATAAAATTTTCAATGCTTTAAACTAGTCCATTTTTATGGTTGTAATGTTTTGGTCTTTTGGACGGCCTAGCGATAGTGATGATGTTTTCACATATATATATATAACTAGTTATCTTAAAACCCTAAAAAACCAATATGAACACTAATATTACCACCATCTACACTGCCGCGGACGCCATCATTTTTCCACCACAAAAATCCCTTCTTCACCATGCTATCTTAAAATCAATATCTTCAACTCCAAGGATTTCCATATTAGTATATTACCGATCTCCAACAATATAATTCCCATTCATAAAGTTTAAAATAGGAATTGCAAAGTGGATTTCAATCCATTGTGCTCCTGCACCTGCATCTCCTCTCTCTCACAACCTTAAGTTGTTCATTCCAACTCAGCAATCCCTCAGGGCTTGGTTCACCTCGGTGGAGTCATTATTCTATTTTAAACTCCAAACCCCGATCGTGGATTATGTTCAAAGCCCCATGTCTTCGTTTATAAACATGTTCTTAATCATTTTGTATTTAGGACTAGTATTTTATTTTTGTTTGGGATCAACATTTGTATTCTAAGATTTGTGTTCTACTTTGATTTAATGAAATAATTTGAATTCAATTTGATTTACACGTATAAGATGAATATAGCAACACCCTTTATTTAATGACCATGAAGATAATTAAGACAAATTTGAGGGTTCAAAATGGTTGTTTGTACAATTAAATTGGAACGGCCAATAATAACATGATAAATACCCGATACCCATATATACCAGAGTCTTTTCCTTTATTTTATAACTAGTTATGTTATCGATTGTATAACTGGTTATTCCAACTAAATAACTCATTATATGGTTGAAAAACTAGTTATTTAATATTATGGTATCAACATCAATAGATTAGTCAAATGATCTCACAACAACTAGATTCTGAGATGATTGTTTGACAACTCAAAAACATATGAAAAAATGGATGCCAATTAAATATTGCACCCTTATGAATGATCAAAATTGCATGGCCCGCACAAAACTGGGTGCGGATTAAATAAGGCCAAGTTACAAAATTAGCCAGCCACAGCCCACAGCAAGCTGGGTGTTATCGTCAAAAATGATTACTGAACTGTAAGATATCCTTGCTCTTACTTTTCTTCCCTGATAAACTGCAAAATTTCCTCCCATAACGCTGCTTAGACAGACTACTTCAGTCGTAATACGGCTGTGAATCCATGCAGAGATGCACCAGTTTTCTTTGGTACTGCCCGAAATATTCGCCCACAACCATCACATCTTCGTTCTCTGGGTCTAATCCAGCCAAGTTTGCCCATGGATCCTTGCCTCCAGCTTCATCCTCTGTATTCGACAGCAGGATCTCACTATGGATTTCACGGCAAGCAAGGATGAACATTGCTGCTGTATCTGGTTGTTGCGCCTCACGGAGTGCTGCCAGGGCCTCTGGCAAACCACCGGCTGCAACGTACAAAATAAGAGCCCTGCATGCATCCATACGAGAACAAGGGCGTGTTCAGACCCGTATCTGTACATGGGAAAATCGTATCCATACATGGGAAAATTATGTGCGTTGCTGTACCTCCAAACGTTGTGCTCAGTGTGAAGAACATGGCCTGCCCACCTCTGCAGCACTCTGCATAAAAATGGTCCTGTGCCATTACGATGCTAATGGATGGCCTTAAAACACAGAAAACAGTAGATTTGAACTTTAGATAAAGGTCAGAGGAAAAGGGAAAACCTTGCATAATCTGATCCTTTCAAATGTGTAGCTGCGAGAGTTGCAGCATCAGTCCAACACCCAGCATCTTGTAGCTGCACAAAGTATGTATATAAAATCTGTCAGCAAAAAAGAGAAAGAAGAAAACAAGACACACATACCGAATTCAATATTTTGCAATATATTCGATATGTTAACTTATTTAGTTTTCTCGTGGAATGCTGGATATACTACTATGTATGAGCAGATTGTTATTAAAATTTTCATGAATTTTATGTTAAGATTACATAAAATGTGCCCAAAGATGACGAATACAAGTACCAACTAAGACTGTAGATAGAAACTAAACCTGAGAACATGCTTCTTGATGCCTTCCTACCGCACAAAGTAGATGAGTAGCAGCGAGTGATCTGTCTGTCCTGACCATATTGGCTGCCACGACCTAGATCATCATCATCATCATATTGTAACGTAATTTTCATTCAACAAGATCCCTAAACAGTTTAAAGCGATGGACCTATGTTCACCTTGACTGCAAGTTCGAGGAGAGAGTTAGACACAGCAGAAGAAAGAGCCACTGCACGTAAAGCATTTGGGTAGAAGAAGGAACTCTCCGCAGGAGTCGAAAGCAACAAACTAACTGCTGTTTCTAAGTTCCCAACGGTAATAAGCCTGTTAGTGAAGAATACAAGATTTAGGTCAACTACAAAAAAACAAGTACATCATTAACACGAGAGAATCCTTTGAACCTTCCTTTGTTCCCAAAATAAAGCACGCACTGAATAGAAGTGTTAGGTAAGGTATTAAGAGAGACTTACTCATGCACTTGATTCTGGATAGCTGCTTCTCCCTCGAGTTTCTCATGCCAAGGAATTCGCTCATTGGCACTCTCCCATAACTCTTCTTGCTGGAAAGCCATTAATCTTAGCAAACCGTGACTCTGTCACAGACATGGCAGGGTCAAACAAAGTTTATTACAACTATGTAAAAGAACTGATAATGCTTATCACTTGTGCTCATTACTAACATCGATAACGATAGATATAGATTTGCTTTAAGCACAAGCTATATATAAAATAGTGTTAGATATCCTCACCGAGTCTACACTCTCCATGTTAGCCAATGCCTTTTCCCTCGAGGTAATTCTGGTTAGCATAACTGCACCTTCCAACTCTGCCGCTGTTGCTGATATAGCCGACTTTAATGGAGCTTTACCAACCAATTTGCTCATCAAATGCTTTAAAGCACGAGGCAATTGCAGCCAGAAGAGTGCTTCTGCGGTTTCACCAAAAATGGCAGCTGCAAATGCAAACCTTACAGCACAACCTTTGTTGACCACTGTTGCATACAATTTTGCTACTTCATCGTCCAGTATACAGCCTGGAAGAATACTTAATGATAAGCAGTCAGAACTGTGAAGTAGAAGACGAGCAAAGGAAACAATCAGTTTGAGAAAATAATTTATAACACAAGATATGGGAAATACCTTCTTTGCGGTATGGTTCTAAGACTTTAAGGAGCATTTCTGGCACAACAGAATCACCAATAGATGGTAGATCGATCATGTAACTACGAAAGTCCCCTTCTGACGAAGAAGCCCCAGGAATTGAGTTTGGCCTTCTATCAATGGCCGTACTAGAAGTATTAAACCATGAAGGCTTCACACCCAGTTGCAAGATCATACGCAAAGCCTGCAATAAGATAATATCAGAAGTAGACTGGTTATCCTTCGGTTACATGCTTTGGCATGTCCAAGGTGGCTAAAGAAAGATAATGACTAGAGTATAATTATCATTACTAGAGCATGGGGAGTAGGCAGCAATATGGGACAGCAAATAGGCACTGGGCGGAATCTCTCCTTAATTGACTGTGGAGGTCTAAAGCCATGTCTTTTATCATTCCTGCAACAATATGACCAAGGGACTAAACATTGAACATGATAATGATCTGAGCTCAGAAGTTGTTAAAAGGAAAAATCACTGCACGCACTATGTATTCTCAAGTTAACCACCCATCAGTAGCATGTAGACAAAAGGAAACTTCAGTATACCATTTACCAAGTTAAACTTATGGTTTGCATGTTGATTACAGCAAACAGAGAGATGCAATAATCAAGTTTGCAATAGTTTGCTCGAAGGAGTAGAACAAAAGCTCGTTCATCTGCCTCAGGCTTTCATTCAACGAGCTAAATCAGCAAAGACCTTTTAATTCATTTTTTTGAAATCTACTTTTTTCTGGTTTTACGACCAGCAGTTCTAGAAAACAACTCCCTTTTTTCAAATTGTGTCACATCAACAATAAAACCATTTCATGCATGGGGTGGAACATACATGTTAACTTCAAGAAGGCGGTAACTACCATCAGCCCCAGCAATACACAATACCAATGGGTCATGTTTTTCGGTTCTCAGGGGCAACCAATCGAGCTCCAATACAAGAGTTCCAGGAAATTGAGGCTGCAAAAGGGAATTTGCTAATGGGTCTGGTGAATCCTGTCAAAACGGAAAACAAACTAGTTATCATTACCCAGAAGCAAATAGCAGGGAGATGGTATTTATATGCTAGTAACCATAAAGGACATATACAGATTATGAAACTTAAAAAAAATTCAGATCCTTCACCCTGAGACAGAAAAGAGTGGTTCATGCAGTTACCAGAGCAAGAGTTTAGAATGCATAATAGGATCTGCAGATTGCAAGTTTCTAACTTACAAGATCAAATACAGAGAAGGTGTTGTCATAGAAAAGGACAGCAACTCGTCCTCTACTCTCGTCTCGAGGAACTACAGGTGAGAACTTAATCCTCCTAATCCCCTCTCGGTGAGTGTTAAATGATGAAGAAGACCCAGTTGTTACATCCCACCACCTTATATTTCCCGTTCTGTCCCCCATTACCTGATAAATATTGAATCATTGCATCACAATTGACAATTGGGAAGAATCAAATTCCAGTTACCACACCGACTGACCAAGAGCATCATACATACCACGTGAGGCAAACGGTAGGCCATTGCTGTGATTAGTCCATCAGATGCAACAAATGAAGAAGAAGGCCATTTTGGTCTAACATGCGAAAAAAAAGCAGAAGAAACCGTATAAGCTCGGTTTAAAGTAAAACAAAAAAGACCAATATCATAGTTAATAATTTCAACTATAGCAGCAAGGGGATTTAGTTGCAGAAGCCCCACAAAGAACACCTAGGTTATTTGGCGATATAGACCGAAATGACCATTGTCATGTCAGTATCTTGCAGTTCTGCAGTTCATCTCGCAACAATTTAACGCCAGGTGACGAGAAGATGCGTATTGGCAATGGATTGACAAAATATTTCAGAAATTCCAATTACACAAAAGGCCGCACCACAATCAGCAGCATCCTCAATCACCAGGTCTTTTCCTCCAGGAAATTAGGATAAGTTATGTGCCCTAATAGCCGGTGCCCAGATAAAGTGCTCTGAGTTCGGTTCTAGTTATAAAATTTCATATATCATTAAGTACAGTCCAAAATTATGTGTGGTTTTCCATGAGATGTATGCATAATCAAAATCCAAATGATGTTGATGAAGTTAGTTTAAATTCATGATTAATTTAACAAAGAATTTAAATCCATGGGGCTTGATTAACATACCTAAAATCTCGAATCTTTCGCCCATGAACCTCGAAAACTCCGAGTGCTCCA
Organism: Linum usitatissimum; assembly: GCA_030674075.2. NCBI lineage: Eukaryota > Viridiplantae > Streptophyta > Magnoliopsida > Malpighiales > Linaceae > Linum > Linum usitatissimum. The sequence goes on from JAUJYP020000780.1 coordinate 3,548,614, forward strand.
TTAACAAGTGCAAATGCAAAGCTTTCTGCAGCCTCGTCTTGAGATGTATCTGAACTCACAGCTGCTAGACATTATAGCTACTTCAAAATTCACGGTATTTTTATGAAACAAAAATGCATACTGCTATTTTAGACAATAGTCACAAAATCACCAAAAAACTTTTGCAAGAAAGCTCACTAGATTCTGACAAATTGGGGGTGGGTGGTCCATCGGATGCTTTAGGTGTACCATCGTTAAATGAAGATTGCCTAGAAGGACCATTCTGGACTGGCTTTGGAACAGTTGGAAGAGTCCATTCCAGCACTGTGAATGGAAGAGCTAATGATCTAAGCTACATATAGATATTGGCATCTAGTAAGTATCTGTCAGAAATTATTGGTTAGCTTGATAAGAAAGTAAATCTTCTACATGTTCGTCACAGCAATTGAAAACCCTAAACATGTCAAAATGAAAAGAATAAAATACAGTACATAAAATGACACAGGACATTGAGAGGGTCGAAGAAATATCATTTCTCAATATCACCTCATAAGAGGAAAAAGCTCAAAAGAAGAGTTAAAAAGAAGGATTCACGGGAAAAAGGCAACATGCATGACTGAGTGATAGAAGTCTCAGTATCGTGCTAAGGCTTAGTATGATCTGGCTGAGCAAAACAATTGCTACATTTACTAATTGCTAATTTGTGAGGTAATTCTTCTTGTTATTGATCTTAATGATAACCAGTTCTATGCTCTATTTATAATAGAATTGTACAATTAGGGTTAGAGTCCAATCTTTGTAGGAAAAGACTACTACCCTTATTATAATAATAAGGACTTCCTATGTAAGAAAGGAAAAATAAAATAATCTTAAATAGGCTATCGTATCTCAACACTCCCCCTCAAACTTGATGTAGGCATTATAAAGATCGAGTTTGCCCTTGAGGTAGTCCAGAACTTCTCTTGGGGTAGCCTTAGTAAGTATGTCAATTTCTGTTCTGCTGAGGGAACATACACCACTTCAATCACTCCACTCGCTGCCTTCTCAAATATGAACTATCTATCCACTTCCACGTGCTTAGTTTAATCATGACGGACTGGATTCTTGACAATGCTAATAGCAGATTGGCTGTCAGTTCGCATGACTATAGGGTCTGTTGACTCAACTTGTAGTTCTTCCAACAGCCTCTTAAGCCAAACACCTTCACACACTCGGAGTGCAAGAGCTCTGTACTCTGCCTTGGCACTGCTTCTAGCAACCACATGTTGTTTCTTGCTCTTCCAAGTGACCAGATTTCCCCACACATATATGCAGTAACCACTAGTAGATCGCCGATCTGTGAGTTCCTCTGTCCAGCTAGCATTGGTGTACACTTCAACTCCTCTACTAGTGTGTTTCTGGAATCTCAAGCCCAATCCTGATGCACCTTTTAGGTACCTGGGGATTCGAATCACTACCTCCATGTGCTCCTCATTAGGATCCTTCATATACTGACTAACGATTCCTAAGCAATATCCGTTCTGGTATGAGCAAGGTATATTAACTTTCCAACTAAATTTTTGGTACCTCTCTCTATCAGCCAGTTCACTTTGAACATCTCGACTCCATTTTTTGTTCTATTTCATTGGTGTATCCACATGTTTACACCCAAGTTGTCCTGTTTCAGCAAGTCAAGGACATACTTTCGTTGGCACACAATCAAGCCTTGCTTTTATCTAGCTACTTCCATCCCCAAGAAATACCTTAGTTGTCCAAGGTCCTTGATCTCGAACTCTCTTGACAACTGTTGCTTCAGGTTTTGGATTTCTAGTTGATCATCTCCAGAGATGATTATATCATCTACATAAATGATCAATATTGATAGTTTTCCTCCTGATCCACGCTTGACAAACAATGTGTGATCTATTTGGCACTGTTTGTAACCACCTTTCATCACAGAGTCTGTAAACTGTTCAAACCATGTCCTAGGAGATTGTTTGAGGCCATATAACGCCTTATGCAATATACATGCCATGCCTGGTTGTTTGTGACCCAATCCTTCTTGCACGTTCATATAGACTTCCACTGTCAAATCTCCATTCAAGAATGCATTTTTAACATCCAGTTGAAATAGAGGCCAATTGAGATTTACTGCAAGGGACAACAGAACTCGTATGGTGTTGGGTTTAGCTTTTGGAGCAAACGTTTCTTGATAATCGATGCCTGGAGGCTAAGTAAAACCCTTGGTAACCAGACGTGCCTTGTACCTTTTGCCGAGAAAGGTACCTTTCTGGATCAGTGAAGTTAGATATGTTCTTTCTAAGCAGTAGGCGTAGCCATACAAACCAAGGCACTTGGACGCGATGTTTTCAAATTCCTTACCTCCAAGCTCGGGTTGATCAACATCTACACCAACCTTGAGGGGGAGTGTTGAGATATGGCATAATAGTTATTATTATTATTTGTTCCTTTTTCTAGCATGTTTTGATTAGGAAGTTATTAGAGTCTAATAAAGACATTACTTTCTTGCATAGTAAGTCAGTATTATTTTAATAAGGGTAGTAGTCTTTTCCTACAAGGACTTGGACTCTAACCCTAGTTGTACAACTCTATTATAAATAGAGCAGGTTATCATTCAAGATATAACAACAAGATTATTCTAAACCCTAATTTAGCAATAGCGAATGGTGATGTAGCAGTGTACGGTACCGAAGGTTATGAAGATCTAGTGTGTTTTGCATATTGGCAGATTTCACAAGCAAACTGAATTCCCTTTTATTGATAAATAAGTCTGAAAACAAACGCTCAAGATAACCGAGACTAGGATGGCCAAGACGAGTGTGCCATAACATTATTTGACTGTCTATACTACTAGTTTTCGACCCTACCGCTGCAACTGCCTGCTCCCTTAATTGATCTTCTTGTAGCAAGTATAATCCCTCCACCAGCTTAGTTCTGCCAATCATCTTCCCCGAAGCTAAATCTTAAAACTCACATATCCCATCACCAAACAAAACTTCACACTTTAGATCTCGAGTAAGTTGGCTGACTGATATAAGATTGTAGTTTAACTTGGGAACATATAACACTGGGAACAAAGTAATAGTGGGAGTAACATAGACCCTTCCAGAGTTCCATCGGCGATTCTTACACAAGAATTATTGGGGTGAGGCTGTAAATCCTGAATAATACTTATGTCTCTTGTCATATGATCAGTGCATCCTGAATCCAGAATCCAAATCATATTTCCTCGGAGTTGGGTGACTAGAGAGTATGACAGTTTACTTTTAGTTACTGTTAGGCCGGCCTTTTCGATAGAGGAAGGAGTCACGATAGAAGTATATTTTGCAAACATCTTCTCCAAAATGCTCAATTGACCTTTTGAGAAAGATTCATGAGTATCATCATCCTCTCTTTGTTCAGCAAGGTTCCCACGTTTCTGCTTCCCTTTCTTCTTTGTTGAGGCAATGGCTTGTCCCGAGGAACAACCATGGAGGTCCCAACATTCCTCTCAAATGTGTTCGGTCCTTCTACAATTGTCGCAGTATTTAACATCTTTAGGTCTATCATATGCTACAAGTGTTGAGGATTCATTTAAATATTTTCCAGGTTCTGGCAGCATCACCTTGCGTCGGCTGGACTCGTGTTGGACATAAGCAAAATCCTTCCGAAGTGTAGAAATCCAGAATAGGAATGATTCTGGTATGATTGTTATTTCTGTGTTTCAAAGTTTACATATATACAAGGGCTGCACCATTAGGGTGCAGAATCACCTTAGGATAATCCCTACAAATCAAGGATTACTCTACCTACAACTTACTACGAATATACTACATAAAATCAGGCTAGATATATGAACTAGGACAGCTAGCTTACTCTAATCTCTACGCCTAATCATATCCTAATTATTGCTGTAATTCAACACTTCCCCTCAAGTTTGGCTGTAGATGTTGTGAAGGCCAAGCTTGCCTTGTAGATCATCAAACATATCTCTAGGTAGAGCCTTAGTAAGAATATCTACGATCTGCTGCTTAGATGGAACGTACTCCATCTCGAATTCCTTGTTGTTTACTTTCTCAGAAATGAAGTGACAATCCAGTTCAACATGTTTAGTACGGTCATGATGAACTGGATTCCTCACGATGCTTAATGCTGCCTGACTATCACACAGCACTCTAACAGGACTCTCATCCTCCATCTTGAGTTCCTTTAAAATGCGCCTTAACCAAATTCCTTCACAAATGCTGTCTGCCAGTGCCCTGTACTCTGCTTCAGCACTGCTTCTTGAGACGACAGTTTGTTCCTTACTCCGCCAGGTCACTAAGTTCCCCCACACATAGGTACAATACGCTGAGGTTGATCTTCGATCCGTAAGGTCTCCAGCCCAACTCGCATCCGTATAGATAGAAATTCTGCGTCCAGCGTGTTTTTGAATCAACAGTCCAACACCTGGTGTACCCTTTAGGTGTCTTAAAATCCTCATTACTGCCTCCATATGCTCTTCATTTGGATTGTGCATATGTTGGCTCACGATGCTCACTGGAAACGAGATGTCTGGACGAGTGTGTGCTAAGTAGATTAGCTTTCCTACCAATTTCTCGTAACTCCCCCTCTCTACTAGTGCTGCTTCTTGGTCAAGAGAAAACTTCAGATTGTGTTCCATTGGTGTGCTCGCAGGTTTGCACCCAATCATTTCAGTCTCCTTTAACAGGTCTAGAACGTATTTCCATTGGGATAAGCTCAGTCCCTTGCTTGATCGTGCTACTTCAATACTTAGGAAATACCTCAGATTTCCTAGGTCTTTTATTTCAAATTCCAGTGCTAGTTTCTCCTTGAGATTTCTGATTTCCTTTTCATCATCCCCTGTAATGATAATGTCATCACCATATACAAAGAGAATGGCCTTTCTTCCTTCCTGATTTTGTTTTATAAACATAGTATGATCAGTTTGGCACTGATAATACCCATATCCTTTCACCGACTGAGAGAACCTCTCAAACCATGCTCGTGGTGACTGCTTTAGGCCATACAATGCCTTCTTCAGTCTGCACACCATTCCTGGTTTAGTAGTGACGCCTGCCGGGACATTCATATACACGTCCTCACTTAGATCTCCGTATAGGAAGGCATTCTTCACATCTAGTTGGTAGAGAGGCCAATCTAGATTTACTGCAATGCTTAGGAGAACTCTCACAGTTTTAAGCTTGGCTACCGGAGCAAATGTCTTCTCGTAGTCCACTCCATAACACTGTGTGAATCCTCTGGCTACGAGGAGAGCCTTATATCTCTCAATCTTCCCTTCTGAAGTATACTTCACTGTGAATATCCACTTACAATCGACTGTGGATTTTGCTGCTGGTAATCGCACTGTATCCCATGTCGGATTCTTCAGAAGTGCATTTATTTCTTCCAACACCGCTGCCCTCCAGTGAGGTATACTCATAACTTCTTCAATGGAGCGAGGAATCTGTGTGTTGTCGAGAGTCCCCACAAATGCCTTGTACTTCTGGTTTAGATTACCATAGGAGACCCATCTCTCAATAGGATGGGTTGTACACAATCTGGTTCCTTTCCTGTGAGCAATTGGAAGGTAGACAATATCATCAACCTGAGTCTCCTCTGTACCAGCAGCATGAGTTTCCTCTGCTTGGTCACCACTTCTGACCACATCACCATGTTCAACCACCGGGTCCATTTGTTCTGACTCGCTTTCTTGGGAGGCTGAGGTCTCATCAAATTCTTGGTCAGGCTGAGCATGTGTGTTTCCTGCAGTCTTCTTCCTACGCTGATAGACCAGAAGAGGAGGGATTTGGCTGCTTTGTTCTGTGGAAGAGGTTTGGACTATCATAGGAAGCTCTAGGACAACCGGAGATTCTAGGGTAATAATACTACCAATGGAGGACTCAACATCTATGGAAGCACCAGTAAAATTCTCCCCCTGAGGCTGACAGTGGGAGTAGAATGGATGATGTTCAAAGAACGTGACATTTTTGGAATGATAGACTTTGTGGCTACTTGGAGAATAACAATTGTAACCACTATGATGAGAAGAGTATCCAAGAAAGACACACTTGACTGCTCTAGGATCGAGTTTAGTACGAAGAGATGAATCTAAATGGACAAAAACTGTACATCCAAATATTCTAAGAGGAAGATCGGACGAGAGAGCATGACTGTGAGGGAAAACTTTGAGCAGAACACTACGAGGAGTTTTAAAACGTAGGGTTCGATTTGGGAGTCGGTTGATAAGATATGTTGCTGTGAGAACAGCATCACCCCACAAGTTCTTTGGAGCCTTAGCAGCAAACAGTGATGCTCTTGCAACTTCCAGCAAGTGACGGTTTTTGCGCTCAGCAATCCCGTTTTGTTGAGGAGTATAAGGGCAAGAGCTACTGTGAGCAATGCCGTTGGCAGTTAGAAAAGAACTTAAGGATTGATTGAAATAATCCTTTGCATTATCAGTGTGAAGAACTCGAATAGGTGTTTGAAACTGAGTTTTGACTTGATTTAGGAAAGTTTGGAAAATCTGTTTAGTTTCAGTCTTTGATTTCATGAGGTATGTCCATGTTAAGCGGGTGTGATCATCAATGAAGGTGATGAACCATCGAAAACCACTAACTGTTTTTACAGAACATGGGCCCCAAATGTCGCTGTGAATGATGGAAAAAGGATGTGTTGGCTTATATGGTAGACTACGATAGACAACCCTTGTTTGCTTTGCAAGTTGAGAGACCTCACAATAGAAAAAATTTGGATTTTTATTGATAAAAAGTTTGGGAAACAATTTTTTGAGATAAGAAAAACTAGAGTGGCCTAACCGGTAATGCCACATCATGACAGGACAGTCTACCTGGCTTGATTTAGAACTTAAATGAACTGACTTGGAACCCTCTCCCCCTGGTCTTAACCCGCTTCTTGTCCTCAGAAGGTACAGTCCATCACACAGCTCAAACCTGCCAATCATCCTCTGAGATCCCACCTCCTGCAATACACATTGTGATGGGTCACAAGTTAGTCGACAGTTTAGGTCTTGTGTGATTTGACTAACAGAAATCAGGTTACAATTCAGCTTTGGAACATATAGGACAGGGAACACAACCTGATTAGGGGTCAGGTAGGCTGTCCCAATTCCTTCGACTGGAGCAATAGTTCCATCAGCAATACGAACTCCTGCTTTCCCTACATGAGCCTGGATATTGTGGAGTAGCTGTCTGGAACCAGTCATGTGTTCAGTAGCACCATAATCCAATATCCAGTGTTGTTTGAACTGATTTAGAGTAAGGAAAGCAGCGGATTTAATACCTTGGCTAGCAAACAGGCTGTGGTGAGTTTCAGAGGGACCTGCATATGCCTTCTTAGCAGTGTATTGAGCCATCATATGCTGGAGGATCTCAAGTTGTTCTCTGGTGATCTGACCAATCTGTTGTGCTTGCTCAGTGGCAGCAGCCTGTTCATGAGCCTCCCTTTCTGCCCTAGGTTTCCAATCGGCAAGCTTCCCATGTAGCTTCCAGCACGTCTCCTTCGTGTGTCCCATCTTGTTGTAGTGAGTACACCGAGGACGTAGCTTTCCAGACTTGGTGTAAGCATTTTCTTGGTTTCCGGTGTAATGAGTGGCAAGGGCGGATCTTTCCACGGGAGTGCTCTTGGAGTCAGGGATCATGAGCTTTCTTCTGCTCTCTTCCCATTTGATTTCAGCAAACGCCTCCCGGACTGAAGGAAGAGGGAGACGGCCCATAATCCTACCCTTGACCTCATCTAGGGCCTGATTTAGACCAAGGAGGAAGCGGATGGTCCGTTTTGTTTGGAGAATCTGCCGATAGAGCTCTGCATCGTCTGTACACTTCCACAGATGGACATCGTACGAGTCCCGCCGCGGCCGCATTTGCTCAGTTCGTCATAGTACTGTGACTGATTTGTCCCCTTGCTTGAGATCATGGAGGCGCATCTCCACTTCAAAGGCTTCAGCTTTGTTGGCCTGATTGGAGTATGTGTGTCTAGCTCCATCCCTGATCTCATGAGCAGTTTGATGGAGAAGGAACTTTTCACCAATGGACGTGGTCATTGAGTTCAGGAGCCATGACTGCACCATATTGTCCTCAATGTCCTAGTTGGTGAATTTCGGATCATCTTCTGCTGGCTGCTTTGTCTTTCCAGTCAGGTATCCTCTCTTCCCTTTCCCTGAGATGAATTTTAGAGCGGATGACGATCATTGTAGGTAGTTGTCTCCATTTAGTTTATGATTTGTGATGCAGCCTAGGACGGATTCTGACAGGGCTGCTGGAGTTGTGCGCTTCAGCGACGGATCTTCTGAAGTCACGGATGGTGACTGCGGCGGGGAACTGCCGGTTCGAGGGTTTTCAGTGTTGGTGTTGGCCATGTCATGAGGACGAGAGATAGAGACAGAGATAGGAGTCTAGAATAAGGAAGAACGGGGCTTAGATCTAGTGGATGCACCCTCGCTCTGATACCATGTAGAAATCCAGAATAGGAATGATTCTGGTATGATTGTTATTTCTGTGTTTCAAGGTTTACATATATACGAAGGCTGCACCATTAGGGTGCAGAATCACCTTAGGATAATCCCTACAAATCAGGGATTACTCTACCTACCACTTACTACGAATATACTACATAAAATCAGGCTAGATATATGAACTAGGACAGTTAGCTTACTCTAATCTCTACGCCTAATCATATCCTAATTATTGCTGTAATTCAACACGAAGCTCTGGAAGGACCGACATCGCCATAACACGGCCTTGAACATCATCAAGATCTTTGTTGAGACCAAGGAGAAATCGAATGGCTCTTGTCTGATTCACTAATTCCAGATAGATGGTTGCATCTGCTGTGCACGTCCACTTGGGTGTTCGGTACAAGTCCATCTGAAGCCAAAGATGCGACAGGGTGTTATGGTATGCTGCAACCGCCATATCACCCTATTTGAGGCTGTAAAGCTGCGTCTCAATCTCCATGGTTTATGTCGTGTTATCGGTGTTGGAGTAAGCATCATCAACGTTGTCCCATACATCCTTTGCTGTTTTATGAAGCAGGTAAAGCTCGCCTATGGATTACTCCATGGTGTTGATCAGGCATGAGTTCACAAGGTTGTCATTGATCTTCCACATCTTGTACGTTGCTTCAGCAGTGGCTGGTGCAAGTAAGTCGCCATTGATATACCCCCCTTGTCTCAATGTGCAAGGTGAATCAGAAGGAATTGGGACCACTGGAGATAGTTATTATCATTCAGCTTGTGGACTGTGATGAAAGAGCGTATTCATTCGCCTGAGTTGAAGTTGGAGGCGGCAGAGGGTTGCTGCCGACTTCAATGTTGTTGCTGCTGCTGTCGTTGTCTGGGGCGATAACTTCTCCAACGTTTCCGAACTTGATGTCAGCCATGATAAAGTGTTTGAAGAAGAGATTTTTAGAATGGAGAGAGTTAAACGGCAACGCCAGATTTGTCTAGGTTTTTGCAAATCGGGCTCTGATACTATGCTAATTTGTGAGGTAATTCCTCTTGTTATTGATTTTGAATAATAACTAAAGTTGTACAATTAGAATTAGAATTCAAGTTCTTGTAGGAAAAGACTTACTACCCTTATTAAAATAATACTAACTTCCTATGCAAGAAAAGAAAAATAAAATAATTCTAAATAGGTTGCCGTATCTCAACACTACTTCCTATTATGCATAACCAAATGGTGAGTGACAATTGAAGGAGACAACGGAAACGTACAGGTTGGAATATCAATGGAGTCGGTCATACAGTAGATTATGGTGCTAGTGAATACTGACGAAACTGACACCGTTGTAGAATTTAGGCAATTGGTAAGTAGTAAAACTAGCTCTACAAACGGCTTGAAGAAATGCCAACCCAATTGAAGAATAGGAAATGAGGTGGTGTTAGCGAACAAACCATAACAGGACTTTTGGTCATTGCCCAAACTTCCACTGGTGCATCACGAAATAAAATAAGGAGGTACCTGAAAACAATAGAATCAATTTGGGATGACATAAGAGAATGTTATTGTATCACTCATGAGAGGGAAGGGATATGCATTGACCTATTTGTTGGAACTTTCTAGTTACCTTCCAGATGAAGAAGCCCTTAAGGCTCTAATCGGTGCACGCTCTGGCTTGTGTAGAAGACGAAATGGTCTGTTAAGGCCACTTCTAACACAAGTCACAACAAGCTTATTGGCATAACCTCCAGTTTTGTCATTAGTCTGGCTTCAACATGTGGAGGAAGCGTTGGAATGGCAGGGTAAAGCAAAATAAGCAAGATTTACTACACTGGAATTAAGAAATGACAACGATCACATATCTCGACCTGATTATAAGAAAATGAAACCAATCTAGAGTTCCCAAGCCATCGCAGACCACGGACTGAGCTTGTATGAACAGAAAAACTTGCTGCTACAGCATTGGCAGAGACATCAACAATGTCAATCATTCCAGTCTGAGTTCCTAAAGCAACAAGCGGAACTGCTACAGCAGGATAATTGCCACCACCTGCAGGTCATATAATTTCATTACAGAATTTTCCATTGGTTTAGGTACATCTCATTGAACAATTAGCCTCAAGCTCGAAATGATGCTATTTAAAAATGTGGCCATAGGAAGAAAAAAAAACCAAGCAAGCAAGAAGATGAGACTGACGAGCTAAAGTAGCAGTTAGAGAAGGAGATGGCACCGCGAGCATAGTTAAAGCTGAAGAAAGAAGCTGCAGCTGTCCAACCAAGCATATCTGTACCAGTGATTTATCACATTAGTGCGCATGATTGATCCAGAAAGAAAAAATGGTTTTGGTACTGCCTACATTGGGTAACCACAAACAAGAGAACTTTATTTAGCATATGAACTTGCACACTCTTATCAAATACGTCAAGGGACTGGACCATAATCTTAACATTGTAGATGCGTTATATCAACTAGTCCTTTCAATTTTGTACCACCAAACAAAAAAAAATCATGATCTAAAACCATTGCAGAATTAAAGCTCACTCCTTTGATCTTGATCTAGGCATTCAGTTTTCTCTTTTACCTCTTGATCCAAAGTATTTGATCTATTTTTTTAAAAAAAAATTATCCCTAAACAATCTAATAAAATATCACATCACCAGCCCTTGTTCAGTGTTGGTAGATGGGATTTTAGGAATTTCAAAAGTTACAGTATCCTTCAAACCAAAAATTGTATGTTAAACATACTTAAATGACAAGCATTTTACTTATTTGTTGCAAGAAACCTAAAAAACTGTTCTCCGATGCCTAAACAAGGCTGTCATCAATCCTATAAATTCGAAGTTCCGAAAGAAATGGAATAGCAAGTAAATCCCTTACCTTGACTGTTGCATGATCGTCACAGGAGACGGATGACAACCGACCTTTACTGTCATTCGCATTTTCCTGTTGCTTGTTTCTTTCCAGATTTTTACCATCAGTAGACACTACAGAGTTGGCATCATCTCCCGCATATGGGATAACATCGACTTCCTTTTCTACTCTCTCTTCGGCAGTTAAAAGCCAATTACTTAGTTTGCCATCATCAGAAATTGATATCATGTGTGTCTTAGATAGAAGAAGGGACTCATCATAGAAATCAAAATGATTGTTAAAATCCTCGGACGAGGGAGTATCAGGTGCATCCCGATATAACTTGACGACATTCTGGAGAGTGGACTCTGATGGAGAGATGGCTATAGCAAGTAATGCAGGAGAAGGAATAGAACTTCCAATTGAGGGCATTAACTCTTCCATCACACACAGTATGTGGACCTGCTCTCCTCTATTCAAACAAAAGAACAACATAGTGAGAAATTAGAACTCAAGAGACAGGTGACAACCGACCTTTACTGCCATTTACATTCTCCTGAAAGCTCAATGACCATAGGAAAAAGTGGAGGCAGTGGCAAATCTGACAATGCTTGAAGAAATGGAGTAACCAGCTGCTGCTTTATGTTCAAAGAGCCAGAACAAAAAAAAGGCAAACAACTTCGATTCCAAGGTAGAACATAAAAATATAACTACATTCAAAGTTCAATACAACATCTCTGTTAACACTATAAGAAAATAAACAGCAGCCATATACCCGACTGTAATTCCTTCAGGAATCAAGTTTTTGAATATCAGGAGAGGCCATTCAAATGACTGCCTACTGTTAGTTAGTACTCCTCATGTCATGGCATCTCATGCAAGCAAATCCTGCTCTATTTGCTATCACGATAAGTCTTCTATCTTAATTGAGACTATATGATGGGTAAAGAATAGATTATCTTCCTTAATTAAGAAACAAGTGCCAACTTTCCAGACTGATATATAGAGAGAGAGCAATAATTCAACTTACTCTTTTCGTCTCCAAACGCTGAGCTTCCCATCCAAATGCGCACAATACAAGAAGTCGCTATTCGGATCCGTCAACACATTCAGAAACTTGGGGCATCCTCTAGGCAGTAAAGAATTGAAAAGAGTAGTCTCATACTGCAAATCGAACACCACCAGCTCCCTAGGGAACGTCACCAACAGAATGTGATTGCACTGCGGCGAAAAGGTCATCTTCACGGAGTATCGAGGAAAGGCGGCCGATGCAGGCGCGGAGGATGAAGATCCTCCCACGGGATCTCTCTCGAGCTTCAGAAACTCGGTACAGTCAGTAGGAATTCGAAGTTCCTTCACCACAACCTCATCATCCGCCTCTCCGAGCAATTTGATCGACAACAGAAATCCTTTGAGACCGATCGCGCAAAAATGTCGAGGATCAAAAGGATCACGACGTATACAAGAAAGGAACTCAGGAGTGGCGTCATACTTGAAGAAACAATGACCCGAACTGGTGTTGTATAAGGAGAGAGTAGAAGGACCTGAGATGGCCGCGAGAACATACGAGTCGGGCCGACAAAGGACCCAGCAGAGGTCCTGGATTCCACATTTGGAGCTCAAATCCGAATCGAGCCAGAGGAGCACTGATCTGTGGCGGAAATCGACTAGACCAACCCGGCCGTGGCGGTCTCCGGCAGCGAGGATTAAGTGAGATGAGGAAGGCTCGGTGACAAGGAGATCGCGGCTTAGAGGGAGGGGAGTCCACCGGACAGAGGTCACAAAGGGGGAGAGAGCGACGGAGGCGGACGAAGAGGACGAAGGAGATAGTGGAGCGGGGAGAGGGATGGTTGAGATGTGCTGGAGAGAGCAGGAGTCGATGACGGAGATTGAGGATCCGGTAGGAAAAGCGAGGAGGCCGGAAGGGGAAATGTCGACGGAGCCGAAGTTGTTACGTGAAGGAGGGCCCGGGAGCATGCATTCCCACGGGGAGGAGGAGGAGTCCGCCGCGGGAAGCGGTGGCGACCCGGCGAGAGACATTCGTTCAGTGTCAGGATTTTAGATTAAAATATAGGAGGAAAAAGAATGTCTGTGTCGGACATTGACACTCACTCCCTCTACAACTGCAACAACAACTACCTGTAAATTTTGTAGTAACGAAAACAATAGACATAAACAGAGGAAAAGAAAGAGGAGAGGTTTACAACTAACAGTTATAATTAGGGGTCCGTTTTTGTTTTCAGGATTTTCTGGGTTAAAATCAATCATTTTGATACCGTATCATACTGATCGGTTGAATGGTGCATCGGTCAACAGGCTCCAGCATGCTGAAACTTGTAATTTGCTCAATTTTTTCGGTTAAATGGTTGAACCAGGGACTGCATCACACCAGCCAACTTCAATCAAACCGTCATGGACCCAAAAATCTACAACAAACAAAATGAATGAATGAACGAGAGATAAGAAGATTTCAAAATTTTGAACTTGTACATTTGGCCCTTGGATACTGGATTTTGAACCTCCAATTACTGAATCATTGACTTCATCACTTACCGGTGGTGGTTGTTTTGGTAGTGGTGGCTCTGGTAGCCAAATGAAGGAGTATCAATCATATCGCCGTTGGCTAGCATTTTCAAGGCTCGATGGCTGCAATTGACGCCCTCCATTGTAAACAATGCCGAGCGGGCTGCGTTTTCTTACCCAAAGAGAGATTGACGGTTGCGATGGGATTTGAGTTTGGAGGTAGTTTTTCTTGGGGGAAAGCTCTCTGGAGTATGGATGGCATCTGGGTTAGCCCGCGATGGGTAACCATGGGCTCTATCCGAAATGTGGGCTTTTTGGCCCGGTTTTTGGCCCCGTGGATGGTTCGCGGGTAGCCCGAAATCCACATGAAACGGGTACCGGGTGGTGATGGTATTTGCGGAATCCGCCCCGCGGCCCACCCGTTGGTTAAACCGTTGCCAAAACGACCACGTTTTAGCTTTGGTATATAAACCAAAAACGTAGTTGCTGCCGTACGCTTTCCTTCCTTCCCCTTCACTCTGAAACCCTAGCCGTTCCCCATTTTTTTCTCTCCACTACATCGAGATTTTCTCTCGATGAATCACCTCTCTGACGAAAAATCGGACGATTTCCCATGAAATCTCCGACGATTTCGTGAATTCCTTCCTCTCTTTTCTTGTTTTCAACACATTCGACCTATCAAATCCGATGATTTCGTCGATTACAACTCCCAGAAGGAATATTTTCCGATTAGAGTTCATATCTCCCCTGATTCTTCAATTACTATCACAGATAAGTCATAAGTTCATGCATGCACTTATTCTTTCCTTTTCCTTCGTATATTCTGAGTTTCTGACACCTTCTACTCTATATATAGGGTCCCTTTTCTGTGTTTGGAGCAGTATCCTAACATCGAGCAACATGCAGTCTCCTAGCATCGAGCAGTTCTAAGAAAAAATAGAGAGTAAGTTGATTAGGTTTTAGATGCGTTACTTTCATAGAGTCTGTAGGTTTTCTGCTTCATGTGTATTGTGTAGGTTTTGGAGATGTCAATCTGTGGCCATCATCATGGGGATCCGCGGGTAACCAGTAACCGCCCACAGACTGTGGTGGTAACGGTTTGAAACCCGCAGTGGGTAAACGAGCGGGGATGGGGAAACCCGCCGCGATCGGTAGGTGGGGAACGGATAGCCCTTACCCGGCCCCGATCAGCCCCGATGCCACCCCTACTCCGGAGATTACTTTTTTTGTCTTAAGGCATCTGAGAAAATACAAGAAGGTATAAAAATTATAGAATAAGGTATTTGAATGATGTTTTTGTCGAAATAATTCATTTGTTATATGAAATGAAAATTGTAGCATTTTTAAATTATGGTATTTGAAATAATTCGGATCGAGTTATTTAAAATATTTGGTGGTATTTGAAATAAGTCAATAACTCAAATTTAAGCCTTCGATTTAAAACTCATAATTCATTATTTTCTATAAACCAAACAAGATAATTTTTACACCTCAAATGTTTTCCACCTCAAGAATATCACGTTTCTAAACATTCATAATTTTGCTTTCAAATATCTTATTTGTAAAATAACTCATCCAAACGACCTGATAATAGCGTAAATCGAGCAATCGTTCGTTGAAGACTGGATAAGTAAGAGCCTCTCATGCCACAATATGAACGGCGCAATTATTCTGACTACGAACATGCTTGACGAAGGTAAGAGAAGCTGCTGCAAGTAATCTTTGACGATCATGAAGAAGCAATCCCACCCGGATGACTTGTGGGGAACATGGTGGAGAGAGTATAATTTTGAGGATATAATTAAATATCATAATTAACTTCTAAACTCTATTTTACAATTATATGTTTTTTTTCTCGAGCCATTAAATCTTAGAACCACACTTTAACGATAAATATTAGTGTTCTTATATGAGAATAATTTTTTATGCTCTCACAACCGTTCGTCCATAAACTTAGAATTAACAAGCTGACACTCTAGTATTTGAAGTCTCTAGTCAATCTCAGTATATTTTGTAAATCTAAATTTATTTTTATACTCTCTTTACTAGGGGTAATATGATTTTATTACTAACTTATCTAGCCCTATATTTTATTATTAACTTATATATTTATTTTATGTTACATATAGTTAAACTAGTATAGAGTTGTGATTCAACTATCAAATCGCCTAACACTATATTTTTTTATATGGTTGCTCACAAAGTTACGAAAATATTGGTTAAATGATTTGAAGAAAATATAGACATTCAACATTTATATTAAAAGGTATTTAGGTATTTAGGTATTTTACTTAAATGATCCTTAATGAATTATATTATTATATGTTAGACAAAGTATTATAAAGAAACATGTAAATGATTAAATAAAAATTGTGAAAAGATTGTTCGGGTAGAAATGAATTGAAATTGATGGATGAGTAAATTATTAAAGTCGTTGATACTACCTCTTAGATCATATTAGTACCGGCTAAACAACTTTTATATCACAAGAAAATAGTTTTTTGTAAGGGTTTAAAAGTCAGCTAACACCGATTAATACCCCTTTCAATCGATTTAACAGTGCTTTGAGTTTTGCTGTTAAACCAAACAATGGTAAGTGGTTTAATAGTGGTTTTTAGTGTTCCATCGTTAAAACCAGTTTAACAATGATTTTCAACCCTTGTTAATTGGGGATCAGTTTAACAGTGATTTCAAACCCCAGTTAAATTGGATTGTAATTTTGAGTGGTTGTTCTTGTTTTTGCTAGAAGAAACTCACCGGTAGACGGTGTTGGTCTTCTCTATCCACCTTAGTCACTCGCAACCCCGTCACCAGACTGATGTGAGTGCTAAGAGGATGGATGTGCAAACTCCTGCATGAAGCGGTTGACATCTTGTGCTAACTCGGGGGACATCCGGATTGGTTTCCACAAGTCGGTTAAGGAGTGTTATTACCCGTTAAGAGAATCACAACAATTTTTCCACCGACACACTTTCAGAGCACGTAGAGATCGATGTGGACCTCTGTGAGCTAGAGCTACCAAAGGCCTACAAAACAATAACAAATTCAAATTTTAAGTTTATAGAAATTTTGGCATGACTCGTCTGTAACTACAACTACCACATTCCATTCAATCTGTAAAATTAACAAACTCTAACACATTTCTGCACTATCTAGCAAGAACAAGGACAAAAATTCAAAATTACTATCCAGTTTAACAGGGGTTAAAAATCGTTGTTAAATTGGTCCATGTTTAACATGGGTTAAAATCGTTGTTAAACTGGGCACCATTTAACATAGGTTATAAAGTGCTGTTAAACAAGTTTTAACTGTAGAATAGAAAAAAGTGTTGTTAAACCGCTTACTATTTCTTGGTTTAATAGTGGAACTCAAAGCATTGTTAAACCGATTGACAAGGGGTTTTAACCCTATTAATTGACTTTTAAACCCCTGCCGAAAACTATTTTTCTTGTAGTGTTCCCCATACTTGCCCCATTACCTATTCAATACGAGTATTACCCTCCTTAATCAAATCATTTTTTTTGTCAAAGATAGACTTGGCGAATATGCCATACAAGAGATAGGAAATGAAAGAAAGACTATATTATTGGTGTCCATATGTAGAATGTGTTGGATTCATACTCAAAACCTTTTAAGTTGCCAACACACAATTAAACCACGACGCTACTCTACAAGGCCATTTGTTTAATCAAAACAAATGAGGTCGAATATCTCTAACAATTATATATACATTTTCAAAGAATAATCTAGTACATTCACAATAATATTTTAAGGATAATTTAGTAACTTCACAAAACTTTAGTTTCCCTAATTTTCTTATTTAATTTTCCCTAACTTTCTTATTTAATTAATATCTTTTATATATAAACTAGAATTTGAATAATTTTTATGCTTGTTATAAAACTAAACTCAAAGAAAGACAAGAACAAGAGAAAATATGGAGAGGGAGAGAGTTTCTTATTGATGTGTAGATATGATACAATGTAGAGTCCTATTTATAGGCTCATGAAACCATAACCTATACATTCTAATATTAATACAATTAACAGAGTAATATAATACATGATCAATGCAATGGGGGGCTACACAATGAGCATTCAACTATATTTATATAAAATATTCATAACACTCCCCCTTGAATGTGCATTGGGTAAAAATTAGACATCATTATCGAATACACTATTTGATGCTGCCTCGTTAAAAACCTTACCAAGAAAACCCTTTGGGAAAAACCATGGTTAAGGGAAAAAGAATGCAGTGTGTATCGCCTCCCCCTGATGATAACATCGTTCCCCCTTATTATGATATCAATTGAGATTCTTCATGTCTCGAACTCTAATTATTAGGACTAGCTTCTCCAAAGTTGATGTATGGAGATTCTTGGTGATTAAATCAACCAAATTATCGCTTGAGGGCACTTTTAGTGCGAATATTTCAACTCATTGGAGTTTGTGCATATAATGTATGCATCAATATGATCAATGGTCATCCATAATCAATATTTACAAAACACTCCCCTTGGATGACCATTAGATGAGAATATGCCTCATTAAAACCTTACTAGGAAAACCCTATGGGATAAAAACCTAGTGAAGGAAAAAGAGTACATAATCATCACATCACGTTGCAACATTTTCTTGCAACTCAAGGATATATGCAAAATAAATATCATGCTTGATTTATAAATATCATTCATGATTTATAAAATCATCTCGTGAAATGGTGGTGTAGCTTTATAAGTTGGTTTCATAGCCCACCAAGTGATAAAATTACCACATAAGACCAATTTATGGTCAACCAACACAAATATGACCAAGATTATTACTACAAAACCGAGTAGTTCTTGTGTTTGAATAAAGGTCGATTAAAATCGACATAGAGTCACATAGTCATGTCCGAATAAATGATAAAACAAAGACAATGACTATAAACCATTAAACGTAAGGTCATAGCCTTTAGAGGCATAATAGATTACTTTGACCTATAAAAACGTTTGGTGGCAATCATCAACAAAAATCGATTTTGAAAACAATATCAAATTTACATAGAAAGGAAAAAGGCTACCATTTTCTATATGATTGAATATAGAAATGGATTCCTTTCTTTAGATTTAGTTTTAAAAAACGATACTATAAGAAAATTAAGAAATGAAAACAAACAAGATAGAAAAATAAAAATAATAACTTTGGAAAGCAAGATATAGCCAATAGCAACCTTCGTGAAACTTCGAGAAGATAACTACGGCATTCGTGCCGATAACGTGTTATAAAACTAAACTCAAAGAAAGACAAGAACAAGAGAAAATATGGAGAGGGAGAGAGTTTCTTATTGATGTGTAGATATGATACAATGTAGAGTCCTATTTATAGGCTCATGAAACCATAACCTATACATTCTAATATTAATACAATTAAGAGAGTAATATAATACATGATCAATGCAATGGGGGGTTACACAATGAGCATTCAACTATATTTATATAAAATATTCATAACAATGCTGACATTGTAGTCTTGGTAATTTTTGACATTTTTTTTTAATGTCAAACAGATTGGTTGACTGCCTCAAAATTAGAGGTCATATGTAAGGTAGTTATTAGTCACTTAGAGGTATGTATCTTTAGGGGTGGCATTCGGGTACATCGGGTCCGGATATATATCCCCCGAAACCTGGCCCGTAACCTATCCGGGTTTTGGAATGCATGCCCGGATTATCATTACGGGTAAAATTTAATATCGAAACCCGGAACCGGCGGGTCTACGGGTGAACGGGCAAAGCCCGTTGACTGTAACAAAACACTAACATTGAAAACTTTCTCAATTCATAACCAACAACTTCCAGGAAAACAAGTATGAATCAAAATCTCAGTTTCAAGGAAAACAAGTATGAATCAAAGTCTGAAAACATAAACAACTGGAACAACTGGAATCAAAGTCTGAATTTCAAGGAAACAACATGAGTTACGAAACAACATGAACCTCCAACATTCTAAACTACCAACATCAGCAGCAGCATCAACCTCAATCAGCAGCAGCATCAACATTCAATCAATGACATTCATTACAGAGCCTTCAACGTCCATCGGTTGTTCGTGTTCTGATTCAGGAACAAGACTAATCATTAACCAATCATTTTGTGCAAACAGAACGTTCAAGTAGAGGTTCATGAAGTTCTTACCCTCAATTTCAGCTTCTTCTTCTGCTACAACGTCATTAACCTCTAGCAAACTGAATAACCCCTCCAACTGACCACCTTGAGCCTTAGTGAACGACTTATCTGAGAAATACAACAAGAATCCAGTAAGTTAGAAGTGAAAAGTCAGATGGTGAATTTCAGAATTAGATGAAAATTTACCTGTCTTTAAGTCATCTTGCATCCAAGATCGAGTGCACATCAATGCCTCCACATTTTTTTGATGCAATCTACTACGATGAGGATCGAGCAGTCGACCCCCTGAACTGAAGGCTGATTCAGAGGCCACAGAGGTGATGGGGACAGCAAGAAAATCCCTTGCCATATCGGCTAAGGTAGGGTACTTAGCAGCATTAGTTTTCCACCACCCTAATAGGTCAAAGTCCTTAGTATTTGGGGCTACATCATCCGCTAGATAATGATCTAACTCATACTGAACAACAGTCATTCTCGATTTCTTCCTTTCTCTAACAAAATGCTCGAAATCAGAACATGCAGCACTAGAACCTGATCCAGAATCAGGATTGGGAGTTGCAGTGGAGGACTGATTAACTACTATCCTAGTAGTATTCTGGTATTCATGAACCAATTGAGACAAGAGCTGTCTAACACCCAAAGATTGCAAGTCTGGTTCATAATCATCCCTAGCAAACTTTGCAGCATAGAATTCAACGATTTCTAATTTGCACCTTGGATCAAGCACCACAGCAACACTCAACAAATCATGAATGTCATTCCAGTAGTTCTGAAATTTCATATCCATTGATGTAGCCATGCTACGAATGACAGGATTAGAATCATCCATCCAATCCATCAGTTTCAGTTTCAGATCACAAACCCTTGAGAAGAAAAGGTTGGCCGTAGGATAGTTATTCCCCGAGAACAATTTGGTAATCGGAGTAAAAAAACCAAGCTTTTCATAGATAATTGAAGCAAATGGGTAGATATCTAGGTCTACCCCCTGTGTTGGTTGAAACAAAAAGAGTATCTTTAAACATTTGAAGGAGAAGATTTGGAGTTGAATTCAAATATAGAGGGGTAGAACCATGTCGCAAGCAGGTAGGGAAGTTTTGATCAAGGCCGTTGCGCAAGAAATTCCAACATATTTCATGAACACGTTCCTTCTTACGGGAGGAATGATTCAGGAAATCGAGCGATTGATGAACAATTTTTGGTGGGACGCGAAAGGGAATGGTGGAGGAGGTATCTGGTGGGTGCGGTGGGAGAAATTGAGTATGAAGAAGGACGTCGGAGGTATGGGATTTCGGGATCTTCTCAGTTTCAATATCGTCATGTTAGGGAAGCAAGGATGGAAATTGCGTATTGATATGAATGCTTTGGTTACTCGTGTTTACAAAACTAAATACTATCCCTAAGGGGATTTTCTTTCAGCAGCGGCGGGCGGTAGCCCAAGCTACATCTGGAAAATGGCATCGGCCGCTGGGGGTGTCGTAAAGATTAACACAGATGCAGCTGTTTTTGCGAGCAATCTAAAGTACGGTGTGGGGTTGGCGCTTAGAGGCCGTGCAGGTCAGTTGATGGGATACAGAAAACTCATGTTTGCTGGTCTACCGGAGGTCATGGAGGGAGAAGCGAGAGCGGTGCTGGAAGGGATGAAGTGGTCGGAAGAATTGGGGTACCTGCAGGTCATAATTGAGACGGATTGCCAAGTCGTTCAGAAGGAAATTATGGGTGATGCGGTCGACATCACCGAGTTTGGGGTCCTTATCGAGGAGTGCAGAGTAAGAGTTGCTTCTAAATCGGGTTTGTCGGTTTTGTTTGTTAGGAGAAATAGAAATGATGTTGCTCATACATTAGCTAAGTGATCTATTACCTCGACTATAACTATTATAGAAAGTCCCTTCTGAGTGGTTATTGGCCGATTTGGCTAATACTTATTTCATGAATTATCATTAATGGAAGCTTCCTGTAAAAAAAACTTCAGTTTTCTTCAGTTTTGTTGACGACAAGTCTTACAGTGCGTAAAACTTCAGTTTTCTTCCCAGGGGATGGCTTCGCTGTATACGATCCAAACGGGGAAGTGATTTTCCGGTTCGATTCATACAGCCCAGAGACCAAAGATGAGCTGGTTCTCATGGACGCTTCCGGAAAATGCCTTCTCACCCTCCTTCGCAAGGTACCCAAACCTTTCTTTTGTTTTTTTATCCCCCTTTGTAGTGTGGTTCGGATTTACCAACTTTGCCCTTTTCACTCTATCAGAGGAAAATACTCAAATAGTTGCGCATAGTAGAAGTAAGATAAACACACTCTTTTGTTAAGTCTCCGTCGGAATCTTTGTTAAATATGCTGACGATTAACGTGACAAGCCAACTCAACTTTCCATACTATATTTTTCCACGCTATTAATTAAAAAAGTAAGATAATACTGTCAATAATTTAAAATCTTTCTTTATACATAATGACCTGTACGTGGCACTGATCTGGGAACGCCCCTAGAGTGTTATATCCATATATTTTAATAATAACTCAGCATGTCTTATCATCTCTCTATGTTGTTCCATGGGTAGTAAATCTTACAGTTCATGTTTATTTTTATAAATGGTGAGATAAATGATTTTGTATTTTTAAGAGGGTATTTTATTCTTAAATTTTAATAATTTTTAAAATGAAATAGATGGTGGGGTATGTTTTTTAGCAATAGCTACAATTGTACATATATTTTTTAAATTAATAATTTTTTTAATTTAGAAAATTAATTAGTAATGTCATATAAATTAATTTAGTACATTTTTCAAAAGATTATTTATGAGTAGAACATACATCATAGATAATATATTTATTATTGGTGTAAGAATATTATTTACAAAACATAAATAATCAATTAAAATTATTAAAAAATTATAGTAATGAAGGTAATTAAAAATTATTTCATCAGTTAATTACTAAATTTGCTTATTTGGCAATATAAATATTATTAAAAATTTCTAAATAAACTGTACAATGAAAATGACTTGAGACAACAAACTTCTTACTTTTTTTACCTTTTCTAAAAAAGATTTTATATCTCAATATAAAATAAAATCATTTATTTTACTATTCATGCACAAATACCATTTATTCATCATTAAACTTGTTACTATCTTCCAATTTATAACGACTATTAGTCTATTATATTTTTCTAGTCTTTCTTTAAATAAAATTTTAAGCGCTTATAAGATGTATCTCGTAATTTACATGTGATGCAGAAGAAGTCTCCACAACAGGTGGGAAGCTTCCTCGGCGAGAGAATCCAAAGCCCAACCCACGTCGGCATCGCGGAGGATCAAGGAGCCAGCCCTGGCGGCGGTGGGTCCATCTTCACGGTGTTCAAATCAAGCATAATCGGGCAGTCGTCTTTGATCGTGGAGCTCTACGGCACTGATCCTCGAGGAGGCGAGGAGTACCTGATCGAGGGCTCTTACGTCGACAGATCATGCACCGTTTATTACACCCCTGTCCTCCAAAGCTCCTCGCCGTCCAAGGAAGCTGTTGCTGAGATCAACCGTAAAGTGGACCCCACCACTCACGTGATGCTTAGCCGTGACGTGTTCTTGCTGTGTCTGAAGCCTGGCTTTGACGGCGCCTTCGCCATGGGATTGGTCCTGATCCTTGACCAGCTGTTTGATGATCAAGTGGTTGACGGCGACGATGTTGATGGTTTTGATCCTGAAGGTGCGCCCTAGAGAAACAAACACCTATAATAAGGCCGTCGTTTTGTTTTCGGGGAAGATTTGATTTTTCCATCTGTTGTATTTTCCAATATATAATATTGGTTATAATGTACATACTCGGCCGGTATTTGTCGACAAGGTGTTACGAGTATGAAATGGAAAGTTGTGTGATACTGTGGACGAGGTGTTGAGATGAAACAAAACGTTACGTGTTAGTGTGGACGAGTTATTGGGATGAAATGGAAAGTATAAAGGGGAGCATATTAGGGTGATATTATAGGGCGTGATATCAAGATGTTGTTACGATTGTAAGTCTCGTAATTCCATCTAAATAAGATCAATTATATATTTCAAAGGACAACTTTGGAACGTGGATTGATATCCAAGCTAACAAGCTAAGTTAGGTGGAATGATTTAAAAATTCATGTCTTCTTATGTTTAATCGTGTTACTTTGTTTCTAATAATTGGATGTCTTGTTAAAGACTGTCTTATTGAGAAGAATAATCTTGTAGGGTTGGTTTATAAGTTTGACAATTTTAGTGGGTTGGTTTTAATTCAACCTGCCCATCACTCTGAGCTTAATGTTACGTCCATTCGATTCATAAGCTGTGTTTCAGCTTCTACATGGGGACGGTGAGAGCATACATCATCGCTTTTCTGAAGTTGCTAGCTTCTATAAGATTTGAATTGGGACCAATGACATACCCATACATAGAATAAACTAAGAAGGTTACGAATTATCATACAAAATCAACTCTAAATGAATCAACAATTTAATACTTAAAATCCGTATAATAAACATATATACCATCTACAACGAACAACAACAAACTTTCATATTCTGAAAACAATATGACTGAATATTTTCTTGCCCAAACTAACATCAAATATCATTCAACAAATATCAAAATTATTCAGTAACTCATTACTCATGATTGTAAATGTTATAATAACTATGTCAATAAAAATTGGGGACCAAATAGTAACACTAGATAGTTAAAAAAGTTTCATTTAAATTTTTTGTTATTTTCCTTAAAATTATCAAGTAATTGCTAAAGACTGTTATCGAACCCACTCTCCACTAGCAATATTTTGAATCTGCTAATAATAAAAATTTAACTGTTAAAACCAAACATATATATTAAAAAGGCAACTGAACTATAAAAAACCTATCATGACAATATAGTATTTTGTTGTCACACAATGTCCCAATCCATCTTTCCTTTTTATTTTTTTAAATTTAATGATTTTAATTTGTTGGATGTTTGAATCTTTTACACTTTCTCTCCCTCTTAAAAGTAGGTCGGATTTTTAAGAGAAATCTCTTATTCAATTCTCATTTCCATTTTTTATTAATTTATTTAATTATCTTAAAAATTTTCATTAGTAGCATACTCACGTGAGTTTTTTTTTGGAAAAAATTTTCCTATTCAAATTCAACTTTTATTTTTTGTTATCAATTCATTTAATTAACTTAATTTTTTACTTAACGATTTAATTTTAACTTCCATTAATACTTATCAAATCATTTAATTAAATTAATAATTAAATATTTCCTTAATTTCTTGTTCTTTAGACGTTGTAGGGTTTTGTTATTTCTATTGGCTGTCAATGTAGTTTTGGCACTCCCGATGATGAGAAGAATGATCAGATAAGTATTAGAGCACAAACAGAGGTACAAAATGGAATATCATATCACAATCTCAAGTACATAACTCCATACAAAAGCACATTCATAGGTACATAACTAGAAAAAAAATCAATTGAAAATCAATACTTCAATACACGAGGTATAAAATACAGTACCATATCACAATCCCGGGTACATAACCACATCACAATCATAGGTACCAAACTAAACAAAAATCAATCATAAATTGATACCAAAAAACATTCACAAGTACTAATGTTATATCCCGATCCTAATGGCAAAATTTCATTTAAGAAATCTCTAAAGTACCCTCAAAAAAATCGAATAGAAATAACTTTCTATTAAATAATAATGGTAATATTAGTATTACTACTATGAGTGTTTTTAGAATTATTATTATTTCATGATTAGTTACAAGCTTGTTTAAATAATAATTATAATTGATTAGAAATTATAAGGATTAGTTAACTCTTAATTTTCTGATTGATTTAATGAGGTAGATGAACTGCTAGCATAGTACTCAAATTATGAGACGTATTCCAATTATCAAATTGGCTCTAGCCTAGCGGTTAACTATTCGAAAAGGCATATTAGGGTCTGAGGTTCGACCCTTGCCATTAGCAATTTAATTTTTAATTTTCCAGTTTAACACTTCAATCAAAACGACATCGTGTAGGCGACTTAGCGCTGACTCAACGACCCGCCCAATCAGCAAGACACGCAACCAAAGATGGGTGACGTCAGCATTACCTTCCTTTCTCTCTTCTCCAGCTCGACGGATGTGCCGATTTTTCCGGCGAGCATCGTATACATTCCCTTACAAGTATAGAGTCGTCTCGTTGGTAGAAGAAGATAAACTCGATGTTGCAATTTCTGAACTTGGGAAAGTGATTGGCTTTAAAGTGTCGACTGATTGCATCGACGTACTGGTTTGGGTTTTGATCGGTTTGCGTGATTACGAAGGTGTTGTGAAGGATATCAGGGCGTTCTTGGCGATAGAATATGTTAGATAGGATTGTGCGATGTCAATGAACTGTGTTTTTCTGTATCAATTGATATACAGGAATTAAAGAGAGTGACTAGTTTACAAATTGAGAAAATATATGAGATCAAAAATAAAATGTGAAATAGAAATTTAATATTCGAATAATTGTGAACTGTCAAGATCGCAAACTGAAAATGGACGTTGGTGATGGATTTACGTTACCAAAAAAAACTGGGCACACTTAAAGTTTCGGTATACCAGGTATATTGAAGAATTCACCTCGAGTTCTTCTAGGATAATTAATTAGATCATAAGATCGATCACTAACATGATGGAGATTAGAAATAATCGGTAGAGAGTAATCATGTGTAAGTGAATCCATTTGTCACACTTCACAACCGACTCGGAAGTGGTTTTTTCCCCATGTCGCTGAATCGTCGTCCCAGACTCCTTCAGCTAAGATTGGATTAAGTTTAATCTTTAAATTATCGTCTTTAATTTCTTAAAGACAATCATCTTTCTAGACCGGACTCTGAATGCTATGTCAAGTTGTGTTGGTTTAAAAGGATAAATTTTTATCGTTGTTGTAGTTAGGTTAAATATGTTATTGGATGCATTAAATTCTATGTCATGATTATATAATTCAATAATTATATTATGTTTATGATATTACTTTTACGTTGCAAAGTGATGTGCCTTTAGAATAGCCTTACTAAGTAGACGAATGATGATTAAATAGGTTAATGATAAGATGATGAATAACACGTACATCATTAGTTAGGCCCTGCCATGCCTAGTTGTTGGCTTAGACTTCTATGGTTCGAGTCCCTATGTTTGATGACTGGTTGGATACGTGCTCCGTAGTCTATCGTGGGTTCGAGTCCTCATATTTATCCTGGGTTCGAGTCGCCGTATTTATCCTGGGTTTGAATCCCAGTGTTATTATTTATCATGAGTTCGAGTCCCCGAGTTATTATTAATGTGGGTTCGGGTCCCAGTGTACTTGTTGGATTCAAGTCCCATTGATTTTTAAGTCCGACCATAGGCGGTTGGGATAGCTAGATGAGTTAGGTAACCCCTAGATGGATGATGGAATCTTAGATTGAAAACGATCGTGAAAGACCAAAGAACCTTAGTAGAGATTGTGTTTGGTTTTGATGAATATTCTGATTGTTATGACATACTTTGATGATGTGTTTTGTGATATTCCAATATTTTTTGGAATTGACGACGACTTGTTATGGAGTTAGGATTACATAAAGATGAATTCTTTATGTAATATGTATATTTTGAAATTGTTGATGATTGTTACTTTTATGGTGTCGTTTGATTTCATAATCTCTTATTTATGGATAAAGCATGAAAGACTGATCTTGTACCACGCATTGGGGTGTTTTGATAGTTGATGCAGGAGCGGAGTGGAGCTAATTCAGAATGTGGCAATGTGGACTTGGTTTAAAGACGATTGTTATTTTTCAAGTATTTAAAAGAGACTTGATTTTATTGATTGCGATATTTACTGGTAGTCGTTATTAATTCAAGTTTTAGTTTTTTTCTTTCCTCTTATTTATTTTTAAAGTTCTCTGGTCGGGACATTTTGATCAATCGATAAATTATAAGAATTTATGGTGTTACAATTGATCTGTGACAATTTCGGATTTTGAGATAAAAATCAGTACCTACAACTACAAATGATACAAATACAACAAAATCAGTATCACCAATCTCTTAATGGTACAGACAAGATAACAAATCATCAGATTACCTACAAACTTCATTAATCGTTCTTCGTTTTCTTCTTCACTTCTTCCAAATCATCAGATTGGCTTCTTTTCGTCTTCCAAATTAGCTTCTTCTTCTTCTTT
This sequence comes from Linum usitatissimum, assembly GCA_030674075.2. Taxonomy (NCBI): domain Eukaryota; kingdom Viridiplantae; phylum Streptophyta; class Magnoliopsida; order Malpighiales; family Linaceae; genus Linum; species Linum usitatissimum. The sequence continues at coordinate 3,576,773 of JAUJYP020000780.1, forward strand.
TTCGTCTTTTTATCGACTTTTTTTTTCTTTTTTTTCCTTTTACAAGATGGACGTTTTTTTCCCTTCTTTCATATACGTTTTTTTCCTTTTCAGATAGACTTTTCCTTTTTTTTCAGATTTTGGAAAAAAGAGAGAGCGAGTGAAGGAGAATTTTTTGGAGTTTTAAATTTTTAGTGGATTTGAAATTGAAAAAATTCTAAATAGTATTGTAGATGAAATAAATTGATATAATTATTGTTTGTCCTTTTTATTACGATATTGTCATGTGAATATATATATTTTTGTTGTTATAATAGGGTATTCGATCGAGCTATAGATTACTTAACAGGCTTCTCATAAATAGTATTCATTTCGTTTTTATTGTTGATTCTACTGTATATATCACAATATATTAAGCTAGTTGAAATTTTCATTTTCATTCCCGTTTGAATGTGAATGAAAAATAAGATTTAAGTCCCTAAGTTTAAAAAACCAAACAAAATTCATATTTTTTATAAGGGAATAGATTAATGGAAAAAGAAAAGTACCCGAAAAAATGTCCTTTATTAGTAATAATGTGTGAGAAATCAATCTGTATAGCAACACACTCACAATAAAACAGAGACAAAATCAAACATAAACCAAGAAACTAGACAAAAAGAATCTCACGCCTCGTAGTACAAGCGTCTCTAGCTAGCTATTGCATCTATACCAACAGAGCTACAAACACGGACAAAAACGCGGCGGCTGACACTCCGACCGACGTGGCAGAGCTGGAATCTCTCGGCGGCGGCGGGGTGGTTGATCCGGACGGAGAACCGGAGGTGGTACCGGTGGGGCCGGTGACATTGATTGAGAGCTGTTGCCCGGCCGTGCAATGTCCGGTAATGGCACATATGTAGAAATGCTCCCCGGGAGTAGTGAGTGTAATTCTGGTTGGTGGGTTGCTGTCCAAAGAGATTGGGTTTGCCGTAGTGCACGCCGTGTAGCCGTCGCTGCTCACCTCTGCCACATTGTGTGCGCCGGCGGTGTAGTTGAATACTGCAAACATTTTGATCCAATACATTGTTAGAGAGTCCCAAAAGCTAATGAAACTACAAATTTGAACAATTAGTAAGAAATAATTGAAGGAAAAAGTATTGTCAAACAGTGTGACAAATTTATTTGTTTCAAAGTAATAAAATATAATAGAATAGTAAATTTTTCAATTTTATTAATGATTATGATGAGAGAAAAGAAATTATCACACTTTATTACATTGTACGACGAGACTTTCTCTTTAATTAAATGGTGAGGAAGGTGCATGATTTGCTTACCGAGGATGTCACCGACCATGAAGTCCTTGCCGGCGGCCCAGTCCCGGAAGATATTAGCGCTGGTTGGAATATTCCACCCGAAGGAGTCACCGACTGTGTAGGTCATAGGCGGCCTAGAAGACGGTGCCGGTGCAGACGACGGACCATCTCCGGCGACCGGGGTAGTGGAAGGAGTGGGAGCAGTGACTGTTGAAGAAGGGGGAGGAGCAGAAGTAGAAGGTGCAGGGGAAAGAGCTCTGCGAGGAGGAGAAGCCATGGGAGCAGGGGATGGAGAGGAGGAAGTTGAAGCTAGGACGTTAACAGTGAGCTTCTGTCCGGCGTTGCAGTGGCCGGGGACGGTACAGATGAAGTAATGCTCCCCGGAGGAGTTCAAGGTAACTCTAGCGGGACTTGTAGTGGAAGTCATCAAAGGAGTTGTTCCGGTGCAGGAGTCATAGTCTGCTTTGCTAACTTTGGTCACGTCATGAGCTCCCGCAGCAAAATTGAACACTATATACATCCATCATCAAATATTCAAAATCAGTATCCTATATACATTCCTTTTAAGAAAAATATATATAATCATGAACAGAAATGTTAGCATACGTACCAAGAATGTCGCCAACGGCGAAAGAATTGTTGGCGGCCCAGTTGGAATAAGCAGAAGCGCCGCCCTGAGGGATGGCCCATCCCATGGTGTTTCCGACGGTGTAAGTAGTCTGAGCAGCGGAGAATTGAACTAGGGCAGCGATAACTATGGCTGCTGCAACTGCCAATCTGTTTGATCGAATTACCACCATCGTTGCTGTGTTCTATTGAGAAATGGACGCCCCTGTTTTTTTAGCTCTGTTTCCTCTCTGTTCTGGTTTTTGTTATCAATCTTTTGTTAAGTGTTTGATTGAGAAGTGAATTGAATTTGAGGTTTGATGGGAAAACCGCGAATTTATACACAAAAGTTATGGTGGATATGGGACCGTTGGATGGAAGACAGGTGGAGGGACAGGATAAAAGGATGATTTTTCTTAGGCCGCCGGGAAAAGTGACTTGTTCGTATTTCCGCGTTCACCAACCATCCACTGCTTTTGTTCAACTCTTTGGTTTTATGGGTCATATTTTTTTTGTTTTTTTTTTATTGCTGCTTTTCAATTTTAAATATTTCTTCTAGATCTAATGGATGGCTGAATATTCTATAATTGTGTACGTAATCGTGAATAATTTGGCTCTATACTTTTTTTTGTATTTTAGTACGTAGGTTTGTATGTATAATAATTTATGATAGGAGATGAGAGCTCAGAAGAAAGGGATTATTAAAAATTAGGAGCCACGATCCGGGGATGATAGTACATGGTGCTCAGGCTTGGCAGTTCTAATTTGAATTTGATATTCATTTAAAATTTGTTTAATTTGGATGAGTAAAACTAGAATAATATGGATAATTAATAGACACGGGTAAATTCGGTATTAATTTAAAACGAATAATGGGCAGGGATGGATTTGATAATATTTGTCCGATAGGTATTCGCTACATATATTGTATTGTTTAATTACAGACATGTAAACATAAATTCATTCAGAGTTTACTAAATGACTAAAACTCTACCATTTTCTTTTTTTTTATTCTCAGAAGAGCTCATTTAAAGTATTTTGATTATATGATTCATTATTTATGTTGGATTTGTATTATTATTATTGCATACGATCCCCTTTTTGTCAATATAAATTATTATATTTCGTCCATTTTTACAATTTAAAAATAAAAAAATGTTCTATTATACCTTTTTTTGACGGCGTGTTCGTAGTTGCAAATGCAGGTAGTCCGACATGATTCTAACAAATCTGTTTATAAAGCGGTTAAAAAAGTTTTGTCATATATTTCCGTCAATGTAAATATCAATTTTATTAGATAGACTCAGAATTATTTGTGTATTATCTCTCCTATCAATGAAAAAAAGAGCAATGATGTGGGAAGGAAGAAGAGGTCAACTTAGAAGTTCCCCAAGTAAAAAGGAGGAGAACAGCACGTAATAATATAAAAGTAAAATTACGTTCGTCTGTTTTGCTTTGAACGCGGCATGTGAAAGTTCAAGTGTGAAACTGGGAATCCTTAGATTATTAGGAAAAAATAAAGACGAAGTCGACTGACGTTTTCTTATGAAGTCGGTCTTTGAATTTTGGTTACGTGATTAAGAGTTGTGCATTGTTCACCATTCTAATAATTTTATATGCACCAATGGATTATTGGGGAGAATTTGGCCACGCTCAACCCTTTTGACAAAGCGAGACTAAGAAAATATTGGTAGGCGACGACTTGGTAGTCAAAATATTATCATTTCAGACTTTGTTTGGTATGGTTGCATTTACCTTCCTAATTATGGAAGCTACGTATTCCCGTGAGTTGGTGACTTTTTTTTGTGTTACCTTTAGACGAAATACAAGTACTTTTCCTTTTTCATTGTAATATATGTTATAGGCTAAATAAAATATGTTTTTTTATTGTTCATTTATGCCATTTGTTGGTCATGATCTTTTAACCCTAAATTTTAAACGTTGGTTAACATTACTCGTTAGACGTTGTCGTACAAAAGCCTGTACAGACAGCGTTTCTCTGTATCGAGTCAAAAATGGTTAGATTGTGTTATTTTAGTTGCAATCCATCTTTATAAGTTATTTTATAATCATGTTTAAAAAATTCTCATTTAGAGTATGTGGACTATTTTGGAGGATATTTTTTTCCCAATCGCCACTTGCATTCGGCAGCACTAATCACATTCCAATTGAATATAATAAAATTTTGCGGGTATGGGAACAAGTATGAATATAAGTATTCAAATGGATATCTTAATGATGATGAATTTTAGAAACAGGATCATATATGGCTTACCCCATTGCTATGTTTAGCGAGGCTTTGTCATATTTAACGACTTTTCAGTGATCGATCGATGAGTTTTTGACCATAATAACCCTGCCGACTATATTTTTGGCAACCCTCTGATGAATTTTTGAGGCACCCCATAACCAATTAAGAAATTGATATCTAGACTAGATCTAAGTTAGAATTATTTCACAAATCTAACCGTATATATTTCAGTTGATAGTTAGCCATTTAACAAATCATTTAATTTAGCTTTTTACTTTTTACACAGTTCTCCTAGCTTTGAAGGTTTTTTTTTATACAAAAAATTTGTAAGATATTATTGATCTTATTAGGCATTACATCATCTGGTTTAAACTGTTTAAAAAGAAACAAAGACAGATTATCCATTCAAATAACAGTATCATCCCAAAGAACAAAAGAATGATATTTGCCTCTCTTTTGCAACGAGTCCAGGCACCATAATGAAATTCTCCCAACAGCCTCCGACATTACATCAGACAATACCAATCTCAGTCCTATCGAACAACCTTCTTTCAATGTTACACCCTCATCTTTTACAATTTATTAAATGACCAAATTGACCTCAAAGCAACGAAAACATAAAAACTTGATAAGGGAGTTACAGACTTTTAACAAATATTGACTATTTACTAAAATGTCCCCCGACCAGGATACTTTTAAATAAAATAAAAAGAATAAATAACTTGATAAATTTTTTAATTAAATCTACTATAAGTAACTACATCATAAATAGTGAAAACAAGTCTCATTTAAACACTTGAAAACTTTTAAACTTCTTAAACCAAGTCCACACTGCCACACCCCCGAATCAGGTTCACCCTGCTCCTGCAACAACTTTCAAACACCTTGGTGGGTAGTTCGGGGTTAGTCTCACGTGTTCATATTATAAAATAATTCCAAATAAACATTTGAATACAAGTCATTTAATTTCATATGAATCATTTCTACTTTCTAAATAAACACATCACACAAAGCAGACATCTTTATGTAGTCAAATATGTAGGAGGGCTTAACATAAAAAGTGATCATACAAATAATCGTCATCGAAAATTAAAAGTCAAATCAATCGTGTTAGGTGCATTATGAGATCGTGAGTATTATACTTCTTGTAACTTGTCATATCATAACTATCATGTTCGTGAGAGTCAAACATATGACTCTTATTCTTGTACTTTCTTGACCTAATCTAAGATAACTTATTTCTTGTGGGGCGTCCCCCAACTTTACAAACTAGCCCTACCGCCCAAATCATGAAAATCGTGGATTTCTGGGAGAACATATCCTTTAGACAACATATCTTGAAAATCGTGGATGTCTGGGAGAACGTATCCATCAGACAACGTATCACGAAAATCGTGGATGTCTGGGAGAACGTATCCGTCAGACAATATATCGTGCGGGCAATACTGGCCCGAATCATGTGGGCGATAGTCAAGGTAGTGAGTTCATGCTTCTAATCCACCTATTAAGCATCTAGCTGAGGTGGACTTGTTCCCTACTCACTCGTCATCCAACCTTTTCATAATTCTAACCTTAATGATCTAACGTTATTGTTAGTTTCCTTGTCATCATTTAAAGGACACAACTTGTGTCATCAAGTAATAACATAAACGTATCATAAACACTTAATCATAACATGAATAACATGAACATGAAGTAAACACTTAATCATGGAGTCGTGACATAAAAATAAATACATCAAATAATAAAAAGCAACATAACTACAACAATGATAAGAATTTACCCCCTTAAACTAACCCACCTTATTAAATTAAGCGGGGAGGGTCCAACACGAGGAAGCAATATGAAGGTTGAAACTTGATCGTCTTTATGAACCTATTGACGAGGAACTTCAATTAAATTAAATTCTAATAAGAAGTGAAATGGACTTGGGTGACAACTCGATGACTTGAGAAAAATCACTTCATAATCGGTTATGAAGTGAGAGGAGATTATTCAATTTTATCTACTAACTCTTAGTAAAAAGTTTCCAATTTCTTTTATATAAAATAAATAATATCAATTAACCATTAGCCAATTCTAATCAATAAAATCTTTATCAAACTAAAATTACAGTAAATCATATTAACATTTTATAATCATATCAATACTAGCAAATTAATTTGATACAAAATTAATTCTAGCCATTAATCCATTTATTAACTCATAATCCAATTAACTTTCATAAAATAAATTCTAATGACTTAATTCGAATTAACTAAAATTTATCAAATTCTAATTATTTTTAATTAATAATTTTTTTCCACCTTATTCCAAAATCAAACTATCTAAACATCCATTCAAAATCCAATGTAATCATTTCACTGAAATGAATATCATATACGAAATTACTTAATCCATAATTAATCAATTTATTACTAATTTACACTCATATTAATTATATCAAGAAATTCTATAATTCATTAATTTATGTCTTACTAGACTAATCAAACTACAATTATTCGGACTGAACCCATCGAAATGTCTATTGGTTACATTCTGTCAAAAACAGAAAGTTACTGGCCGCGGCAGTAACAAGGGCTTCTTTATGACTGATTTGTCTAATCCTAAGAGTTCTACATTCATAACATAAGTTTTAGAACTGCAAGTACTGAATGTACATTCAGGAAGTCTACTGACCTTAACGCAATCACTAGAATTTCCAGGGCCTTCTCTGTAATACTTCCAAGTCATCTTCTTCCCATAATTTGGGAAGTAACGCAGAACTCCGGCGGAAGTGCCCGGATTACGGCAAAGCTCCTAAAATCAAAACTAATCAATGAAAAAGAAATCTAAACGGCTGGAAAGTTTCCTACCCTTGAGTCAAAGCTTTCCGGGTGTTTTCAATCATTTGGGTCGTCCTTAAGGTTCCGAACAGGTGAATCGATGCAAGGTCGCCGGCGGAAACTCGGTTTCTATACCCAAGAAAAGCCGTCGTCGGATTGAAGAGTCGCCACAGCCGTTAATAGATTGCGATCCTGAGCGAGTCGATTCGCTTGTCGCCACAGGTCCACCGTCGTCGATTGGCTGGCCGACTCCATAACGACGCGTTGAGAGGGGAATCGACTCTTGGACCCTGGGGTTTCTTTAAGAACCGTTGAGTAGAGTTTGGGATGATCCTAAATTAATTCCCAAAGGGAGGAGAATGATTGATTATCGGAATTGACTGGATTTGATTAGAAGACATGACTCCGATATCGTCGGAGTTGATAGAACTGAAGAAGAAGGAAAGACACGTTGGTGATGGTGACCGGAAAAGGAAGGAGACAACGCTGACGTCATCACATGCATTAACTTAACAAAAAAAGAGGCCGGTAAGTGAGGGAGGATCGAAACCGCAATCCCTGATCAATTTGTTTAGATACTTATCCGCTAGGACAAATATCAGTTGATGATTCTATTTCGTCGGTTGCATTTAAATATTATCTGCGCGACAGGTTCACCTTTCTGATTTCTCATAACTTAAACATGGATACTAATAATCATCACATAAATAATCATAATTATACTCATATGAATATTAATAATAATGGTAATAATCTTGCTCATCATAATCAAATTTATAATCCTAATAAATATATATAAATCCCGTGACTTAATGATCAAAATAACAATACCTATAAGTTAATAATCAGTGACTTATTATAATTTCAAAGTCAATAAAACTTTTACTAGGGATTATTTAGGCATTTTCGTTCATAATTTCTAACCTAAGATCGGGGGTGTAGCATTCAATCTTCTGAATCACTTGCATACAATCAGTTTCTAGCACCACATCCGTAAACCCCTGATCTTGCGCAATCAATAAACCAAACTCTGCAGCTAGTGCCTCCACCATCTTCGGAGACCACGTTCCTAAGATTTGCTTGGTAGCTGCAAGGATGAACTTACCAGCAGAGTCTTGGATAATCACACCAAAGCCAGCACCATCGTCACCCAAAAGACATGCATCATAATTAATCTTAACCAAACCATCATCAAGTCTTTTCTAAGTAATCCTCCTATTCGACACCCCAACTTCGCCACTCTATCATTGTAACTTCTATAGGATGCCAGGAAATAAACACTACATTAAACAATTTCAGATTCACAATTCCGAGTAACATTAAAGATATGAGTATTTCTCTCATTCCATAAGAACCATAACAACACACACCGCCCTTCCAACTCACAATTAGACACTGCTGTACTCGCATTAGCAAACCAAATAAAACCATCCGAATTTGTTCAAAGCAGGCAGAGAGCTCCAAGATACTCAAATTCTCCTCGACCACTGGCAAGAACCGAAACAGTGAAGTTGAGTCTCAATCATCCCATAAAAGGGCACTCGTTACCTACCCTTTGGCTCCGTCTGCTCAACACTCAAGAGATCACCTGTACGGAGATTACCCCTCATAAATCGCCATATAAAGTGGCAGACTTTAGAAGGAACCTACAAATACCACAACTTCTTCTAGACCTCTAGTGGCCCCATTGGTTGAATATTCTTAGCATCCTTGAACTCATTCAACCATATACTATAGCCATCCTTTATTGAGTAATCACCGTACTTGCTTTGATGCCAAATTAAATAGTCTGCTTCTCCACCAGTACGCAAGGGAAGCCGCAAAATAGCTTTAACCGTCACTGTTGGGAGGAAGCTTTCAACAATTGCAGTATTCCATTGTTCAGTATCGGAATCCACCAACTTGTAACACAGGCATCCGATAATATCGGGAAGAAAAAAGGGGCCAAAAGAATGAAAAACTCTGGCAATATCGGAGCCCATTTACCTCCCTAAATCTTAATGGAGCTACCATTTCCCACCCTCCATGGCAACCCTTTCCACAACAACTCTTGTGTCCCAATAATAATTCGCCATACAAAGCTCGGTCTATAGCCCACCTCTGCTTCAAGAACGATTGTATGCTCGTGTTATTTTGCTCTCAGCATATGTGCTATCAAAGAATCGGGTCGCTGGTGTAGATTCCATAACTATTTGGAAAGCATTGTCAAGATAAAATCGGAAAGGTCTCGAAACCCCATTCCCCTTCAACTTTTGAAGTAACCGACTCTTCTCACTGGGTCTGGTGGATACATCGTTCCTCTCCCTCCACCCCCATAAAACAATTAGCAATGAGCGAGTGGATGTCATCAATAATTCCATCTGGAATTCTGAAAACTTGCATAGCATAAGTATGTTGTGCCCAAGCCTCCGACTTAATAATCACGTCCCTTGCCCCTACCGACATTGTTCTCTCCTTCCAACTCTTTGGTTTAGACTAAACCCTTTCCTTCAAGTAGACAAACAACTTCTTCTTAGACCGATCCACCTTAGTAGTAAGGCCTAGATACTTATCATGTTTCTCTACTTCCGGCGTTCCCAGAAATGTCCCAATCTGAAGACGTCCATGTGGTAGAATGTTCCTAGTATAGGAGATTTCAGACTTTTGGAGATTCCTTAACTGACCCAACTCCAACTGATACTGCCACATGATATCTTTAAGAGCGATGCTCTCTTGAATATTGGCTTTACTAAAGAAGATACTATCATTTGCAAAAAAGGGACGAGTCCCCACAAGAGCTCCACGTGCCACCTTTAACCCATGCAACCAATTCTCATTACCTGCTTTAGCAATTGCTACTGAAAGCCCCTCTGCACAAAGAAGAAACAAATATGAAGATAAAGGATCCCCTTGTCTCAAGCCTCTACCAAGAGAGAACAACTCAGATCTATGTCCACTAACTAATACCGAAAAGGAGACAGAATGAACACACATCATAACCAACTTCACCCACCGATCTATAAAACCCAACCTTTCCAACATCTTCTCAAGAAAACACCAATCAACTCTATCATAAGCTTTAGCCGTATCAATCTTAGCTGCCATACAACCAGTTTTTGATTTTGTTATGTTCTTCATCGAATGAAAACTCTCAAAAGTTTCCATAATATTATCTGCAATGAACCTCCCAGGAACAAAAGCACTATGTTCTGAAGAGATAACTTGGTCCAGAATAATAACTTTCAGAAGATTAGCAAGAACCTTAGCCACTAGCTTATACAGCACATTACAGAGACTAATTGGCCTAAATTCCTTCGGGGATTTTGACCTTTTTACCTTAGGAATGAGAGCAATCAAGGGGGATTTCAGGTCAGCAGGCATATGCCCCCTCTAAACTTCATAACACCACTCTAATCACCTCCTCGCCAACAATATCCCAATATTGTCGATAGAAATAACAGACATACCATTCGCTTCTGGAGCTTTTCTAGCTCCCATCTGCTTCAAGGCATCAGTCACCACCTCCCTCATGAACGATCGTATAAGATGAGAGTTATCCTCCTAGAAAACCTGCAGTGAGAGCATCCAAAATCAGGGTTTCAGCCGAGAACTCACTTGTGGTAAAAAGGTTAGCAAAATAGCTATGAAGGCATGTCGAGACCTCGTCCTGTCCATTTAAAACATGTCCCTCCTCATCTTTCAAATTCTTTATCTTATTTTGCGCTGAGGCCTTTTGTTTACAATCTCCTTCTTTTAACCAGTCTGTCTTCACTCTCCGGTTCCAATAGAGTTCTTCGTTAAGACTACAATTCAGCCAACAGCGATGGAAGCTGCTGACGTCGGTGAAGAGCTAAGGCATACCGTGGTATCTGTTCCAAGGCTCGCAAAGCTCTATTGATTTTTGCTTTATGTTTTGTGAATTGTGGAAAAGAAATCTTACTCCACTCATCATAAGACCCACGACATCGGGAACACCAAAAAGAAATGCTACCATCCTCTGCATTCATCTATGCATCCTGCACGACCGCACGACAATCATCATGCTTAGCCCAAAGTGGTTCAAATCGAAAAGACCATCCCCACTTTATTTCTTCCTCCTCCAAGCCAATAGTACCACATTGAATCGACCTATGGTCCGACCAAAAAAAGTTAAGATGAAGGACCTGAGCTGACCCAAACAGATCCGTCCATGTTTGGTTTGCCACAAACCGGTCCAATCATTCCTCAAAACCATCCTCCAATCCATTTGTTTGCCCCAAGTAAATGGATATCCCTTGAAACTGATATCTTGTAAGGCACAATTATTAAGACAAGAATTGAACTCTTTCCAATACATCTCTCTGCCGTGACACGCCCTCTGGACTTCTCAAGATTATAGGCCACTTGATTGAAGTGTCCACCACAAATCAACTGTCCTATCCATCCCCTTGGAAAGAGAGATTTTGAATGAAGTCCCAAGTCAAAGCCTTATCTCCCAACTCCACTCAACCATAAATACCACTAAATCTCCATCTTTGGCCCACTATATTATTAACCTTTACATTAATATGGTGAAGGGAATATGAAATTATCTCTATACTTACATCTTCAATCCACTAGACACTAAGGCCACTAGAGCGATTTCGAGAAGAAAAAGTAGATGGCCAACCGTGTCCAAACCTATACCCAACATCATTTTGTAACTTTAAAATTTCCTCCACCGTTTTTTTGTCTTTAATAAAACCCCACCAGAGGGGAAGTTTGTCGCATGAGCGACATAAGAAATTTAACTGTGCGTTTATTTCCCAACCCGTGACAGTTACAGCAGATAAGCCTCATCTAACACCCGAAGGGGATGGGTTCCCCGCATTATTATTAGTATCTCGTCTGGAAGATTTATTGCCTTTCTTTAAAATTTTCTACTTTTGTTTCAAGCTTCTATCCATAGTTTGGGTCGGAGCATTATTCCCGGGAGCTTAATAAGGAGCTGGAAGGCCGTTTCCTGTGTCAACTCTCTCAGAAATATGGTTGTTCACAACATTATCCACATTGGGATTTCTCTCTGGCGGTAAGTGAATTTGTCTAGGACTATCAGCTCGAGCTATCTGGGTCACCACATGGTCCTCATTAGTTGCAACATTAACATCCATGTCTGAATCTTCTGTACCAGACTCTTGAAGAACAAAGAAAGGGTTAGCGACCATAATTGGTTCCTGCCTATCATGCACGTGAAGCGTCCTAGTAGTCAGAGTTGACTTTAAGCCCTGCGTTGACTTTGGTTCCTGAGCTTTCACCAGGATATTTGTTGACTTTGGTTCCTGAACTATCATGCACGTGAAGATTCCACCAATTGAAGTTATATCTAGGAATCGTCCAATCGCAATATGTTGCCTCCTTCTCCCCCACCATAGAGGATGTATTCGTTGAGGACGCGACCAGTATATGATCTACCATTGCAAGAGGTTTTCGACTCTTACATTTATCGTATGGAGCACCATACCTTCAACAAACTGTGCATAAGACTTTAAACACCTCATACCAAACAAAATAGCAAACACCTTCAAGTTTGTACTTAGAGAGAAGTAGTTTTGTCAAGTAAACCTCTCAAAAACCCTAGCATACTTGGTACGTGCTCCTTCTTCAGTCGCACGATCATATCTCGTCGGTTTACCATATTTGCTAGCAATTTTCATCAATGAGGTCGGGTGCAAATTTCCACAGGCTGGTCTGGCAACTGCACCAACACCAAAGTTCTCGTAATTTTACTCTTCAGCGGGTTGAAACCCCTATGCCATCAGTGTACTGTGAGGTACGTCTCCCCAAGCATCCATAGTCCTCCCATAATAGCCATCTCATAGTCATCCTTCTCCCTAAATCGTACAAAAAAATCCCTTGTTAAGGTATGATATTTGAATACTTCCAACTTTTTCCCAAAAGAAATTCAGTCGTCGAGGCAGCGACAGGTAGAAAGCCTGCATGCCAAGCCCCTTTACTACGAAAGCCGACCTCCACTCCCGTTGAAAGAATTATTTCTCAGCAGTGATAAAAAGGATATAAGGGCATAAAGGGTCGTCATCTTCATCCAACACATCATTCTCGTCCCTTATCTATTCTGCCACATCCTCCGAATCAGAATCAGCAACATACCACTCATCAGGTCGGTTAAATAGTTGATCATATCCATTCTTCGAAGTATTCAGGTTCATTTCTCCCATGGGGGCCTCATTGTTGGCATTAATAAGGCTAGTTGGGTACTCTTCATGGGTTAAATCTTCTATCTCCACATCCTCCATCACATAAGTTTGGTTCAAATTCATTGGTCGGACTTTTTGCTTCACAAGGTTTGCATCGATGTCCCTTTTCGAAGACGGGGATGAAAAAATCTGGGCCGATCGCCAGATCCCACTGACTTTATCAGGGGGCTTATGGGACTGACCAAATGCTATTGGCGACGCCGGTGACACCACCATAAGGAAAAAATATAAAATTGCAGGCCTTGAAAAATCGCCTAAAAAAGATCTCCAAAAAAGTCTAAGTGATGTAAGTTTGCTCTGAATATTCTTGGGAAAATAAGTTATTCAACATGATTACCAATTTTTCTATTCAGCGGATAGAATAATCTATCCGTCCTAGCGCCCAAGTTTCAGAGCCGTCAAATCTTTTATAAAATGATGTAATTGTTGAAATGAAAAATAGATAACCGAAATTTTCAAAATGTAATAAAATCTCAAATTCAATTAGGCGGGAAAGTAAAAGTTGTGGGAGGAGGGGATCCAAATTTCTTTTATTCTTTATCACATTCTCTTTTTTAGTTATCTCCTAAGGTAATTTATCTATATATCTCTCGACTTATCAAAACATAATTTATTTTACTTAAGAAATGTTGTTTATTTTATTTTTCTATTAGAATGAGATAAATTTTGATATATTTTTTCAAAGAAAAAATCAAATAATTAGGTTGGTGTTAATTATGTTTTATGACCAATTATGTTTGAAATGCTTTTCTATAAATATATATTTATGACCGATTGTATAAGTGTTAATTTTAAGTGGTAAATTTATTTATATTTATAGAAATTTAGAGTGGACTCCTTGTTCCTCCAAATAGAGAATTGACGTGGGCCCATGTTCTGGAACTGATATGTAGGCATGTCTTTGTAAAGGATGAGAGCTTAATTAGACTAGAGCATCCAAAAAATGACACATAAAGTTGGGATTCTCTGTTTATGAAAAAGATTAGTAAAGAGACTAGATTGACCGATCCTTGATACAAAGACTCGTACCAACTCCCACCCCTAACCGCAGTTGTATACTCTAAAATTGTAGAACCAATATGAAAGGATGTATATGTTTTTTTTTTCAAAACGAACAAGATGTGTATGATTGGACACTATCAAGATTAACTAGGAGACATGGTAAGTTAACATCATTCATTTTTTTTCTTCAACAACTTCTGAATAACAATTAGAGTTGGATAGAAATTTTAATCAAGGTTTTGAATGCCACGCTTAATAGAAATCAAGTGGTTTAAGTACTGCTTTTCAATTTGATAATTGTTTGACGATTTAATGTGTGACAATTTTTGCTTACGGGTTATGATTTCGGCTGAAATTTCTAAGATGTCATGACCTTTTCATTTATTATTAGAATAACCTAATTTTTTACAAAATTTTCTATATCACATATCGTAAAATATTCAAATAATGTAACATCGTCAACTTTCCCCACCTTGCCTAAGTGGTTTAGCGATGTTAGTGACAGTACATATGAAGCTTAGGAGGAACTGACATAGTAAATGTCATCTCAATTAAAAGCAAAAATATGTAATTAAAAATATCTAAAAACAATTTAATTAATGCCCTTTCAAAGTAAAATATATACAAAAAGAAAGTATGTTGACGAAGGCATAAGGGAAGAGAGTAGTGAATTATAAAAAGAAAGTACATGAATGAAGGACTTGGCCACTATCTTTGGTGTCCTAACTGACGGCTTGCAGATAACAACTTGAGATAACCTTAAGGAAGCTGGCTTCGACTACCACGCTGGAATATCTGCCTTGTTTGAATCGCCTCCACTGGATCCTTTTCTCGTTGAAGTAATTGCCCTACCGGAACATCTTCGTGTGTTGCATTGGTTCAATATTAGGGTTTTCCTGCCGCATTCTTACCTATTGAATAAGGTTCCTCCCTCGATGTCTGGATGATTTACAATGCGTTGGACTCCAATCCTTTTAGTGTAACCCATTTAATCATGCATCTTATTATGCATGCTCCGTGTGCCGAATTTCCAGAAGAACTTCCATTTGTCCTTTTTATCACACTTTTTCTTCAGATGGTTTGCGTTGACTTTTTTGGTTTTATCAGACGATGCAGAACCTACCCAATCATGCTCATCTCGTGCTTCACCTTATTGGTTCATCCAAAGCGCCTGTGCGGACACCAAAACTTGTTGGAGAGTCTACCTCAAGTCTGTTGAACATGATTCCTGAGTCTTCCTTCGGCTGTGAGAACCACGAATTGAAGCGTAAACTTGATGGTTTTCACCGGATCTTGCAAACGACTGATAATTTAGGGTTTATAGATGATTTCAATGATATGATGACTGTTAAAGTTACAAAGTTAGAGGAACTGTAAAGGTTCAAATTTATAAATAACCTTGATGAGAAAATTGAAGGACTTATCAAAAGCCTCGTCAAACGAGTTGACTGGGACTTACATGGGGTTAGCCTAGTCTCCTTTGGAACCTCTACACTTGCTGAAACCATAAAAGAGAAACTAAATGAGGAACTTTTTGAGGCATCATTAGAAGACGAAAACGGAGATGACAATCAATCAGAGTTTGAATCTGTACTAGAAGTGGAGCTCTAAGCATGGAAAACATGTCTGTTTTTTCTATTCATTAGTCATTAACAAATTTCATATTTTGTTGGTGCATCTGGTCTCTTTCGCAATATCGATGTATCTGAAATAGTTCTTCATGTTATTTTTTCAATATTGAAACCTAAATTTGAGAGATATAGCACGTTAGCCCTATTTAGGCTTACTGAGGATGTTGGCCGACATTATATGGGCTGGTTTGAGATATAATACGTGGACCCCTATTAGACTTACCAAATATGCAGGTCTAAATTATATGGCCTGGATATTTATTTTATTGAGCTAGCGTACGTAGGCTACTAAGGTTACGTTGTGACAGAATACGCACACAATGAAGCAATTGCAAATATAAAATCAGATTTTGAAATAGCTACAAATTTGATGGGATAATTACATTTTAGAATATTAAGCTATGAGGGAAGGTAAGTTAGGGTTGTTCACGTATTTAATGTTTGGAACCTCAACAACACCAAAAACCTAATTTAAAGAATCACCTTTCAAAACGTCACAACCGCATGATTATTGAACAACAATCATGGAAAACATTGAAGGGTAAGCTCAAACCATTTGAGTAAGTTTTTTCCGAAGAATCCTTGAGGTGGCCTTAATATGTTAATTATCCGATTTTTGTTTCTCTAGTAACTTCTCTCATTTTCATTGATTTGTTTGAAGGGATGGGTTCGCCAAAGAAGACAATCAAAATATCCAAGCTAATGAGTTACATAATTTTACAGCCGTAGCTATGACATCGAGAAGATGCTATAAAAGTTGCATAGGGCAATGTACGAAAAGAGTCGTTGCGAAATATGTAGTAAGTTACCCCAAACACATTGATAGTTTGTAGTTCTAAGTGCATGTTCTGTTGATTTCTGAAACAAGTAATATTGTTTAGGGCTTCCTTCGATGTCATAGATAGTCTACAAAAGACTATGTTCTTCTATTACTTTATGGTGTTTCAGGTTTTCATTTAGGGTTGTAGATCACTTCGATCAATGTGTTTTTTTTGTGTTTCTTTGATCCTTCATTTAATGACTTTAGAACCTTTCATCCCGCCACCTAACAAAAAAACCTTTCATATTGGTGGAGTTTATTGGGTTTTAAGATGCATAATTGCAAATAACATTCAAATAAATTGATTAATACGACATTTGTAATCATTTATGGATAGTTGGATACATTTGAATTCTATGAAATGATCATCACAAATATCCAAAATGCAAGATTATATAACAATAAAAAAATAAGAACCAATACATAACATACCCATTTTGTGCTCATCAATAGTGAGCATAAAGGCCAACGTATCTAGTTTTTAAAAAGAACAAAAAAATTGTTTATGACTAAGGAGGAACATGCAAAAATAGCCGAAAGATAAATTCACAAGAAAGCAACAACATCACTTTTAACACCATCAGGGTCTGATTTGCAGTCTAATATGTTTTCTTCATTGTCGTTTCCTTCACCATCCAGTTCTTTCTTGACCATAGCTAATGTTTCTAGTGATGACCATCCTAAATTGACCACATCAAGCTCAGGGATGTCAAAGCATATTCTTCCACGGGGTTCCTCTGTGAGAGCCTTTATTTTCCCATCCAATTCTTTGACAATATCTTGACGAGATCAAGTAACAAGATTTTCGGACTCCATACTGATGGAAGAGTCCCTGGGCGGATATGAAGAAGTCTATCTTGGAAATAACTTCATGCATGTTGCTGTAGTACCCACTTCCTTCAATTTCAGGGAGGCGGCCAAGTAGATGATTTAGAGATTGATTTTCTCGCTCGACTGTATTCACCGAAACACGATGATACTTAATGTGACGGAGCACATGTTGTGTGTGGACCGTGATGGAGTGAAACGTAACGAGTTGTGCAAAGAGATCACGGCCAACATGATTAATAAATTTAGTAATCCATGACCCATATGGAAGTGGTCCATCATATGACAGGGCTACATCATCCACCATGATGACGAAATCCAGGTGAGGAACACTCCGAGGAGTCCCTTCCACTGCATTTTTCATGACCCAAAGATCCATAGGCATAACACAATCCTTAAAATGATCATGCTGAAGATAGATTCGTGTAACGAACCAATAGAGCAACCACATATTATGAGCCATTTCGGCCAAAATACGACACGTAAATAAATACCTCATCTAAACTAGCCAAGGGATTGGTCGAAATACTGTTATGTTCAATGGTCCCCTAAGACTATCTCTAATGCTAATTCTCAAATGGCTATTTCAAAATCTTAAATTTGAAAATTTAAAATAGCTAAAAGGTGTTTTGCTTCAATGGTGTAGTCTTATATTTAGAACTCCTATCAACATGTGTCTACTAGCCTCCAATAAAAATAAGCCACATGGATACCATTATCCATCTCTTTTTGAAAATAAATAAAAGGTAACCTTTATGGAAATGTGTCCACCAATAGCCCATAGAAACAAGTCACATGGATTCCATTAAATCTCAAAGTTGGCCATTTGAGACTTGAATTAGCCAAATATAGAGCTCAAAATGAAATCTTTTAGCCATTTAAGACTTTAGCTTTGAGCATTGGAGGTGTTTTAGTCATATAACTTAGCACTTTGGCCATTTGAGACTATACATTGGAGATGGTCTAAGCACTGTTTCTAGCTCGTCAACCAGCACTACCATATCCCAGATATGGAAGTACAGAGACTATTTCTTGCACTGCTGCTTCAAGGATGCAGCTAGTCCTTGACTTCGAGCATAGAGCATGGTCCTCCTTTGGCCTTAGGATTTTTTTGGTTACTCCTTTGGCCTTAGGATGTTTCTCATCCTTGACTTCGAGCATGGAGCATGGTCCTCAATTGAACACCAGCGGCTCCTTGCCTCCTTGATGTAATCACTCCCAAGGAAAACTTCCTCAACTCTGAATTTCCTCCCCCCCCATTGGGGTTTAGAAGCATCATCCTACAAATGGCTCTATGAAGAGTTCCACTAGATCGAACTCCTACAGTGCATCCACTATTTCCCTTATCACTACCCCTCGTCTTACTGAAACTCTTAAAGTTTAACAGTAAGCCTATGAATTAAGGAATCAGGGTACTCTATCCCTTGGTTCCTCAATTTCTTTCCTTTGTCTGGTTGGAGAGCGGTCGTTCAAATCTAACAAAACTGTGGGAACATTCCCTCTTAAAACACCTGAGTCTGGAAACTCTTTCCTAAAATCCTTTGCAATACTGACGCACCAGATCATGACTCCACCTAGACACTCATCTATTACCTATAGAAATCTAGTGCCGTTACAGGTGTGGACTCACCTTCTCCCCTCTGAGGTTGACGACACCTCTGAGGAGCATGCGCATACCAGTAGCGGTAGAAAAAAACCAAGCTCTGATACCATTTGTGAAACCCCACCCTAGAAGTTTGATGAGCTCGATTATTAGCACAATTATTTCCGCTCTTAACGACATTTTTGGATGTTTGGATGTCTCACTTTAATCGTATTTGAGGTGTTTCATGGATATTCTGTTATCCTTGGACCATTGGCCCGTTTTATATTGCTTTGTATGTTTTTGGTACGTCTCGAGATGAACCAAACCATGACGGGGAGGCTGGAACAACTAAGTACGTTCGATTTGGGAAGAAAACGTTTCTATTTAGTATTTTGAGCATAACTCATCGCTCGGAAGTCCGATTGATGCAAGGTCAGCGGCGTTCAGCATGGTCAAATTCCATGTTAAAAAATAACACGATGTGTTCTAATAGGACACAATTTCTAAAAAGGATACGGCCGTGTTCTTCCTATTGATACCCACGACTGAGAAGAGGAAAAGAAAGCACACGACCATGTCCTTTGCCTTCAAAAGATTTTTGAGCATAATCCTCCTCCAACTTGGTCCAGAAGCCTATAAATACCCCCAAGACACCCTATGGATGAAATATACTTCATTGTAAACATATCTTTGAGCTCTTAGAGAGAGGTCCAAAGAGACGATTGAAGAGAGAGGATCAACCACGATTGGGAAAGTGCGAATCATCTAGTCGAAGATTGGGATTTCCATGAAAAACATGTCGTATTCTCCAACTTTTTTCTTCTCTTGTGATTTAGTCTCTGAAACCATGAGTAGCTAAACTCTTTGTATTTTTCAGATTAGATGAAACTTTAGCTTCGCTTTTGTATGGATGATTGGTTTCTAAACCCTTGATTATGCTATCGATGTTATTCAGGATAATGATGTGTTTTTGCTAAAACCTAATTTCATATTTATTCTCGTCTGATCATCTTGATTGAATCTCTGTCATTGATTTATTGGTCTGAGAGGAATGTAGATCAATTGGTCGCTTAGGAAGAACTCTAGGTTACTTGTTAGCTTGTGAGACAAGCGTTTAATATAGAATTTTTGCATCATTTATCATTGTGGCATTTCATCAAACACATACAGTGCGTTCTGCTTGGGTGAAGATTAGCTCGAGAGAGGAGTCTTTGGTCAAGCAAAATAGATCCTTAAAGGCGCGAGAGTGATCTAAGGCTATCGTAGGAAATCGCCAAGCTATTCTAACTTGAATAATTGAGATTGCATATCGTTCATCCATGCATTGCTAACTTTATTGGATTCGAGTCCGGACAACCTTCTTTCCCATATTTGAAACTTAATCTCTTACATTTGTTTTCTTTTGATTTGCATTCTTAGTTCATATTTGAAACTTTCACTGTCACTCGGTCTAGTTAGCATAATCGAATTGAGTAATAGAGTTAGAAAGACCCTAGGGAAATAAAAGATTCCGTTAGAGCAATCTAGTGGGTAAATCCGCTCGTCGGAGTCCCGGTCGAACCTCTGGTTCAACCGAGAAATCTCACTCGAGTTCTAATCTGAACCTAACTCAACCTATGAATACTAACCATGCATTAAAAAGCATTAAAAGTGAACTAAAAACATTAAATAACTATTTAATGCACTGACAAACAGGGATCCCGGATCCTAGAACACAATACAGCAAAAACGATATCAAAAGATATCAACACCCCGACAAGCTCTCTCCCCACCATCAGGAAATAGGTTGAGCCTTTACAACATGTGAGAGATGAAACTACTAGCCTATGGATGCTAATGATAATGATAAACCTATGAATGTTAATGATACTGCAGCTGATAACACTATGGATGCTAATGATACTGGTCAGGACTCCCCAGACATTGCTCCAAGCTCTGCCCTGACAACTCTATCCAGCAGGCTCGTGGAGAAGTCCTTATGGTTTCTCTGCCGTAGGCTGATCAGGCTCCCTTAAAGCCAAGTGGGATTATTGCTACTATATCTAAACAACCGGAGATTAGCACAAAATGTGTTGGGTCGCTGATGTGCTCGATTATTAGCACATTTGTTCCCCCTTTAATTGACAATTTTGGACGTTTGGATGCCTTAACATGTTCAAATTCTCGACGTTTGGTGCAAATTTAGTTCCCCTTAGCGCCTTGGGCCGTATTATGTTGCTTTGTATATTTTTGGTAAATTTCAGGTGTCATGTGACGTCTCGGGATGAATCAAGACATGACGGGATGGTTGGATCAACTCAGTACGTTCGGCTTGGGAAGAAAACATCACTATTTAGTATTTTGGGCATAACTCATCGCTCGAAAGTCCAGTTAATGCAAGGTGAGCGGTCTTGGAAAGATAATTTGATTGTATTCAACTTTTACATTGAAGCCGTGGTCACATTCCGTATGATTATAGAACAACGCGTGTTCTAGAAAGGACACGATAGTGTTCTTCCTATTGATGCCCATGGCCGAGAAGAGCAGAAGAAAATACACGTCCATGTCCTTTTAGGGACACGTCATGTTCTGGTGGAACACGCCATGTTCTCCAAGGACACACCATGTGCTTTGCCCTGACGAGAGTTTTGTGCTTAATACTTCTCCAACTTCATCTAAAAGCCTATAAATATCCTCGATACCCCCGTATGGATGAGATATACTTCAATTATACTTTATTCCACATATATTTTCGAGCTTTTAGAGAGAGAAACAATTCCAGAGATCGATTGAAGCTAGAGGATATCAACGATTGAAGACGGATCGAAGCTCGGCGACAAGACGGAGATTTCTTGATGAAAGATGTTTTCTTCCCGGGTTAGTTTCCTTTCTTCTAGCTTTCTAGCTAAACTCTTAGTATTTTTTGGATTAGATGAAGTTGTAGCTTAGCTTTGTATGGATGATGAGGTTTTAACCTCTTTGATTTGTTATCGAGGTTATTCAGACTCATAATGTGTTCTTGCTACTGATTCAGTTTCGTGTGATAGCCTTGATTGAATCATCGTCATTGATTTTTGGTTTCGATAGAAACATATATTAATAGGTCGTTTAGGATGAACTCTAAGTTATCTGTTAGCTCGAGAGAGGAATAGATCGTCTAGGCTTTTTGCATCATTTAACGTTGTGGCATTTCCTCAAACACCTTTAGTGCGATTTGCTTGGGTGTAGATTAGCTTGAGAGAGGAGTCTACGATCGAGAAGAATAGATGCTTAGAGGCACGAGAGTGATCTAAGACTATCCTAGGAAATCGCCAATCCATTATAACCTGAATAATCGAGATTGCATATTGTTCATCCATGCATTGCTAGTGGATTCGATTCCGAACAACCTTCATTCACATATTCGAAACTTAATTTCTTGCATTTGTTTTCTTTTGATTTGCATTATTAGTTGATAATTGATAACTCAAACATTCAAAAAAACAAATATTCTCGGTTACTTGGTTTAGTTAGCATAATGGAATTGAGCAATAGCGTTAGAAAGACCTTAGGGAAATACGATTCCATTAGAGCAATCTATTGGGTATTTGAATAACGGGGTAAAATCCCCTCGTCAGTCACACCAACTTGGGAATATGATGGTTTCACTAAAGGGAGTGGGCCTGGTGGTACGTACATCTCTTCCTTTGTTCAAAACCAAAAATCTAAGGTTAACCAACACGGTAAACATTTGGTCCTTAACGGTGCGGGAACCCATCCCCTCTGGTCATTTGATGAGAATCATTTGCTACAACTATTGTGGATTGGGGAATAAGAGTACAATTAAGTCTCTTAAGTTGTTTATACAGCTTCAATCCCCTCAGGTTATTTTCCTGTCGGAAACGCGCCTGACTTGTGAAGAAAATGAAAAATTACAAAAAGAGTGTGGTTTTAGTAATGGTAGTTGTTGGGCGACATAGGTCTTGAGCCGTTGTCGTGTTGGTGGTTTGAGTATTTGGTGGCTTTATGAGGTGGTTTTAACTCTTTTCATGATATGGATATGCAGGTTTGTCCCTGTGTTACTAGAACGTGCAGATTTACAGCTTCTATGGTTGGCCAAATTCATTGGATAAATCACATTTTTGGGAGTTACTTTGTAACCTTGCTACTCAGTGGGATGGTCCTTTGCTTTGTGGTGGTGATTTTAATAAAAAATATGTTCTTCCATGGAGAAATCAGGAGGTCGTGTTTTTTTAGAAGACGGAATCACTAATTGTAATGCTTGTTTGGCTGAATGTGGTTTGCATGACCTTGGATTTTGTGGATATCCTTTTACCTAGGACAATAATCGCATTGAAGATGGTTTTATTGAAAAAAGACTAGATCATTTTGTTGCTAACCAAAGATGGTTGGATTAGCTCGGTGAGCAGAAAGTGCTTCATCTTGACCATTTCAACTTTGATCATAGACCTATATACCGCTTATCAAAGGGGGAGAACGACATTGACATCTAGTGGGGATGGTCATTCCGTTTTGACCGAACCTTCCTGATTGTGTTGCCATTTGGGTGGGGGGGGGGGGGGGGGGGCGGCTTAGTCTGAAGCAGGTCCTGTACAACCATTTTACAGTGCAGGCAAAAGCATGATGACTGGAGTAAATGTACTTTTCCAAAGTTCTCTGCCCAAAAGTCTAAGATACAACGAACTTTGAAGGTCATTGAGAGAAATCCTAAAACGGAAGCATCCCTGTTACTGAGGCATTCTTGAAATGGGTATGGAGGACAATGAAGAATCATACTGGAAGCAAAGAGCGACTACTGATTGGTTGAAAGAGGGTGATAAAAATACTCACTTCTTCCATAAAAAAGCTTCCGCTCACCCTCGGAAGAACACTCTTAATAAACTTAAAGATGCTGCAGGTAGTTGGTATTCGGGTCAACAAGAAGTGGAGATTTTCCTTGTGAACTATTTTGAGTCTTTTTTAAGGCTAAAACCTTTCCAGATGATACCCCTATCTTAAATGCTCTCTCCTAAGGGCACTAAGGTGATAATGAAGCTCTTTGTAAACCATTTCTGAGAGATGAGGTGGTCACTTCTCTTGGACAAATGGGGTCTTGCAAGTCTCCTGGGGCGATGGGATGCCTAATTTTTTTCTTCTGTCAATACCGGATATTGTGGGCGATGAACTTGTTTCAGTTGTCCTTAGTATCCTGCACCGGGGAGTGATTCTTGTAGATTTGAACTTTACGCTTATTACTCTTATTCCAAAGATGAAATCTCCGGAAATTGTTAAGGATTTTTGGCCAATAAATTCTTGGCTAATCGACCGAATGTAACTAGTTGTTTCAGATTTTTGTTTGAGATTCTCAAACAACAGGTAAGTTCTAATGTAAAATGCTCTCGGCCGTAATACTGTGAGGGACAAACAGTTGGAAGACTAAACAGCAAGTCGGCAAGATTTCTTTTCTTTTTTTGTTTTGTTTTGTGAGAGAATAATAAGCACCATTGTGTTCTATAGTATGTAATCAATACAGATACATTCAGTGTCGGTTTTCCTGAATATTACATGAATCAGTATCCGCATCTAATCACTATGTAAACTCCCCATACTGTTGATTCGGATTTAAGCATCATGGTCTCTTAATAACAGAAGCAATACTAAAGTACAGATCATCCAAACCAGCCGATACGACCCGAACAAACCTCGACCGTGGTAACCCTGCATCAAAACACAGCAACATTTAACATCAGACGACTCTTTTCTTTCATGAGACAACCGCATTAGGTAATGATTCTATACGTCTAGTAATTGCAAAGGACTCTGCACCCAAAACAACATGCAACAAACACCAATGCCACTTAATGTAAATACATAGTCAATCATGTAAAGATAAGGTTCTAGCTAAGATATCGAAAAGACGAGCGCAGAAAATCGTTGAGCAAAACACAGCAGAACAAGTATATACCATAAACACTGCAGCTTGGGAGAATAGTTGATCTAGTTCATTCAATCTTTTTACCAAACTAGGCAGGCAAGCAACAAATAATTCGATCATATGGCCATTCATATTGATGTAAACAGGCAGGAACATGAACATCTATTACCTTTAATGACAAAACTATTGAATCAGCTGATGAAGATTTCAGACCCTTATACCCAACATCATACGAAATGCTTCCATCAGGCTTGAAAAGTCCGAAATTCCTCTCAGACGTCGGTCCAGGCTTCAAATTCTCGTTGAATATAGCGAAAACATACGCCTTGACAATATTCTTTGGCCTCATTGGTGTACCTTTCTTCTTCGCTAGTCTTTTACGCAAGTTAAAGTTGTAGGTCCTAGCATTCTCAACCGTAGCAGCAGCTTCGTTATTGTCACCACGAGAAGCCCAACCAGTCTCGGTAACTATGACTTCCATCTTGTCAAACCCAGCATCCTCCAAAGCAGCATAGGTCGCATCTATCTGAGCATCAAGCATGTTATCGTAGTGCAAATCAGTTTTGGGATCATAAATCCCCTTAGTTTTCTGAAAGAGAGCATAATTAATATCAATGTTCTCCGGATCACTCATGTATGCCAGGAATGGATACACATTCAAGCAGAATGGTGACCCCGTTTCCCAGAAGAACTGCATCAGTGGCTTCATATACTGAGCAATGTTCTCCCGAAATACACACGAAGAAGGTGGATACGAATTAGAGAACACGGCTTGTGAATGAGCAGTTGAAATTTGAACTGTGTCGGATAAACCCAGCTTATCTAGAGCACTATGAATGTTTTTGGCGGCACCAAGAAGGGCTCCATATAGTTCAATATCACCTCCTCCTAAAACTTCATTCCCGATAGCGATGCCACAAATATCCGAGTTAGGCATGAATTGCTCAACATTTTCTTTAACCCAACTCATAGCATTGCTTGCATTACTGCTCATGTCTTTCAGGTAACCATTTGGAAGTCCGATCACAAGCTTAAGCCCAGTTCCTCTAAATACATTCAATACACTGTGATCAGCATCGTAGATTCGAACATTCCTTATCTTAGCTGACCTGAGAAGCCTAACAACATCATCCGGTGACGGAATATTATCTGCAATTCTTCCATAATTTATACCATATGTTCCTATAAATGCTGAGTCCGCCAATGATGCTGCAAGCCACAGAAAAACTAACTGTATAAAGCAAATATTGGTAAGAAGAAGCAGTCAACTGATCAGACTTCCTGAATATGCGAAATTCAAGTCCAATTCAAATTTTAAACCCTAAAACTAAATTAAGCTTAGAAAAGGGAATTAACGAAGAAACAAGTGCTGATATGAAAATCTAGAGTACAGATATAACAATTGTTAGAGCGTACAGAATTGAAGAACGATAACCCTCTAAATCGTCAGTGCTACAGATGACTCCAGTCAACGAACTTTCAAGCCATTAAAGTGCAGGAATCCAAATATAGAAAGGAAAACAAAAAAAAGGAACAGGAACGATAAATCCAAGTCAATCGCCAATCAATCACACCCAAATACAAAGACAAATCAATCCTGCCCCAGAATTCAATCCCTAATCATACTTCTAGGAGAGGTACCGAGTAACCAAAATAAGAAGAAAAAGAACGCGTAAAAAGGAATAGTAAAGAAGAGCAACGTACGAGTTGGAGAGAAACACAGCAAGAGCAGAAACAAAACAAGTCTATGATGGTGACTTCCCATTGCCAGTTAGAAATTTCAACTCCAGATGTTGAGCAAAAACCCAAAACAGAAATCTCCCCAAATCTTTTGCCCGCTGTATTATTCCTTCTCCTTTTGGTGATGATGGTGGCATTCCATAAGACAGATTATAAAATAAAAAAGATTCCAACTCTCACTGACCCCAATGTGAAAGCAAAAACTTTTGAGGACTTGCCATCATCCGTAATGAATTGGGTAACTCGCCCTTTTCCCCTCTCTGATGTCCTTCACTAAGTCGATCTATCTATGCATCTGAGTGAAGAAGAATCTTCCTTTTCCGTTGATAAAAATATCATAATAGAAAAGCCCAAAAGAGTAAAGCTAAAGAATAAAGATAGTGTGTTAATGGCGGTCGTTTTCTTATGCGGGGATGGGTGGAAAGTTGAGGACAGAGTTAGTGACGGTGTTCTGGGTTCTTTGTTAGGTTTATTTTGACTGATTAGTGGCCATGGCCCATGGGTCACCATCGTAATAGGAGTCCGAGTCCGGGTCCGGGACAAATAAAAAGAGGTTGTTTGCTATTGGTAAGAATTGATTTGAGCATCTCATCTTGTACATTAGATATAATAGTTTAGAAGGAGAATTTAATTTAGGGGGGTATATTACATAGGAAAGGATTTTGGTGTATTAGTGAATATTAAGGCTGAATATTTTAATATTGAGTAATTGTCTTTGTGATCATCAATAATAATTTTAATATTTTCGTTTTCCCAACTCAAACTTCCATCTTATTTAACGATTTGTCCAATCAATTAATTATTTTAAAACCCCATCTAACATTCCGATATTCATCTTCTCCGACGCCGTGAAAGACCAAAAACATGCCTCATGTTCTTTCAGTCCATCACAACTCTTAATATCACTCTTCCTTCTTTCTTCATGTCCCTTGTGTATGAACAGCGGGTTTGTTGCCTCATATTTTTTGCTGCAACTGTAAGAATGGAAACCATTACAAACGATATAAATCTTTTTTGTTCAAGGATATCTACATCGCAACAACTTTTTGTCATCGTGAAGTATGAGATACTTGAGCTCCACATCAACACAATGCAGTTTAGATAGATAACAAATGTGACCAGAACACCTTTCCATACACGCATTTACAATATATAGGAATTTCACCAAGCTCTTAAATCATTAATCTAGAACAGAACATTGATAACCATCATCAACACAACTGAGTTCAGTTGCCCCGCCGAACACCGTAATTCAACCAAAATGAGAGGACCACTCTCTGTCATAGCATCCGTAGCCGTGCTCCCATCCTCCGCACTGCTGTCCACTATCAGTCTATCACAGAGTTCGTCCTCCGCACCATGTGTGGTAAAATCTCTGGTACATATGGTTTGCTTCTCGACGGAGGTTAAACAGTTCGGTCGGAATCAAGGATCGTCAACAGCTGCTTCTCATCGAAGCTAATCATTTCCTGGAGTCCCACAAAGGAACCACCAACCGCCGCCGTTTCCCCTCATCGGCTCAACTTCGACAATGCCAGATTTGATTTGTTTTTTTTACGATTGCAGAGTTCATTAGTTAAAAACCCTAATTAAACCCTACTTGAAGAGGAGGAATCATACAACTCAATCAATCCAGATCAAGAAATCAGCTATTCTAATTTTCAGTTTCATCTTCGAGTTTTTCGGTCTGGTTCTTAATCATCGATTTCTATCGAAATCATAAAATTATTCACCAAATTAATCTGATGATGAATTTTGAAATAATTAAAAACGTCATATCTAAATGCATATGTAAATTAACGTGAAGTTAAATTAAAATTAATTTTCCAAATCCATGCAAACTGCTTACTCATAGCTTCGCAATATGTCATGTAGGCGTCATATAAAGGGGTTGCATCGATGCACCCGATGCATCAAAGAATTCACCTTGATTCATTTGCTAATGGGAGGTAGCTTATTAAAAATTAGAAAAAAACAATATAATAAAGTGGACGGAGAAACCTTATCCAAATTTTTAATTTATTCAATGACCTAATTGTGATTTGGGCTAAATTTAGGTGTTGGCTCAACATGTTTTAATATTTTAATAGTCAGTTAATGTAAAAATGACACGTGACATGTGTACGCGTTGCACTAATGCACCAGAGTCTCCTCTTATAATTTGATTTTTTTATTTCTTTTTAAATTTTAAACAGTAACTTCGATACTAGATGAAAATATTTTTTTGCCATTGGAGCTTCATTTAAAACAATTTTGCTCGTCGAATCACCTTCATAAAACTATTTTCTGAATTTTTTTTGTCTTAAAGTTTTTTATCATTAACGTGTTGTACTCAATTTTTCACCAACACTAATTTTTTCGAAACTATACTTGTTTTACAAGCAAGTACAACACAGAAAGCCAGATTCAATTTTTGTACATGTTTTTTCAGCCACAACAAAAACAAGTACGTACAAAGTAAGTACAACACAACAAATAACAAGTGCATAAAAAGCAAGTACAACACAACTGACAACAAGTACATATAGAAACTTGAGTACGGTGTTGAGTACAAAGTCGATAGCCAACAAGCATATAAAAAACCAGTACAAAACAACAAAAATAAATACTAAAAGAATAAAAAAATAAGTACATAAAAAGTGAATATAAAAAATTAAAACGACACTAAAATAAATATGAGTACAAAAAAACTTTAATACAATACAAGATAATAAACTTGAATACATAAATTGATACAATGTTGATTACAAAATAAAAAAACAACAAACTACAACATCCAGCGATCTACTAAACAAAACCAAATTTATGGGCAAAAAAAATTATTTTAAATAAATATGTTGTGTATTAATATAAATCTCCACTGATATAGTATGTACAAACATAAACGAAAAAGAGACGACTCAATATAAAAGACAACCAATGGCCTCTCCGTATAAAGCAACAACATACAAAACTTAGGAAGTATACATAAACGAACAAAAAGGTAGGAAAAACAAAAGTATAACTAAGCTAACTTATGCATAGAATATTTATAGACATAATATACTTGAGATGAATGCATATGATCCTTGTAGAATGATACCTTATCGTAGTTGATTGATCTTTCTAGCGTTTTGATGTGTATGCTCGATTTCTCATTCAGATTTTTCTTCTGGTGTCATGAAGTTTAAGCATACGGGGATTCTGAATGAGTGTTAAAGGAGGTCAAATGAGAGTGTTTATATCATGGAGGATGTGGTATGTGTGCTCGCTACTTCAACTCTTCTTCTTAACCCCTTTCAGCGTGGGTCGTGGACAAATGAGCCTGCCTGCTGAGATTGCAGTAACATCCATTTGTAGAAAAAGTGTTATTTTCTTAAAAGAGAAGGAGAAAAAGGTGAAAAGAAGTGAGTTCGAGTGCTAAAATAAAAAGAGGTGATGGTGTGTTCGAAAGCCGTAATGTGAAAGTGAAAGAAATTCTCTCCCTCTATTTAGGACAGGGAAAAATCCTGGTTAGGTTCTCTGTTTATCTACTTCTTCCACTAGTATCTTAGGACATAAGTGTTATGGGAAATGTTAAATACCTTAGTCGACAAGGTATTGAGCCATACGTGAGATATTCACGTCTTTAACTTATACTCTTTTTGGGGATTTGGTTTTGTAATTGTGTGGCTAGGTATTTAACTTCATCGGTTTTAGTGCTAATGTTTGCTACGAATCAATGGCATGATCATTTCCTCTCAAATGGGATCTTTGAGATTTCAAGTAACATATAGATAGATGATGTGATTATGAATCCAACGGTACGAACTAGAGCTTAATCGAAGGTCGAACGAGCGAGTTAGAGGAAAATATGATTTCAGGACCAAATTGGAAGTTGACCAAATCAAATGGGGTCCTCAAGGCACCCTATTGACGAGCGGATTTTACCCCACTTTTCAAATACCCACTAGATTGCTCTAATGGAATCGTTAATTTCCCTAGGGTCTTTCTAACGCTACTACTCAACTTAGATTTATTAACTAGACCAAGTAACAATGAAGTTTGGGTTGCTTAAGTGTTTTTCTATCAAATTATCAACTAAGTATTCAAATTTAAAGAAATCAAATGCAAGAGATTACGTTTCAAATATGGGAAAGAAGGTTGTTCGGACTCGAATCCACTAAATCTAGCAATGCATGGATGCATGATATGCAATCTCAATTATTCAGGTTATAATGGCTTGACAATTTCCTACGATAGTCTTAGATCACTCTCACGCCTCTAAGGATCTATTCTGCTCGACCGTAGACTCCTCTCTCGAGCTAATCTACACCAAAGCAGAACACATTAAAGGTGTTTGATGAAATGCCACAATGATAAATGATGCAAAAAGCAAAGACAAACCGCTCCTCTCTCGAGCTAACGCGGAATCTAGAGTTCTTCATAAGCATCCTATTGATCTATGTTCCTCTCGGACCCACAAATCAATTACGATGATTCAATCAAGATGGCCAGAGGAGAAAGAATCAAAATTTAGGTTTTAGCAAGAACACATCATAAGTCTGAATAACCTCAATAAAAAATCAAAGGGTTTAAAATCTAATCATCCATACAAAAGCTAAGCTAAATTTTCAACTAATCCAAACAACACAAAAGGTTTAGCCATGGTTTTGGAAAATAAATCACAAGAGAAGAGAAGAAAAACCGGAGAAGATGACATATTCTTCGTGGAAATCCCAATCTTCGACTTGATGATTCACCCCCCACCAATCGTGATTGATCCTGTCGCTTCAGTAGTCTCTCTAGAACTCTGCTCTCTCTAAGAGCTCGAAAATATGTGTATAATGAATTATATCTCGTCCATAGGGGGTCTCGGGAGTTTTTATAGACTTCTGGACCAAGTTGGAGAAGGATTATGCTCAAAAATCTCGTCAAGGCAAAGGACATGTCGTGTCCTTAAAGAACATGGTGTGTCCTTGGAGAACATGGAGTGTACTTAAAGGAAATTCCGTGTTCCGCAAGGACATGTTGTGTTGCTAAAGGACATGGACGTGTCCTTTCTTCTGCTCTTCTCGGCCGTGGGCATCAATAGAAAGAACATGAACGTGTCCTTTTTAGAAGACGCTGTCTTATTTTAGTACACGGAATTTGACTACGGCGTCAATAAAAAGTTGTAGACAGTCGTACTATCTTTCCAATGCCGCTGACCTTACATCAGGAGAACTTCCGAGAGATAAGTTAAACTCAAAATACTAAACAATGACATTTTCTTCCCAAGCCAAATGTATTGAGTTGTTTCGGCCTTCCCGTCATGTTTTGGTTCATCTCGAGACGTCATATGACACCTGAAATGTACAAAAACATACAAATCAACGTAATAAGGCCCAATGGGCCAAGAGGAACCAAATATGCACCAAACGTCAAGAATTCAAATATGTTAAGGTGTCCAACGTCCAAAATTGTCAATTAAAGAGGGAACAAATGTGCTAATAATTGAGCACATCACCTATATAAAGCCCATTTCAAGAGAGAGGAGATGAGGTTCCCATTCCATCTTTCACCACCTACTTGGTGTGAGATTTGTCCCTCTTCTCTCACTCTCATTGGAACCCTAAAAGCCACAATAGAAGATCAAATTGAAGGTCAAGGAAGCTATAAGAATTGGGTTGAAGATTGGAAGATCGAAGTGAAGACTAGAGTTTTGCATCCCTTCTTGACAACTTGGGTTTGACGTTAGTTTCTCTCTTCTTCTCTTCCTCTTTGGAACCATGAGTAGCTAGTTCTTTTTTTTATTTGGATTGGATGTATGATTATGTCATGATTCCTCCATAAGATTATAGGGTTGGACAAATTTGATGTCATGAATAAGGTGCTTGGATTATGGTCTTTCAATCTAATTTGTGTGGATTAGATTAGGTCAAATTAATTCATTCCTATGCATGACTTTGTTTTTAAGATTGTGTTAGTTGTTAATCTAAGATTTAAGTAAGGTGTGCTTGGACCACAACCACACCCCAATTCAACCTTTTATGATAGAATTTCCTTAGCGGCATTTCATCGAACATTTGGTAGGAATCCCGATAATCACTCAATTGGATGACACAATTGAGGGATGATGTGTTTGGGGTGTCAAACAGTGACTTATCTCCCTTATCAAGTGGTTGTCAGGTCTCTAAGGTTATCGAAACACCTAGACATTTTGTCGAAGACTTGGGGTTCGTGGATTGATAAATTAATTGAGAGTGGACCAATCCTCAATTTAGTGGTCTAGTGATGGTAGTTCGTGTACATGACCCTGCGACGAATTCCTATTAGTGTTGAATGGAAATTCATCATTAGAATTGGTGTTTTGTGTGTCCAACTTGATGTTTTAGGTAGTTTGAGCTAGCTTATCTCATTTCCAAGTAGCATGTTCCTCTTTGGTTCATGTTGCTAGTTAGTTTAGGTTGTTTGTTTCGTTTTCTATGCACTTTAGGAATAGTGTTAGTTATAGAAACTCTTTGCATCTTTAAGGAACTAGACCATGAGACTCTAGGTTGAGTAGCAGTATATCAAAAGGTATCTGTGGGAATACGATCCGGACACATCTTGAGATTTCTTAATGTTTTAACTAACATCAGGACTAATGGTTCAAATGACAGCAGAATCGGAGCACAAATGGAGGAGATTTGCATGTTGGAAGCAGAAAATAGAGCATGCACACCGTACATGGGTGCACGCCATGCATCTCTTATTGACATGAGTGCTTAATTCCTGTCAATTTTTAAAAGTGCACGATATGCACAGCGGGAAAGCAAGAAAATTGGTTAAGGGGGGTCGAAATTTGTAACACAAAATGTCAACTACATATAGTTAACTCTAAATCAAACTAAAAGTTAACCATATAATAATACTTAAGTGTCATACAATAGTAAAAGAATTTGCAATGCATCCTGTCTACAACAAACCACGAGAATGATTGTTGCCTACCTAATTAAAAATCGATGGATGAGCTTCAAATAATGATTGCTAACGATCGTCTTTGATCACTTTAATTTGTCCTATTTTTATGTTTCAGGATCAGTTTAACATTTAAAATAGGATTAGGACCAATACATAAGCCAAAATTATGAAGCAATTATATATTTGACCCTTCATAAGAGATTAGGCCGAATATATAATGTGGGTCAAATATATAAAAAGGGGAATTATGTACGAGTGGAGGGGGGAAGCGGTGGAGCACTAGGATTTGGAAATTTGATTTAAGTTATGTTTTGTTTTGGAATTAATAAGACTTAGACTTAGATTTGATAATGGGTTGGATACAAGGCAGATATCTCCTATTCGTTAACCTCTATTTTTGCCCATGAGTTTTACCCATCCTTCACCCATTAAGGTTGATGGATACAAGTTTTCTATGAAGCCCATTTTGTAGCGGATATCAGGTAAACATGTGATCATCGATTATGCCTACTAAGATGATTTTTTTGACAAGAAACGTACAAAGATTTTACTGATTTCAATTAGGTCTTACATCATCTAGGTTGAGCTGGTCAATGTAAAACAAAGAAGTAATATCCACCCAAATATCATTGTCATCCCACAGAACGAAAGAATGTGCCAACATGTGAGAAGACCCATTTGCCTCACACTTGTAGTGTCCCCAACTAACCGTCTCAAACTCGCTCAAGAGTCTCCTAGACAAACAACTCCCATCTCGGTATGATCAAACACCCTACCATCAATTTTATGAATCACCTCAAGACAATCACTTTAAAAAAAAAGGTTTGTATACCCTTGCTCCTTCACAAAAACTAATCCAAACTCTGCGGTCAACGCCTCAGCCATCTCCACCAAGAATTCGCCATTCGAGTCACGAGCAATCACACCACGACCAAAACCCTTCGGCTTAAACATACCCGCGTCCGAATTAATTTTCACCACTCTATGCTTGGGCCGATTCCACGTGATAGTAACAGCCGGCACGTTAGTACTCATTCCACCCTCCTGAAATTTCCTAAAACCGGCCAACCAAGAAATGCTAGAGGATACAATTTCATCTTCTCCATTTCAAGACCCATTATATAGGTGAGCGTTCCTCTCTTTCGAAATAAACCACAAAAGCACACACTTACCTTTCAAAGTATACAACATGACAGTCTTAGCAACAACACTAAACCACTCAAAACTGTCCACCTGCTGAAATTGTTCGAAACAAAATGCAAACTCCAAGCTACCTCAGATCGGTGAAGTTGAGACTCAGGAAGCCCACAGAACGGATATTCATCTCCAAAATTACGACCTCTTCTACTCATCTTCTCACCCGTTGGAAGGTTCCCTCGCATAAAACCCCCCACATAAAGTGTCGGACTTTAGGAGGAATGTGAAGACCACATTTTCTTCCAAACATTGGCCTCCCTTACTAGTTGAATACTCTCATCAACCTTAAAACCCTCAAGCGACAAAGCATAAATATCTTTAGTAGTCATTTTCGTACCTATTCCGGTGTCAGATTAAGCAATCTGCTTCTTCATCACCTCGCAAAGGAATTTGCATAATAGCTTTTGTCGTAGTTGTGAGAAAGTAGGTTTTAATTAATGCAAAATTCCATTATTCAGTATCTGGGTCCATCATATATATAACACTAGCATTATAAGAAATAAAAGAGGGAGCTAATGGAATGGAAATTTTTGGGAGAGTTGGAACCCATTTATCTCCTCAAACCTTAATCGGTCCACCATTATCCACTCTCCAAACAAGCCATTCCACAACAAGTTTTATGCCCTAATAATACTGTGTCAAATAAAATTTGCTAGATAGCCCACCTCTGCTTCCAAAACTGTTGAATGCTTATGGTATTTTGCCTTAAACATTCAGGTAGAATTTAAAAAATGTATAGAATTGTTTATTTTTCTAGAATTCTATTCTTTAAAATGTAGATATTTCTTCTTTTATTTGATTTTATAAAGAAATGAGAGAATTAGGCCTCTTGAAACCAGAGAAATCTTGGAACCCCATCCCCCCTTCATATTTCGGAAAAACCAACTCCTCCTGATGGGTCCAATGGACACGTCTTTCATCCCCCTTATGTCCCCACCAAAAACTGGTTATCAACAAGTGTGTATATCAATAATCCCTCCGGCATCAAAAAAACTTGCATCGCATAAATGAGTTGGGCTTAGGAGACCGACTTAATAAGCACTTCTATTGCCACAACAGACATAGATCACTCTTCGCAACTCTTATGCTTGGATCAAACTCTCTCCTTCAAATACACAAATAGTTTTTCTTAGACCACCTTACCTCCGTAACCAGGCCAAAGTACTTGTCATGCTTCTCCTCCTCTCGCATCTCCAACACTGAGCCAATCTGCAATCGCCCATGAGGATGAATATTCTTTGTGAAAGAAATCTCAGATTTCAGAAAAATCACCAACTATCCAGACTCTGCTTCATAATGCTTCAGATAAGCTTTAAGGACAATGCTTTCCTAAAGAGTAGCTTTGTTAAAATAGAGATTATGTTCATTAAAAAGAGATGAGTAACCACAAATGCGCCACGCGCCACTTGCAGGCCATGCAGCTTCTTTTCACAACCGGCCTTAGAAATGGTTGCTGAAAGACCTTCAGCACAGCGAAAAAAGAGATAAGGCGACAAAGGATCTACTTCTCGCAGGCCCCTGCCAAGGAATAATTGCTCAGACTAATGCCCGTTAACAAGCACAGTAAAAGAGACTGACCGAACATACATCATGATCAACTGGATCCACTAATCAGCAACACCCAACCGCATGATCTGCTCCAAGAAACACCACTCAACTCTATCATATGCTTCGACATATCATTTTTGCCACCATATAATGGAAACTTTCAAAAATAGCCATCACATTATCTACAATAAACCTACCCGGAACAAAAGCGCTCTGCTTAGGAGAGGTGACACGATCCAGAATAAGTTTCAACCGATTGGCCAGGATCTTAGCAACCACCTTATATAAAAAATTACACAAACATTGGGCCTAAAATCTTTAGGAGATTCTGGTGCCTTCACCTTAGGAATTAGAGAAATAAGTGCATAGTTAAGATCAGCTGGCTTTTTCCTCTATGAAGAATCCTGAGCACAACATCCTCAACATCATTCCCAATAATAGGAAGTATTTACATAAGAAAGAGGTTGACATACCATTTGTACCCAGAGCCTTTCGACCACCCATTTATTTCAAAACTACAACTACTTCCTCTCCCAAGAAAGGCCAGAGCAACTCGAAGTTATCATCTTACGAGATTTGTAGAGAATAGGGGTCTGAACCGGGAAAATTATCGCGAAGACACTATGAAACTTCCTCTTGACCAACAAAGAAACATACCGCTTCATTCTCCAGCTTCCAAATCGTATTTCTTTTCCGTAGCAGAAACATTTCTATGAAAATGTAGTATTACGATCACCTTCTTTAAGCACAATTCATTTTCTCTCTTTGATTCCAATATGATTCCTCATTATATTCAAGCTTACAAAGCTCAGACCAAAGTTTTCGATGTTGGAGAAGGGTAGTGGAAATCCACGATCGATTCTCCAAAGCACAAAGAGCACGATCAATCTTAAATTGGTGCTTTTGAAAGTGAAGAAAAGCGATCTTACTCCACGAGTCTAAACATGCTCGACAACGACCAAGGTGAGCAAAACTGCCACCCCCTCCTGGACTCGTCCATGCTTTCTAGATAACCATTCGAAAATCCTCATGCTTCGTTCAAAGCGGCTCAAACCGGAATGACCACTCCCACTTGATTTCCTTATCCTCCAAAGCACGAGTGTCACATTGGATTGGCTTAGGATCTGAACAAAAACAGTCAAGATGACTAATTTGAAAAGTCCCAAACTGATAAATCCACTTTTGACTAGCCACAAACCACTCAAGACGCTCTTCAAGAAAATCCTCCTCCAAACAGCTTTATCCCACGTGAACGGATATCCATGAAAGCGAATATCCTATAAATTTCAATTAGATAAACAAGAAACAAATTTCTCAATAGTCCTCTATGCGGTAATGCACCCATGCACCCTTCAGACTTCTCAAGGGTGGAAGCCACCTAGTTAAAGTCTCCCCCCACACAACCACATACCATCCCATTGAGTCGAAAGCTGACAAAGAAGGTCCCACGCCAAAACTTTATCCGTTGACTCAACCCAACTATAGATACCACTGAATCTCCACATGAAATCATTAGATTCTTTGACCTGTAATCAACATGATAAAGAGAACTTGACATTAATTCCAAACTAACTTCTTCTTACCACCAGACACTAACTCCCCCTAAACGGTTATGAGTAGACAAAGTGCTCGACCAACAATGTCCAAAACTAAATCCGGTGTCACGTTATAACTTTAAATTTTCTTTGACTATTTGCTTAGTCTCAAACAAGAACACCGCCTGAGGGGAAGCTTGTCATAGTAATGACAAAAGAGATTTAACGATGTGTTTATTCCCCAAACCGCGACAGTTATAACAGACAAGCCTCGCCAGAAGGGAATAGGTCCTCCACACTATCAGCAGAATATTGTCCATGCAAATGATTACCGTGCAATTGATTTTCTTTCTAAGTATTACATTTACCTTTATTATTGTGTTTCACATTCGACCCACTGATTGCGAAACCTTAGATTCAATATGAGGTTTGAGTAGATGGGCATGATGACTAGCCACAGAAGGTTGGACCGAAGGTCGACCCTAGACAACCTCCACCCCTGTTGAGACATGAGTGTTTGGATTCAAAACAAAAGATTGACCTAGATCCAAAGAACTTCCAGTCAGAGCCGGTAATGTTTCTTTAACATTATCTTTAAAGACATCATCATTACCCATTGGAGTAGCTTCTCTCTCACCATCTTATAAAATATAAAAAGGACTCGGCATCATAAGGGGTTTTTGGATGCCACGAGTTTGAGTGGGTTATGGCTTCGGAATATTATGCATTAAAGAACCTCCCCGCCGGTCCCACTTAGCAAAGTTAGAGCGAGAAATCATATAGTCAAGATATATCGACTCTGGAGCTTCCACGGTAGTGGGGACATCAGGTTACCATCAGGCCCACAACAGGAAGGATAGTGCGACAATTGCCTTGATCAGTAGGTGCACCATATCTTTCACAAACCGTGCATAAATCATTAAGACCTTCATAGCTGATAAAATAAGAAACTCCTTCCAGCTTATATTTTGAGAGAAGCGACTTAGTTAAGTTAACCTCCACGCATACCCTAGCAAACTTAGTGCGGGCTCCCTCATTTGTAGCACAGTTAACTCGTATCGGTTCGCCTATCTTACTTGCAATTCTCATAACCACAGCAGAATTGAAATATTCCACAGGAAGATCCGGGAGTTAAATCTAAACCATAGTGGTCGTAACTTCATTCTTCCAAGAATTAAACCCCGTATACCATCGTTGCACCGCAAGATAAATCTCCCCATGCCTCCTAGGTCCCTCGAAAGAGTCGTCTCATAGTCCTCCTTCTCCAGAAAATGAACGACGAAATAGCCATTATTTAGGTATGAGATTTGTACGCCTCCTATCTTCACCCAAAGAAAGTTGAGGCGTCAAGTGAGTGGTAAATACGAGATCCTCCTTCCAAGGCCTTTCAAAATAAGCGATGACCTCTACTCTCGTCGAAAAGTAAGTTTTTCAGCCGCAGTAAAATAGATGGAAGGACATTAGATTTATCTTTCCAATTTAATATTCAGTGTTGGTTTATTCATATGTGAAATTTAGATATGAACATTACACTTAGAAATCATATTAATTTTGTGATATGAATTTATAAATGGATAAACCTAATAGCATCCATCATTATTTTAATTGACGTGAATTGTTCGGTGCACCCTTAATGTGACGCTTACGTAACATGTTGCAAAGCAATGACTAAGCCGTTTGCATGGCTTTGAAGAATTAATTTCTAATTAATCTCATAATATTTTGTATAAACAGTTAAGTAT
Source organism: Linum usitatissimum (assembly GCA_030674075.2). Lineage (NCBI taxonomy): Eukaryota > Viridiplantae > Streptophyta > Magnoliopsida > Malpighiales > Linaceae > Linum > Linum usitatissimum. The sequence continues at coordinate 3,616,365 of JAUJYP020000780.1, forward strand.
AAGCATTTTTAATTATTCCAAAATAAATAATCAAATTTATTTCATTAATAATTTGAAGGGATCGATAGAAATCAATCATTCCAGCAACTATTACAACAAATTTACTGATTATATATCGATTTTCTAAGTTATTAGATTAGGATTCAATTAGGAATCTTCTAAATAATGACAATTAGGGTTCTAGCTCTACAATACACCGATTGCTATTCTTATCACTGCTGGATTTTGCAGTCTTATTTTTGTTCTTAATTATTGTTGGGGTTGGTGTGGGGATGTGAATGGAAATGATTGAAAATCTAATTGGGTTTACTTTGACTGTCCGACCAGTTTCAAAAGAGAAATAAAATTCCTTAAGAAAAGATCGTAAATTCGATCATTCTGATTTGTATTTATTCATTTATTCATTGTTCACATATTATTTAATATATGTTCATGTTTTTTGTATACAATACTCCGGTACAAACAATTATCCCTAATCCCAACTCCATCCATCCCCAACCCAAGGTGTACCGACCCAAAGCTGTTGTCGATGTCTACAGTGAATATTAGGCTCTTTGTGGTTTCAATCTTGCAGTTTTGCATTCCATTCGACTGCGTTGATAGCAGATCTGTCAAGCTGATCATTCCTAGAATCGGCGAATTCGACAAGAAATACCCAGATCTGCAACTGCCGATAATAATGGAGTCGTCTGAAATTCTGCTCGGTAATTAATATCCCCACCGTAACAATCACTCTAAGAGGTTGTTCGGCAATTTGATGCTCAAACGGATGCTGACAACACTGATTAAAGATGACGAGTTTTTCACTTTGTAATACCTTCTGATTATCAACCGCTCCATGCGTACAAATGTGGAGGAAAACAGGGGAAGAGTCAAATAAGTGAAACTCCTTGGTTTGAATAAGTATATTTGTATTTGCTATTTGAAATACTAAATTGTGGTTTTTTTAGACTTGAGTTTTGCATTTGATTTCAAATCAAATATAAAGTTGTATTTGATCCCAATTCTTTTATAATTTTAAATATAAAAAAAATTGTGGTGATTTGAAATACAAAAGCTATGAATGACACTCTAGCAACCTGAAGCTAGATTAAGAATTTCGAAAATGTATGTCAGCAAACTGTAGGCTACCGGCACTACCTTCACAACTATAGGCTGCCAGCAAACTCTGCCGCCTGAAGTCATGGCTGTCATCGGCTAGTACTTCTGCCGCCATCCTCAAGCACTTCCGCCGACATGACCGTGTCACGATTACCTTTAATTTACAAGTAGAGATTCATTATCATATCAGTATAAATTGTGTTCAATTCGCCATTTTAGGATAGATCAAATTTAATACATTTCTTTCCGAGTAACATAGTTTCTTTTGCTAATTCTGGCATGTTAGTGATAATATTAGTTATAAAAACTCTTACAACTTGTGTCGTATCAGACCATGATCCGTCCGGTTGAGTAGCAGCTTATCGAAAGGGACCCAGGGAAAAAACTGACACTTGTGTGTAACCGTAATAAGTGACATCATGATCTGGGATGGAGGGGAATCACTTGCTAAACCATTTGGCGAGTAGATCCTGGTGGACTACATCACTGCGGTACCATCTTCTTTGAAAGCTTCAAATATCTTCTAATTCACTCAGAAAAAGTTGACAAGGTGCAACAGTTTTTCCCATAAGACTATTTGGACTAGAGGTGCACCTACAAAAGTGCAAAGTTTATGTTGGAGAGTTTTTCTGAAGAAGATTAATGTTATGATGGATAGATAATTTTGAAAGGCAAAGGTTAGTTTGAAAAATGTCCATCTATGAACTATTTCAGTCATCAATGAACGAGGTAATTTCGTCTTAGAAAGGTATGATTGTACCCCCAACCTTGTAAACTGCTACGGATGTTGTCTTACATATTGCCTTGTGGTATGTGTGGAGGATAGAATTTTCAATGATAATGTGAAGAGTTGAAAGACGATAATGAGGAGAAGCATGTTTAATATGAACATGTGCATGTGTTCTCTTTTTAGACAAGTAGCATTTGTTTTCTTTGTTTTGCTAAGTTGTTGTTTCTTTTGTCATTTACTCCCATCAACTCGGAAATCAAATGGTAAATAGCTTAAGTTTTGTGTCATTGCGTAGCCTTCGATGACAATTCCCGTCAAGGAACCCCGACAAACATCAAAACATTAACCGTTAGTTTTTTTTCTTTACATAACAAACATCGCCATAAAATAGGCAAATTCACTATTGAACGTACATGATATCCAAATCAGAGGTGCAGTTCTCACTAATGAGACTAATATGGATCGCAGATCCTTACAAATACAAAAATCTCAATCATTTCTCTTCAATAACAGACATTTCAAATGGAAATTACCCAACATAACGAAACGAAAAAACAAAGATAGGCATAAGAAACAAAAAAAATAAACTCGAGAAACAATCCGGAAATAAAACAAGAAAAAACTCTAGCAGACATGGATGTGTCCCATACTTATTGAGAGCAACCAAGGAAAACTAGGACCTTAGCCGTCTTGACAACGCATTAGTGTAAACCAGTCCCCTAGGGTAGACCGGTTGCGGAAAAAGAGGTGGAGCCTTAGCTGAGTTCTCTGGGTGATTTCGAGAATCTGCCTTCAACATCCGTCTCCTTTGGGTCGGCAATGGTAAGATCACATCTGCGCTGTTTCTTAACAGACGTGGTTATTGTTTTTATTGAGAGCTTTTTAAAAACTTAACCGTCAGTTAGGGACATGGTTCATGTTTTTTAGAGTTCTCTCCCTTAAGGGCATGTTTGTTTAAGGGGATTGGGGGGAAATTTTATGAAAACTCTAAATTTTTAAGAAACACTGTTTGTATTAAATGGGACAGAGTTTTATGAAAATTCTTTTCTTATCGTCCTACATTTCCTTTTTAATTTGTAATTTTGAAATATATAATATAAATGATGTTTTCCATAAAATTATGAGTTTTCACGATTGATTAATGTTACCTTATTGTCCCTGATTTTTTTCATATGGCACATTCAATAATTTTGATGAAAGCCAACAAAAATATCGGCACAAAATATTTTATATAGGCTTTAACCAATTTAACCCCAAGTAAAAATAATATTGAAATAAATTTAGGTGAATTGGAATAACTTTTTTGCTAATAATATAATAATGAAATCTAACACTAAAACGTCAAAAATCTTAATCACTAATAATACTTTTCCCGCATAGATTATTGTAAAGAAAAATAAAATGTTAGAATTTTTTAATATTAAGCCTAAGATCTCGTTGCCTTAATTGCTAATCGAAATATGGATAATACTTTTGTTTTGTTGAACCAATCCAGTGGTAAATTAGTCAATGACAAAAATTATTTTATTCCTTATCATTTATTTAGATGCAAAGAGTTTCAAATTTATTGGAAACAAACAATGTATTTCAATTTCCTCTCCAATTCTACAAACTCCAATTCCTCAATTTCACATTTCTACTTTTCCTCTATTTGACATTCCTGTTAAACAAACGTACCCTAAATTATATTAGAAAACACAAAGAAAGTGGACAAAATCAGTTTCCATATATAGATTGAGGGGGAGTAATCTCCAATCTTCCACGAGTTCTCCTTCGGAAAACTCACATGATCTTTGACCTCTAACGCCCCTGAGATTGAAGGAAGGAAAATGAAGAGAGGGTTAGGGTGTATGTTTTGGATTTTATCCTTCATCTTTCCTTTCCAAACTAAACAAATGAGAATAATGAGTAATGATTCCCCTCCAGGGAACAAGTGGGCGATGACTATCAAAGATATTAGGAGTCATGTGAAGTAGATCTGACAACTTAAATATCTTCGGGTTAAAATGAAAATTATGATTCCCAATCCACACAATACGGCTGCATAATATTCATCGGAAAAAACTCCGTTGGTCACGACTCACGATTGTCATACTCTGTCACCAAAGTTGTATATACATAAAAAAAAACAAATATTTTGTATTGTATTTATTCATGTCATATGCACCACTATACTCATATGTATTTTATACGCCTCACGTTGTCACGTGTACCTGACATGTACAAACAATATGTATGTGATCTATGACATATATTGTACGATAACGTAAATAGTGTATATAAAGCATGCATTGCATACAAAATTTTAAAAAGTGTCGTTTATAAAAGAACAAGTACCATGTGAAAAAACAGCAGAAATTGTTACCGCAAAAAAAGAAATCTATAGCGTGATTTGATGACGGGTTTTATGAAAAATTAAAGATGCGAGGATATGAACATTGCACTGGAAATATTTCAGACCTCTAAAACGTGGCAAAAGTTTGGTCACAACTATGTTCCAGTATGGGAGCTCCACTTCCGCATATCAGAGCAATTAATCGCATTTGTAAAATGTACATAGGTCAATTCTAAATTGAAGGGCCTAAATCGTCTTTTATGTTTGGGCTAAATCACAAACTAATTTTTGATGTATCAAAAATAACATTGACATGTTTTTTGTTAATCAAATGTAACAAATTAGTCCTGGAGGACCTCTCTGTCTAATTATAATAAATGAACTTTCTTGTCCATCTGAATCTGCCTTAGTTTCTAGTCTTTTGAAAAGTAACCCAATGGTTTAAATTTGAAGTGGATGGTATCAAATTCCTCTCTTCTTCGGACGGACTAGAGTCGGTAACTTTTAAGGTGAAATGATGAAAATCATAACCATAGAAAATAATGAACTAATTCATACTATTATAGAATATAGTAAATTAGTTGAGTAGCTATAGTGAACTAATTTAGGGTATTGATTAGGTTATAATCTAAAAATAATGAACTAGTTTAGACTATTAATAAGGTTATGATATAAAACAAATAGGAAACTAGTTCAAATATAATGAACTAGTTTAGGCTACTGTAAAAAAAATTGAAGTGACCTAAAAAAAATCCTACTGTCATTCATAATTTGAAAGGAAGGTTCAGAAAGAACTAATACAAAAAATATGGAAGTTAATAAAATAAAAATAAATTAAAAAATATATATTACAGACTAATTAATTATCTATCTATTTAAATAAAAATAAAAAATCAACAATTAAAATTAATTATCTAAATTATTAATAATTTTTATCATCTTACTCTATCCACTCCAATTTAAATTTATATTTCATTATCTTTTACTCCTAAAATAAAAATAATTTTTATCATCTCACCCTATCCATTACCGTTTAAACTTATATTTCATTGTCTCTTGGTCCCAAAATAAAGCTAAGTTAATGTAAAAACTAAAAGAGTACTCAATTAACTCAACTAGTTTAGTCCGACCAATTGAAGACAGGCACCTTACTGAAAGTAAGGTGGTGATTCACAATATAAATTAATCCAGTCAAGTTATAAGTTATAACATATTCAACTTCTGACACGATAAGCCACCACAAGTCAACAACTTGCATTTTTTCATTCGATTCACTGGCATATTTTATTTAGTCAATAACTTTAATTGTCAAAAGTCGAAAAAATCACTCGTTTCGTTCAAATTTAAAAAATTGATACATTGATAAAGTTATATATCAATAATTTAAAGATACTAAATTTAGATTTAGATACGACAAACAAACACATATAATATAGCTTGAAATGAAGTAAAAATTCAACCAATCTCCAAGCCTTCTGATAATCAGATTGATCATAAACTCAACTAAATCCTAATTATACACCAATTTCAGCTATAACATTCCTAAAATAGTAAAACAAATCATACAGCCACAGAAACACATCCCTATATGCGACCAAACTAATACCAAACCAACCCGATTTGTTATAGTACCTTAACTACGCTCAACCAAACACCCATTACCCCCAGTAACTGATATGACGGTTTGACACCTCTAGATAGTCTGGATTGGTTTTATATCAGAAGAATTAGGCTGCTTCTTTAAACAATCCAGAACAACTTGAAATCGAGGTCTAACCATGTCTCCAACCAGCCCAATTACCCAGTCAACCAAATAAACACAAATATGAACAGAACAGAACAGAACAGAACAAAACAAAATAAAAAGTTTAAGACAAAAGCAGAGACTCTGACTCGGACGCAATTGACGCCCAACTAATAGTACCAGAGAGAGCTTTCAATTTCGTTTCTTGCAAATTTTTTTTTATGGATTGCAACAAAACTCAGATATATAACTTTCATATATTTTCTATATACAAGGGACTGTTTGGAGTAAAAAAAATGGAAAATTAAATGTAAAATCCAGATCTGAGTCCTCCGTCGCCGGTAAAAAAAACAATTCGGAGACCAGTTCAAACAAAAAAATAGAGGCTCGACAAATTAAGACTCAACCGCCATAGACATGACACTGAGTCGGCTTGGACGCGGTTGGAACGCCGTTCTCCGCCTCTGCTGATGGGATGAAGGACGGATCAACGCCGCAAGCGCTCGCTTCACCAAATCGCCTCCTTCCACGCCAGCTATCCTCACTAGCGAGTTCGTCATCGCAGATCTGCGAGCGTTGAGGCGGTTGTTCGGCGACGAGTGGTGACCGCTTCTGCTGCTCTGATTCTTGTGGAGGCTACACCGGAACGATCCAGGATGTGTCGTAGGCGAGCACATACACGTCTTCTTTGGAACTGGCTGCTTCCTCACAACCTGCGGACGACTCCTGGATGGACTCACCGTCGAAATTGACCGATTCGGAGAGACAGAGCGGTCCAGAGAGAAACAGACGGCGGAGGCTGACATAGTAGGGCCGCCGTAGAGGCTGACGCGTGGAGGGGACGCAGATCTGATGTTGTTCCCCGCAAGGAAAGTAGACGAGCGAGAAGCAAAACTGGTGCTGGATGATGCGAACCCGGTGGAAGAGGAGGACGGAGAGGATTGATTGTAGGATGAGAGGCTGAATCTGCCGGACTGAGAGCTGTATGAGCGGTGGTTTATTGACCCGCCGCCATTGCTGCCGACGGTGGAGCGCCTGGAGGTTTGGCCAGTTGTAACCGCCATATATATTTCCGTGACTTGACCAAATAGCTTTGTGAGTTGACTGAGTGAGAGAGGAAGGAGGAAATTGATTCAGAATTGCGCAAACCTAGCTTATGTCCACCTATGAATTTATACTATTTTGGAGTCAAAACGGAGTCCCGTGATTTCCTCGTATTTGCATCTCCAAGGCTTATCAATCTGCTGAATTTGCTAACGTGTCCCTCGAGTTTATAATTATTCCTTTTCAACTTTTCCTCCAAGCAACGGTTATTTAACTTATTTCCGTATTTCTAATTTACTTTTCATTTTTTAGATTAGGTTATGTGTGCACTTATTGCAACTATTAAGGCACATTGAATCTATCCTCAAAATTGTAATTAAGTAGATTCCAGTGTGGCGCATTAAATGGCTATTGCCTTCAGCATTTACAAAGAAACAAGAAATAGAATGTCTAACATTTGTTTTTCGTTGAGTTTTTTTACGTGAATCTGTTGCAATCTTATCGATAAGAGGAAATTGTTATATCATCTAGTTTAAGTTGATCAATAAAGAAAATAGGTGGTCAATCCATCTGAATAACATAATTATTCCATCTGACGTTACTGTGAGTCATAATATAGGCTGCCTCATTTGCTTCACGACGACAATGTTGTAAAGTTGTAGAATCGAACTCGTTCATGAGCCTCCGGATACTCCTGCATAGAACCCCAAACTGTTCTCTCATCACCTAATGCATTCACACGTTTAATGAGGTCCAAACAGTCACACTCCAGGATAACATGTTTATAATTATGTTGTTTAGCTGCCTGCAGACCCATTTTTGCGGCCACTGCTTTCGCCAAATCTGGCTGCCAGTCTCCTTAATATTTATTCACACCAGCGATCTTGAAGACACCATCTGCATCACGAATAACTAGACCTACTTCCATACCCTCTCTCGGAAAAGATCCCTGCATCCGTATTAATCTTAATGCAACCAAAACACGGTTTAAGCCCTCGTCGTCCAACCCCACAAGCATGCTCTGCAGCGTTGCAATGCTGATTTGATTTGTAGTCAACAAGATAAGAAGATGCTCGGTGGATAATGTCTTCCTCATTCAAGCGTTGGCCATTAAACAATTGAGCATTGCGCTCTTTCCAAAGGAACCAAAGCAGAGTGCCCCAAGATTCAAGTTCAGAAACTATTGCAGTTTCCATACCACCTTTTGTCCACTCAAGGCAGTCTGTACATGGCCGCAGCAAGAAGCCATTAGCCACTAGGGATAATCTCCATATTTTGGACATCCATTGGCATTCCCCGAATAGTTGGATCTGAGATTCTGGAAGTCCGCAAAGAGGGCATTCATCACCTGCCTTTTGACTCCGTTTGTATAATAGGTCTCCTGTAAGAAGGGCATGTCGCATAAACCTCCAAAGAAAGTGTCTGATTTTTGGTGGAATAGCAAGCGACCAAACACACTTCCAAATTGCTGGTTCACTCGCTCGTCGAGAATCATTTGAACAAATTAAGCGGAATAATATCTTTTCTTTTTTCCTTAAAAAACACCTTAGATACAATGCACCTAACCTTCCTTCACAATTAATATGTTTTTAGAAATACAAAGTACATCGTATCTAAGCCAATAGGCCAACCATTAATCTGGGATTGGAAAATTTTACACACACAATGGCATCTCATGCCCGATATTAACAAGATAATATGCTGCATGATTGCCTTCACGATAACGTGAATGAACTTTGATTAAAGCTCTTGCCTAGGGTCTGTTAAATTCTTAGAGTTCTTGAGCCGCGTAGTTCACTAACGAGTAGTCGGGATCAATGTCGTCCCATTCAGTCATCAGTTCTACTTATGCAGACTTTTGAGGGTCCACAAACAAGGTTGTTTTCCCTAGGGATCATTTCGATATGCTTCTACTCAATCTAAGGTATCACACTCTAGTGCTTAAAAGTTCGCAATGGTTTCTATGAACTAAAACTAAAACTAACATGCAAGAATTGAACAATTGAACTAAATAAAGCAAACAAGTCACAAGTGGTGATCAAATGGGAGAATGTATGTTACTTGAAACGGAAGTAATCAAGCTCAAACTATGTAAAACATCAATTTGGTTGCACTAAACACCGATATGACAATGAATTTCCACTAGATGTACTCGTAAAAATTTATGGCACTGTCATACACATGAACTGCCATCAACTACCCCAATTGATGCTTTGTCTACACTCAGTTAGAGTGAATAAATGATGAACACTAAGTGTTTGACAAAATGCATAAGTGATAGGATCAATTTAAAGACGTTACAAACACTTAACTAGTATTGCAATGCGGTCATATTTCAACTAAAGGTTGCTGGAAAATAAGGTAGCAAAGAAACCCATAGCCATCCTTCATCATTTTTGCGGCAAGGACCTAAAGAACTATGAAACTCACAGTATAATTGAGTTAAAATACGGATTTTTCGACTAAACAATGTTCCTGAAATTTTTTAAACAATAGCAAAATAGTCAAGTTTTCAAATGGAAACTTTTAAAACGCCTAGATTACTACTGCAATTTCAGTAACAAAACAAACCAAACATCCTATGCAACTTATCAACAAAACAGAGATCAACAAAAAGAGACGAGCCTAAGTTTTTTTTTTAACAGCGTTTTTCCTATTACTCTCAGTCTCTCCGCCGCCGCCACCAACCGTGGGTCTTCTTCCTCTTTGCCGATTCTCAACCCTAAAACGAAAAACAAACAAACCCAAACAACACAATAAGGTCAGAAAAAGGGTTTCGGAAAGATATCAACCCCTAGATCTACAGATCGGGGCTTGCATGTCACCGGAGGACTCGCCGGAGCCTCCGACGACGACATGCAAGCCCGGATCTGGGCAAAGTCAACAAAAACGCGAGTTAGAGAGGGGCTCCAGAAATTTCTTTTACCATTTTTTTTGTTGGTGAGGGCTGAGAGAGAGGAGGTGAGACAGAGGCTGCCGCCGCTGAGGAACAGAGAAGAACATGAGAAAGAAACGAGGAGGAGAAGAGAGGAGAAAGGAAGGAGGGAAAAAGAAGAAAAAAAACAGAGGGAGATGGAGAAGGGCGGCGGCGGTGCCGCGGCCGCCGCCTCTGTCGGCGAAACCGAGAGTTAGGAAAGGAGGAAGAGAAGGGGAAGAAGAGGAGGAAGAGAAGGGAAGAAAAAAGAAGAAGAGGAAGAGCCGCGGCGCTACCGCCGCTACCGTCGTCGGCGGTGGCGAGGCGACGACGAGGCGACAACGGGGTCGTCGGCCGAGAGAAAAGAGAGGAGGGGGAAGGAGAGAAGGTAGAGATTTTTAGATTGAAGGCAGAGAGAATTGAGAGGGAAGAGGAGAGGTGAGAGAGTGAGAGGCTGTCAAATGAGTCGTTTTTTCGATTTAAGAGGGATTTTTATAAGACCGATTAGGGTTAGGGGAAATTCACTTTTTGCCCCATGACTCCATTCTTCATCGCACAAACCCTCGAGAGCATTTTCGTCCTTACAGGCGTCTGGTCGAACCTTGGGTAACCAGTCCAATCGTTTGACGCGTACGGGCTGTGCTCGTCTTACCCGCCATTTCGGCCCGCAGTTCGGTTGAGCCCAACTCGAGTTACGGCCCAGCTCAAGTTCGTGAATTCATTCACATTCATGTCTCATTAACGCCTTATTAAGAGTGGAATAAAACTGAAATAAGTGTGGAATAATAACAGAACATACGTCATAAATTCTTTAATCCTATTCGATGTTTTTAAGTTAAAACGTTGTAAACTTAAAAAAACTTTAAGCTTTACATTTATTCAAATCAACGTAGGATTTTAATTAACATTAACATAACGACAATGGAATTACCAACTCACCAAAAATATTTGTGGCATATTTATTTAAATGTAAGTTCGTTACCCGTCCTGTAATGTGTTTTTAATGATGTCAAATCAAGTTAATTGATATAAGCGAATAATTTGTCGTTTGGCAAAGAATATGAAAGTTCCTTAATAATATTCTTTTAAAAATATTATAGCAATGTTATATGAATTCGTATTTGTGACAAAAGTTTTGGATTTTGTAGAATTATCATTTAATCAAAAAGGGAATAGATTAATATCCAAATTACACATCATTATAAATATTTACTACTCCTCTAAACTCTATACGTAAAGAAAATCCGATTACGAATCAAGAGGTTCGTAAGTAGTACATTAAAACGTGGATTTCTCATCAACATGTCAGCATCATCGGTTTTGGAATACCGAAGCATGAGGGCTTCCTTCCTAAAATTCCAACATCAAAATAACAAAATAAATGTCTTTTTAATAAATAAAAATGAGGATGATAACGTGGTTTTTACAATAGTAAAAATTACGTAAAATCGTCAAATCAGCTTTTCCAAAGGAGAACTACGTGGACTTTGATCCCAAAGGATTGGGTACGTAGGCAGTCGTAAGACTCGAGTCCAAACAATTAAATAAAGAAAATACTCAACTAAAAATATTTATCAACATAAAACAAAATTTCCACTAGAGTGGCAATTCGTAAAGGCTTACAATTGAATAAAAATATTCTCTAAAATATTCTCGTAATACCGGTTTACTAGGCGTTGCGGGGGTGCTAATCTTTTCCCGCAAGTAACCGCCTCCCGAATCTAGGATCTTTATTCCGCAGACCTGATCTAACTCGCGCCCAAAAGGACCTGGGTTATGTCGAAAGCGTCCAATCTGCTTCAAAACATTGGTGGCTACTCCAAACCAATTTCGAGCCATTGATGCCGCGGACGGAAACGTTCACGACAGATGGTGACTTCGCTGGGAACCCCTAGGAACTCTCCAAAGGAGGCTGACTACAAAAATAAAATCTCGATAATTTTGGATGTTTAATTTCTTTGACGTGGCTTTACTTTCCCTATATGGGCTATTTAATTACCAGTTCTCATGCATATGCATGCTCTATACTCGAGCTTCACCCTTAGGTAGAATTTTGAGTGAAGTAGCATGTGGCTTTACAATAGTAAGGGCGCGTGAACACTCATCCCAGTATTGAGTCATACCAGGATTAGCTATATTTGCCTCATGTAGTACGCCTAGAACCCTCCCTCAGCCTGGCTAGGATAGAGCCTCACAGAACCCGTTCGACGGCTCACAACCTAGAAAAGCCAAGAGATAGGGAATTTATATGACTTAATGTTGTTATTACTCAGCTTGCGTGTTTTCTCTTGGTTCTCTTTTGTGATCATTATTATATATGAGCATGCATCATATCACGCATTTTTTCCTACAAAATCAAGGTTTGTTGTGCAAATCTAATCCCTAGATTTACATGCCCTTTGTCATTAGATGAATGTGTTTGGCGAGCTTGAGCCCTTCTGGTCGCTCCTCCTGTTACCCCTGCAAAGGGAGATCGTGGAATGGATGCACCCCAAACAAAATTCGTTCATGGTTGAAGCTCTAAGGACGATTACACAGCTTAGAAACGGGCGAGTGGGCACCCCGATCCGACACCTTGATTGGCATCCGTGCTACATGGGCATGAACATCTTCTTCATTCCGCCGCACTACTACGACTCCTTCCCAGCTGAAGCTCGACTCTTGTTGTCATTCATGGTAAGGAACAAAACAATAGGGGTAGTATTTCACATGACTCAACTGACAGCTTGTGTCGCCAAATGGGAGGCCAATGCTGAGATTGTACCCGTTTGGGTAGCTGGCTTAGTAACTTCTTAACCATAAGCGAGTGGAATACATTCCTACAGTAGGAGTGGTTGAGGGAATACATGCTGTTCACCTTTCATATATAACAAGTTACTAATTACCGGAAGGATGAGCTGGCAGTGATGGAAAGGAGTCACGTTCTCTTTGAGGGTTCTTGGCCGACCAACCTAGCTATTCAGCCCGAAGACGACCCTATTCGTTGGGTGGAAATGAAACGACTGCTGATGGTGCTAAACAATATAGAACACGACTCAATCTAGACCGTCTTGTAGTCAGCCGCTAGCTACTTCTGCGATGGTAAAATCAAGGAAAGCACTAGGACCCTCTCGGAGATACAAATCGAGAACACCTTCTACCTCGAGGCAGAGTATAAACCAGCAGTCTTCAGGGATGTCAAATTCAGGAGAAGCTTTTGGATACCACTGTACGGAGCCCGTTTGGTCATCAGAAATGGGGAGGGTAGTGGCTAGAGATGGGAAATAGAATATTCAATGTTCTTCCCAATTTTGTATGTATCGTGGAAGAACCTTGGTAGGACCTAGAGGGTAGCGCAGGTGTAGTATAACAGTCGGAAGTAGACAAGATGATATGTGGCGCCTCTCCGGTTTTGAGGTTTTAGCCGAATATCGCAAGTTTTGTAATAGTAAAAGGGTAAACCACAATGAAAGCACGTACGGTGGCATGCGTCAAACTCTCGCCTGCAAATTTTGGGGTGCATATGAAAAATTATAATATTATCGGATTAAGCAACCTGCTAATTTATACTAATGGCTCTGTGCATGATTCTTTGATTTGGTTACGCGCAACAAACCTTTGCATTCATGCATTTTGATTCGCCTTTGTTTGTTTAAAAAACTTATTTTACATTTCCTGACGTTCAGTCAATGTTTTAGGTATCATCATCACAAAGCACCTATTTTATTGCATAGTTTCATCTTGTAAAGTATGGCAAGCTTCATAAACACTGTTGATGATGAAGAATATGTTATGTGGTCGCCTCAACAACAACGTGAAGCGTACAACGATGAACCACCGCCGTACCCTTGCCCCAAACCAGCGAAACTGTCTGATTCGGGTATCGGTGTAAGAAACCGATGTGTTAAGGGGCACCTAGTCAATGTTCACCGATAAAGAGAAAGTGTTGTTTGGTGATAGATACAGATGCCTGTTCGATCTGATCAACACCTCGTTCCCGAGAGTTATGATGCGAGAACTCCTCAATTATTGGGATCCATAGTTTCATTGTTTCACAATCAATGACATAGATATTTTGCCACTAGCCGAGGAATATGGATCAATACTCCGTCTCAGTGACCTCCCACTTGGCAAGGTATACCCAACTCAAACTAGACCCAAGATCGAGAAGTCCATGTCTCGCATTCTGGGGATGGCAAAAGATAAGTTGAAGGGCCAAATTCAAGTTGGGAGAACTGGTGAGTATTTACCCATCAGGTAGTTAGTAGGATACATCCGCAACGGGAGCACAACATGTCACAGGAGAGTCAGCGCTTTGGCACTAATCCTCTATGGAACAGCGCGATACACTTCATTAGTGAAAATTCTATCTGAGCTTTCGTGGCAGAGTACCACAAGGAAAACCCCACGTATGCAATCCTGGCAGAAACTTTCGTGACAGCTGCTACCAACTAGCCAAGGAAACTCTATACGGAAGCGCTTCCTTGTTAGTCACATGGATCTTCAGGCATTTGAAGTCATCACCAGAGCTAGGAATACCTAATCTATGTTATATCAAAGCTTTCGATAGATCAACCAGCACGATTAACGAGTTTATCCAACTCGGAGGAGGGTACGAGAATGCCACACCAAGCTAATGGGAAAGGTATTTTTCCACCTTCGAAGAAAGTAAGCTCAACTGGAAAGCCCCGTGGATGACAAACATGGATGTACTATATAGATGTGGGGATAATCCTTGGATCCTTATGCTAGGACCAAGAGGTTGTCTAGCATATGCTCCTACCATGTTCAGAAGACAAATGAGATGTCTATAGTTCATACCAGACACAAAAGGGATAGTGGAAGCTAATGGCGACCACAAAACCAAGATAGAAGCGGCACTCATGAGTTGGGAAAAGGCAAGGAGGACCGAGTGCACACTGAGTTGCACAGAAACGAGGGATATCCGTGACTGAGTGGCTGATGATTATCCTGAATGGCAAGAGGTCCGTGGGAGCAGGTGATGCACACAATTCCCAAGGGGAGGGCGTAAGAAGAGAATGGGGACGTCTACTTCTTGAGATTTTGGAGTCAGTGTAGAAAAATATGATAATCTGAAGGGTAAGTTTGAAGACCTGCAGATTGAGAGTCCTAAGCTGAAAGATCAGCTGAAAGCTAAGGAGGGACGGTTGAGTTTGGTAGAGGTGGATAATAGGGATCTGAATAGGATAATCCGGAAGTTAGAAAAGGGCGACCCAAAACATAGGAGTACCGTTGAAAGCCAGAGAGATGAGATTCACCGATTAGGGGCGCAGGTCGGAATGCTTCAACAAAAAGTTAGGGAGTACGAGGAGCGGATCAGTTCACTAGAAAGAGAAGTATAGGAACGAAGGGCAAATGAAGATGATATTCACCCAGTGATGCAAGCTATAGGTAGGATGAAGAAAATTATAGAAAAGGGTGCGCTTTTTGGCAACAGACGTCGAATACCACATGGAGATGATGGAAGCCATGGGAGAAGAAGACAGGGAGACAACAACCTTCTTAAGCCACCTCTACGAAGAACTAGCTTCTTACGGAAATATGTCCGGAACCAAAGTTAAAATTTCTAAGTTGTAGTTTGTACTCTCATTTGTGTAATAAATAAGCGATCAATGTGTCACGTTTTGGATTGTAAAACCGGTGTAGTAATAAGAACTGCGGATGTTAGTAATGTACTAGTAAGAGTGTGGTATGTAGAATATTATGAGTGTGTTATGCCTTATGCCAGATGTCGTGTTCCCCCAAAAGTTTAAGATACCAGACTTTGAGAAATATGACGGTACCACCTACCCGAGGAGCCATCTGGTAATGTACTGCAACAAGATGGAAAACCACACATATGATGATAAGCTGATGATGCATTGCTTCCAGAATAGCTTAGGAAGCTCAACTTTAAGGTGGTACATGCAGCTCGAAAGAACAAAAGTCAGAAGGTGACATGATGTTGTTGATGCATTCATGAGGCATTATAAGCATAATCAAGACCTGGCCCCAGATAGGGAGGACTTGCGAAATATGGAGAAGAAAGAGAACGAATCATTTCGCGAGTATGCCCACAGGTGGCGCAAAAAGACTGCCGAGGTACAACTGGCTATGTCAAAGAAGGAGCTAGTCTTGATTTTCTTTAAGATTCTGAACCTTCCCTTCTAGAACAACATGTTGGGGATAATCACGACAAACTTTTCGACATGTTGCTAATTAGAGAAAGAATTGAGAAGGGGATCAATCATAGCAGAGAAGATGGTCATGATCCTCTTAAGAAGCATAATAACACCCGTAAAAGGGAAGAGGCCAATGCTACACGAGGTGAAGCTCCAAGGGTTGGAGGATGGGTTCGACCGCCCACTGGCAACCACACACCACCATATGTAGCTGCGGCCTTGCCAGTGGTGCATAATCAACCCTTCACACACCAGCAAAGGGTGGCACCCAATCCTGCTATTTAGCCGGGAGGATACCAGGGTAACCAACCTAGGCCATACCATGGAGGTCAACCGGTTGGAGCTTACGGGCATAGCAGTTTGAACAACTACATGACACCAAAACCACTCGACCCCATCCCAATCTCGTATACCAGGCTCTTCCCTCAGCACATGAAAAGCAAGCAGATCATTCTAGTCCCACTCAAACCATTGCAAGCACCGTACCCCAGCTGGTATGACCCAGAAGTCCGGTGTGAGTATCATGTTGGGGCACCTGGCCATGTGGTCGAAAACTGCAAGAGCTTCAAATATAGAGTACAATATCTATTGAGGGCAGGGTAGCTAAAATTCGATGGACAGCCCAGCCACCTGAATGTGAATAAGAATCTGCTCCCTAACCATGGGGGCACAATGTTGCTATGATCGAAAAGGAAAAATCTTATTGGGAGAAGCTGAGTGTTGCTGAGATTAAAAAACCACTAAAATACGTGTGCAAGCTCCTCCTAGACGGTGGCTACCTAAAAACTGCCGAGGGGTGAAGTACTTCTGCAGGGCTAAGGGACAAGTGTTTATACCACGACAGAAATTCTGACCATACTATGGATGATTGTGGGACTTTCAAAGAAAAGTTGCAGGCCCTGGTGGACTCCAAACTGGTAACTTTCTACTCAGAGGTCGAAGGAGCAGCTAATATTTGCATGGTGTCACCAGAAAGTCCAGAATTTGACTTCCCCAAGCTTGTGATTCGCTATCATGCCGCTGCAAAACCACCATCACCATCTTCGAAAGTAACACCATTGGTTATAAGAGCTCCAAAGCCGTCCCGTGGGAATATGCGTGTCAAGCTGGCAATGAAGGAGATGCAGATTCTCCGGCTATAACCAATATAAAAGGTTAAGTCATATCACAAGGAGCAGAAGGCACTATGGCGTGCCTGACGACCTAGACGAGACAGAAAGGGTTGGAAGGGCAGAGATAAGGCAAGGGAAAAGAGCATATTCTGAAATCGCAGAACCGGATAGTGTTCCTCCTCGAGATGAACACGAGGGGAGGAAGGAAGATGAAGATTATGAACAAGAGTTAGTGATGAAGATGCATATGAGTTCCTGAACCTTGTAAGGCATAGTGAGTTCAAAGTAGTAGAGAAGCTTAACCGCACCCCGACGAGGATTTCACTCTTGTCCCTGATATTAACCTCTGAGCCCCATCGACGAGCCCTCAATGTGTTGAACCAAGCGCACGTTGCCGTCATGTCTCGGTAGAGCGCTTTAATGGGATAGTTGGAGCGGTTTTGGCAAACGGGAAAATCACTTTTGACGAACACGAGATACCTTTTGAAGGAATGGGCCACACTAAGGAACTGCACATATCTGTAAAGTGTATGGATTTCATGATAGCCCGATGCCCAACAGTTCGTCACTGAACGTTATGGAAAAATTCACCCTAAACAAGCTACCGATTGAGGACTCATACCTTAAGCCAAGCTTCACATTGGTTAGGGCTTTTGATGGCGTGAAGCGTAAAGTTATAGTGGAAGTCTCACTACCCATTCAGGTAGGACCCAAGGTCTTCCTAGTGGATTTCCACATAATGGACATAAATCCTGCATACAGCCTGTTGCTGTGACGCCCGTGGCTCCACACAGCGGGTGTAGTGCCATCATCCCTACACCAAAAACTGAAGTTTGCAATCAATGGGAAGCTCATTGAAGTGTTCGGGGAGGAAGATACACTAGTAACTAGAGCTTCGAACGCACCCTACATTGAAGCCGCAGAAGAAGCCTTGGAAAGTGCATTACAGACCGTCGAGATAGAGAACGTCACATATGTAGGGCGCAGTGCTGCTCACAAAGCCCATGTCTCTCAAGTGACTCTGACATCAACAAAAGGCCTAATTAAGGACCTCCACTACTGATAATGGTATGAGGTGCTAAAAGAACCCATCTAGGTCAAAGAAAACAAGAACCATTGGAATTGGCATATATTCTGAAGGGTGATGATTTAAGGAGGATCCAAAGGAAATGAAAAAGGAGGAGGGTTTTCAAGTTAAATGGGACATAAAATGATGAAGGCCTGACCTTCATACCTCACATCACAAACACATTCAAGAGGGCTTGAAAGATAAATGTGAGGAAAAACTACATTGATCCGACCACCAAAGAGTTACGGTCGAATTTTGCAAATATCTCCATCAACATGCTGGGTACGGGAGTTACGACCGTAATAGGATGGGTGCACCAGCTCCATTTGGAGGAAGAGCTAAGCAATGGGGTGTCTTTGCAGTTACCTTCGCCATCACAGATGTAATAACTCTAAAATATGACTACTAAATAAAAGAAGTAAGGGCTTTCTAGTGTTTTTTTAAGTGATCCTAAATGCATGTATCGTATTTTCTCAGGTTTAATAAAGCATGTTTTCATAAGTCTCAATCCGTGCATCATCCATATTATTCACTTCCGCTTTTCTTCCTTTTCCCTTTTCTATTTCCCCTCGCGTAACAGGGTTACATATGTGTTTGAAAACAATGAAGAGTTTCGAAACACTAAAGTTGACTTTGACCGCCCAGTTTATGAGATGGAAACCGAGAAAGGCAGTGATGGTTCTAACCTAGAAACATATTGGATGGCAGAACAAGAAGAGCGATCCTTGGAACCTTTCTACGAGTCGGTAGAGATCCTGAATTTGGGAACAGAGGAGAATCGGCGAGAGGTCAAGGTAGGGGACAGTTTAGACCAAGCAGAAGAGGATAGGTGCGTCAAACTACTCCACAACTCCCAGGACGTTTTCGCATGGTCTTATCAGGATATGCCAAGCCTCAATGAAGAAATAGTAACACATCACTTGCCAATAAGGGAGGAGTGCAAGCCAGTAAAGCAAAAGTTACGATGGATGAAACCGGAATGGATACTTGAAATTAAGGAAGAAGTCCAGAAATATTACGAACCCGGGTTCTTGCAGGTAGCACAATACACCGATTGGGTCTCTAATTTATTCCATGTACCTAAGAAGAATGTGAAAGTGAGAATGTGTATGGACTATAAAGATTAAAACAGGGCAAACCCGAAGGACAACTTCCTACTGCCTCACATAGATGTTCTCGTTGATAATACCGCCAATCACCAAATGTTCTCTTTCATGAACGGTTTCTCAGGATACTACCAGATCAGGATGTTTCTGAATGATCGGGAAAAATGCCATATACTACGCCAGCAAGAAGTTCACTGACTACGAGTCTCGATATACGCTGCTCGAGAAAACTTGCCGAGCACTTGCATGGGAATCCAAAAGGCTGAGGTAGTACATGTTCTATCACATGACGCTCCTAATATCCAAAATGGACCCTATCAAGTATGTCTTCACAAAACTGGCCTTGTTCGGACGGATAGCCCGATGGCAAGTGCTGCTGGCGAAGTACGACATCGTTTATACCCCAAGGAAGGACATTATAGGGAGTATAGTGGCAGATCATCGGGCAGAGCATGCAATCTCGTACCCAGATCCTATGTTGATGGACTTTCCTGATGAAAGTATAATGAACACCGAGAAATCGAAAGAAGGCTTGGTCCAAACAATATGGGTGATGAAGTTTGACGAGACCTCAAACTCATTGAGACATGGCCTCAAACTCATTGGGACAGGGTGGTGGGGTCGTGTTTGTCTCTCCCAAAAGCAAGGTGTGTCCTATCACTACCAAAATTTGCTTTGACTGCACCAACAACATAGTGTAGTACAAAACGTGCGCGTTCAGGATCCGAGCAACACTCAAAATGGGCATTAAGAATTTGAAGGTATATGGTGATTCAGCGCTAGTAATATACCAGTTGAAAGAAGAATGGGAGACTAGGGATCATAAGCTTGTACCATACTAGAAATATATAGGGGAAATGGCGGCAAAATTTGAGTCGATACAGTTTGAGCACATCTCGCGAGTCGACAATCAAATAGCGGATGCTCTCACAACATTGTCCTTGATGTACGAACTGGACGAGGCCTAGGTTAACGCACGAATCGAAATCAAAAAGCAAAGTGCACCTGCGTACCTAGCTAGTGTTGAAGAAGAGCGTGATGGGAATCCCTGGTACCATGATATAAGGACCTACCTACAGAAAAGGGAGTACTCAGATGGGGCATCTGAGAATGATAAAAGGACTCTATGGAGATTGGCGATGGGGCTACCCTCTACAAAGTAAGCCACGGCTTTGTGCTGCTAAGCTATGTGGCTGCCCCTGAAGCTCAGAGAATAATAAAAGAAGTCTATGAGGGATTATGCGGCTCGCATGCCGGTGGTCATGCTCTAGCTAAGAAGATAATAAGGACGGGTTACTATGGGACGAAGATGGACTCGGACTATGTAAAATACGTCAGAAAATGCCACAAGTGCCATGTTTATGACGATGAAAAGCATGCGCCTCCATCATCGTGGTACGTTATGGCATCACCTTGGCCTTTTGCAACGTGGGAGATAGACGCCACAGGAATGATTGAACCAAAAGCGTCTAATGGGCACCGTTTCATCCTAGTAGCCATCGACTACTTCACAAAATGGGTTGAGGGTGTGTCATACGCAAACATCACCAAAATCATTGTCACAAAGTTCATAAAAAGGGAAATCATTTGCCGGTATGGGCTCCCGGATAGAATAATAACTAACAATCGAGAAATCTCAACAACAAGATGATGGATGAGCTTTGCAACCAGTTTAAGATCAAGCACCATAACTCATGCCTATGATGAACGGAGTGTTCGAGGCGTCGAACAAAAACCTCAAGAAAATCATACATAAAATGGTTGTTACTTGCCGCGATTGGCACGAAATGCTACCGTTTGCCCTGTACGGTTACCGAACGTCAGTAAGAACCTGAACGGGATCGACGCCTTACCAATTGGTCTATAGGATGGAGGCGGTGCGTTTCATAGAGGTAGAAATACCTTCACTAAGGGTTATCATGGAGGCGAAGTTAGAAGAAGCTGAGTGGGTAAAAGCGAGATATGACAAGTTAAATTTAATTGATGAGAAAAGGTTGGCAGATATGCACCATGGCTGCCTGTATCAGTGAAGATTGATAAGAGCTTTTAACAAAAATATGAAACCACGGGAATTCCGCGAAGGAGAGTTGGTAACGAAGAATATTTCCATTAGACTAAGGGACCCAAGAGGAAAGTGGATGCCGAACTATGAAGGGCCCTATGTAGTGAAAAGGGCTTTCTCAGTAGGGGCATTGATACTGAAAAACATGGACGGAGACGAGCTCCCTTACCTAGATAACTCTGATTCAGTAAACCAGTACTATGCTTAGAATTCACGACGGAGATCTACATGATCGGTTTTCCATCAATAAAGGAAGCATTTAAGTCAACTTTATGTTTTGGATACTTCATTGATTCTGAAATACTATTCTCCTAACCATTGTTCACGTGCCACCAAACAAAATGGACAAGGCACAACACTCCAAATAAACCTAGTACAAATGCGTTCGTGCATACACTTTCGCTCTAATTAATCATTAGGAGGTCTTTTCAAATGAAATTAGTGGTAAAGTGAAGGAAAAAATGATAGTAATAATAATGAAAATTGTTGAAAGAATGAAAAAGTTAAGAAACGAAAAGAGCTAAAGAAAAGAAGCCTAGATGGCAGGATTGCTCCACTTATTCCTAACCCAAGAAAGCAATTTGCAAAGGCCATCGTTATCTTACCATTATATCTAGAAGCAGAGATAAAGTAGGAAGGAGATCCTTAAAATCCCAAGACCGGAGCATAATATGAAAACGTCAGGAGAAAAAACGAAAGAAAAGGAGTGCATACGATAAGGTTACCCAGTTATCAGCAGAGTTAAGCTAGCATATAGTGGAAACGAAGCGGCAAGTCGGCTCTTGGAATTAAGAATCATGGACGCTCAAGATGGATGATCAATGTTCCTACCTGTATTTGGGGGCACGTTCCAAGCAAAAGAGGATGATGGGTGAAACTAGCGAAATTATTATATCAAGCTCGGATTATCCTGTATATTTACCTTAGAAAATCCTACTGTAATGTTTATCGTCAGTGAAAGTAGTATCTTGTTGCAACGAGTGGCCCTGGAAGGACCTGTGAACAAAGCGGAATTTACAGCACTTGATAAGGTGTTTTCTACAACCAGTCAATTTCCTCAAAAAATTCAAACATCACCCCATCACATACATATTTTTCATATAAAGGGGAGCCTTACTCAAATTCTTGCAAAACCAGTCATCATCAACACATTTGTAGTCATGGAACGGGAAATAAGTCAAGCTGAAACCCTAGTACATCAACCCTTAGCATCCTGGGGCAAACGGATTGCACCTTGGAACGGGAAATATGTCAAGCCGAATACCTAGTACATCAACCCTTAGCATCCTGGGGCAAACATATCACACCTCGGAACGAGAAATAAGTCAAGTTGAATTCCTAGTACATCAACCCTTAGCATCCTAGGCAAACTTATCACACCTTGGAACGGGAAATAAGTCAAGCTTGGATCGGGAAAGAACTCAAGCTGGATCCCTAGTACATCAACCCATAGCATCCTGTGGCAAACGGATTGCACCTTGGAACGGTAAATAAGTCAAGTTGAATCCCTAGTATATCAATCCTTAGCATCCCGAGGCAAATGGATCGCACCTTGGAATGGGAAATAAGTCAAGTTGAATCCCTAGTACATCAACCCTTAACATCCTAGGGCAAACAGATCGCACCTTGGAACGGGAAATAAGTCAAGTTGAATCCCTAGTATATTCAACGCTTAGCACCCTGGGGCAAACAGATCGCATCTTGAAACGGGAAATAAGTCAAGCTAGTGTCGTAGGATGGTCAAACCGCATACGCTCAAAGCAATCGATTCTGCTTGTGTAATTACGCTTAGGTTGTTATGTTTGGTTTCAACAGAAAGAGTGAAAAAATCTTGAATGGGGTTTGGGACTGAATGTTTATATTTTTCTCATTTGGTTTGTTCTTATCTCTTTCAGTGAGGTTTGTGTCCTCAGTGTCAGATTTATAGTAGTTCTTTGTTGTGCTGCTATTCTCGGACTAATATAGTTTATTCTTTGATTACATATTTTTGCAGGCTGATGAGAACAAGGAGTGTGCAATCATTAACAAGTATTAAGAAAGATTTAGTCTGACCAAACAGAGCTGCAACATTATGCATATGGAACATATCAATGATATGTGAGGCCAGTAACAACCAGCTATCACGTTTAGAAGAGAGTAAGTGGTTTAACCAAAGTTTATTTAGGTTGAAGTAACGACTTTGAAGTGACATTATCTGTTGGGATGATTTGAACTGGGAGCACACACTCTCGGTAAAATTGTCCGTGAGATTGGATCTGAGGTTGACAATGTCGAAATGTGTGGATAGAAATGCTGGTAACTATGAAAGAAGACTATTCTATGGAGACATGAGATTTTGTCCTTGAAAGAGATAGAGGAAGCAGGGGGTTTTGAAGGGAGGATTGATCATGATGCTGCGATTTCTTTCATTTTTATCTGTTTTATCTTTTGTTTATGAAAATGGAAAACCCGATTACTTTTGCGCTGTGGATTTAATTTTCATATGAAGGTTTTTCATTATTAATGACTAAAATGCATTCTTCAAATAGATTGTGTCTGTTTTATATATATTGCAAACTCATACATTAAAATCAAAACCAATCTTATATGCAATATTGCTATAATTATTCTATATATTATATTGTTTTGTTTATGTTATACAAATTGTCTCATTTGATTCACTGTAGGATATTTATTCAGTCTCGTTTATTATGTATGTTCCATCATCACCTCTCTAAACTTTATCAGAAAGTTACTCCAACTTGTTAATAATTAGTTATAAACAAGTATTTAGGTTCACAATGAAGAGATATACAAACTAGTTAACTATTTCTTAGTTCAATATTTTATAGTGTCCTATTTTGAATTTTCTAACTTGTCACGGGAAAATATTCAAACTCGTCCACTAAAAGCATATAGATTCACAATACATTAGTGAAGACTAACATTTAACAGCTTCAAATGTATGGGGGGCCTTTAGGATGCCTGATTTTCTCCTGGTACGGATGAAGTTCAGATGCAAATTCACTCAAACAAATTTGAATAATTATGATCAACCGACAATCAAACACTTTTTGGATAGGTGCCAGAGGGACTTTGAGGGATTCGAATAAGGGATGAGTTTTTCCTTTTTCGGTTGTTTGCATCTGTCGGGGAAAGATACATGCATTGTCTTTGCCATTGTTTGTTACTCCATTTGCTATTGCAATAATTTATGAATATGAACCGTTGACTTTGGTTTAGCTCGTGGGTGTTCATCTCTCCTTTAATTACCGCATTTGAGAATCACAATACTCTTACTTGGAATTCTCCCTCTTCTTCCTTGAGGCACCATTTCTCCACCCGTACAGACAGTCTATGCCGACCTTCTTGGCGCCCCACTGGCCTCAAACTCTAATCGCTACCTTGGCCTACCTTCAGGTTTACTCCATTCAAGAGTCGCAACAATTCAAGGTTGGAAATGAAATTCCGTGTCCCCTATTGGAGTCCACACTCTTCTCCATTCAGTTATCTCATGCCTTCCGGGTTATGCCATGTCATTTCTACGTTTTCCTGATGAACTTTGTCGCCTGACTCACAAAGTAGATGATAGTTTTGATGGGTCCATGGCAGGGGCCGACATTCAGTACATTGGCTATCGTGAAAAGTCCTGTGTTCCCATGGCAGACAGCGGATTTGGTTTCCAGAACATCTCCTCTTTCAACCAGGCCTTACTCGCTAACCATTTTTGGTGGCTCCTTAAAAATCTAGATAGTCTCCTTGCTAGAGTTCTCCGTGTGCAGTATTTCACTACAACAATTTAGGTTGTTAACGTCGAATATTTAACTTGGAATTGAAAACCGCTGTTAAACATAATATTTAACGACGGATTCGCTTTTTTCTTACCACAGATTCGGATCCTCTGTAAAAGGTAACACTTAACAGCGGATAATATCCGCAGTTAGACTTGAGCGGAAAAATTCCCTCAGCCACAAACACACACCAAGAGAAAATGATTTGTATACTGAAACCTTAACGACGAATGTATCGGATGTTAAACTTTCCGTTGTTAAGTTATTTAGTAGTGGTTTAGAACCGTTGTTAAATTATTGCAATATCACCTAAAGTAGAACCCTTTCTTCCTTGTATTTTCTCCTTTCCTCTTTCTCTTCTCCTCTTTCTCTTTCTCAATTCACTTCTTCTTCTTTCTGCTCTCCACTGTTCGTCACCTCCACGTTGTCGATCACCGATCGTTGATCAAACTCCCACACTTGGATTCTCTGCTCAATCAATTAAGTTAGGTTAGATGTTAGAACTTGCGGGGTTTTTATTAGGTTATAAATTAGGGGTTTAATTCAATGTTATGAGCACTACAACTTCAAGGAGTTCGTGTTTCATGTTTTGAATAAGATTTCTAATAGAAATTTAGGGTTATTAATTATGGTTCTTAGAAATTTAGGGGTTACTAGTGTTAGGGTTCTTAGAATTGCTAATGAGTGATAATGATGCATTGTGCAGGAGTTATTCTACGGAATTCGAGCATACATCGACTTCTATTGCATTGGGAGGATCTAACTCGAGGTTGGTTTATGTTGAAATTTGGGGTTTTGTGTTCTATGTTCAAATTTGTGAATTCTTTTCTAAATTGCTTGTATTTCGATGAATTTCTTGTTTTAGGTGATTTGAAAAAGAAACCTGTCCAAATCCATCCATCAAACTTTAATTTTCTTCTGCTTCAAAGTTTTAGTGGAATACCTCAAACCATGTATGAAAATGTGGTATGTTGTGTGCTTAGAAATAGGTTTGCTATAAAATTTAGTAAAGTGATTTCCTTATTAACTTATGTGTTATACATGTGTAATTGATATCTAAACTAAAATTTGGTAGCTTGATAATGTAATGTGCTTAGAAATGAGTTTAGTGAACATACGATAATCCATATTACAATATAGAATGTGGTAACGTGGTGCATTTAGAAATGTGATTGCTTAGAAACTAGTTTAGTGGACATAGGAGAATTCATATTACATATATTTGTATATAGCTAGGGAGCATATTAGGTTGTTATTTTTGCAAATTGAAGAGTATGAGTATACAAGTATGAATGAAAAGGCATTGCCGAAATGTTCAAACATACTTTCAAACTCATACTCTTTAATTAAATATAGATCATCATGAGTACTTACTTGCTATCGACTTAACTAATTAGGTTCTTTAAGACAATAAAATGGATAAGTCATGGATGCATATGCCACGGAACACTCCACAAGGAGTAGAGAATTTTTTAGATTTTTCATATACATAGGCTCGGCCAAGTGTATAATCAATTCAGTGTCCTTGTCTTAGTTGTTGCTGAGATAAAAGTCTAAGGACAAGATATTTGATCACTTGTTATGTCGATCATTCCCTGTACAATTCAAAGTGTACAATTCAAATCCAAATATCCAACATTTGTGGACCCTATATTTTTAGGGAGAGTATCATAGTTCAATTCTTACATCCCAACCAAAAACTCTAAAGATTTAGCTATTCATATCACAAGAAGGAAGAGAAAACAAAGAAAGATATAACTGTCATTTTTTTAAGAGATAACGAATCGAAGTCAATCCAATCTTCACTTTCAGCCTTCTAGTTCCAGTCCTAGCTTTGAACTTCAATGGCAGCACCTCCGGTTCTTCAATCGGACTTCTATGGATGAAAATATGTTGATTTTTGCAGAGAAAAGTCGGGGGGAAATCACTGGGAATTGTTGATGAAGATCTCCTTTCTCTTCCCTCAAATCGCTCATTTTATATCGCAGCTTCCGGAACAGGGGGCGCACATTGGGCATGCATGCAGGGGCGCTCATGCATGCAGGGGCGATGCACCCTTAACTCCGTCGTGAGCTCATTCGAATATAGGGAATGCACGGCGTGCATCCATTTTTCCGCCGTGAGGTAATTCCAGGTTGGGTCATGCACGGCGCGCAACCCTTTTTCTTCTCCAACTTTTGCAACGTCGTCCCATTTGAGCTCCAACGGTGCTCGTGTCTTTGTAACCAGACCAACTGTCTTTAAAATACACGTGGATTACAAATACTACAAGAAACACGTCAAATGGACCGCAATGGTCTAGTTGAACGGGTCTAGGAAATACAATGCCAAGATGCAAAACCATGCGAAATTGAAGTACAAACGAGCTAGTAATCACTCAAAAGACATGCAGACATGTTGAGATATACACTACAAATCCTAGTACTATCAAGTACTCTCCCTCCTGAGTTGTAGGTGATGGCTAGAGTCTTGGTTCTGGACATGTATCAGGATCATCGAATTTGTAGCCCCCTCTTCCGAATCATTAGGAGCTTCCAGAGGAAAGAGACCTGCCAAACGTAGCCCACCCGCCGAAGAGGAGGATTTCAAATCATGTAGTAACACTAAAGTCTAAATGATATAAAACTACATTTGTTCCATTCTAGAGTTTTGTATTATCAATTACTCGAACCTGAAATTCTGAGTTTTGGTATCTACAAATTGGAAATAAGAAAATTAGATTCTGGAAATTGGGGAACTGGTTCTGAAAATTGTGTTTTGTAATTTAACAGCGGATTATATTCGCCGTTAGTTTAAAAGCGGTTTTATCCACCCGAAAGCTACCAACGGATATTATCAGCTTTAAAATAGGTAACAAAAATCCTTGTTGTTATCGGCTGTCACAATATGCACCTTAACTGGTATTTTTAGGCACATAGTATGACTTTCTTAGGCGCATAGTGTGTCGAACTTCCAGATATTCCATGCGCCCAAGCCGTCACACAATACGCCTTAACTTAGGCTCATAGTGTGACTTTATTAGGCGTATAGCGTGCCAAGCTTCCAAAAAAACGTTGTAGGAAATTGAAAAACCTTTTCAATGTCGACGACCTTGCATCAATCGGACTTCTGATCTAGGAGTTATGTCCAAAATATGAAACTGTAATGTTTTCCAACCAAGTCAAGATCCACGCTCTTTGAAGATGCCAAAATGCTTCTCATTTCTTGTTGTAGATCATTCATGCATGACGTACCACTCTGATTAATGCATCGACATTGTCATGTACCTTAAATCTTTCAAAAACACTCCAAAACGACATCAAATGGACCTCGACCTGGTCCGAGACACTAAATTGAGATAAAAGTTTAAAATGAATAAAACATCCTAAACTTCTGCCTTAAGCAACACAATTATGCATGATATATCACTTAAATGAGGACGATATATATGACAAATCTAGCGTCATCAACAATTGGAAGGCCCAACAGCAACAATCTCTGTCTCTTCTTCATCCTACAAAGTCGCAACTGATTAGCCTGATGGACTTTATTTTATCAATCATGGTCTTTGAATCTACTACCAACTCCGTGAGCATAATTTTTCAGTCCTCCACCAGACTTGCCCTTGTGTTCGGGCATCATCCAGGGAACTTTGAGTTGTTCTTTGGCGGCGGGGGGGGGGGGGGGGGGGAGCTTCTAGCTCCATTTCTTGCACCATCAGCTCTTCTGGCGGGGGGAGCTTGAGATTGACAATGAGACACAAGGTTGCCATACAATACAGATTGCATGCCTACATTCATACTCGAAGAAATATTTCTTCTTTTCCACTTTATAAGTAGGGAGGAGGGGGTTCGAGAGATCCACTTCAACACACACACGATCAAATTTTCCTTGAGCCCCTTCTAACATAGCGCGATTGATACGTATTGGTTTTCCAATTGTGGTTGCTATCCTCATAACGAATTTCTCATGATAAAACACTATAGGTAGGTCTGAAAAGTGACCCAAACCATTGTGTTTGTAACCTCAGTCATCCAAGGGTTGAAACCCTTAAACCAATGATGAATCGTAAGATACGTGTCTCCAAGCATCTAGGGTCCTCCCGAGATAGTGCCCTAGTAATTGTCACCACTTTTAAACCTCACCAGATATCAACTATTTCTTAAATCATATATTTGGAAGAAGTCCTTGTTTTCCCCATAAAAAGTTCAGTCTACGAGCCAGTGGTAGGTAAGGAACTCTTCGTCCAAGCCCTCTAACACGAAGTACAGATCTCCAGGAACATTGAAAGTTGATCTTCTCCTCGGTCGTGAAAAGGATAGATGGACATAAAGGGTCCTCGTCCTCTTTATCCAACACGTCATCCTCCTCCCTCATGGCTTTAGCAACATCTTCAGAGTCAGACTCAGCCATATACCATCCATCTGCCGATCTCGTCCCTTTGAAAGGGGAATTAAGCCGTTGGGTCCATGCATTCACCGGAACTAGAATCTCCTTCATTGCTTCATCAGATGCATTTCCTTCTACAAATGTTTCCAGCTATGTTACCTCCTCAATTTCCACATCATTATTTCTTGAGTCAGGCTGTAGCTTTAAAGGTTGAACCTTAGTTTTAACCTGTTGGCATCCCTATTTGTTTTGGCTGACGGCGAGTACGATGTCGTAGGCGGGCGACGAGTACCCATGATAAGGTCTGGAGGCTTCAATTCCGTCAGAGATGGCTGAGCCATCGCCGGTATACGAAGTCAGGAGTGAAACCCCCTAAAACCGAAAGCAATCGCCTCCGAAACGAGCTCCGGAAAAATTGGAACCACAAGATAGGAATGTTGACACATGGTAATTGGCAGCAACATTAGTGTAATAAGGTATGCCACTATTGAATGTTGATTGATGTAATTAGATATTAATGTTCTTATACAATGTTCTTGATTTTGTGTAATGTAGGTTCGTGGTGGGAAGTGTATAGCATGGAGACTCCTATTTTGTAAAAGATTGTTATTAGGTTGTATAGCCAAACAGCTTCATCTTCTAGTTCTAAGCGAAATTGGATCGCTTTTGAGCATATACATAAGAAGAAAAGGAATAGGCCGTAGAATAAGAGGCTAAGCGATTTGGTGTTTGTCCACTATAACATGCACTTACAACATAGGTGAGTAATCCCATTAATATTTGCAGCTTCAACTATGAATTATCAACATCAGTTTGAACTATGCATTGTCAATTTACTTGAATTGTTATAATCTTCAATAGGGATTATTAAGGAAGGAAGACTGCATCTGATCCAATTGATTATGAATCAATTGATTCCACAGCTGCATGGGTTGAGAAACCAACTCCAAATCTTCATATCGATTCTCTTCAAGCAACTTTTAATGAAGATGATCATTATTCAAATATAGAGTTTGGATTTGGTGTAGGTGGAGCTACCCATGAGGACATGAGTACTATAGGTGTTCCTACATAATTTCTATATTTCAGTTTTCACTTAGACTTCCTTTTATATTATGTCTCTTGGATTTTTTATGGAAATTTTATTTATGACTGTTGTTGTATGATGATATTTGATTATATTGTTGTATTTAAGTATTCGAGTACTATTAGACTAAATTTTTATTCGAAATGCTCTATATGTTATGATTTTTGTAGGTAATATTGTAAAATTTTAATCTGTATATTGTTGGTTTAATCCGGCTCAACTCAAAATATGTCCGGTCCGAAGAAAGTATATTAAATTAATTAATTAATAATTAAAATTGTCCATCCCGGTATAGAAAACGGTCCAACCCCGACCGAACCATCAAACCATAAACCCCAGCCTCATCAGTTTGATGTCTGGTCTGATTTTTGAATCTTGGAAATAATTCGAAGTTGATGAATAAAGTTGCAATGTTACCATATAGATCATATTAAAAATTTCTTAAAATTTTTTATTCGATAGCGAAACCATCTTGAAACTAATCTTATTAATCACAACCTCTCTAGCCATGAATGCTTTGATTTATTTAAAACTCGGTTGTTGCTCTAAATCTACAAGCTCCTGGAAACAAAAATAGCCAAGGTTCTAACTAATGGTGTCTTACCGCTCTGACATAATATATGACCCCATCCATCAGGCAAGCAAATCAAAGTGCTCCAAATTTGGTTGCCAACATGAATATCAATAATACATGTATGTAGGTGACTCATTAACTATTCATGATAGAATACATGTTGGAAATTGAGAAGCTTGATATGGAAGTTTCATGTTGATAAGGCTAGAATTTGTAGCAATTATCTATTCTTATTTGCATGCTTTTTTAGTGATTATTAGTGTGTTCGAGCTTCATTCTCGTGTGATTTAGTGTTTTGGCATTATGTGCCTAGACCCGTTCATTTGGACCGTTTTCGGTCTATTTTATGTGTTTCTTTGTAGTAATTGTTGTCCACATGTACTCTAGAGATACGTGGTTTGGTTATGAAGCTATGGACGTGACGTAGAGCACGGTTGGAGCTCGAACGGAAGATCGAGAAATGAAATGGAGGAGCTGAGGGGCTGCACGCCGTGCAGCCCTAGGATGCTGTAAAATCATGGCCCTTAAGCAGGGGAACGTCGTGCACCCCTGCACGGCGTTCCTCCCATTCAAATACACAAAATTTTAAAAAAGGAGGTGCACGCCGTGCATGTGTGCACGCCCCCTAGTTTCAGGAGCTTCCTATAAAAGGGCTGATATTGAGGAAAGAGAGAACAACTTCCCCAACTTCGTTTTTCCTCAATTTTCCCCGAGTTTCCTCTACAAAAACCAGCATAAATCATCCCATAGAAGGTCAATTGAAGATCCATAAGAGTTCCTATCAAATATTGAAGCAAGGATTGAAGATAGAAGACCAAAAGCAGCGATTGAAAGAAGAACAAGCCGTTTTCTCTTCATCAAGATGATGGTTAGGGTTTCTTTTCAGTTGTTTTCTTCTAGCATCATGAGTAGCTAATTTCTTAGAGATTCTTGGTTGAGATATAGGAATTGAGCCATGCTACCTGTTTGAATGTTTTAAGAACGACAATTGTGGATGTTTGGATTGTAATGAAAGATTGCCTTGAATGATTGGTTTTCAACCTAATTCTTGTTACGGCTAGAATTAGGTCAAATTTATGAAATCCTTTGTTCATGATAGACTTAGGAATACGTAAGATTGTCGATCGAGGACAGAACTAAGTTATCGGTGGGGTAAACCGATAACCTAAATTCTACCTTTTGTGTTTCTTCCAATTTAAAATTAGTCATCTTGTAATTGGCGGGCGCTTTGGTTTGTACCCAATGGACCAAGTTGGGTGTAGTTATCAGTAGTTTAGGCGTTGATGGACCAAGTCAACGCTATTTCCAATTACTAGTGATTTCTTTTAATTTCGGAAGAACACCTTATGACTTTGTAGAACTTCTCGGTGTTCATTACCGGCTAGCCTGATTAAGGTTATTTCTACCTTAGTTGGGAAGCTAGTAGTGGTAATTCGCGTGCATAATCGTGCCGCGGATTCATACGAGTGATAGGAGGGATCATTTTATTCAATTCAAGTCAATATTCGTTCGTTTTGAATGCATTTAAGAAGTTGAGCTTGATGACTTATCTCTTCCAAGAACTCGGTTTCTCCAATTGAATCAACCCTTAATTGGTAGTTTAATTTAATCAATAGAATTATTAAAATCAAAACCAATTATTTTAGTCTAGACCGTGTTGACGAGTTTGAGTAGAGGCATAGCGAGAGGAACCCTTGGACATAAATGACACTTGTGTTGTCAGAATATCTTCAGAGTTATATCGGTGATCAAGTTTTTGGCGCCGTTGCCGGGGACTCTCTCTCGTTTCTTTGAAAGAACTTAGTCAGCGCCATTTTAGACATTCGACTCCATGTATAGTTTTATTTTGTTTTTAATTTTCTCCCACTCGATTTACTTGGGTTGTTAGTGTTTGAGTTCATATGCAGGGTTATAGTTGGAATGGAGAGTGGCAAGGTCCCTATGGTGCAAGTAATGAGGATGAAGTTTGGAGCTCATATCCTAACCAACACCAACATTATGAGCATCAAGGTCCACCAAACTACTACCAACCTAGCTATGGAGGAGAACAACAAAAATGGAGTGACTTTGGGCAAGGAGCAATGCCAAGTTGGGCTGCACATCAATCTCTACCACCTTTCTACATAGACTCACCTTCAACTTACTGTCACCAAGGCTCACCTTCAACCTACATCCATAAAGACTACAATCAAGATCATCCACCTTTTAAAGATCAATGCTTAAGACTTGATTATTCCAATAAATCCTCTCCTTCCATGCATGAGCAACTCCTTATGCTACTTGAGGTGAGTCGACGCTAACTACAGACATCAGAGGAACAAAGTTGCCGTTTGACACGACTTGTGGAGGAACCTCTTCTCCCACCACAATTGGAGGAGGTTGAGATGAATGAGCATGATTTGGGTGTGACATTCGAGGAAATGGATGAGGAAGTGGAAGCACCTTCAATCACGAAAGACCAACCAACAACACATGATGACAAAGTAGAGGGGTTCGAAGAGGAGGACGATTCCTCCTATGAAGACCACCTACTTGAATGGTATTTGGGATTAGAGATGTATGCACGAGCTGATGGGAAAGAAGGTGAATCGAAAATCTACCTTGAAGACTTCTCGATCCCAAAGGACAAATACACATATCTTGACGTTGGGGTAGAAGAGTTTGAGAGGGATGATGATGGAGAGTGGAAGGAAGAAGTATATGAAGATATGGAGCCTTCCAAATTTGACATTGCACCTCCCATTGAAAAACCCATCATTTGGCATTTTTCCTAGAGTTGTGGTTCCAATGAGACCAAACGAGACCCTTCAAGACTCATGTGTGGTTTTGAAGTACCTATGGGAGGAAACTCATAAGGAGTACTTCTCACATCAGTCTAGAATGGACTCCTCCATCTCGAGACCACACTTGGACAACCTCATCGACCGCCTGAGTACCACCATTAGCTTGGGGAGCATTGTAGAGCTCGATGTTCACTCACCAACCTACCTCTACCCTCTTGAAGCGTACACATCCACAAGGGGAAGCCACAACAAGGAAAGAGTTGGCGCGCACAACCGCTTCGACTCCTCCATCTCTCTCTAAGGGTGCTACTTGGCATTCAACTCCAATCCTTGAAGAAGCTAATGGAATTCGAGAAGGTTCTAAGTTGGGGAGCGTAATCCAGGTATCGTCTAGCTCAAAAACGAAAAAGAAAGAGCGCTCTTGGAAGGCACCCCTTGCGTATCCATTGTTAGAATAGTGAATAAAAGACCTTAGATGATAATTTGTGAGTCTTGTGGTATATCTTTGGTGTCAGTCTTGTGATTGAGTCGAGTTTAGATAGTGTCTTATATGATCGTTGTTGCCAAATGAATGCTAGGGAGCTGTGATTATTGAGTCTACCCAGAGTTTGTTTCCCTGCCTTCCACATTAGTTATTTCGCGAGGACGCGAAAATTCTAAGTGTGGGGGGATTGGTTTTGATTGATTCGTCAACATTTGTGCTTCAATTGGACCCTTGTTAACGGATGATAACACGTGTTACATCTATCACTAGTTTGTTGTTTTTGTATTTGTGTTATGGTTAGCAGGTCCCGAATAAAGGTTCTATCACATCCCACCATCAAACTTCATTTTATCGGTATCACCTACTCTCTTCTCTAAATGTGACTTCTTGTGAGGATAATGTTGTGGTTTAGGGGATGAGTTAGGATGCTAGTATTTCACTTGATTGCTTCATTGAATCCTTGTCTTTCAACATTTGAAATTCCCTCTTAAACTTAAAAATTATAGATGAATTGGATGCATGTTTAGCGTAGTATTGCTACTTGAGGGTCAATGGCATGCATGATAGATCATTTTTGAGCCGCCTCCCATTTTTCTTGAAACGAGTATAGAATAGATTTATGCACTTGGTGACTCGATCTTGATGCTTACTAACTTGTGAACAATTAATTCCCCTATCAAGTCGCTCTAGTTGTTTAAAATCATATTTGACTAGATGGTCTGAATAAGGTGCAAAAGAGGCCAATGTGCCCAAATTTTCGTGGGGGTTCGGTTGCGATTCAACGCACTGGCAACTTTGAGTATGCTGCCTATAAGCTAGTCCCTTCAGGCTTCTCTTCTCACCTCTTCCTAGTTGTGGGTCGGAGTTTTTCAGGTAAAATCGGTCTATGTGGATGAGAGCCTTAGCCAGATCAGGGTCGCAACTACCCCCATTTGGAAAGATACCCTCCAAAACTATACAAATTTTTTGACAAGTGAGTTTGCAATTGAGTAATTCAATTGACTCAAACATGTTTAGTGTATTATGTATAGTTAAATTGCAAAAGAAGAGGGGAGTGCTCTTATTTGAATATAGTGTTAAAGTAAGCACTCCCACCCTTAGGACGGGAAAAATACCCGGCCAGGACCATCTGTTGTGAGCATAGGTGATAGGGGAAATGTTTTTATCGGTAGGTGTCGAGTGGTACTAACTATATGCATAGGTTTGTTCTTCATTTGGATTAGAGCACTCGGTAAATCTAACTATGTGGTTTGGTGATCTAAAGTGTATTCTTGGCATCGTGAAGTAGGCTTGAACTGCTACCATGTTATTTCCTTTTCACCATGTTTAGAGTTTGCTTAGAGTGCGGAAAGTAAAGTTGCTTGAGAACAACCAAGATTTCAGTGTGGGGGGATTTGATAAGGCTAGAATTTGTAGCAATTATATATCCTTATATGCATGCTTTTTGAGTGCTTATTAGTGTGTTCGAGCTTCATTCTCGTGTGATTTCGTGTTTTGGCATTATATGCCTAGACCCTTTTCATTTGGACCATTTCGGCCCATTTAATGTGTTTCTTTGTAGTTATTATTGTCCACAGGTACTCTAGAGATAGGTGGTCTGGTTATGAAGCTATGGACGTGAAGTAAAGTACGATTGGAGCTCGAGCGGAAGATCGATAAATGAAATGGAGGAGCTGAGGGGCTACACGCCGTGCAGCCCTAGGATGGTGTAAAATCACGGCCCTTAAGCAGGGGAACGTCGTGCACCCCTGCACGGCATTCCTCCCATTCAAATACGCAAAATTTTGAAAAAGGAGGTGCACGCCGTGCACCCCCCAATTTCAACAGCTTCCTATAAAAGGGCTGATTTTGAGGAAAGAGAGAACAACTTCCCCAACTTCGTTTTTCCTCAATTTTCCCCGAGTTTCCTCTGCAAAAACCAGCATAAATCATCCCATAGAAGGTCAATTGAAGATCCATAAGAGCTCCTATCAAATATTGAAGCAAGGATTGAAGATAGAAGACCAAAAGCAGCGATTGAAAGAAGAACAAGCCGTTTTCTCTTCATCAGGATGATGGTTAGGGTTTCTTTTCAGTTGTTTTCTTCTAGCATCATGAGTAGCTAATTTCTTAGAGATTCTTGGTTGAGATGTAAGAATTGAGCCATGATACCTATTTGAATGTTTTAAGAACGACGATTATGGATGTTTGGATTGTAATGAAAGATTGCCTTGATTGATTGGTTTTCAACCTAATTCTTGTCACAGCTAGAATTAGGTCAAATTTATGAAATCTTTTGTTCATGATAGACTTAGGAATTCATAATTTTGTCGATCGAGGATAGTACTAAGTTATCGATGGGGTAAACCGATAACCTAAATTCTACCTTTTGTGTTTCTTCCAGTTTTAACATTAGTCATCTTGTAATTGGCGGGTGCTCTGGTTTGCACCCAATGGACCAAGTTGGGTGTAGTTATCAGTAGCTTAGGCGTTGATGGACCAAGTGAACACTATTTCAAATTAATAGTGATTTCTTTTAATTCCGGAAGAACACCTTATCACTTTGTAGAACTTCTCGGTGTTCATTACCGGCTAGCCTGATTAAGGTTATTTCTACCTTAGTTGGGAAGCTAGTAGTGGTAATTCGCGTGCATAATTGTGCCGCGGATTCATACGAGTGATAGGAGGGATCATTTTATTCAATTCAAGTCAATATTCGTTCGTTTTGAATGCATTTAAGAAGTTGAGCTCGATGACTTATCTCTTCCAAGAACTCGGTTTCTCCAATTGAATCAACCCTTAATTCGTAGTTTAATTTAATCATTAGAATTATTAAAATAAAAACCAATTATTTTATTCTAGACCGTGTTGACGAGTTTGAGTAGAAGCATAGCGAAAGGAACTTTTGGACACAAACGACACTTGTGTTGTTGGAATAACTTCACAGTTATTTCGGCAACCACATGCACAACTCGTCAAGTCTCATACACAGCTCATGATGAATAAATATACAAGTTTTCAAATGTGCATATATGGAATGAAGAATATTTACAAAGGTTTGAATTATCTTGGACAACTATAAACCAACCATGATGAGCAAACCGAGTTGGCAAGGACATCCTTTCATGATCTTACAAATCAATACCAAAAGTTCATATAAGGAATAAAGATTATTTACAAAGGCTTAAATGATCCTGGACAATTACAAACCAATCATGAAGATCAAACCAATTTTGCAAAGTGGATTTTTGGTTGATTTTGCAAATCAAGAATTAACGGCCTAAAGTTTGTTATTTTATTTGTGATAATAATATAACTCTCGAGGTAATCATTCCTCGGGCGTGGAGTAGGCTGAGTTTCTGATATCACGTTAAAACAATCTGTTCTTCGTTCTCGTAATTATCTCATAAATTAATTCGTAGAACTGAACATTGGTCTTGGGCTGAAATTTATTGTCTAAATAATTGGGCTTTAGTTTATAAGTTATAGCCCATATTTGAGATATGATATTATATCCTATTTGTCCTTATTTTTGGAAACGTGAAGTAAAGGAAGAAGAAGGAATTTGATTCCTCTTCACCAGTTTGCTTCTTCATTTACAATTTATCAAATCTCTACTTGATTGATCGATTGCCATCGAGGTTGGTAGTGTTTGATTGAGTTTCAGTCGGTATCTGAGCTTCTATTACTTCCAGGAGTCCAACGATTCTAGAGAAGAAGATCGCTCAAATTCGGAAGAAATAGTATCCGCTGCAATGAGTAAAGTGAAGATGACGTTTTGAACTTCTTCAAATTCAGAAGGCTTTACCCACAATCGAGCTCCTTGGTTCGATGGATCGAACTATGGTTTCTGGAAAAGCCAGATGAAAGGTTATCTTGAAGGAATCGATTTTGATTTATGGGATGTGGTAAAGGACTCACCTCCTGATATCAAATAGAAATGAGAAGACTGGATAGCTGCCGAGAAGAAGACAATGCAGATGAATGCCAAGCCAATCAATATCTTCTACAACTCCTTGAATGAAAGCAAATTCAATCGAATTTGTGGATGTACAACAGCCAACGAAATCTGGTCAACACATAAGGTAAAATATGAAAGCACTTCTAGGGTTAAAGAGACTCAAATTGATCTAGTTGTTCATGAATATGAATTGTTTAAGATGGAACCAAACGAAAATATTTCAAAAATGTTTTCGAGGTTTAATTTCATAATTAATGGGCTTAAAAATCTAGGAAAGACTTATGATAATGCAGATTTAGTTCGTAAGATTATTAGATGTCTGCCTAGTGAATGGATGCCTAAGAGAACTGCTATAGAAGAGACCCAAAACCTTAAAACTGTAGGCTTAAATGAACTTATAGGATCATTACTAAGTTAAGTAAATATTCTTAAAATTGATAGACTTGAAGAAGATAGCAAAAGAAAGAAAAATATTGCTTTTATGTCTGTTATAACTGAATCATTTAGTGATTCAGATAATGATGTTGATACTGAAATTGCATTACGAAGCAGCAAACTTAAAATTTTTCTGAAATATAAGAAACGCCAGTAAAGAGTTGGTTTTGATAAGAATTATCAAAACAAAATAGTTATAAAAGACCCGAGAAAGGTAGTTTTTCTGTTTTATCAAAATTACAGGTTGAAAGAAGCAAAGAAGAGAATGCTAGAATAGAACGGGATTCAAAGACTTGTTTCAAGTGCGGAAGACCCGGACATTTCATAGTAGATTGTCCAACAAGGTTTGTCTACAAGGATAAGGTTCTCATTGTAACTTTCAGTGACTCATATTCTGAAAGAGATAATTCAGATGATCAAGTACTAACCTTAATGGCCATAGAGGAAGGACAATCCTCTGGTAAAGAGGTAATATCTTCTACTGAGTTTAAGAACGACGTTGCTGAATATTAGAAAAATATGTAGGATTGCCACAAAATTACAAAATCTTAAAGGATAAGTATAAGGCTATGAAAGCGATTTAAAAGCTGTCGTAGAATGGAATAAAGAGTTAGCTGATGAGATTGAAGATTTTAAGAAAGAAAACTCTGAATTAAGAGAAGTCACCAATGTTAGAACTATAAATGAATGTAGTAATTGATGCTAGTTTCTAACAATGGTAGAGAAAAATTATATAGAAAACTGCAAATGGCTGAAAATCAATTATTTCTTCTAAAGTTGAAGGAAGAAAAATTGAATAAAACATCTAGAAACTAAGACACAAGACAACATAAGTTTACCAGCGATGCTCATAACTTAAAAAATTATGCCACTAGATGTAATATATGCTTTGAATATGGTCATAACACTAATGAGTGTAGAATGAATACTTATGAAGAAGCAAGGGTAAAGAAATTTACCAAAAAGGTATGGGTAGCTAAAAAAGTATTAGATGAGCTTAGGTCTCTCAGTAAGGAGGTACCCCAGCAAGTTTGGGTATCTAAGCATCTAACCTTTAATGCTATTGCAGGAAAAAATCACAAGTGAGTGGTACCTAGATACTGGTTGCTCTCGACACATGACAGGAGACACATCGCTGTTCGAAGAACTTACATTCAAAATTGGAGGAAAAGTTACCTTTGGAGATAATGGAAAAGGGGAAATCATGGATTCTGGAACTGTAAGTAAGTACCCTAATCCTAGTTTTAATAATGTTCTATTAGTCGATGGGCTTAAACACAATCTGTTATCTGTTAGTCAGTTGTGTGGAAGCATGAACAGAGTTGTGTTTGAAGAAAATCTTTGTAGAGTAGAACGTTGTGATGATTCTCTAGTTCTCTTCGTTGGATCACAAAGAGGAAATATCTATACAATTGATGTGCTAGAATCTAGTGTCTTCGATGAATTCTGCTTCTCTATAATAGAGAAAAGTAATAAATTTCTTTGGCATAGGACACCAGGACATGTCCTTTAGAGAGAATTGCCAAGCCAAGCAAGTTAGAATTGATTAAAGGCTTGCCTAAATTACTAGTATTAAGAATTTCTTCTGTAAATCTTGTGCCCTTGGAAAACATTCACGATCTTCTTTCAAACGAAAGAATCTTGTTTCAACCTCTTCTCCACTTTCTCTCATTCATATGGATTTATTTGGCCTTATTAGTACAAAAAGTCTCGGTGGAAAAAGCTATGTGTTTGTCTTGGTAGATCACTATTCCCGATACACATGGGTTGAATTCCTTAATCAAAAGGACGAGGGTTTTGAAAAATTTCAAACCTTTGCCTTCAACCTTAAACGGAAGAAAATTGGTAAAATCTGTACCATTCAAAGCGATCATGGTGGAGAGTTTGAGTCCAGTAAATTTGCATCTTTTTGTGAATCTCAAGGAATCACTCACACCTTTTCAGCACCTCGAACCCTCAACAAATGGAGTTATTGAGAGAAATAATTGTGCTCTGATTGAACTAGCATGAACCATGCTTAAGGATTATCTAGTCCCTACAAATCTTTAGGCAGAAGCAGTATCCACTGCATGCCACATTCTTAATAGGACTCTTATAAGAGAACACTTGAACAAAACTCCCTATGAAATCTGGAAGGAGAGAAAGCCAACACTTGCTTATTTCCATCCTTTTGGATGTCGATGTTTCATATTAAACACTAAAGATCAATTAGGAAAATTTGATGCCAAGTGTGAGAAGGAATATTTCTAGGTTACTCAGCACGAAGAAAGGCTTATAGAGTGTTTAATAAACGAAGCAGCAAGGTAGAGGAATCCATTTATGTGAGTTTTGATGAATGTTTTACACCATCAACCAACTTGTGTGACAATTATGGTTTTCTAGATGATTCTCTTCCTATAAAAAATCATACAGAAACCTCTGATACACACTCGAAACAAGAAGATGGTATAACTACATAAAGTAGTCAATCTGATCATGATGGACAGCTCTCAGTTCCGCAACCCGAGAATGAGCCAAATAAACTAAATCCTTTTAGAGTAATAGCATCTAGACATCCAATTACTCAAGTGATAGGCAATGTCACAAATGACTTAGAACTCGTTCTAAAAGTGCTCCTTCAGCAAATTCTGTCCTTCATTAGATCCTTTTTTCAAAAATGGAACCTAAGAATGTAAAAGAGGCTTTAAAGATGAAGGGTGGTCCCATGCTATGTTTGATGTACTTTACCAGTGTAAACGAGCTCAAGTATGGGATGATCTTGAACCTTGTCCTCCTGAAGTTATGGCCCTCAGAACTAAACGGGTCTTTAGGAACAAGACTGACGAGCAGGGGATTATAATAAGAAATAAGACTCGTCTCCTCGTTCAAGGATATGATCAAGAAGAAGGAATTGACTATGAGGAAACATTTTCTCCTTAGCTCGATTAGAAGCAATCCAAATTCTGTGTGCTTTCGCAAGGTATAAGAAGTTCAAACTCTTCCAAATGGATGTTAAGAGTGCTTTTCTTAATAGCTTAATCAAAGAGGAAGATTATGTCAAACAACCTCTAGGATTTGAAACCCATAAATTCTCAAATCATGTGTTTCGTCTC
The DNA here is from genome assembly GCA_030674075.2 of Linum usitatissimum. Taxonomy (NCBI): domain Eukaryota; kingdom Viridiplantae; phylum Streptophyta; class Magnoliopsida; order Malpighiales; family Linaceae; genus Linum; species Linum usitatissimum. The sequence continues at coordinate 3,658,276 of JAUJYP020000780.1, forward strand.
AAGAAGGCTCTCTATAGACTTAAACAAGCTCCACGAGTCTGGTATGAGCGTCTCACTGATTTTCTTCTAAGCCAAGGTTTTTGTCGAAGATCTGTGGATACAACTCTCTTCCTCAAAAATAAATCCTCTCATCTTCTAGTAGTACAAATCTATGTGGACGACATTGTATTTGGTTCTACTTTGGATTCTCTTTGCTCTGAATTCAGTACTAGAATGCAAGATCACTTTGAAATGAGCATGATGGGAGAACTTAAGATGTTCCTTGGATTACAAGTAATCCAACCCCCCATGGTATTTTCGTGCATCAATCCAAGTATGTGGAGACAATGGTCACTAAATTTGATCTTAGCAATCCGAAACCAGCCACAACACCTATGGCTACAACACTCAAACTAGACAAAGATTAGCATGGGAATGCTATATATGAACGCAAGTACAGAGTCATGATTGGATCCTTGCTTTATCTAATAGCTAGTCAACCTGAAATTATATTTAGCGTGTGTCTCTGTGCTACATTTCAAGCTGCACCAAAAGAGAGTCATCCCTCTGCAGTAAAAATAATATTTCGGTATCTTAAAGGGTCACCAACTCATGGACTTTGGTATCCAAACACAGGCAATCTTTCAGCTCTTGCTTTTAGAGATGTTGATTATGCTGGGAGTTTATTCGATAGAAAAAGTACATCCGACAGCTGTCACTTTCTAGGATCATCTCTGATCTCTTGGTCGAGCAAGAAACAATCTTCAGTATCTCTATCAACAGCAGAGGCGGAATATATGGCAGTAGCTAACTGTTGTGCTCAACTCATTTGGATAAAACAATAGTTATAAGACTATAATATCGTGTTGTCACCCATGCCTATTTTTTGTGACAACACTAGTGCCATTAGCCTTTCCAAAAATCTTGTACAACATTCTAGGACAAAGCATATCTATATTCGATATCACTTTATTCGAGATCTTATACAAGATAAAATAATGGAACTCGAATTTGTGTCAGCATCAGATCAGTTAGCAGATATTTTCACAAAAGCTCTCGCAGAGGATCAATTCTGTCGCCTTAGACTAGAACTTAACATGATCTGAGTCACTGATGTGGCTGATATCACAAGCCCTTATTTATGAAGAATTGGGGTGATAAAAGGCTAATCATGGGGTTCAGCTACTTTAGACTGTAGGCTTGTTAAGCTGTGGAGATTTCACCCATCGCTTGCTTAGGGGGAGAAATAGACCTTGCATCACCCCGATCACTTAATAATCCTCTAGAATATGAGGAGGAAGAAGATGAAGAACTTCCAGTCCCTAAGAACGAGGTTGAACTCCCACCCCCTTAGAACGGGGCTAAGTCATTATAAACTGATATGATCTATGAGGAAAATTTGGTCAGTAAGATATTGGATCTTGAGAAATACATTCCCATGGATCTAAATCTTTGCTTGTGGGCTAAGTCTCTCAAGGTAACCAAAACTAGTGCCTCAAGTAAAGGAAACGAGAAAATAAATAAATGCATTAGTTCAGGGGGAGTTATGTCTTAGCTACATTGTCTATTAAGTGTCAGTTAAGTGATTTGAATTCTCTAATTCTGCAAGGTCTAAGAAGTGTCTGCAAAAAACTGTTAAAACACATATGCATTTGCTTTGTCTAAGTGTCTGTCTTGTTCTGGAATAAAAACTCCTCCCTATTTGGTTTATTTGTCTTCCCTGCCGATATGAATGATTAATGCCTGAAGCACTACCTATAACCAATGTTCTGTCTGTTGATATGAGTGATCGATAGGCAAGATTGTCTAATACATATTTCATTTTCTACAATGTGCGAATAAATGTACTTCCCTGATCTTGATAGTCTAGGAAAGGTATTGAATTGTTTTGCAGAAACTATCGTTATCCAGCTTAGGGGGGAGAATGTTGGAAATCAAGAAGCTTGATATGCAAGTTTCATGCACAACTCGTCAAGTCTCATAAACAGCTCATGATGAATAAATATACAAGCTTTCAAACGGGCATATATGGAATGAAGAATTTTTACAAAGGCATGAATTATCTTGGACAACGAAAAACCAACCATGACGAGCAAACCGAGTTGGCAAGGGGATCCTTTCATGATCTTACAAATCAATACCAAACGTGCATATATGGAATGAAGATTATTTACAAAGGCTTGAATCATCTTCGACAACTACAAACCAATCATGAAGATCAAACCGATTTTGGTAAGTTGATTTTTGGTTGATTTTTCAAATCAACAATCAACGACCTAAAGTTTTCTTGAAGATATTGAGAGATAGAAGATCAACAATTTGATCAAATCAAATCAACTCAATTCCTTATATACACCTGGATGATCACAGAGATCATGGAATTGATCTTGAGGATCAAATTCCAAACGGCTACTAGGAGCAGATCGACACCTATAAATAGAGAGGTAAAGGGGTGGAGCAAATCACCAATTCACAAGCAAGTGCTCTATTCTCTAAAGCTTCAGTTCATTATTTTTTGAGTTGGTCGTTTTCATTATCATTTTTGAGTAAAAAGTCGGTAGGCTGTGATTGAGAAAAACGAGTGTGAGTGGAGTGCTCTGGGTTAATCGATAAGATTGTTGGTGAGTAACAATCTATATCGCTGCTCTTGTTCTCGAGAGGTCACAGGTAGAAGTTGTCACTCTGATTTCGGAGGATTGTCACTTTGCGCATGTGCAAAGGTTGTTGTCACTTCGTTAGTTTACGAAGGTACATTTTTTTATTTGTGATAATAATATAACTCCCGGGGTAATCATCCTCAGGCGTGGAGTAGTTTGAGTATCCGATACCACGTTAAAACATGTTGTTCGTAGTTCTCGCAATTATCACATAAATTAATTCGTAAAACTAAACATTGGTCTTGGGCTGAAATTAATTCACTAAATAATTGGGCCTTAGTTATAAACTATAGCTCATATTTGAGATAGGATTCTTATATCCTATTTGTTCTCATTTCGGCAACATGACGTAAAGGAAGAAAAAGAAATTCGATTCCTTTTCACCAATTTACTTCTTTATTTATTTGTTTGATCGATTTTCATCGAGGTTGATAATGTTTGATTGAGTTTCAATACATGTATTTTAAATTTTCACCCTGCTCATGTCATCACCACCGAACCCTAACTACATAATTAGATTGAAATCATTTCAGAAAACCCTAAAACCAAGAAGAAGACCACGATGCAATTGTAGTGGATTTAACTATGGTTCACGAAGGCGTGATTAATTGTTGTTCGGCGATATCTAGACGTTTTTAATTATATAAAACCGGCATCGTTTGGATGAAATCTCAGCAACCCTAAATCCTTATTTGGATTATGAGAATGAATAATCTTCATCCTATGATTATGAGGTTATTTTTTGCAACTAGCCTCTCTTTATTAGAAAAAATCTTCAATGCTTCCGGTGTACCAAGTACTCTTAGTTATCTGAATTGATCTAGGCCGTTCGTTATCTGAATGTTTTCCGATTTTCTATTTATTCTAAAATCGAATGGTGACTTGCCTTAATTCATGACGTTTACTATTTTTTTCAACAAATATGAGTTTACTATTTTTATTTTTCAAAAACCCAAGCGTGATCGTACCGGTCAATAATTCCTAATTAAAGTGTAACTTGAAAATCCTAAATAAATCATACAGAGAAAAAGTAGGGTTATTACTAATAATAAAATAAATAATTAGTTGTAACCTATGACAAGCCAGAACGTTAGCGGCTCAGTGGCCTTCCTAATATAAATGCTCAATTTTGATCATTCAGACTCAATCCAACATCTCATGTAATTTGGCAATTAAATAAGAATTTTGGTGTGTGAGCTTTCCGCCCCTAGCAGGAGCTGAATTGTAGTACGCAAATCGAGTTGCACCTGTACCTTCTAATATCCTCTCTCCCAAGTGATTTGTAACCATATCACAACTACTCTTAATTTAGCCCCGGTGAGCAAGCAAATCTCTAGATTCATCAAATAGGCTTCCAAGCAGCGCTCACAGAACAAACATCATGCTCGTCCGACCTTAGTAATAACTGACCCGTTGGAATTGAGAGCAACCCACTCAGACGGTGCCGACGGCCAAGAGACATCCACCATCTTCTTGGTGAGTGAACCATTATAAATAGGCTGGTCACCTATAAAACCCTTCACAATAGTGTTGGCGCAAAGTCTAATACGTCGTGACTAGGCCTCAAGTGTAGCATCCCCTTTTTTGTTAACGGGTTTAACGTTTGAGTTTATTTTTTTATTTTTGAAAATTATTGCAAAAGGCAGTTAGAGATTACAAGGTAAACAAAGAGCACAAAGGAGACAAGGAATTGAAGAAAAGATGAAGCAGCGCGATATGATATGGGGGGCGGGGTTATGATACGGATGACTGTGGACTATGGAGGTGGTTTAATAAGGGTAGTAACAGGATGATAGGTTTTGTTTGTATGCGGGTTTCTCGCGTCGTAGCTATATAATACACGTGGCGTGGTTATGATAAATGTGGCGGACAAAGAGAGTTATTCTAAATTATGTAACATGTCGAAATATGACAGAGTCAGTTAGTTACTGAGTTCGTTACGATCCACCTACGGATTACCTGGACTAGATTTTGGACTTCTTGTAAAATCCAGGCCCATTTTTATTTTTCAAAAACCCAAGCGTGATAGTACCGGTCTATAATTCCTAATTAAAGTGTAACTTGAAAATCCTAAATAAATCATACAGACAAAAAGTAGGGTTATTACTAATAAGAAAATAAATAGTTAGTTGTAACCTATGACAAGCCAGAACGTTAGCGGCTCAGTGGCCTTCCTAATATAAATGCTCAATTTTTATTATTCAGTCTCAATCCAACATCTCACGTAAATTGGCAACTAAATAAGAATGTTGGTGTGTGAGCTTTCCAACCCCTTGCAGGAGCTGAATTGTAGTACGCGAATCGAGTTGCACCTGTACCTTCTGATATCCTCTCTCCCATGTGATTTGTAACCATATCACAACTGCTCTTAATTTAGCCCCGGTGAGCAAGCAAATCTCCAGATTCATCAAATAGGCTTCCAAGCAGTGCTCACAGAACAAACATCATGCTCGTCCGACATCAGTAATAACTGACCCATTGGAATTGAGAGCAACCCACTCAGACAATGCCGACGACCAAGAGACATCCAACATCTTTTTGGTGAGTGAACCATTATAAATAGGCTGGTCACCTATAAAACCATTCACAATAGTGTTGACACAAAGTCTAATACGTCGTGACTAGGCCTGAAGTGTAGCATCCCCTTTTTTGTTAACGGGTTTAACGTTTGAGTTTATTTTTTTATTTTTGAAAATTACTGCATAAGGCAGTCAGAGATTACAAGGTAAACAAAGAGCACAACGGAGACAAGGAATTGAAGAAAGGATGAAGCAGCGCGATATGATATGGGGGGGGGGGGGTTATGATAAGAATGACTGTGGACTATGGAGGTGGTTTAATAAGGGTAGTAATGGGATGATAGGTTTTGTTTGTATGCGTGTTTCTCGCGTCGGTTCTATATGATACACATAGCGTGGTTATGAGAAATGTGGCGGACAAAGAGAGTTATTCTAAATTATGTAACGTGTTGAAATATGACGGAGTCAGTTAGTTACTAAGTTCGTTTCGATTCACCTCCGGATTTCCTGGACTAGATTTTGGACTTCTTGTAAAATCCAGGCCCATTTTTATTTTTGAAAACCCCAAGCGTGATAGTACCGGTCTATAATTCCTAATTAAAGTGTAACTTGAAAATCCTAAATAAATCATACAGACAAAAAGTAGGGTTATTACTAATAATAAAATAAATAGTTAGTTGTAACCTATGACAAGCCAGAACGTTAGCGGCTCAGTCGCCTTCCTAATATAAATGCTCAATTTTGATTATTCAGTCTCAATCCAACATCTCACGTAAATTTGCAACTACATAAGAATATTGGAGTGTGAGCTTTCCAACCCCTAGCAGGAGCTGAATTGTAGTACGCGAATCGAGTTGCACCTGTACCTTCTGATATCCTCTCTCCCAAGTGATTTGTAACCATATCACAACTGCTCTTAATTTAGCCCCGGTGAGCAAGCAAATCTCCAGATTCATCAAATAGGCTTCCAAGCAGTGCTCACAGAACAAACATCATGCTCGTCCGACCTTAGTAATAACTGACCCATTGGAATTGAGAGCAACCCACTCAGACGATGCCGAAGACCAAGAGACATCCACCATCTTTTTGGTGAGTGAACCATTATAAATAGGCTGGTCACCTATAAAACCCTTCACAATAGTGTTGGCACAAAGTCTAATACGTCGTGACTAGGCCTGAAGTGTAGCATCCCCTTTTTTGTTAACGGGTTTAACGTTTGAGTTTATTTTTTTATTTTTTAAAATTACTGCATAAGGTAGTTAGAGATTACAAGTTAAACAAAGAAGACAAAGGAGACAAGGAATTGAAGAAAAGATGAAGCAGCGCGATATGATATTGGGGGGGGGGGGGTTATGATAAGAATGACTGTGGACTATGGAGGTGGTTTAATAAGGGTAGTAATGGGATGATAGGTTTTGTTTGTATGCGGGTTTCTCGCGTCGTTGCTATATGATACATGTGGCGTGGTTATGAGAAATGTGGCGGACAAAGAGAGTTATTCTAAATTATGTAACGTGTCGAAATATGACGGAGTCAGTTAGTTACTGAGTTCGTTACGATCCACCTCAGGATTTCCTAGACTAGATTTTGGACTTCTTGTAAAATCCGTGCCAATTTTTATTTTTCAAAAACCCAAGCGTGATAGTACCGGTCTATAATTCCTAATTAAAGTGTAACTTGAAAATCCTAAATAAATCATACGTACAAAACGTAGGGTTATTACTAATAATAAAATAAATAGTTAGTTGTAACCTATGACAAGCCGTAACGTTAGCGGCTTAGTGGCCTTCCTAATATAAATGCCGTATTTTGATCATTCAGTCTTAATCCAACATCCCACGTAAATTGGAAACAAAATAAGAATGTTGGTGTGTGAGCTTTCCGACCCTGCTAGCAGAGAGCTGAATTGTAGTACGCGAATCGAGTTGCACATGTACCTTCTGATATCCTCTCTCCCAAGTGATTTGTAACCATATCACAACTGCTATTAATTTAGCCCCGGTGAGCAAGGAAATCTCCAGATTCATCAAATAGGCTTGCAAGCAGCGCTCACAGAACAAACATCATGCTCGTCCGACCTCTTAATAACTGACCCGTTGGAATTGAGAGCAACCCACTCAGACGATGCCGATGACCAAGAGACATCCACCATCTTTTTGGTGAATGAACCATTATAAACAGGCTGGTCACCTATAAAACCCTTCACAATAGTGTTGGCACAAAGTCTAATACGTCGTGACTAGGCCTCAAGTGTAGCATCCCCTTTTTTGTTAACGGGTTTAACGTTTGAGTTTATTATTTTATTTTTGAAAATTATTGCAAAATGAAGTTAGAGATTACAAGGTAAACAAAGAGCACAAAGGAGACAAGGAATTGAAGAAAAGATGAAGCAGCGCGATATGATATGGGGGGGGGGGGGGTTGTGATACGAATGACTGTGGACTATGGAGGTGATTTAATAAGGGTAGTAATGGGATGATAAGTTTTGTTTGTATGCGGGTTTCTCGCGTCGTTGCTATATGATACACGTGGCGTGGTTATGAGAAATGTGGCGGACAAAGAGAGTTATTTTAAATTATGTAATGTGTCCATAAATGACGGAGTCAGTTAGTTACTGAGTTCGTTACGATCCATTTCCGGATTTCCTGGACTAGATTTTGGACTTCTTGTAAATCCAGGCCCATTTTTATTTTTCAAAAACCCAAGCGTGATAGTACCGGTCTATAATTCCTAATTAAAGTGTAACTTGAAAATCCTAAATAAATCAAACAGACAAAAAGTAGTGTTATTACTAATAATAAAATAAATAGTTAGTTGTAACCTATGACAAGCCAGAACGTTAGCGGCTCAGTGGCCTTCCTAATATAAATGCTCAATTTTGATCATTCAGTCTCAATCCAACATCTCACGTAAATTGGCAACTAAATAAGAAAGTTGGTGTGTGAGCTTTCCGACCCCTAGCAGGAGCTGAATTGTAGTACGCGAATCGAGTTGCACCTGTACCTTCCGATATCCTCTCTCCCCAGTGATTTGTAACCATATCACAACTGCTCTTAATTTAGCCCTGGTGAGCAAGCAAATCCCCAGATTCATCAAATAGGCTTCCAAGCAGCGCTCACACAACAAACATCATGCTCGTCCAACCTCAGTAATAACTGACCCGTTGGAATTGAGAGCAACCCACTCAGACGGTGCCGACGTCCAAGAGACATCCACCATCTTCTTGGTGAGTGAACCATTATAAATAGGCTGGTCACCTATAAAACCCTTCACAATAGTGTTGGCACAAAGTCTAATACGTTGTGACTAGGCCTCAAGTGTAACATCCCCTTTTTTTTAACTGGTTTAACGTTTGAGTTTATTTTTTTATTTTTGAAAATTATTGCAAAAGACAGTTAGAGATTACAAGGTAAACAAAGAGCACAAAGGAGACAAAGAATTGAAGAAAAGATAAAGCAGCGCGATATGATATGGGGGGGGGGTTATGATAAGAATGGCTGTGGACTATGGAGGTGGTTTAATAACGGTAGTAATGGGATGATAGGTTTTGTTTTTATGCGGGTTTCTTGCGTCGTTGCTATATGATACACGTGGCGTGGTTATGAGAAATGTGGCGAACAAAGAGAGTTATTCTAAATTATGTAACGTGTCGAAATATGACGGAGTCAGTTAGTTACTGAGTTCGTTACGATCCACCTCAGGATTTCCTAGACTAGATTTTGGACTTCTTGTAAAATCCAGGCCAATTTTTATTTTTCAAAAACCCAAGCGTGATAGTACCGGTCTATAATTCCTAATTAAAGTGTAACTTGAAAATCCTAAATAAATCATACAGACAAAACGTAGGGTTATTACTAATAATAAAATAAATAGTTAGTTGTAACCTATGACAAGCCAGAACGTTAGGGGCTTAGTGGCCTTCCTAATATAAATGCTGTATTTTGATCATTCAGTCTTAATCCAACATCCCACGTAAATTGGAAACAAAATAAGAATGTTGGTGTGTGAGCTTTCCGACCCCTAGCAGGAGCTGAATTGTAGTACGCGAATCGAGTTGCACATGTACCTTCTGATATCCTCTCTCCCAAGTGATTTGTAACCATATCACAACTGCTCTTAATTTAGCCCCGGTGAGCAAGGAAATCTCCCGGATTCATCAAATAGGCTTGCAAGCAGCGCTCACAGAACAAACATCATGCTCGTCCGACCTCTTAATAACTGACCCGTTGGAATTGAGAGCAACCCACTCAGACGATGCCGACGACCAAGAGACATCCACCATCTTTTTGGTGAGTGAACCATTATAAACAGGCTGGTCACCTATAAAACCCTTCACAATAGTGTTGGCACAAAGTCTAATACGTCGTGACTAGGCCTCAAGTGTAGCATCCCCTTTTTTGTTAACGGGTTTAACGTTTGAGTTTATTTTTTTATTTTTGAAAATTATTGCAAAATGAAGTTAGAGATTACAAGGTAAACAAAGAGCACAAAGGAGACAAGGAATTGAAGAAAAGATGAAGCAGCGCGATATGATATGGGGGGGGGGGGGGTTGTGATACGAATGACTGTGGACTATGGAGGTGGTTTAATAAGGGTAGTAACGGCATGATAGGTTTTGTTTGTATGCGGGTTTCTCGCGTCGTTGCTATATGATACACATGGCGTGAGTATGAGAAATGTGGCGGACAAAGAGAGTTATTCCAAATTATGTAACGTGTCGAAATATGACGAAGTCAGTTAGTTACTGAGTTCGTTACGATCCACCTCCGGATTTCCTAGACTAGATTTTTGACTTCTTATAAAATCCAGGCCCATTTTTATTTTTCGAAAACCCAAGCGTGATAGTACCGGTCTATAATTCCTAATTAAAGTGTAACTTGAAAATCCTAAATAAATCATATAGACAAAATGTAGGGTTATTACTAATAATAAAATAAATAGTTAGTTGTAACCTATGACAAGCCAGAACGTTAGCGTCTCAGTGGCCTTCCTAATATAAATGCTCAATTTTGATCATTCAGTCTCAATCCAACATCTCACGTAAATTGGCGACTAAATAAGAATGTTGGTGGGTGAGCTTTCCGATCCCTAGTAGGAGCTGAATTGTAGTACGCGAATCGAGTTGCACCTGTACCTTCTGATATCCTCTCTCCCAAGTGATTTGTAACCATATCACAACTGCTCTTAATTTAGCCCCGGTGAGCAAGCAAATCTCCAGATTCATCAAATAGGCTTCCAAGCAGTGCTCACAGAACAAACATCATGCTCGTCCAACCTCAGTAATAACTGGCCCGTTGGAATTGAGAGCAACCCACTCAGACGGTGCCGACGTCCAAGAGACATCCAACATCTTCTTGGTGAGTGAACCATTATAAATAGGTTGGTCACCTATAAAACCCTTCACAATAGTGTTGGCACAAAGTCTAATACGTCGTGACTAGGCCTCAAGTGTAGCATCCCCTTTTTTGTTAACTGGTTTAACGTTTGAGTTTATTTTTTTATTTTTGAAAATTATTGCAAAAGGAAGTTAGAGATTACAAGGTAAACAAAGAGCACAAACGAGACAAGGAATTGAAGAAGAGATGAAGCAGCGCGATATGATATGGGGGGGGGTGGTTTATGATACGAATGACTGTGGACTATGGAGGTGGTTTAATAAGGGTAGTAACGGCATGATAGGTTTTGTTTGTATGCGGGTTTCTCGCGTCGTTGCTATATGATACACATGGCGTGATTTTGAGAAATGTGGCGGACAAAGAGAGTTATTCTAAATTATGTAACGTGTCGAAATATGACGGAGTCAGTTAGTTACTGAGTTCGTTACGATCGACCTCCGGATATCCTAGACTAGATTTTTGACTTCTTGAAAAATCCAGGCCCATTTTTATTTTTCGAAAACCTAAGCGTGATAGTACCGGTCTATAATTCCTTATTAAAGTGTAACTTCAAAATCCTAAATAAATCATACAGAGAAAAAGTAGGGTTATTACTAATAATAAAATAAATAGTTAGTTGTAACCTATGACAAGCCAGAACGTTAGCGGCTCAGTGGCCTTCCTAATATAAATGCTCAATTTTGATCATTCAGTCTCAATCCAAAATCTCACATAAATTGGCAACTAAATAAGAATGTTGGTGTGTGAGCTTTCCGACCCCTAACAGGAGCTGAATTGTAGTACGCGAATCGAGTTGCACCTGTACCTTCTAATATCCTCTCTCCCAAGTGATTTGTAACCATATCACAACTGCTCTTAATTTAGCCCTGGTGAGCAAGCAAATCTCAAGATTCATCAAATAGGCTTCCAAGCAGCGCTAACAGAACAAACATCATGCTCGTCCGACCTCAGTAATAACTGACCCGTTGGAATTGAGAGCAACCCACTCAGACGGTGCCGACGTCCAAGATACATCCACCATCTTCTTGGTGAGTGAACCGTTATAAATAGGCTGGTCACCTATAAAACCCTTCACAATAGTGTTGGCACAAAGTCTAATACGTCGTGACTAGGCCTCAAGTGTAGCATCCCCTTTTTTTAACGGGTTTAACGTTTGAGTTTATTTTGTTATTTTTGAAAATTATTGCAAAAGACAGTTAGAGATTACAAGGTAAAAAAAGAGCACAAAGGAGACAAGGAATTGAAGAAAAGATGAAGCAGCGCGATATGATATGGGGGGGGGGGGTTATGATAAGAATGATTGTGGACTATGGAGGTGGTTTAATAAGGGTAGTAATGGGATGATAGGTTTTGTTTGTATGAGAGTTTCTCGCGTCGTTGCTATATGATACACGTGGCGTGGTTATGAGAAATGTGGCGGACAAAGAAAGTTATTCTAAATTATGTAACGTGTCGAAATATGACGGAGTCAGTTAGTTACTGAGTTCGTTACGATCCACCTCCGGATTTCCTAGACTAGATTTTGGACTTCCTGTAAAATCGAGGCCCATTTTTATTTTTAAAAAACCCAAGCGTGATGGTACCGGTCTATAATTCCTAATTAAAGTGTAACTTGCAAATCCTAAATAAATTATACAGATAAAAAGTAGGGTTATTACTAATAATAAAATAAATAGTTAGTTGTAACCTATGACAAGCCAGAACGTTAGCGGCTCAGTGGCCTTCCTAATATAAATGCTCAATTTTGATCATTCATTCTCAATCCAAAATCTCACATAAATTGGCAACTAAATAAGAATGTTGGTGTGTGAGTTTTCCGATCCCTAGCAGGAGCTGAATTGTAGTACGCGAATCGAGTTGCACATGTACCTTCTGATATCCTCTCTCCCAAGTGATTTGTAACCATATCACAACTGGCTATTAATTTAGCCCCGGTGAGCAAGGAAATCTCCTGATTCATCAAATAGGCTTCCAAGCAGCACTCACAGAACAAACATCATGCTCGTCCGACCTCAGTAATAACTGACCCGTTGGAATTGAGAGCAACCCACTCAGACGATGCCGACGACCAAGAGACATCCACCATCTTCTTGGTGAGTGAACCATTATAAATAGGCTGGTCACCTATAAAACCCTTCACAATAGTGTTGGCACAAAGTCTAATACGTCGTGACTAGGCCTCAATTGTAGCATCCCCTTTTTCGTTAACGGGTTTAACGTTTGAGTTTATTTTTTTATTTTTGAAAATTATTGCAAAATGAAGTTAGAGATTACAAGGTAAACAAAGAGCACAAACGAGACAAGGAATTGAAGAAAAGATGAAACAGCGCGATATGATATGGGGGGGGGGGGTTATGATACGAATGATTGTGGACTATGGAGGTGGTTTAATAAGGGTTGTAACGGCATGATAGGTTTTGTTTGTATGCGGGTTTCTCGCGTCGTTGCTATATGATACACATGGCGTGATTATGAGAAATGTGGCGGACAAAGAGAGTTATTCTAAATTATGTAACGTGTCGAAATATGACGGAGTCAGTTAGATACTGGGTTTGTTACGATCCACCTCCGGATTTCCTGGACTAGATTTTTGACTTCTTGTAAAATCCAAGCCCATTTTAATTTTTCAAAAACCCAAGCGTGATAGTACCGGTCTATAATTCCTAATTAAAGTGTAACTTGAAAATCCTAAATAAATCATATAGAGAAAAAGTAGGGTTATTGCTAATAATAAAATAAATCGTTAGTTGTAACCTATGACAAGCCAGAACGTTAGCGGCTCAGTGGCCTTCCTAATATAAATGCTCAATTTTGATCATTCATTCTCAATCCAACATCTCACATAAATTGGCAACTAAATAAGAATGTTGGTGTGTGAGTTTTCCGATCCCTAGCAGGAGCTGAATTGTAGTACGCGAATCGAGTTGCACATGTACCTTCTGATATTCTCTCTCCCAAGTGATTTGTAACCATATCACAACTGCTAATAATTTAGCCCCGGTTAGCAAGGAAATCTCCTGATTCATCAAATAGGCTTCCAAGCAGCACTCACAGAACAAACATCATGCTCGTCCGACCTCAGTAATAACTGACCCGTTGGAATTGAGAGCAACCCACTCAGACGATGCCGACGACCAAGAGACATCCACCATCTTCTTGGTGAGTGAACCATTATAAATAGGCTGGTCACCTATAAAACCTTTGACAATAGTGTTGGCACAAAGTCTAATACGTCGTGACTAGGCCTCAAGTGTAGCATCCCCTTTTTTAACGGGTTTAACGTTTGAGTTTATTTTGTTATTTTTGAAAATTATTGCAAAAGACAGTTAGAGATTACAAGGTAAAAAAAGAGCACAACGGAGACAAGGAATTGAAGAAAAGATGAAGCAGCGCGATATGATATGGGGGGGGGGGGTTATGATACGAATGACTGTGGACTATGAAGGTGGTTTAATAAGGGTAGTAACGGCATGATAGGTTTTGTTTGTATGCGGGTTTCTCGCGTCGTTACTATATGATACACATGGCGTGATTATGAGAAATGTGGCGGACAAAGGGAGTTATTCTAAATTATGTAACGTGTCGAAATATGACGGAGTCAGTTAGTTACTGAGTTCGTTACGGTCCACCTCCGGATTTCCTGGACTAGATTTTGGACTTCTCGTAAAATCCAAGCCCATTTTAATTTTTCAAAAACCCAAGCGTGATAGTACCGGGCAATAATTCCTAATTAAAGTGTAACTTGAAAATCCTAAGTAAATCATACAGAGAAAAAGTGGGGTTATTACTAATAATAAAATAAATAGTTTCGTTGTAACCTATGACAAGCCAGAACGTTAGCGGCTTAGTGGCCTTCCTAATATAAATGCTCAATTTTGATCATTCAGTCTCAATCCAACATCTCACGTAAATTGGCAACTAAATAAGAATGTTGGTGTGTGAGCTTTCCGATCCCTAGCAGGAGCTGAATTGTAGTACGCGAATCGAGTTGCACATGTACCTTCTGATATCCTCTCTCCCAAGTGATTTGTAACCATATCACAACTACTATTAATTTATTCCCGGTGAGCAAGGAAATCTCCCCGATTCATCAAATAGGCTTCCAAGCGGCACTCACGGAACAAACATCATGCTCGTCCGACCTCGGTAATAAGCCGACCCGTTGGAATTGAGAGCAACCCACTCAAACGATGCCGACGACCAAGAGACATCCACCATCTTCTTGGTGAGTGAACCATTATAAATAGGCTGGTCACCTATAAAACCCTTCACAATAGTGTTGGCACAAAGTCTAGTACGTTGTGACTAGGCCTCAAGTGTAGCATCCCCTTTTTTGTTAACGGGTTTAACGTTTGAGTATATTTTTTTATTTTTAAATATTATTGTAAAAGGAAGTTAGAGATTACAAGGTAAACAAAGAGCACAAAGGAGACAAGGAATTGAAGAAAAGATGAAGCAGCGCGATATGATATGGGGGGGGGGGGGTTATGATAAGAATGATTGTGGACTATGGAGGTGGTTTAATAAAGGTAGTAATGGGATGATAGGTTTTGTTTGTATGAGGGTTTCTCGCGTCGTTGCTATATGATACACGTGGCCTGGTTATGAGAAATGTGGCGGAAAAAGAAAGTTATTCTAAATTATGTAACGTGTCGAAATATGACGGAGTCAGTTAGTTACTGAGTTCGTTACGATCCACCTCCGGATTTCCTAGACTAGATTTTAGACTTCTTATAAAATCCAGGCCCATTTTTATTTTTCAAAAACCCGTGATAATACCGGTCTATAATTCCTAATTAAAGTGTAACTTGAAAATCCTAAATAAATCATACAGACAAAAAGTAGGGTTATTACTAATAATAAAATAAATAGTTAGTTGTAACCTATGACAAGCCAGAACGTTAGCGGCTCAGTGGCCTTCCTAATATAAATGCTCAATTTTGATCATTCATTCTCAATCCAAAATCTCACATAAATTGGCAACTAAATAAGAATGTTGGTGTGTGAGTTTTCCGATCCCTAGCGAGAGCTGAATTGTAGTACGCGAATCGAGTTGCACATGTACCTTCTGATATCCTCTCTCCCAAGTGATTTGTAACCATATCACAACTGCTATTAATTTAGCCCCGGTGAGCAAGGAAATCTCCTGATTCATCAAATAGGCTTCCAAGCAGCACTCACAGAACAAACATCATGCTCGTCCGACCTCAGTAATAACTGACCCGTTGGAATTGAGAGCAACCCACTCAGACGATGCCGACGACCAAGAGACATCCACCATCTTCTTGGTGAGTGAACCATTATAAATAGGCTGGTCACCTATAAAACCCTTCACAATAGTGTTGGCACAAAGTCTAATACGTCGTGACTAGGCCTCAAGTGTAGCATCCCCTTTTTTAACGGGTTTAACGTTTGAGTTTATTTTGTTATTTTTGAAAATTATTGCAAAAGACAGTTAGAGATTACAAGGTAAAAAAAGAGCACAACGGAGACAAGGAATTGAAGAAAAGATGAAGCGGCGCGATATGATATGGGGGGGGGGGGGGGTTATGATACGAATGACTGTGGACTATGAAGGTGGTTTAATAAGGGTAGTAACGGCATGATAGGTTTTGTTTGTATGCGGGTTTCTCGCGTCGTTACTATATGATACACATGGCGTGATTATGAGAAATGTGGCGGACAAAGGGAGTTATTCTAAATTGTGTAACGTGTCGAAATATGACGGAGTCAGTTAGTTACTGAGTTCGTTACGGTCCACCTCCGGATTTCCTGGACTTGATTTTGGACTTCTCGTAAAATCCAAGCCCATTTTAATTTTTCAAAAACCCAAGCGTGATAGTACCGGGCAATAATTCCTAATTAAAGTGTAACTTGAAAATCCTAAGTAAATCATACAGAGAAAAAGTGGGGTTATTACTAATAATAAAATAAATAGTTTCGTTGTAACCTATGACAAGCCAGAACGTTAGCGGCTTAGTGGCCTTCCTAATATAAATGCTCAATTTTGATCATTCAGTCTCAATCCAACATCTCACGTAAATTGGCAACTAAATAAGAATGTTGGTGTGTAAGCTTTCCGATCCCTAGCAGGAGCTGAATTGTAGTACGCGAATCGAGTTGCACATGTACCTTCTGATATCCTCTCTCCCAAGTGATTTGTAACCATATCACAACTACTATTAATTTATTCCCGGTGAGCAAGGAAATCTCCTGATTCATCAAATAGGCTTCCAAGCAGCACTCACAGAACAAACATCATGCTCGTCCGACCTCAGTAATAACTGACCCGTTGGAATTGAGAGCAACCCACTCAAACGATGCCGACGACCAAGAGATATCCACCATCTTCTTGGTGAGTGAACCATTATAAATAGGCTGGTCACCTATAAAACCCTTCACAATAGTGTTGGCACAAAGTCTAGTACGTTGTGACTAGGCCTCAAGTGTAGCATCCCCTTTTTTGTTAACGGGTTTAACGTTTGAGTATATTTTTTTATTTTTAAATATTATTGTAAAAGGAAGTTAGAGATTACAAGGTAAACAAAGAGCACAAAGGAGACAAGGAATTGAAGAATAGATGAAGCAGCGCGATATGATAATGGGGGGGGGGGGGGGGTTATGATAAGAATGATTGTGGACTATGGAGGTGGTTTAATAAAGGTAGTAATGGGATGATAGGTTTTGTTTGTATGAGGGTTTCTCGCGTCGTTGCTATATGATACACGTGGCGTGGTTATGAGAAATGTGGCGGAAAAAGAAAGTTATTCTAAATTATGTAACGTGTCGAAATATGACGGAGTCAGTTAGTTACTGAGTTCGTTACGATCCACCTCCGGATTTCCTAGACTAGATTTTAGACTTCTTATAAAATCCAGGCCCATTTTTATTTTTCAAAAACCCGTGATAATACCGGTCTATAATTCCTAATTAAAGTGTAACTTGAAAATCCTAAATAAATCATACAGACAAAAAGTAGGGTTATTACTAATAATAAAATAAATAGTTAGTTGTAACCTATGACAAGCCAGAACGTTAGCGGCTCAGTGGCCTTCCTAATATAAATGCTCAATTTTGATCATTCATTCTCAATCCAAAATCTCACATAAATTGGCAACTAAATAAGAATGTTGGTGTGTGAGTTTTCCGATCCCTAGCGAGAGCCGAATTGTAGTACGCGAATCGAGTTGCACATGTACCTTCGATATCCTCTCTCCCAAGTGATTTGTAACCATATCACAACTGCTATTAATTTAGCCCCGGTGAGCAAGGAAATCTCCGATTCATCAAATAGGCTTCCAAGCAAGGCACTCACGGAACAAACATCATGCTCGTCCGACCTCAGTAATAACTGACCCGTTGGAATTGAGAGCAACCCACTCAGACGATGTCGACGACCAAGAGACATCCACCATCTTCTTGGTGAGTGAACCATTATAAATAGGCTGGTCACCTATAAAACCCTTCACAATAGTGTTGGCACAAAGTCTAATACGTCGTGACTAGGCCTCAAGTGTAGCATCCCCTTTTTTTTAACGGGTTTAACGTTTGAGTTTATTTTGTTATTTTTGAAAATTATTGCAAAAGGAAGTTAGAGATTACAAGGTAAAAAAAGAGCACAACGGAGACAAGGAATTGAAGAAAAGATGAAGCAGCGCGATATGATATGGGGGGGGGGGGGGGGGGGGGTTATGATACGAATGACTGTGGACTATGAAGGTGGTTTAATAAGGGTAGTAACGGCATGATAGGTTTTGTTTGTATGCGGGTTTCTCGCGTCGTTACTATATGATACACATGGCGTGATTATGAGAAATGTGGCGGACAAAGGGAGTTATTCTAAATTGTGTAACGTGTCGAAATATGACGGAGTCAGTTAGTTACTGAGTTCGTTACGGTCCACCTCCGGATTTCCGGACTTGATTTTGGACTTCTCGTAAAATCCAAGCCCATTTTAATTTTTCAAAAACCCAAGCGTGATAGTACCGGTCAATAATTCCTAATTAAAGTGTAACTTGAAAATCCTAAGTAAATCATATAGAGAAAAAGTGGGGTTATTACTAATAATAAAATAAATAGTTTCGTTGTAACCTATGACAAGCCAGAACGTTAGCGGCTTAGTGGCCTTCCTAATATAAATGCTCAATTTTGATCATTCAGTCTCAATCCAACATCTCACGTAAATTGGCAACTAAATAAGAATGTTGGTGTGTAAGCTTTCCGATCCCTACGAGAGCCGAATTGTAGTACGCGAATCGAGTTGCACATGTACCTTCTGATATCCTCTCTCCCAAGTGATTTGTAACCATATCACAACTACTATTAATTTATTCCCGGTGAGCAAGGAAATCTCCTGATTCATCAAATAGGCTTCCAAGCAGCACTCACAGAACAAACATCATGCTCGTCCGACCTCAGTAATAACTGACCCGTTGGAATTGAGAGCAACCCACTCAAACGATGCCGACGACCAAGAGATATCCACCATCTTCTTGGTGAGTGAACCATTATAAATAGGCTGGTCACCTATAAAACCCTTCACAATAGTGTTGGCACAAAGTCTAGTACGTTGTGACTAGGCCTCAAGTGTAGCATCCCCTTTTTTGTTAACGGGTTTAACGTTTGAGTATATTTTTTTATTTTTAAATATTATTGTAAAAGGAAGTTAGAGATTACAAGGTAAACAAAGAGCACAAAGGAGACAAGGAATTGAAGAATAGATGAAGCGGCGCGATATGATAATGGGGGGGGGGGGGGTTATGATAAGAATGATTGTGGACTATGGAGGTGGTTTAATAAAGGTAGTAATGGGATGATAGGTTTTGTTTGTATGAGGGTTTCTCGCGTCGTTGCTATATGATACACGTGGCGTGGTTATGAGAAATGTGGCGGACAAAGAAAGTTATTCTAAATTATGTAACGTGTCGAAATATGACGGAGTCAGTTAGTTACTGAGTTCGTTACGATCCACCTCCGGATTTCCTAGACTAGATTTTAGACTTCTTATAAAATCCAGGCCCATTTTTATTTTTCAAAAACCCAAGCGTGATAGTACCGGTCTATAATTCCTAATTAAAGTGTAACTTGAAAATCCTAAATAAATCATACAGACAAAAAGTAGGGTTATTACTAATAATAAAATAAATAGTTAGTTGTAACCTATGACAAGCCAGAACGTTAGCGGCTCAGTGGCCTTCCTAATATAAATGCTCAATTTTGATCATTCATTCTCAATCCAAAATCTCACATAAATTGGCAACTAAATAAGAATGTTGGTGTGTGAGTTTTCCGATCCCTAGCAGGAGCTGAATTTTAGTACGCGAATCGAGTTGCACATGTACCTTCTGATATCCTCTCTCCCAAGTGATTTGTAACCATATCACAACTGCTATTAATTTAGCCCCGGTGAGCAAGGAAATCTCCTGATTCATCAAATAGGCTTCCAAGCAGCACTCACAGAACAAACATCATGCTCGTCCGACCTCAGTAATAACTGACCCGTTGGAATTGAGAGCAACCCACTCAGACGATGCCGACGACCAAGAGACATCCACCATCTTCTTGGTGAGTGAACCATTATAAATAGGCTGGTCACCTATAAAACCCTTCACAATAGTGTTGGCACAAAGTCTAATACATCGTGACTAGGCCTCAATTGTAGCATCCCCTTTTTTGTTAACGGGTTTAACGTTTGAGTTTATTTTTTTATTTTTGAAAATTATTGCAAAAGGAAGTTAGAGATTACAAGGTAAACAAAGAGCACAAACGAGACAAGGAATTGAAGAAAAGATGAAGCAGCGCGATATGATATGGGGGGGGGGGGGTTATGATACGAATGATTGTGGACTATGGAGGTGGTTTAATAAGGGTTGTAACGGCATGATAGGTTTTGTTTGTATGCGGGTTTCTCGCGTCGTTGCTATATGATACACATGGCGTGATTATGAGAAATGTGGCGGACAAAGAGAGTTATTCTAAATTATGTAACGTGTCGAAATATGACGGAGTCAGTTTGATACTGGGTTCGTTACGATCCACCTCCGGATTTCCTGGACTAGATTTTTGACTTCTTGTAAAATCCAAGCCCATTTTAATTTTTCAAAAACCCAAGCGTGATAGTACCGGTCTATAATTCCTAATTAAAGTGTAACTTGAAAATCCTAAATAAATCATATAGAGAAAAAGTAGGGTTATTGCTAATAATAAAATAAATCGTTAGTTGTAACCTATGACAAGCCAGAACGTTAGCGGCTCAGTGGCCTTCCTAATATAAATGCTCAATTTTGATCATTCATTCTCAATCCAACATCTCACATAAATTGGCAACTAAATAAGAATGTTGGTGTGTGAGTTTTCCGATCCCTAGCAGGAGCTGAATTGTAGTACGCGAATCGAGTTGCACATGTACCTTCTGATATCCTCTCTCCCAAGTGATTTGTAACCATATCACAACTGCTAATAATTTAGCCCCGGTTAGCAAGGAAATCTCCTGATTCATCAAATAGGCTTCCAAGCAGCACTCACAGAACAAACATCATGCTCGTCCGACCTCAGTAATAACTGACCCGTTGGAATTGAGAGCAACCCACTCAAACGATGCCGACGACCAAGAGACATCCACCATCTTCTTGGTGAGTGAACCATTATAAATAGGCTGGTCACCTATAAAACCCTTCACAATAGTGTTGGCACAAAGTCTAGTACGTTGTGACTAGGCCTCAAGTGTAGCATCCCCTTTTTTGTTAACGGATTTAACGTTTGAGTATATTTTTTTATTTTTAAATATTATTGTAAAAGGAAGTTAGAGATTACAAGGTAAACAAAGAGCACAAAGGAGACAAGGAATTGAAGAAAAGATGAAGCAGCGCGATATGATATGGGGGGGGGGGTTATGATAAGAATGATTGTGGACTATGGAGGTGGTTTAATAAAGGTAGTAATGGGATGATAGGTTTTGTTTGTATGAGGGTTTCTCGCGTCGTTGCTATATGATACACGTGGCGTGCTTATGAGAAATGTGGCGGACAAAGAAAGTTATTCTAAATTATGTAACGTGTCGAAATATGACGGAGTCAGTTAGTTGCGAGTTCGTTACGATCCACCTCCGGATTTCTAGACTAGATTTTAGACTTCTTATAAAATCCAGGCCCATTTTTATTTTTCAAAAACCCAAGCGTGATAGTACCGGTCTATAATTCCTAATTAAAGTGTAACTTGAAAGTCCTAAATAAATCATACAGACAAAAAGTAGGGTTATTACTAATAATAAAATAAATAGTTAGTTGTAACCTATGACAAGCCAGAACGTTAGCGGCATAGTGGCCTTCCTAATATAAATGCTCAATTTTGATCATTCATTCTCAATCCAAAATCTCACATAAATTGGCAACTAAATAAGAATGTTCGTGTGTGAGCTTTCCGACCCCTAGCAGGAGCTGAATTGTAGTACGCGAATCGAGTTGCACCTGTACCTTCTAATATCCTCTCTCCCAAGTGATTTGTAACCATATCACAACTGCTCTTAATTTAGCCCCGGTGAGCAAGCAAATCTCAAGATTCATCAAATAGGCTTCCAAGCAGCGCTCACAGAACAAACATCATGCTCGTCCGACCTCAGTAATAACTGACCCGTTGGAATTGAGAGCAACCCACTCAGACGGTGCCGACGTCCAAGAGACATCCACCATCTTCTTGGTGAGTGAACCGTTATAAATAGGCTGGTCACCTATAAAACCCTTTACAATAGTGTTGACACAAAGTCTAATACGTCGTGAGTAGGCCTCAAGTGTAGCATCCCCTTTTTTTAACGGGTTTAACGTTTGAGTTTATTTTGTTATTTTTGAAAATTATTGCAAACGATAGTTAGAGATTACAAGGTAAAAAAAGAGCACAAAGGAGACAAGGAATTGAAGAAAAGATGAAGCAGCGCGATATGATATGGGGGGGGGGGGGTTATGATACGAATGACTGTGGACTATGGAGGTTGTTTAATAAGGGTAGTAACGGCATGATAGGTTTTGTTTGTATGCGGGTTTCTCGCGTTGTTGCTATATAATACACATGGCGTGATTATGAGAAATGTGGCGGACAAAGATAGTTATTCTAAATTATGTAACGTGTCGAAATATGACGGAGTCAGTTAGTTACTGAGTTCGTTACGTTCCACCTCGGGATTTCCTGGACTAGATTTTGGACTTCTTGTAAAATCCAGGCCTATTTTTATTTTTCGAAACCCAAGCGTGATAGTACCGGTCTATAATTCCTAGTTAAAGTGTAACTTGAAAATCCTAAATAAATCATACAGACAAAAAGTAGGGTTATTACTAATAATAAAATAAATAGTTAGTTGTAACCTATGACAAGCCAGAACGTTAGCGGCTTAGTGGCCTTCCTAATATAAATGCTCAATTTTGATCATTCAGTCTCAATCCAAAATCTCACATAAATTGGCAACTAAATAAGAATGTTCGTGTGTGAGCTTTCCGACCCCTAGCAGGAGCTGAATTGTAGTACGCGAATCGAGTTGCACCTGTACCTTCTAATATCCTCTCTCCCAAGTGATTTGTAACCATATCACAACTGCTCTTAATTTAGCCCCGGTGAGCAAGCAAATCTCAAGATTCATCAAATAGGCTTCCAAGCAGCGCTCACAGAACAAACATCATGCTCGTCCGACCTCAGTAATAACTGACCCGTTGGAATTGAGTGCAACCCACTCAGACGGTGCCGACGTCCAAGAGACATCCACCATCTTCTTGGTGAGTGAACCGTTATAAATAGGCTGGTCACCTATAAAACCCTTTACAATAGTGTTGGCACAAAGTCTAATACGTCGTGACAAGGCCTCAAGTGTAGCATCCCCTTTTTTAAACGGGTTTAACGTTTGAGTTTATTTTGTTATTTTTGAAAATTATTGCAAAAGACAGTTAGAGATTAGAAGGTAAAAAAAGAGCACAAAGGAGATAAGGAATTGAAGAAAAGATGAAGCAGCGCGATATGATATGGGGGGGGGGGGGTTATGATACGAAAGACTGTGGACTATGGAGGTGGTTTAATAAGGGTAGTAACGGCATGATAGGTTTTGTTTGTATGCGGGTTTCTCGCGTCGTTGCTATATGATACACATGGCGTGATTATGAGAAATATGGCGGACAAAGAGAGTTATTCTAAATTATGTAACGTGTCGAAATATGACGGAGACAGTTAGATACTGGGTTCGTTACGATCCACCTCCGGATTTCCTGGACTAGAATTTTGACTTCTTGTAAAATCCAAGCCCATTTTAATTTTTCAAAAACCCAAGCGTGATAGTACCGGTCTATAATTCCTAATTAAAGTGTAACTTGAAAATCCTAAATAAATCATATAGAGAAAAAGTAGGGTTATTACTAATAATAAAATAAATCGTTAGTTGTAACCTATGACAAGCCAAAACGTTAGCGGCTTAGTGGCCTTCCTAATATAAATGCTCAATTTTGATCATTCATTCTCAATCCAACATCTCACATAAATTGGCAACTAAATAAGAATGTTGGTGTATGAGTTTTCCGATCCCTAGCAGGAGCTGAATTGTAGTACGCGAATCGAGTTGCACATGTACCTTCTGATATCCTCTCTCCCAAGTGATTTGTAACCATATCACAACTGCTATTAATTTAGCCCCGGTGAGCAAGGAAATCTCCTGATCCATCAAATAGGCTTCCAAGCAGCACTCACAGAACAAACATCATGCTCGTCCGACCTTAGTAATAACTGACCCGTTGGAATTGAAAGCAACCCACTCAGACGGTGCCGACGGCCAAGAGACATCCACCATCTTCTTGGTGAGTGAACCATTATAAATAGGATGGTCACCTATAAAAGTCTTCACAATAGAGTTGGCACAAAGTCTAATACGTCGTGACTAGGCCTCAAGTGTAGCATCCCCTTTTTTTAACGGGTTTAACGTTTGAGTTTATTTTTTTATTTTTAAAAATTATTGCAAAAGACAGTTAGAGATTACAAGGTAAACAAAGAGCACAAAGGACACAAGGAATTGAAGAAGACATGAAGCAGCGCGACATGATATGAAGGGGGGGGGGGGGGGGTTATGATACGAATGACTGTGGACTATGGAGGTTGTTTAAGAAGGGTAGTAACGGCATGATAGGTTTTGTTTGTATGCGGGTTTCTCGCGTCGTTGCTATATGATACACATGGCGTGATTATGAGAAATGTAGCGGACAAAGGGAGTTATTCTAAATTATGTAACGTGTCGAAATATGACGGAGTCAGTTAGTTACTGAGTTCGTTACGGTCCACCTCCGGATTTCCTGGACTAGATTTTTTACTTCTTGTAAAATCCAGGCCCATTTTAATTTTTCAAAAACCCAAACGTGATAGTACCGGTCTATTATTCCTAATTAAAGTGTAACTTGAAAATCCTAAATAAATCATACAGAGAAAAAGTGGGGTTATTACTAATAATAAAATAAATAGTTAGTTGTAACCTATGACAAGCCAGAACGTTAGCGGCTTAGTGGCCTTTCTAATATAAATGCTCAATTTTGATCATTCAATCTCAATCCAACATCTCACGTAAATTGACAACTAAATAAGAATGTTGGTGTGTGAGCTTTCCGATCCCTAGCAGGAGCTGAATTGTAGTACGCGAATTGAGTTGCACCTGTACCTTCGGATATCCTCTCTCCCAAGTGATTTGTAACCATATCACAACTGCTCTTAAGTTAGCCCCGGTGAACAAGCAAATCTCCAGATTCATCAAATAGGCTTGCAAGCAGCGCTCACAGAACAAACATCATGCTCGTCCGACCTCAGTAATAACTGACCCATTGGAATTGAGAGCAACCCACTCAGAGGGTGCCCACGGCCAAGAGACATCCAGCATCTTCTTGGTGAGTGATACATTATAAATAAGCTGGTCACCTATCAAAACCCTTCACAATAGTGTTGGCACAAAGTCTAACATGACTAGGCCTCAAGTGTAGCATCCCCTTTTTTTAACGGGTTTAACGTTTGAGTTTATTTTTTTATTTTTGAAAATTATTCCAAAAGACAGTTAGAGATTACTAGGTAAACAAAGAGCACAAAGGAGACAAGGAATTGATGAAAAGATGAAGCAGCGCGATATGATATGGGGGGGGGGGGTTATGATACGAATGACTGTGGACTATGGAGGTGGTTTAATAAGGGTAGTAACGACATGATAGGTTTTGTTTGTATGCGGGTTTCTCGCGTCGTTGCTATACAATACACATGGCGTGATTATGAGAAATGTGGCGGACAAAGATAGTTATTCTAAATTATGTAACGTGTCGAAATATGACGGAGTCAGTTAGTTGCGAGTTCGTTACGTTCCACCTCCGGATTTTCTGGACTAGATTTTGGACTTCTTGTAAAATCCAGGCCTATTTTTATTTTTCGAAACCCAAGCGTGATAGTACCGGTCTATAATTCCTAGTTAAAGTGTAACTTGAAAATCCTAAATAAATCATACAGACAAAAAGTAGGGTTATTACTAATAATAAAATAAATAGTTAGTTGTAACCTATGACAAGCCAGAACGTTAGCGGCTTAGTGGCCTTCCTAATATAAATGCTCAATTTTGATCATTCAGTCTCCATCCAACATCTCACGTAAATTGGCAACTAAATAAGAATGTTGGTGTGTGAGCTTTCCGATCCCTAGCAGGAGCTGAATTGTAGTACGCGAATCGAGTTGCACCTGTACCTTCTGATATCCTCTCTCCCAAGTGATTTGTAACCATATCACAACTGCTCTTAATTTAGCCCCGGTGAGCAAGCAAATCTCCAGATTCATCAAATAGGCTTCCAAGCAGCGCTCACAGAACAAACATCATGCTCGTCCGACCTCGGTAATAACCGACCCGTTGGAATTGAGAGCAACCCACTCAGACGGTGCCGACGGCCAAGAGACATCCACCATCTTCTTGGTGAGTGAGCCATTATAAATAGGCTGGTCACCTATAAAAGTCTTCACAATAGAGTTGGCACAAAGTCTAATACGTCGTGACTAGGCCTCAAGTGTAGCATCCCCTTTTTTTAACGGGTTTAACGTTTGACTTTATTTATTTATTTTTAAAAATTATTGCAAAAGACAGTTAGAGATTACTAGGTAAACAAAGAGCACAAAGGAGACAAGGAATTGAAGAAGAGATGAAGCAGCGCGATATGATATGAAGGAGGGGGGGCGGTTATGATACGAATGACTGTGGACTTTGGAGGTGGTTTAATAAGGGTAGTAACGACATGATAGGTTTTGTTTGTATGCGGGATTCTCGCGTCGTTGCTATATGATACACGTGGCGTGATTATGAGAAATGTTGCGGACAAAGAGAGTTAGTCTAAATTATGTAATGTGTCGAAATATGACGGAGTCAGTTAGTTACTGAGTTCGTTACGTTCCACCTCCGGATTTCCTGGACTAGATTTTTGACTTCTTGTAAAATCCAGGCCCATTTTTATTTTTCGAAAACCCAAGCGTGATAGTACCGGTCTATAATTCCTAATTAAACTGTAACTTGAAAATCCTAAATAAATCATACAGAGAAAAAGTAGGGTTATTACTAATAATAAAATAAATAGTTAGTTGTAACCTATGACAGACAGAACGTTAGCGGCTTAGTGGCCTTCCTAATATAAATGCTCAATTTTGATCATTCAGTCTCAATCCAACATCTCACGTAAATTGGCAACTGAATAAGAATGTTGGTGTGTGAGCTTTCCGATCCCTAGCAGGAGCTGAATTGTAGTACGAAAATCGAGTTGGACCTGTACCTTCTGATATCCTCTCTCCCAAGTGATTTGTAACCATATCACAAGCGCTCTTAATTTAGCCCCGGTGAGCAAGCAAATCTCCATATTCATCAAATAGGCTTCCAAGCAGCGCTCGAGAACAAACATCATGCTCGTCCGACCTCGGTAATAAGCGACCCGTTGGAATTGAGATCAACCCACTCATACGGTACCGACGGCCAAGAGACATCCACCATCTTCTTGGTGAGTGAACCATTATAAATAGGCTGGTCACCTATAAAACTCTTCACAATAGAGTTGGCACAAAGTCTAATACGTCGTGACTAGGCCTCAAGTGTAGCATCCCCTTTTTGTTAACGGGTTTAACGTTTGAGTTTATTTTTTTATTTTTGAAAATTATTGCAAAAGGCAGTTAGAGATTACAAGGTAAACAAAGAGCACAAAGGAGACAAGGAATTGAAGAAAAGATGAAGCAGCGCGATATGATATGGGGGGGGGGGGGGGGTTATGATACGAATGACTGTGGACTTTGGAGGTGGTTTAATAAGGGTAGTAACGACATGATAGGTTTTGTTTGTATGCGGGTTTCTCGCGTCGTTGCTATATGATACACGTGGCGTGATTATGAGAAATGTGGCGGACAAAGAGAGTTATTCTAAATTATGTAATGTGTCGAAATATGACGGAGTCAGTTAGTTGCGAGTTCGTTACGTTCCACCTCCGGATTTCCTGGACTAGATTTTTGACTTCTTGTAAAATCCAGGCCCATTTTTATTTTTCGAAAACCCAAGCGTGATAGTACCGGTCTATAATTCCTAATTAAACTGTAACTTGAAAATCCTAAATAAATCATACAGAGAAAAAGTAGGGTTATTACTAATAATAAAATAAATAGTTAGTTGTAACCTATGACAAGCCAGAACGTTAGCGGCTCAGTGGCCTTCCTAATATAAATGCTCAATTTTGATCATTCGGTCTCAATCCAACATCTCACGTAAATTGGCAACTAAATAAGAATGTTGGTGTGTGAGCTTTCCGATCCCTAGCGAGGAGCTGAATTGTAGTACGAGAATCGAGTTGCACTGTACCTTCGATATCCTCTCTCCCAAGTGATTTGTAACCATATCACAACTGCTCTTAATTTAGCCCCGGTGAGCAAGCAAATCTCCATATTCATCAAATAGGCTTCCAAGCGGCGCTCACGGAACAAACATCATGCTCGTCCGACCTCGGTAATAAGCCGACCCGTTGGAATTGAGAGCAACCCACTCAGACGGTACCGACGGCCAAGAGACATCCACCATCTTCTTGGTGAGTGAACCATTATAAATAGGCTGGTCACCTATAAAACTCTTCACAATAGAGTTGGCACAAAGTCTAATACGTCGTGACTAGGCCTCAAGTGTAGCATCCCCTTTTTTGTTAACGGGTTTAACGTTTGAGTTTATTTTTTTATTTTTGAAAATTATTGCAAAAGGCGGTTAGAGATTACAAGGTAAACAAAGAGCACAAAGGAGACAAGGAATTGAAGAAAAGATGAAGCGGCGCGATATGATATGGGGGGGGGGGGGGGGGGTTATGATACGAATGATTGTGGACTTTGGAGGTGGTTTAATAAGGGTAGTAACGACATGATAGGTTTTGTTTGTATGCGGGTTTCTCGCGTCGTTGCTATATGATACACGTGGCGTGATTATGAGAAATGTGGCGGACAAAGAGAGTTATTCTAAATTATGTAATGTGTCGAAATATGACGGAGTCGGTTAGTTGCGAGTTCGTTACGTTCCACCTCCGGATTTCTGGACTAGATTTTTGACTTCTTGTAAAATCCGGGCCCATTTTTATTTTTCGAAAACCCAAGCGTGATAGTACCGGTCTATAATTCCTAATTAAACTGTAACTTGAAAATCCTAAATAAATCATACGAGAGAAAAAGTAGGGTTATTACTAATAATAAAATAAATAGTTAGTTGTAACCTATGACGAGACGAACGTTAGCGGCTCGGTGGCCTTCCTAATATAAATGCTCAATTTTGATCATTCGGTCTCAATCCAACATCTCACGTAAATTGGCAACTAAATAAGAATGTTGGTGTGTGAGCTTTCCGATCCCTAGCGAGGAGCTGAATTGTAGTACGAGAATCGAGTTGCACTGTACCTTCGATATCCTCTCTCCCAAGTGATTTGTAACCATATCACAACTGCTCTTAATTTAGCCCCGGTGAGCAAGCAAATCTCCATATTCATCAAATAGGCTTCCAAGCGGCGCTCACGGAACAAACATCATGCTCGTCCGACCTCGGTAATAAGCCGACCCGTTGGAATTGAGAGCAACCCACTCAGACGGTACCGACGGCCAAGAGACATCCACCATCTTCTTGGTGAGTGAACCATTATAAATAGGCTGGTCACCTATAAAACTCTTCACAATAGAGTTGGCACAAAGTCTAATACGTCGTGACTAGGCCTCAAGTGTAGCATCCCCTTTTTTGTTAACGGGTTTAACGTTTGAGTTTATTTTTTTATTTTTGAAAATTATTGCAAAAGGCGGTTAGAGATTACAAGGTAAACAAAGAGCACAAAGGAGACAAGGAATTGAAGAAAAGATGAAGCGGCACGATATGATATGGGGGGGGGGGGGGGTGGGGGGGGGGTTATGATACGAATGACTGTGGACTTTGGAGGTGGTTTAATAAGGGTAGTAACGACATGATAGGTTTTGTTTGTATGCGGGTTTCTCGCGTCGTTGCTATATGATACACGTGGCGTGATTATGAGAAATGTGGCGGACAAAGAGAGTTATTCTAAATTATGTAATGTGTCGAAATATGACGGAGTCGGTTAGTTGCGAGTTCGTTACGTTCCACCTCCGGATTTCTGGACTAGATTTTTGACTTCTTGTAAAATCCAGGCCCATTTTTATTTTTCGAAAACCCAAGCGTGATAGTACCGGTCTATAATTCCTAATTAAACCGTAACTTGAAAATCCTAAATAAATCATACGAGAGAAAAAGTAGGGTTATTACTAATAATAAAATAAATAGTTAGTTGTAACCTATGACAAGACAAAACGTTAGCGGCTCGGTGGCCTTCCTAATATAAATGCTCAATTTTGATCATTCGGTCTCAATCCAACATCTCACGTAAATTGGCAACTAAATAAGAATGTTGGTGTGTGAGCTTTCCGATCCCTAGCGAGAGAGCTGAATTGTAGTACGAGAATCGAGTTGCACCTGTACCTTCGATATCCTCTCTCCCAAGTGATTTGTAACCATATCACAACTGCTCTTAATTTAGCCCCGGTGAGCAAGCAAATCTCCATATTCATCAAATAGGCTTCCAAGCAGCGCTCACGGAACAAACATCATGCTCGTCCGACCTCGGTAATAAGCCGACCCGTTGGAATTGAGAGCAACCCACTCAGACGGTACCGACGGCCAAGAGACATCCACCATCTTCTTGGTGAGTGAACCATTATAAATAGGCTGGTCACCTATAAAACTCTTCACAATAGAGTTGGCACAAAGTCTAATACGTCGTGACTAGGCCTCAAGTGTAGCATCCCTTTTTTGTTAACGGGTTTAACGTTTGAGTTTATTTTTTTATTTTTGAAAATTATTGCAAAAGGCAGTTAGAGATTACAAGGTAAACAAAGAGCACAAAGGAGACAAGGAATTGAAGAAAAGATGAAGCGACGCGATATGATATGGGGGGGGGGGGGGTTATGATACGAATGATTGTGGACTTTGGAGGTGGTTTAATAAGGGTAGTAACGACATGATAGGTTTTGTTTGTATGCGGGTTTCTCGCGTCGTTGCTATATGATACACGTGGCGTGATTATGAGAAATGTGGCGGACAAAGAGAGTTATTCTAAATTATGTAATGTGTCGAAATATGACGGAGTCGGTTAGTTGCGAGTTCGTTACGTTCCACCTCCGGATTTCTGGACTAGATTTTTGACTTCTTGTAAAATCCAGGCCCATTTTTATTTTTCGAAAACCCAAGCGTGATAGTACCGGTCTATAATTCCTAATTAAAGCGTAACTTGAAAATCCTAAATAAATCATACAGAGAAAAAGTAGGGTTATTACTAATAATAAAATAAATAGTTAGTTGTAACCTATGACAAGACAGAACGTTAGCGGCTCAGTGGCCTTCCTAATATAAATGCTCAATTTTGATCATTCAGTCTCAATCCAACATCTCACGTAAATTGGCAACTAAATAAGAATGTTGGTGTGTGAGCTTTCCGATCCCTAGCAGGAGCTGAATTGTAGTACGAGAATCGAGTTGCACCTGTACCTTCTGATATCCTCTCTCCCAAGTGATTTGTAACCATATCACAACTGCTCTTAATTTAGCCCCGGTGAGCAAGCAAATCTCCATATTCATCAAATAGGCTTCCAAGCAGCGCTCACAGAACAAACATCATGCTCGTCCGACCTCAGTAATAACTGACCCGTTGGAATTGAGATCAACCCACTCATACGGTACCGACGGCCAAGAGACATCCACCATCTTCTTGGTGAGTGAACCATTATAAATAGGCTGGTCACCTATAAAACTCTTCACAATAGAGTTGGCACAAAGTCTAATACGTCGTGACTAGGCCTCAAGTGTAGTATCCCCTTTTTTGTTAACGGGTTTAACGTTTGAGTTTATTTTTTTATTTTTGAAAATTATTGGAAAAGGCAGTTAGAGATTACAAGGTAAACAAAGAGCACAAAGGAGACAAGGAATTGAAGAAAAGATGAAGCGACACGATATGATATGGGGGGGGGGGGGGTTATGATACGAATGATTGTGGACTTTGGAGGTGGTTTAATAAGGGTAGTAACGACATGATAGGTTTTGTTTGTATGCGGGTTTCTCGCGTCGTTGCTATATGATACACGTGGCGTGATTATGAGAAATGTGGCGGACAAAGAGAGTTATTCTAAATTATGTAATGTGTCAAAATATGACGGAGTCGGTTAGTTGCGAGTTCGTTACGTTCCACCTCCGGATTTCTGGACTATATTTTTGACTTCTTGTAAAATCGAGGCCCATTTTTATTTTTCGAAAACCCAAGCGTGATAGTACCGGTCTATAATTCCTAGTTAAACTGTAACTTGAAAATCCTAAATAAATCATACAGAGAAAAAGTAGGGTTATTACTAATAATAAAATAAATAGTTAGTTGTAACCTATGACAGACAAAACGTTAGCGGCTCAGTGGCCTTCCTAATATAAATGCTCAATTTTGATCATTCAGTCTCAATCCAACATCTCACGTAAATTGGCAACTAAATAAGAATGTTGGCGTGTGAGCTTTCCGATCCCTAGCAGGAGCTGAATTGTAGTACGAGAATCGAGTTGCACTGTACCTTCGATATCCTCTCTCCCAAGTGATTTGTAACCATATCACAAGCTGCTCTTAATTTAGCCCCGGTGAGCAAGCAAATCTCCATATTCATCAAATAGGCTTCCAAGCGGCGCTCACGGAACAAACATCATGCTCGTCCGACCTCGGTAATAAGCGACCCGTTGGAATTGAGATCAACCCACTCATACGGTACCGACGGCCAAGAGACATCCACCATCTTCTTGGTGAGTGAACCATTATAAATAGGCTGGTCACCTATAAAACTCTTCACAATAGAGTTGGCACAAAGTCTAATACGTCGTGACTAGGCCTCAAGTGTAGCATCCCCTTTTTTGTTAACGGGTTTAACGTTTGAGTTTATTTTTTTATTTTTGAAAATTATTGCAAAAGGCGGTTAGAGATTACAAGGTAAACAAAGAGCACAAAGGAGACAAGGAATTGAAGAAAAGATGAAGCGGCGCGATATGATATGGGGGGGGGGGTTATGATACGAATGATTGTGGACTTTGGAGGTGGTTTAATAAGGGTAGTAACGACATGATAGGTTTTGTTTGTATGCGGGATTCTCGCGTCGTTGCTATATGATACACGTGGCGTGATTATGAGAAATGTTGCGGACAAAGAGAGTTAGTCTAAATTATGTAATGTGTCGAAATATGACGGAGTCAGTTAGTTACTGAGTTCGTTACGTTCCACCTCCGGATTTCCTGGACTAGATTTTTGACTTCTTGTAAAATCCAGGCCCATTTTTATTTTTCGAAAACCCAAGCGTGATAGTACCGGTCTATAATTCCTAATTAAACTGTAACTTGAAAATCCTAAATAAATCATATAGAGAAAAAGTAGGGTTATTACTAATAATAAAATAAATCGTTAGTTGTAACCTATGACAAGCCAAAACGTTAGCGGCTCAGTGGCCTTCCTAATATAAATGCTCAATTTTGATCATTCATTCTCAAGCCAACATCTCACATAAATTGGCAACTAAATAAGAATGTTGGTGTATGAGTTTTCCGATCCCTAGCGGAGCCGAATTGTAGTACGCGAATCGAGTTGCACATGTACCTTCGATATCCTCTCTCCCAAGTGATTTGTAACCATATCACAAGCTGCTCTTAATTTAGCCCCGGTGAGCAAGCAAATCTCCATATTCATCAAATAGGCTTCCAAGCGGCGCTCACGGAACAAACATCATGCTCGTCCGACCTCAGTAATAACTGACCCGTTGGAATTGAGATCAACCCACTCATACGGTACCGACGGCCAAGAGACATCCACCATCTTCTTGGTGAGTGAACCATTATAAATAGGCTGGTCACCTATAAAACTCTTCACAATAGAGTTGGCACAAAGTCTAATACGTCGTGACTAGGCCTCAAGTGTAGTATCCCCTTTTTTGTTAACGGGTTTAACGTTTGAGTTTATTTTTTTATTTTTGAAAATTATTGGAAAAGGCAGTTAGAGATTACAAGGTAAACAAAGAGCACAAAGGAGACAAGGAATTGAAGAAAAGATGAAGCAAGACGATATGATATGGGGGGGGGGGGGTTATGATACGAATGATTGTGGACTTTGGAGGTGGTTTAATAAGGGTAGTAACGACATGATAGGTTTTGTTTGTATGCGGGTTTCTCGCGTCGTTGCTATATGATACACGTGGCGTGATTATGAGAAATGTGGCGGACAAAGAGAGTTATTCTAAATTATGTAATGTGTCGAAATATGACGGAGTCAGTTAGTTACTGAGTTCGTTACGTTCCACCTCCGGATTTCCTGGACTAGATTTTTGACTTCTTGTAAAATCGAGAACATTTTTATTTTTCGAAAACCCAAGCGTGATAGTACCAGTCTATAATTCCTAATTAAACTGTAACTTGAAAATCCTAAATAAATCATACAGAGAAAAAGTAGGGTTATTACTAATAATAAAATAAATAGTTAGTTGTAACCTATGAGAGACATAACGTTAGCGGCTCAGTGGCCTTCCTAATATAAATGCTCAATTTTGATCATTCAGTCTCAATCCAACATCTCACGTAAATTGGCAACTAAATAAGAATGTTGGTGTGTGAGCTTTCCGATCCCTAGCGAGGAGCCGAATTGTAGTACGAGAATCGAGTTGCACATGTACCTTCTGATATCCTCTCTCCCAAGTGATTTGTAACCATATCACAACTGCTCTTAATTTAGCCCCGGTGAGCAAGCAAATCTCCATATTCATCAAATAGGCTTCCAAGCAGCGCTCACAGAACAAACATCATGCTCGTCCGACCTCAGTAATAACTGACCCGTTGGAATTGAGAGCAACCCACTCAGACGGTACCGACGGCCAAGAGACATCCACCATCTTCTTGGTGAGTGAACCATTATAAATAGGCTGGTCACCTATAAAACTCTTCACAATAGAGTTGGCACAAAGTCTAATACGTCGTGACTAGGCCTCAAGTGTAGCATCCCCTTTTTTGTTAACGGGTTTAACGTTTGAGTTTATTTTTTTATTTTTGAAAATTATTGCAAAAGGCAGTTAGAGATTACAAGGTAAACAAAGAGCACAAAGGAGACAAGGAATTGAAGAAAAGATGAAGCAGCACGATATGATATGGGGGGGGAGGGGGGTTATGATACGAATGATTGTGGACTTTGGAGGTGGTTTAATAAGGGTAGTAACGACATGATAGGTTTTGTTTGTATGCGGGTTTCTCGCGTCGTTGCTATATGATACACGTGGCGTGATTATGAGAAATGTGGCGGACAAAGAGAGTTATTCTAAATTATGTAATGTGTCAAAATATGACGGAGTCAGTTAGTTACTGAGTTCGTTACGTTCCACCTCCGGATTTCCTGGACTATATTTTTGACTTCTTGTAAAATCCGAGCCCATTTTTATTTTTCGAAAACCCAAGAGTGATAGTACCGGTCTATAATTCCTAATTAAACTGTAACTGGAAAATCCTAAATAAATCATACAGAGAAAAAGTAGGGTTATTACTAATAATAAAATAAATAGTTAGTTGTAACCTATGACAAGCCAGAACGTTAGCGGCTCAGTGGCCTTCCTAATATAAATGCTCAATTTTGATCATTCAGTCTCAATCCAACATCTCACGTAAATTGGCAACTAAATAAGAATGTTGGTGTGTGAGCTTTCCGATCCCTAGCAGGAGCTGAATTGTAGTACGAGAATCGAGTTGCACATGTACCTTCGATATCCTCTCTCCCAAGTGATTTGTAACCATATCACAATCGCTCTTAATTTAGCCCCGGTGAGCAAGCAAATCTCCATATTCATCAAATAGGCTTCCAAGCAGCGCTCACAGAACAAACATCATGCTCGTCCGACCTTCGTAATAACTGACCCGTTGGAATTGAGAGCAACCCACTCAGACGGTACCGACGGCCAAGAGACATCCACCATCTTCTTGGTGAGTGAACCATTATAAATAGGCTGGTCACCTATAAAACTCTTCACAATAGAGTTGGCACAAAGTCTAATACGTCGTGACTAGGCCTCAAGTGTAGCATCCCCTTTTTTGTTAACGGGTTTAACGTTTGAGTTTATTTTTTTATTTTTGAAAATTATTGCAAAAGGCGGTTAGAGATTACAAGGTAAACAAAGAGCACAAAGGAGACAAGGAATTGAAGAAAAGATGAAGCGGCACGATATGATATGGGGGGGGGGGGTTATGATACGAATGATTGTGGACTTTGGAGGTGGTTTAATAAGGGTAGTAACGACATGATAGGTTTTGTTTGTATGCGGGTTTCTCGCGTCGTTGCTATATGATACACGTGGCGTGATTATGAGAAATGTGGCGGACAAAGAGAGTTATTCTAAATTATGTAATGTGTCAAAATATGACGGAGTCAGTTAGTTACTGAGTTCGTTACGTTCCACCTCCGGATTTCCTGGACTATATTTTTGACTTCTTGTAAAATCCAGGCCTATTTTTATTTTTCGAAACCCAAGCGTGATAGTACCGGTCTATAATTCCTAGTTAAACTGTAACTTGAAAATCCTAAATAAATCATACAGAGAAAAAGTAGGGTTATTACTAATAATAAAATAAATAGTTAGTTGTAACCTATGACAGACAGAACGTTAGCGGCTTAGTGGCCTTCCTAATATAAATGCCCAATTTTGATCATTCAGTCTCAATCCAACATCTCACGTAAATTTGCAACTAAATAAGAATGTTGGTGTGTGAGCTTTCCGATCCCTAGCAGGAGCTGAATTGTAGTACGAGAATCGAGTTGCACCTGTACCTTCTGATATCCTCTCTCCCAAGTGATTTGTAACCATATCACAACTGCTCTTAATTTAGCCCCGGTGAGCAAGCAAATCTCCGTATTCATCAAATAGGCTTCCAAGCAGCGCTCACAGAACAAACATCATGCTCGTCCGACCTTAGTAATAACTGACCCGGTGGAATTGAGAGCAACCCACTCAGACGATGCCGACGGGCAAGAGACATCCACCATCTTCTTGGTGAGTGAACCATTATAAATAGGCTGGTCACCTATAAAACTCTTCACAATAGAGTTGGCACAAAGTCTAATACGTCGTGACTAGGCCTCAAGTGTAGCATCCCCTTTTTTGTTAACGGGTTTAACGTTTGAGTTTATTTTTTTATTTTTGAAAATTATTGCAAAAGGCAGTTAGAGATTACAAGGTAAACAAAGAGCACAAAGGAGACAAGGAATTGAAGAAAAGATGAAGCAGCGCGATATGATATGGGGGGGGGGGGTTATGATACGAATGACTGTGGACTATGGAGGTGGTTTAATAAGGGTAGTAACGACATGATAGGTTTTGTTTGTATGCGGGTTTCTCGCGTCGTTGCTATATGATACACGTGGCGTGATTATGAGAAATGTGGCGGACAAAGAGAGTTATTCTAAATTATGTAATGTGTCAAAATATGACGGAGTCAGTTAGTTACTGAGTTCGTTACGTTCCACCTCCGGATTTCTTGGACTATATTTTTGACTTCTTGTAAAATCCAGCCTATTTTTATTTTTCGAAACCCAAGCGTGATAGTACCGGTCTATAATTCCTAGTTAAACTGTAACTTGAAAATCCTAAATAAATCATACAGAGAAAAAGTAGGGTTATTACTAATAATAAAATAAATAGTTAGTTGTAACCTATGACAAGACAGAACGTTAGCGGCTTAGTGGCCTTCCTAATATAAATGCTCAATTTTGATCATTCAGTCTCAATCCAACATCTCACGTAAATTGGCAACTAAATAAGAATGTTGGTGTGTGAGCTTTCCGATCCCCTAGCAGGAGCCGAATTGTAGTACGAGAATCGAGTTGCACTGTACCTTCTGATATCCTCTCTCCCATGTGATTTGTAACCATATCACAACTGCTCTTAATTTAGCCCCGGTGAGCAAGCAAATCTCGATATTCATCAAATAGGCTTCCAAGCAGCGCTCATAGAACAAACATCAGGCTCGTCCGACCTCAGTAATAACTGACCCGTTGGAATTGAGAGCAACCCACTCGTACGATGCCGACGGCCAAGAGACATCCACCATCTTCTTGGTGAGTGAACCATTATAAATAGGCTGGTCACCTATAAAACTCTTCACAATAGAGTTGGCACAAAGTCTAATACGTCGTGACTAGGCCTCAAGTGTAGCATCCCCTTTTTTGTTAACGGGTTTAACGTTTGAGTTTATTTTTTTATTTTTGAAAATTATTGCAAAAGACTGTTAGAGATTACAAGGTAAACAAAGAGCACAAAGGAGACAAGGAATTGAAGAAAAGATGAAGCAACACGATATGATATGGGGGGGGGGGGGTTATGATACGAATGACTGTGGACTTTGGAGGTGGTTTAATAAGGGTAGTAACGACATGATAGGTTTTGTTTGTATGCGGGTTTCTCGCGTCGTTGCTATATGATACACGTGGCGTGATTATGAGAAATGTGGCGGACAAAGAGAGTTATTCTAAATTATGTAATGTGTCAAAATATGACGGAGTCAGTTAGTTACTGAGTTCGTTACGTTCCACCTCCGGATTTCCTGGACTATATTTTTGACTTCTTGTAAAATACAGGCCCATTTTTATTTTTCAAAACCCCAAGAGTGATAGTACCGGTCTATAATTCGTAATTAAAGTGTAACTTGAAAATCCTAAATATATCATACAGAGAAAAAGTAGGGTTATTACTAATAATAAACTAAATAGTTAGTTGTAACCTATGACAGACAGAACGTTAGCGGCTCAGTGGCCTTCCTAATATAAATGCCCAATTTTGATCATTCAGTCTCAATCCAACATCTCACGTAAATTGGCAACTAAATAAGAATGTTGGTGTGTGAGCTTTCCGATCCCTAGGAGAGCCGAATTGTAGAACGAGAATCGAGTTGCACCTGTACCTTCTGATATCCTCTCTCCCAAGTGATTTGTAACCATATCACAACTGCTCTTAATTTAGCCCCGGTGAGCAAGGAAATCTCCATATTCATCAAATAGGCTTCCAAGCAGCGCTTACAGAACAAACATCATGCTCATCTGACCTCAGTAATAACTGACCCGTTGG
Organism: Linum usitatissimum; assembly: GCA_030674075.2. NCBI lineage: Eukaryota > Viridiplantae > Streptophyta > Magnoliopsida > Malpighiales > Linaceae > Linum > Linum usitatissimum. The sequence goes on from JAUJYP020000780.1 coordinate 3,697,525, forward strand.
AATTGAGAGCAACCCACTCAGACGGTACCGACGGCCAAGAGACATCCACCATCTTCTTGGTGAGTGAACCATTATAAATAGGCTGGTCACCTATAAAACTCTTCACAATAAAGTTGGCACAAAGTCTAATACGTCGTGACTAGGCCTCAAGTGTAGCATCCCCTTTTTTGTTAACGGGTTTAACGTTTGAGTTTATTTTTTTATTTTTGAAAATTATTGCAAAAGGCAGTTAGAGATTACAAGGTAAACAAAGAGCACAAAGGAGACAAGGAATTGAAGAAAAGATGAAGCAGCGCGATATGATATGGGGGGGGGGGGTTATGATACGAATGACTGTGGACTTTGGAGGTGGTTTAATAAGGGTAGTAACGACATGATAGGTTTTGTTTGTATGCGGGTTTCTCGCGTCGTTGCTATATGATACACGTGGCGTGATTATGAGAAATGTGGCGGACAAAGAGAGTTATTCTAAATTATGTAATGTGTCAAAATATGACGGAGTCAGTTAGTTACTGAGTTCGTTACGTTCCACCTCCGGATTTCTTGGACTAGATTTTTGACTTCTTGTAAAATCCGAGGCCTATTTTTATTTTTCGAAACCCAAGCGTGATAGTACCGGTCTATAATTCCTAGTTAAATCGTAACTTGAAAATCCTAAATAAATCATACAGAGAAAAAGTAGGGTTATTACTAATAATAAAATAAATAGTTAGTTGTAACCTATGACAGATTTAACGTTAGCGGCTCGGTGGCCTTCCTAATATAAATGCCCAATTTTGATCATTCGGTCTCAATCCAACATCTCACGTAAATTTGCAACTAAATAAGAATGTTGGTGTGTAAGCTTTCCGATCCCTAGCAGGAGCTTAATTGTAGTACGCGAATCGAGTTGCACCTGTCCCTTCTGATATCCTCTCTCCCAAGTGATTTGTAACCATATCACAACTGCTCTTAATTTAGCCCCGGTGAGCAAGCAAATCTCCAGATTCATCAAATAGGCTTCCAAGCAGCGCTCACAGAACAAACATCATGCTCGTCCGACCTTAGTAATAACTGACCCGGTGGAATTGAGAGCAACCCACTCAGACGATGCCGACGGGCAAGAGACATCCACCATCTTCTTGGTGAGTGAACCATTATAAATAGGCTGGTCACCTATAAAACCCTTCACAATAGTGTTGACAAAGTCTAATACGTCGTGACTAGGCCTCAAGTGTAGCATCCCCTTTTTTGTTAACGGGTTTAACGTTTGAGTTTATTTTTTTAGTTTTGAAAATTATTGCAAAAGACTGTTAGAGATTACAAGGTAAACAAAGAGCACAAAGGAGACAAGGAATTGAACGAAAGATGAAGCAGCGCGATATGATATGGGGGGGGGGGGGTTATGATACGAATGACTGTGGACTATGGAGGTGATTTAATAAGGGTAGTAACGACATGATAGGTTTTGTTTGTATGCGGGTTTCTCGCGTCGTTGCTATATGATACACGTGGCGTGATTATGAGAAATGTGGCGGACAAAGAGAGTTATTCTAAATTATGTAATGTGTCAAAATATGACGGAGTCAGTTAGTTACTGAGTTCGTTACGTTCCACCTCCGGATTTCTTGGACTATATTTTTGACTTCTTGTAAAATCCAGAACATTTTTATTTTTCGAAAACCCAAGCGTGATAGTACCGGTCTATAATTCCTAATTAAACTGTAACTTGAAAATCCTAAATATATCATACAGCGAAAAAGTAGGGTTATTACTAATAATAAACTAAATAGTTAGTTGTAACCTATGACAGACAAAACGTTAGCGGCTCAGTGGCCTTCCTAATATAAATGCCCAATTTTGATCATTCAGTCTCAATCCAACATCTCACGTAAATTTGCAACTAAATAAGAATGTTGGTGTGTAAGCTTTCCGACCCCTAGCAGGAGCTTAATTGTAGTACGCGAATCGAGTTGCACCTGTCCCTTCTGATATCCTCTCTCCCAAGTGATTTGTAACCATATCACAACTGCTCTTAATTTAGCCCCGGTGAGCAAGCAAATCTCCAGATTCATCAAATAGGCTTCCAAGTACGCTCACGTAACAAACATCATGCTCGTCCGACCTCAGTAATAACTGACCCGTTGGAATTGAGAGCAACCCACTCAGACGGTACCGACGGCCAAGAGACATCCACCATCTTCTTGGTGACTGATCCATTATAAATAGGCTGGTCACCTATAAAACTCTTCACAATAGAGTTGGCACAAAGTGTAATACGTCGTGACTAGGCCTCAAGTGTAGCATCCCCTTTTTTGTTAACGGGTTTAACGTTTGAGTTTATTTTTTTATTTTTGAAAATTATTGCAAAAGGCGTTAGAGATTACAAGGTAAACAAAGAGCACAAAGGAGACAAGGAATTGAAGAAAAGATGAAGCAGCGCGATATGATATGGGGGGGGGGGGGGGGTTATGATACGAATGACTGTGGACTTTGGAGGTGGTTTAATAAGGGTAGTAATGACATGATAGGTTTTGTTTGTATGCGGGTTTCTCGCGTCGTTGCTATATGATACACGTGGCGTGATTATGAGAAATGTGGCGGACAAAGATAGTTATTCTAAATTATGTAATGTGTCGAAATATGACGGAGTCAGTTAGTTACTGAGTTCGTTACGATCCACCTCCGGATTTCCTGGACTAGATTTTTGAGTTCTTGTAAAATCCGTGCCCATTTTCATTTTTCAAAAACCCAAGAGTGATAGTACCGATCTATAATTCCTAATTAAACTATAACTTGAAAATCCTAAATAAATCATACAGAGAAAAAGTAGGGTTATTACTAATAATAAAATAAATAGTTAGTTGTAACCTATGACAGACAGAACGTAAGCGGCTCAGTGGCCTTCCTAATATAAATGCTCAATTTTGATCATTCAGTCTCAATCCAACATCTCACGTAAATTTGCAACTAAATAAGAATGTTGGTGTGTAAGCTTTCCGACCCCTAGCGGAGCTTAATTGTAGTACGCGAATCGAGTTGCACTCGTCCCTTCGATATCCTCTCTCCCAAGTGATTTGTAACCATATCACAACTGCTCTTAATTTAGCCCCGGTGAGCAAGCAAATCTCCCGTATTCATCAAATAGGCTTCCAAGCGGCGCTCACGTAACAAACATCATGCTCGTCCGACCTCGCAATAACCGACCCGTTGGAATTGGAGCAACCCACTCGACGGTACCGACGGCCAAGAGACATCCACCATCTTCTTGGTGATCGATCCATTATAAATAGGCTGGTCACCTATAAAACTCTTCACAATAGAGTTGGCACAAAGTGTAATACGTCGTGACTAGGCCTCAAGTGTAGCATCCCCTTTTTTGTTAACGGGTTTAACGTTTGAGTTTATTTTTTTATTTTTGAAAATTATTGCAAAAGGCGGTTAGAGATTACAAGGTAAACAAAGAGCACAAAGGAGACAAGGAATTGAAGAAAAGATGAAGCGACGCGATATGATATGGGGGGGGGGGGTTATGATACGAATGATCGTGGACTTTGGAGGTGGTTTAATAAGGGTAGTAATGACATGATAGGTTTTGTTTGTATGCGGGTTTCTCGCGTCGTTGCTATATGATACACGTGGCGTGATTATGAGAAATGTGGCGGACAAAGATAGTTATTCTAAATTATGTAATGTGTCGAAATATGACGGAGTCAGTTAGTTACTGAGTTCGTTACGATCCACCTCCGGATTTCCTGGACTAGATTTTTGAGTTCTTGTAAAATCCAGGCCCATTTTCATTTTTCAAAAACCCAAGAGTGATAGTACCGATCTATAATTCCTAATTAAACTATAACTTGAAAATCCTAAATAAATCATACAGAGAAAAAGTAGGGTTATTACTAATAATAAAATAAATAGTTAGTTGTAACCTATGATGATGTAACGTAAGCGGCTCGGTGGCCTTCCTAATATAAATGCTCAATTTTGATCATTCAGTCTCAATCCAACATCTCACGTAAATTGGCAACTAAATAAGAATGTTGGTGTGTGATCTTTTCGATCCCTAGCGAGAGCCGAATTGTAGTACGAGAATCGAGTTGTACTCGTACATTCGATATCCTCTCTCCCAAGTGATTTGTAACCATATCACAACCGCTCTTAATTTAGCCCCGTGAGCAAGCAAATCTCCATATTCATCAAATAGGCTTCCAAGCAATGGGCACACGTAACAAACATCATGCTCGTCCGACCTCGCAATAATCGACCCGTTGGAATTGAGCAACCCACTCGACGGTACCGACGGCCAAGAGACATCCACCATCTTCTTGGTGATCGAACCATTATAAATATGTTGGTCACCTATAAAACTCTTCAAAATAGAGTTGGCACAAAGTCTAATACGTCGTGACTAGGCCTCAAGTGTAGCATCCCCTTTTTTTGTTAACGGGTTTAACGTTTGAGTTTATTTTTTTATTTTTGAAAATTATTGCAAAAGATCGTTATAGATTACAAGGTAAACAAAGAGCACAAAGGAGACAAGGAATTGAAGAAAAGATGAAGCAAGGCGCGATATGATATGGGGGGGGGGGGGTTATGATACGAATGACTGTGGACTATGGAGGTGGTTTAATAAGGGTAGTAACGACATGATAGGTTTTGTCTGTATGCGGGTTTCTCGCGTCGTTGCTATATGATACACGTGGCGTAATTATGAGAAATGTGGCGGACAAAGAGAGTTATTCTAAATTATGTAATGTGTCGAAATATGACGGAGTCAGTTAGGTACTGAGTTCGTTACGATCCACCTCCGGATTTCCTGGACTACATTTTTGAGTTCTTGTAAAATCCAGGCCCATTTTCATTTTTCAAAAACCCAAGAGTGATAGTACCGGTCTATAATTCCTAATTAAACTATAACTTGAAAATCCTAAATAAATCATACAGAGAAAAAGTAGGGTTATTACTAATAATAAAATAAATAGTTAGTTGTAACCTATGACCGATTTAACGTAAGCGGCTCGCTGGCCTTCCTAATATAAATGCTCAATTTTGATCATTCAGTCTCAATCCAACATCTCACGTAAATTGGCAACTAAATAAGAATGTTGGTGTGTATCTTTCCGATCCCTAGCAGGAGCTGAATTGTAGTACGAGAATCGAGTTGTACCTGTACCTTCTGATATCCTCTCTCCCAAGTGATTTGTAACCATATCACAACTGCTCTTAATTTAGCCCCGGTGAGCAAGCAAATCTCCATATTCATCAAATAGGCTTCCAAGCAGCGCTCACAGAACAAACATCATGCTCGTCCGACCTCAGTAATAACTGACCCGTTGGAATTGAGCAACCCACTCAGACGGTACCGACGGCCAAGAGACATCCACCATCTTCTTGGTGACTGAACCATTATAAATATGTTGGTCACCTATAAAACTCTTCAAAATAGAGTTGGCACAAAGTCTAATACGTCGTGACTAGGCCTCAAGTGTAGCATCCCCTTTTTTGTTAACGGGTTTAACGTTTGAGTTTATTTTTTTATTTTTGAAAATTATTGCAAAAGACTGTTATAGATTACAAGGTAAACAAAGAGCACAAAGGAGACAAGGAATTGAAGAAAAGATGAAGCGCCGCGATATGATATGGGGGGGGGGGGGGTTATGATACGAATGATCGTGGACTATGGAGGTGGTTTAATAAGGGTAGTAACGACATGATAGGTTTTGTCTGTATGCGGGTTTCTCGCGTCGTTGCTATATGATACACGTGGCGTAATTATGAGAAATGTGGCGGACAAAGAGAGTTATTCTAAATTATGTAATGTGTCGAAATATGACGGAGTCGCTAGTTACCGAGTTCGTTACGATCCACCTCCGGATTTCCCGGACTAGAATTTTGACTTCTTGTAAAATCCAGTGCCCATTTTTATTTTTCAAAAACCCAAGAGTGATAGTACCGGTCTATAATTCCTAATTAAACTCAGAACTCGGAAAATCCTAAATAAATCATACAGAGAAAAAGTAGGGTTATTACTAATAATAAAATAAATAGTTAGTTGTAACCTATGACAAGCGTAACGTTAGCGGCTCAGTGGCCTTCCTAATATAAATGCTCAATTTTGATCATTCAGTCTCAATCCAACATCTCACGTAAATTGGCAACTAAATAAGAATGTTGGTGTGTGAGCTTTCCGATCCCTAGCAGGAGCTAAATTGTAGTACAAGAATCGAGTTGCACCTGTACCTTCTGATATCCTCTCTCCCAAGTGATTTGTAACCATATCACAACTGCTCTTAATTTAGCCCCGGTGAGCAAGCAAATCTCCATATTCATCAAATAGGCTTCCAAGCTCACAGAACAAACGTCATGCTCGTCCGACCTCGCAATAACCGACCCGTTGGAATTGAGAGCAACCCACTCGACGGTACCGACGGCCAAGAGACATCCACCATCTTCTTGGTGATCGAACCATTATAAATAGGCTGGTCACCTATAAAACTCTTCACAATAAAGTTGGCACAAAGTCTAATACGTCGTGACTAGGCCTCAAGTGTAGCATCCCCTTTTTTGTTAACGGGTTTAACGTTTGAGTTTATTTTTTTATTTTTGAAAATTATTGCAAAAGACTGTTAGAGATTACAAGGTAAACAAAGAGCACAAAGGAGATAAGGAATTGAAGAAAAGATGAAGCAGCGCGATATGATATGGAGGGGGGGGGGTTATGATACGAATGACTGTGGACTATGGAGGTGGTTTAATAAGGGTAGTAACGACATGATAGGTTTTGTTTGTATGCGGGTTTCTCGCGTCGTTGCTATATGATACACGTGGCGTAATTATGAGAAATGTGGCGGACAAAGAGAGTTATTCTAAATTATGTAATGTGTCGAAATATGACGGAGTCAGTTAGTTACTGAGTTCGTTACGATCCACCTCCGGATTTCCCGGACTAGATTTTTGACTTCTTGTAAAATCTGTGCCCATTTTTATTTTTCAAAAACCCAAGAGTGATAGTACCGGTCTATAATTCCTAATTAAACTCAGAACTCGGAAAATCCTAAATAAATCATACAGAAAAAGTAGGGTTATTACTAATAATAAAATAAATAGTTAGTTGTAACCTATGACAAGCCCGAACGTTAGCGGCTCGCTGGCCTTCCTAATATAAATGCTCAATTTTGATCATTCAGTCTCAATCCAACATCTCACGTAAATTGGCAACTAAATAAGAATGTTGGTGTGTGAGCTTTCCGATCCCTAGCAGAGCCGAATTGTAGTACGAGAATCGAGTTGCACTCGTACCTTTCGATATCCTCTCTCCCAAGTGATTTGTAACCATATCACAACTGCTCTTAATTTAGCCCCGGTGAGCAAGCAAATCTCCATATTCATCAAATAGGCTTCCAAGCACGCGCTCACGTAACAAACATCATGCTCGTCCGACCTCGCAATAACCGACCCGTTGGAATTGAGAGCAACCCACTCGACGGTACCGACGGCCAAGAGACATCCACCATCTTCTTGGTGATCGATCCATTATAAATAGGCTGGTCACCTATAAAACTCTTCACAATAGAGTTGGCACAAAGTGTAATACGTCGTGACTAGGCCTCAAGTGTAGCATCCCCTTTTTTGTTAACGGGTTTAACGTTTGAGTTTATTTTTTTATTTTTGAAAATTATTGCAAAAGAAGTTAGAGATTACAAGGTAAACAAAGAGCACAAAGGAGACAAGGAATTGAAGAAAAGATGAAGCGACGCGATATGATATGGGGGGGGGGGGGTTATGATACGAATGATCGTGGACTATGGAGGTGGTTCAATAAGGGTAGTAACGACATGATAGGTTTTGTTTGTATGCGGGTTTCTCGCGTCGTTGCTATATGATACACGTGGCGTAATTATGAGAAATGTGGCGGACAAAGAGAGTTATTCTAAATTATGTAATGTGTCGAAATATGACGGAGTCGCTAGTTACCGAGTTCGTTACGATCCACCTCCGGATTTCCGGACTAGAATTTTGACTTCTTGTAAAATCCAGTGCCCATTTTTATTTTTCAAAAACCCAAGAGTGATAGTACCGGTCTATAATTCCTAATTAAATCAGAATCGGAAAATCCTAAATAAATCATACAAGAGAAAAAGTAGGGTTATTACTAATAATAAAATAAATAGTTAGTTGTAACCTATGACAAGCGTAACGTTAGCGGCTCGATGGCCTTCCTAATATAAATGCTCAATTTTGATCATTCAGCCTCAATCCAACATCTCACGTAAATTGGCAACTAAATAAGAATGTTGGTGTGTGAGCTTTCCGATCCCTAGCGAGAGCCGAATTGTAGTACGAGAATCGAGTTGCACCGTACCTTCGATATCCTCTCTCCCAAGTGATTTGTAACCATATCACAACCGCTCTTAATTTAGCCCCGGTGAGCAAGCAAATCTCCATATTCATCAAATAGGCTTCCAAGCGGCGCTCACGAACAAACATCATGCTCGTCCGACCTCGCAATAACCGACCCGTTGGAATTGAGAGAAACCCACTCGACGGTACCGACGGCCAAGAGACATCCACCATCTTCTTGGTGACTCGATCCATTATAAATAGGCTGGTCACCTATAAAACTCTTCACAATAGAGTTGGCACAAAGTGTAATACGTCGTGACTAGGCCTCAAGTGTAGCATCCCCTTTTTTGTTAACGGGTTTAACGTTTGAGTTTATTTTTTTATTTTTGAAAATTATTGCAAAAGGCAGTTAGAGATTACAAGGTAAACAAAGAGCACAAAGGAGACAAGGAATTGAAGAAAAGATGAAGAGGCGCGATATGATATGGGGGGGGGGGGGGTTATGATACGAATGACTGTGGACTATGGAGGTGGTTCAATAAGGGTAGTAACGACATGATAGGTTTTGTTTGTATGCGGGTTTCTCGCGTCGTTGCTATATGATACACGTGGCGTAATTATGAGAAATGTGGCGGACAAAGAGAGTTATTCTAAATTATGTAATGTGTCGAAATATGACGGAGTCAGTTAGTTACTGAGTTCGTTACGATCCACCTCCGGATTTTCCGGACTAGATTTTTGACTTCTTGTAAAATCAAGGCCCATTTTTATTTTTCAAAAACCCAAGAGTGATAGTACCGGTCTATAATTCCTAATTAAACTCAGAATCGGAAAATCCTAAATAAATGATACGGAGAAAAAGTAGGGTTATTACTAATAATAAAATAAATAGTTAGTTGTAACCTATGACAAGCCGAACGTTAGCGGCTCGCTGGCCTTCCTAATATAAATGCTCAATTTTGATCATTCAGCCTCAATCCAACATCTCACGTAAATTGGCAACTAAATAAGAATGTTGGTGTGTGAGCTTTCCGATCCCTAGCAGAGCCGAATTGTAGTACGAGAATCGAGTTGCACCTGTACCTTCTGATATCCTCTCTCCCAAGTGATTTGTAACCATATCACAACTGCTCTTAATTTAGCCCCGGTGAGCAAGCAAATCTCCATATTCATCAAATAGGCTTCCAAGCAGCGCTCACAGAAGAAACATCATGCTCGTCCGACCTCAGTAATAACTGACCCGTTGGAATTGAGAGCAACCCACTCAGACGGTACCGACGGCCAAGAGACATCCACCATCTTCTTGGTGACTGAACCATTATAAATAGGCTGGTCACCTATAAAACTCTTCACAATAGAGTTGGCACAAAGTCTAATACGTCGTCACTAGGCCTCAAGTGTAGCATCCCCTTTTTTGTTAACGGGTTTAACGTTTGAGTTTATTTTTTTATTTTTGAAAATTATTGCAAAAGGCAGTTAGAGATTACAAGGTAAACAAAGAGCACAAAGGAGACAAGGAATTGAAGAAAAGATGAAGCGCCGCGATATGATATGGGGGGGGGGGTTATGATACGAATGACTGTGGACTATGGAGGTGGTTTAATAAGGGTAGTAACGACATGATAGGTTTTGTTTGTATGCGGGTTTCTCGCGTCGTTGCTATATGATACACGTGGCGTAATTATGAGAAATGTGGCGGACAAAGAGAGTTATTCTAAATGATGTAATGTGTCGAAATATGACGGAGTCAGTTAGTTACTGAGTTCGTTACGATCCACCTCCGGATTTCCTGGACTAGATTTTTGACTTCTTGTAAAATCCAGGCCCATTTTTATTTTTCAAAAACCCAAGAGTGATAGTACCGGTCTATAATTCCTAATTAAACTGAACTGGAAAATCCTAAATAAATCATACAAGAGAAAAAGTAGGGTTATTACTAATAATAAAATAAATAGTTAGTTGTAACCTATGACAAGCCGTAACGTTAGCGGCTCGGTGGCCTTCCTAATATAAATGCTCAATTTTGATCATTCAGCCTCAATCCAACATCTCACGTAAATTGGCAACTAAATAAGAATGTTGGTGTGTGAGCTTTCCGATCCCTAGCAGGAGCCGAATTGTAGTACGAGAATCGAGTTGCACCCGTACCTTCGATATCCTCTCTCCCAAGTGATTTGTAACCATATCACAACCGCTCTTAATTTAGCCCCGGTGAGCAAGCAAATCTCCATATTCATCAAATAGGCTTCCAAGCAGCGCTCACGTAACAAACATCATGCTCGTCCGACCTCGCAATAACTGACCCGTTGGAATTGAGAGCAACCCACTCAGACGGTACCGACGGCCAAGAGACATCCACCATCTTCTTGGTGACTGATCCATTATAAATAGGCTGGTCACCTATAAAACTCTTCACAATAGAGTTGGCACAAAGTGTAATACGTCGTGACTAGGCCTCAAGTGTAGCATCCCCTTTTTTGTTAACGGGTTTAACGTTTGAGTTTATTTTTTTATTTTTGAAAATTATTGCAAAAGGCGTTAGAGATTACAAGGTAAACAAAGAGCACAAAGGAGACAAGGAATTGAAGAAAAGATGAAGCGCCGCGATATGATATGGGGGGGGGGGGTTATGATACGAATGATCGTGGACTATGGAGGTGGTTCAATAAGGGTAGTAACGACATGATAGGTTTTGTTTGTATGCGGGTTTCTCGCGTCGTTGCTATATGATACACGTGGCGTAATTATGAGAAATGTGGCGGACAAAGAGAGTTATTCTAAATTATGTAATGTGTCGAAATATGACGGAGTCGCTAGTTACTGAGTTCGTTACGATCCACCTCCGGATTTCCTGGACTAGAATTTTGACTTCTTGTAAAATCCAGGCCCATTTTTATTTTTCAAAAACCCAAGAGTGATAGTACCGGTCTATAATTCCTAATTAAACTGTAACTGGAAAATCCTAAATAAATCATACAGAGAAAAAGTAGGGTTATTACTAATAATAAAATAAATAGTTAGTTGTAACCTATGACAAGCCAGAACGTTAGCGGCTCTGGCCTTCCTAATATAAATGCTCAATTTTGATCATTCAGCCTCAATCCAACATCTCACGTAAATTGGCAACTAAATAAGAATGTTGGTGTGTGAGCTTTCCGATCCCTAGCGAGGAGCTGAATTGTAGTACGAGAATCGAGTTGCACCTGTACCTTCTGATATCCTCTCTCCCAAGTGATTTGTAACCATATCACAACTGCTCTTAATTTAGCCCCGGTGAGCAAGCAAATCTCCATATTCATCAAATAGGCTTCCAAGCAGCGCTCACAGAACAAACATCATGCTCGTCCGACCTCAGTAATAACTGACCCGTTGGAATTGAGAGAAACCCACTCAGACGGTACCGACGGCCAAGAGACATCCACCATCTTCTTGGTGACTGATCCATTATAAATAGGCTGGTCACCTATAAAACTCTTCACAATAGAGTTGGCACAAAGTGTAATACGTCGTGACTAGGCCTCAAGTGTAGCATCCCCTTTTTGTTAACGGGTTTAACGTTTGAGTTTATTTTTTTATTTTTGAAAATTATTGCAAAAGGCGTTAGAGATTACAAGGTAAACAAAGAGCACAAAGGAGACAAGGAATTGAAGAAAAGATGAAGCAGCGCGATATGATATGGGGGGGGGGGTTATGATACGAATGACTGTGGACTATGGAGGTGGTTCAATAAGGGTAGTAACGACATGATAGGTTTTGTTTGTATGCGGGTTTCTCGCGTCGTTGCTATATGATACACGTGGCGTAATTATGAGAAATGTGGCGGACAAAGAGAGTTATTCTAAATTATGTAATGTGTCGAAATATGACGGAGTCAGTTAGTTACTGAGTTCGTTACGATCCACCTCCGGATTTCCTGGACTAGATTTTTGACTTCTTGTAAAATCAAGGCCCATTTTTATTTTTCAAAAACCCAAGAGTGATAGTACCGGTCTATAATTCCTAATTAAACTGTAACTGGAAAATCCTAAATAAATGATACAGAGAAAAAGTAGGGTTATTACTAATAATAAAATAAATAGTTAGTTGTAACCTATGACAAGCCGTAACGTTAGCGGCTCGCCGCCTTCCTAATATAAATGCTCAATTTTGATCATTCAGCCTCAATCCAACATCTCACGTAAATTGGCAACTAAATAAGAATGTTGGTGTGTGAGCTTTCCGATCCCTAGCCAGGAGCCGAATTGTAGTACGAGAATCGAGTTGCACCCGTACCTTCGATATCCTCTCTCCCAAGTGATTTGTAACCATATCACAACCGCTCTTAATTTAGCCCCGGTGAGCAAGCAAATCTCCATATTCATCAAATAGGCTTCCAAGCAGCGCTCACAGAAGAAACATCATGCTCGTCCGACCTCAGTAATAACTGACCCGTTGGAATTGAGAGCAACCCACTCAGACGGTACCGACGGCCAAGAGACATCCACCATCTTCTTGGTGACTGAACCATTATAAATAGGCTGGTCACCTATAAAACTCTTCACAATAGAGTTGGCACAAAGTCTAATACGTCGTCACTAGGCCTCAAGTGTAGCATCCCCTTTTTTGTTAACGGGTTTAACGTTTGAGTTTATTTTTTTATTTTTGAAAATTATTGCAAAAGGCAGTTAGAGATTACAAGGTAAACAAAGAGCACAAAGGAGACAAGGAATTGAAGAAAAGATGAAGCAGCGCGATATGATATGGGGGGGTTATGATACGAATGACTGTGGACTATGGAGGTGGTTCAATAAGGGTAGTAACGACATGATAGGTTTTGTTTGTATGCGGGTTTCTCGCGTCGTTGCTATATGATACACGTGGCGTGATTATGAGAAATGTGGCGGACAAAGAGAGTTATTCTAAATTATGTAATGTGTCGAAATATGACGGAGTCAGTTAGTTACTGAGTTCGTTACGATCCACCTCCGGATTTCCTGGACTAGATTTTTGACTTCTTGTAAAATCCAGGCCCATTTTCATTTTTCAAAAACCCAAGAGTGATAGTACCGGTCTATAATTCCTAATTAAACTGTAACTTGAAAATCCTAAATAAATCATACAGAGAGAAAAGTAGGGTTATTACTAATAATAAAATAAATAGTTAGTTGTAACCTATGACGTATTTAACGTAAGCGGCTCAGTGGCCTTCCTAATATAAATGCTCAATTTTGATCATTCAGTCTCAATCCAACATCTCACGTAAATTGGCAACTAAATAAGAATGTTGGTGTGTGATCTTTCCGATCCCTAGCAGGAGCTGAATTGTAGTACGAGAATCGAGTTGTACCTGTACCTTCTGATATCCTCTCTCCCAAGTGATTTGTAACCATATCACAACTGCTCTTAATTTAGCCCCGGTGAGCAAGCAAATCTCCATATTCATCAAATAGGCTTCCAAGCAGCCCTCACAGAACAAACATCATGCTCGTCCGACCTCAGTAATAACTGACCCGTTGGAATTGAGCAACCCACTCAGACGGTACCGACGGCCAAGAGACATCCACCATCTTCTTGGTGACTGAGCCATTATAAATATGTTGGTCACCTATAAAACTCTTCCAAATAGAGTTGGCACAAAGTCTAATACGTCGTGACTAGGCCTCAAGTGTAGCATCCCCTTTTTTGTTAACGGGTTTAACGTTTGAGTTTATTTTTTTATTTTTGAAAATTATTGCAAAAGACTGTTAGAGATTACAAGGTAAACAAAGAGCACAAAGGAGACAAGGAATTGAAGAAAAGATGAAGCAGCGCGATATGATATGGAGGGGGGGGGGGGGTGTTATGATACGAATGACTGTGGACTATGGAGGTGGTTTAATAAGGGTAGTAACGACATGATAGGTTTTGTTTGTGTGCGGGTTTCTAGCGTCGTTGCTATATGATACACGTGGCGTAATTATGAGAAATGTGGCGGACAAAGAGAGTTATTCTAAATTATGTAATGTGTCGAAATATGACGGAGTCAGTTAGTTACTGAGTTCGTTACGATCCACCTCCGGATTTCCTGGACTAGATTTTTGACTTCTTGTAAAATCCAGGCCCATTTTTATTTTTCAAAAACCCAAGAGTGATAGTACCGGTCTATAATTCCTAATTAAACTGAGAATCGGAAAATCCTAAATAAATGATACAGAGAAAAAGTAGGGTTATTACTAATAATAAAATAAATAGTTAGTTGTAACCTATGACATGCCAGAACGTTAGCGGCTCAGTGGCCTTCCTAATGTAAATGCTCAATTTTGATCATTCGGGTCTCAATCCAACATCTCACATAAATTGGCAACTAAATAAGAATGTTGGTGTGTGAGCTTTCCGATCCCTAGCAGGAGCTAAATTGTAGTACAAGAATCGAGTTGCACCTATACCTTCTGATATCCTCTCTCCCAAGTGATTTGTAACCATATCACAACTGCTCTTACTTTAGCCCCGGTGAGCAAGCAAATCTCCATATTCATCAAATAGGCTTCCAAGCAGCGCTCACAGAACAAACATCATGCTCGTCCGACCTCAGTAATAACTGACCCGTTGGAATTGAGCAACCCACTCGAACGGTACCGACGGCCAAGAGACATCCACCATCTTCTTGGTGACTGAACCATTATAAATAGGCTGGTCACCTATAAAACTCTTCACAATAGAGTTGGCACAAAGTCTAATACGTCGTGACTAGGCCTCAAGTGTAGCATCCCCTTTTTTGTTAACGGGTTTAACGTTTGAGTTTATTTTTTATTTTTGAAAATTATTGCAAAAGACTGTTAGAGATTACAAGGTAAACAAAGAGCACAAAGGAGATAAGGAATTGAAGAAAAGATGAAGCAGCGCGATATGATATGGAGGGGGGGGGGGGTTATGATTCGAATGACTGTGGACTATGGAGGTGGTTTAATAAGGGTAGTAACGACATGATAGGGTTTGTTTGTATGCGGGTTTCTCGCGTCGTTGCTATATGATACACGTGGCGTAATTATGATAAATGTGGCGGACAAAGAGAGTTATTCTAAATTATGTAATGTGTCGAAATATGACGGAGTCAGTTAGTTACTGAGTTCGTTACGATCCACCTCCGGATTTCCTGGACTAGATTTTTGACTTCTTGTAAAATCCGTGCCCATTTTTATTCTTCAAAAACCCAAGAGTGATAGTACCGGTCTATAATTCCTAATTAAACTGTAACTGGAAAATCCTAAATAAATCATACAGAGAAAAAGTAGGGTTATTACTAATAATAAAATAAATAGTTAGTTGTAACCTATGACAAGCCGAACGTTAGCGGCTCGGTGGCCTTCCTAATATAAATGCTCAATTTTGATCATTCGGTCTCAATCCAACATCTCACGTAAATTGGCAACTAAATAAGAATGTTGGTGTGTGAGCTTTCCGATCCCTAGCAGGAGCTGAATTGTAGTACGAGAATCGAGTTGCACCTGTACCTTCTGATATCCTCTCTCCCAAGTGATTTGTAACCATATCATAACTGCTCTTAATTTAGCCCCGGTGAGCAAGCAAATCTCCATATTCATCAAATAGGCTTCCAAGCAGCGCTCACAGAACAAACGTCATGCTCGTCCGACCTCAGTAATAACTGACCCGTTGGAATTGAGAGCAACCCACTCAGACGGTACCGACGGCCAAGAGACATCCACCATCTTCTTGGTGACTGAACCATTATAAATAGGTTGGTCACCTATAAAACTCTTCACAATAGAGTTGGCACAAAGTCTAATACGTCGTGACTAGGCCTCAAGTGTAGCATCCCCTTTTTTGTTAACGGGTTTAACGTTTGAGTTTATTTTTTTATTTTTGAAAATTATTGCAAAAGGCAGTTAGAGATTACAAGGTAAACAAAGAGCACAAAGGAGATAAGGAATTGAAGAAAAGATGAAGCAGCGCGATATGATATGGGGGGGGGGGGGGGGGTTATGATACGAATGACTGTGGACTATGGAGGTGGTTTAATAAGGGTAGTAACGACATGATAGGTTTTGTTTGTATGCGGGTTTCTCGCGTCGTTGCTATATGATACACGTGGCGTGATTATGATAAATGTGGCGGACAAAGAGAGTTATTCTAAATTATGTAATGTGTCGAAATATGACGGAGTCAGTTAGTTACTGAGTTCGTTACGTTCCACCTCCGGATTTCCTGGACTAGATTTTTGACTTCTTGTAAAATCCAGGCCCATTTTTATTCTTCAAAAACCCAAGAGTGATAGTACCGGTCTATAATTCCTAATTAAAGCTCAGAAACTGGAAAATCCTAAATAAATCATACAGAGAAAAAGTAGGGTTATTACTAATAATAAAATAAATAGTTAGTTGTAACCTATGACAAGCCAGAACGTTAGCGGCTCAGTGGCCTTCCTAATATAAATGCTCAATTTTGATCATTCAGTCTCAATCCAACATCTCACGTAAATTGGCAACTAAATAAGAATGTTGGTGTGTGAGCTTTCGATCCCTAGCGAGAGCTGAATTGTAGTACGAGAATCGAGTTGCACTGTACCTTCGATATCCTCTCTCCCAAGTGATTTGTAACCATATCACAACTGCTCTTAATTTAGCCCCGGTGAGCAAGCAAATCTCCATATTCATCAAATAGGCTTCCAAGCAGCGCTCACAGAACAAACATCATGCTCGTCCGACCTCAGTAATAACTGACCCGTTCGAATTGAGAGCAACCCACTCAGACGGTACCGACGGCCAAGAGACATCCACCATCTTCTTGGTGACTGAACAATTATAAATAGGCTGGTCACCTATAAAACTCTTCACAATAGAGTTGGCACAAAGTCTAATACGTCGTGACTAGGCCTCAAGTGTAGCATCCCCTTTTTTGTAATCGGGTTTAACGTTTGAGTTTATTTTTTTATTGTTGAAAATTATTGCAAAAGGCAGTTAGAGATTACAAGGTAAACAAAGAGCACAAAGGAGACAAGGAATTGAAGAAAAGATGAAGCAGCGCGATATGATATTGGGTTGTTATGATACGAATGACTGTGGACTATGGAGGTGGTTTAATAAGGGTAGTAATGACATGATAGGTTTTGTTTGTATGCGGGTTTCTCGCGTCGTTGCTATAAGATACACGTGGCGTAATTATGAGAAATGTGGCGGACAAAGAGAGTTATTCTAAATTATGTAATGTGTCGAAATATGACGGAGTCAGTTAGTTACTGAATTCTCCGGGGGCCGAGCACCCGTGATACGTTTCACTAATGCAGCTAAGAAGATGCCAGCTGAGTCTCTTATCAACACTCCTAGACCAACACCCTCTGGGTCAAATATACATGCATCTATGTTAACCTTGACCATCCTGGCAGCTGGACAACGCCAAACAACAGTGATAGTACTGACCGCAGGCACTTGGACCCTCTCCATTTCAGTTTGGGCCATTATGTAAGCAACCAAAAAATTAGCGCTACATGAAACAATGTTATCTTCGCAAGTTTGAGATCCATTGAAGAGATATGTGTGCCTCTCCTTCCAGAGGAACCACACCAGCACACACCAACCCTCCAAAGCTTGCACCTGAAACGCCTTTGTAACATCACTAAACCAAGTAAACCCGTCAGAGGTTTTGAATTGCTCAAAGCATCCGTCTAACTCCTAGTCACCCCAAATCGTCCTCGACCACTACATTCCCCAAATCGATGTAGTTGACATTCATAGAGGCAATTACATTATCAGTTATAAACTTGCCAGGAATAAAAACACTTTGTTCCGGAGAAACAATCTTGTCCAGAATAACTTTCAAATGATTAGCAAGAACCTTTACAACCAGCTTATACATCACATTACACAAACTGATCGGTCAAAAGTCCTTAGGAGAGACTCTTGCATCTTCACCTTTGGGATTAAAGCGATCAAGGTGTAGTTAAGATCAACATGCATCTTACCAAAATCAAGAATTCCAAGAAAAACATTCACAAGATCATCGCCAATAATATCCCAATACTTTCGAAAGAAAAAGATCGATACACTGTCTGCCGCCGATGCTTTCCTAACTCCCATTTGTTTCAAAGCTGTAAACACCTCATCTTTTGAGAAATCTTGCAATAGTTGGATATTGTCATCCGGGGAGATCTTAGACATAATAGAGTCAAGGATCAGGGTCTCGGCTGGGAATGAACCTATCGTGAATAGGTTAGCAAAAAATCTTTGGAGGCACTCGGAAGTCTCCTCCTGCCCAATAAAAATCCGTCAGCTTCATCTTTCAACTTCGAGATCTAATTTCTCTTCCTCCGCGCAGATGCCTAACTATGGAAGAAATCAGTATTTGGATCCCCATCTTTGAGCCAATCCTTATTCACTCTTTGGTACCAATACGACTCTTCGTTTAATTCGACTTCAGCCATTTCCAACCGGAGTTGGTTTCTCTGGAGTAAAGTTGTCGGGTTGCGCAGACGGGATTCCAAGCGGGGAAAGACTCTATCAATTTTAGATCATTGTATGTGAAAATGGGGGAAAGTGTTCTTACTCCAAGAATTCATGGAAGCTAGTCATCAGCTTAGTAAAAATGTCACCACCACCTGATTCCGTCCATGCCTTTTGAATAACCGATCGACACCCATCTTTCTTTGCCCTGAGTGGTTCAAACCGGAAACACCATCCCCACTTAATTTCCTCCACCTCCATAGCAAAAGGATCACACATTGAATTTCCCTATGGCCCGATCGAAATTGGTCAAGGTGGCTAACTTGAAACGTTCCAAAAATATCCATCCATTTTTTGTTGGTAACAAAATGATCAAGTCGTTCTTTAAGAAACCCTTCCCCAACTCAGTTATTATCCCATGTAAACGGGTATCCCCAAAACCCAATATCCAACAAATCGCACGCTTCCAAACACGAATTAAACTCAACAACCCCCCTTTTTGTAGTAAGTCTCCCACCAGAGCTTTCAAGAGAAGAGGCCAGTTGGTTAAAATCTCCATCACACAATCACGAGCCATCCCACTGAGACGAGAGTTCATGTAATATTTTCCAAGTCAAAGCCTTCTCTTCCGCCTAACCCAACAATATATACCACTAAATCTCCAGCTAACATCGTTTGGGGCATTAACCTTAACGTCTACATGATGAAGGGCACTCGACATGACCTCCAAATTAACACCCTCCACCCACCAGATACTAATTCCCCCGATATGTTGCGAGACGATAAAGTAGCCACCCAACAATGCCCAAAATCATATCCTGCACTTCTAAACCTTTAATTTTTCCTCAACCGTTTGTTTATTCTCAAATAAAAACACCACTTGCGGGGAAGCTTGTCGTAACAATGAAAAGAGAGATTTTACTACGCGTTTATTCCCCAAACCGCGACAGTTATAGCAAATAATCCTCATCTTATACTCGGAGGTGATCAGTTCCCTGCACCATCAGCAACAGACTTTTAACGCAAATAACTTTCCTTCGATCCGTTACGAGTCCCTTTAGCCTCATGTTTCCCTCCATGATCCTAAATAGAAGGACTGGAGTTATCCCTTCGATGTTGAGAATTACCTCCCCGTCCACCAACCTTAGAAGGATGTGCCTGATTATAATTATGACCAACGGAAGGCACTACCTGAGATACCGGTCGGGCGGACTCCACTCGGCTAACTAGCCGTAAAGGATTTGGCATTCCATCGGACTTAGTTGGTGGCACAACCATTGTCAGAACCTTTGGTTATGTGTCAGCATCTCAAAGGGCAAAAAGGGGGTTTGAGACCATAATTGGTTGCATTTTAGCACCACCTTGCGTAAGTTTTAAGGCTTCTTTAGGTCCCTACGCTGGAGGGCAACATGGGAACAGTGAATTATCCAGTCACCATAAACCTCCTATGGGATCTCTCAGCAAGGTTGTTGCCATTCTCACTAGAAACCACCATTGGATCAACAGCAAGTGGAGGAGACTGACACTTGCAAGTATCAAATGGAGCGCTATATTTCCCACAAAGCGAACAGATCCTTAAGGCCCTCGTAGCCAATAAAATAGCAAACTCCTTCAATCTTATACTTCGTCAGTAACGGTTTTGTCAAATTGACCTCGACACACACCCGAGCATATTTGGTACGTACCCCTTCCTCCATTGTGCGGTCCACTCGCACCGGTTTGCCAATATTACCGGCAATTCTCATAACTGCATCCCGATTAAAGAACTCCACTGGTAGGTTCTAGAGTTGGACCCATAGTAAAGTATATGTAATTTTGATTCTTCGGGGATTGAGACCCTTATGTCATCGGTGCACCCTAAGGTAAGTCTCCCCTAGAATCCAATGTCCTTTTGTAACTACCGTCTCATAATCTTGCTTCTCACGGAAGCGAACTAAGGAGTAAGCATTATTCAGGTCCGAAATCGGAATGGTCGATGTCTTTGCCCACGGATAATTAAGTCGACAAGCTGAATGAAAATAAGTGACACATCGGCCAAGCCCCTTCATCACTAGTGCTGACTGCCACTCTCTTCGGAAACTATGTTTCTCGGCCGCCATAAAACAAATAGTAGGGCACAAAAGGTCTTCATCATCATCCACCACATCATCTTCTTCTCTCATTGATTTAGTTACATCCCCGGAATCAGAATCCTCTACATACCACTCAGCAGGGAGCTGAAAAATCTTCTTGGACCACTTATTCCACGCTGAAGGAATCGACGTCCGCTGCGATTCTTCATTCCCCTCGTTAATATTCTCAGTTTGGTTTTCCTCATATGTAACATCCTCCACAATCACATCTTCCATCTCAGCTGTGTTATTAAGATCCATTGCCCTAAAAAATTTCTTAATTTGGTTTGCCGCCAAATCACTCTTCGATGATGGCGAAGATGATGGTTGAGCTTGCCAACGGACCCCACTAACAGTTTCAGGGGTTTTTTTTATCATACCAGTTATTGGGGACGACTTGGGAGCCACCATCAAAACCCTAGCGAGAACAGACACAAAATCGCCTCGAAAATTTCCTCAAAGGAGCTCTGAATATCTCGGTCTCTGTGTCAACCACCTATCTTGCTCAAACAAACAACTCTTCTGTTGGACGGGACGACCATTGATTGCCAAAGAGCCAATGGGACGCACTTTAGCTATGCATGGGTCGACCAAGCTATCAGTAGGGCAAACTTTGCTCTAATAAGTAATTGCATCTGAGGGTCTACGCATGACATCATTCTAGTGGATCACCTCGGCCTAACGGTCTAGATCACCCAGTTAGATCCAACCATCTAGATGCAACCACTTTATTATGATTGTACTATATATAAGACACATGCTGCTATGGTAGAGGAGACACATGACCACAAAGGAAAAGGATTTATTCCGATCGATCTGTACGCTAGATATATTCTTTTTTTCTCCTCTCTCACAGTCTAACGTTATTTCTAAACTCACTACTTTCTTGTCTTACCGGTGAAGGATTATAAATATTAAAATTTGAACCTAACAATCCAACTTAGATAATCCAAAACCTAATATCGTTATTGCCCGCAACGAACTGGGCTGAACAAATTACTATTTCATCAGGTAAAAGCCCGACCTAAATAAGTTAACTTGGACCATCAATCCATCCAGGGTTTTTTATGGTGTGATGGTGGGAATTGATGAGGGTGGCAAATTAGTAGGGCTCCATAGGTCGGTTGGTGATCATGTGGGTCACCGGACAGAATCCGACTATATCTGAGCAACCTACCTTACCACCTTCCATCTGTCGAATTCCAACTTCATCTGGATTACCCCTTAGTTCATGGCAAACCAAACAAAACAATTAAAGACACTTCAAAACATTTAAAACTGTAAGCCACTGATCACCCACGACAGCGATACTTGATTTGTTTCTGATTCTAAATTATAGTTCCCTACGCCACACGTGTCATGGGTACAGCGATCCTTGTAAGCCTTGTTCGAATTTTCTGTTCTATTATTTAAGTGTTCTGTTCTGCAATAAACGTTTCCAGGTGTGCAGATGACCAGTTTATGTACTGTATTTACCATACATCGATTCAAAAACATATTTATACAGTAAGACCTTTCTTTATATAGGGGCCACGTGTATAAGCAACACACAGTCTTCGATCATCTCGTCATGGTACAATCATCAAACCAATATACATAAAATATCGGAGCAAAATAAATACCCAAGAGGCCTAAAAGGTAAAATCACACACGTATAATATAATATGTAGAACTAGCAAGATGTACAAAACTAGACAAAAGGAAGCAGCCATCATATTCATATATGGTGGTGTGGACCAGCCTTGTTGTGTGATCCTCCTCCAGTCATGAACTGCTTCGTATACGCACGATGGCGGCGCTCTCTTGCGTAGATAACCCAGAAGATCAATGACAGCATGACGGCCGCCGACACAATCACCAGCCCAACATAGATCCACTCCGTGTATTTCCGAAGATCAGGGCAGTATTCCCTGTTGATGTCAGTGAATGTCCTTCTCACAAACGTGCAGTCCTCTAGCTCCACCAGGAACGGGCTGTAGCGGTACAGTCCGAAGCTGATGTTCACCGAGGATGACATTTGGGAGTACAATGTTGGAGTTAGACGGCCTGTGCTTGTGCATTTCCCCGATCCTGATACTTGGCAAACGTATTCCTTCCACACCTGCGTAAAAAACCAAAAAATCAAACTGAGTTTCGAATCCAGCTAAATAAAAGACAAAAGACATCGCCTACAATGACATGTTTTAATTTAAAACAAGGTGATTTTGAGCTTGTTACGTCTGTTATGTAAGAGTCTATTATGTAAAAGTAAATGTCGTTACGTAAAACTTATATGACCACAATTATTCCTTAAGTAACAAATTCAAAATTAGTTAAAATAAGTCATTGGTTAAAATAAGTCATTGTAGAGAATGCTAAAGAGTTTGGCTTTTTGTTTACATTGGTAGCATTGCGCAAGTCGACTTCACCAGGGGCGCAGGTTGTTTTGTCGGTGAGATCAGTGTTGAATGGATTGCAAAGGAGAGGAACCAAGGGACCAGATTGGTTATAGTTTACTGGAGGACCAACTTGAGGTGGGAAGTTTCTGTTGGAAAAGTTTGTAAGGACGGTGTCTACTAAGGTGACCAGCTGGAATGTGACTTGCTTCGACTGCGTCAACGTCTCTTGTGCTGTTGCGTTGTCCACACATGGGATGAAATCATCCATTGCCGTCTTTGCCGTTGGATGCTGGACCCAGTCGTCCATTGCCACACACGTATCCGCCATCACACTATATAATAATAATACATAATCACAGCTTAGAGCAGTTAGCTGGTGAAGCATTGCTAAACAAGAATCCATTGCAGAAATTGAACAACTCACTTATGAAGGAGAAGAAATACGCCGCACAAGATAAATGTACCAGCAACAAGAATCCATCCAAGAATCACCAGGCTGCAGTTCAAAATCACAAACCCGGAGATTTCAGTATTATCATTTCAGATTCCAAAGTAATATTAGAGCAGATGATTCACTTACACGTATACGAGACAAGTCATCCCAAAGATGGAAAATACTGTAAAATAACATTGTTCACAACCATCATTATAAAACCTTAATTGTAGTAGACTGGAAGAGAAGTATAATCTAAGAAACAGCAACTTACAAAAGCCAAGAAATGCCAACCCAAGCATGACAGCAGCTAGGATTATAAGAGCTAATCTCCTGCAAAATGATTAGTAACAGATCAACAAAACAGAACAAGTTCAGAACACAGCTTAGAGTCTGAGAAGAGCTTTGCTTACATGCCATTCAACCCATCTTTAATCTTCTTCCTGTTGTCCTGTGTACGGCTGGACAATGTGTTTCCCGAGGAGTTAGCCTTAGCAACAAGGTTATCAAGTTTATTACGCATATCAGCAGGCAGAAAGAGGGAGTCAACATCAACTGATTTCGCTGCAGCAAGATAACCAGACACGTTTTTGAGGCTTTCAGCAGTAACATCTGCCTGACTCACAACATAGTCCAATGTGTCTGAGGTTATGCCGTTAAACTTCCCTTGACCTGTGTAAAGAACAACACATCCAGCACTGGGAACCCCAAGAACATGAAAGGTTCAGTACACAAAACCATAAATACGAGAGACCATAACACGGAGGAAGAAGAAGAAGAGACTAAATAATTACATTGCAGCAACGGTGAAAAGGATGAGGAAGATGAGGGACAAAGCGTAGCAAGCTCGAGAATAGCCATAAGGCTCCCCGCGGCAACAGCAGTAGCAGAGGCAGATAAAAGCTAGGGATAACCCAAATACAAGAAACCATATTCCAGCAAGGAGAAAGAATGGGACCGCTGTTGCACTCACGGACTGCATCCAACATTCGCAGAAACAATCAATCAATCAGTCAACACTTCATATATCATGCAAAAAAAATCATCCCATCAGTCCAGAACAATAAGCCAGTATCATGCAACAATAGTGTTCTAAGATCACTGACAAGAAACAAGTACAAAACTATCTATCTATGAAGACACAATTTGGGTGATTTTGCAATTGTGTACAGAACTATCTATCTACAGCACAAACCAACCCACTGTTGAAGCTAAATAAGATGATTTCATAAACAACGACAGAAACCAAATGATTCAGCTGCGTAGGCAAAAAACTTACTAGTAACCTTTTAAAGAGAAGACCACAATTCACTAAGAACTAATTACATAGCCAAGTAGAATACGATCAATCAATTTAAACGTAGTCAAACCCAGCAGAAGAAACAAATGGGAAATCAAAAGAGGAAGGAAAGGAACTCACAGCCCAATAGTGTTGATTACTGATGTTGAATCCACCGGTGTAATGATTCAAGTGATCCAAAGGGTCTTTCCTTCTCGTCCTCTCAGCAGCTAATACGAGTGTCGTCGAATTCCCTTCCGTAGAGTTCCCTTCGGCAAGATATCGCCGTATTCCAAATGGCAAAACTAAGTCATGACCGGCTCTAGAAATCTCTAAAATAAAATCAACAACAAAAGAACACATTGTTTATTACGAAACCCATAAACATAAAAGAAGGGGTGTGGGGGGGGGGGGGGGGGGGGGGGGGGTGGTTAAGAAACAAACTTTCGTACCTGGAAATCGAGGAGCTCGGAAACGGTATGTTGCAGTCTCACTCTGTGGAGCTGCAGCTGAGGAGGAGAAGGAGAAGTGCATTAAAAAAGAGGTGAAAATGAAGAGAATCAAAAGTCGTGGGTTTGGTGATGATAGCATTGCTGAGAATTTGTTTGGTTTGGTGTTCTGTGAAGTTTGGTGATGGTTTGTTTTGTATCTGATTTGAAGTTGTTGCCTCTGAAGAACTGAAGAAGGAAGCTGCAGAGAGAGTGAGAGAGAGCGACGAAGAGCGCGTGAAATGGAAAAAAGGGAAAAAAGCTGATAATAATTAAGTGGGATAGAAACTAATTAAAAGGGCTTTCCTTATTTTGAACGTTAAGAAATTAAAAGGTTCTCCGCGTTTGTTACAGGTTTTAACGTTTTGCTTCTTCATTTTAATTTCTTATCATAATTCCATTCTTATTTGATATTATTTGTTAACTTTGCAAAGTAAAAGGGTTAAAGTACTATTTTCTCTATTATTTATAAATTAGAATCGAATCAATATCTTTTGTTTTTTAAAAAGTATTGCAGTCTTTTCTTATTAATGCTAAAATCTTTTGGTAAATAAGAAAATAATAAACTTTCATTATCGAAACCAACCATCAATTTAGTCGATGCAAATTTCAATTAGGTGGTTAACATGTAAAATGAGTGTCAACAATTCGATTAATTTATCATTGAGAAAATTTTATGACTCCTTGATTATTGACCGACTGATTTAGGTGAATTGATTTTTGAGAGGGTTACTATTTGATAGTCTCCTTTTATTGTGGTAGAAGGTGATGAATATGCAATGAAGTTGATCTTGAATAGACTAAAAATTAGATGATGATGGATTGTTACGTTGAGATGATTGCGAGTAGTTTAGAATTCAGGATGTAATAGTTACAGGAATTTCAGGATTTGAGACCGCAAGGACATTTTAGAAATTCCATATTGTTTATTTGTTTTTAATTCAAATGAAGCTTCTTTGGTGGTTTTCGGAGGAAGCACCGGCGTCTTTACGCTTCTCTCCCATCGATAATCCTCCCGTTGCCGCTCATCACTTTCATACAAAGGGAAGAAGCTATGAATTCCGGTTGGATCTAAGACGATGGGAGTGGAGGTCAGGTCGTTGTCTTCGGGGAGGAGGAGAGGAAGATGCGACGGTGGGACTCATCGGCAGCGGCGTTCAGATTTGGTAGGAAGAGTGACCTTTCAGTATTTTTCAGAATATAAATGACCGATCTGCATATTGTTTGAGTACTTTTGAGCCTTAGTTTCATGGTTAGTAACTTTTGAACTTCTTACACTTAAGGACAGTGCACTAAGCAAAGATTCAAAAGTTAGGACTGAATTTGAAAAATAAGAAAGCTGCAAAACAACAACAAAAAGTTTAGGAGATGCAAAAGGACTTATTCATATAAGGATTATTACTAATTAGTCATCTAATGTTTTCTTTTTACAATGGATTATATTGTAAATATAATCGGTTATAATTATTATTATAACCGGTGATAATTTATAATCAATTATATTTAATATATAATTAATTATTTTTTAATAATTGGTTATGATTATAACCATTTATTTTTATAACCAATTAATGTAAAGGGTATAATTAGTCATTATAACTAGTTATTATAAAATATAACTAGTTATTAAGAAAATATAACCGGTTATAATTTAAAATATATAACTGGTTATAATTAAAAAGATATAAATTGTTATAATTGATTATATTTTATATCGAGTTAAATTTAAATTATAATTGGCTATATTTTTTAATAATTAGTCATGATTATAACCCGTATAAAAATATAATTGGTTATAATTTTGCATCGGAAAAGTGGTAGGAGACTCGCCGGAAAAGTGACCGGCGCTGACAGGAGTTTCGCCGGAAAATCACCGGCCGGTGACCGTGGTATCGCCGAAAGTCACTGGACGGTGGCTGGAGTCTTGCTGGAAAAGTCACCGGACGGTGACCGAGAAGTCGCTAATCGGTCAACGTCGACGATAAGGTGGCAGTGTAATCTTATAAAAATAATAAAATAAATAAATTTGTTGAAAAGACTTTCATGTCCTTTTTATATAGACCGTTAGATCTGTCAAAGTGTAAAATCTGTAAGATCTAACGGTTTAAGATCGTTCTGGACATCTTAGAACACTTTTATGCCTAGATTTCAAACCTGCTCCGAGATGATTGATGATAATTTTTATGATTTGATGTTGTCCTAAGATAATGTTAGAAACATATATGAAATTTAAATATAGATAAGATGAATACAATATCTAACATGGTTTTGATCAAATTGCTAGATTAGCCACATAAAAAGAGAGTTGTTGTATTATAATTGTGAGAGGGTAGAAGTTTAGAATATATATATTGTTGCGTCTCTAAGGGGATAACAAACAATACTAACATATCCCTAAGCAACCTGCGATAGCCTATTGGGGTTAGTAGTTAATACATTAACATCTCTCTCTCTCTCTCTCTCAAGAATTAGGGAAGATGAGATTGTCTTACTTGTCAAACTACTACTCACAGCGCTGAGTTTTTGAAACGGTCCCTAGAATATTACAAGTTGTCAGATAATGCTTAGATTGAAGATGCAATTCAAAGTCCACAAGAATCTAGAAATTACCAGAAGGGATCACATAACTTAAATTAGGTAACGAATAAGTCCATCCCATCTCACAACGCAAGCTGCTCCGACAAAACAAGGTTGGTGCGGGCAAGCCCAAAACTAGTTATGTTACAGCCGTCACTGGTTAGACACCAATATCCAATATCTTCATCATGGTCTACGTCCAAGCGCTAACCGGACAGTTGCCTTTGAATGCCTCTCTCTCCCGATCTGCTTCTACCATCTTGTTCGTTTCAAGTTCAAGGATGGAGTCCCCACACGACCTCTTCTTTATTCCCGATCTCAAGACTCGAGCATCAATTTCCCCCTTGGTTCTTCCTCTGCTGCCACATTCTGCTCCATTTCCATATTCCAAACCCTTACCAACTCAATCAGTCTGATCTGCAAATGAGCTCAAGTTTTGGTAGTTTGGGCCGAAATCAAGGCTTGCAAAATGGTACACTTCTGAGGTTAGTTTCAATCCACAAGAGTCTAGCCGAACTAATTTAAGACCTAGTGAGCAGATTAATTAGAGGGCCTTAGATAAAAAAATCAAACGAAAGGAAGGATGTGCTTTGTGTAAGTGTAGCAGTCCAAGTGGAGTCTTTTTAGTGAAAAATGATGTGATGGTGGTCCAAAAATATTGGATTCAACTTTAGTATACCTCACAAATATATGAACAATTTAATGTTTATTCATTTCCTAGTTTGACAGAGGGGTTTAGTTTGAAAAAAAATCTAAAACGCTTGTGCACAAAACACAGTTATATACATTTTATTTATTTTTCTCTTGTGGGAGTTTACCTCATAAGGGCAGTCCAAGTGGAGTAGTTTTAGTGAAAAATAATGTGATAGTTGATTTGCAAATTTTACCCCGCTTTCAAATACCCCCTAGATTGCTCTAGTGGGATCGTAAGTTTCGCTAGGGTCTTCTTATTTCTATTCATCAAGTTGATGTACTAACTTGACCAAGTAACAGATTGTGATTGTTTTTAGATTGTCTCAAGTAACTAATTTAACAACTAAGTATGCAATTTAATGTTAAACGAATTTGAGAGGTTGAGTTTCAAATAAGAATGAAGGTTGCTCGGATTCGAATCCACTAAAGCTAGTAATGCATGGACACTAAAGCTAGCAATGCATGGAGGAATGGCAAGTTATCTCGGTTATTCAGGTTATAACGGCTCGACAATTTCCTAATGTAGTCTTAGATCACTCTCGCGCCTCTAAGGATCTATTTCGTCTAACTGTAGACTCCTCTCTCGAGCTAATCCACACCTAAACAAAATGCATTAATAATGTTCGATGAAATGCCACAACGATAAACGTGCAAAAAAGCCTAAACTATTCGCTCCTCTCTCGAGCTAACGAATAATCTAGGGTTCTTCCTAAGCGAGCTATCAATCTATGTTCCTCTCGGACCCACAAATCAATGTCAATGACTCAATCAAGATGATCAGACAAAAAAGAATCTGAAATTAGGTTTTAGGAAGAACGCATCATAAGTCTGAATAAACCTCGATAACAAATCAAATCATCCATACAAAAGCTTAGCTAAAGCTTCATCTCGTCCGAACAACACATAAAGTTTAGCTACTCATGGTTCGGGAAGTAAGAAGGGAAAAAGAAATGAGAATAACCCAAAAAGACAACATGATCCGTTGAGAATTATCAATCCTGTCGCCGATCTTCGCTCCTTCACCAATCAATAATAATCTATCGCTTCAACCGGTCTCTGGGATTTTCTCTCTCTCTAAGAGCTCGAAAATATGTGTAGAATGAAGTATATAGAACCCTCGCTCTCTCCAAGAGCTTTAAAAATATGTGTATAATGAAGTATATCCCGTCCAAAGGGCTGCTAGGGCTTTATATAGACTCCCGGTCCAAATTAGAGACGGAAAAGGATTTGAAAATCCGTCTGGGATGGAACACGCCGTGTTCCTCTCGAGTCTCTCCAAACACGTCCGTGTTTGCTCCCGCTCGTCCCCAAACGCCATATATTGCCTGAATATATATAAAAAATACACTGAATAACGTAATACGGCCCCAAGGTGCAGGAGAACTAACATGTGCTTGAAATCTAGAGTTTAAACACATTCCGACACACAGAAAGTACAGTTTACAACAAAAAAGGTGTGTCGGAAATATAGCACATCAAATCACCCCACACTTAAATGCTTGCTTGTCCTCAAGAAAATCTACTAATCGCTCTCTATAAAGAACTCGCATTTGGTGATCGGAAGTCAATGTTCAGATCCTCAATTCTATCATGGTGTGTAGGGATGCAAGTCAATCAACAAACCATACAATTAGGCATGAAACACCAATCCCTTAAATTAGTATAAGATAGATTCATGCATATGATATAAATGATTTGACACCTAAGCACCGGAGTGTATCCATATCCCCCAAACACTTATACGTTCTAGTTCCCAGCGGAAATAACAGACCGACGGCTCGTCCTAGCCGGGATTTCTCTTCCGTCCTGAGGGAGGAGGTGCTTTAATTTTTTCAATAGCACTCAAGTTATGCTAGCACCCCCATCTTATTTTGAGTTGCTTACTTGACTATCTGATTCTATAGATTACTGAAGACAAAGATTGAATATTTCAATGGTGCTTTTCGTTTCCTTCTTTGCTTTTCGTTTTTATTGCCTTTTTAGATAGCGGTTTTTTCCTAATGGGGGAATTAATCACAACTTCAACCAAACTCGGAAGTAACCAGTCTCTGACCCACGCTCCAAGCCTCATAAAGGTAGGGAAGACGACAGACCACTAGGGTCGCCCTACGTGTTTCGATTGCAACCAAACCCCCACGACATTTTTTTGTTAGCAACCTCATTCGGACTCCTCCCACCTGTTTTAAGCTTCATAACAACCTAGGAAAATTCGTTGGATGGATACACACACACTCTACTGCGACTTAGAACAAAACAGTGGAAGGTAACAATTCATTTTTTAACATATACATGAGTCTCTAGTACACTAATTTTGGCAACATGGCAAGTAGTTAAAAAATGACATCCTCGCATCCACGACATCCACAAATAGAATGAGAACCCTAACATGCGTTCACTACATCCACAAACTAAGCTCACAATGGAATTTCGAAACATGAGAACAACAATTCAACACTTTTTAACTCACAAGTTATGTACTATTCAATTAAGAAACACCTGAATTCACCCCACACTTAAACAAGACATTGTCCACAATGGACCAAACAATCGAGTGAGAATGGGACAGAAAACATGGTACTAACTTGGAGAACATGCTAATGGAGCACATGTGGAGCCTGAACGAGGGCCAAGGCGCTAGTCGGACGACAAAAGGTATCGAAAGTCGTCGAGAGGAGAAGGAGTCCTATAGCCAAAGAGACATGAAAGAGAAAATAGAAGAAAGGCTAGAGCCAATCCATTACATCAATCCAGATTCAGCGACACATAACACAAAGGAATAGAATTTCAACCACAAGACGCAAAGAAAACCAAAATAAAAAATAGAACATAGTGCTGGATATGGTAAACAACATCCCGAAACAACAGACCGGCCTCCCTACTAGTCATCCATGTCATGCGGGGGAGACGGTGGCGGGTACTGGAATGGAGTGTTGGGCGGGTACTCCGGGTGAGTGAATGCGTAGAAGCGTTGCTGCTCCTGAAAAGCGTACTGCTGGTAGGCGTACATCTCAGCCATGGAGGCCTGAAGAGAGTCGACCCACCCCGAGAGACCGGTGATACGACTGCTCAAATCCTATACATGTGCATCCTGAGGGGCAGGCTGGTGGTCCTGAGAGGAACCTTCCTCCACAACAGGTTCCCTCTCTCGGGCTGCGGGGCAGGGATGCGCAAAGAAATCCAGCAACTGTGCTACCTTGAGGAGAGAGCAGGTGATACGTTGGGGAGAGACCCGTGGAATGGTGGAGAGAGCTCCAAAGGCGGACTGACACCGCACGGTCTTCACCAAGCAAGTGATGCAAGAACCCCCTACAGCTTGCTGGATGTCTCGGCGGAACGAGAGCGCTGAGCCACCAATAGCTTGGCGACCAAGGGTGCCAGATGCACTCGCTCCTTGTTGTGGACGCTATATAGAAGGAAGAGGTCGCAGGAGGTGCAGACACCGCCGGAGTTCCCTCGCTGAGTAATGATGACACGAAGGAAGTGGTGCAAGAGTCGGAGGAGGGGCACTTCAATTGCCGCGGCCTTGGAAGTGTCGGACTTGTAGTAGTTGTGTCTTCCGCCCTTCAGACGCTTTAAAGGCTCAAAAGGAGCAATCTCACTCCAGAACTCGTCATGAGCCATGCAAGTAGCTCCAGCAAAGACGGTCAATGGTGGACCGGATGTGAGTTCCTCCATCGTGTAAAACCTGAGGTACACCCCAAACTCATTGAACGACCAGGAGTGGCGGACTCCTCCGCACTGTAGCTGGACAGCATCAGCTTTTCTTGGATGAGTCGTCACCTTGACCCGGATGGAGGTGATAACCTATTTGTTCGCCCACTCCTGAGCGTCTTCATTGACATCGAACAAATGCCTAAGGCCAGCAGCATCAATGGCAGAGGAGAATAGCTCTCCAATGCCAGCCGTATTTAGCTCAGCCCAAGCAACCCATCCAGAAGCGGTAATAGCTTTCTGGGAAATCTCATTCCACAACTGCTGATCTGCCTTGTCGGCGAAGTTGAAGCACCGTGCTTTAACCGCATTCGGCATACCCTGCACCTGAAAAGAATTGGACTGAAGCATGCCCCGTCCTCGCTTACCAAGAGAATCCATCCTGCAAGAGGGAAATAAGAAGGAAGATAATCCTCTGCAATAAAACTGTAACATGACACATTCTCAACACAAGGGGATGGCATAAACTAAAACTGGCATCACAACGTCATAATTTCCCAACAAGTGTCAAAAAGCACACTAGACCACCCCGCACTTAGAGAGTATCATATACGCCATGGGACAAACTCTAGACATGGAAGCACAAAGTTTGAGAATAAGAGTTATGAGATGCAATGGGTATGGAAAATGATGTGCAATGTGGTTCAAATTCGTCCTACGGTCTTACCATAACATCAATTTCAACAAGATAAGGTCAATTGCACAAAACCACAAATTTAATAATTAGGGTTCGTGTTCAGCCTAAGTGCAGAAGGAATTCCAACAATTGAGGGCACAATCAAAGGCAAAACATCATCAAATTCATTACAAAACCTCACTAAGGCATCAATTGCATATATCCAAGTTCAATTTCAGAAAAGCACAAATTTAATTTTTTAGGGTTCTGGAGGATAATCCCCAATTTCATCAAATCTTAAAATAGAACTCAAATCGGGCAAAAGATGATTTAGATAGGCATGAAAGGAAGTATAGAAGAGGAGTGTACCGTATAGTCGACCTTAAAATGACCGGAGTTGATATGGAAATGGAGAACTCGAGTTTGGAGCTTCAATGGAGGTGAAAGCTTCTTCTTCTAATGGAGGATGGAAAAGAAGGAAGAGAGAGTGGAGAGGAAGGAGATAAGGGGTGAATATGGATGATGGAGGAGGTTAGATGGAGGGAGTAAGGAGGAAGGGGAATGAGGGAGGTGTTTGGGTCGGCGTTTGGGGAAAGGAAGAGAAGAAGAAAGGAGAAATTCAAAGAGAGAGAGAGAGAAGAGGAAAACAACCTTGCAACTGGAACACGACGTATGCCCTTGATTGAATGAGATTGATCAGGGGTACTGGAATTTGGCAGGCTTGATCTCCCTTGATCGGAGATAGAATACTCGAAGCAGCTCCTCTAAGAGTAGGTCGGCCAGAGTCTCTTAATGTCCTCTCATGAGGAATGAATGGAAGGTGCGCGTTGTGATGGTTGTTGTCGCCTAAATCCTCGTGATTTTGGTTGTTGTTAGAATGTGATTGTGGTTATCATTGTGATTATGGTCGTCGTTGTTGTCATTGTTCACATCTTCATTATTTTTGAACGCATCCATCTTTATGTCCTCTTCTTCCTTCTCTGCGTGTACAACTGATTGAGAATGATCGAGAGCAACTTCTAATACTAGCTTCTTGCAAGCCTTGGGACTGAGGTGAGTGTATGAACTTGTCCCCTTTTTAGCTAGACGTTTACTCTTCCAGAGCGATGGTAAATCCGCAATTTTGCCTGCACAACAGAAAACAACAAAACCGCACATAATATGGAAATGTGGGAAGAGGAGTAATGATATTATGGATGAGGGAATAGCTAAAAATCAAAATTTTCCTAGAAATAGAAATACTCCGCTTTCTATTTGAAGAGCGGATTTCACCCCGCTTTCAAATACCCCCTAGATTGCTCTAGTGGGATCGTAAATTTCCCTAGGGTCTTCCTATTTCTATTACTCAAGTTGATGTACTAACTAGACCAAGTAACATGTTGTGATTGTTTTTAGATTATTTCAAGTACCTAATTGAACAATTAAGTATGCAATTTAAAGTTAAACGAATTCGAGAGGTTGAGTTTCAAATAAGAATGAAGGTTGCTCGGATTCGAATCCACTAAAACTAGTGATGCATGGATAAATGACAAGTTATCTCGGTTATTCAGGTTATAATGGCTCGGCAATTTCCTAATGTAGTCTTAGATCACTCTCGCGCCTCGAAGGATCTATTTCGTCTAACTGTAGACTCCTCTCTCGAGCTAATCCACACCTAAACAAAATGCATCAAATACCACAACGATAAACGTGCAAAAAAGCCTACACTATTCGCTCCTCTCTCGAGCTAACGAATAATCTGGGGTTCTTCCTAAGCGACCTATCAATCTTTGTTCCTCTCGAACCCACAAATCAATGTCGATGGCTCAATCGAATCAGACAAGAATGAATATGAAATTAGGTTTTAGGAAGAACACATCATAAGTCTGAATAAACCTCGATAACAAATCAAATCATCCATACAAAAGCTTAGCTAAAGCTTCATCTCGTCCGAACAACACATAGAGTTTAGCTACTCATGGTTCGAGAAGTAAGAAGGAAAAAAGAAATGAGAACAACCCGAAAAGACAACATGATCCGTCGAGAATTGTCAATCCTGTCGCCGATCTTCGCTCCTTCGCCAATTGATGATAATCTATCGCTTCAATCGGTCTCTGTGACTCTCTCTCTCTAAGAGCTCGAAAATATGTGTAGAATGAAATATATGGAACCCTCGCTCTCTCCAAGAGCTCAAAAAATATGTGTATAATGAAGTATATCCCGTCCAAAGGGCTTTATATAGACTCCCGGTCCAAATTAGAGACGGAAAAGGATTTGAAAATCCGTCTGGGATGGAACATGCCGTGTTTTAGGGAACACGGCGTGTTAATCCCCTATAAGTTTTCACCCGAGTTCACAACTGCAACACGCCGTGTTCCTCTCCAGTCTCTCCAAACACGTCCGTTTTTGCTCCCGCTCATCCCCAAATGTCGTACATTGCCTGAAAATATATCAAAAACACACTGAACAACGTAGTACGGCGGCGAGGGGAAGGAGAACTAACATGTGCTTCAAATCTAGAGTTTAAGCACATTTCGACACACAAAAAGCACAGTTTACTACGAAAAAGGTGTGTCCAAAATATATCACATCAATAGTGTGCAGTTAGGATTTCATGCTTTCCTTGATGATGCAGCTTCTTCCAATTTTGTTGGAGCAATAGTGTGCAATTATGGAATGGTTTTTGTAGGGAAATTTCTCACACAATGACGCATAAATATTAATGCTATGAAGATTTTGTATGGCCATGTATATAGCTTCCAGGACGTGGGATGGACATCGAAAATGTGGGCGATCAGTTGCTTCATTTCCGGTTTTTTGATGAGATTAACATTATGTGGGTGGTTGACAATGGACCCTGAACTCTTGATGGCCATGTGTTCGTGAAGCATAACCGGACAGCTGCCTTTGATTGCCTATCTCTCCCGATCTGCTTCTACCATCTCGTTCGTTTTTAAGTTCGAGGATGGAGTCTCCAAACGACCTCTTCTTTGTTTCCAATCTCAAGACTCGAGCCTCAATTGCCTCATTGGTTCTTCCTCTACTGCCACTTTCAGCTCCATGTTCATATTCCAAACCCTTACCCACTAAGTCAGTCTAATATGAAAATGTGGTCAAGTGTTGGTAGTTTGGGCCGGAATCAAGGCCTGCAAAATGGTACACTTTTGAGGTTAGTTTTGAATCCACAAGAGTCTAGCTGAACTGATTTAAGACCTAGTGAGCAGATTAATTAGAGGGCCTTAGATTAAAAAAAAATCAAACGAAAGGAAGGATGTGCTTTGTGTAAGTGTAGCCGTCCAAGTAGAGTCCTTTTAGTGAAAAAATGATGTGATGGTGGTTCAAAAGTATTGGATGCAAATTTAGTATACCTCATAAATATATAACAATTTAATGTTTATTTATTTCCTAATTTGACTAAGAGGTTTACTCCAAAAAAATTTTAAACGCTTGTACATAAAACACAGTTATATACTTTTTATTTATTTTTCCCTTATGTGGGAGTTTACCTCATAAGGGGGTTATTTCATATTAGGATTGCATGCTTTCCCTGATGATGTAGCTTCTTCCCATTTTGTTCGAGCAAAATAGTGTGTAGTTATGCAACGGTGTTTTTAGGGACGTTTCTCACACAATGGCGCATAAATCTTAATGCTGTGAAGATTTGTATGGCCATGTATATGGATTCCAGGACGTGGGATGGAGGTCGAAGATGTGGGGGGTCAGTTGTTTCTTTTCTGATTTTTTGATGAGATTAACATTAGGTGGCTGCTTGACAATAGACCCTGAATTCTTGATGGCCATGTGTTCCTGAAGCAAAAGCTGAAGGCCAGGGAACAACATGAGCGGTGGATCTCAACAAGGCTCCCACGCTTTCAAATACACTTTGATGAATTGTTCTTTGGTTCTGACATTGTCATAAAAATGCCAATGAACTTGTGTATGATGAGAAATTCGGATTGCTTCTTATTTAGGTCCTATTGTAGTTGAAACCCGAGCTGTTTTTGAAGCAGTATCTTACGCTAGTAGGTCTCCATCCGAATATCTTGTTCTTACCGATTGTAAGGATCTTGTTGGTTGTCTAAATGGACCTGTTTTCAAGTGGTTGTGACAATGCTATGATTTTCTTAGAGTTTCTTGATGTTTCTCTCTCATAATTCCCTGCTTTCAATTCCCTCCTCCTATTCGGCCACCTGAATCATCTACTTGGTTGGATGCTGCTAACTGGATTTCTTCACAAAAGGTCTCCTCTCTAGTGATTTCCACTGGTCAACAACCTCTTAAATCTTATGTGTCCTATGCTCATGTCATCTCCCAAGATTTACGATCGGCGATCCCCGACCAGCCTGCTTCTTTTGAGGTTGAGCCTAATGACATTCTTTTGAGTGGTAAGAATGGGCATAGTTATCTTGATACCTCTGGTGGACTTCGTGCTAAACTATGTGCCCCTCCTCCAAAAAGCTCTTGTTAAGAGTGTGGATATTTAGTATTTATACTTTTGACTCAGAGCCTTATAGAGACAGACGGGTAAGATGCGTATGGTAGACCTAGACTATGGGTTCTTCCTGGTTTTTCTCGATAATCCTCAAGATTAAGATTATGCCATTACTGGGGGGCCTTGGATGATCCTAAATCATTACTTGGTTTGCCATGGTTGGGACCCTACTTTTAGAGCTTTGGCTAATCTCCCCCAAAGATGGTGGTTGGGGTTAGACCTCCAAAACTCCCTTTTCAGTATTACCACAAGGACATCCACATTGGATTGATAAATTTTATCGGACAAACCTTCTGAATTGATCGCCGCACTCTATACTCTGCTAGGGGAAAATTCGCCTGCATTGCAGTGGAGGTTGACCTTACAGAGGCAGTCACAACATGAGTGTTCCTTGATGGTGTTTGGCAAGAAGTTGCATATGAAAACGTCCCATATGTATGCTTTGATTGCGGATGCATTGTGCATGTCCTTGCTAATTCCCAGTCCAACAGTCATCAGATGGACACCTCTACGCCTGATCTAGTGGTGGCACCTACCCAAAAGCAAACAGAGGCTTCTCCGGCTGTTGGCTGACTTAGCAAAAGAAAACTTGGAAAGCGAAAAAGAAAGAAGAAGCTGATTTTACTAAATCTGCGACAATAGCTACTCAACCTACCAAGAAAGAAAAAGAAAATCTTCATCAAGGGGAACGGAAGGTCTCTAGGATGGAGGCGTTGATTGGAAAATCTCAATCTAAAGATGTTAATGGTATTGGAATATTACCCTAAAGATTAATACTGCTATGATTTCGGGCCAAGGAAAAAGGAAAATCTTCTTGGAGAAAAATAAAAAAGACCTTTTGAACAATTAGGTGGGCCAACCTCTAAAAGTCCAGTTTCAAACACATAGCTCTTCTTTGTCTGTATTTGGGTTTACAAACCTTCACCCCATCAGATTACGCCTACACGTGCTCATCTGACTGGGTTGGAGTTTAGGGCCTCCTCCTCTATGGGCCCTTCTACTCCTACGGTCAACATTTCCATAGTTAATACTAGTCAAGATAGCTCGCAATTGAAGTCTTCCTCTGATGAAATCCCCTAAAATCAACAATTGGTAAAATATGCTGCTCAAGATGGTTTAGCTCCTTGCGCTGATTTGCTAGCTTTCGTTGTCACGCCTTATTCGGTTAAGATATCACCCAACCTTGTTGTTAGTGTCCTAGGTAGAATTTTTTATAACTATAAACCTCCGTCCTCCATGCTCGCTATTGGTCAGTCGAAAGGTGCTCACCTTTCTACTATTCAACGAGTCAAATACAGCGATGCCACTGGTGCCAAACTCAAGGAACCGGCTAAAGGTATATGATGGGTCAATCATCTCAGCAATAAACCCGTGACCAAACTTGAGAAGAACTAGAACTTCGCTAAGCTGATCCATAATCATGAGAGAGGACGTTAATAAGACCCCCTAACCTCAGTTTGATCTTAACAGATTGACTGATGATAGTGTTCTTGTGGAGGAAATAATTGTTGAAAAGGTGGCTTTGGCTCCATACGTCTTAGTCAATGGGAAAGATTAAATTTTCAGGTTACTTCGTTCCTTTCTAGTCTTTCTTAATGATTAGCTTTTTCTCGTGGAATTAACGGGGTGCCGACCATCAAAACTTTACTACGGCTTTGTTTCATTATTTATAGGTCCATCGGCCGTTGGTGGTTGCTATCCTTGAACCAAAAATTAACGGGGATCGCGGTCTTGAAGTTATTCGGAAACTCCCAATTTCTACTACCTTTATGGTGGATAAAATTCGCCGAGCTGGGGGGATTTGGGTCCTCTATAATGAGAAGCACATTCAACTTACAGTTACCCGCCATTCGTCTCAAGTGGTTCATTGTCAAGTTGGTTGGGATGGCAGTCTTAAATGTTGTGTTTCTTTTCTCTATGGAGCTCTCCGTCGACAAGACCGTCATATTCTATGGAATGATCTCGTTGATGCTCATCTAGATATTGAGATTTCGTGGTTAGTGTTAGGTCTAACACCCCGTCCTTTTCTGACATATTGTCCGCTTTGGGCATAGCTAATCCCTCACGGATTTGTTTTTTGGTGCAAAACAGTGACTTCCCAAGAGGTCACCCATTTTTGTACATCTCTCACCTAAGCATGATTAACTTCAGAGTTCTTAGAAAGAACTCCTCTATCTCACCCAAAAAAATGCATCTTGTCAGTTAGGAACAGATTGTTCTTTATATCCCATAGATCTCTCCTATGCTTTATCAATGTGGGATTTTCCTAGGGTGTTACATTATACCCCCACCCCTTTGGGACGCAACGTCCTCATTGAGGTTTTCCCCAACATCGTTCAAGAGGACACAGAGAGGCTCTGATAGCACTTGTAACACCTCGTCCTTTTCCGACAAGATACTGTTCGGTTTGGGCATAGCTAATCCCTCACGGATTTGTTTTTGGGTCCAGAACAGTGACTTTTCAAGAGGTCACCCATTTTTACACTGCTCCCACCTGAGCATGATTAACATTAGAGTTCTTAGAAAGAACTCCTCCATCTCACCCTGAAAACTCCTCTTGTCTGTTAGGGACGGATTGTTCCTTATAGCCCATGGATCTCTCACGTACTTTTTTGATGTGGGATTTTCCTAGGGTGTTACATTAGGAGACTTTAATGCTTATATATATTCCTTGGATAAGAGAGGAGGAGCTGATTTCTCTGTACCAAAAGCTACTGATTTCAAGGAATGCCTCGATACATGTGGCCTTTTCAATCTGGGCTTCATGGGACCTCGGTTTACTTGGAGCATGGGTTCTCTGCTAGTTCATCTGGACCGTGCAGTGATCAATGAAGACTGGCTCTTACATTTCCTGATTTGGTTACTAAACATATTTTGAAAATCAAGTCGGACCATCGCCCAATCCAGGTTTTTCTTGAGAATCCTAATATAACGCTCGTTTACCTATACCCTTTCGTTCCAATGTAGCTTGGTTTTGTCATGAGGATTTCACCCGCCTTCTTGGTGAGGAGTGGAACTCCGGGAGATGTATCATTTCTTCTTTGCATGACTTGTGGGAAAAACTCATTATTTGGAATAAAGAGGTGTTTGGAAATATCTTCAAAAGAAAGAGGAAATTGGAGCGTGAATTATGTATGCTTGAAGCTTTAGTTGAAACCACTCCCTCGGCTTGACTTGTTGCTCGTGAGACTAAAGTTAGGAAGGAGCTTGAAGTGACTTTCTGGCAAGAGAACATGCTCTGGCTTCAAAAGTCAAAACATCAATGGACTCTTAAAGGGGATCGGAATACTAGATTCTTCCACACCTCTACTCTCCGTCGACGAGATTTTAACCGTATCCAATGTTTGAAGGATAGCCTTAGTAATTTGGTGTGGGATCAGAATGACCTCATGAACTTGGCTCGTGAGTATTTCATCCAATTATTCCAGCCTACGATACGGACGGCGATTTGTCCTTCGTGACCACCAACGACAGGCTGTTCACGCCTCGGACGAGGATCCTATTGTGTGTGAGTTATCTCCTACAAAAATCGTGTGTGCCTTGAAAGCTTATACTTAATCCCGAGGGAATGATGGCTTTAACCCTTTCTTTTTTAGAAATTTTGGAATATTATTGGCCACGACTTTGTTGATTTTGTTGCAGCTTGTTTCAGGAATCCCTTCTTGATCCCAATCATTAATGAGACAATCGTGGTCCTTATTCCACAGATCAGCAAGCAGGTGAACATGACACAACTCAGACCGATTAGCCTCTGCTTGGTGGTCTACAAAGCTCTGACTAAGTGTTTAGCCAACCGCATTAGGGGATGCAACACCTTATCATCCCCAATCAAACAATTTTCGTTCCAGGGAGGCAGATTTTGGAGAACATCATTATTCTCCAATAAGCAGTTCACTCTCTCCGCCTCAAGAAGGGTAAACAAGGAGCCTTTGCTATTAAGATCGATCTGTCCAAGGCCTATGAATGGATTGACTGGAGCTTTGTGGAAGATACGCTTCGACGAGCTCATTTCCCTGTGAAATTCATTGAGATCGGCATGGCTTGTATCTCTACTCCCACCACTCACATCCAATAGAATGATGGTCTTTCTGAACCTTTTCAACATGGGCGAGGTTTACGGTAGGGATGTCTTCTTTTTCCCTACTTGTTTACTCTTTGTGTTGATCGTCTTAGTAATCTGATCTTTGATAAAATTGAGGATGGAATGTGGGCTCCCTTCTCTCTGGCGAGAGGAGGCCCTAACTTTTCACACTTATGTTTTGCTAATCACCTTGTCTTGTTTGGTAAAGCTTCCATTGCCCAATGCCTTGTTATCAAAGAATGCCTTGACAATTTTTCTGAGGCATCGAGGCAAATGCTTAGTAATGAGAAGTCACTGATTTTTTTTTCTAAGAATGTTTTGTCGGGCCTTCATCGCAGTATTTGACATATTCTTAATTTTAGTGAAACTCAGGACTTAGGTCGGTATCTTGGTATTCCGGTTCTTCATGGCCATACCACTAATGCAACTTATCAGTATATTATTGATCGTATTGATTCTAAACTTGCTGGCTGAAAATGTAAGACTTTGTCCCTTGCAGGACAGGTTACTCTTGCTGTTTCGGTTCTTAATGCCATTCCCT
The DNA here is from genome assembly GCA_030674075.2 of Linum usitatissimum. Taxonomy (NCBI): domain Eukaryota; kingdom Viridiplantae; phylum Streptophyta; class Magnoliopsida; order Malpighiales; family Linaceae; genus Linum; species Linum usitatissimum. The sequence continues at coordinate 3,739,641 of JAUJYP020000780.1, forward strand.
CCTATGCGATGCAAACCATTGTTCTTCCAGTCGATATTTGTAATAAGACTGATGCTCGTATACGTAACTTTGTGTGGGGAAGCCTCCATGACAAGAGGAAGCCCCTCTCAATTTCTTTGGATGTTGTTTGTAGGCATAAGAAGCAAGGTGGACTTGGACTTCGTAACGCCAAAGAGATGAATGAGGTCTTCCTAAAGAAGCTAGTTTGGAATGTCTTTATGCAACCTGATGCCCTTTGGGTCTAGATCCTTCTCTCGAAGTATACTAACGAAGGATCAGACAGCTCTACTCCAATCGGTGTCAAGAACTCATCGACCCTTTGGCATGGTTTCAGAAGAGTCTAGGATAATGTTTGTCGAGGGATTCATATTAGCATCCGTGGTGGTCGGGATAAAAAATTTTGGCATGATATTTGGAGGGATAACAGGTTGAGGCTTGTAGATGCAATTGATTCCAGCCATAATAGTCAGGTGGGAAACCTTACAGTTCGAGTTATGGTCAATGAGGATGGGAATTGGGACTGGTCGGGTCTCAGTCAATTGTTACCTAAACCAGTCCGGGCTATGGTCCAAGGTATGCAACCGCCCCATGGTGAGGATGATGACCTTTTCATTTGGGGACTGGTCTTGAAAGGGGCGCTTTACTATGAAAGGTGCTTACGACGTTCTTGCTGGCATTGAATTAGCTAATAGTCAACCTTGTTGGCGAAGGTTGTGGAAACAAAAGGGCCCTAATCGTGTGATGCATTTCTTATGGCTTGCTTGCCATAACTGCCTAATGACTAATGAGCGTCTTCGTCGACATATATCGACCTCAATTGCATGCTCTTTATGTCATCACCTTAATGAATCCACTCGACATGTACTACGTTAATGTTTAATTTCTAAACAAATATGGTTTAGTGTTTTGGGTTCACAATTAGCGTAAGATTTCTTTCACCAAACCACGACCTGATGGTTTGATTCAGGGTTAGCAACTGTGAGACCCCGATTTCGGGTGAATGTCTAACTCGGGGTTTAATATGGTTTTTTTGAGTCTTTGTGAATCGACTGTCACAGGCATGATCATCAGGTAGATCAAGGCCGTAGTCAGTGATAGTCACATTTTTGGCTGACAGGAGGATCACGATCGTGACCATTAGTAGGCCATGGGCGTGGTTGCCATGTCACAACAAGCATGATGGAAAGTAGGCCACGTGCATGGTGGGCAACTTCTAAAACAGAGTCGTGCCATAAGTTGAGAATTACATAAACCTAATCTTTTTACAAATCACTAACAAGTGGTGATTGGTTCCAGAAAGGGGAGAGAAACTTGTTGATCGATCCCAGATTAGTAGGAGAGGCTTAAAGATCGTTGAGGAAGCTTCAAAAGGTAATCTACCTTCTTACTCCTTTCTCAATCCCTTATTGTGAATCCTACATAGGAAAATCCTGATAGGTATGGATTTGGGGTTTTGGGACTTCAATCCTACGATTGATCTCTTGAGGTCTTGCAGATCAAGCAATCAAGCTTTAGGGAAGCAGCTTCAGATCAGACTTTTCAGAGGAAAGCTTTCAGAGGTAGGGGTTAGGATTACTTTTCTGCTTATTATGAAGAATTGTAATTTAGTTGTCTGGAATCCTTAATTGGATTTCCAGGACTGTATAGTAGCATGCGATCTACTATACATGTGTTTTGTTTTATTAGCTAGGTTTCCATGATGTGCAATAGCGTGTGATCTACTACACATAGAGTTATTATTTAAGCTTAGTTTTGCAGATGAATTATGGCGTGTGACCCATGGTTCCTAATAGTCCAGCCAGGATAGACCTACTAGGTTAGTACATGACTATGATTCATCGTTCACCCACCCTATGGATTGTGCGATTCCCCAGGTTACAATCAGATTCAGACATACGTGACAAGTAAGCCTTTGAGCAGCTCTCACGGTTCTTCAGGGTGGTTTTATGGTCATATCCAGCATGAGGCTATCCTCTCTCAACTATGGGTGGTTGACAATAGAATGATAGCTACAGGACCACAGGGTCACATTACTAGATACTAGTTCAGTTCTTCATCATCAGGCTTAGTTACTCAGTCTTATCGGTGACCGCAGTCTCGTCTCTTCATGCATGACCAACCTTGGGACTTCAGGAGCCAATGCCGCCTAATAAGGGAGCACAATTAGGGACACAACCTCGGAGTGACTCTGAGTGTCGCATAGAGAGGTACCTTGGAGGACCTCATTTATTCCTTTCATTGTTTTCACAATTTCAGACAGTCTTTCATGTTTTCAGTTGTTTTGACAGACTTATTTACAGTCGTTGTTTCCCCTGTTTGGGATGTTTTAACTGGTGTTTAGTTGATGATTTCGAGCCTTTGATACTCTGTTTATTTTCGCTGTCATTTCACTTATGTATTAAGGATATTTTAGTTTAGTTATTGTATGTCAGTTATTGTGTTTATGTGTTAAGTGAACACGCGAGCATTGCATGGATCGAACCGCGTGGTTCGATCGGGTAATCTAGGGGTGGGTTTCACAACAACTCTAACTATAGTTGGCATAATTTGTTGGCTCCTTTGGAAAACTAGCTATGAGTTTATTTTTAAAGGTGCTACTATCTCCTGTGATCAGCTCCGCCTACGAGTCCTTAATTGGATCGTCGAGGTTTGTAGACAATGAGTATGGGGGATATATCGCTTTCTAAGAATAAACCACCGTGTGTTGTTGGTCTTGTTAGGTGGTCGCCACGCAAGGATATAGATTTGGTTTTGAATACCGATCGATAAGTGATTCACCCGAGTGGAAAGGCGGCAAGAGGAGGTATTTTACGTTTGCCTACAGGAGCTCCTAAGGCAGTGTTTGCAACGAATTACGGTATCTGCACTATTTCCAGAGCAGAGTTGCGAGCCGCAATTCATGGACTCAATCTTGCATGGGAACTAGGCTACATGTGTATCCATTTGCAAGTTGATTCTGCAATCATTCTTGCATTTCTCAAGGACAATAACTCACATGATTTAAGATATGCTGCTTGCGTTGATGAACTCCGACAGTTGCTTGGCCGCAATTGGAGAGTCTTTGTCTCTCACACCTATCGCGAAGGAAATTATATTGCCGATCTTCTTGTTCATTTTGGTCATTTCCTTTGGAATGCATCGTATTTCCTCGGTTTCACCGGCTATTCATGATTGTATTAGAGCTTATTTAATAGGAGTCTCTTTTTCTAGAGACATCCTTATGAATAATTAGAACCTTGAGTCTGCCTTTTCTATAAAAAAATGATTTTCTGAGAGATGAGCCTTCCTTCACGCCGCCACAATCAACAAGTTGACTACGTTGCTCGTTTTGCGAGAATGGGATCGTTACTTGCTTGACTGGGTTTTGCTTATCTCGAACATCTTTCCTTCGGATAGCTCTTTACTTTGTACTCGATGTGCTTATTGACGAAGTAACTACTTTTAATAATAAAAGTGATGGTGGAAACGGTAAAACTTAAAAGTAATTAACTTTGGTACGGTTTGGCAGGTCAATATAACTGCTATTAAAATATAAAGTCTGTGTTGTTATACCCCTTAATCATGTCTGGTAAAATTTCTCATTTCTCAAGAAGAGCCGATGGGTTATGTCTCCAATGGAACATAATTAACAACGTAGGCTAGCTAATACCATGCTGTGCAATTAGTCAAACGATGACATTACCCATTCATCACGAGATTAAGAAATTTTATTTCAAAAACAAAACTAGGTGAAAAATGTGAAAATGAAATTATTAATAAGAAAAAGGGTTAGGGATGGATGGATGGTCAATTGGTCATATCACTATCTACGAAATTCCCCAACAATATCTTTGTTTATATTAACTTATTAAGCAGCAGCACCCCAAAATCTCATTCTTTTTGTCTCTTGGCCCCCATATGAATATGATCTCTCATCTTTTGTCAAGTTATATTTGTGTTTTGCTTGCACACATCTTTTGACATTATTCTCCTTCTTCTTTTTTCTAGTTAGTGGGGAACTCGTCCATTTTAATTACATCTATCTACTTTATTTATTCATCGTCGTGGAAAGATGCTTGGCCACTTAACTTGATATTAGAGGCGAGAAATAAAATAAAATTTATATGATAAGAGAAAAGTTTACTTTCGAAGATCACTTTATCGAAATTTATTTTTTTCATCTAATAAACAAAATATATAATATTTCATTGAATTTTCTCTATCAAACCAAACCATATCCATGTCATATCTATCGTAATGGATCATATATATATATATATATATAATATGCTAGTTCCTCGATAAAATCATCCAATAACATACATAACCAAAGAAATATGTAGAGAACCCATAACTTGGAATTGGGAATCACGTGATGCCATTAAGACAAAACGCCCCGACCAACTGATTAATTAACTCAACAAACAAAAGAGATAATAGAGACGGGGAGACTGTGTACTTGTGCGAGTAGAAATTAATAAACTAAAACGTAAATTTTCAGTAGAAATTCCAGGGGAAAAAAAGTAAACTAAAACGTAAATTTTCGCTCTTCTCTAGCTAGATTAGTTTATTTTTCTTCAAGGTTCTAATTAACACATAGGTGAACGTTGAGGAACGCCTTTCCTTCGACTCATGCTTGTGGCCATGTCCTCGTCGGAGACTGTACTACTATTATGATCATGATCATCATAGATATTCGTCAACCAGACGTAGACCAACCCGCTTCTCTTCTTTCGTACAACTTTGTTCGAACAAGCTGCAACCATGTTGTTCGTACATCCTAATAAATAAGAGGAGGAAGAGGAGCTGGAATGAGACCCGGACAACCAGCTCACTGGCTCGTCATAATCCATAATTGTGGAATGGTTGGTCGTCGTCATGTCGTCATTTTCGTCTCTCATGATGTCTTGTGGGATCAAAAAGTCCGGTCCAAGTGTTAATGTCTTGCATTTCTTTACAAATAGACTTAAATCCTTGTAATGCTTCATCACAAATTCCACCTAATGAACACAACCAAATGCATATATAAGAATGAACTAATAAATTGACCAATCAGACTTAATTATTTTCAAATTTAATGATAGTGGCGGATATTAATTAACCAAATATATCATCGTCTTGATAATTCAAACTTGTTAATCAAAACTAATTACTTTTAAAATGAGGATTCAACCGTAAAATATTATAAACATAACACTATTTGAGGTTGAAATTTGAGGGTATATGTTTAGTTAGTAGTATAATTTTGACTGAAAAAGCGAGAAGTATCTACCTTGCAAGCAAGAGAGCAGTGGATGAATGGGTGTTGGAGGGTTCTATCACAGGAAGTGCAATAGTTTCCGGAGCCTTTGAATTGCCTGTTTTGAGGCCTTTTCTTGATGAACACCACCTTTGCACCGTTGATTGTGTAGGCCTATATATATAAGCAATTCTATACAATCATGATCAAGTTTATATAGCCTTATCTATCTAATTATCAATTCAATTGCTAACCTGAACATTGGAACAATCAACAAGTCTTTGGAGGTCTTCGAGTTGGACAACGTCATTGTAAACATATCGACGAATTTGAAGCAATCTGTGGGAGCGATGAGCAGGGACGCAGTGAGCACAAATACTAATACAACAATCAAGACAACATACATTCTTCTTGACCGATTTGTGGTATGAACAAGTCAAGAAAAACTTCTGATTTTGGAGCGCTTCCAACCATGTCGCCGCCTTCTTGCCCATGATGAATGAATATTTGACGATGATGATGAGTGGTATATGAACTCAAAATTGGCCTCTCACCATCAAAGAGAATGAGAAGTGATGAGCAGGAGAGGCAAGGAGGAGAGAGTGTAGGGCATGGAGGATATACATGGACTAAATATTTATGAATGGTCACAAGAGGGAAATGAGATATATTTATTCCTTGGGATAGAATAGATATATATGGACCAAATTTTAATTAATTAATTAATAAAGAGGAGGCGCAAGACATTTAAAAAGTTCATGTCATAGGATCGAGGGGGAACAACGTGGGCGATGTTCCTCTGTCTCTTCCCACCCTAATTTCTGCCACTACCTCCATTCACTTTTATTTCAAAAAAACTCATATGTCGCATAATTGTTAGATATAACGAAAAATTCAATCGTATTATGATGGAGAAAAACCATATTGATAAGGTGAGATATTTTTATGTAACATTTATAATGTATCATATTTTAATATTGGGGTTGATATATGTTTGCTATGTGGCCAAATTATTTTTATTCCAACTTAACTTTCTTAAATAGTTATACGGGGCTGAACTTAACTTTCTTACCAATAATAATTGTTATTGCCAAATTAAACCAGAGTTTTGTTTGCTAGCTCCTTTGCTTAAGATCTCCCTCTGTCGTGTGATGAATTGTTAAGCTCGATCTCGAGTAGTTGAGGGTAGAATAGGTCATATTAGATATTAATTGGAGTTCTGGCTTAATTGTATAATAATCAAGATCAGGTTGTTCAATTACACACCTCCAGAAAGGCTTGGTGGGTAAATTTGGACTTTAGAGATTTAGGATAACCAAATGGCTTTATTAACCACTTGCACCCCGCCCATCTTTCTCAATCTTTGAAGGATCTAAATTGGGACAGTTGTTTAAAACAATTTAGAGACAAATATTGCTTTCTTATTTTGTTTGGGCTTAAATTGTCTCTTGTTTTTCATTCCACCTGTGGCCTGATTGGATGTAATCGGTGGCCAAAAGTGTTCAGTTGACAAAACACAACTCAGAAACTTGGGGTTGTCTTTGTCTCAATCTTAGTGTTTACACTTTACATTGGTTCTCGGCGATTCAGGAACTCTTTCTTTTTTACCAAACTTAGGGTACAGGGGGGATTTTAACAAGTGTCCACTTATGAAGTTGTAGTTGTGTTAGGATTTGAATATATTAAGTCAAACACATTATTGTCCAGTAAATTATAATGTTTCCAAAATAGTATCGTATCAGCTATTTAATCGCAAATCGTCACCAGGCTGATATGGTTTGATCAAGTATGATCAAAATCGAATTTTTACTACTTCCGATTGGATTGGTGAACCGCGGTCGTATCATCTGGTATCAATCAAATCACGATTTAGTTTACAAATAAAAAACAATAGCGTCGACTGATTCTCCAGCCGTCCTCGTCAATGCTATTCCGTCTCCTCCCTGCTTAAACTTCATTTCTAAGAAGCTTTGCCTCCTTGACTCCTTGGTAGTGACGGAGTTAGAAATTCGGCTAGGAGTGTCTTTAATTTTTAAAAAAATAATTACGTAATTACAAAATTTGAAATAAAAGAAACTTTATATGCCTGAGAAAGCTCTCAATTGAGAAGAGCTCTAGATGCAGTCATTGATGCGCCATCGTCGATCCCGCCGCCGCCAACCTCCACCCCGCCCAAAGCAGCGTCTGCACCATGAAAATCATCACTGCCACCAACACTGCCAACGCCATGAGCAACACCCTGCAATCGCTACCTCCGCCGATCTCTCAAAACTCAATTCCGGCCGCTTTTACCACGAGCAAAAACCCGAACCCACCCCCCCCCCCTAGTTCGGCCCCCTCCTTATCACTGTCCCTTCTCGCCGTTCCTAGCACGATTTCGGTCGAGGAGGACGAGGAGAGTAACCATAAGGCCGGCCTCGTATCACCATCGAGAGTAACAAAGTCACCACGGAAAGAAGGTCGAAACTCGCCTGCCCCATCATCAAGCGTAGTGTCCAAAGCGCTAGGATTGCCATTCTAAATCTTTCATCTGAAACAGTTGAGGTCTTAGCCTCTCGCAGTGTGTCAACTAGGGACGCCTAGGGACGCCTTGTGCCAAGCTTGCTAGGTCTTTCATTGTTTTTGTTTTGTTTCTTGTCGTGTTTGTTAGGATTGTTGAAATTTTTTCTCTTTGGGATTTCGCTTAGTGTTGTTGGTTGATCAATTAGTTGGAGAGAAAGGAGTAAGGTCACTTATTTGTAAGGATTCGCAATCCATGTAATCATGTTGGTAGGGTCTGCACCTTCGATGGAACAACTTGACCACATTATAATACTTGCCATTTATGAATGAAAGTTTGACAGCTTGTATCAAAAAAATCCGAAATAAAAAGTTAACATTATAATACTAAAATTTCATACAATTGTAAAATAATTTTTACAACACGTCGTCTACATATAACAAACCACAATATAAATTCATATACTAAAAGTATTATATATATTATCAACGCATCGTTCAACATGTCATTATTTTTCTCTATTCTTGAATAGTATTTCTTCATCGAGTTTATGTATCGTGAATTCTTCAGCATACTTGGTATACCGAAATTTTTGGTGTGCCTACTTTTTTTTTGGTAACGTAAATCCATCACCACCGTTCATTTTCAGTTTGCAATCTCGACGGTTCATAATTATTCAAATATTAAATTTCTATTTCACATTTTATTTTTGATCTCATATGTTTTCTCAATTTGACAAAAGATCTTGTTTTCTCAATTTGACAAAGGAGATTTAGCAAGCTAAGGCAGCAGCTCAGAGTGCAAGAGAGAGAGATGAAGGAAACACAACTTCGAAAAAATGCAGCAAAATAACAAAATCTCGGTGCTTCAAAACAAGATTTGGGACATTCTGCAACTGAAAAATCAAACAAAACACCATGTCCCAAAGTGAATACAAAAAACAGCAACAACAATTTCAATTAAACCAAATTTTTTATTTGAAATCACATGAAATTTTGGATCAATTACAATCCAATTTCAGATCGCAAACTGAAATCAAAAATAAAATGTAAGATAGAAATTTAATATTCGAATAATTATGAACCGTCGAGATCGCAAACTAAAAATGGACGTTGATGATGGATTTACGTTACCAAAAAATAATTAGGCACACTGAAAATTTCGGTATACCAAGTATACTAAGAATTCAGCCAAAATATATATTATTAAAGAACAATTAATTTAATTTTAAAACTCGGTTTCAATAGATAAAAATAGAGTTAAGTATTTGCCTCGGAGATAATAAGTGTTTAAGAGTTGCACTTTTGATGGTGAGGGCTCAAATCTCATTGTCCCCATATTTGGATAAAGTTTTCAGTGCACCTATGTTGTTTGAGGTCCAAAATATATTTTGTATGGAAGTAAGTCCAGTAGAGTTGGTAAGGGTGTGAGATAAACATACTCATGACTACATATTTGTATATTATTTTCCCTGCCATCCAAGGGGGTGTGTTGCATCCCCTCCCTCCATGTTGCTCCGCCATTGGTATATTGGGGAAAGTGAATTGATGATTAACGATCTAAGTACATTAAATCGACGTTATATCGAAACATAATGTACAAGAAGATCGAAACATAATGTAGTAGCGATGAAAATGCAGAAGAAGAAGAATCAAGGGGCGATAATGGAGTCCGGATAAAAAGGAAGAGAAAAGCCTTCTTTGCTAGGAGCAAGGTTCATTTTCAGCCTTTTGGATCACTTATTTAAAGTTAAAGATTCAAAGGCCTAAATTGAAGGGACAACAACATCATTTAACATATTAATTTAATTTTAAACAGTAACTTTGAAACAGGTCGAAAAACTTCCCGACCAATTTTCTCGTCATCGGAGCTGCGTTTATAAAACAAATTTCACCCCGAATCACCTTCGCAGGAACTATTTTCTGGAATTTTTTGTTTGAACATTTTTTTCTATCAACATGTACGTAGTTTTTACCAGCATCAGTTTTTGAAACTCTACTCGTTTTGCAAACGAGTACAACACAAGAGGTTTGAATCAAATTTTGTACTTTTTCGGTCATTGAAACCAGAAACAATTACTACAAGAACAAGAGAAACAAATACATAACAATAGGAAAAGTATAGTAAAAACCAACTGTATATGAAAGCAAAACCGCACAAAAAATATACACAAGTAGATGAAAAACTTAAGTATAAAGTCAATAAACAACAAGTACATAGAGGACGAATACAGAACAACAGAAACAAGTATAAAAGCGAGTACATAACAACAACAAAAAGTAAAGTAAAATCAAGTACATGAAAGCAAAACGACACTAAAAATAAACATGAGTATAAAAAAACTTTAATATTGTACAAGATAGAAAACTAGAAAATATATCGGAACTCGAGTACATGAATTGACACGATATTGAGTACAAAGTGAAGAAATAACAAGTACGTTGAAAAGTTAGTACATAACAACAAATACAAGTACTAGAACAAAAATTCTAACAAATAATCATTTAATTACAAGAATAGGGTAAAAAAAGGATTAAAAAGATATGTAAATGAGTAGGCTTGGCAATGGGTCGGTTACAAGGCGGTTACACCCTAACCGTTGCCCGTTAAATTTGCCCACGGTTTTACCCATAACCGCCCCATTATGCCTAATGGGTAAAATTTTGTTACCAAATCCATTTTGATATGGATTTCGGTTAAACCCGTGGATATCGGGTTTGTCCAACAAATTGTCAAAATCCGAAAATTAAAAAATCTCAAATGAAAACGGCAATAAATATCATCATTCATCCCATTGACCAATTCCCAGTCTCATACTGTATTCCAGTCTCATATATAATTGAAATTGACCATCTGGATTCTGGATTCCAGTTCCAGAACATAAAACTGCAGAAGCTAAAACTGCAGAAGCTAAAACTGCAAGACTAGTTCAGACTCAAGACATTCAGACTTCATACTTCGAATTCAAAACTAAACACAATCAAAACACTTAACTGTTCGAGCGAAAACTCAAATCAATCAATAAACTTAAAATGTATCAAAGACTCGCAAATCCGCAATTCGGCATGCGGCAATTCAGTTCTTCCTTCAATTATGCTACTTCAGTTCAACCATCAAATGTCATCAATTCAGTAGCATTCAATTCATCACTCATCAATTCATCTGCCAATGATAACAATGAATTAATATGTATCAACAAGTGCAACATGAAACTGTAACAACAACAATACAATCCAATTTACAGTGCAACATGAAACTGTCAGTTAGAACACAAACCTTAACTATTCGTCAAGGACTGTAACAGCTGCAACATCATCTCCATCCCCTTGCAGTGGCTGAGTGGTTCCTTCTCCATACGTTATACGGTTGGAATCGTTATAAAACGAAGTAGGGATAGTGAATAAACCGGCAATGTATATACTAACTAACCAAATGCATCTTCAATTGTCGAATCATCCATCGCCGTTGTTGAGAACACGCCTTCGAGCTGTTGCACTTCCGCTTTATCTACAACTACAGAAAGTACAGAAATCAAAACAAAAACTAAAACAATCATGAACAAACATAATTACATAAACAATAACAATACCTGCATGGTTATCATTCTGCAACCGCTCTCCGCAACACATCATTGCCTCGACCGTTGAAGGTTGCGGCCTACTCCGATGGGGATCAAGAAGCCTCCCACCGGAACTAAAGGCCGACTCCGATGCAACCGAGGTTACCGGTACCGCTAGTAAATCCCTTGCAATGCATTGCAAAATGGGATACTTCACACCACCAATTTTCCACCACCCAAGCAAATCAAAATCGGGTGTCCTAGGATGTAGTTCCTCGGCTAGATAGTGTTCCAATTCGGTGGTTACTAAAGAAGGTCTAGATTTCTTTCTTTGGCTTACAAATAGATCAAAATCCATATCCATGGCGAGAAGAATTTGGAACCAAATTGGTTGAAGAACCAATGTTATTGGCTGATTTTCTTTGATACTCAAGTACCAATTCGAAACTACTGATTTCACCCTTTCACCAACCGGATCGGTATTGGGACTCCCAAATTTAGCAAAGCATAAAATTCTACCAATGCCAACTTAAACCTCGGATCCAAGACGGTAGCAACAGCCAAAAGCAAATGAATGTCATCCCAATACTTAGCAAACTTATTCCACATTTTCTCAGCTATCGAAACAATCATCGAATCAGAATCATCCAACCATTCCATCATGCTCAATCTTAATTTACAGACTTCTGGAAAAAACTGATTGGCAGTAGGGTATTTAGAACCGACAGAACCTCGTAATCTCTTTGAAAACAACAAGTTTTTTACATACAATTACAGCAAAATCCCAATGATTATCCGTAGGGAGAGAGTTGTACTGAGATTCTCTTTGTTTCAATCTAGCAAACACATCCTTATATGGGATAGCAGCAGAAAGCATGTTGTACGTAGAGTTCCAACGAGTGGGACAGTCAAGCACAAGTTTGGTTGACACATTAAGTTTCAATTGTTGAGCAGTCTCGTGAAAGTATTCAACTCTCCTAGGTGTGCATGTCCAAAATACCACACTCTCGCAACGATTCCTGTGAGTTCTTAAATGGGAAGTACCATTAGTGGACTTCCCAGCCAAAACCTTCTTACAATAGTTGCATTTGGCTTTTAAAATTCCATGAATGAACATTCTGGTGAAGTGAGGCCAGACATCGATTTTAAGGGCCTAGTTGAGCCTAAGGGAGGATCGACAACATTATTTGCATGTTGGTTTTCGGGATTAGCAAGGGAAAGGAGTGGTGGTGGACCATTATTATTCTCAACCGGTATATTCGAGAGTTGTTCAGGTGTCATCTGATTGAGAAAATAAGAACACAAAACAAAAAAAGGAGAAAATAGTTTAACAATTACATTCATTGAAGAAAGCTAGACAATTACTATCAGAAAGTAGACAGTTTAGCAGTTTATTAAGGGCTTACTTAACCGTTTAGTAATGCTTAACAGTTTATTAAGGGTTTAACAAATTTAGTTATAGAGTTTAGGGTTTACGAGTTCAGTTGAGGGTTTAATAGTTTATTAAGGGCTTACTTAACAGTTTAGTAATGTTTAACGGTTTATTAAGGGTTTAACAAATTTAGTTATAGAGTTTAGGGTTTACGAGTTCGGTTGAGGGTTTAATAGTTTATTAAGGGCTTACTTAACGGTTTAGTAATGCTTAACGGTTTATTAAGGGTTTAACAAATTTAGTTATAGATTTTAGGGTTTACGAGTTCAGTTGAGGGTTTAATAGTTTATTAAGGGCTTACTTAACAGTTTAGTAATGCTTAACAGTTTATTAAGGGTTTAACAAATTTAGTTATAGAGTTTAGGGTTTACGAGTTCAGTTGAGGGTTTAATAGTTTACTATCAGAATTCAGAAAGAAGATAGATTATTAAGGGTACTATCAGAAAGTAGACAGCCTATTAAGGGGTTAACTTTAACGGTTTATAAGGGTTTAACAATTAGGTAGAGAGTTCATGGGTTATGAGTTCAATTGAAGACGGTATAAACTTGGTTCGAGCCGTTAACAATCTAACATAACACTTCTAAGTTCTAAACAAGTTCTAAAACTCTCAAATGTTATACCATTACACAATGTAAGCTTACCTCGAGCGGTTGCGAGAAACGGATTGTTGTCTTGCCTCCGAACAACGATTTCAAAGTTCCACCCCGCCTCCTAATTAGCACCAAGCTTGTGTGACTTCCTCCTAAGCGAGAAACATACATTTTATTACAATACTGTACTTACAACATTGCTATGAATCAAAGGAAAAACAACCACAAACCCTATACTTAAACGTACCTAAACAGCGGAATGAAACCAATTTTGGCCCTGATTCTATAACTCTCGAGTCCGGAGCGAGAATCCGAAACATATAACACTGCAAATCAGATTTTTCACATAATAACAGACACAAAACATTCAAAGAGTCACAAAAGCCACAAACACATTCAAAGAGTCACAAAAGCCACAAACACATTCACAAAAGCCACAAACACATAATAACAGATAACTTACTGGTATGAAATGAATCGGAAGGAAAAATCCCAAATTTGATAAATTAGGGTTTCTGTCTTCTGGATTTTGTTCGACGAACCGCATATGAAGCAATAAACCCAAAAATTAGTATACAATTTATACATGCGGGGATAAACAAAAATAAGGAATGGCGAATAAAAAACTTATCTCGATTTGAGGAAGGAATCCTTTGCATGCACGATTCGAACCGGATTTGTATGGATTGAGGCATTTTTTTCGTCGAAAGGGGTGATTACGGGTAGGTGATGATTATAGTGGGGATGAATTCGAAGAACATCAACGAGAAAAGGAGGTTTTTGGCGGAAAATTAGGGTTTCAGTGGTTCGAATCCTTTGCATGCACGATTCGAACCAGATTTTTGCGGATTGAAGGAGTTTTGTAGTTGAATATGGGTAGGTGATGATTATAGTGGGGATGGATTCGATGAATATCAATAGAAAAGGAAGATTTGGGAGAAAAATTAGGGTTTCAGTGGAGTTCTTTCGAGAGGAAGTCGGGAGAAAATTCGGAGAGAGGCTCGAGGCGTGAAAAAATGGCTGAAATGAAACCCTAGTCTGAAAATTTTGCTTTTATACCCTATATCAATACTACGTCGTTTTAACTCACGGATTGGATATGGGTCGGATAAGTTATTATCCGTATCCGCCCATTACCCGAAACTCGCGGGTCACGGGCCTGACCGAAACCGGTAAACATCCATCGGGCCCAGACTTTCGGGTTGTATTCGCGGGCGGGCTCCACTGGGTAACCTAAACCCGTGGGCTGACTGCCAAGCCTAATTATTAGAAAAGCAAATTGTATATTTTTTTTGTAGTTAATAGTATTTGTTACGAGTTGATTTCGAGCGAGTAACGATCCAGGAAAAACGAAAACCAATGCTCGATTTACAAAAATCAAAACAGATATTTAGAAAAAACATAACGTGTCGTCTATATGTCATCCAATAAATGTCTCATAATATGCCATATACATAGAATATCAAAGCGTTCATCTAAAATAATATGATATATTCTTCGTTTAATTTCCAAAACTCTACGAACACAAACAAACAAGGTATTTCCAAAATCGGTTTTGTATATTTGAAATCCCACGTACAAAAACCAATAATAACATGCAATTATATGCATGTATGTGTTATTATAAACACTGACGTCATTTTGTGATTTCATTACTCATGAGGTCATTTGTTACGTTCTTGCCAGTTGTCAAGTCAGACTTGAACTCTACTCTCTGAAAGGGATGTCAATAATTAAACCGTACGCGTATTCGGTTAACAATCATAGTCGGCTTGGCAACGAGAGGTTCGGAAATAATTATGATGATAAATTATAATTATTTATGTTTGTTTTTAAATAATTATTAATTATAATTAATTATGTCTGTTTTTATTTTGATGATAAAGTTAATATTAGCACTATACTAACACGGCGATTATAATCACTTTTCGTACTAAAAAATTACAGAATCAAAACCAAAAATTTAAAATTAAAACAAAAATACATCTGCTTTAGTTCGTAAGAGAAACGATGGATGAGCTACTTTCAATGAAATATTGATGGTTGAGTTTTGTAGAAGATGAGGAGATAAAGGGATATCATTGAAGTCGAAGAGCGGTGTGTAAATTTTTTTCGAGGAAGGATGAGTAAATAGATTATGTTTAGTTTTCACGATAGATTGCATATACATTTGGGTTAGGTAGTGGGCTTACTAGGCTCATATATTGACGGGTCAATATTAGTTATATAGTGGATCAGAGATGGTTATGAGTATGATTATGGTAATAATGCAGTTATTATAACACCCATAACCTAATCTTACACATTCTTAACGGTTAATGATTATCACCATAACCTTAAAATGTTTAATTAACATGGTTAATAACCGTTAAACTCAATGAGATTATAATGAGTTAAGGGTCAAACGATTGATTTGATCTTTCTAGAATTTTAAATTAGAAGTTCGATTATGAAGCTCACGGGAAGCCGAGAACCACTCAAATTCTAAACTTTATAAGACACATTCCTTACAAAAATATTCGACGAGATATTTTTAATATAATTAATTTTTGGGAGACTTAGGAATATTATATAATAATGTCAGAATATTCTAGGAACTTTCCACACCGTGGAAATCATATGTATGTTAATGCGCGTTTTATTTATACCGATTGACCTACTCGGAGCGACTGTAGTTTTAAATCTTGACAGAAAAGTTTCAAAATTCTTAGGATTTTAAATCGTGGGGTATTTTCAATATTTCTAAAATATATTTTTTATTTTTAAATTTTTGATATTTTTGGTATTTTTTATAAGTGAAACTTAAAATTTAAAATTTAAAACTCAAAATCTAATATTTTAGACTCTATATCTAAAAATTGAAAAACCTAAAATCCAAAATCTAAAATTTAAAATTGAAAACCTAATACTCTAAACCTGAAACCTCTAAATCGAAAATCCAAATTCAAAACTCAAAATCTAAAATTTAAAATTAAAAATCAATACTCTATACCCTAAACTTTAAAAATATAAAACTAAAAATCAAAATCAAAATCCTAATACTAAGATTAAAATCCAAATTCATGCTTTCATGCCCAAATAAAATCACAAATTTTTATTTGGTGAGATTCAAAAGATGGAAAGTCTTGAACTAAACCCTGTCCATACCTTAGCTTGAGAAGGCACAATGGAAAAATCCTATCCAAAACTGGAAAAATCCATATATTCAAACAAAGATTATGGTGATAACAAAGATGGAGCATCATTAGTTCGTAGGTAAATATATATTCAAACAAAGACGGAGCATCATTAGTTCATAGGTAAATATATAAATAGAAAGACGATGGAACGATATATCTACATGTCTAGAAATTGAGGTTCTAAATGATAAAAGTTAAATAAATGAGGAATAAATGAGGAATAAGTAAGGAATAACAGCGGAATAATACTGATGATTAACGTGGTTTTCGGCCTTGAGGTCGACTAGTACATGGAGAGAAAGATAAATATTATTAGGGGTTTTGATAAGAGTGATGACTTAATTACAGAGAAGGAGATTAACTCTCCTTATATACATAAGGGTTTTGGTTAATCCATAATCATAACGGGCCTAACCAGATATACATAAGGGTTTCGGTTAATGAATGTATTGACCATTTCGTAAAAACAAAAAATAATAGTCATATATTTAATCAAAATAGATCAAAATTTTAAAAAAATCATCGTTAGTGGTAAGGATGGCAAACCCAACCCAGTATTTGGGTACCCATCGAAACCCACCCATCGTGAGCTGAAATTACCCAATCAAAGAGACCCGTTGATGGGTATGGGTACACCCAAAATCCGGGATTATCGGGTAGCGGGCGAGGACGGATTTAGTAGTTTTCGCTCCGATACCTACCCGACGGGTAACCTGACAATATATTATATCGTTTCCCCTAAAAAATCCTACCTTAATTTCAAGTTTTTAATTATTTGATGGTGGGATCGTTTTTTAAACCAAGTTGATCCGGCTTTCTCAACCATGCAATTTATGTAGTCCGTTTGGCGGCGAGAATGTGGAATGGATTACGTGCTATATTTGATAATAGGAATCATGATTTCTAGGAATGTGAAATTAGAATAGTACAAAATAATTGAGTTGAGGTTGGAATGGATCGTGAAAAGAATGTAAAATCAAAGGATATAAGGGATTACTACGAAAGTTTATTTGCCCATTAAAATATGATTCCAATTAAAATCCTTATATCCTTTGATCCAAGTTTCCATCCATAATTTTTTTTTATTCCAACTCAACTTGTTTATATTAGTTTCACCTTTCCTATTCACTAATATAATTAATCACTTTCCTATTCAAGTAAGAAATTTAAATCCCAACTAACCACATTTTAGGAACTAATGCTCTCATTTTTATTCAAATTCTATTTTACATTTCTGCTAACGGAACTAGCTTGATTAAGCTGTCGCATGAAATACATGTTTATGATATCAAGGCAAAATATATGTTGCAATATTACAGTAAAAAATGTTGCAATGTTAATCGTCGTAAACGCTATTACGAGGACGGAAGCTGACGCAAAAGCCAATTTTGAAGTTGCGTGTCCCCGCCCTCTCATATTGAACCTCGGTTCGCAGGCACAGGCGGTTATGATTACGACGACGAACATTTTCGTAGTTGGCCCTGCCGTCCCCTCTACCATTCGAAGTCGGGGTAAAGGAGACGCCGCCGTCGCCGCGGACCTTTGTCGCATACATGCGGTCCAATTTCTTGTTCATCTCAACAATCCTAGCCTCAATTGCTAGGATGTGGCTGAACTGAGCAATCTGTATATCCACTTGCAAGAACTCCTCAAACGAATCACTTAGGGTGTCCAACCGCTTCGAGAACTTGTGCGCTCTCCTGTCGATATAATAACTAGTTATTAGACTCTTGTACCGTTTGATATTAGATGAATCAAAAATGTATTTCATTTTAAAATAAATTACTAATAAAATTCATTATAAAATAAATTCCTATGTTTAATTTGTCATATTCAATTTCAAGAATTGAAAACTAATTGAATTGAATTTCCAGATCATATTTGATATACGATTCAAAATTAAACTAAATTAATTTTTTTTATATATACCCTTTCAACAAACAAAGCATTACTAATATCTAATACTCATTAAACAAAAGAATTTATTGAATTAACGACTGTATAGTCTATTATTTGGTTGAAAACTAGCTTTTTCATTTGGGTTCGTAGCAGCCTAATAAGGTTTTTTGAATTGTATATTTTAATTAAAATGTTAGGGTAAATATATTATTTTGTAAACATTAGTAAAAAATTTGTGAATTTTATTTTGAAATACATCCTTAACTTTTTGAAATGGGTATAACTAGTTTTAATTTCATAAAATTTAAAATAAATTCATTCATATACCAAACACAAAACATAACATTTTAAAATGAATTCCATAATCTTTTTAGTCAGGGTGTAATAATACAAAGGTAAATTCAAGGGAGCTGGGTTGAGCTGCCGCTCGATTAATTTTTACCGACAATTTCAAAATTTATCTAATATTATTATTATTATATGTGGTGCCCTAAAAAAAATTTGTATAATTTTTTTTACATGAAGCCTAATTGGAGCATCAGTACAGCCACGTGAGGGCGGCGGTATCTACCGGAGCAGGCACCTTAAATTTAACCCTACAGTACGGTGAAAGTAATGGAAGTTTCGAACTAATAACTCTTTAATTACCTGAGATGCCACCATCGAACCCCAGCGCAGTCGTCGACGAGGGCGCTGGCTTTCTCGAGCAGATCTCGGAGATTCAGGGTTTCTGTTGTCGGATCAAGTTCCGGGTAGAGTTTGTCGAAGCCGTTGAACTTGCTGCTCAACCTCTCCAATTTACGATTCAACGAATCTAGCCTGCTTCTTATGGTGGCATTCCGAACCACGATGCGTGTGATCGTATCGTACAACGCTTGGAAGGCTACCCCCAACGAAGCACCGGCGACCAGACCTGTCGACGGGTCCATCTTTTGTTGTTAGAAGGAAAAAAAATTTGATAAAATGATCAATATACTCGTGTTGGCTTGGTTATAATAATGCAAGACTATTCAAACAATTTCCCCCCGTCGAAATAATATATAGATTGATGTCATTTTGTGATTTAATCATTGAACCGAAGTCTACTCTCGCGAACAGGTCAACCTTACCTCGTCTTGTTGATTTGGTACTTCCAAGAAGTTTACATGTATTGTACTATTGTCCCAATACACCCTCGTACGTACTCGTACATAACATTTAAAAAAACAGAACACTGTTATTTGTAATAGAAGTATCTCGCTTTATGGTCAATGTATAGTGAAATTTAATGGATGCTTATGTGTTATATAAAATTGTGGGTGAATGATATAGTGAATATGAGAAACGGTCAAATTTTGATTGTAGGGTAGTAGTATAGTGGATAATAAAATAAATCGATGAAATTTTTTATGAAAATCATCATCTCAATTGGAGAATTGGGTTTTCCAAATATCAAAAGTATAATAAGCAAATTGGGTCAGTTAAGAGTTTGATCTTCTAAAGACCAAACATATAATGGGCAAGAAAGCGAGTCAGCTAAAAATTTGTTAATCGTATTGCCGCTTCAATTGGAGAATTAGGTCTCTAAAAACACTTATGTTATTTCGTCACATAGGATTGAATTTGTCATAATAATTTTGACTTGTCAGTTGCCGGGTTAGTGAGTAACTCATTACAAATTTAATTACGAAGCTCATGAGAACCATTCAAGTTGTAATTTTTTTAAATGATGCGAGAATGAACTCAAAATACTAACTCGATAATATCATTCGAGACCATCTCAATACTCAATAGTGGGCTTTAGGTTGAGTAATTGTACAGCTTCACCAATTGTCGCCATGGACGACCATGGGCCTATCTTGGCCCAAACTAGAATTCCGGATATTATAGGAATTATCATGCAAATACGTTGGAAGTTTCCAGGACTATTCATGCATACGTTGGAAGTTTCCAGTTGTGGATCGATTTTAGAAACCGAGTTGGTGAGTTACTCTCGATTAGAAGCTGGATTATGAAGCTCACGAGAACCATCACTTAAATATAAGACAATTTCCCTGTAATGACATGACAATTCAATTGGATTCCAAAGTTCAAATAATCAAAGTACAACAAAAATCCTATATACACACGTTCTCCTAATTCTCTGGTCCATTTAAGGTGGAGGCAGGTGTTTGATTGAAACATGAATTCAGCGACGAACACATACAAATATTGACAGATGCAAGAAATTGATATTGGCGGTTGTGAGGCCCTTTTGTCACTCGCCCATGAACCTCCGGTTGGGACTTCGCGAACGAGCTGATCTTCGGGGCTGATCGTATGGGGGGCCTATGACAGCTTCCGCTCGAGCTTCTCCAATAAATATTGCCCCTTCCTTTTGGCTTTCCGACCCAGCTCCTTCAATTCCTCCTCCAGCTCCTCCAATTCCTCCTCCAATGAATCTAGCTTCTTGCTTATGGTGGAATCCGGATCCTTGGTCTTTTTTGTCTGGTTCAACAACTCTTGGAAGGCAATCGGCAACACAGCAGCGACCACCAGACTTGACATAGTCGCCGGTTCCATCTTTTGTTGTTGGGGAAGAAAATGATAAGAATGATGAATAGTCGTGTGTCTTGGGCTTGGTGGTGTCTGTGAAGTGAAGTCTGAAGACTTAGCAATATATATATAGGCATATAATGTATGCAATATTCAAGGAATTTTCTGACGTGGAAATTATTATATGTATGTTAAAAAGCGCGTATTATATACCAAAATGAAAACAAATCGGCCGCCGAACAAGGCCGAACAATATCTAGTAAGTATAATAATGCAGGAATATTCAAGGAACTTTCCACCGTGGAATATTCAAGCAACTTTCTTGAGGGCCTCGAACTCGAATCTTAATAAATCACACCAATAATTGTCACCAGAGGTTTTAACGATTTATGTATCGTTTGATATTAAATGAATGAATAATTTATTTTATTTCAAAATGAATTATTTATAAAAATTATTTTCAAATGAATTCATATGTTTGAAATGTTATATTTAATTTTTAAAATAAATAAAATTTAATTCCCAAATCATGTTTGGTATAAAATTTAGAATTGAATTAAATTTTTAATTTCCACATATACCCTTTCAACAAACAAAACATTATTATTACTCATTGAATTAATAATTATCTATTATCTTAACCAACATACTAATCATAATATTGTAACTATAAATTTCAAGTGCCAAATTTATCATCCAACTAATTTAACAATGCAAAAAATAAAGTTCTTAAAAGTTAATAAACAACTTGAACCGGTTGCATAATGAAAAGAAGAAAAAAAGGATGATGGCTATGCTTATTTAGTATTAATAGTAGCCGACTAATGTTAGTAGTAGCCGATATAGTAGCCCGTTTGGATTTTTAAATGGGTAATTTAATTAATAAGTGAGGATAAATATGTCATTTTATAATAATTAGTAAAATTTTTATGGAATTCATTACGAAATACCTATTGAACTCCTTAAAATTGGTATAACCAGCTTCAATTCCGTGGAATTCAAAAATTTAGAATTCGAAATGAATTCATTTATATACCAAACACAAAATAATTTATTTTAAAATGTATTCTATAATTTTTTTTAAATATTCATGCATGTTAAATAATAGCCGATTTAAAAGTTTGAAAATTTTCATGTCAAAATTGGTAAATTTTGGTGTGTTATATTATGAAAATTTGACCATTTTCACAAGAAATTTCAAAATTTTCTAAATCGGCTTATATTGGAAATGACTAAAAAATCAAGTTTATTTAGAGTAACCTTCAAAATAATGATCAAATGAAGTTAAAAATCAATTTTATTTGGTGTTATGTTAGTGTTGAAAATTTTCAAATTGACTTACTTTCAGCATACATGATTGCATGTGGTGGGAAATGGTTGAAAATCCAAGCTAAAATTTTTATAATCGAATGTATAAACATCCACACTAACAACAAAACTCAAAACCCCAAAAAATATTTTTTAACTTCATTTGGATATTATTTGAAGGGCTTAACGTATGATAAACTCTAACTTTGTATCATAATTAAAAATAATAGATGCTAAATCTCAAACCTTTAACTCTATATCTTAAATCCCGAATACAAATCTACAACCTCCAAAGTCTTATTTTTAAACAAAAAATATGATAAAATTATAGTATAGAGGATATCAATAAACAAAGCATACAAAGTGTTACCCATATATAGATATTTTTATTATCTTATTTAATATATGAATAGAATTGATAAAACGATTATGTTAAAATTATTGACTACGGACGGTATAAAAAGTTACTAGTAATTAGTCAATATTTCGTTTGTTTGGTGGAAAAAGTCAAGACATCATTGATGACCAAACTGAAACTTCCATCGACCGGAAGTTCATCAGATAAAGAGTAAGAACACAAAAGACAGAGAAGATGGTACTTCTTACAACCGTCCGATACACCGACGGAGAGAGGTCGATGGAGGAAGTCGTTTTTGTTCTTCGTCTGCTTCCGTCTCTGGCTTTCCCTTCCGCATCTACCCACTTTTGGAGTTCTTAAAGCCACGTAAGATATCAATTCTACAGATCCCACTCAACAAACACATACAAATATTGAAAGATGCAAGCAATTGATCTTGGCGGTTGGGACTTCGGGAACGACCTGATCTTCGGGGCTGGTCGTATGGGCCTATGACAGCTTCTGGTCGAGCTTCTCCAATAACTCTATCCCCTTTCTTACGGTGCTGGATCCTTTGTGAGCCAGCTTCTTTCTTATGGTGGAATCAATTAATCCATGGTTATGCATATCGCAAAACTCTAGTGGTGGCGATGGATGAAAAGGAAGGAGGGGATGATGAAAAGATTCATTCGGATTCCCACTGAATCCATTAGTGATTACCAACCAGCTACTTCTGACCCTTCTTCATCTCCCTTTGTTGTTCTTTTTTTTCGAATCGGTTTTGTTAAACGGGCCACATTAATGTATCCACACTTTGAACGTGCCTGCCGCCATTGAATCGAGAATGCTGATTGCTGACGGACACAGACATAAAAATTTCTTAAGACCTATGCGGCAAATTTCGATACTTTTCTTAAGACCTGAACAGTGGAATCACAGATAGTAAACAAATGATCAGTTGCAGCTTATCTCGGGTAGTCATCCTTTCCAGAATTAACTAGAGCCAAGGCAGAAAGCTGTGGGAGAGAGTAAGTAGCCCAAAGAAGATGATCCAAGGTTGATGATTTACTGTCAAGAATTGTTTGCCTCGGCAACACTCGTTCGAAACTGGAGGGAAAACACGAGTGAGAGTGTGAGCCGCACTTTTCGCTACTCTATATGTAAACGACCATCCTCGGAGATCACCTTGTACTTCCAACCCATGAATGTCAGCACAAATGCTTCCCATTTCAGATCTGCATTCATCCCTTTTTGACAGTAGAACGATGAAGTTCTTGCAATCCGACTCACCATTAAAAGCATGTGTTCAAAATCTACTCTTTGTTTCCATATAATCATGAAGGGAACATAGGCTGCTACTCAGATGGCCGAGCTCATATGTTGGAGGAAAGATTAAAAATAAAGAGGGGATTGAACACTACGTGAATCGAACACGCAACCTTCTGATCTGGAGTCAGACGCGCTACCATTGCGCCAAGGATCCACTTGGTGACAATATCAACATTTTGTAGTATTGTTACAATTGTTTTTAAGTTTTACCTAGGTGCAAAGTTAAGGAATGCATGGAAATTCACAAGCACTTTGATGAGTAAGTAGTAGGCAGAAGATGATTCCTAAGTCCCAACTCCAAGGACTCAATAAATGCACCAATTCCCTTTAGCATATGCTATTTATTCATCCTTTCTTGATCTAACCTAGGGATCCATTCTATATCCAAGTATACATTACCAACAGTTGACTTTGGTAAACTTCCCACAAAAGGGTAAACTTCTTCCTGAATTTGCCTCACAAATTACAAGTTCTGGGTAAAGTTGACTTTCTAGCTAGTTGGGGAATCTATTAGCTTCATTTCATTTGTTGGTTTTTGGTCAAAGTCTGGGTAGACAACTTCTTATGCGTTGGCGACGAACAGCGGGTCTACTGACATTTCCGAGTCCGGGAGCTTTATTGTGTAGTGTTTTGATCCATCATTAACCACATACTCTTTTTACAATTTTTTGGGTTAGAAGATGCAGGAATAAGGTTGTGCATGAGTTTGTTCGCTGTTTCCACCATTTATCATTAGTAGATTATCATATTGGTCTTTTAAACATTGACATTCTCTCGTTTAAGCGCATATATAGAGGGGAGCCCGTAGGAGCATATTCAATTTTTAAAGGCAATTTATTTTAACTAAAAATAATATAATAAATATATTTTGATATATTTTAATTTAATATTATGTTCAAAAATTTATACTTATAAATTGATTACTCGATATAAATATCGGTTCAAATCCAGCTCAATACATATTTCGATTCGAAATCTGTCACTGTCCTCGTTTCGTTAGGACTCTCCATTCAAAGTCTTTATGAACCATTGACTCACTAACGTGTCGAGTTGTTTACTTGTTGGCTATGTGTGGCCAATTTTACAGGTTGATTTTCAATGGTGTGCATAGTGGGGTTATATTCTAGAACCATACTCTAGGATATTGGTATGATGTTTACTACTTACTAGATCCCATCGTACCATCTTCATACTATTTACCATTATAGTAGGAGAGTTTTACATTTATTTTATGATATATCTAATTTTTAATGTAATTTAGGAATGTTGTTGGTAGTCCACACTTTTTAAATATATGCTTAGGTTTTACTGTATATTATATGGGTGTCTGCTCTTTGTATTAGCAATAAAATAAATGTATGTAGTTCTTAGGAACCTGATGAACACGCGACTCTATAAATTAAAATCCAAGTGTCCGACTAACCCGTTTAACCTAACTCAACATCCATTGGTCCCGCACCTATGTTATCAATGACTCGCAACTTCATTTAGCGAGTCCTCCCAAAAGAACGAACAATAGATGCGATTTCTGGCGGGAAACCGAAACGAAAAGTAAAAGAAAAAGGCGAAACCTTTTTCATCCGTGGAGTGACTGTGAAGTATGAAGCATGTGAGCATGTGAATCAAATTCAATTCTCAAAGAAAAAACATTTTTAAATCACCATTAACACCAAATTATCAATAATCATGTTACTTCCTGACGCGCTTCCTTGTGAATTTGTCGAATCGCTGAAGTCTCGGTTACCCTCTGCAATCAATGCCGATCCGTTCATGGCTGCACCCTTCTCGCTTCCCCTTTCCTCCGATTGTCCTGGCGCTTGTTCCAATGGGGACAGAAAGATTACCTGCTTGGATTGCGCCGCCAACTGGGCTGCAAATCCATGCTGGCAGCTTTACCATCTTGAATTCTCAAATGGGTGGTCAAGTGAAGGACATAATCACTTCAGTTGTCCTGTTATATAAGTATATGCTCACCAAGTGTTCGACACATTGTCTCGACCACATAACTTTGGTATGAAATTTCGTCCATTTTCCCATATGTTTGATGTCTGGTGTCTTTGAATTACCATATGAATTTTGATGTCATATTCGGTTTCGGTTTGTCCAGGTGCAGATTAAAGATGAGGGAGGCGAGTTTCTTCCTCTGTTTTTTCCTTGGAGCATTTTGTTTCCTGGTGCAAGCAGAGGACCCTTATAGATATTACACTTGGGAAGTCACTTATGGGACTATTTCTCCTCTTGGTGTCCCTCAAAGAGTAAGCTTTTTGCCTTTTTGCTGTTGCACCATAAACTGTACCGTAGATTAAACCAATGAGATTAATAGTTCTTCTGGTGTAATAATATTGCAGGGTATTCTCATCAATGGACAGTTCCCTGGCCCGCCGATCAATGCTGTGACAAATGATAACATCCTTGTTAATGTCATTAACAAGTTGGACGTACCATTCCTAATAACATGGTATTTTCTTAGCTAACAGTGTTTGATGTACCATTCCTAATAAAGTGGTTGCTTAATGACTCATGTGAATACTTGTTTGTTTGGTGTCGAAAATCTCTCAGGAATGGGATTAAACAAAGGAGAACTTCATGGCAAGATGGAGTCCTTGGGACACAATGTCCAATCCCTCCAAACTCCAACTGGACATACAAGTTCCAAGTGAAGGATCAGATTGGAACCTTTAACTACTTCCCTTCGATCGGATTGCAAAGAGCTGCTGGAGGGTTTGGAGCTTTCAACGTTGACCAGAGATCAGTGATTTTCAAACCTTACCCCATACCTGTTGAAGAGTATACCTTACTTATCAGTGACTGGTATAAGACTGATTTCAAGGTCTTTGCCGCATCTCTTTTAACATTTTTTCGGATATGTCCTCAATTGGTTAAGCAATGTGGAATGACATAGTACTTTTTTCGAACTTATCTATTCTGCAGGTGTTGGAGCAGAAGTTGGACCAGGGCATTGCTCTTCCTCTTCCTGATGGCCTTCTGATAAATGGACTTCCTAATGGCAAGGCTGTGTTCACCGGAGAAAAAGGTTAATACTTACAATTTCTTATGTCGCGTTACTGATGTTGTATTAGTCGAAAACCCTCTTTAGTTCCAGAAAATTTTATCTTTTATGCTTTAACCTAGCATAAGATAAGTTGTAATTTCACTAAAATCTATCTGCATTTGAAGCTATAAAAAAACTGTGCAATTTTCTTTGTACTGTTTGAATCTGTTTCATCGCCTTACTATGCTGCAAGCACATGAAATTCATGTAAAACTTTCATCCTAACAATTATATCTAAATTACATGAATTTGGTTCCGCTTAGGTAATTCACCACCTTACTAATTGATTCAATAAAACTATGTTCAGATAAGCTTTACAGATTCAGGATATCCAACGTGGGTATTGCAACGTCAATTAACTTCAGAATCCAGGGCCACTCAATGTTCCTAATTGAAGTTGAAGGTGCTCATACGTTGCAAGAAGTTTACGAGTCACTTGACATTCATTGTGGCCAATCTGTGTCCGTCTTGGTCAGATTTCACGCACCGGTAACCAAAGACTACTTCATCGTTGCTTCTACGCGCTTCACCAGCCGATCCTCACCACCACTGCAATTCTCAAGTATGCTGGCTCCACTACTCCAGCTTCTCTGCCATTGCCTATTGGACCAACTTACCACCTCCATTGGTCTATGAAGCAAGCCAGGACCTTAAGGTTAATCTTCAAATCCATGCCTCCTGATTTATCTTCCTTCTTCAATCACCAACATTCATTCCTGTAGTCTTGGCTGCTAAGATATTTGTTGGTAGTAGTCAAACTATAGGTTTCAGTTAACTTGGAAAGGTTGGTCAAAATGGAATCGTCATAGTTTACTAATCATATATACAAGTTGAGTTGTCAAATAATAACATTTAGAATTCATGAATATATAAAAAAATACAATCTTAGTAAGAATCTATACTCCAAGTCTCCAATAGTTGATGCTCATAAGGTCAATTATACTAGTCATAAGAATGGCTTTGTTCACTAAATATAGTTTGATTTCTTTGATTATGGTCTTCATGTCTTGGATTGTTCCCTATAACTGAAAATGCGATAGAGAACCAAACTTCATTTGTAATAGTAAAAATGTGACTCATAGTTTTATCTATGATGCTGTCTCCATTTCGCAGGTTGAATTTGACAGCAAATGCAGCCAGACCAAACCCACAAGGGTCGTTCCACTACGGAACGATCCAAGTAATGAAGACCATCTTCCTAACTAACACGGCATCAAAGATCAACGGAAAGCTGCGATATGCTGTTAACAGCGTCTCTCATGTAGATCCACCTACGCCATTGAAGCTTGCTGATTGGTACAATATCCCCGGCGTCTACAAACTGAACTCTGTTTCTGATACACCCACCAACACAACTCCTATCCTCGCACCTGCAGTCCTTGGATTCGAGCTCCATGACTTTGTGGAGATTATCTTCCAGAACACTGAAAACACTGTCCAGTCCTGGCACATGGATGGGTCCAGCTTCTACATTGTTGGGTAAGCTTTGCTAGAAACCCACAGTTTGTGGAAGTTTGAAACTTTTCACTGTGAGGTTATCAAATTTATCCATGTTTTGATTGGCATTTGGCAGATATGGAAATGGACCATGGACACCTAAGATGAGGAGGAGGTACAATCTAGTTGATGGCGTTCCAAGACACACTGTCCAGGTAAATAAATTTGGCAACTCATATTGTAAAATGCAACAGGAAAACGAGTAATCAATTAAAGACAGCGAGATTTATGTGGTCCGGCCAATTTATGTTTTCGAAATGTGACGTGGCAGGTGTATCCAACGTCGTGGAGTGCGATCCTCGTGTCGCTGGACAACAAAGGGATGTGGAACTTGAGGTCCGCGATCCGGGCGAAGAGATACCTTGGACAGCAGCTCGTACATGAGAGTCCGGAACGATGAGAAGAGCCTCTTCACCGAGGCCAATCCGCCCCCAAATGTTTCGTTCGTGGTTTCGCTAAACCGTAAACACAAGACTACTTACATCGCTCTTTGATTCATGGTTGTAGCAGTAACTTTTTGTTATACTTCTATAGAGCCGTTTGATTACATTTTTACGTGCAATTTGTTATAAGAACACTTCCAAGTTATGAAGGGGAGCTAGGGGTAGAGGTTTTATATAACTACTATAGAAGGATGCATGATTGGAGCTCTTTGCCATGAATGTTTGATGAAAATAAAAATTATTAACCTTTCATTCTATCCAATTTTATCCAATTTTTCACCTACCAAATCAAACACTTAAATTTAGTCATATGTCCATTCGATAATTATGAGGTTTAACTAGAGAAAATAAAAATCCCAATAAATAATCAAAGAAAATACCAACTAATTGTACAATATATTATTGGAAATTGGAATCTCATTTTTTTCCAGTAAAGAGGGTGGTTGTTTATACAAATCACCGAAATTTCGACAAAATACAAAGCACATCGAGAATTACACAAAGATGGAACATCAACTCGATAATAAATTCATTCCGCTAATTAAACTTCAATGTCTCGTCTCTTGCTTACCTTCTTATTGTATTTATTACCGTAAAAAAACGATGAGGACAATGGTGAACCCGAATAAAACAAAAGCTTCCAAAATCTCATGTACATCAACAACATCAGCAACTATTTCAATGGGCATATTCCTCAATCTTTAAATAGCACACATTAACCACTTCTCTATAATTATACAAAATATCAACTTTATCTCTCTCTCGAGAAACAAGAAGACAAGCAACAAACACAACTCTCGCCTCAACAACAATCGAGTTCTTTAAAAGCAACAATTAATCACTTCATCAACCACATGACTTTCAAAATTCACACTAGTACAAGAACCATCATACAAAAAAAATTGATGAACACTTGTCGACATTAAATCATTATGTTATTGGTTGTTTACGACTGGGCCTCAACATCAACATTCGCCCTTGGTTCGGGTCTAATCTCATTCTCAGATATTAAAATAAAGTGGGCCTGGCCCATGGGTCATTTAACACTGACTTCAGGCTGGGCCGAAGTCTAGTCTTTAAATTGCATTAGAAATCGCCATCTGGCATTGCAAGTTCGCTTTAACAAGGAACGAATTTCCAGCTTGCATAAGTTTTTCCCTTTTCTTTCTTGTTTACTAAACCGCAGGAAAGTAAAGATCACTATGACACGCTAAAGCTCGTCAGAAAGAGCCATCGCAATCGGCAAATCTCTTCTTCCCCAGCTCTCCTCAACCCAATTCCAATAGCTCTGAAGCTCATCCCAGTTTGGGTTTGAAAAATCTTGGTCCGACTCCTAAAGCGGGAAAAGTTCAGATCACTGTTTGAATCGGCTGGAATCATGAACTGCGAAGTCTGCCAACTCAAAGAGCTGGTATGCAGAATTCTTCCCGTCTTTAAAATCACCAGGGCTTCGATCT
This sequence comes from Linum usitatissimum, assembly GCA_030674075.2. NCBI lineage: Eukaryota > Viridiplantae > Streptophyta > Magnoliopsida > Malpighiales > Linaceae > Linum > Linum usitatissimum. The sequence goes on from JAUJYP020000780.1 coordinate 3,769,956, forward strand.
TTTAGGGTTTTTGATTTATCGAACTGTTTGGGTTCATTTTTGTGGTAGGAAGTGGAGCACTTCGAGATACGGGAAGTTCTTCGCTGTAAGTTTTCTTCTTCTGCTCTCAATCTGAAAATGGGAACTTATGATTTCCGTTTTGGTTTAACTTTGATTGAGAATTCAGCTAAATTTTTGGAAAGATTGTGTGAGCTTTGGGAGTTTTAGGGTTTGGTGTGTGAATTTCTAAGGTGTGATGTTGGGGTTGTAGGCATATTGCATACGGTTGTGTTCCATCGAGCTTTGGGGCTGGTTCGGCCGAAAGTTATTGACTTGGAGCTCTTTGACATTACATATGTAAGTAAAAGGGTGTGCACCCCAGATGCCTTGTTTATATGATGCAGATTCTGTGTTCTTGACCGTTGAGTCTTGCAATGACATTGTCCTTATCATGAAGGTGCAATGTGGAGATGTTGAGCTAGAAAAGAAAATCGATGAGAAGATTGAGCAGTTCATTAGTTGGGTGGAGAAACGTCCGAATAAGAAGAGCCAGGTAAATTCTCTAGCACATTTCGATCTTGATGTAGTCCAATCTCATTTGTGACTTTCCACTCCTCTTTGTTGCAGGTTTGCATATCCTTCTATGAGGTGAAAAACAAGCACCCTTCATGGTTCACGAACAAGACGGAACGTCTTTACTGGGAACAATGGTATATCAACCTGAATGTGAGCCAACAACCAAAAGCGCACCTTGGAAAGTCGCATCATTCGAAGATAGTGGTGGATCCCGGAGGTAGTATACTGTTGATTCCTCGATCTGCTACCCTTTCAGCTTTGAAACTCTTGTTTAGTGACGGAAATTATCCTTCTTTGATCTGTTTGGTAAGTGCAGAAACTTCGTTGGATGAGAGGAGTGCTCGCAGGGCAGCACTTGAATCGTCTCTTCGTGAGGTCTTGTTCCAAATAATAAAGTTTGTGAACGAGAAGAAGGATCATGTCCCTCCTATATCTGATGGCGTCTCGTGCTTCCCTTACGAAATCACCATTCCCAGGTGGGTTCTCATTCCTCAGTACTTGAGATTATAAGTTGAATGTCTGGTTATGTTAACTCGACTTGTTGCTGATGGATTTCACCCCCTGGCCCCTACTTATATACAATCTTTGTGAACATAGTATGGAGAAAAGCTTCTTGTTGCGACTCTTTCTGACTCAGCTGTATCCTGCCGTTTTGAACAGCTCGTCGGATTCTGCTTTTGGGATGGACATGATCAAGAGAATGCTCCACACCGGTCAGCCGAACATGCTCAGCTGATTACTTTGCAATGATTCAACCAGCATGAAGAGGAAAAAAGAAGATTGTAAGCATCAACAAGTTCTAAATTGGTTGCGGCTAGTTTCTGTGTAGCTTTGTGTATATATAGTCAAAACTTCGGGAGTTTTCACTTAGAATGTCCATGTAAAAACCAAGCTGTAAATAGCTTCCTGGATCTTTTGCTAATCCATCTAGTAAGAATGTCATGAATTCCTCATCTTTGTTCATCACTTATTTCAGTTTAATCCACGTGGCTTGCCACATCAGCTAATAATGGTGACTAAGATGACTCCGGTAAGTCCAAGTCACTTTTCCGAACAAAATTTAAACCGAGTTGAATGACGTCGACAATAATACAAAATTAACGGAATGGTATTTTAGTAATATCGGGCGTATTTAAGTCTTCAAATGTCATATTACAAATTTCCCGGGAAGAAGAAGCAGGAAATTCAAATCACTCAGCTTTTGAACCTTGATTGTCCATAAACGGAAAATGAGATCAGGGAGTTTGTCAATGGCGGTGACTACGAACTCGGGAATTTATCTTCATGTTCGTTTATGGACGAACAGCCAGCACAGAAGAATAGAGTTTTAGTTTTCCCTTCTCGAATCTCTTTCGGACTCTATCGATCGCCTGGTACGTTTTTCTCTTTCTCATTTCAACGTCGTGATCATGGAATTCGTAGGTTGGAGGGGTTGCTTGAATGCGCTTCTTTCAGGTTTCTGTGGGTTAAAAGATGGTGCAAGTAGTAAGATCCAATCGGATAGACTCCTCCACAGTCACCTTTCTGGTGTTTGTAGCTCTATCTCTGTTTGGACTCTGGGTTTTTGTCTCTTCATTCATTGCTCCTCTTCAATACCTGGGCATCCCAACCAACAAGAATGAAGCTACATCAGACCAAGTGATCGACACCGATACTCACGAACTCAATGATTTCGACGTGTCGAAGAAACCAGCAGAGATATCTCGAGAAACCCGTGATTTTGCAGCCAGCAATAGTACTATTAAGAATCAAATTTCAGGTGAACAATTGGCAGAGCTTATGAACGAAACCTCCACCGAGAACGGGTCGTGGTCAACGCAGGCAGCATAATCGAAGCACGAGAAGGAAACTCGGCAAGATCAGGAACAGCAGCACATTGGTGTATTCCAGGACTGGAAGTTGTGCAATGTCACAGCTGGACTGGATTTTATTCCGTGTCTCGACAATTGGAAAGCTATTCAGAGTCTTAGTTCTACTAAACACTATGAACATCGAGAGCGGCATTGTCCAGATGAGTCTCCAACTTGCCTTGTTCAGCTTCCAGGAGGCTATAAACTCCCGATTCAGTAGCCTTTCAGTAGGCAAAAGGCAAGTTTTTTACCTTTTCCACTATCTTCTTTGCTGTTGTTCTTATCAGACAATCATGTAAAGGAAGGATCCACGTTTGGTTGCAGATTTGGTACTCGAACGTACCCCATACGAAACTCGTCGACTTCAAAATGCGTCAAAATTGGGTGAAAGTTGATGGTCAGTACCTTACTTTCCCTGGCGGTGGAACTCAGTTCAAGCATGGCGCTCTCCATTATATCGACTTCATAAACGAGGTTTAAGACGTACATGCATTCTGCAGCCATTTGATCTTCTACTTTATATATAAGGTTTCATTCTTCTGTTTTCCCAGAATGTACCTGGCATTGCATGGGGGAAACGAAGCTGTGTGGTATTGGATGTTGGATGTGGTGTTGCTAGTTTCGGAGGTTTCCTCTTCGAAAGAGATGTCCTGACAATGTCGTTTGCCCCTAAAGATGAACATGAAGCCCAAGTCCAGTTTGCTCTCGAGAGAGGAATCCCTGCTATCTCTGCTGTTATGGGTACAAAGAGACTCCCTTTTCCAGCCATAGTCTTTGATGTTGTCCACTGTGCACGTTGTAGGGTGCCATGGCATATCGAAGGTAAGGATTACGAGAAGCCGATTTAGTCAAAATCGTGATACAATGGTTTCTAACTAGCTAGTCTCGCCTGCGATATAGTCAAAATTTCTTAAAATCTTACGGTTTTACGATTTCATCGGTGTCTTGATTTCGCATCAAAATCAACAAAGCGGTAAACTTCTTATGGAGTTGAATCGGGTGTTAAGGCCAGGTGGATACTTCGTATGGTCCGCTACTCCGCTCTACCGAAAGCATCCGAAGATAAAGAAATATGGAGAGGTAAGTAAAATGAACTGAAACACACAAAAAAACTACAAGTTACTAGAATTATTCGTTTGATGTTACGAAAAGTTTTAGAGAATACGTGGAGATAGATGGACTTTTTTTATTATAGAAAACGTATTAGCAAAATGAAAGCGTGAGAAGTTTGAAGAGTGAAAAATATCACAAAACCCATAAAGGATAATATGTAAGTTCAAAATAAAGTCCTAATAAACTTAAAATAAAGCTCTAATAAAATCAAAATAAAGCCTTAATAAGAAAATCAAACACAATTTATTCAATAGTAATTCATGTTCTATAGATAGAACTTGTTATTTGAGATGACTCACGCTTTATAACACTTCAATGTTTACAGCCATGACCAGTTTATTGGACTCAATGTGTTGGGAACTTGTAGCAAGAGTTAGGGATAGGCTTAATGGAGCCGGTATAGCGATATACAGGAAACCAATGAACAACACATGCTATGAAAAAGACAATAAATCAGAGCAAAAGCCTCCATTTTGTGAAGCATCAACTGATGATCCTAATGCAGCCTGGTAAAACTATATTCTACTCTTACCAGAGGTGAAATGGTTTATATTGGTTGCGAGAACTGAAGTTTTCGGTTTGGTTATGATGCGGTAGGAATGTACCTCTGCAAACATGCATACATAAGGTCCCAGTAGATTCTTTGGAACGTGGGTATCGATGGCCTGAGCAATGGCCAGCTAGGCTGGAGAAAACCCCTTACTGGATGTTAGGTTCTGAAATGGGAGTTTATGGCAAACCTCAGCAAGAAGACTTTGCTGCAGATTATGAGCACTGGAAGAGAGTTGTGTCCAAGTCATATCGTAATCGGATTGGAATCAACTGGGCAGCTGTGAGGAATGCCATGGACATGCGAGAGCTATCTACGGAGGGTAAGTAAAATTCGAACGAGATGAGTTCGGGCCAGCTTTCGACAGTCCTAGTAATTGTTCATGATGTGTAGGTTTGCAGCAGCTTTAAAGGATATGAACATCTGGGTGATGAATGTAGTCCCAATCAGCTCTCCGGATGTTCTCCCTGCAATCTATGAACGTGGCCTCTTAGGGATATACCATGATTGGTGCCAATCATCTAGCACATACCCTAGATCGTATGATCTTGTACATGCTGATCACCTTTTCTCAAACATCAGGCAAAAGTAATGTCCTTCCTTCCACATCTTTTACTTGCTTACGTACCTTCACAAGGTATTCTCAAGGTGTCCAATCTCTCATCAATCAGCTTGGCACTTGTTTTTCAGGTGCAGGATAGTTCCTCTGGGTTGTGGAGGTAGATCTAATCTCTGAGACCGGAAGGGCAACTTATCGTTCGTGATAATGCGTGAGACCTGTAAGTGAGGTTCAGAGTCTCTTGAGATCAATGCAGTGGGAGATCCGCAGGACGATAAGAAGGACGGTGAAGGGTTGTTGTCTGCCCGGAAGACTATGCGGCGGCCCAATGTATTCGAAACGCTAGATTACTTGGATTGCGAAATGAGTTTAGAACGCTTGTCAAATCACTCAAAATCTCTTACTCAATCCTTTCAGGTTTGTGTATAGATAGGGTGAAGGACACCAAACAAGGCAATAAAAGAACAATTGTACAAGGTTTATAATATTTGGGGTTTGTTTGTATAGGAGAATGGAGTGGGAAATTTTGTGTGATTTGAATATCGAATATAAATAATTTATTTGAAAGTTATAATTTCTATATTCAAAAAAATGAAAGAGATTTTTGGGAATTGAAAATTCTCATTGTGGGTTCTGTAATTTTGACACCAATGAATGTCACTACTTCATTTGTCTAACCTATGGACCCTTGCACTATTTTCTATTTTGATTTTTAATATGCATAATTTTTGCTCTAATCTCTCTAAATTAATCATGCACCGAACAATTTATTTTTTAACCATATACTCAAATTTTCTAATTATTTTAATTTAATAATTATTTTAAATTCTCTTCTTCCAAATTCAACTTCACAAACGATAAGAAAGAGAGTAATGTGAACAGAGTGTTCTACAAGAGCGACTAGCATTGGTCACGAGTGGTGAGTTTGTATTATAATCAAAAATAACTGAAACACTATTTGAGTGAAATACCAAAATATTTGGCCTAGACTATTGGCAGCATGCCGCTATTAGATGACAATAAAAGAAACATCCTCTCATGAAAGCCCTCGTTCTTAAAAATAATCGAAATTTAACCGAGTTAAACCGTCCGAAAAAATAACATTTTAACTCTATATAAAAAAAATATAAGAAATGAACGGTTCTCATTTAAACAACGGTACGTTCCACAGTCTTTGATTTCGTGATCATCACGTCACCTAGTAAACAAACATTGAACTTGTTATACTTCTCAAAACCTCACCAAACCATTCCCAAAAGATCTCACAATCTTTCCCCCAGAGATGAAGAAACAACACTTTGTACTAGTTCATGGAACAAACCATGGAGCCTGGTGCTGGTACAAGGTCATGGCCCGGCTAGAATCACCCGGGCACATCGTTACACCGTTGGACCTCGGAGGAAGTGGAGTCAACTTTGACCGAGTTTCGTCCATCTTCGACTACGTCAACCCGCCGGTTCAGCTCATGGCCGATCCGTCCGAAGATGAAGAAGAAAGAGTCAATCCTTGTGGGTCATAGCTATGGCGGAATTTCGATTTCATTGGCCATGGAGAAGTTCCCAAGTAAGGTGCTTGTTGCTGTTTTTGTTGCAGCATTCATGCCTAGCTTCACTTCCCCTCCTGCCGATGTTGTTCTCGAGGTACGATTGGTCCAAAAACCGTGATTTTGATTGCAAAATAAAGTAGATTTGAACTCGCTATAGAGTCTCGATTTTGACTATCTACCTATAATTTCGCAGAGTCTTGATTTTGACTATTATGTTTTTAAACCTTCGAGCCTAATGGGTTGTTTAGATGTAGATTTGGATAAGTAATTTAGGGTGATTTGGATCCGAATGGAAATTTGATCTCAAATTATTCATTTGGACACTAAAGGGAAGAAATTTGGAGTGGATGGGGTTAGGATTTTCGATGAGAAAGTGAAGATTTGAAATTTTATAACTAAAATTACCTTTCAGTTTTTAGTAATTTATTAATTTATAAATAAATTGGAGGTTTTTTACCTTTTTGACATTTTTTTATTTTTATAATAATTACACTTGAAATCATCACAAATCACTAATTTAAACTGTCTATATTCAAATTATTAAACTCCAACTAATTCTCCTCTATTTTAAATCCCTTAATTCAAACGATAATTATTTAATTCTCATATTCTCAAGTCATTTTATTTTCTCCTTTTGGTGGTAGTTGCGGAAAAAAATGCCAATGGAGTCATTAATGAACTCGAAGTTTGATTGGACCGATGAGGCTAACGATGGACGAAATTTGGTTATATTTGGACCTCATCATATGGAAACTAGTTTCTACCAAAAGTGTCCACCCCAGGTTTCTTTTGTCTTCTAGGAATTAACTTTTGGGTTGATTTTCATTTCCCTTCTAATTCCCTTCTGAATTTTGTTTTATCTAATCAAACAATGCTGTCAGGATTTTGAACTGGCAATGTCTCTGGTTAGGGAATCTGGGCTGTCTCTGAAAGACCTGGCTCGGGAATCTTTCTCGACAAAGGATAGATTCGGGTCGGTGAAAAGGGTTTATATTATAGCCGAAGAGGATAAAATCCCGACGAGAGATTTACAGAATGGTTCATTCTGTAATGGTCCAAGCCTTCAGAAGATGGAGTGAAGTTCTTCGTGAGCCGATCATATGGGTTATGCTCGAAACCCGACGAGCTCGTTCCTCTCTCCTCGAAATTTCAAATAATCGGTGTACATGCATATGAGTAATATTCGAATAATTCGTGACATATAGAGGAAAATAAGCCATGTTATTAATAGTACAGTAAAATAAAAGAATTTCAAACTGGGCTAACGGGGCGAAAATGGAAAAAATATCTGATTCCTATCGAGCAAAGAACCCTCACAACACAACTAATTAATTAAAATGAGTGATTTTTATAAAAGGATTTGCAGAGGTCCCATTAGTGAAAAAACAAACCCGTACCCATCTCCACCCGAACCCGACTTGTCTTGCACGTAAAGTGTTCGAATAAATGTCTCTGTGGGCCAACTCCTCCTCGGCGTCCCCTTGTTGTTGTTCAACCAGTCCACCAAGTTGTTGGTGTACGGGGCCGGCCGTACCCGCTATGGGCTAGCTGGTCGCCGTCCGTTTACACTCGGTCTCGCCGAGGATGACATGTATCCCCTTCGCCCCGACCTTCTCCATCGCCCAGTAGAACATTTCGATCCCGCTCTCGTAGATGTTAAAAGTAACCCCATTGTCGCCGATCGTAGCATCGTCGGTTTCGCCCATCCAAAGGAACTGTTGCTGGAGATTTTGGTAGTGCAGGAGTCCTCATAGTACCTAGAGGTCGGGGTTCCGAATTCATTCCATAAAATTTTAAAACACATTATAAAAAAAGTCAACACCAATCAGAATCAAAGCCGAAATGGCTTAGCCACTAGTACCCGGTCATCGGGTAAAGGTCACCAGATGAGCAACGTCCCTTTATTTATGAGCAAAACCTCGAAAATGGACTGCAAGACGGGGACAAGTCCACCGGCAAATTCACCATCAGAAGGGTATAGCGATGGATTGGGAACTAATAAGCCATGGTCCACCTCGATCCCCATGGGGATCATCGTGTCCATGCCAGCTCGAGCCTTTAGAAGCCGGACGTGGCCTCGATAGACCGAGTTTGCATACTCACTATCGACACGAGTCGTGGTCCCCCCTACTACAATGCAACGGAAAGACACGCCATTGACAAAGGGCATGATGTTGTCTGTCAGCCAGTCGACGGCGCTGTTATTCCCTCTGACAATGCCCACAACATCAGTCATTTGATACCCCGACAGCTACCTCGAATTTTTCAGTTTCGGCTTGAAACGCTTCCAACAGGTTGTGGTCTTTGTAGGCGTTGTAGAGCCTCACCCTTTTCGCGTTGATTTTTAGGCATAGCGCAATGATTTCTTCTGGTGTTGGCACGGTTTTGCATTCTCTTGCTATCGTCACTCCAATTCCTTGGGCCCCTGTTTTTTGCATAGTGTATGGTACGAGATTCGACATTAATTTTTTTAAAAAAAATTCACATTTCGAAACCCGAGTTATGTTACCTACGAAATGGCAGAAATCGGAAACGAGAAGAAGGAAGAGGAGGAAACAACAAGCAGTCGAGACGAAGAGTTAATGCACCATTGACATCTTCATATGTTTTTTTGGTAGTGCAGTAGTGTGAAGTTTAATTATTTTTGTTGGTGTTTATATAACGGTTGAATTGAATTGATGATGTTTGTGGATACGTAGTACTTGGAATTAAGGTTTTATTTAATCTTGTTTGGTTTGTGGATTTACTTTTAGTCGATTTCGCCAATAGTGTACCAACAAATCAAGCACTTTGCTTCGAGATTATCCGCTATAAGCGTTACATCAATTGAACATTTAATTATTATTTTAAATACATTGTATTAAATGTGGTTGTTGGAGATTAAAATTTAGTGATCGAGATAATAATAACAACGTCATCAAAATTAAGCACCGTTTATGTTCAATCAAGTTTATTTATTATAGTAAATCTTGTCACATATAAGATTATTGATTTTTTTAAAAACTAAATGCTTAAGTGTTATATTATTAATTGGACTAACCCCAAGTCCCAACCCGCA